>OZ004714.1:28651759-29934259 GCA_963924515.1 Vespertilio murinus | reverse complement strand
GTCACTTGTGGCCCACTGTATACAGAAGGAAACCTCTCCTCGCCACACAATCATTTTTGCTGTTTCTCTTCTTTAAAGATAGGACTTAATGAGCACCTGAAGGAAGTTCACAGGCGGTTCTCTGAACACTGAGGAAACTCTGAAAGGCAAAGCAACCAGACTTTTCTCTTTCCCACTGGAAACTTTTTCCCAAAATGACCCATTTCTACCAGTTTTGTTTATACTTCCTGAATTAGGACAAGAGGCAGACCCTCACACCCACATAGCATTTATAGGCATTTACTGTGGCCAAGTTTTTTCTTCTTTTTTTCTTTTTTTTCTTTTTTTTGCCTCCTTTCATTTCTGTTGTGAAGAAAGCCCTAAATTTCAACCCAGTTGATGGTTTTCATCCCAGGCCACACAACTGGCAAAGCCCCGAGTCCCAAGACCTCCCAAAAACATACAGATGCCTGGGAATCTGAAGCAGGTACCACTGATTACTTTAGCAGCAGAGGCCTTGTTTTCACTTGACGTGTTTACCCTGATTCTCTTCTCTTCTCGGGCTTTGGCTCTTGGCATCCCTGCTAGAACTGATATCAACACCACGGTTGTGTTTATGTCTCCCCCAGTGCCAGGCTCACTGATGTGGTGAGTGGAGCTCTGGGAAGTGGAGCCGAGGAGGCTGAGTCATCCGTCATGATCTTCTGTGTCCCTGGGTCTGACCGAAATGACAGAGGCTCCTCTCACTACCGTGTCCCTGGGAGACCACAGCAGAAAGGAGGCGGGGGCGGGGGGGGGGGGACTGTCCCCTTCCCCTCTCACCGCTTTAAGAGAGGACACATAATCGGCAGGGTAGTGGAGAGATGATGGTACAGAAATCTCCACGCATTCCCTTTGGTCCTTCAGGCCACAGCTTAACGGGGACCCTTTCTAGATGGATAAAACCAACTTTGGAAAGCCACCAAGTGGAAAGCTACTAAAGCTGAATGTATACATACTCTGTGACCCAGCATTTCCACTTATGAGTAAGTACGTATGCATATGCACATACACATAATGTGTTTATAGTATATATCCATATTCCATACCATATATTTAATTTACACATAGACTAGTAAATAATACATCATACAGGTACTATCAATTCGTTCTTATGTTCACCAAATACATGTACAGGACTGATCATAGCAGTACTACTTATAATAGCTAAAAACATAAACTCCCTAAGTACCGGCCGGGAGAAATGAAGGGTGGTATTTTTCACATGGCAGAATACCACACAGCAAGGAGAATAAAGAGCTATAGCTATACACAAGAATACCGATGAATACCACAAACATAATACTGAACAAAAGAAAGCAGAGGAAAAGAGAGTAAATACTGTGTGGTCTCATTTATATAAAGTTAACAACTAGGCAAAATTCATCTATGCCGTTAGAAGTCAAGACAGAGATTGCCACTGGGGGTGATGACTGTAAGGGAGAAAGATGGGGGTGGGGGGCGTGTTTCTGTGGTACTGGTAGCTGTAGCTTCCCGAACAGTACAAATTTAAATGGCTAAAATGGTGAATTTTATGTTATGTATAGTTTACCACAATAAAAAGTCATCTTCTCATATACTTTCCTGAATACCTCACAAAAAGAACCATTCTTCCAATCATTCCTATCACAAAATCATGTTTATTTCTACCAGTAGCATTTTTACTACTTGCTACTTCCTTGTTCTTTATCTGTCCTCATTATCTTTATTGTCAATGTCTCCTAGAATGTAAGCTCCAAGGGAATAGGTATCTTGTCTGTGTTATTCAACCCGATTCATAGGCCAGCTCGTAGATCTCAAAAAATTTTGATGAATCAACAAAATTTCTGGGTGACCTGAAGCAACTTATGAAACACTTCTGTAAACCTTTTTTTTTTAATTCATTAACCCTAGAAATATTAAGCATTTATATGCATATTGTATGGGATTCAAAAGTGAAATGAGGTAGCATGTTCTTACAGAAATGAGCTAGCTCTTGCAAATAGCAATACATTCCCAGTCTTTAGAGCTAGGGTAGATGCCAGATCAGAACAGCATATAGATTTAATCTCATCATGACAAACCAGATTGTTTAATGTTACCTGCTTCCAGAATTTGTTGAAAAGTATTCTAAAGCCCCATCTGGACTCAGCAGAAAAAAAGAAATTCACCAAAAATGAGTGATGTCTAGTGATACTGTATATAGAGAATCACAAAAATTCCATTTAAAAAATTACTAGACTGATAAATGAATTCAGTTAGTTCGCAGGATACAAAACAAATATTCAGAAATTGTCTACACTTTTGCACATCAATAATAAACTATCAGAACTAAGAAAACAATACCATCTACAATTGCATCAAAATAATAAAATACCAAGGAATACATTTAGCCAAGGTGATAAAATACCTGTACACACAAAAAAATTATAAGACACTGAAGAAAGAAATTGCAGAAGATGCAAATAAGTGAAAGTATATACTGTGTTCAGGGAGAGGAAGAATTAACATTATTACAATGTCCATACTACCCAAAGCAATCTATAGATCCAATGTAATTCCTATCAAAATAATAATAGAGTTTTTTGCTGGAACTGGTTTGGCTCAGTGGTAGAGTGTCAGCCTGCGGATTGAAAGGTCCCAAGTTCAATTCCAGTCAAGGGCATGTACCTTGGTTGTGGGCACATCCCAAGTGGGGGGTGTGCAGGAGGCAGCTGATTGATGTTTCTTTCTCATTGATGTTTCTAACTCTCTCTCCCTCTCCCTTCCTCTCTGTAAAAAAAATCAATAAAATATATATATTTTTAAAAAACAATAGTTTTTCATCGAACTAGAACAAATAAATCAAAAAATTGTTATGAAACCATGAAAGATCCTAATTAGCCACAGCCATCTTGAGAAAAAAGAACAAAGTCAGAGGGGTATCAGGTTACTTCCTATCAAACTATACTGCAAGGCTATAATAATCAAAACAGTATGGTACTGGCATGAAAAAACAACAACAACCAGACATATAGATCAATGGAATAGGATAGAGAGCCCAGAAATAAACCCATGCCTGTATGGTCAATATGATAAAGGAGACAAGAACATACAATGGGGGTAAAGAAGGTATCCTATCTAAGAAAAACAGAATATGTAAATTGACTGTAACCTCAAAACAAAGATGGTGGTGCCCATAGCCAATAAGGAGGGAATATGCAAATTGATGCAACAAGGGGAGAGGCAGAAGGCAGCTCTGGGCTGGAGCAAAGGTGGTGCCAGCAGCCAGAGTAAGGAAGGCCTATTCTTGCATGAATCTTCATGCATCAGGCAGGCCTCTAGCATTTAATATATGGTATTGAGAAAATGAAGAGACACATGCAAAAAAAAAAAAAAATGAAATGACCATTTTCTTACTCCATATATAAGAATAAACTAAAAATGGATTAAGGACTTAAATGTAAGACTCAAAACCATAAAACTCCTAAAAGAAAACATAGTCAGTAAAATCCATGGCATTTCTCTTAGCAATATTTTTCTGATGCATCTTCTCAGGCAAGAGAAACAAAGGAAAAAATAAACAAATGAGACTATGTCAAACTAAAACATTTTTGCACAGCAAAGGAAGCCATCAACAAAACAAAAAGACAACCTACTGAATCGGAGAACATATTTGCCCATATCCAAAAGTTATTAAGAATTTAAACAGCTCAACACCAAAGAACCCCAAACAATCCAATTTAAAAAAATGGGCAGAAAACCTGGATAGACACTTCTCCAAAGGGGACACCCAGGTGGCCAATAGACATATGAAAACTTGCTCAGCATCATTAGTCATCAGTGAGATGCATATTAAAGCCCCAATGAGATATCGCCTCACACCTGTCAGAATGGCTGTCATTAATTCACAACAAAAAAACAAGTGTTGGCGAGGATATGGAGAAAAGGGAGCCCTCATTTACGGTGGGTGGGAATGCAGACTGGTGCAGCTGCTACGGAGAACAGTGCCATGGCCTCAACCTGCTGGATGTGGCCACGGCTTAAAATAATAAGCCCTAGAAGTTAGGCTTGTTCCCGGAGACACCAAAGGACACCGAGACTCTGGGGTGAGATTTCAGCGTGAGGACAGCTGTGTCAGCCTAAGGTGTTCTTTTCGTGCTTTCTTGCTAGTGGTGACCTTCAACCCTAAGCAATGCCACCATTCTTCCCAAAAAGGAGGGAAGCCATCCCTGCCCCTGCCGCTTCTCAGAGAACCGCCGCCTTCATCACCAGCTAGTCACCAGCTTCTGAGACCTGGGTTGGCACAAGCGGATCGCTGCCCCCAAAAGGTTCATGGGAAATTACTGCCATGGAGATTGTCTTTTCTCAATGGCCACCTCCCTCAGCAGCTCCACTTTACACTGTCATGGATGCACCCATACCTGTGGTTGGCCCAGTGACTCTCCAGGCTCTGTATTCCCACCAAACCGTCCCCCAAGTCCACGCGGGGGATATCAGGGTGATGATGAGAATGTCATTCTATGACATTATGGAGACATGATAGTTGATGAATGTGGGTGTGGGTAGGTAGCCAGAAATAGGAATTGAAGGAGTGTTCTTTTTAAAAATATATATTTTATTGATTTTTTTACAGAGAGGAAGGGAGAGAGATTAGAGAGCTAGAAATGTCGATGAGAGAGAAACATTGACCAGCTGCCTCTTGCACACCTTGCACACCCTTACTGGGGATGTGCCCGCAACCAATGTACATGCCCTTGACCGGAATCGAACCTGGGACCTTTCAGTCCGCAGACCAATGCTCTATCACTGAGCCAAACCGGTTTCAGCATGAAGTGTTCTTAGGGTACACTTTTAATGAAACGATATATCTGGTTTAAAAATGGCATGTGTGTTTTGTGTGTTTTTTAGAAAGCCATTATTTTTTTTAAATTCTCACATTGATTTGAGAGAGAGAGGGAGATAGAAGGAGAAAGAGGGGGAGAGAGAGATAGAGAGGGAGAGAAAGAGAAAGAGAGAGAGAGAGAGAGAGAGAGAGAGAGAGAGAGAGAGAGAGAGATCCATTAGTTGCCTCCTGAATGCTCCCTGACTGGGGACCAAACCCACAACCTTTCGCTGTATGAGACTAAGCTCCAACCAACTGACCCATCCCTCCAGGGCCCATTTCTTTTATTAGAAACAAAAAATACTTCTCAAGATGTTGGTAATAGTTCCTAGTATACATGTAGTTTTAATACAGTCTAGTTCTCCCTTAATTATATTCTGGTAGTAAGTGAAATACTTTCTTGGCTATGAGAAACAGAAGTATTTCATGGACAATGTAAGCTGGTCTCCTTGTACACAAACCGTGTATTCCTCCCCAAAATATCATATTCAGAAAGCCAAAGATCACAGATCCATTTAAGGATCCCATACTAGTCACAAAGCCAAAATAACACATTATTCTTTGAAGATTACAGGGTGCGTGTTCCTGGACAATATTGTGACCAGGAGTTATTTTAATATATGTCAGAGCTTTAGCTCAGGCTAAAGTGCTCACCCAGCCATAAGAAAGTGGCAATAAGAGTAACAACAAAGTCAGCCAAGGGAAGTTTTCAGCTGTCCCCATACAGGTGTGGGTAACCAGTGTAGAGCAGAAGAGCAGCAATGCAATACAGGGAGACAAAGACTGAAAACGTAACAGAATTCCCCAGAAGAAGAAAATTAAAAATGGAGCTACCTGATGACCCCGCAATTCCACTTCTGAGTATATGTCTGAAGAAACCCAACACACCCATTCAAAAGAACGTGTGTACCCCGGGTTCATTGCAGCATTATTTACAACAGCCAGGCTATGGAAGCGACCCAATGGCCCACCAATAAACAAATGGATAAAAAAGTGATGGTACATATTTACAATGGACTATCACTCAGCCATAAATAGAATAAAATCTTACCAGTTGTGACAGCATGGATGGAGAGTGTTGTACGCTAGGTGAAATAAGTCAGCCAGAGAAAGACACATATTGCATGATTTCACTTATATGTCAGTGAAATCACAATAAATTAACAACAACAAAAATAGAAATGAGCTCATAAATACAGAGAACAGACAGACAGTTGCCAAAGGGGAAAAGGTTGAGGGGCTGGGTGAGAAAGGGATTAAAAACTATAAATTGGCAGTACAAAATAGTCACAGGCAGGTAAGTTGCAGCATAGACAATATAATTGATAATATTGTAATAACTATGTATGGTGCCAGGTGGGTACTAGAAACATCAGGAGGGACACTCTGTCAAGTGTGTGATTGTCTAAGCACTGAGCTGCCTTAACTTCCAATCAAAGCCATGCTCTTCCAAAGCATCCCCAGCCCATGACAGTGCAGAGGGCACAGTACGGCCTGGCTATTTCTGCATATTCCTCTAACGCGCAATCTGCTAGGGAGCTCCCAATTGAGTTGGCTGAGGTTCTGTCAAATCTGAATCATGGTCTGAGGCTCTTCCTACCCAATCCTGCCTCATCCTCTCTCCCTTCACAGGTGTCAGAGATACAAATCCCTCTTCTTTGCCTTCTTATATTACCTCCCAATATACCGCTTGTACTCCAAACCTTGTCTCAGGGGTCTGCTCACTCTAGGACCCAAATGACACCAATGGTTTCAAGCAGAAGCTCCCTGTTTAAGGCCACAGGGGCCAACACTGCACATTACAGGTGTTCACTCAGAAACAACTTATTTGTTCTCAGGGATTTACCTATTCAATGATTACAAACAATTCTTCAGAGAAACGCAAGGAGGGCCAGCTAGAAATAAAACCACAGTTGAGATCTACTGAAGAGTTACTATGTGCCAAACCCTTCACATGAATTCCCCGCCTATTCCTCACATGCCTTAGGAAGTGTGTAGAATTTCTATTATTTCCTTTTACAGAGAGCAAACAGAAATTAGTCTGATTGTCCAATGCCATAATTAGTAAGTGAAAGTCAGCATTTGTCCCCAGGAAAACCTACCCTATTAGCTATGACACCATTCCAGTTATCCCCAGTTGATTTATGTTGTTTACAACGGAAGGATCCTAACAGATATGAACATTGGCTCCAGGAGCAAGGTGTAGGGTATAGACAGACCTACACTAACAAATTTGGCCCTAAGAGTATCATCTGTGCTTCTGAGCCATGTAACCTCAATATCTATTCCTTTAAAAAAAAAAAAAAACTGCACTTGCTGGTATGAATTAGCCAATTGCTACAGTGCTTTCAGAACATAAACTTTCCTTTGAAGTGTCCAGTTTTGCTGAAACTGGTTTGGCTCAGTGGTAGAGTGTCAGTCTGCGGACTGAAAGGTCCCGGGTTCGATTCCGCTCAAGGGCATGTACATTGGTTTCGGGCATATCCCCGGTAGGGGGTGTGCAGGAGGCAGCTGGTCGATGTTTCTCTCTCATCGACATTTCTAGCTCTCTATCTCTCTCCCTTCCTATCTGTAAAATATCAATAAAAATATATTTATTAAAAAAAAGAAAATGAAGTGTCCAGTTTTGCCTATGGTCCCAGGAAAAATGGGATCTAGGCCCAGTCCCCAATCTGCTGAAAGCAGATGTAGTGTGAAGGGGATCATTAACTTCCTCCTGGAAGAGTCTCAGGTTGGCAAAAAGAACAGTTTCTGGAGGCCGGGAAGGTAGAACTGCTTATGCAATGGTATTTCAATGGTGTGTGTGGGTGGGGTGTTTTTTTTTTAATATATTTTTATTGATTTCAGAGAGGAAGGGAGAGGGAGAGGGAGAGAATCATTGATCAGCTGCCTCCTGCGCACCCAGCACGAGGGATTGAGCCCACAACCAGGGAATGTGCTCTGAATGCGAATCGAAACGTGACCTCCTGGTTCATAGGTCAATGCTCAACCACTGAGCCACACCAGCCAGGCTCAATGGCGGGTCTTTAAGAGGGCTTTGAGTATTTGGAAATCTTTGAGTCCTTTTCTAATTCTTACAATAATCTTAGCCCCAACGTTACAAGCCTTGGAGATTCTTAGTGAATGCTGGTCATAGAAAAGTGAGGGACTTCCTCTGGCGACTCCCTGAAAGCCAAACTCGAGAGGTGACTTTGTGGGCTCCTGGTTGAATTAGCAGTCTTCCCAAGATATGTAGAAATCTGGATGTTTATTATTAAAGAGTTCACGTGTTGCGGTGTGTCCCAGGGGGCCGTGTGCCCCGGGTGAGCCTTATGCCCCAAGGGGGCCGGGTGTCCTTGGAGAGCCGTGTGCCCCATGGAAGCAGTGGGACCCGGGAGGAGGGGCAGTGTGAACCAGAGGAGGAGCGGGTTCTATTCGTGTGGTCCTGAGATAGTCACCATAAAACAAGCAGATTGTCAAATGACAGCGGGGAGGGGAAGGAGACCTGGGGGGAGATAAGAGAACAACTGAAGGACTGGTATGCATGCATATAAGTACAACCAATGGACACAGAACTCTGGGAAGGGAGGGCATGAATGGGAGGTGGGGGGGGAGGGGCAATGGTAAGCTATGTACACATATAATACCTTAATAAATAAAAAATAAATAAAAAATAACAGTTAAAAAAAATAAAGAGTTCACGTACCCAGAAACTATATATTCAGTGTACCAGCGACAGTAACTGGGTGCCGTTCTCAGAGTGGTGGTCTCCTGCGGACTCACGGGAAAGACCCTTGGACTTCGAATGCCCCAAGAGACGCGGTTGAAAGGCACAGGTAAGCAGGTGTATCTTGTTGAAAAGCTCTGCTGTGAGGTCAGATGGGTTCGGGTAGCTTTCCTGCCGGTGCGTGAGCAGTGCCCGTGACCACATCCAGCTGTGCCTCATCCACAAAGAACACACATAGAACAGCTGAGAAAGTCGGCAGGCACCCCTGCATCTGTAGGTGCCCCAAGACACCGATTTCACATCCCCGCAGGCAATTGGTATCTGAGGGACCAGGGTGGCTGCCTTTCTTAGGATGGATCCTATTACGCCTTTCTAACTGTCTCGTGTCTTTGGCGAGGTAAAGGATTGTTGGATGGATTACAGCTGTGAACTTGACCACACCCTCACATCCATTATACTAGTGGCAGTTGGTGGGGTCACAGTCACTTACCTTAGCAGTGGGACAGGCCACCCGGGAAGAAGGAACTTGCCACGCCAGGAGGTTTCGTGGTGGCGTTGCATTTCCATTCACCTGGTGGCCGCGGAGATCAGAGGGAGGGCGGCATCGCGGCGCCGTATTTAGGCCGCAGCTGTTGCTTACCTTCAGCCAGGGCATCATCTCGGGGTCAGAAAACAGAAACCACTTCAGCTATTTTAAGCAGGGAGCTATTTAAGAAATGCAGAGAATCGCGTGCATATAAAATAGCGGAAGGGCCAGAGAAAGCAAACTGGACGTGGCTCCCAGATGACAGAGCTGGCCTGCCAGGAAGCAGCTACCGCTGCCACAATCAAGGAGGCAGAGAATCAGGGAGCTGCCCGGGAATTCTTAGCCCCAGCAACTCACCGCCTGAACAGCAGCTGGAAATCTCCATGCCCCAGGCTGCTGCTGTCGCCCTCAGAGGCGCACTGCTCCTGCCAGGCTGGCGTCGGCCAGACCTGCGTGCCCAGCGCCCCATGTCCTGGTGCCCGTGGAGCTGGGGACCGGATGTTGTGATGCCACAGCCGAGAGCCCAGCCCTTCCACACCACGCTAGCCCGCAGTCCACGGAAGCCGCAACAGTGCTTCTCCGTGCACACTTCCCAATTCCCACAGGTGCACCCGATGGTCCACGCTTCAATCACCCCTGCAACCCCAACTACTACCGCGTTCCCCCGAAAATAAGACATCCTCCGAAAATAAGACCTACTTCATGGAAACATAATACATCCCCTGAAAATAAGACCTAGCGCATCATTGGGAGCAAAAATTAATATAAGACACTGTCTTATTTTCGGGGAAACAGGGCTGGTAGGGAACGGAGTTTTGGGCTTTCCAGCCTGTTGGGTACAGACAGGCATCCTGAAAGGAGGGAGGAGGGATGCTGAGCACTGCTCCACGAGGAAGCCAGCCAGCTCGCTGCGTCCTGGAGGAAGAAGGGGGCAGGGCTAGCAAAAAGCCACAGGTGAAGGCATTTGGAAAAAGAAGGGACAGGCCCAATGGAGCATGCAGGCAGGTTTGACCCGGAGCTGAGAGGTTGGGACTTTCGGAATCCTTATCAAATGCTGCCCTCTGACGTCTGAGGCATAAACTGCTAGTGAGCAATGCTGGAGCACAGCCTGGACCGGGAATGCGTGGAGATGGAGTTTTCTGGGGTCAACAGCTATGTGTGTGTGTGAACGTCACAGAAATGCGAAAATCCACTGAGTTGGACACCACAGCTACCGCCAAACGATGCAGCCAATTGCCATCCAGAGCAAGTTTGCCGAGGTGTCCTCGACCCAGAGCGGTAGATACAGGTTACTTTTTCCTTCGTAATCAGAGTGGGGACGTTGTATTCCTGGGGGTTCACGCAATGATCAGAAAAGCAGATGATCAATTCAATTATGACTCGTTTACACAAATTGTAGGTCAAAGTGAAGACTTCCAATAAAAGAGTTTAACTTGCTGTCAGTATTGGTCATTTGACTTATCTTAATCTATCTTGGCAAGACCTTGGGACATGCTGTCCCCAATATTGCACCCATAGAGGTGAGCTTCTCTTGTCTTCCTTCCAAGCTGTGAGAGTGCTGAGGTCCAGGGTCCATGCTCACAAGAAGTAAGTCATGGTCACCTCCCTCTCCCCTCTTCCTCCCTCATGGCCATGCTGCAATAAACCAGAACTTTTGGGGGGAATCTCTGGATGAGAAAAGCTGTGTTAGAATAGGCCTACTCTTTAGAAAACTTTATGTGACTTGTCTATATTGCGGTTGTGGGGCGGGGGGCGGTCAAAGCATATTTATCAATCAAGCATTTCTGTTTTCCTTTGCTTACCTTCCTTGTCTATATGACTTTGCTGGTTATTCTTCAGTAGGATTTATTTTATTTTTAAATATATTTTATTGATATTTCACAGAGAAGAAGGGAGAGAGATAGAGAGCTAGAAATGTCAATGAGAGAGAAACATTGACCAGCTGCCTCCTGCACACCCCCACTGGGGATGTGCCCGCAACCAAGGTACATGCCCTTGACCGGAATCGAACCCGGGACCCTTCAGTCCACAGACCGACGCTCTACCACTGAGCCAAACCGGTTTCGGCTCTTCAGTAGGATTTAAATATGCATGGGTCTCAGGCCAAAATAATTTCTAGTAGCATCTCAATCTCACTCTGATTTCTAATTGGATCCAAACTAGAGAAGCCAAGGAGAATCATGAGGAACGGCCATCCTGGCTGGCGTTGTAGCACTCTTTCAAGAAAACTCTCTACCTAAGGTCGCCATCTCTGAGAACCTCCAAATTTGGGGGAACTTGCCCTAACTGGTTTAGCTCAGCAGGTAGAGCATCGGACTGCGGGCTCAAGGGTCCCAGGTTCGATTCTGGTCAAAGGCATGACCCTTGCTTGCGGGCACATCCCCAGCGATGAGTGTGCAGAAGGCAGCCGAATCGATGTTTCTCTCTCATCGATGTTTCTAGCTCTCTATCCCCCTCCTTCCTCTCTGGAAAAAAAAAATCAATAAAATATATTTTTTAAAAATATTTGGAAACTCTTTCACAAACAGTATGAAACCACCTAAGTTTGAGGCTAGAGAGGAACTGAAGATGACAGGCTGGAGATGCGCAGCAGGAACCACTTGTGTTGTTCGTATGGATAAGCCTTCCGCCTCCCGGGCCAGGGCTGTCCCCTTCCCTCTTCTCCGCTGGGGCCTCTGGCATCTACGAACAAGTCACTGCGGAGATCAGAGAGCTCCCCTCCCCAGCCTCCAGCCTCTGGATGGGCCATGCATCGAGCTCTCCCCACCCCACTGTTTGCTCCCCCGCTGGGGAGGAGAGGGGCTCATCTCCAGGATTCGGGGATGAAAGGCTGCGGAAAACAACAAGCGGGAAGCTGTGTGGGGTCAGGGCTGTGTGCAGTCAGTCACGGGGGCCCTGATCTGCGGATCTGCTTCAAAGCTTTGGAACTTGGCTTGAGGGGTGTCGCCCTGCTGGGTTCACAGAGGAAAGTCCCAGGGTAAGAGGCGAGGTGTCCCACAAACCGTGAGATCATAGAAGGAGAGACACTTGGAAAAGAGTTTGCAGTGCTGTTATTATGATAACGACAACAATAACAAGTCCACGACAAGAATCCTCCCAAGACTGTCCGATCCCCCAGGCTGAATAGTTTGGTCATAATAGAATAAAATAGTGTTGCTTCCAGAGCTCAATAAATGTGTGCTGGAGAATCAGTTGTTTTTTTAAATACATTTTATTGATAATATATTTTACAGAGAGGAAGGGAGAGAGACAGAGAGCGAGAAATGTCGATGAAAGAGAAACATCGACCAGCTGCCTCTTGCACACCCCCTACTGGGGATGTGCCCGCAACCAATGTACATGCCCTTGACCGGAATCGAACCCGGGACCCTTCAGTCCGCAGACCGAAGCTCTACCACTGAGCCAAACCAGTTTTGGCTGGAGAATCAGTTTTAATATTCACAAACAGGAGACAGAAAACAAATTATGGTAATCCCTACAATAGAATAACATGCAGCCATTTAAAAATGATGTGGTACACACATATTGCTAGCAGGTATGTAGCTGGCACCATCTCTGTGGAGGGCAACTTGGCACCATAAATCAAATTTGCAAATGCCTCTACCTCTAATCCAGCCTTTCCACCTTAAGGAATTTATCTTACAGATATATTCTCAGAGGAACACAATAACATGTACATACAGGTACAACTCTTTTTATGGCAGCATTCTTTGGTAACAGCAAACATTTAGAAACCATCTTTAGGGAACCTATTTTAAAAGTTTGATATAACCCAGCTGGTGTGGCTCAGTGGTTGAGCGTCAATCTATGAACCAGGAGGTCACAGTTGTGAACGAAAACAGCCACTTGCTGACCTGATAAGCTCAGGGAAGGCGTGTGGCAGTCTTGCAAACTCAGAGACCTAAAGTAACCACAAAAGATGGTTTAAAAATTAAATATCTTACTACCAACAGGTTATAGTGGGCAGTCATTTTCTAGGCCAATATTTTCCCAGACAAAGATCAACTTTGATCTTTACTGAGCCCATCTGCCTTCCTGCCTCTAAGATAACCTATCTGTGAGATGTCTGAGTAACCTGTAACTTCCCTTTTCTCTGGAGCCTCTGGGGTACACCCAAATGTGGTGGGTGCCAGAACAGATGCCTCAAATTCCTTCCTTATTATGTTAATTGTTCCTGCACTCACCTAAATACGAGTCCGTCATTTTACTTTTTATCCAATCCCAGGGCTTTCCCACAGGCTTGCTTTCTCCCGCCTCCTCACTCCATCACCAATGAATTTCATGTAACCCACCTGTGTCCCTCCTTTGATTGCAATGTATAAATACAGAAATGTAACCCGCCATTCTCCGGAACATTATCTCAATCCGTTGAGGTTCTGCTTCCCGGCAATTGTCCACAGTTTGGCTCAAATAAACTCACAAAAATTCTTTACAGGTTTCAATGGGGTTTTTTTTCCGTTAACAAGGTTCAATTCCTGGTCAGGGAGCATGCCTGAGTTATGGGATCAATCCCCAGTATGGGGTGTGAAGGAAGCAGCCGATCAATAATTCTCTCTCATCATTGGTGTTTCTATTTTTCTCCCTCTCCCTCACTGGAATCAATAAAAAAATATTTTTTAAATAAAAAATTATGGTCTATCCATATAATGGAATAGAATGCAGTCTAAAAAAATAAATAAAGAAATAAGTAGCAGCCAAGACTGGTTTGGCTCAGTGGATAGAGCGCTGATCTGCGTACTGGAAGGTCCCAGGTTCGATTCCGGTCAAGGGCATGTGCATTGGTTTTGGGCACATCTCTGGTCGGGGGTGTGTACAGGAGGCAGCTGATTAATGTTTCTCTCTCATCGATGTTTCTAGCTCTCTATTCCTCTCCCTTCCTCTCTGTGGAAAATCAATAAAATATATATTTTTTAAAATAAGTAGCAGCTTTCTATGTCCTGATGCGTGGCTAAATGTAAAACAGTGGCCAAAAAAAATCAAGGTGCAGAGCAGCATGTATATTACACCACCATCTGAGGTTGGTAAAGGGAGAGAGAGGACCTGGAAGGACATTCGCCGGATGAAAGTCACCCAGGGTCCAATCCAGCCCGCCTGCCTGGGCCGCCCTCAGCCTCAGCCGCGGGTACTGAGCGGTCCCTGAACTGCGCAGCCTCGGTTAGCGGAGGAAGGCGCATACGGACGCACCCTGTCACAATATTTAAATATTAGTGGACATAAGCAGCATCTAGACTAGTTGCTAAAAATGAAGATGGAAAGGATTTATCCTTAAGAGACTGTGACTCGGTAGGTCTGGGATTGGAGCCTAGAACTGGTGGGGGGTTTGTTTTTAAAAAATACTTTGTTTTGCAGAGCAGGCTCACAGCAGAATTGGGGGGAAGGTACAGAGGTTTCCCATGTAGCCCACGCCCCCACACAGACAAGGCTCCCCCCATTTTCAGCATCTCCCACCAGAGAGGTACATTTGGTACAACTGGTGAACCTAAGGGACACGCCATGAGGGCTCACTCTGGGTGCTGCACGCTCTGTGGGTTTGGACAAATGTACAGTGGCTTGTATCTTCCATTACGGTGTCATACAGAGCAGTTTCCCTGCCCTAAAAACCCTGTGTGCTCTACCTTCTTATCTCTTCCTCCCCCTTAACCCCTGAAAACCACCGATATTTTCACTGTCTCCATTGTTTTGCCTTTTCCAGAATGTCATCTGATTGGAATCATTCAGTATGTAGCCATTTCAGATCGGCTTCGTTCACCTTGGACCGTGGTTGGCAAACTGCGGCTCGCGAGCCACATGCTGCTCTTTGGCCCCTTGAGTGTGGCTCTTCCACAAAATACCACGGCCTGGGAGAGTCTATTTTGAAGAAGTGGCGTTAGAAGAAGTTTAAGTTTAAAAAAATGTGTCTCTCAAGAGAAATTTCAATCGTTGTACTGTTGATATTTGGCTCTGTTGATTAATGAGTGTGCGCACCACTGACCTAGGAATATGCATGCAAGGTTCCTCCAGGTCTTTTCATGGCGTCTTGACAGCTAATCTCACTTTAGCGCTGAATAACATCCCATTGTCCCATCATCCCACGCAACAAGTCAATATGTCTCTCTCACATTGATGTTTCTCTCTCTCTCTTTACTCTCGCTCTCACTTTCTCTCCCTCACTCTCTCCTTCTCCCTCCCTTCCACTCTTTCTGAAGAGCAATGGAAAAAATATCCTCTTGGTGAAGGTTAACAAAATAAAATAAAAATTTAAAGAATTCTTCTGTTTTAAGTCTACTTTCATTCGTTCCTTTAGTCAACATTTACTGAGTGTGCCAGGTGCAAGAGAAAACCAAACAAAGCAGACCTGGAGGAGTTTATACCTAACGGCAATAAATACTAAATAAATATAATGAGTAAATGGCACAGTATTTAGAAGGTGTTAAGGTGTACGGAATAAAGAAAAAGAAGAGTGGGCAGGAGAGATGGGAGCATGAGGAGGGAGGTTCATGTTTCCATTTTAAAGGGGTTCAGGGAGCCGTCGCTGGGAAGATGGCATTTGGGAAAAGACTCTGAGAGAAGCATGCTCCAGGAGTGGGCATATGGCCTGGTGAGAGAGAAGTGGGTAAAATGAGCTGAGCAGAATAGGAAATGAAGTCAGATGTGGGGGTGGAGGGGTGAGTCTACAGCAGCCCTAATATCTTTAGTTTGAAATTGAGAGATTTTTATTATTTTGAGTAGGGATTTATTTATTCTTGTTCATATTTCCAATAAAATTCTGCTTTTTAGTACTTATAAAAACTGGGAACATATTTTACTGACTTTATTGACATCAAAGGGTGAAGCAAAAGTGGGTTTACAATTGTGAGTACATGAAACAGAGTTAATTCTTATATTCTTTTTTTTAATTTATTTTTTTATTTTTATTTTTTAAAATATATTTTATTGATTTTTTACAGAGAGGGAGAGGAGTAGAGAGTTAGAAACATAGATGAGAGAAAATCATGGGTCAGCTGCCTCTTGCACACCCCCTACTGGGGATGTGCCCGCAACCAAGGTACATGCCCTTGACCGGAATCGAACCTGGGACCTTTCAGTCGGCAGGTCGATGCTCTATCCACTGAGCCAAACTGGTTTCCGCTATTCTTGTATTCTTAACAATTATTGTATTAATGTCCATGCAAGCAACTGTAAACCTACTTTTGCCCTACTCTGTGTGTAATAATTTTATGAATTTTGATAAATGACTAAACCTATAAACTCACCATCTTTTAAAGTTATAGAACATTTCCATCATCCCTAAGACTTTTCTCACAACCTTTTGCAGTCTGTCTCTCCCTCTACTGCCAGCTCATCAACTACCAGTCTGCTTTTTTGTCACTATAGATTGATTTGCATTTTCTAGGATTTTTATATAAATGGGATCAGACAGTATATATTCTCTTATGCCTGGCTTATTTCACTCAAATGATGCTTTTCAAATCCATCCATGCTAATATATATATATATATATATATATATATATATATATATATTTCATTCTTTTTGTTGTTGTTACACATTCTATCATATACCATATTTAGTTTATTTTCTTACTCACTGATGAAAATTTGGATTTTGTTCCCTCAATATTGTAACATATTAATGTTGTTTTAAATAACTGTGTTCTAATAGTTATTATTATGATCCCACAACCTAGAAAGTTCAGTTCCTAAAGCCTCGAGGCCACAGGAAATTTAAAATTTTAAATACATTTTTTTGCTGCAGAGAATTATTATGGTAATAAATGGTAATTATAAATGGTAATAAATAAAGGGACAGTTAAGCATGAAAACATCTTAAACTGGTAGGATAAAAGTTTACAGAGGAAGTGGGGTGGAGAAGGACGATGGGAAATGTCCCAGTGCTACAACGTTACATGTTAACACTGGTTTTTACAGCCCGTTACATACGTTTAAAGAAGTAATGTAACTTTTATCTTTTTAAGTCAGTCTGTACAATATGCTAGGAATTTAATGCTTTACCACTCATTAAACTTAAACTATTTTACATGTCAATTTTAAAATGTGAACTCAAAAATTAAAAAATCAAAGGAGCCAAAACCGGTTTGGCTCAGTGGATAGAGCATCAGCCTGCGGACTGCAAGGTCCCAGGTTCGATTCCGGTCAAGGGCATATACCTTGGTTGCAGGCACATCCCCAGTAGGGGGTGTGCAAGAGGCAGCTGATCGATGTTTCTCTCTCATCGATGTTTCTAACTCTCTATCCCTCTCTCTTCCTCTCTGTGAAAAATCAATAAAATGTATATTTTTTTAAAAATTAACGGAGAAATGTTGGAGGATCCCTTCTCTCAGGTCCCGTTCCCAGAGGCTGTGCTTTAACGTTCTGGGGTGGAAGGGACGTTATGGTCTTAAAAGTTCCCCACGTAATTCTAACGCGCAGCCAGAGTTCAAAACAGCTGGTCTAGTAACAGCAGTCTCTCTCGACAGAATGACACTTGAAAAAACAGCAAGCATGACACTCAACAAGGAATAGAAGAAAAATGAAAGCTGAGTTGTTCACCACTTGCCTGGGAGTGTCAGTTCTCTAGCAAGTAACTGTTGGAAGGGTTTATAAAAACATCAGCAGCCCTGATAGAATTTACGCACAAAAATAACTGATAGCCATATGGCTGATCACTATGATACCTTCCAATGATGAAACGCGATCATTTGCAAAAGGCCCCGTGACAGTTGTTGTAAAGCACATGGAATTATCTTCCTTGTAGGTTGTTTCAGTCCTGGAACACCAAACCACAGAGTGTGGTAACAAAGGAAGACCTCAGGCGGGTGTAATTATTAACTGGTAATCGCCCCTCGACCGACCTGCCGGCCTCTTTGCACAGCGGTGTTTCTTTTTGCTCACCGTCAGAAGGTCTCGTCTGCAACTTAACTTTGTTTCCTACTTCCCTGTTTCTCCTTTGTTCTGTGGTTGTGCCTTAGCTATTTTCCCCTCCCACTCCAGGTTTCTGGTATGATTTATAGCATATTGGTAAAAGATGGGACGAGGATTTGGGCCCAAGGACAAATTTCACAATTCATGAGAGTGACCTGGTAAGATTATGTAAAATTGCAATGTGATGCCATCGTCATTAGCTGGTTATTAGTAACAGGAAGGAGCAAAGGGAAGGCCAGATATCATAGGCATGTCATTATAGGCATGGAAGCTGCAACTCTGCACTCCCCGGGGGAACCCCGGGCCCTTTCCCTGCAGAATGACTGGGGGAAGGGGTCCAACAGAGGGGAGACAGATGCATGTGCAGTGACGCTGGGTGACCAGGGAAGGTACTTGCCTGTCAGTCAGGCCTGGGGGGCCATGCATCGGCCAGGATGGGCGAAACCAATGCAAACCCGAGGAAATTTGGGAATATATAAACCCCTAAACAAAGAAGTTCACTCTCGCCGAAACCAGTTTGGCTCAGTGGATAGAGCGTCGGCCTGCGGACTGAAAGGTCCCAGGTTCGATTCCGATCAAGGGCATGTACCTTGGTTGCGGGCACATCCCCAGTAGGGGGTGTGCAGGAGGCAGCTGATAGATGACTCTCTCTCATTGATGTTTCTAATTCTCTATCCCTCTCTCTTCTTCTCTGTAAAATATCAATAAAATACTGTATTTGCCGGCATATAAGACGATTTTTTGGCCCTGAAAAATATGCCTCCAAGTGGGGGGTAGTCTTATACGGCGAGTATATAACAAACTCTGTATTTTGAGTGGAAATGTTAGGGGGTCGTCTTATACCCAGTCGTCTTATACGCCGGCAAATACGGTATTTTTCAGGGCCAAAAAATCGTCTTATACGCCGGCAAATACGGTATATATATTTTTAAAAAGTTCACTCTCTTGTTGCCTCTCTTGTTGCTGTGGGCTTCCTCTGGGCTCCTCTCCTGTTGTTCTCTTGTGTGGTACTTGGCTTGTGGGGGCCAGCTTATACCTGTTTCCTTCTATTTGCCCCCGTGGCCATGTGGACCTCACATGCAATGGACTGATGGACTGTGGCTAAGCCAGCCTGAGGCTGGACTGGCGTGTGCAAATGTGGGATGAAAATTCTGGACACTGGCTCTGATTTTAGCCCTGCTAAAGGCAAAATGGGACTATTCCCTTGGCAGGACTGAGGGAAATGAAACCTTTGAAACTCAGGGGTTTGGTGCCACAGAAATAAAACTCTCCTCTCTATCTCATCCTCCTGTGCAGGTCTCAAAAAATTCTCTCAGGCTATCGCAAGAAATCCACCCCCATTAGCAACCAGTGCGTTGAGGGCCTCTTTTATCCTGTGTAGTGCCAACCGGTACCTCCAGAAGGAAATGTTCCATCCTAATCCCTGTGAATAGCACCTTTTCCAGGAGAAGATGTAAGTTAAGGGTCTTGAGCGGAGAGCCTTACCCTGGGTTATCGGCATGGACCGACCCTACATGCAATCACCTGAGAAAGGTGGGAGGAGTTTTGAAGAGAAGGCGATGAGAAGACAGAGCAGAAAGAGATGCAGCCACCACATGCAAGGTACACTGGCAGCCAACAGAAGCTGGAAGAAGCAAAGAATAGGTTCTCTATTGAACCCTTGGTGTCAGACTTCTGGCCACCAGCACTGTTAGAGAACAGATTTCTATGTGTGAAGTCACCGAGTTGGTCGTAGTTGTCACAGCAACCACAAGAAATGAATCCACTCTGGTGATCTCCCCGGGCAAAGACCAAGCTAAGGAATGTGCGAGTGCTCTGTAAATACAAGTGCTACACAAATACAATCTCTCATTACTGCTCTTCCTACTCGCACCTCTAAGACCATGCAAACAGCCATCATCATGAATCAGTCTTCCTGGAACAAACGTAAGGGGAATTCCCAAAGTTGGTACTCCTCCAATGTTTCCCCCATCTTGTTGTCCAAAGAAATCTGGGAATAATTTTTTATCTCTTTCTCGGTCGTATCTCTCACTCACTCTCCATCAATTATCAAGTCCTGTGGATTCAACTTCAGATGCGTTTCTTGAACTAAGCTTATTCTTGCCACCCTGAACATAAGGCTTTTGAATGTGCCGTTTCCTTGGCCTTCCGACCGCAACAGAAGATTAGCTGCATACTGGCCATTTCACTGTTAGGTTAACCCATAATCATGCTCCAAATTGTATAGATACAAGTTTATATATCTGCCAGGTGCAAGTTAATATACCGATGGCACTGATGACACAGAATAGTAGAAACTAATTTTAAAAAAAAAAGCGCACCAAATTTACTGCAGATTCAATGAAATCCCTATCAGAATCGCAGCTGGCTTCTTTGCAGAAATTGACAAGCTGACCCTAACATGCAGAAACACAAAAGATATATAAGAGCCAAAACCGGTTTGACTCAGTGGATAGAGCCTGTGAACTGAAGGGTCCGGGGTTCGATTCCGGTCAAGGGCATGTACCTTGGTTGTGGGCACATCCCCAGTAGGGGGTGTGCAGGAGGCAGCTGGTCAATGTTTCACTCTCATCGATGTTTCTAGCTCTCTGTCCCTCTACCTTCCTCTCTGTGAAAAATCAATAAAATGTATTTTTTTAAAAATACTTATAGATCAGCCTACTAGAATTAAGACTTCAAAAAATATATCTATGGTCAAGTGATTTTTTAAAAACATATTTTATTGATTTTTTACAGAGAGGGAGAGGGATAGAGAGTTAGAAACATCAGTGAGAGAGAAACATCGATCAGCTGCCTCTTGCACACCCACCACTGGGGATGTGCCTGCAACCAAGGTACATGCCCTTGACCGGAATCGAACCTGGGACCTTTCAGTCCACAGGCTGAGGCTCTATCCACTGAGCCAAACCAGTCAAGGCTCAAGTGATTTTTTTTTGTACAGGGGTAGCAACAAATGGTGCTAGGACAACAAAATATCCACATGTGAGAGAAAGGAGCTGTACCCCTATAAATTAATTCAAATGGATTATCAAACACTTAAAAGAAAACAGGGGGTAAATCTTCATGAACTTAAATTTAGCAACTGTTTCTTAGATATGACACCAAAAACATAAGCAAAAACAAAAAAATAACATCAAAATTAAAACTTTTGTGCTGCAAAATGATACCATTAGTGAAGTGGAAATGGGTTAGTTTCACTATTTTCAAACGTTTTTTTCTCATCACTTGGTCTTTATAGAGAACAACGGCTAGTTCTAATTTATTTCTGTTCACCGGCACCAGTCTGTCCACCCGCACCAGTCATTGGTCATTACCACGTCACCACCACTGGGTTTTTATTTATATAGATGACAAGTAGAAGCCTTACAAAAGAAAAAACTAAAAAAAAAAAAAAAAACCAAGAGCAAAAACTGAGGGCTAGGGGATAGCTTTGGGGAAATATCCTTAAGGTTTTTGTTTGTTTATTTGTTTTCTTTTTTTCTTGATTCTAAAGAGAGAAGAAGAGGGAGAGAGAAACATTGATAGGTTGCCTCCCATATGCAATATTCTGATTTTTTAGGTCAAAGTAATATTTGATCCTGTTTATATAAATTCAGATGTTATTCAAAATCAAGACAAAATTTCTACACTTTTAACAAATCTCCACTATCCTTACCTAAGTAATCTTATAATCAAGGTATAAATTCCAGCTTGGGAAAACTGGTATCTGTATCTACCAGTAAAATTCCTTTCACTTTAGTTACACAGTACTGAGGATCTGTTGTGACTGGTGACCAAGGAGAAAAAAATTCAAAATTGAGTAGAAAGGTCCTAAGGCTTCCACAATTTCTAAGTAATTTATAAAAAATAATTCGGAACCCTGGCCAATGTTGCTAAGCGATTATAGAGTGCTGGACCATGCACCAAAAAGGGTCAAGGGTTCAATTCCCAGCCAAGGGCATGTACCTGAGTGCAGGTTGGATCCCCAGCCAAGTAGGGGCACGTTTGGGAGAGAACCAACTGATGTCTCTCTCATGTTGATGTTTCTTCCCCCCCATCCCTCTAAAAAATCAATGGAAAAGAATCCTCATGTGAGGATTAACGAAAAATAAAAACAGTAACTTGGAGCCCTCTTCTCATCACATAATCCTACTTACAATTCAATGCACAAAATTCCTAATAAATATACCTTAAAGATGGGTATAACCAAATCAAGTTTTTTAATGTGAAGGCCAGTAGTTAACAGACTGTAAGATCAAAATTATGTATTCACTTCTTCCTCTATCTTTTTTTTTTAAATATATTTTTATTGATTTTTCACAAAGAGGGAGAGAGAGGGATAGAGAGCCAGAAACATCGATGAGAGACACATTGACCAGCTGCCTCCTGCACACCCCTCTCCGGAGGTGCCCACAACCAAGATACATGCCCTTAACCAGAATCGAACCTGGGACCTTTCAGTCCGTAGATGATGCTCTATCCACTGAGCCAAACCGGTTTCGGCTCCTCTATCTTTTATACATGAGGAATGCAGGAGGAGGAATAAAACTGAACAAACTTTAAATTAATACAGGCAAAACAAGAATAAGTTCAAATACTTTCTTACACTCCACATATATAAACCAGAAACCATTATGTAAGGATGGTTTAAATATCAGGGTGATTTTTAAATGTTTATTTAAATTTCTTGTTTAGGGCTAATTGTATTTAGTTCCTTAGCCAGTAAAATATATACATTCATACTTTTTAATGTAGTAAGCCCTCCGTTATCTGTGAGTTAACTGGATTAAAAATATTTGAAAAGCCGAAACCTGTTTGGCACAGTGGATAGTGCATCGGTCTGCGGACTGAAGGGTCCCAGGTTCGATTCCGGTTAAGGGCATGTACCTTGGTTGCGGGCACATCGCCGGTGGGGGCTGTTCAGGAGGCAGCTGGTCGATGTTTCTCTTTCATCGATGTTTCTAGCTCTCTATCCCTCTTCCTTCCTCTCTGTGGAAAATCAATAAAATATATAAAAAATTTAAAATATATATATTTGAAAAGTTCTTGTTGAAGATGTTGTACTATGCAGTTATAGACCTAGATGGTTGTGTGTATAATAAATATGTATATATTTTTATCATTATTCACTAAACAATACATTATAAAAACTATTGAGTATAACTATTTTATATAAGGGACTTAAGCATCTCCAGGTTTTGATATCATGGTGAGAGGTCCTGAAACCAATCCCCCCCAGATATGGAGGGTCAACTCTACTAGAAAATGTTTTGTGTTTTACGTATTTTCCATTATAATTAATAATTTAATCAATTACCAAAAGTACTTTATTTGTGAACAATGTAAAAACTGATACAGTTTTACTTTTGTTTGGAAAGTCCTACAAATTCAAGGTAATAATAAATATGTTTATTTTCTCAGTCTTTCCTTTCCAAAGGTTCAATTTTAAAAAGGATGTTACTGCTTTAAAACTTCAACACAGTCTGTGCTTATAATATTTTCAAATTTGTAAGAGCTTGTGCTACGAAGAGAAGGAAGAGTGGCTGTGAGAGAGGAAAGTAAGGGAGGGCATATTCTCACAGTTAATATTGATAAAATTATGAAAATTAATGGGTACTATCACTTAATATATAAAAACTTCCTGGTGGTGATTAATTTTATGTAAGGTGAATAACAGAAAGAAAAATCAATGAAATTTGCTAGTTATTTTAAATCAACTTATCTTTTAATTCAGAATTTAAATACACACATTCATAGCAACTATAAAAAATACACCTTGTTTTTTAAAAATGGCGTTTTCAAGAAGGGAGTTTTAGCCAAAGGCAATAGCAAAATTTACATGATTACAGTAGGCTGAATCTTCACACAGTAGCCTTTAAACACCAGAAAGTAGAATTACCACACAATCCTCTGCTACCATCAAATTATTTCAAACCTAATACTAGTACTCTATTGAACAAAAGTATAGAAATCTCTTCGTGATTCTGAACAGCATATGCTCAGAAAAGCATAGACACCACTTTCAATTCTTCAGCATCTTTCCCCTGGCACACTCTTCTTTTAGCTCCAGCAGCAATTACTCTGTTAGGTCAACTTAAGTCTACAAAGCATGGCTTTAGATGAGTGGCCCTGGTAATTGACATAATTTCTTATTCTTCATAATAGAAAATGTGGTCATACTGTTAAACTGGAAGGCATACCAGTCTTCAATATGTACTGAAATTTACCAACCAAGGTGTGGACTCAAGTTACCTTAATATTTAAAGCATTAAAAATGACACTCTTTTAGAAACAAAGGAAACTAAGTATTATTTGATGTTATTGTTTTGCCCTAGCTCTTTTCACACTTTCCCCCCTTTATTAAATTGTAGATACTTTAACTTACTCGTCACTAAACTTCCTAATATAACTGGGAAGATATGACTTGCATGTGTTCTGTATAAAATACTGATGTAGTTGGATGCTAAAAGAACACAGAATAAAGTAACTGCAAAGATGTTTACATAATTAATTTCTCACCCTCACCCATCCCACATCACAGACGACTGACTCCATGCTCCTTGGGCTCATCTGAAGCACAGACAGAACACAGGGTATGACCTGAATGATTTTCTCCATTCTCCTAAGTATGGTACATCATCAGTACCATTCTACGTGCCATGGGGAATTAGGGCTCAGTCTCTCCCGGAAACCCCATTGAGGCAGGCTGCGATAGAGGATCGACACTAAGCACACCTCTTCTTCCTCAACTCCTCTCCCCACAGCCTCTACTTAACTCAGAGCCAACTTTGCCCTGTATTCATAACCACAGGGGAGAATTGTTTGAGAACACCTAACTTCAAATATTTAAATCTTAAGCTTCCTCTTGTTATAGCTTTCTCTTTAGTACATACTTTTGTCAAGTTCAGTATAGAACAAGTCATGACTTTATTATTTTATATCCACAAACAACAAAAATCCTCAAAATTTTTCTGTAGATTTGGAATCCAGAATTCCTAAATAGTTTGCATAATGTAAGATACATATGAATTTTGGGTTATCCTATTCTTATGAACTAGTGATGAAAGATGAATTATTTTGCTCATAAAGGAAGTGTGAACTTTAAAAACTTTTGCTAGCTCTCAAGATGATAAACAAGTGGTAAAAGATGGAAAGGTTTTTGTGATATGTGCTAATTGGAAACTGGTAAGTTTCACTTACTACGTCATAATAAGTAATTGAAGAGAATCTCATTCCCGCTAAACGAAACTCTCTTATACAAAATGTGAAACAAGATTATTTTTCTTGCTAACACTGTGGAGCAACAGTTTATTTAGCTCTTTCAGTGACTTGACCTTTTTCCTCTTAAGACAATGGTGACAAAGATTCTAAAACAAGAACCTCTCAGTCAGTTAAAAAACCTATCCCAACGTATTAGTATGCTTATCATACTACACTATACTGTAGATCATGGGTTGGCAAACTTGTTCTGTAAAGAGTCAGACAGTAAAAATGTTAGGCTTTGCAAACTAGTTTCTGAAGCAACTACTCAACTGTCAGTGTTGCACAAAAGCAGCCATAAACAATAGATAAATTAATGAGAAAAGCTGGATTTCATAATATTTATGAACACTGAACATATTTTCATGTGTCTTGAAATATCCTTTTTCTTTTTTTTTTTTTAAATGGTGAACACAATTCTAGCTCAAAGGCCATGAAAAAGCAGGCTGTGGGCTGGACTGGGGCAGAGTTGGCTGTCCCTTATATAGTCTTTTCTCTTATATAAGATGTTTTAAAATTACAGATTGTGAGTCTATAGAGAATTTAAAAACTTGTTTCTGGATCTCTCATTTTAAAACTTACCAAATAAGTTCTCTCTGGATAAATATACTCACATGAGAGAGAGAAAATAATTCAGAATATAAATCCCTACTTAAAAAGAAAAAAAAAATAGAAGCTGTAAAACAAATGTTTTACCTTAAACATATAATTAGGAAACAAAAATTGTGTTCTATGACATATAAAACAATATGCATTGATTTAGTACATACTTCTTAGCTTTCTTTAGGAAAAAAGACAATGAAGAAAAGGTTCACAAATCTCTCCATCTTTTGTACAAAAAATTATAACTGAAACTAGCAAGCCCTTGCCTGTAGAACCATCAGCTCTGAATATAAAGTACACCTGGGAATTGGAACTTACCTAAATGAGCTCTGGGTGCTCTTGAAAAAATGCACAATTAATCATAGAACACTATGGCTCTACCATCTGGGACACTTCTGAACAGGAAACCCCTGCCTCCATAATATAAGGAGACAAGAACACTCTCCAGTCATCAGTATTATAAAAAAAACTTCACAGTCTGACTCACCTTTATCAAAGGTAAAATGTTACTGATACATTTCATGATTATTTTGAGCCTCAGTAGTTGCTAAACACAAAATAAATTTTGGATGAACTTTTCTTACGTTTGAGTTTTCCAAAGCAAGATTACAATACAAAATGTATTGAACCGGCATAAGTCCATGGGCTAAAAAAAAAAAAATTATAAAATGTTGACCAACTTTATCCTTTTAATTTTTAACAGTTTCAGATACTGAGACCTAATTGGTTTCTTGCGTCTATCCATTATGACCATAACTCAATCTTCTACTTAACACTCCTCACTGCCTTTCGATTGGGGCTTCACTTTGCGACGAAGAAGATCTTCACGTCCAACTTCAACCATTTGCTCTTCCCAAGATTTGATCTCACTGTAATAACGAGCTTTATCATCTTCAGCAAGTTGAATATATACCTGAGAAAAAGTATAATTGTTAAAATGATTTTTTCAGAAGAATCTTCACCATTAATTTCTGAAATGCTTCCATATATACCATAAAAACTACCTTATTCTTCTACATGTGTAAAGGGAGAAGGAATGTTTTTGTGAGATAAGGTAAGAGATAAAGATTTGGTATTAATTAAATTGTTACAATTTTAGGGCTTGAGATGTGAGGAAGGAGCAGAGGCACGGTGTGACTGTCATAGCATACACTGGACACTAGATTTGGTGTGACATTGTTTTAAATAAATATCGATTTTATTTGCAGTTAAAAACTACCAAAAAAAAAAGCCAAATTAATTCTAGGAATATGAAATTATTTAAAAATAGTTAAAATGTATTAGAAGTAATATAAGGTCGTTTTCACATGAATCAAGCCTTGTCCTAATACTTTCTCACAGATATTCTAACTGGATATTTGAGACTAAAACTATACTTACTTGCTTTTCAGCATCGGTGAGATTTTTCCAGCTTTCATGTATATTTTTCAGCCTTACCTGTAAAACAATGTATGTTTAAATGGCAGATACAGGGACTTCAGTGATTAAAGAAAAATTATTTTTTATTACTCATTTCAAAAAAATTCAGATACTAAAAATCATTTTTATATCATTTTATCATACTCATCAATTCTTAATATCTTCTTTCTAAATTAAACTTAAAATATACAAAATGGGCCGAGGTTGGTGTGGCTCAGTGGTAGAGCATCGGTCTGCGGACTGAAAGGTCCTGGGTTCGATTCCGGCCAAGGGCATGTACATTGGTTGCGGGCACATCCCCGGTGGGGAGTGTGCAAGAGGCAGCTGGTCGATGTTTCTCTCTCATCGACATTTCTGGCTCTCTATCTCTCTCCCTTCCTCTCTGTAAAATATCAATAAAAATATATTTTTTTTTAAAAAAAAAATATATATATATACACAAAATGACTGGAATAAAGAACACAATAAGTCTTTAACATTTGTCACCATAATTTCATAATTTTTTTTTCTTATGAGAACTTTTAAGATCTACTCTGAGCAACTATCAAATTTATTAACTCTATTCACCATGCTGTACATTACATCCCCAAGACTTTTTTATAACTGGAAGTTTGTACCTTCTTACCACCTTTACTCATCTCATCCACCCCCCATGCCTGGCAATCACCAATCTATTTCTTTATCTATGAGATTAGTTATTTTTTAGATTCCACATTGTGAGATCATACGGCATTTGTCTTTCTCTGGTCTGATTTATTTCATCCTATATAAGAAAAGCCTAATATGCTAAATGTCCAGTTAACCTGGCTTTTCAACCAATCAAAGCATAATATGCTGATGATATGCTAAGGCCGCTCAACTTTTCACAGTGAGTGCACTAACCACCAGGGGGCAGTCAACCAGCAGCTATGACATGCACTGACCACCAGAGGGCAGACACTATGACTGGTAAGTTAGCTTGCTGCTGGGGTCCAGCTGATCAGGACTCTTCTGTCCACAGACAAACACTCTATCCATTGAGCCAAACTGGTTAGGGATATATATATAGATATAGATATATCTATATCTATATCTATATTTCTTAAATTGATTTCAGAGAGGAAAGGAGAGGGAGAAATAGATAGATACATCAATGATGAGAAATGAAACAAGTCTATGCCCAAACTATCAAATGTGAAAAAATAGAGACATTTTTAGACATGAAAGAACTCTTAAAACTAATCTCCCATGTATCCTTACTATAACAGAATCAGTAAACCAAGAAAGACAACGATAGAAGAAGCAAAAACACCCCACACATTTCCTATCTAATTATTTCTAAAACTAAAATAAACATTTAAAAAATAAATGCAGTTCTATTTTACCTGTAATGAACCACTCTTAGCTCCCTGGAAGCATTCAGATATAAAAATGTTATAAGCTGAGCGAGGTCTTTTTGGTTTTCCAAGCAGTGTTAACTCCTGAGGAGAGAAAACAGAAGAGTTAGATACAGTTTTAACATCTCTGAGACTTAATTTTACTTACAGAAACTGTACTCACTAGTTTGCATTATGCAGAATGTTCCTTAACGTGGATGTTATAATTCTTATATAAAGTATGTGATTATTCCCTCCTGAGGTCAGAATTTAATAGCATTATTTTGAAAAATTCAATAAATTTTGAGTTATTTTCTATACATTTCCTTTTACATATTATTTTCATGGTCTCTATGAACTGAATAACTGTGCACATATGTACAAATCTTTTATAAAAAATGAAACAGCTCTAGCTGGTTTGGCTCAGTGGATAGAGCGTCAGCCTGCAGACTTAAGGGTCCCAGGTTCTATTCCGGTCAAGGACATGTACCTTGGTTGCAGGCACATACCCAGTAGGGGATGTACAGGAGGCAGCTGATTGATGTTTCTCTCTCATAGGTGTTTCTAACTCTTTTTAAATATATATATATATATATATATATATATATATATATATATATATATATATTATTGATTTTTTACAGAGAGGAAAGGAGAGGAATAGAGAGCTAGAAACATCGATGAGAGAGAAATATCGACCAGCTGCCTCCTGCACACCCCCTACCAGGGATGTGCCTGCAACCAATGTACATGCCCTTGACCAAAATCAAACCTGGGACCTATCAGTCCGCAGACCCGACGCTCTATCCACTGAGCCAAACTGGTTTTGGCTGTTTCTAACTCTTTATCCCTCTCCCTTCCTCTCTGTAAAAAATCAATAAACTATATAAGAAAAAAAAATGAAACAATCTCAGTTTCATTCTTACTGGGCATTACCATTCCTTGGTCAAACCACTACTTGTTTCCACAGCTCATAAACACTAGACTATCTGTTTAATAATCTCTAATTTCATTTCCTTCCCTGCATGTCTCTCAATCTTTAACTCTCAAAGATGGGCTAAGAGAGAAACATGAATGTGAGAGACACATGGATCAGTTGCCTCCCAAACACACCCCGACCAGGCCAGGAACGAATCTGCAACCCAGGCTTATGATCACATTTAAATGTGATATTGGGAGATGTGGGAGAAACTGTGAGTACTATAGAAATTGATGGAAAACATATGAAGAGATATATAAATCAACAAAGCAGAATATCCCAATGCTTTTAGTCCAGGGAGACGGTGTTGTGCTAGTTGTCCCTTTATTGAAAATTGGTTGAAACAAAGAATATATCCTATGTGGAAATTAGGACTTTATATGATTGTGTCTTTAAAGGTAGAAGATAGTCAAAAGAGAAATCTGCATAAATTTTTATATTAAGAAATGACCAAGGATTCTTTGCTCCTGAAATGAGTTTATTTGTACATAACTCACAAATTCTTAAGCTAAATGGCATTTTTATTTTTTCCCAATCCTTCCAGTAAATGTAATTACCAAAACACGAGAGAGAGAGAGAGAGAGAGAGAGAGAGAGAGAGAGAGAGAGAGAGAAAAGCTAAATTCTTTTTACTCAGTATCTAAAATAGAGGAAGCACCTGGGGGGAGATAAGAGAACAACTGAAGGACTGGTATGCATGTATATAAGTACAACCAACGAACACAGAACTCTGGAGAGGGAGGGCATGAATGGGAGGTGGGGGGGGGGGGGCAATGGTAAGCTATGTACACATATAATACCTTAATAAAAAAATAAATAAATAAATAGAGGAAGCCCAGCGGACCTGGTTGAGCATTGACCTATGAGCCAGGAAGTCATGGTTCAATTCACCTAGTGGGCTTGGTCCCCAGTATGGGGCATGCAGGAGGCAGCCTATCAATGATTCTCTCACATCACTGATGTTTCTATCTTTCTCTCCCTCTCTCTTCCTCTCTAAAACCAATAAAAATATAGTTTAAAATATATATAGAGAGAAACTGCCTTTCAAATAAACTCTCATGCAGAAAGCCCTTACAGAAATCTAGTAACAACAGAGTTGTTCTGGTTGAAGAAGGAAAGGGAAGTCTTACTAGCTCAACTTTTTCCTTTCCTAATTTCAGGGTCCAAAGGTCCAAAATGTATTTTAAAAATATAAAAAAGTAGGAGAATAAAAGATGAAAAAATACAAGTATCCCTTGCTATCTGAATCAATTTAGTTTCTGAGTTCAGAGAATGAGCGACATTGCATTATCCTAACCTAGTGTCTGAATATGGATAGTGTGAGTACTATTAGTAATTCATAAATTTTTTGTGGCTTTTAATGACAATTTGGTCAGTCAATAACAAACCCAACTTTTATTCATACGTTAAAGTAAGACATCACTTTCTTCTTCCTGACCTCTCAGTCATGCAACTACTATGGACTTCAGACACTTCACAACTTTTATTTCTAGAATTACTACTAGGGATTTCTCTGCTCGGTGATTCACTTGCAACTTCCTAGTTCCCACTCTTCTCACCTGATCTCTGAATTTTTGGTCCTGAGAATCTTTAATGGGAAGGGAAGGAAAATTCCAACAGGGAGTGGGAATGAAAGTCTGAGGGGGAAAACCTGTAGAGTTTGGAAGTCACCACTCCTTCCTAATGAATATAAAATGGAACAGACTGAGAATCAACAACTCTTCTTGAATCCATGAGAGGAGGAGACAGAAAACTGCTGTGATCACAGAGTTGAGGCTTACCAGAGCAGAGGAGCAGATCAGGAGAAACTGCTGAGTGCACCAGTGCCAGGTGAGGAAACCTGAACTTTAACAAATTGCTGGAGGTTCTGTGTGGACAACTCTGAGTTTAAGAACTTCAGAGGACCCAGTCATAGGAGGGTCCTCACAATAATGTGAGATTTACAAATTGAGGAGCTTGACCAGATTACCATAATATATATCTAGAAAACTCCACGCCCCTCTACCCACGATCCCAGCATGAGAGGAAAATGAACCATTTTGAAATGTCTTGAGCATTATTATTAACAACTAGAGGCCTGGTGCATGAATTTGTGCACAGGTGGGATTCCTCGGTCTGGCTGGCAATCGAGGCCTATTGAAGGGCTGGCCAGCCAGGGGGAGAGACCCTGGGACTTTGGCCAGCTGGCCCCTCAATTGGGGTCTTTTTTTTTGGGGGGGGGGCGTGGAGGGCAGGAGTGGCTGGCCAGGGGGAGGGGCTGAAGAAGGTTGGCGGTGGGAGTGCACTGATCACCAAGGGGCAGCTTCTGCCTTGAGCATCTGCCCCCTGGTCAGTGCACATCATAGCGACTTGTTGACCGGTCATTCAGTCGTAACAGATGCTTAGGCTTTTACATATATAGATGCCTGCCCTTAAGGGTAACTACCATGTTTCCCCGAAAATAAGACATCCTCCGATAATAAGACTTACTTCGTGGAAACATAATACATCCTCTGAAAATAAGACCTAGCACATCTTTGGGAGCAAAAATTAATATAAGACACTGTCTTATTTTCGGGGAAACAGGATAGTTAACCAGAACTAATCTGGAGCAGCAATTGCCAACTGGTGGTCTGGACCATGGTGGTCCGTGAGGTCCAAAAGGTTGACGACCACTGTCTTTGGGTATTATCAAAGCTAACTGACCTGATGGAAGGGAAATACCCAACCCCAGCCCACTCTAGCCATCCTGTCCCAACTAAGGGGAAGAGAGAAAACTGGAAAATACTTGCACAGTTCATAGTCAGAGACATAGGAAAAACCGGCATCTAATCACAGCACTAGAGAGCACCTCACCACCATACTAAGGACTATTTAACAGCAATTCCTTTTAGCCAGTATATCATGTCCAGCTATCATGAAAAAATTCCAAGGCACACTAAGAGATAAAAAAAAAAACATAGTTTGAAGAGACAAAGCAAGCATGGCAGGGATGTTAAGAGTGGTCATATCAGCTGAAACCAGTTTGGCTCAGTGGTAGGTCATTGGTCTGCGGACTGAAAGGTCCCGGGTTCGATTCCGGTCAAGGGCATGTATGTTAGTTGCGGGCACATCCCCAGTAGGGGGTGTGCAAGAGGCAACTGATCGATGTTTCTAGCTCTCTATCTCTCTCCCTTCCTTTCTGTAAAATATCAATAAAATATATTTAAAAAATAAATAAAAATAAATAAATAATCTCATAAAAAAAAAAGCGTGGTCAGATCAGGAATGAAAAACTATGATTAATTACACTAAGACAGCATGCAAGAACAGAGAGCAATGTAAGCAGAAAAACAGGAATCCTAAGAAAGAACAACAACAACATTCTAGAAAGCAAAAACACTGTAGCTGAAATAAAGGATGCCTTTGATGTGCTTAGTGGCACACCAGACACAGCTGACGAAAGAATGAGTTACAAGGCATATTAATAGAATCCTTGAAAACACAGAAATAAAGAGAACAAAGATGAAGGGGTAAAAAAAAAACCAGAACACTCAGGACTACGGGACAACTAAAACAGATATAACAAAAACATAATGGGAATACCAGAAGAAAGAAAGACAAGAAATATTTGAAAGGAAAACCCCTTCTGTCTAATTCTCATTCTGGTATTCTCCACTCAGCACTGGCTGCATGCATGAAGAGGAAAGGGAGAGTAAACTTTAGTACTCACCCCTCCAAATACCATTCCGAAGGCGGAGGCTGTATTTCTCACTATTGGTATCTTTACTCAATCCTTTTACTAACTGGATTAGCAACATTAGATTATTGACTTGAAATTGGCTGACTCGTTAGGAGGACTTAAAACATTAGGATCAGGAATGCATATTTTGGCATCGAACATTAAAGGTTCTAACCTACTTTTTTAGAGAAATAGTTTTAATTCTGATGACCATTTTCTATACTATATGAGCTAGATAGCAAGCTGACCACTTTATACCTAATACTGGTTTTATACAAAAATGTTTAATTTTCAAACGATGGAATTTATGTGGATTAATACTCAAGTTAGGAACCACAAAATTTGAACCACATGGGTTGTTTTGGGGGTTTTGTTACTGATTTGAGAGAGAGAAAGAAATCTCAATTTGTTGTTCCACTTATTTTATGCATTCATTGGCTGCTTATTTCAAATCCTGGTCAATGTGTCCTGACCAGGAATTGAACCCACAACCTTGGTGTATCAGGACAATGCTCTATCCAACTGAGCTATCCAGCCAAGGCCCTATGTAGGGTTTTTAATGAGAAAAAAAATCAGTATTTCATCTTAAAGGGACTTATTTGATTAGATACAATAGGCACTTTTCCCTGACGTGCTAATAAATTTAGTCTATTCAGCAATATATAGAATCAAATTCACTATTACCTCTAGAAGAATTCAAATCAGTAGGCTATTCTAGACAAAACTCAGAAACAAAGATTTTTTTACTATCCAAGATTTGGCTGTTCCTACAGCTTTGATTGCCAGGCCTAACTATGTATTTTAAAATCAGATACATCCCAAAGTAGCAACAAGAGTTTCCAAGCCAGACTCAATAACAAGTGGTCCTAGTGGCAGAAGAGGATGATCCCATTTTTCCTAACTGGCGTGTACCCGACATTCTACCATATAGCCACCACACACATCATCAAAGTAAGAGAAAACACCCTACATTCATATAGTTACATAAATTTCAGTTCTTTGTTAAAGGAAAGGAACATTTCAATGATACTCACTCTCTTTTTCAATATCGATTTCTTTTTTAAACGTTTTTGCATCATTTCTTTTTCCAAAGATACTTTCTGACTTGGAGTTAGCTGTTCTTGAAGTCTGCTTATCTCTTCTTTGTATGCTTGCCAGTCTGCCTTGTAAGCATCTTCATATATCTATAAATAAATATGAACAATAAGAAGTCAATAAACTATTGCTACCAAGGAAAGACAATTGCATGACTTCAGATAAAGAAGACTGGACCATCACGTGGAAAATGTGCTCTGGGATCACATTTACATGGACCAAAACCCATGTTTTTTTCATCATGTACATGCTAACCAACTTGAGAGTCTAGCAAGTAGCTTCAATTTTACATGGCTGTCAACCCTTCATCACCCCCCACGCATCCCTATTATCATCATTTATGCAGAGCAAAAGGTATTAAGTTCCTTTGCATATAATAGATATTTAAACAACAAAAGCATCATCTCTGGGTCATTTGGTCCTTTAAGGGGCATGACAACTGCAGAATAACTGGCCAGCAATGTTGAAAACCTATATGCTTACTTTTTTCTCTGATTCAGGAAGTTCCCTCCATATTTCCGCAATTTTTTTAATTAGTTCTGAATTTTTCGCATCTATGGATTGGAATGAGAAAAGATGTCACAACTTTATGTCCCATGAATAACTTCTAAAGACTTCCAGGAAATCATAATATATCAGCTCTAAAAGTTTTATTAGAAACTCTATACCACACACAATCTAATACAATGATTTAGCATTCCTTTAACCAATTTAAATAACTTTAACCTTAGCCTGTTTGGCTCAGTGGATAGAGCATCAGCACACAGACTTAAGGGTCTTGGGTTCGATTCTGGTCAAGGGCAATACCTCAGTTGCAGGCTCAATCCAGATCCCTGACTCTAGGTCAGGGCACCTACAGGAGGCAAACAATTGATGTGTCTCTCTCACATTGATACTTCTGTTTCTCCCCTTCCTTCCACTTTAAAAATCAATGGAAAAATATCCTCAGGTTAAGAATAACAAAATATATATATGTATATTTTAGTGTTTTATATAAATTATTAGTTTTCTATCTAATAATCAAGGAGTGTATCACATATCACCAAAACAGTTCTCAGAACTCGATTGCTGGTTAAGCAGTTTAGTAATCAATTTCTTCAAGTTCTTTACTTGATATTTTAATCAAACATTTTTTTTGAGCTTTTTAGGAATTAAGTTCATAACATCTGAATAAAGAACAAAATACAGTCTTGATTCATATACCATCATCTTGGATTTGAATTACAGAAATACCAGTTGCAAACAAACTGAACTTTTCTAAATTCATTAGTCCCCATTTCCTTCCTCATCTTAACTAAAAAGGGTATACATGCTTTAACAAACCACTTATTAATTTCAACTCCTACATTTTAAAAAGATGTGAGCACTTAATTATGTCTCATAAGCCAATTCCTTGAGAATTTTTATTTTATCTCATTTGATTTTCAGAAGTGCCCTGTGATGTATTGTTTGTGAATGGGCTTTAAAAATCATGCAAGAGTTAGCTATTATTAATTTAATTACTATCTTTATACTACAACCTCAAATGAAGGCCCTACAGCCTTTCTAGGGAATCGTCAAGCATCCTACCTGGAAATCTTTCAGTACAAAAGCTCTTGCGTTAGCAGTAATTTGTATAGGCCTTTACACTTTACAGAACACTTCCACAGAAGTTATTTCATTGTAACTTCCATTAAAAATTCCGTGGCAGAAGGGGCTGGGCAAGAGGCAAAATGATTCATGGTGGTCCTCTACGCCAATGGCAACTAGGCCCAAAATTAAGCTTTTTCATATCGTCTTCTTTAGATGCTTTGTATTCTACATGCTATTCTTAAAATATCTTTCATTAGTTCTTAATTATATTTATATGTTTCTGCCCTAGCCAGTTTGGCTCAGTGGATAGAGGGTAGGCCCTAGGACTGAAGGGTCATGGATTCAATTCCGGTCAAGGGCACAGACCTAGGTTGCAAGCTCCGGCCCTGGTTGGGGCATGTGGGAGGCAACTAACCAATGTGTCTCTGATATGCCTCTCTCTCTCCCTCCCCCTTCTTTACATTCTCGCGCCCCACCCCTCCACCCCCCAAAAAAATACACACGGTGGCCAGATTATGATCTCTGAACACATAATCTGGCCAGTGTGTGTGTGTGTGTGTGTGTGTGTGTGTGTGTCTATGTACGTATGTACACACACACACACACACACACATTATATATTTATATTTAGAGGCCCAGTGCATGAATTTATGCACAGGTGGGGTCCTACCAGCCTGGCTAGGGGAGGGAACATGGCAGTTGGCCGGTCTGCCTGCTGGTAGAGGGGACAATTTGCATATTAGCTTTTTATTATACTGTTACAGAAAACCAGAGAAGAACCAAGCAATACTTAGAGAGATAGAGTTACATTTGTTACTCACGGGTCCAGAGGAAAATGTCTCTCAAATTCTGGGCCCTAACAAGGAGGACTTTTTCCCTATTTATATGTTTTTACTTTCTTTGCCTCCTTTGCAAGTTCTTAAAGAGCCCCTATGTGCTGGGGCCTTGAGACCTCAACCAAAGGCTTGACCTGGTGCCAGCACTGATAGTTTTTTTAAATATTTTTTATTGATATTTTACAGAGAGGAAGGGAGAGAGATAGAGAGCTAGAAACGTCGATGAGAGAGAAACATCGACCAGCTGCCTCTTGCACACCCCCTACTGGGGATGTGCCCGCAACCAATGTACATGCCCTTGACCGGAATCGAACCTGGGACCTTTCAGTCCACAGACCAACACTCTATCCACTGAGCCAAACCGGTTTCAGCAGCACTGATAATTGTCTGTGGAAGGTTTAATGGCCTCTCTGAAGTAGAAGAAGTCTTACGTTCCTTATTTAAGCAAGCAAGCATTTACAGAAGCCAAATAGCAGTTTTTATATAAGATGGATGCTTCAATATAGGATATCCACTGAGAGGTCAGATTGTTATGTGTTCAGAGATCATAATAATCTGGCTACTCAGTGTGTATATATATATATATCCTCAGGTGTGGATTCACACAAAAACATTTCTTCTTGGTGAAGAATGCGTTTAGCCCTGCTATTGCACAGACCCTCAGACAGAAGGTTATGTTCCTGCAGTCAATGGATGGTGGGTAGCATGTACCAAACGTACGTACGGCGTAACTGCTTAGTGAGCTCTTTATTTCATCAGAGAAGAGCACAAGCCCCCCAACTCCTTACCTGGGTTCTTAGCTTTATAGATGGCTAGCTGTTCTTTAGAAAATCGAACGTAAGAAGTCATAGGCTTCTTTGGATAACTACTCAAAGAGGATGAAAACCATCTGGGTAAATACACAAAGCTACATACAGACAAAAAGAAAAGAACCAATGTCAAGGATTTAAGCGCCAATTAATATTCACTCGTACATACATAGGTTCCCAAATAAGAGATGATCGAGATGCTACGCATCTGACACCTTCGACAAAAAAAAAAAAAAAAAAAAGCTAGTGACAATGACAATCCTGGCAACATAACCCAAGGAAAGAGCCTGCAAAACTGAAGCCCTCCCCTCCCACGAAGGACAAAGCGTGCAGAACGTAGTAGGTACTTGGGCTCCGTGGCCCCGCCCCCTCAATGCCTAGAACAGTGTTTCCCAAAGTGTGGTGTGCGTACCCCCAGGGGTAGGCGTTGCACCGCGTTGCACCGGAGTTTGGTGGGGATATGCACTGCACCGTGCTTAGCTGCACCTAATTCTACCTTCTCATGGGTCAAGTCAATTTCATCCTTCTCAATGATCCAAATAAATGTTATTTGTAATACAACTTTTATCGCTTCTCGGCCTTTTGGCTAAGATCAAGTGTAATACAACTTTTATTTATATTTTATGAATAATTTTATTTTTCGTTTATTATTATTTTGTGTATGTTCCAAAAAAGAAAAAAATAAATACATTTTGATTGTTATTAAAATACATCCTTTTTTTTTTTTGACGAGGGGTACTCAGTGTTACGAAAATTATACAAGGGGTGCACATATGTCAAAAGTTTGGGAAACACTGGCCTAGAAGAAGGCGGGAAGACTGTCGGCGACTTCACAGGGACCGGCCTGGGCGCCAGGTGCTCGGAGGCCGCTCGGAGGGGAGGGGGGCGGGGAGGGGCGGGGCGCGGGGTCCTCCAGGAGGAAGGGCCTGCAAAGGCACCCTTCCCGGGGCAAGGTCGAGGGCTTGAGCCACAGGGTCCGAGCCTCCCTGACCTCCTGGGAGGGGCAGACAGTGGGAGACGCCGGCTCCACTCGGCCCCAGGGCGTCGGGCGCCCCGGCCGCCGGCCCCGGGTCCTACCTGAAGGGTGCGCGCAGCCGACTCCCACAGTCCGCGCAGAGCTCTGCTCCGGACTTCCCCAGGGCGCTGAGCAATCCCCACACGCCCCGAAGAAGCGGCATCGCACCCCACGAGGCGGTGGCCGGGCCCCGATCTCGCCAAGAGCGCCCCGGCGCCGCACAGCAAACCCCACAAAGGCAACCGGAGCCCGCGTCCAACCTTCCGAGCCCGAGATCCAAACCGGGGCCCGCGGGGCACCATGGGAAGTTCATCCACTTCCGGTTGGTAGGTAGGGGACGGGGCGAGGCAGGATCCGCGCAGGCGCCGTAGTGACTTCCGGCAGAGGAGGGGGCGGCGGCGGCGGCGCTCGGGGGGCGGAGCGGGGAAGCCGCAGCCCGGCGCGCCTGCCTGCCTGCCTGCCTGCGGGGGCCTCGCCTCCTAGGGGCGCCGCTGAGCCGCCTCGGCCCCGGCCCCCGCCTCCGCAGTGGGCTCCGCACGCGGGGCCTGGAGATGGTGGCGGTGCGGCGGCGGCCTCACCCGGACTGGGCACAGCCGGCGTCCGCCAGCGCCTGCCGGGGCCGGGACGTAACAGACGGCTCTGCCCGCAGGCCCGGCCCCGGGCGCCCGCGCTGCTCTGAGGTCAGACCGGCGAGTGCGGAGCGCCCGGCGGAGCCGCTCGGGTCCAGCCGGAGCCGAACGTACTGCCGGGGAGTGGAGTGGAGTGGAGTGGAGCGTGTTTTCAAACCTAAAAATCGTACTTCCGGGCCCGGGAACCTGCGTTCTGTTTTGAAGATGTGATTTGCTGACCTTGGAAAGTCCGGGGGAGAGGGGCATCCGTGGGAGAAATGCCGGGTGGTTGCCTCCCGTTCACCCCGGGGGATGGAACCCGCAGCGCAGGCTCGTGCTCTGAGCGGAGCGGGGAACCTCCGGTGCATGGGAACCGCCCCGAACCACTGAGCCACACTGGCCAGGGCTGAGTCTGCGTTTTCCAGGAGCACCTCCAGGTTTGACAGGGTCTAACGCGGTGGACACCGGACCGCATTTAAAGCAACACCGGTCTAAGGGGGAGAGAGCAACCAAAGGACTTGTGTGCATGCATGTACGCCTAACCGGTGGTCTTGGATAATAGGGGGGGGAGGGGGGTGCATACGTGGGGAGGGGCTTGGGATGGGAATGTGGGGGTGAGGACAAGTATGTGATACCATAATCAATAGAGAAATTAAAAAAAATAACAAGTCCAGATTCTCCAGAATGGATGAATGAATGAATAAATTGTTGTGGGGTCGAATCCTGGGTTCAAAATAAGACCACCGGAGGCTGATGATTTATTAAAAAAAGCAGGCAGCAGAAACCGGTTTGGCTCAGTGGTAGAGCGTCGGTCTGTGGACTGGGGGGGTCCCGGGTTCGATTCCGGTCAGGGGCATGTACATTGGTTGCGGGCACATCCCCCGTAGGGGGTGTGCAAGAGGCAGCTGGTCGATGTTTCTCTCTCATCGACGTTTCTAGCTCTCTATCCCTCTCCCTTCCTCCCTGTAAAATATCAATAAAATATATTTTTAATAAATAAATAAATAAATAAATAAAGCAGGCAAAGATTTATTGAAATAAAAAATAAAGAAAACAAACAAACAAAAACTTGCCAGGACGGCCACAAGAGCACTACACACAGGTAGACTCTATATGACTGCCCTGTTCTAGGGGTAGGCAAATCTTTTTAAAGGCTCAAACCACAGGAATTTTCCTTCGTTTGTATTTTAAAGGCTAAATTCTAAAGACGGGACAGCCCTCAGGGTTCCTTCCCAGTCCCATCCTCTAGGACATTGGAATGTGGCCCTCTCTTGTGATAGCCTGTAACACAAAACAAAAGCTGAGGATAGCCCATATACAAAACAAAAGCAGAGCTCAGGATTAGTCCCTAAAGGTTATCTACAATTTTTATTCCTGAAGCTACTGAGTCAGTGGGACTCAATTTCTTGGTTCTGGTCTCAGGCACGGGATAATTGCCTTAGCCTCCAGGTCTCTACCTGGAAGCTGAGGTAAGTACCCTGCAGTTTAATCAGACTTAGCAGAGTTAGAATTCAAACAGCAGGCTTTATCAAAATATGGCTTCTACCCTATTTCATAAATAAGTAAAGCTACGCTGGTCTGGACCGGCATGCCATCTCCTGCAGCAAACACTGACCCAGTCCTCAAGCCTGCCATGCCACCCTGCTTAATCTGTGGGAAGGCAGCTGGCTCATTAGTTGGCGGGAAGATGCATTCTAGCCCCAGCATTAACTCTTGATCCACGAGTGTCGCATCCCTTCTCTAAGATTCAATTTCCCCCCCTGCCGATGAGGATCTGTACTAGATCAGTTTTCCCAGCCAAAGCCCCAAGAACTTGGGACAAGTGCCCTTTGAGGTGTTGATGGATGTGGTGTACGATTTCCTGTATAGGCAATGGCATGAGGAAGATTGGGAAGAACCTAACTGAAGATACCGAAGGACCCTTAGAGCTTTCACTTTACAGTTCCTTCAAAGGTAGCCTTCTCCTGAAACAGCCTTTCTTTCCTCTGTTGGACAGCTGTAATAGAAAATTCTTACCTGTGTGAGACTGAGCTGAGGGCCCGCTTCCTTTCAGTTTTAGCTTTGAAACACTGGCCCTGTGGTGCTACAAAGAACTGAGCTCACTTCTTTTAAGTGGTAAGTAACTCACAACTCCCCTTTTCATGCTCTCAGGGTTGAAAGGGACCTTCCAGAAAATCTCTTTTCAAACTTCCCATCCTGTCATTAAAGAAAGTTTAGGCCCCAAACATAGATAAAAGACACAGCATTTCCCTACTCCCAGTAAAATTTAGTGGCAGAGGAAAAGAAACAATTACAATCTAGTGCCAAGAGAGAAGTATGTATAGAATTCCTTATAATTACATTTTGGAAATAATTTGTTTAGTTTTGAAGAATGTTTTTGTTCTTTCATATGTTTTCTATAAATCTCTTGTATTATAAAATATTTTGTTTTAAAGTGTCATTTTGGTAAGTCTTGTAAAGATCTTATAAATCTGATTTGTCACATGCTTATTTTTATCAAATACCAATATTCTTTAAAACTCATTTACATTGCAGAAGGCTTGGCTCCGATCCAGGCTACAAAGTTTTAATTGTAGAAGATAGATAAATCACAGATACCAGGACCTCTGCTTGGGTGGCTAAGGAGTGTGGCAGGCCTGCAAACTACCACAGGCCACTCGCCCTGGTCACCCCACGCCCCAAGGGAACCCCCACCCTGATCCTGGACACCCTTTATGGCAAACCAGCTGGCCTCCACCCGTGCACCGGGCCTCTATCCTATCTAATAAAAGAGTAATATACAGATTGACCATTACTCCCAACACACAAGATGGCTGCCCCCATGTAGTCAAAGATCTTGCTCCCGTGTGGACACAAGATGGCCAGCAGGGGAGGGCAGTTAGGAGGCACCAGGCCTGCAAGGAAGGGCAGTTGTGGGCGATCAAGTCTGAAGGGGAGGGCAGTTAGGGTTGACCAGGCTGGCAGAGGAGGGAAGTTGGGGGCAAGCAGGCTGGCAGGGGAACAGTTAGACATCAATCAGGCTGGCAGGAGAATGGTTAGGGTGTGATCAGGCTGCCAGGCAGAAGCGATTAGGGGCAATCAGACAGGCAGGCAGGCAAGCAGTTGGGAGCCAGCAGTTCTGGATTGTGAGAGGGATCCCAGATTTGAAAGGATACAGGCTGGGCTGAGGCACACCCCCCCCCCCCATGCACGAATTTTGTGCACTGGGCCTCTATAAATATATAAAAAGGCTAATATGCTAACTGTACAACCATCTGACCGGTTGCTATGATGTGCACTGACCACCAGGGAACAGACACTCAACACAGGAGTTGCTGAGCTGCAATGACCTTGCAGTGCTAGTTCTCAGATCACGAACCCCAAAACCAGAGAGGAGGGAGCCCAATTTCTCACAGGACCATGTGATTCTACCCTTGGCTGTGGGTTATGTTGTTGCTGGAGCACTGTCAGCCCCGAATCTGGTGTACTGCACACTTGCATTTGCGTTTCACACCCTGTACAAAAGCAACTTTAATTAGTGCCCTCTCGCACTCCCTGACCCATTGGGGGATGTCGGAGAACAAATTTTGGCCCAATTCCCACAGGCCAGGCCAAGGGACCACCACCACCACCACCACCACCACCCCACACACACACACACCTGCTGGAGGGACCCTGCTCATTCTGCAGGAGTCAGGGACAGACCATGGGAGGTTGGCTCCAGGGCATGTCCAGCCCATCTCACCCAGTCCCGCCCTGCTGGCCACCTTAATTTCCTTTCAATGTGCATGATTTTGTGCACTGGGTCACTATGACGTGCACTGACCACCAGGTGGAAGACACTCAATGCAGGAGCTGCTGTGATGCACACTGACCATTTATGGAGAAATAGCGCCGTGAACCCTTTGTGGCACCCACAAAGCAACACTTGGCTTCCCCCAGGTGGGACACAGTCCCCACCACCACCCTGGAGCAACACCCTACCAAATCACTGCCAAAACTGCAGAGACCGCATGGTGCAAAATGCCCACAGCCCAGCCCAACCCAGAAATGGTCGCTGTGAGCTCCAGGTAATGACATAGCAGCACCCGGCTTCCTCTCCCTAGCAACTAGCCACCTTGGAGTTTCATCAGCCTAGGAACACGACTTGCTTTATAGCCAAGTAGAAAACTTTCACACTGACTGTGACCAAATGTCTGTGAAGTGTTTTTCCTGTGCCTCATCTCATTTGATCCTCACGGAACTCCTGGGGTAGGTTGATAACGACTCAGTGGAATCTATTTTCTTTCCATTGGCCAGAAAACAGAGATTTACAAACATGACCCAACTGAAAAAAGTAAGAAATGATGGACCTTGAAAAGGACTTCAGGTTTTCTCTCTGCACAGAATATAGTCAAACACTGCTGCAGTGAAATATTTTACCCTTTGTTCTCCCTGTGTGATCTACAATAATAATCTGCTTTGTGTGGATATTTACTGCTGTGTTGCTGACAATTACTTGAAAGAAAAGTTGGGTACTTCACTGGGCTGAAAAAAGTTTAGCTATATCAGAAAGCAGGTCTAACTAAGCAAGTTTATTCTATATATAAACTAGTAAAAGGCTAATTTGACACACAAGCACGATACATAGAAAGCTCTCACTGGTGCCAATTGCACATTTCAATCAGTCATTGTCAATCGTAAATTTGGTTGACACTTCTATTATAGAGAAAGGGCAAATAGCGATATTAAAATATTCTAATTAATTTCCTTTCAATGTGCACATATTCGTGCACCAGGCCACTAGTAATTTGATAAATCATAATCCCCCCATTGACACTCCTCCCCAAACCAACTGATGTTAGATATTGCTGATTCGTCATGAACTCCTCCAATAAATATTTTCTCCTCTCCAACCTTTTGTTCAGGCCAAATGGGTTGCTAAATCAGCTCTGAGAGAAAAAAAAAAAAAGACCTACTTTGTAGTGTTTGCCAACATCTGTGGCTTAAATATTCCCACCATGGCTGATTTCAAACTATCACATTGATGTCACTGAACCCGAAGTTGGGCAGATATACATAATTGGTTCTCCAACCCAGTACCAGTCAGCTCCTGTCTGCCACCAGTTCTGGCTCTACCATCTTTACCCAAACTCTTTTAAAAAAAATATGTATTTTATTGATTTTTTTTTACAGAGAGGAAGGGAGAGGGAGAGAGAGCTAGAAATATCAATGAGAAACATTAATCAGCAGCCTCCTGCACGCCCCCTACTGGGATGTGCCCACAACCAAGGTACATGTCCTTGATCTGAATTGAACCTGGGATCCTTGAGTCTGCAGGCCGACGCTCTATCCACTGAACCAAAAACAGTTAGGCTTTACCCAAACTCTTAACAGTTTTCATACTTTTAGTCTTCCCTCCAAACCATATTCCTCAGTGTCTCCAGGTCACTCTTTCTAAAAGACAAAACCCATTGTTCATTAGGTATGTATGGAACCCCAGCTCTGTGCCAGACAGGAAATGATTACATTTCTGCACTTGAGACCTTCAGTGGCTCCTGATTACCCACAGAAGCAGTTAAAATTCTCAGACATGGCACAAAAGTCTCCCAGGAACTGGCCTTTCTATTTCCTCTAGAACTTCATTCCTTCCTTCACCTTCGCTTAAAATAATTTATGATTTAAATACCTACTTCTGATTTAATAAGCACATTGAGCCACTTCATTTGACTCTGAGTTTACCATTGCATTTTGCGTGATATTCCCAAATTATGGGAATTATTGGTTTAGAAGTTAGGCAAATTTAGGTTCAAATCCTACTCTTGCTACTGATTAGCTGTGTGACATTGCCAAATGACAACCTCTCTGACTCAAGAGTTTTTCCCTCTGTGCAATGGGAACAATAATCGTTGATTCTTAGGATTATTGTGAGGATGAAATTAGAAAATGCATAAAAACTCTGAGCAGAGTCCCTGGCATATAGTAAATGCTCAACAAATAGTGGCTATAATTATCCTTACATCATTCATAACAATTATTATTAGCTTCTAAATAATTATAGGTACAGTATGAATTGTCCCCAAACAAAATGCCAGATTTGTCGCACAGCTCTGTCATTACTTTATTTCCTCTCCTATTAAATAGCATGCATCCATCCTTACGTACTATAGTCAGCACTGCTCCTCTCTTCCTATTGAATTTTCAACATTTCTTAGTGTTTCAGTGTAAATACTATGGTATTGTCTTGGCCTGTGTTCTCAGTGGTTAGGGCGTTGGCCTGTGCACCAAAGCCTTTCAGGTTTGAATCCTAGTTAAGGGAACGTACCTGGCTTGCAGGTTGGATCCCTGGCCCAGGTTGGAGCACATGCAGGAGGCAACCAGTCAATGTTTCTCTGTGTGTGTTTGTGTGTGTGTGTGTGTGTGTGTGTGTGTGTGTGTCCCTCTCTCTCTCTCTCTCTTCCTTCCTTTCTTCCACTCTAAAAATAAATAAATAAATAAATAAATAAATAAATGGAAAAAATAGCCTCGGGTGAGGGTTAACAAAATAAAAATAAATACTATGGTATGTAATGAAAAATTAAAACAATACATCCTTAGGTTTTAATCATATTTTAAAGTTTTCAGAACATTTTATATTATTTTATTTTTAATATATATATATATATATATATATATATATATATAATTGATTTTTCACAGAGAGGAAGGGAAAGGGATAGAGAGCTAGAAACATCGATAAGAGAGAAACAGCAACCAGCTGCCTCCTGCATACCTCCCACTGGGGATGTGCCCACAACCAATGTACATGCCCTTGACTGGAATCAATCCTGGGACCTTTCAGTCTGCAGGCTAACACTCTATCCACTGAGCCAAACCAGTTTCGGCTCATTTCATTTTATGATATTCATATTAAAGTGAAGCAGAAAAGATATCATCATCATGGTTCCAAATTTACATCTGAGAAAAAATACCTTCAGAAAGCCCAAGTCATAAGATTACAATAGTGAGTTAGCAAGAGGTGGTACTGAAAACCTGGTCTTCCAATTCATTGTTTTGCACTTTTCCCATTATATTAAACTATCCCTCAGACTCAGGCAAGAAACCACATAATTCCAGTCCATCATATCTTCCGTGGATCTACTATAGTGTGTAAGCTTGTATTATTTACTTGTGATATATCATATACTACTCTGGGTTGTAATGCTTTTTTAAAGGTATATTTTTATTGGTTTCAGAGAAAAAGGGAGAGCGAGAGATAGAAACATCAGTGATGAGAGAGAATCATTGATCAGCTGCCTCCTGCATGCCCCCTACTGGGAATCGAGCCCACAACCAGGCACGTGCCCATGACTGGGAGTGAACCTGAAACTCTTCAGTCCACAGGCTGATGCTTTATGCACTGAGCCAGACTGGTTAAGGCTGTCATGCCTTTTTATATGTACTTTTTTTTTTCCTCCGTAGATGGTAAGCTACTTGAGGACAAGACCAGGTGTTTGATTTCGTCCATTCCCCTATGATAGCTAACATACTACATGCATAACAGATGGAGAGAAGGAGGGAGAGAGGGAAAGAACATATGAAAAGATTGATATCTGCCCATATTAGTTACATACAAATTTGACCCCACAGAAAATAGCAACTATCTGTTAGAAATGTTACTTGCCAATAGAAAGCACAGTTATGTTTGAAGATGGGAACCATGAGAAATTCTGGAAGATACATATGACAGTAGTGAGCATGGTTTACTGATACTTGCACATTAGTAAAGCAGAAGGTAGCACCAATAAATAGCAGCAGCAGTCAGAAACCAAGGTCATTCCTTGCCGAACAAAGGAGTTAGGTGCATAGGTGCATACATATCACTGGGAGAAAAAAACATTCCTAAAAGAAACCAGTAATGCTTTTGTAATTACAATGGACAAATAATTCAGCTATAATTGAAGCAATCACTTAATAGGTTTAACACGAAGCATACATGTTATTCTGAATTCCTAAGTAAAATATATTTCTATAAATAAGATTATACTGAAAACACATTTAAAGACAATTTACACATTAGCAATCAAGTAGTACTGTGATAGGCATTGGATATGGCACAAAAAAGTAAGCTATTGTGGGAACAAAGAATAAACATGCAAAAAATTACAAAAGAATAATTCATTGCAGCAATAGAGGGAAAAATTTATCATCTGAATATTTCCTACCTTATCTTTCCTGTACATTATACTAAAATGTATGATTTTTTTTTTCTCCTTCACTTAAGGTCTGTTATCATTTCATTGAAGTTTGCCTTTAAAATCAGCACACAAAATGTGGGGGCGGGGGATAAAATTCATATACAAAAGGATGGAAGGGAGAGAAAAATTAGAAAGAGCTATCGCATGTTAATAGTTCCCAGATATTCAATTTAGTTTGAGTTATTTCTCAATTAGGACAAAGTCTGCATGCAGGCTTAATTATTAAGAGCATGTCAGAGCTATTTTTAGACATTGCTGTAGCAGCATTATGTAAAATAAATATAGCTCTCTGTTTTACAGCTGATTCTATGAGTCAGCAGGAGGTAGGACAAGCAAAAAGGATAGCTATAATTTTATGCAAATTTATAAAACCCAAATTCATGTTGTGGATATTCCTGAAAGCTGATGTAAAGAATGGATAAATCCAGAATTATGTTGATGGAATAATGCTATTAATAAACAGTATAACCCACAGTGTTTGCCCTCATATTACTGTAAAATACCTGATCAATATAATGAACTATATTTTATTGCTCAATTGCATGCCAAACATTTAAGTACATTATCTCTAATCCTTTTACACGTCCTATGAGGAGAAATTATTTCTATTGTAGATATATGAAAACATATTCAGGGAGACATTTAGGAAGAAGTAACTTCTTTGTTGCATCTTACTAAAAATTTCTACCTATGAATCCAGTTTGCAGCTTTGAAATTATATTTGACTCTATGTAAACACAACACAGAGAAATCAATCATGAAGTCGCAGTTTTGTTTTTCCAACACTTGCTCATGTGATATTATTTATTTTCTATTCCTATAAAGACTCTTGACTTTAATGAGTGGATGGTTTACATAACCTCTTAAGTTCCCTTATGCATTCGTTCTTTCAAACACTTAGGCTTGAGTTTTTAAAAATTACACTCACATATGCATGGGGGTGCTTGCATAAAAAGTGGGCAAGGTAATACACACAAAATCAGGTTTAATGGTGATTATACCTGAGTATTTCAGGAGTGAGAGATGGTACTCCTGTTTTACTTTATATAGATCTTGTAGTGTTTTATGTTTTTTTCTAAAATAAAACAATAATATTCATCTTTTGTCATAAATTTTAAAAACTCAGTTCCTAGTAGAAGCCAGCACCATACCAGACACTGTAATAAGTTCTAACACTACAAGAATGACTGAAGTCTGGTTCACCTGCTTAAACCCGCCTAGGAGAGTGGAGGGTGGCTTCATAGAGTAGGTAACATTTGAACTGGTTTGTGGTTTTTCTCAAATGGGGAAGGGTGGAGGTGCTTTCCTGAAACAGGAAACAATATGTGCAAGTCACAGATATATATAAGAACAAGGGGTACATATACATGTGTGTATATATACAAATATATATGTGTATATACAAATATATATATGTATATATACAAATATGTGTATATATACAAATATATATGTATATATACAAATATATATGTATATACAAATATATATGTATATGTATACAAATATATATGTATACAAATATATATATGATATAAGACAAATCCAAACAGGTTGGGTGGCATTAGGTCATGAAAGGCCTTGTATAATATGCCAAGGAGTTAGCACAATATAGACCAGTAATTTTTTAGGCAGACTAAACTTGTTTTTAGAAAATCTTTGGTAGGAGCACAGGGAGTGAGGGGGTGGAGGAGACTGTTAGGAAGATGAGTTAGGTACTGAACTAAGGTACTAGTTCACATTCCAAAAGATTTTCTAGTTTTAATCATCAGAATTTCATTGACCAGCTCGGCATATGGAAGCCAAGAATGACTCTGAGGATTTCTAGCATGACAGATTATTTCGATCCAAATTCTCTGCTGAACAAACATCCCTAAACAAATGCTTTCCTCACATCCCTTTCCTGGTTAAAAAAAACTTACTCTGAGGAAGTAGAGGCTATCAAGTAAAGATTTCACACCCAGTTGATCTGCCTTCCCCACCTAAGCTTTTCTTTCATTAATTGCACACAGACCTACCAAGGCTGTTTTTACTTTTTTTCTACTTTATTCTCTTTGTGTGGTTTCTCCTATTTTAATGTCTTCCCACTTCCTTTTTTCCAAGACCTAGATCATTCATTTATTTATTCAACAAATACTTGAGTTCGTATGTGCCAAATATTGTGCTAGGACTAGGTCCTAGGGAGTCAAAATGGGAAATGCAAAGAATCTCACAAATAATGATACTGACAATACAGCACAGAAAGGGCACTGACACACACGGGGGTAGAGTGACATCAGTATTATGAGAGAGTAAGTTACCCCTCGGTCATGCCCCGCTCCCAACAACTTGGCACCATCCTCAGGCACAAATGCCTCTGTGAGAGCCATGAAATCGAGCACCAGATGCCAAGGACCCAGGAGGAGTCTTGCCCACCCATGCATCTGGTAATAGGCATACAGATTTTGGTCCTGCAGTGGCCCATAAACCAGCTCCAAGTCCCTCTTGTCCATAGTCCACGAACCCCTGCAAAACACTGTCTTAGACAACCATTCCCAGATGAAAGAGCCATTGGGGAAGTCCATGTTTCCAGCAGAGAACTTCCAGGACAATGCTGAAGCAAACTGTCAGTTTAGACACACCGGAGAAGGTAAGATGGACAGTTTGACTTTACCCGTATCACCCATCTGCCAAATGGCATGGTCTAGGGCCGAGAGATCTTCTGAGCCTGTGGTTTCTCCAATGGGGAAAAGTGAGAGCCTGTGAGTGAGCACCCAGCTTCCCCAGCTGTGTGGAACACTGCAAAAGGAGCTCATTTCTCTCTTACTTAGCCCATCCAGCACACTGACTCATGAACGTCAGGAAACGGTTCTAAGAGGGAGTTTTATAGTGACAAATGCATATATGAAGACAACAGAAAGGCTTCAAATAAACACCTTTCTTAAGGAACTACAAAAAGAGGAACAAACAGTCCAGTCAAGATAACACTGTCCACTCAACCTAGTGAGGATCCAGAGAAGACATACTAGCTTAAGAATTCTGCCACAAGAGGGAGCAAGAGGCATGGAGCAGATGTGCCTATAGAGATCTGAGAAAGCCTCCGAGTCCCTAGCAGAGCTGATGGAAGTTTCTTCTCTCCTGAAGGCAACTAGTCAAGATTAGAGGAGGTGCTACTTTAAATCAAGGAAACAGGATGCCATCAAGGGTCACATTCTTCCAGGAACCAATCTCCAAAACACAGAGATCTAAAATTTACCTGATAAAAAATTCAAAATAGACGGTTTAGGAGAACCCAGTGTGCTACAAGACAATTCAACAAAACCAGAAGAACAATACAGTTTCAAAACAAACAGCTTAATTAAGAAATACAAATAAAAAAAGACTAAAACAAATTCTGGAGCTAAAGAACTCAATGAATAAAATACAAAATGCAGTAGAGAGCATTCCACCGACAGACAATTGAACAAGCAGGGAAAAGAATCTATGAGTTAGAAGACAAGAACTTTGATATTATCCAATCAGAAGAGAATAAAAAAGATACTGCCAAAAGAAGTAAAGAAAGCCTATGTGATCTACGGGATAACAAAAAGGAACCGTATTAAATTATAACATTCTCTCCCCTTTCCTCCCATTCTCTCTAAAAAAATAAATAAATAAATGGGGGAAAATACTCAGGTGAGGATTAAAAACAAATACTCTAAATATAAATGGATTACATCTAATTAGAAGACATAGTGGCTCAGCCAGTGTGGGTCAAAGGTTGAGCACTGACCCAAGCACCAAGAGGTTGCTGGTTTGATTCTGGGTCAGGGCACATGCCCAGGTTGCAGACTCGATCAGCCAATTGATAATTCTCTCATCATTATGTTTCCATTTCTCTCTCCCTCTCCCTTCCTTTCTGAAATCAATCAGCATTTTAAAAATAAAATAAAATAAAATACATAGAATGGTTAGATGAATTAAAAAAAAATTCCCTACTGTATGCTGCCTAAAGAGACTCACTGAGCCAAAAGGATATACACAGGCTCAAAGTGAAGGGGTCAAAACAGATATTCAGTGCAAGTGGAAAATAAAAGAAAGCAGAGTAGCTAGTTATACTTATATCAGAGAGGAACTTTAAGCCAAAAACTGTAACAAGATACACAGAAGGTCATTGTATAAGGATAAAGGCAACAACCAGCTGCCTCCTGCACACCCCCTACTGGGGATGTTCCTGCAACCAAGGTACATGCTGCCCTTGACCGGAATTGAACCTGGGACCCTAGAGTCTGCAGGCCGATGCTCTAGCCACTGAGCCAAACTGGTTAGGGCCAGAAGACTAAAATTTTACTAAGGATCTTACACCACAATAGTATGAAACTAGAAATCAGTAACAGAAAGCAAGGTGAAAAATTCACAAAGATTTATAAATAAATAACACACTCCTGAAAAACCAAGGGTCAAAAGAAAACAAGAGTGAAATTTTGAAATATCTAAAGTTGACAAAAATGGAAACGTTCTAAGAGGGGATTTGATAGTGGAAAACGTATATATTTACACAACAGAAAGACTTGAAATAAACAACTGGTCTTTACACCTCAAGGAACTACAAAAAGCAGAACTAAGTCCAAAGATAGTAGAAGGAAGGAAGTAACACAGATCAGACTAGAAGTAAATGCAATACGGACCAGAAAATAATTTTTTTTAAATCAATGAAACTAAAACGTGATTTTAAAGAAGATATTAAAACATGACAAACTGGCCTGCCCAGTGTGGCTCAGTGGTTGAGCATCGAGCTATGAATTAGGAGGTGACAGTTTGATGTCATGTTTGGGCACATGCTTGGCATGTGAGCTTGATCCCGTGTGGGGCGTGCAGGAGGAGCTGATCAACGATTCTCGCTCATCATTGATGTTTCCATCTCCCTCTCTGAAATCAATAAAAAATACACGTATATTTTTTATCAAGATTTAAAATATATATATTTTATTGATATTTTATAGAGAGGAAGGGAGATAGAGAGCTAGAAACGCCAATGAGAAACACTGATCAGCTACCTCTTGCACACCCCCCACCAGGGATGTGCCCGCAACCAATGTACATGCCCTTGACCAGAATCAAATCCGGGACCTTTCAGTCCGCAGACCGACGCTCTACCACTGAGCCAAACCGGTTTCGGCACACGTATATTTTTTAAAGAAGCATTCACGAGGCTAAGGGAAATTATCAAGACACAAAATATCCTGAGAATGTTAAAGTGCCCAGAAGCTGCCTCTTTCAAAGTATGATGTCATGTTCAATGGAAGGAAATGCCCATAATTATTATTGTACATGATATTAATTCAGCTTTCATTTGGTGGGCACCACAATCCAAATATTTGCCTTGTGGGTCATACCCCTTCTCTCATGGACAGAGATGCAAAAATCCTGAGCAAAATAATAGCAAGTACAATCCTAAAATAACATTTGGGGTAGTCGACACAGTATTTTTTTAATAATATATTTCTTTATTGATTTCAGAGAGGGAGGAGAAATAGAAACATCAATGATGAGAATCATTGGTCAGCTGCCTCTTGCACCCCCCCCCCCCCACTGGGGATTGAGCCTGCAACCCAGGCATGTGCCCCTGGCTGGAATCAAACCTGGGACCCTTCAGTCCGAAGCCTGATGCTCTATCCACCGAGCCAAGCCGGCTAGGGCTCGGCAGTGTCTTGTAAAAGAACAAAGTTGGAAAACCCACCCTCCTTTCTGATGCATCAATGCCAGTTGGTATTGACATCAGGTGTAGAAATCAATAGAACTGAGAGCCCAGAGATAAACCTCTACAAGTTAGTTGATTTTTTTTAAAAAAAATATTTTATTGATTTTTCAGAGAGGAAGAGAGAGGGATAGAGTCAGAAACATCGATGATAGAGAAACATCAATCAGCTGCCTCTTGCACACCCCCCACTGGGGATGTGCCCGCAACCAAGGTACATGCCCTTGACCACAATCGAGGAGAGACAGGAATGAGGAGAGACAGAGAAACATCAATGAGAGAGGCACATTGATTGGTTGCCTCCTGCATGCACCCCAACTGGGGATGGATCCTGGGAGCAAGGTATATGCCAATGTTTCCGTTTTAAAATTGTGTCAGACTGCCTTAGCTGGTTTGGCTCATTGGATAGAGCATCGGCCTGCATACTGGAAGATCCCAGGTTTGATTCTGGTCAAGGGCACATGCCTGAGTTGCAGGCTCGATCCCCAGTGGGGGGACTTGCAGGAGGCAGCCATTACATGATTCTCTCTCATCATGGATCTCTCCCTCTCTTTCCCTCTTCCTCTCTGAAATCAATAAAAAATAAATTATATATATATATATATATATATATATATATATATATATATAATGATATCAGACAGGTACTAGATTTATTGGTGATCACTTTATAATTTATATCAATGTTTAATAACTGGGCTTTCCACCTGAAATGAAAATAATATACTAGTGTATGTCACTGTAATTGATAAAAACATTATTTGAAAAATAATACAGACCTGTGAGAGGGCAGGATCCTGTGACACATCCATGACTGAATCATGTACAAAGATAAATAGATCATTGTAATAAGAGGAATGAAAACTATATAACTATATGTGGTATTGTTTCTATCATTAAGGTTTTTTTTAAGTCACTCTTAAAAATATTTTTAGGGTTGCCTTGTATACTGTTTGTGTTTCTCATTTAATACCTGTTGAACCTTTGAAATTGATCAGTTGATTTAAAAAGAAAAACTTTAACAGTAGGGTGGGCAGTTGGGGTGGGGATGGGTGGGTAACTTAAAGCAAAAATTAGTAATATACGGTTTACACAGGCATGTGTAAAACCCATTATTTCAGAAATCATATGCTTCGAAGATAGTGGGGGGAATGAGTGTGAGGTTGCCCTTACAACCTGTATTGCTGATTGAGTGTATGGGTCAATTATAATTTAACTGTAGTTTTCTTTTCAATATGTTTTTTATTGATTTCAGAGAAGGGAGGGAGATATAGAAACAATGATGAGAGAGAATCATTGATCAGCTGCCTCCTGCACACCCCCTACTGGGGATTGAGCCCACAAACTAGGCATGTGCTCTTGACCAGAATCGAACCCGGGACCCTTCAGTATGCAGGCCAACACCCTATTTATTCACTGAGCCAAACCAGCTAAGGCTTAACTAGAGTTTTCAACTAGATTTTGAAGCATCCAGGACTCCGAGGAGGATCCTAAATCACCAAAAGGTTACTCATTTCCCCCACTCCAAGGAGGTCCTAACGTTAAAGGTTTACCCTGTGGAGGAAGGCCCCCGGCTTGGGATTTACAATTCAGATGTAAGGAAAGGCAAACAAGAGTTAGGCAAGTTTCAAAAACTTTAATAAAGAAAGGGGGAAAAAAAAAGACACTTCCAAAAATAAATGCCACACAAATGAAAGTTTATAAAAAAGTGAAAGATATTCATGAAACAAAATCCCTATCAAAATATACTAAATACTAAAATCTAATGATGTTGAGTGTTCAAATTCTGGGAGAATATAGCTTATAATAATATAGCTAATAGTGTTCTTCATAATATGCCTGTTTCAAGACATCACTCAATATAATTACTTTTAAACCTGTATTTCCTTAAACATCCATTTCACAATTCATTTAAATATTTTACATTCATTTATAAAAACACACTTTCTAACAATGGGTTATCCTGTTATTTTAATGATAATAATGAACCATGGTAAAATACTTCAGTGATTTAAATGTCTTGCTAATGACTACACCCATCACAGATTCTTGCACACTTATATAGCTACTGCATAATCAGAAGAGTTACAACGCTTCTTAAAAAGGACACTCACTCAAGTTTAGTAAACATGCTAATAATTAGAGATGTAATTTTTCCCAAGTTAGAATACTTTCAAGCTTTCTTTAAAGTCTGCAAAGATAACCTGCTTATTTAACTACTTTTTACTGGCAATTTATAAAGCCAGAAGAAGCATCATTTTAGGATTTTCTCTATAACTCCTATAGTTTGTTTTGTTTTGTTTTTTTTAAAAAGGATATTCTATTTCAAACTGGATGGCACTAAAATTCTATTTCGGAAATTCTAAATTTTAAAATGTGAAGAAATGCAACGACTGTTACATCTACAGTGGCATTTCAATGGATTAACCTAATTATTCTTCAGGTCTATAAAGATTTTTCTTCAGTGTGGGTGACCCTATCTTCTACACACACACATCTTAGTACTTCAGTAAATAATCCATGTTAGTTGTGATCTAAGACAAACCCTAACTTATTCTAAATTCTCTTCTATATAACAAGGGACCAATCTCTATCACCTTTAGACGGACAATTCAGTGAACGGATAAAAAGCTAAAGCAATAAAATGTATATAAATGGTGGTTAATTAGCCAAATCAACAGACCTTAGTCTCACAATTTGGAATTAATTTCATTGCAAAATTTAACATAGAGTTTTGATCCTTTCGTTATAAAGTATTATTTTATCTTTTTTAAGTAATCAAGACAAGTAGTAGAAAAAGCATTTTATTTATATGGAAAAGCTACATTAAGATCTGTAAAAGGTGTCATTATAATATTGCCTATACAGAAAAAAATTCAAATGTGAAGAACAACAAATAAAAGTTACACATCTTCCTACTTAGCAGTGCAATTAATTCACATTGCAATAAAGTTAAGTCAAGTATAACAAAATCAAGACAAGTGTTTCTCCATAATCAGTATACTGAGAATTACAGTGTAAAGATCATTCAGGTTTAAGAAATCTGCAATTGATCTACACAGAAAACCCTAAGACAAGGGGGAGAGACAGTTAATTCATTTAATTATCAGCTGTTCGCGGTTTTTTTCAATACTGTTCACAGGAAAAAAGTAATGAGTTGAGACATACATGTAAATAGAATATATTTAGTCTATACAGTAAAAAAATACAAATTATAAAGTGAGCTAACAAAGAATGAAATCTGAATAGATTTATAAAACTGACAACACAGACAACACATACAGTATTTCTCATGTAAAAACATCTAATTTCAGCAAAAAATAATTTGGTTACTTTTCAGATGCTTTGTAGATCTTGTAAGCTGAAGATGCAGATGTCCAGGTATCTTAAAATCCATAATAAATGTCTTTCTCAATGCATACAAAATGATAAATGCTCTCATGACAGTCTCAAGGGTGTTTTTGGAAGTTGGTTTAGTCTTGCTTCAGAAATACATTTAAAGTGGATAAAAATCAAAGGATTTCATGATACAATGAAACAGTAAACAGTGCTCAATTTACTGCTAATATTGAAAAAAACCTAGATTTTACAGTACTCTGGTATATATGAAAATTTTTTTTTTATTTTACATTGCATATTTCTGAGTCCATTCTCTTGCGTGTCTGTTGTATCTGTAGGCATACAAAAGGGATATGGTAAAAACATACAAGTTGAATCTTTTAGAAGATCTATCCACATAAAACAGTATATTCTACCTTCCTATGCTTATGTGCAGTAATCACACGTATACCAATTATTGGGTCAATGTGACTTAACCTTATGAATAAATAATAAAACAGAAAACTTAAGCCAAATTTTTATCTGATGGATTTGTGAACAACCTCTATGAAAACATTCCTGCATTATAAATAACAAAATGAAAAAAAGCAATTTATAGTAATAATCTATAAAAGGCAATGAGCATTATTTGTAAATTACAAACGAATAAATGTACCAGTAAGATGAAGCAGCTTGAAAACGAGGTCAGTCTGGGTGGTTTAGGAATAACTTTTTTCCCTGGGAGATTAGGAATATAATATCCAACACTTTCCAATTATCAAATTTAGTCCAAAGAATTTTTAAATTTACTCTCTAGAATTATATATAGTTATTTCCTACCAAAAACATAACATTCTGTGTAAATACAGAACGTATATGATGTATAATAATAAAAGCATAATATGTTAATTTTACGTCCTTCCGGATAAAGCCGGGGCTGCGAGGGAAGCCCGGGTCCCGGGCGCCAGAGGGAAGCCAGTGCTGGCAGCCGAGGGAAGGAAGGCCTACTCTTGCACGAATTTTGTGCATCGGGCCTCTAGTTAAAAAGTAAAGGATTAAACAACTTGTGAAAAGGAATAAGATTGTTTTTTATTAAAAAAAACAACAAAAACTAATGAATTTTAAAAAGAAAAACAAAATCAATGTAAGTATAATAAGTATAACTAAATGTATTGTTAAATATATTGGCAAGACTTATATTTTGGTAGACCACAAAGAAATATATACAAACAGAAATAAATATAGTAAACACTTACTTTTCTTTGTCTGATTTATAGATTTGTGCAATATCTGGTACTAAGGGGTCATCTGGATTAGGATCACAAAGTAGAGAGCATATGGACAATAAAACTATATTGAAAAGAGAACACCATATTAGATAATAATCTTTCTTCTTCATACAATTACATATGCAAAAATAATTTCATTGAATATCGACAATGAACTTATAAAGAAGACAAAACACATCCAATTACATTTTAGACTATACCTGGTAGCAAGTATTTTTAATTTTTAAAATTACAAAATTGCCATAATGTGTACATTAAATGCAAAATTATAATTTTTAAAGGTTTAAATTGCATTTGAACTTCTGTTTACTTAAAAAATGTGGACCTCCAAAGTAGCTATTATAACCTTTAAACTCAAGTGTATTTTTACAAAAATATTTTGGTAACAACACACACCCCAAATGATACATAATAAAAAACTTTTTAGAATAGCTTCCTAATTTTAGATTTCTCTTAGAGATACTTTCGTAGAGAAAGCTGTCCATTTTATTACATTTTAATGCAGAACATCTGTGTTCTAATCCATTCAAGGTAAAGCAATCAAATTACAGTGACCATTTGGACATGGGGCTCATGAACTTCTTCACTTTGGCTTAGTGCTACCCAGTGTCCTCAAAGAGGGAAGATCTGTAAGATTTTTCTCAACGACTCTTTTATCCCATGTGTATTATTTGTATCACATGCATGTAAAAATGATGTGAACAGTTACTCTGTCACGGGTACATTTCTAAATATAGATGAAAATTTTAAAAATAGGTGTTTCTTGCCACTTTACATCAAATGCCAATACAAACAGCCACACACACACATCTCAGAATCTGAAAAAAGAGGGAGCCAGGCTGGCTCCTCTGCTGCCTCCACCGCATGCCGCCACCTCTGAGGGCGTCTGCGGGATCTTTGGAAAGACTTTGGGTTTTCAGCCTCCTCTCCTATGTTCCCTTATCTCTTCCTAGTCTTCACATCCCGCCAGTGAATTTAGAAAGCAAAGTTGATTCTTAGATGACATGAAAAGCTGGTACTTAGAGCACCAATATTAAAAACTAAGATTTAGCTGAAACCGGTTTGGCTCAGTGGTAGAGCGTCGGTCTGCGGGCTGAAAGGTCCCAGGTTCGGTTCCTGTCAAGGGCATGTACATTGGTTGCGGGCACATCCCCGGTAGGGGGTGTGCAGGAGGCAGCTGGTCGATGTTTCTCTCTCATCGACGACGTTTCTAGCTCTCTATCTCTCTCCCTTCCTCTCTGTAAAATACCAATAAAATACATTTAAAAAAAACAACAACTAAGATTTAATTTACCTTCCTTATCTTCCATTGTACGTTAAACCATGATTATCTGGGCTAATGTCTCCAGAAAGTTTCCAGGTAAAAAATCAAAATAAGACGTTAAAATGCCTGTGTTTTAGGGAGTAGGTGTCAGCTGCCTCACAAAATAAGCAAGGGGCAAGGTCCTCACCCCCCCAGTCCTGCCGGCCGCCCAGCCACGGGCCAGACGTCACTGTTCACGCCCAGAACTACCCGACGTTTTAAGACAAGGAAAAGGGGATGTTGACACTCATTTGTGTGCTTTCTATGTGCCAGGTGCATAGTGACCCTAGGTGGTAATAGTATCATGATTCCCACGTTAGCTCTGAGGAAACTGAGGCGATTTGAAACTGTTATTAAAGACGGCAACCAGAAAGCATCAATACTAATTATGCTTTATAAAAAGCTACCAGCGTCAGAAGATAAATGCTCAACTTCTGGCAGTCTGCCATCTCCTTTGTATGTGTAAGTATTCAGCTGCTCGTGCCAAATGAATTATAGCTTCTGACGCCCTTCCAGGAAAGAGCATATGAATTTGAATAGCCCTTTGACACAGAATCTTGCCTACATCTAAGTTTAGTGCATAACAGTTATACTACGTGAAGTATTTTTTAAAAGACAATGGAATCTACATGAATGTTTTATACGAACATTTTAGGTCAGAAAAACTGCCATTCACAAATAACTGACTGACATAAAGGGCTATAATTTACCTAATACTTGAAAAAAAAAATGCTGGCTGGAGACTCTGTGTCCTATAAACCTCAACACTTTTAAAAACAAATCATATATTCAGGTAGCATTTTTTCTTTTTAATTTTTAAATGACCATAGATCTCTCCATGAATCCTTCAAGAGGAAATTTTCTTTTTCTTTTTTAAAAAAATATTTTTTATTGATTTTTTTTTACAGAGAGAAAGAGAGGGGGATAGTTAGAAACATCGATGAGAGAGAATCATCTGCCTCTTGCACACCCCCTACTGGGGATGTGCCCGCAACCAAGGTACATGCCCTTGACCGGAATCGAACCCGGGACCTTTCAGTCCGCAGACCGACGCTCTACCACTGAGCCAAACCGGTTTCGGCTAGAGAAACAATTTTCTTAAGTTTTATAAAAGGAAAATGTACCAAGTTACTTCAGGGGCAGATGCTTCTAACTCAAAACAGTATTTTCCAACTGTCTTGTGCTCTTCCGCTTAGATAAACAAGACTTGAATCAAGAGGATTCACACAGCAAATAGAATTTGCTAAAAAAACTAAAAGGGCTTCAGAGTACACATCTGATAATTTAGCAAAGAACAAAGTTACAGATTACTGAAAGTTAAGAATCCACAAGGCCTATGTATGAGTCATTATGATAATGCTATTGATTACTCAAAAGTTTAGAGCAGTGATTTTCATCTGGTATGCTGATGAATTTTTAAAACACACAATACCGGAGTATTTAGTCAGGGGCACTGACATCTTTTCCCTTAGATTATAAAAATAAAAAATAAAAATGACAAAAGCCACCACAACAATAGCTGTCTGATGTGAATGAATCAAAATATATGTATTTTTTTTTCTCAGATCAGGAAAAATATATTTTTTTTGGTGTGCCACAGGATTTTAATAATTAGTTTATGTGTGTCATGAGATGAAGAACATTGAAAATCACTAGTTTAGAATAATGTTATATGTATTGCATCATTCTAAAATGTGAAATATGTCTTAAGTCATTTATTTTATCAACCTAATCTGATATTTCTTCTTAGATGAAATAAAACAAATGTAAACCATTAATCATGTCTATAATTCCATTTAATAAATGGGACAATGGGCCCTAAAATCATATTTTTACTTATTTTTTAATTTAAATTTTTTATTCTTTATTGATTTCAGAGAGGAAGGGAGAGGAAGAAAGAGCTAGAAACATCAATGATGAGAGAGAATCATTGATCAGATGCCTCCTGCACGCCCCAGAGTGGAGATCGAGCCCACAACCCAGGCATATGCCCTTGATGGGAATTGAACCTGTGACCCTTCAGTCCGCAGGCCGATGCTCTATCCACTGAGCCAAGCCAGCTAGTGCAATTCCTCTTTTTAAAGATAAGCTAAAACTAAAGGGTAAATGTCAAGAGGCTTATCCCCAAATTTCTACCTCTAACATTTTAAATTTCTCTTAATTTCTTCATCATTTAGATCTGCTTACCAATACCACCCCAACCAAATTAACTGTTAAAGGCTAAAGAGGCCTGGCTGGTGTGGCTCAGTGGTTGAGCATCAAACTATGAACCAGGAGGTCACAGTGTGATTACCAAGTCAGGGTATATGCCTGTGTTGTGAGCCTAATTCCCTGTAGGGGGCATGCAGGAGGCAGCCAATCAATGATTCTCTCTCATCACAGATATTTTCATCTCTTTCTCCCTCCCCCTTCCTCTCTGAAATAAATAAAAACATATAAAAATAAAAGCTAAAAAGAATACATGTAAGAATACATGAATGCAAAGCAAAACCAAACAAGATCAAAGCAGGAAAAAATAAAGATTTTTTTTTTTTAACTCTGGGCTTTAGATACTTCTGTATTTTCCTTGTTCCACCATTATCAACTGTCACATAGCTGATGAAATTACCTTTTGATACAGTCAGAGCTGGTGACCACTGTGACCTCAGGATATCAAGACAGATACTTCCGTTACTGTTTATGTTTGGATGATAAATTTTTGTTGTGAAAGCAATCTAAATATAACACAAAACAAAATAAGAATGTGATAATCCATGAACAAAGAGCAAAACAGAGCCAGCTTACTCTCAGGTAAAATGTCTTTAAATGTAAGCACCATAGTAGAGAAATGTATCCAACATAAATTGAATGAACATCCACTTTGTGTGCACAAAATTTTAGCTACTGGGGATGTGAAAGCAGATAAAGTTTTCCCACTCTCTCACTTTCTCCACCCATTCCCCGCCCCCCCACCCCAAACCACCTCCAGCAAGAAACTGAGAAATATTTTGGAGAGTGCAATAAGTATGAGAGCTGATATGACTGCTGAGTAGCAGCTGAAGTAATTAACCGTGGCTTTGATGATCCCCCAAAGTAATCCTTTTCTTAATTTGATTGTCAAGAATACCTGGAAGTGACACCAAATTCTAAAAATAGGGTGCTGACCCTGTTCTGGAGGAAAGCGGAGGGGCCTGAGTTTGTAACCTGTCCTAAGAAATCCACCAGGAATCCTAATCTCCCACAAGACTTGTTATGCCATTTCATGCATATACTAGAGGCCCAGTGCACAAAATTCATGCACATACTGGAGGCCTGGTGCACAAAATTCATGCACTCAGGGGTGGGGTCCTATAGCCCAACCTGCACCCTCTCACAGTCCGGGAGCCCTCAGGGAATGTCCAACTGCCGGCTTAGGACCAGTCCCCATGGCACTCACCAGCCATGAGCCTGGCTTCTGACTGAGTGGCACTCCCACTGTGGATGTGCACGGACCACAAAGAGGCAGCTCCTGCACTGAGCAGGATTGGGCCGAAACCAGCTCTCCGACATCCCCGGAGGGGTCCCAAATTATGCGAGGGTGCAGGCCAGGCTGAGGGACCCCACCAGTGCACAATCAGGGCTGGGGCGGGATACAGGAGGTTGGCCCGCCAGGGAGGGATTGTAGGAGGGGCTCCAGGGCATGTTCTCTGCCCGACTGGCTCAGGCCCTAGTTGCAGGACGCCAGCAGTAAGTTAACCTACCTGTCGGAGCATCTGCCCCCTGGTGGTCAGTGCACGTCATCATCATATCATTAGCATATTACACTTGGATTTACTGAATGGATGGCAGACACTTAGCATTTTAGGCTTTTATCATATAGGATAACATTATTCAGATATTTTTTTTAAAAATCTAAAATAATTATTTGCTCTTTCCTCTCCGGAGCACACCTGCAACCTTCCCCCTGGCCCCTCTCCCTCCCCCGGGCGCGTTACATCTGCCTGTCTCTCTCCTAAGCTCCAAGGGCCCGTCTTTTGCTTCTGTAACTTCTTTCCCCGCTGGCTCACTTCCACTACCTCTGTAACTTTCTAAATAAGCTTCTCTTCTCATTTGAAAAAAAGAAAAATAATGAAATAATTGTTTCCTGAATGACGGAAGTTAATGATCTTCTCCCTCCTGATTCCCCCATCATGTGTTCCCGCGTTAGATCCAATTAAAACTAAATTGAGTAAGAACATGTACCAACACTAAATAAAAGGACTACCAACACTAAGTAAAAGGACTGTGTCTTGTTTACTTTTGTATTCTCCAATGTCAACAGAATGTGGTAGGTGTTCAATAAATGCTTGTTGAACACTTAAAACTGAGAGAAAAGAGTCAACTTTAGAAGGATAATCCCCTAAATGGAAAAGTCTGATTCAACCATAAAACCCAAACTACAGAGATCTAACGAAGAGGAAAAGAAAGGAACCTAATATACAGCATAACAGATACTGCCTTTTGTTTTACGAACATAATACAATTTTTTTTTTTTTAGTAAGAAAGCATACTTTAGACTCAGTAGCTTTATTGAACAGTTGAACACGCTAACTTGTCTTGGACATAAAAATATCTCTGCACACACCCCTGACATAGGAGCCATCAACCACAAAAATAAAAATACCTTTGGTGGTTTAAAAGGATAGTCTGTCGGGAAATGCACAGTGAGGAAGAAGACTCCGCCTTGATATGCGCTGTCAGGCTGAAATCACAAAAATATGAGCATCAGTGTTTGATTACTACATTTATTTGATAACCTACAATGACCCCCCTCCCCACGCAAAATATGTTTGAAAAATATGCCATCATCTTGTCAAAAGTTCAAATCATTTACCTTGAGAAGAGACTTTCTTTTGCATGTACGAAGGAGGATTTTCCAACTATTATGTCAACATCAAAGAGTTTAAAACAAATTTAAAAAATAGGACACACACAGTTGTGTGACTTGCCCAATCAAATCTGTTCATGAGTACAGGTTTTTAAACATCACTATACACACAAGGAAAGAATGGTTTTCTGTGGCAGTAATCAGTATGAATAGAAAGGGCTGGGGCTAATATTCACTTTCTAATTTATGAAACTGAAATCCTGATAGTCCTTTAAGGGGCAAGAATGGAGATGAACCCAGCGGGTGTGGCTCAGTAGTTGAGCCAGGAAGTCATGGTTCCATTCCTGGTCAGGGCACATGCCTGGGGCTGAGGGCTAGATCCCCAGTGTGGGGTGTGCAGGAGGCAACCGATCAAAGATTCTCTCTCATCACTAACATCTGTACCTCTCTCTCATATCTCACTTCCTCTCTGAAATCAACAAAAATATATTAAAAAAAAAAAATGAACGGAGAGAAACTGAAGAGAACAAGTTATGAAAAGGATAGGCTAAGGAACTGCATTACACAATTTAGACGGCAAATCTTCACTCACTAATAATTTGTAAAATAATGTGAAAAGGGTTCCAAATAAAACTAATAAATTCAATATTCATGAAATTATCAAATTAGGAATCAAGAAAAATCTAAATTTGGCCAGGAATCTTTATGGCAATTAGAAAATATGCTATAAGCCGAAACCGGTTTGGCTCAGTGGTAGAGCGTCAGTCTGCGGACTGAAGGGTCCCAGGTTCGATTCCGGTCAAGGGCATGTACCTTGGCTGCCGGCACATCCCCGGTAGGGGGGGTGCAAGAGGCAGCTGGTCGATGTTTCTCTCTCGTCGACATTTCTAGATCTCTATCTCCCTTCCTCTCTGTAAAATATCAATAAAAAATATTTTTTTAAAAAAGAAAATATGCTATAAGCCAAGGGGAAAGATACTTTTTTTTAAAGATAGCAAGAAAATAGCTAAAATTTTATTTTAATTCCTTTATATTTAATTAAATTTATCATGCTACACTAACATTTTGGATATAATAGCAAGACTATCATTACTTCTTCCTTAAGTTTCTGCATATATATTAGAGGACTGCACTGTATAATTATTCTTCCTACATGTGTTGCTTAATTCTAGTTCATAAAAAATAATAAGGAATGTAGAAAACATGAGTAAATTACAATTGACAGTCGTGTTCTGTTTAGGTTTTCGAATAATATGATAGAATGACATGTTTACATTACTAAAATAAAGGGAGTATGAGTAACATAATAACCATTTGCTACATCTAATTCACCTAAGAAATATTTTTGAAGGGCTATAATTCATGTGGTAAAATGAGTCTTTAGTAAGCAATGAAAAACAAACAAATAACCAGATTCTTAAATGTTGTTTAAATAAATACGTTGCACAAACAGACTGACAAATGACAGCGGGGAGGGTGGGGGAGATAAGAGATCAACCGAAGGACTGGTATGCATGCATATAAGTACAACCAACGGACACAGAACTCTGGGGAGGGAGGGCATGTATGGAAGGTGGGGGGGGGGGGCGCAATGGTAAGATTTGGAAACAGATAATTTAATTTAAAAAATTAAAAATAAATAAAAATAAATACGTTGCATTTTACCCTTAAAAAGACTCACCTAACAATTTAGTAACTGAGATACTTGCCCAGTATTCCTTCTCTGAAAAATCAGTGATTGTTTTGTTCTTTAAGTTAAAGACAAGATAAAGCTCTTTGTGGGGAAGATGTTACTACGTTTCCCAGAAAGCATCTGTGAGTTACAGTGCCCGTTCTTGTGCAATCAGAGTTTTGCTCAGAGAAAAAGGAAGGCCTCTTTCTGGTCATAACTGCCTCTTGTGGGTAGAAACAATCTTAACAAGCGAAGGCAGTGAGTGTTGAGAAAAGCCACTCATAAAATAGCAGGTAACTGTGACTTCAGGATAAATCCAAGGAAAATAAAAGCAGTAAATTCATGAGGTGACAAAGACAGAGACCCACTGCAATATTTTATCAGTTCTCTCTCACAAATAGGAAGTGAGAAAACTTAGTGTGAAGCTGGTATTTGTTATACTTGTAGGAATTCATTCCTGGGTTACTCACACTTGTTCCTGGCCTACTAGAACGGCTGGTGTGAGAATAATTATGCTTAGTTCTGAACAACTGTGTTTTTGTGCATGTGTGTTAAAAAAAAAAAAAAAAAGGACAAAGGAAACGCACAGCCTGGTTACAAATTGTGGGTGATCCAAATTGTGTGTAATAATTGGTCAAGGATTTGGCAAAGGGAAACACGTCACAATGACCGTAGAAGTATGCACCATCGGTGATGCAGACAATCATCATAGACCCTGTAATCACGTGTTGCTTCCCCGGTGATTCGGGGGACAAGAAGATTCAACCCAAGCCACAGATATCCAATCAAAGGGGAAACGGCAAGAAGTAAATACGGCACAGGGGATTAACTTCATATACAGCAATCATACTTACGGGTCCCATAATAGTGGCTTGCCAGTGGAACACTGAAACAGATAAAGGAGTTTCGGAGTCATTAACAAACGTCAGAACCTGTACCACTAACTGTAGCAAAAACTGTAGCGAGCAATAGAGCAGAGCTTACGGTCGTCTCCCACAGGCCCGGCCGAGCAGTGAGCGGGTGGGTCACGCTGCAGGTCACTTAATTCCTGGAGGGGAACAAAATGCGTTAAGGTTAGCTCTTTTCCCAGTGAAACAGCACAATCATCCACGAAGTCACAAATGATCAACTTTACAGGCAGTTGAGGCACCTAGTTCAATTCAAAATAGGAAAAAACAAAATGTGGCCTTAGCCCGGGGTGGGGGTGGGGGTGGGGGAGCCGTGGCCACTGAGCCTCCCGCTCAGTGTTTCCTCCCCCACCCCCCCCGACAAAGGAAACCCCCAGGGTGGGGGTCAGTGCCTGCGCTGGGGACTCCACACTGGTTAGGTGGAAAATTCGCCGTCTCCAATGCCAGAAAGATCAGTTTATGGCTTTGTTCTTTCCTTAAGCTCTGAAATTGGCTTTACACTCTATCTCGGATGGGCTTTTATGCCTAAATCTTGGCCAATTCCTTGGGCTGAACCTACTGGCCTCGAAAGTACCGGGCAGCTGCTGAAACCGGTTTGGCTCAGTGGTAGAGCGTCGGCCTGCGGACTGAAAGGTCCCGGGTTCGATTCCGGTCAAGGGCATGTACATTGGTTGCGGGCACATCCCGGGTGGGGGGTGTGCAAGAGGCAGCTGGTCGATGTCTCTCTCTCATCGACGTTTCTAGCTCTCTATCTCTCTCCCTTCCTTTCTGTAAAATATCAATAAAATATATTTAAAAAAAAAAAAAAAAGAAAAAAAGAAAGTACCGGGCAGCTGCCCTGCCCATCTACCTCCTTATTCCTGTAGCAATCAGCTATGTGCTCTTGTGTGAGGTAAATATGATGGGTACCCGGCCACGACGCCATTCAAACAATCACAGGTGACCATGCCAAAAATCAAGAGCAGAAGAAATGCCAAAAGAGGCCATCCCAGCCGAAACTGGTTTAGCTCAGTGGATAGAGCGTTGGCCTGCGGACTGAAAGGTCCCAGGTTCGGTTCTGGTCAAGGGCATGTACCTTGGTTACGGGCACATTCCCGGTAGGGGTTGTGCAAGAGGCAGCTGATCAATGTTTCTCTCTCATCAATGTTTCTAACTCTCTATCCCTCTCTCTTCCTCTCTGTAAAAAATCAATAAAATATATTTAAAAAAGAGGCCATCACAGCATAAAGAGATATTCCTATTAGTGAAGTAAACCAAATGTTCTATCTTACAGTCAAAGAATTTTACATAAAAGTATGTAGATTAACATAATTATATATATATATATATATATATATATATATATATATATATATATATATTTAGAAATGTGTTGAAAATGTAAATTAAACTTCTCTTAGACTATATTCCCTTAATACTGTACCTGGTAAATGTTCTCAAATATTAGTTATTAGTTATTAGAATAAAAAAACACATTGCATTAGCATTAAAAAAAAACACACACACACAACAAAATGTACTCTGTCACTCATGAGAAGAAGAGTACTTCATGAGACAGCTCCAAACCTTGAAAAGATTAAATGGATTAAAATAATTTTTCTTAAATGAGTACCTACTATAGGCAAGGTAATTTATATAAGTACTAGGTATATAATCTATATGAAATAGGCCTTACTTCAACAGGTTTGTAATCTAATTTGGGAGAATGAAGGCTCATACAAAAATAGCTATTTAAGTAACAACCCAAAAGTTAAATGAAAAGGCCATATTTTGAAGCCTAGCACACTGATTCATACTCTCTTTTCTGCCAGCAAGAAGCAAAGGAAGGACCATGGAAATGACACAGCTGTAGGTCGGATGAGGAGCACAGGTGGCTCACTCCCCCGTGTGTTCACAGCCCTGGTCTGTACGGGGCGGACCTGGGATTCAAACCCTGGAAGGCCCAACTTCTGGCTTTTTAGTGCACAAATGCGCTAATGGAGGTGCCATTGTCTGAGAGAAGGGACACTGGAAGACACGCTGACTTGGAAAGCAGACATAGAGTCTGTGACCCCGGTGACAGCAAGGGGAATTTTACAGGGCCGGAGCATAAAGGAATCCTGGACTATGCTGCCAAAAAAAAAAAAAAAAAAAAAAAAAAAAAAAAAAAAAAGAAGGAAATCTTATCGTTTGCAGCAACCTGGACAGGACTGGAGAAGCATTATGCTGAGTGAAATAAGCCAGTTAATGAAAGAGAAACACCACATGTGTTCTCACTCATTTATGGATAATAAGGAACATTATAAACTGATGAACAAAAAGATAGATACAGAAGCAGTAAAGCATCAGACTGTCAAATGACAGCGGGAAGGTTAGGGAGAGGTGGAGGAAATAAGATCAACCGAAGGACTTGTGTGCATGCATGTAACCATAACCAATGGAGACAAGACACTGAGGGGGGAGGGCATGTGTGGGGGTAGAGTGGGAGGGGGCAATGTGTGAAATATGTACACATGTAATGCCTTAATTTAAAAAAATGGAAAAAAATAAATAAAATACACCATTTTAAATTAAAAAAAAAAGAATACTGGACTTGAAATTGGAAAATCCTTGTCTATACCTGGTACTTAAAACCATGGGGAAGATGTAAACATTTTCTTGGGAGCACCTGTAAACCAAACACTGCATTTGGTCAAATCTAACATGCCACCTTAAGTTGCATCCTTATTTTAGGTACCAAGAATTAAGGAGGAATGCTGCCAAGTAGTTTTAAGATAAGATCCATACTGCTTTTACTTAAAATAAAAAATGAGGTGCTCCTCAGAATCATCCCAACAGGGGGATTCTCGCAGAGTTCAGCACTCTGCCGGAGACAAACAAGAGGAGGACGCGGTAGGGAGAGGCATGTTTCCAGAGAAAGCGATCCGGGCTAAGGACCCGAGCCAAGTGCACACTCAGGCCTCCCTCGGCCAGGCCCTCCGGCCACCGGGCACTTTCATTTTTGGTTTTGCTGCTGTTGCCCCCACAGCGGTGATCAAGCACTTCTCTTCCCGGCAGGAATTAGCTAACAAACAGTTAGCAGCTCCTTTGGTCCAGGTACGGTTAAGCAATGAAGAGGAAGATTTCAGTTCCTGATTTCGCAATCGTGGCTAAGAAGCAAGGCTTTGAAGTTCAAGTCCAGTGCGGTCACACACTCGCATGAGGCAACCCCCCCCCCCCCCAATCTCAGTTTTCTTTCATGTCAGGGACACCGCTGCTTTCACCCGCCGTTTCTATGACCAACAAGTGAAATGACACATGTGAAGTGGATAGCGGTCTCTGGCACGCAGGAAGCACTCAAATAGATGTTAAAAACAACAATGTAAAATGGATAAGAATCGCCCAGTGCCCTCGCAGCGGACTGTGGCTATTTAACTGGTTTAAATGGCTGGGGGAGGAGCAGCTCCCAAGTGGCAGCCCGTTTTAGAAGGGCTGTGCTTTATTTAAGTTTTCTAATTTGGGCTCTCAGGAGATTGCTTCTGAAAATATTCACCATGTGGCGTCTTATAAACATTAGTACATACGGGTAAATGAGGTTTCTTTGCCCTTATTTTTAACTAGAAAACTAGTTCATTAGACACACAGTCTCTAGCCGAAACCGGTTTGGCTCAGTGGATAGAGCGTCGGTCTGAGGACTGAAAGGTCCCGGGTTCGATTCCGGTCAGGGGCATGTACCTTGGTTGCGGGCACATCCCTGGTAGGGGGTGTGCAGGAGGCAGCTGGTTGATGTTTCTCTCTCATCGACGTTTCTAGCTCTCTATCTCTCTTCCTTCCTCTCTGTAAAATATCAATAAAATATATTTTAAAAATATATACAGATCTTGAATTTGAAAAAAAGAAAAATAAAGAATCCTGATTATATGCTAAGAAGGTAAAAATACAAAACAAACAAACAAAAAAACACCTACTTTTCTGGCCTTTAGTCTGCTGAGCTGCCAGTGTATTTTTAGATAAGACATAAGAAATCAAGAACCACGCCCAGCCAGTGTGGCTCAGTGGTTGAGTGTCCACCTGTGAACCAGGAGGTTACAATTTGATTCCTGGTCAGGGCACATGCCCAGATTGTGGGCTGGATCCCCAGCAGGAGGCCTGCAAGGAGGCAGCAGATCAATGAATCTCTCTCATCATTATGTTTCTACCTCTCTCCCTTCTCTGAAAAAAAAAAATATATATATATACACACACACACACACACACACACACACACACACATATATATATATATATATATATATATATATATATATATATATATAATCAAGGACCACTTATACTCATTAAATTCTCCCTTTTAATATTTTTATTCCAGGTTTTCAGAATCTACCTTATCTGATTTATGTTTTCTCAACTATAAAAATATTTTTTATTTCAGAGAGATAGGGCGAAAGGGAGAGATAGAAACATCAATGGTGAAAGAGAATCATTGATTGGCTGCCTCCTGCATGCCCCTTACTGGGGACTGAGCCTGCAACCTTACCGGAAATCGGACTGTGATCTCTTCGTTCACAGGTCAATGCTCAACCACTGAGCCACACCGGCTGGGCATAACTAGCAATGCTATTTATCAAATTCTAGCATCACAGTTTCATATAGAGTATAAAAAACAATTAGGTGATTCTTATGTTACTCCAGAAGGAAATGTTAGGATAGTAACCCCCTCCTCTGCTCCTCTCTTCACTCTCTGTAAGAAATAACACTGAATTATGCAAATTGCTCATGTTCATATAGGATCCTTATAAGAGCCAACAATTAAATCCATACTACATTCACAGCTGGTGGAAGCCCCTTCCAAAGAACAGTTCACGACACTGACACTCACTTCTTGAACACTTCTTACTATTCCACCTGAAATCCAGGATGCACTCCAGAGAGCCTCCAATAACTGTTTCACTAACCCCTCAGCCTCTTGTCTAGGCCTTCATAGCCATGCTTTTATCCCATAATGATTAAAAAAAAAAGGTCTTAAAGACAAAATACTTAAACTGTTTAATTCTTTTTTTTAAATATTTTTATTGATTTTTTTTTTTTTTTTTTTTTTTTTTTTTTTTTTTTTTTACAGAGAGGAAGGGAGATAGAGAGCTAGAAATATCAATGAGAGAGAAACATCAACCAGCTGCCTCTTGCACAACTCCTACCCCGGATAAGGAAAGGGGAGAAGGAGAGGGAGAGAGATAGAAACACCAATTTGTTGTTCCACGTATTTATGCATTCACTGGTTGATTCTTGTATGTGTCCTGACTGGGGATCGAACCCCCAACCTTGGTGCACCAAACGACACTCCAACCAACTGAACTACCCAGCTAGGGCAGCACAGTTTTGACTCTTCTCTTTCTGACTCTTACATAGTCAGATGAAGAGTACTACAATATATTCTACTTCAATATCCATTACATTGCTTACCATAGTAAATTAATTATATTTCAACTAGAATTGCTTCCCATTACTCTATGCTTTATTTTCACAATAATCTTTTAAAAGCACAACTCTATTAATTTCATTCTTCTACTTAGAAATTTTCAGTGGCTCCTCACTGCATATTAAAAGACCAAACTCAAACAACCTAAGTCTTTTCATTATCTTGTCTCAACGTTACCCTTTCAATTGGGTTCCCCCTCACAAACGTGCCCAGTAATTTTCCAAAGAACCCTCTTGGGTTTTCTAAAAACACTTTCAGGAGGTCTGTGAGATCAAAATTAATTTCATAATAAAACTAAGAGGTTATCTGCCTCTTTCACTCCCAATATCTCATGAGTATTCATGGCATTTTCCCGTTTGATGACATGCTATAGTAACACTGAATGCAAAAGCAGATGTGAGAATTCAACTGTCACTATAAGCCTAACAATAATGAGATCTAAACAGGCATAAAACAATGCAACTCTACTTTTTTGTGGTTGTTTTGGAAAATATAGTTATTTTTAATAAAAATGTTATTTAGCTTAATATGTGATGCGTTTATCCTTATTTTTAAATTCGAAATATATTTAAATTTGTTTTTAGTTTTCATCTATAACAAAAATTAATGCTATACCCTATACAAACAAAAGCTCTTTGGGGCCCTCGATACTTTTAATATAAGGGGGGGGGGTCCACACAGACTAAAATGTTTGAGAACCTTTTTGTGAAGTCAATGCTTCAATCTCACATCTATGTTTCTCTCTCTCCTCTCTCTAAAAATAAAAAAAAGTCTTAAAAATAAAAATACATGTTACTGTCACAACTCTTTTCCAATTTTACAGAATGTATGAGATTCTGTTAGAAATTTTTGTTTTGGTTTTTCCAGTTTAGAAGACCTCAAAACTCTAAATAATCCGTCTTTATTGTTTACTTAGGATGCTGCTGACCTACTTTCAGGACACATCTTTGGGTTGCTTTTCTTAGAGGAGTCAGGGGTTTGTGCTGAGCTGACCCAATCTTCCAACCACGGGCAATCCTTGGTGACAGAGCCGCAGTCGGTGACACAGGGGCGTTTTGTTGTTGTTCCATGCTCAGTTTAACCAGCTGCACTAACCAGAGCAGGAGTGAATGAAGCACTTCCAGATCCTTTCTAGCAGGGATCGGGATTCTGATTTATACTCTGGTCCCAACTCCACACTCCCATATATTGCAGAGGTTTAATTTAATTGTATCCAATTATGCTGCTAATAAACATTCTCACAAATCACTGGTCAGGCACATTTTGTTGATGATTAAACTGGGCATGAAATTCAAGGAGAACGGATTTGGGGGAGGGGGGAGGGGGGATGGAGGGCATAACTTCCTAAGATCTGACTTAAAAGGTATAAGAAAGAGGCCCTCTGGGTTCTTAGACACTTACAATAATTGTATCTCCAAGAAAATACATGTAAGAGAAGCTATAAGCCTTAAGGGTCATCATTTGAATGTGTTCACTACAGTTTAGATACTCTAGGGAATCCAGGAAAGAATGCTTCCCCTGGAAAGAAATGTGATGCAGTAAAAAACTGATATAAATATCTTCACCGACACAAACTACCTTCTAAATAAGAAAATAAACACAAATATGAAACAATAAAAAGTAAAGTTATCAGATCTGGTCAATTCTGAAAAGCCACACGGGATGCCTCAGAATTTATTTCCTACACTACCCACACTACCCAATACTGCCCTTAAGTAAAAACAAGCTGTATTTGTTAACAGGTAAATTGCTAGAGCACAGTAAAAGTTAATTTTTGTATTTGCCAATTATTACAAACTAGAGGCCCGGTGCATGAAATTCATGCATGGGGGGAATGAGGATCCCTCAGCTCAACCTGCACCCTCTCCAATCCGGGAGCCCTCAGGGGACATCCTACTAAGCCACAGTCTGGTCTCCCTCTGCAGGAGGTGACTGGGCTGATCAGGGGAAGGTGCCACCCCCATCACCCGCTGCTGCCACTGCCGGCTGCTGCAGCCACCAAGGTGTTTTCATCAACCCGAACTCTAGTCCCTTCACTATGAAAAAGTGACAACTTGGTTTAGGCATTTTCAAGATGTCTCTTTCATGGGATATGACATTTCGTTCTTTCTTTCTGTCTTTTTATACTCACCTGAGGATATTTTTCCATTGATTTTTAGAGAGCGGGGAAGACAGAGAGAAACATCAATGTGAGAGGGGCACTTCGATTGGTTGCCTCCTGTATGAGCCCTGAACTGGGACCCAGCCAGGGAGGAGCCTGCATCCAAGGTACATGTCCTTGACCAGAATCGAACCCAGACCCTGTGGTCGGCAGGCCCAGGCTCTATCCACTGAGCCAAACTGGCTAGGGCAGGATATGGCATTTTTAGCCTCTCCAGCAGCAGACCTTCATTTTTTCCCTCCAGGAGTGAGGTGGAAAAACCCTAGATCACTTTCTTGGATTCTTATTACCCATGTTACCAAGAACACTGCGAGAGGCAGCTTACAGGGAGCTCAGCCAATGAGCAGTCGGAAAAGGTGTTTCCTCTGCAGCTCAGCCCAGAGGCAGGACTGCTGGTGCGCGTGGCTGGCGGGCCCTGTTCTCTGAGGGCCTGCCCACTGCCCCACCATGCCCCTCCACGCGCACCCACTCCCCTCCTGCCCACCGGCACGAAGCTGTTACAGTGTCCCGGCTAATTTGCATGTTACCTCTTTCTGTACAGAGAGAGCATTCGGGGCTGCTGCATTCTGTCACAGGCTGAACCGCGCGCGCGCGCGCGCGCGCACACACACACACACACACACACACACAAAAGTAGCAGACAACATAACCTTTAAACCCAACCTAGGATAGTATCACTGTTTTGAATGAACACGTTAGTGTTTGACATCTGGTTGGGGAATAAGCACTTATTTTAACTTGATTGTCATCAATGGCAAACGTGGAATTCAAAAATTGAAAGGGAAGACAATGGCATTCCAGTGAAGGAAGAAGGGACGTTTTTCCAGGACATGGTGTTAGGGCAACTAGGTTTCCATAGGGAGGGGAGAACTGAACCTTTACCTTCCTCCCCACCTCAAATCATACAAAAAAAAAAAAATCAATTCTAACTAGATTGTAGATTTAAATATAAAAGGTAAAAACAAAAAAATAACACTTTTAAAAGAAAACATCAAATATCTTCATAACTTTTGGGAAGGCAGAAATTTCTTAAAGAGGACACAAAGAACGCTAATCATGAGAGAGAAACGTGGACAATTTGGACTTGATTGAGAATCAGAACATCTGTTCATTAAAAGACACATTTAAAGTGTGGAAAGGCAAGCCACCAAATAGGATGCATCTGACAAAAAGCAGTTCCCGCAGATCCATTTTTAAAAGGCAGACCTGAATAGGCCTTTTACGAAAGTGCCTATCCAAATGGCTAGCGCACTGGGTTTGGACAACATAGGTTTACAGTTGTTAACATTGAAAATAATACACGGGCCAAAACCGGTTTGGCTCAGTGGATAGAGCGTCGGTCTGCGGACTGAAAGGTCCCGGGTTCGATTCCGGTCAAGGGCATGTACCTAGGTTGTGGGCATGTCCCCAGTAGGGGGTGTGCAAGAGGCAGCTGGTCGATGACTCTCTCATCGATGTTTCTAACTCTCTCTCTCCTTTCCTCTCTGTAAAAAAAAATCAATAAAATATATTTTTTTAAAAAGAAGTCATACACTGTAAAAGATGGCTATCAAATAATGAGACTACCGTATTTGCCGGCGTATAAGATGATTTTTTGGCCCTGAAAAATATGCCTCCAAGTGGGGGGTAGTCTTATACGGCGAGTATATAACAAACTCTGTATTTTGGGTGGAAATGTTAGGGGGTCGTCTTATACGCCCAGTCTCTTATACACCGGCAAATACGGTATTTTTCAGGGCCAAAAAATCGTCTTATACGCCGGCAAATACAGTAGTTATAAAGCCACATAGGAAAAGGTCTTATTATAGCGAACACACTGTGTGTATATACACACATTGTGTGTGTATGTGTGTATCTCTGTTTTATTTCTAGTGACTTTTTTCCCCCCTGCCCCCACCTCCCCGCCTCTAGTGACTTTTAAAATCTAAAATTGAAATACATAGTTGATCCAATTTCTTCTTTGAGATGAAGTAACCTTAAAATCAACCAACCTAAACATAGATCAAGCAATAATTATCATCAGCCCTAACCGGCTTGACTCAGTGGGAAGAGCGTCGGCCTGGGGACTGAAGGGTCCCAGGTTCGATTCCGGTCAAGGGCATGTACCTTGGTTTCGGGCACATCCCCAGAAGGAGGTGTGCAGGAGGCGGCTGATCAATGTTTCTCTCTCATGGATGTTTCTAACTCTCTATCCTTGTCTCTTCCTCTCTGTAACAATTATCATCAAAGTGGAGAAAGTATGCCTCAGACAAAAGCAGTCTGTGTCAGTAAAGCAACTTGCTATTCTAAGGCGATTGACATTCAAATAAAATAAAATACTAATTAGGGCATTTAAATTTTTAAAAATATATATGATGGAGTCATTAAAAATAAGAGAAGTGATTGTTCCTGAATTAAAAATAGGACCATAAAAGCACTGTCAGTCCACAAAAATGTGTACTTAATGGTCTATTCTAGTGCAGATTTCTATAACCACCTAAAAACACAAAGAAAAGTACTGAAAGGTCTGAAACAGGAATGTTAAATCGGTGCAGATGGCATGTTTATCACACCCCCCACAATATGCTGAGTGTTCTCCATAAAAACCAACCTAGACACATTCCCTGCCTCTGGGGACTTGAAAATCTAAAAGTAGATGAGGCAGTCTGATTCAAAGAAAGTAAACAAACAAAAGGAAACAAAGAAGGGAATGTCAGAGAAGAGAGGCCTGCATTAATCTCTCCGCTCCCAGAAGGGTAGCAAGCAGCCCCGTCGGCACAGTGGAGAATGGAAGCTAACAAGTCCGCGCTGCCTTATTTACCAGCAGACTCAGTATGACACTGCCCAGTAAACATTCTCTAAAAAAAACCTATGCTGACCACACTGAAAATGCTTTGTTGTTCGGCAGCTCCAGCGCTCCGAAGGCCTAAATCTCTGCCGTGGGTAGACTACATCCACCCCACTGGGTGTGCGGGAAGGGCGCTCAGCAGCCCACGCAGAGCGAATGATTTACGGTCCATAATCTAAATTACGGAAACCAAAGCACATGAAGGGCATTGTTTCAAAAATCCTGGCTCAACAGGCAATTAATTAATGTGACACAGCCATCAAAACTCCTAAAACAAGGCGGTGATTCTTAGTGGACTGCATTTTTTGATGTGTCTCTAAAGGGACATACGAGCTATATTTGGTGGTCTGTAAACAAACATTCCATGGGCTTGCAGCTCAGACTGATCTCCTTGTCCAGTTGACTAGAGCTATTTAAAAAGAAAGATGTTCAACAATTGCCTGAAATGTCTCCAAGCACAGACCCTCTTTAAGCCCGTGAATTAAAGAACATCTTTATTTTAAACCACGTAGATTCTCCCTGGAAGACTTCAAAGTGCTGACAACATCCAATTTATTAAGTTACAGGAACCAAACTCACTTTAACAAGCCGGGTCCTGGCAGCTTCACTGCCTTTTTGGACCAAACGTCTCTGGAAAAGACTGTCTATTAGAAAATAATAATAATGACGATGGTGCAGCCGAATTCCACACAAAAGAAAGAAGATGAAGGAAGCAACAACGCTATTGCACATCAAAGTAACAGCTATTGAATCTGAACCATAAAGAGCACACACAATTAGAACAATGGTTTGAGGTTCGGATTGGGGACGAATCTTCCCAATGCTTCAGACCCGCAGCCACTTTCCCCCTGGTGCTCTCCACGGCAGCCACAGTGACTTTCAATTTCCCCAAGTACTATCTTGCCTGTAATTTATTTATTTGTATATCTTTTTGTTGACTTCAGAGAGAGAGGGAGAGAGAGAAACATCACTGACGAGAAGCTGCCTCCTGCACGCCCCCACGTGGGGATAAAGCCCGCTATCCGGGCATATGCCCTTGACTGAAATCGAACCTGGAACTTTCAGTTCACAGGCCGATGATCTATATCCACTGAGCCAAACCAACTAGGGTTTGCCTATAATTTAAAACATGGCTTCCTTTTTAAAGAGGAGATTCTCAATTACCTATTTTTATATATAACACTAGAAGCCCAGTGCACAACATTTGTGCACTGGGTGGGGGTTCCTCAGCCCGACCTGTGCCCTCCTTAGCGCTGCTGTAGTGGTGAGAGAGGCTCCTGCTACCACCGCTGTGCTTGCCAGCTGTGAGCCTGGCTCAGCGAGTGGGGCTCCCCCTGTGGGAGTGCACAGACCACCAGGGGAAGCTCCTGCATTGAGCATCTGCCCCCTGGCGGTCAGTGAGGGTCATAGTGACCAGTCATTCCACCATTTGGTCGATTTGCATGTTAGTTAGCCTTTTATTATATAGGATTTCCATCACAGAAATTACATAAAAATGTACCTTATACAAATCCAGGGTATTACAGGAAAAACTGTATTTGGGTCTACTTTATTAAGTATTATAGTAAAAATGCACTTGATCCAGTAACCCCGTGCCTGGCAAACTGCGACTCGAGAGCCATATGCGGCTCTTTGGCCCCTTGATTGTTGCTCTTCCACAAAACACCACAGCCTGGGTGAGTTTATTTTGAAGAAGTGGTGGCTCTCAAAAGAAATTTCAATCGCTGCTCTGTTGATATTTGGCTCTGCTGACTAATGAGTTTGCCGACCACCGCAGAAACCCAAACTCCAAACCTTGGACTCGCCACCTGATTCCTTCTTCCCGCCAGGTCCCACCTGGCCTTCCCTCCCGCTCACAGTAGTCAGAAACCAGGTGTTCGGAGTCTCCTTCCATCTAGATCCCTCCCACTGACAGGGTCTTAGGAGTAAGCCCATCACACAGAAAGATCAAGGTCCACTATGAACCTGGAGCTCAAGGTTCAATTCCCGGTCAGGGCACAGGCCTGGGTTGCGGGATGGATCCCCGATGTGGGGCATGCAGGAGGCAGCCAATCGGGTTCTCTGTCATCGTTGATGTTTCTCTCTCTGCCTCCCCCTTCCTCTCTGAAATCAGTAAAAATATATATTTTTTAAAAATAAAGGTTTTTTAAAAATTGAGGTCCAAAGGGCAGAAGAGTCTGAGAAAAGCCAGAGAAGACACATTTCAGGCTAAGACAAGACAAAGGTTCAAACCAGAGAGACACTATTACGGTGTCTGGGACAGACTGGGTAGTAGGAGAGAGAGTCTGAGGAGACTGCCCAGACCACTGAGCCTACAGACTTGACCTAAAGTCAAGGATTGGGTGGGTCACGCTAATTCAAAAAGGCTATGTGAAACAAATACACTATTCTTTTTCTCACATTACCCTCTTTCCAAATATCCTCTGCCACCATCCTACTCACACCCTCTTTAAATCTCACTGAGCAAATACAATGGCATCTTCACTGACCTTTTGTCCTCTTATATCTCTACCAACAACAACACAGTGCAGTCAAAATCATCTTCTTAAAGTACCATGTCAAAAACTTTCAATGTTTTTCTTTAAAAAACAAACAAACAAACAAACAAACAAACAAAAACATTGAGTAGCCCTGATTGGTTTGGCTCAGTGGATACAGCGTCGGCCTGCGGACTGAAGGGCCCCAGGTTCGATTCTGGTCAAGAGCATGTACCTTGGTTGTGGGTACATCCCCATTAGGGGGTGTGCAAGAGGCAGCTGATAGATGTTTCTAGCTCTATATCCCTCTCCCTTCCTCTCTGTAAATAAATAAATAAATAAATAAAAATTCAATAATATCTATATTTTTTAAATAAAACACACACACACACACACAGATATCCACCTATCCTATATAATAAAAGGCAAATATGCAAATTGTCTCCATGGGCGTGAGTTTGACAGGGAGTTAGACATGTGCTGACCACTAGGGGGTGGCGTGGAACATGACAGTCATCGGCGATTCGGTGCGTCAGTGGAGGCGTTCATGTCCCATCTTAAACATCATTTCCTTAAGTTAGTTTTCCTTGATCCCCTTCAAAGGGTCTCTGCTCCTGGGTAGTAGGGGAGTCTGAAGAGACTGCCCAGCCCACTGAGCCTAGAGACTTGACCTAAAGTCAAGGACTGGGTGGGTCAGGCCAAAAGTACTACGATATACTTCCCTTTTCATGGCATTTATCAAATGTATAATCACAAATAGCAAGAACGCATACCTACACTGTGATTAAGAATGTTACTTCCTTATTCAAAAGCCTTGTGCTGGCTTCCCCAAACATCTGCACTAAGTTCACATTTCTCAGCTTGGCTCTTTCAAGGCCTTCCAGGGCATAAACTTTTATGGTCTACCATTCCCCAAAGCAGGATTATCTGTTTCTTCCCAAACAAACCACATACTCCCTAGTGCCTTCATTTCTCTATGGACCTGGCTATTCCGTCTAAAATTGTTACCCTTTTTCCAAACCCACATCTAATTCCATCTTCTCCATAGAATTTCTCCTTATTTTCCCCAAATAACTTTGTCTCTCCCACCTTTGACTTCCTTCCTGCTCAGATATGTTGTATTTTCCTTATGGCACTTTCTTAAAGCTACATAGTTGTTATGGTCCTCTTCTTACCCTTTTTCCTATTTCTTTTTAAAAATATGTATTTTAATGATTTTCCACAGAGAGGAAGGGAGAGGGATAGAGAGCTAGAAACATCGACGAGAGAGATACATTGACCAGCTGCCTCCTGCACGCACCCCACTAGTGATGTGTCCTCAACCAAGGTACATGCCCTTGACCGGAATCGAACTTGGGACCCTTGAGTCCGCAGACCAACGTTCTATCCACTGAGCCACACCGGTTTTGGCATTTTTTCTATTTCTTAGGTAAGGCTGGTTATGTTATACCTTACTTATCTATATATCTCATTTCATTCTGTATATGCCTTATATACAAAAAGTGCTCCGTAAATGCATTAACTTGTGTGGCAGCTGTCTAAATGTATGTTTAAAACAATCTTTCAAGTACAAAGGACCCCTGTGAAACAGATGGAAGCTAAACGGGATTAGAAAAGGATGCAACCAGCACAAAAACCAGAAATACACCTTATTTGCATCACAAATCATCGCTCTTTAATCAGAGAGCAATACATCGTTACGGACTCATTAATCTTATACATTAAGACGTCAACATTTGTTTCAATGCTGACATCTCAAAGAAAATAGAATTCTAAACTCAGGTTTCCTACAGCAGCAGGCACAGTGCCGCTGCTTCATATTTATTTTGTGATCATTTTTGCTGTTTGCTGCACAAAAACAAACAGCAAATAACATTATCTAGGGGTGTCTAAAATTATCACCCATGCAAATTACCTCGTTCATCGAATGTCTAGATCAAGAAAATAAAGACATTGAGTTTCTTTTTTTTAATATATTTTTATTGATATTTTACAGAGAGGAAGGAGAGAGATAGAGAGCTAGAATCATTGATGAGAGAGAAATATCGACCAGCTGCCTCTTGCACACCCCCTACTGGGGATGTGCCCACAGCCAATGTACATGCCCTTGACCAGAATCGAACCCGGGACCTTTCAGTCCGCAGACTGACGCTCTACCACTGAGCCAAACCCATTTCGGCAAAGACAGTAAGTTCCTTGACCAAGGTCACAAAGCTAAGGGGCCATCTGACTAAGGCCCAGGACCATCTGACTGGCACTGCCGCACTGCTCCCCCCAAAATAACAGTCACGTGAAGGCTACACAAGCGAGAGCGCACAATTCTCAGTCACCACGAGAGACAGCAGTGCCCCGGTACTGAGTTACGGTCATCTGCACGTTTTCAGCCGCGCTCAAGAGAGTCAAAAATGTGATGAGTGAAGGAATGAAAAGAAATTCTTTTTACCTTTCCCAGGAGCCTTATAACCTTGTACAGGGTTAGAAAGGAACACGACTTCCTAAGTTTCTGAGGGGGGTGTTTGTGTTCAAAGACCTCGGAGAGGCAAGAAAAACATGATAGGAAATTACATAAAACTTTTCAAAACACGTAACGGAATTTTGACCCATAATAGAACATGCAACAACATACAGCGTTTCGAATGAAACATTATCAAAAGTTACTATTTGCCGAAACCTGGTTTGGCTCAGTGGAGAGAGCATCGGCCTGGGGACTGAAGGGTCCCGGGTTCGATTCCGACCAAGGGCATGTGCCTTGGTTGCGGGCACATCCCCAGTAGGGAGTGTGCAGGAGGCAGCTGATGGATGATTCTCTCTCACTGATGTTTCTAACTCTCTATCCCTCTCTCTTCCTCTCTGTAAAAAGTCAATAAAATATATATATTTTTAAAAAGTTTCTATTTATTTCATAGTAACCAAGAAAGGTACTGCTTTAGAGAAAAAAAACAGAAAAGAAAATGAAAGGAGAGAAAGCTAGCAGGCTATTTCTCAAAACCTACTTAAACACAAACATACCTGGCAATATTTAGCAAATATGTGATATTAAGTATCACTTCTTATAGCTCTAGTACTAATAACTGGCATATAATGGTCATTTATACGCAAAATAAATCAATTAACCCCTCTTAGTATCACCCAGTACTACTCTTGAGTACTATAGTTTTGTGTCAGTGACTGGAAACTACTGCTACATGTAGCAGAAAGGAACTGGCATTGACAGTCTGTATCGAACAAAAATGTTTCCAAGGCTAAAACCTTTTACATTAAGTGGATGTATCTATGTAAGTATATAAGTGTAAGTGTGCAAAATGTGTTATATGGAATATGTTTGGACAATATTGATTTTAAATAAGGAACTTACGTAGGGAGCAGTGATTTTCAAACTTTCCTTGTAGCAATTCATAAGAAAAACATACGCCACGACCTAGTACACCTAGCACATACATACACAAATACCAGGACTTACATACAAAACTAAACAAAAGTTTTATGAAATAGCACCACCCTTACTACACCCAAAGCACTATATCCCATTCCATTGTTTTAAAACGCTGTCTGTGATCTACTAACCTGATTTTGTCACCCTGTTCTGAAAGCTCATAAAAGCGCAAGACAGCGGGAAGGTGTAGACCTTAGTACGGCCTGCATTCCTCAGGAATAGCCTAGCCCCTACAGACAGCAGCCAGGAACCGGCAAGACGAAGTTAGAAATTATTTCATATTGCTCATTCAAAAGCCATGGTGAGCACCTGAGGGGCACTATTTATTATTAAGTAAGAAATACAGACCATATTCTGGGCCATAAAACAAGTCTCAGACATTTAAAAGCAGTAAAATGACAACAGGTCTTCTCCGGTAACAGGAGAATGAAATTAGAAATCAATAACAGATTTATCTATCTGTAAAATCCCACATACACGGAAAATAAATAATGTATTTCTAAATAACCCAAGGGCTGAACAAGAAGTCAAAGGGGAAATAAAATAAAAATAGCCGAAATCAGTTTGGCTCAGTGGTAGAGCGTCGGTCTGCAGACTGAAAGGTCCCGGGTTCAATTCCGGTCAAAGGCATGTACATTGGTTGCGGGCATATCTCCCGTAGGGGGTGTGCAGGAGGCAACTGGTCGATGATTCTCTCTCATCAATGTTTCTAGCTATCTATCTCTCTCCCTTCTTCTCTGTAAAAAATCAATAAAATATATATTTTTTAAATGAAAATACAACACATTAAAATTTGAGGGAAGCAAAATCACAGGCAGAGTGTTACTGGTTTAGAGAAGAATGAGCCAGCCACCAGGTCTGCTTGGTTCCTTCTAGCACAATCCAAACAGTTCACATAAGGAGTGAAAACCATCCATTATTATTACTGAAGGTTAAGATGAAAAAAACCAGCCCTAGCCAGTACGGCTCAGTGGATAGAGCACCGGCCTGCAGACCAAAGGGTCCGGGGTTCAGTTCCCATCAAGGGCTTGCACCCTGGTTGCAGGCTCCTGCCCGGCTAGGCCTCTGGTCAGGGCTCGTGCAGGAGGCAATCAGTCCATGTGTTTCCCTCACATGGATGTTTCTGGTGGGTCTTCCCCTCTCTCTTACACTCTCTCTAAAATTCATGGGGAAATATCCTCGGGTGAGGATTAACAGCAACAACAACAACAACAACAACAACAACAACAGATGAAAACCAGTCCTCCATCCACCTCACCACTGTTGGGAAGGGCTTCCTAACTCGGACCGGAGCCTGGGACTCCACCAAGCAATGTAGTGTCCCTGCAGGAGGAGGGAGCCACACCAACAGGGTGGTCTGAGGAGAGGACCACGGGGGAAACAGCTGGGAAGGGGCAGGACCGGAAGCTGCAGTGCGGGGGGGGGGGGGGGGGGGGGGTGAGCTGACGGGCAGCACTGCTCGCAGGCCTCAGGCCGGGGGCAGGTGTCTGCCCCCATACGAAGGACCACGCCTGGAACACAGCGCCCCTTGCTGCTGTCCGCTTGAAACTTGTCACTGAGAACTCATGGTCACCCCAGAACCAAAGTAAATGCAGGAAAACCTCAGCTTCCCAGAGGCCAGGAAGAGAACCGGTTTTGCCCTCAGGCAGATGTTCCGAGGTGGCCAGAGGACACCCCCAACCTTGCAAACCTGGGTTCCATTATATATATCCTAGTACTGTTATTCCAGCACCACAGGGGTAAGAGTGAGGGCAGTATCCTCAATACCTGTTTTTAACTAGTACATAAAATATCAGGTTATCCCCTGTTTAAAAAGGTGCGGGGGGGGGGGGGGGTAAGAGGTGTTGACAGCCATTAACTCAGTTTGACGGAAGCTATGAGGCTTACCATTTTGATTAGTATTCATTAAACATGTTTTCTCTGTGTCTTTTTCAGGGAGCTAAAGCGAGTAAGGATGCTACTCTGCTCTTCTGGAGGCAATCCCACATCCTGCTAGGTTTGGTTTTTCTAATATGCACTTGGCTTCCTTTAAACAAGCATAAAACAACCTTATTTAGATCTCTGCTATTTATTTCCACAGGGAAGGAACCTCAGAACGTCTCAACTATTAATAGGCCATCTCGTCCTTTTACACCTTTTTTATGTTCAAGAAAAATGCATGGCACGGGGGAAGAAGGACGAAAGACTGAGTTTAATTGCAAAGATTTAAATGCAGACAAAGTCACACTGTGGCTTTATAGAAAAGAACACTTCCTTCCCACCCCCTTTTTTATCTACCAAGAAACATAAATACTATGTTACTCCTTTAAAAAATATCTTTTGAAGTTACATCCCTCTTTATTGAAAGACTCTAGAGTCTTAGATTCAACCTTGTAATCTGAAAGTCTAACATACATGTGCAATCTAAACAGTCGACGACCACTCAAAGCCATCAACAGGAACTAAACAGCTATATAAATTCATAAACAGTTTCCTCAGATGAAAAATCCCACAGACAATGATGCTTTTGACAGAACACCTCTTCGAAAATCTTTTTGGAGGAGAAACATTTTAAGCGATGGAACAAAGTGAACAAAGTCATATTATTTATTCACCGCTCAAAAAGATGCAGTGTACATTACGTCAGAACAGAGACTTACAATGTGTAATCAGCATACCGAGTGATGAGCCAGGGAGAAAGATTAAACACGCCAAGGTCTTAATTATAATACCACTTTACATCTGAATAGAACAGTGTGCAAAGCCCTTACATCCATAAACTCATTTGACTCTGCATGTCCTTCAGTTTCAGTACAACAGACATAAGTCCATCGGAGTGAGAGAAGTGATGTACCGAAATGATGACGAGCACGGGACACAGAGCCAATGGCCTGGCTTGGAATCCTAGCATTGCTGCCATTCTGAGGGCATTACTCAACGCCTCAGTGTCATCGTCTATAAAGTGGGGGTAATAATCATTTCTGCCTCTTGGACCCACTAAAGATTAAACCAATTGAAACAGTGTCTAGCACAGAGTAACCATTATGCATTATACAGTGTAATTGTATTTATCAGCAGCATCCTTGTATGAACAAGGAAACAAGCCGGTAAAGTCACCGAGCCAGGAATGGAAACCAGATCTTCTCCTCCTGTTGGAAGCTCCATCCAGAGAGAGCTGGCTTTGTTGTTTTTTTTAAGTATCCTAAGGTTTTTCTACACTGATATTAACAGTTTAATGTGGAATTATACAAACCAAAACAATTCAGCAGCTCCAAACATTTATCAAGTTGTATTATAATCTATGTGTTTATGCATATTTTAAGTTAAATCAATTATTTTAAAAAACGAATATTTCATTCGGGGGACAGGACTGTACAGTAAGGAACAGTTAGTCATGCGTTGCTCTATTTGCAGAACAAAACCTTTGCTTCACTTTCCAAAAGATAAGCCAAAAAGGCAATAGTCTATCATATCACATCTCGGTCATTAATCCAACTTCTTTAGCAAATAAAAAGTAATCTAGAAGGCAATACAATTAACCCTTGCACAATGCACGGGTTAGGAGCACCAAACCCTGGGCACCGGAAAATCAGATGCACACACGAGTTCTGACTTTCCCAAAACTTAGACTGTCCCTCAGTATCCTCAGGGGATTGATTCTGGAACCCCCCCTCCCACAATACCAAAATCCAATGGTGCTCAAGTCCCCTATATAAAATGGCATACAGTCAGCCCCGCACATCCACAAACCCCTAACTGTGGATCAAAACCATTTCAGTATTTATTGGGGGAGGGGAGGGGGATCCCTCATATAAGTGGACCTGCACAGTTCAAGCTCATGTTGTTCAAGGGTCAGTTATATGCTAGGACGATCATAATGTCTGTACTATGCTTTTCTTCCCTGCCCCTCCTTTCTGGTTTTCAAAACATCAAGCATTGTGATGCAAATGATTTTTAAAATGGTTTGCAAAAGAGTTTGTCAAGATTTTAAAATAGCATTTATAGAACAAACACTTAGAAATTAATTCTAGAAAATTATAGATGGCCAGCTGAAACTGCCTCTTTTTTCAGACATGTCCTAGGTATCTTTCCTCAGACTGAACATTTTTTTCCTTTAGGGATTTAGGTGACTGTGATACCATCTTCCACCGAATCTAAAAATAGGGCATGGGTGTGTAAATTTATAAGCTGACATGCAAAACTGGCACTAGAAGTCCAAACTAGAGCATTAAATCACTTAGCATATACTCTAGGATAAAAAAATGTACTTTAAGCATCGATACCCGCATGCCTTGTAGATACTGGATAGGCAATTTTAATCCAAGCATATTTAATATTTGCTTGTGAAGAGCTATGAAGTCACAAACATTTTAACATTTTCAAATATGTCTAATCACTCCTTAAGAGATTAAGCTGGACAAAGCACTCCTCCACTCCAGGCCTTTGAATAATGTGGGTAGACTAGCACATCGCGGGTTCTCGATGTTCTTTCACCCCAACCATCTGAGGGATGCAACTTCTCTCCACTTAGGGGACAGCCTGAAAATGTCTCACAAGTGATCATGATACACCACCCTAGAAGCGGCGCCCCTTGTCCTGTCCTGCCCTCCACCCCACTCCCTTCCACTCTACCCACCCCTGCAAAGCCCTCTGAGGCTGTGCTCAGCTCCCATGCCTGCCACTTTGTGTACAGAAAAATCACACCATGAAGGGAGCACCCATATGACTGTCAGCTGATTTCTCAACAGAAACTACCGCAGGCCAGATGGGAGGGGCCAGAAATACTCAAAGTCATGAATAGCAAGAGCCTACAACCAAGATTACTCTACCTAGCAAAGCTATCATTCAGAAATGAAGGTCAGATAAAGAGCTTCACGGATAAGAAAAGGCTAAAGGAGTTCATCACCACCAAACCAGTATTATATGAAATGCTGAAAGGTATTCTTTAAGAAGAGAAGAAGAAAAAGGTAAAGATAAAAATTATGAACAACAAATATCAACAAGTGAATCTAAAAATCAAGTGAATTAAAAAATATGATGTACAGAATAAACTGGTGAATATAATAGAATCAGGGGCATAGAAAGGGAGTGGACTGACAATTCTCAGGGGGGAAGGGGTTTGGGGGGTGCGAGAAGAGATTGGACAAAAATCGTACATCTATGGATGAGGACAGTGGGGGGAGGGAGGGAGGGCAGAGGGTGGGGTGGGAACCGGGGGAGGGGAGCTATGGGGAGGAAAAAGAGGAACAATTGTAATAATCTGAACAATAAAGATTTATTAAATTAAAAATAAAGCCGAAACCAGTTTGGCTCAGTGGATAGAGTGTCAGCCTGCAGACTGAAAGGTCCCAGGTTCGATTCCGGTCAAGGGCATGTACCTTAGTTGCGGGCACATCCCCAGTAGGGTGTGTGCAGGAAGCAGCTGGTCGATGATTCTCTCACATCGATGTTTCTAACTCTCTATCCCTCTCTCTTCCTCTCTGTAAAAAAATCAATAAAATATATATTAAAAAAGAAAAAGAAAATCATGCATGACCTGGAATGTATCTGTATCTGAAGGTGTTACTTTAAAAGGCTTATAAAGAGGTGCTAAATGCTAACATGCATCTTCTTTTGTGGGAACACGCATGGGTCAAACAAGGATCTGTATGTTGATGATACCAAGGAGGGCTTCATAGCAGTACAAATGGCCAACGACACTCCTGCCCTGGAGCTGGCTTCTAATCAAGGAGGGGGTGAAGGAAGAGGGAAAGTAGGGAACCCAACAAAATAATACCCCCTACAGCGTGAGGAAATGGTTGGAACATGTGATTAAAGAAAAGGCGATTTGTGTGCAAGTCAAGTTTTCTGATAACAGAAGAGGAATGCCAAAATACAACACATAGAGAGGTGATGTTATATGATCCCCAATATCTTCTTCCAGATTATCAATTTTTGCAGGACTGACATCAATTCTAAGTGCGTTTTTTTTTTTTAAATCAGTCACTAATAACAACCAATAGCTAAAAAATATATATAATTTGGGCATATGCTATATTCTAAATACAAGTCACACACACTGGCTGAGCATGATTCAACAATTAGCCTGTATGGTATTTACAAACAGAGTCCTTCTTCTTTGAAGGTCTTACTGTGGACAAAATCCAAACTACTTAAAAGGTACTGTATGTGCAAAGTCTGTAGGAAAAAACTATCATATGTAGGGAAAAAGGAAATGGAATTTTACAAGTTTTGCGGGGAAACGTGTGTTGTTTCAGCGTCAGCCGACATGACATCATCATTAATAAGTAGAGAGGGCACGGCAAAGAAGCTGGGGCTTCGAAATTACGATTAATTATATGGGGCAGGGGGGGGGGGAATGTGTAACTGCAGCATCTACAAACCAGAAAACATATTAGCCAAAACGTGCTGATTATCAGCTGTGTTTTATGGTAAGAGGACCTTTCAATGGCACAAAAAAATCACACCGATCCACAGGTCTGAACAACCACCAAAATGGACTGGGTCTGAGCGTTGCTGTCCTCTGTACTGGACGATGCCACCAGTGGAGACTGGAAATAGAACGCACCCATCTCTAGTCACCGCTCTATTGAGTCGAGGCTGAAAAAGTTGACCAAATTTTTCAGTGGGCGCCACTTGCTTCTGAAACCACTCTACAAAGCATGCTGTCCATTGTTGGCTTAACTCGCTGAACGCAATTTAAAAAACAAACAAACCAAAAACAAAAAAAAAAAACCACACACACCACAATTCTCAACCTTCTCCACCGGAACAGGAACTAGGAACTGTAAAACCTAAAACTTGTGTTACGGGAACAGCCCGCATAACTCAACCAGAAATAAAAACCGAAGAGAAAGGAAATGCCCCGAACCCCAATTTTGCAAGATGATGTTCGCCTTGGAGACGGTAGCAACACATATGGTGCGAGAGGACAATCCCTCACACACAGCTGGAGTGGATAGCTGTTTCCTGAATGAATATAGACATTTCTCCCTCCTTCTGCAGCCACGGGTCAAAGCACCCAACACGTTCATGTGTGCCCGTTTCTGGGGTGTCTTGAACTTTATATATAAGTTTTATCATGGGGAGGAGAGGAGGAGGGGGGGGGGTATTGGTAAGAAACCAGTTTGGCTTGCCTCACCGTGAATCACAGCCAGGAGGTCATCTTGTGTACCAGCAACTATGTTTTCACTACAGCTATGTGACCTAAAGTGGCAGCGGGAGAGGCACCAAAATAGAAGGAGCAGGAGGAGGCTTCTCCTGGCTGCTCGGCCCCAAATGGGCTTTTCCAGCCCATTCTGGTTTCTGAGCGAGAGCCAACCGCAAAGGAGAGAGGAGAGAGAGAGAGAGAGAACAAACCCGGCAGGCAGCTCCGGGGAGCAGGCTGCAGGCCCACCACCGCGCACCTTCCCCGCCCTCCCGGGAGCCCGGGCTGGAGAGGCGGCGAGGAGGAGGAGGAGGAGGAGGAGGAGGCGCGGAGTGACAGGGGCCGGCACCAGCCCCGCGTGGGGCAGAGATCCAGCCGCGACCGTGCAGCACGGGTTTCGGGGAGATCTGGGGACCAAGGAGGATCCGCCTCCCCACGGGGGGGGGGGGGGAGGGCGGAGAGCGCAGGTCCGGCGCGAGCACAGCGGGTCCCCTTGCCTCCTGGGCACCTCCAGCGCCCGGGATCCTGCTCCGGCCACCCGGACCGGGATCAGAACCAGGACCGGGATCAGAATCAGAACCAGGACCGGGACCGGGACCAGGACCAGGACCAAGGACCTGCCCCACCTGTCCGGCGCCCGCTGGCCCGGCCCGCATCTCGCGCCGCGGGTACCGCCCCGGCCCCCTCGCCCACCCCGCGCGCCCCCCGCGCGCCCCCGGAGACCACCGCCCGGCCCCGGGAGGGCAGGGGCCGCCCAAGCCGCGCCGCCGCCCGGGGCCTGCGCCCGGCACTCACTTTCTGGATCCGCTTCAGCGCCATGGGTCAGGGAGGACGGCGGGGACACCGGCCGGCGGGGGGCGGCTGCGGGGCTCGGGGGGGGCGTCGCGGGCGCGGCTGGCGGGCGGGCGGGCGGGCGGGCGGGCTCCTGGGCGGGCTCCTGGGCGGGCTCGGCGCGGTGGGTCCCCGGATCGCCGCTCGCTGGCTCTGGCTCTCGCTGGCTCTCGCTGGCTCTCGCTCGCTCGCTCCGGGCGCCGGTGCCAGTTCCGTGTGCGCCCGAGCGCGAGGGTGCGCGAGCGAGTGTGCGGGCGGGGACGCCGGCGAGACTCTTTTGTTTCCGCTTCTGCTGCTGGGAAGGGGCCCCGCGCGCCCCGCCCCGCCCCGCGCGCCCCGCCCGCCCGCGCGCCCGGCACCCTGGGAAGTGTAGTCCCAGCCGCGTCCCCGCCCGCCCCGCCCGGTGACTCACCGCCGCCCTCCTCCCCTCCCTGCACCCCGCGTCCCCGGGCCCGGGCCGGGCTCTGCGGGCGGGTCTGGGTCCGGGTCCGGGTGCTGCTGCGCGCGGCGTGCCCCATCTGTAAAATGGGGGTCACGAATGAGCTCATAAAGCGCCCCCGGGAATGTGTCACGGGCTGCGGCCGGGCTTGTTATTTTTTTTACAGGCTCCATTCCCTTCTCCAGCGCACGCGTGCCTCCTCCTCCACCGGTGCACAGATTCGTCCCTGGCTTAGCTCCGGCTGCAAAAGGCGAGCCTCCTCTGTGCACGCCGTCTGCTGCCCCTTGGAACGACTTCACCACGGGCTCCTTCCCCGGCGTGGACAATGCGTGGTCAAGGCAGTCAAGGCTGCTGGCACTCCGCAGTCCTTCAGGCTCATGAGTGTGTGTGTGTGTGTGTGTGTGTGTGTGTGTGTGTGTGTGATCGTGCAAACGTGGCTTCTGCGTCCGGCGAGCACGAGCAGAATCGGGTTTCACCAAGGGCACGCTTGAGCTTTGCTAAATGGCCAAGCCCCACCGGCTCCATGTCCTCCGTGAGGCTTTAGAACCGTTTGGTTGTGGCCACCTCCCTGTGCTGGTCATGAACAAACAACTCGTGCCTGCCTCTGGCCTGCATGGCCCCAGGGGTAGTTGGGTCTTCCACTTCCATCAGCTTCTCTCTCTTCGCAAGCGTTGGAGGGCCCCAGAATGCCAAGCCTGGGCCCCCCCATCGCCAGTGTCTTCCGGGAGATAATGGAAGCTGAATGGAGGGAAGCATTTCCATCCGGACGGGAATAGAAGAGCAATTTTCTAACAGAAGGAAATGGAAATTGGCGTGAAATCTTCCGCAGGAGGCTACGTTTCCTATTGGGAACTAACGGGGGATACAGCTAGTATTGGGGTCAAATGAAGACGTTGGCTGCTAGGTCTAGAAATAGGAAGGTAAGCCTAAATGCAGTAAGAGGAGGTTTCCATCATGAAAGTAGTAGCGTGGCAATGACATATTGATTGACAAAGTAGTCTAATAGAGGGGCATAGAGTGGTAGATGAAGAGAAAATAGAGAAAGGAAAACAAGTTAAGTTTTTAGAGCCAAGATTACAAGAGCCTACATAAGGACGACATGACTGGAAACACAAAGAAAAGCCTTTTGAAAAAAAAGAAGCAAGGGAACTCAACTACAATTAGATAAAGAAACTGAAAAAAGAGAAGTAAGTTTGAACTGCAAATTTATGAGAGAGAGAGAGAGAGAGAGAGAGAGAGAGAGAGAGAGAGAGAGACTGGGATAAAGGCTAATATTGATGATCTTTTGGAGAGGGGATGGTAAAATGAGTTTAGGACATACACAGTTTGAGGTTATCAAACACAGAGGTGTCAAAAGGAAAATGCCTACTGGTAGAGACATGGGCATGGAAATACAGATTTGAGAGCAAGCATATGAGAAGATGAACTTGAAACTATAAATATAAATAACTTCCCAAAGGACTAGGGGGAAAACAGAGAAACGAAACACACTAGAAATTGAATTCTGGGAAATAGCTATAGTAAATGAGTGAGAGGAAAAAGAAGGGTTAGTGGTAGAAAAGCAGGTAGAAAACTGAGAAAGAATTCTGTGGTGCGAGCCAAGGGAAGCAAACAAAAAGTCAGCTGACTTCTCCGGAAAGGCTCAGGAAATGAAGCTCTGGTTCCTCGGAAGAAGACAGTGGGAATTGAGAAGAAGGAGATGAAAGTGTGTATAAAAGTCTGTTTAATAAGGTCTATATAGCCCTGGTCAGTGTAGCTCTGCCCAGTGTTGCTCAGTGATTAGAACATCAGCTCACACCAAAGGGTTACAGGTTCGATTCATAGTCAAGGGCATGAATCTGGGTTGCAATGAGTGCAGGAGGCAACCGATTGATGTGTCTCTCATATACATATTTCTCTCTCTCCCCTCTCTCTCCTTTCCACTTTCTCTAAAAGTTAATGGAAAAATATCCTCTGCTGAGGATTAACAACAACAACAAGGGTCTATATAGACCCTTACTTTACACCATGTACAAAAATTAACTTAAAATGGATTAAAGACCTAAACATAAGACCAGAAACTATACAGCTACAACTCCTGGAATAAAAAAAATGGGGAAAAGGCTTCATAACACCGGATTTGGCAATGATTTCTTGGGTATGACACCAAGGGTACAGGCAACAAAAGGAAACAAATAGACAAATGGGATTATATCAAACTTAAAAAACTTTTGTGCAGGAAGGAAAACAATGAACAGAGTAAAAACATGACCTACTAAATAAGAGAAAAGATTCACAAACTTTGTATATGATAAGAGGTTAATATCCACAACATATGAAGAATTCCTCAACAACAAAAAGCAAATAACCAATTTTTTTAAATGGTCAAAGGACTTGAATAGACATTTCTCTAAAGAAGATATACTGATGGTCAACAAACATGAAAAGATTATTAACATCACTAATCATTGGGGAAATGCAAATCAAAACCAAATGAGATAGCTCCTCACATCTATGAGGATGGTGTGTATAAACAAACAGAAAATGGCAAGCATTGGTAAGCATGTGCAGAAAAAGGGAACCCTTGGTGCACTGTTGGTGGGAATGCAAATTAGCACAACCACTATAAAAAAGAATGAAGATTTCTCAAAAACTGGGGGAAAAAGGAACTACCACATTATCAAGCAAACTCACTTCTGGTTACATGTCCAAAGGAAATGAAAACAGAATATTAAATACATATCTTTACTCCCATGTCCACTGCGGCATTATTTATAATAGCCAATATATGGAAACAAATCTACATAGTCATCAATGAATAAATGTATAAAGAAGATGTGGCTATGTATCATATGTGGACTATTACAATGAAAGGTATATATTACAATGGGATATTATTTGGCCATGGAAAGAAAAAGAAAATCCTGCCATTTGTGACAATACGGATGGCATTTGAGGCACTTTGTTAAGTGAAATAAGCCAGACAGAAAAAGGCAAATACTGTATAATTTCACTTATATGTGGGATCTAAAAAAAAGAAAAAAAAAGAAACAAAGAAACAAAGAATAGAAAGGTGGTTGTTAGGTGCTACCTGTGGGGGAAACCAGGAGAGGTTGGTAACAGGGTACAAAGTTTCAAATATAACTTGAATAACTTCAAAGGATCTAAATGAATAGCACAGTGAGTATAGTTGATAATTTTGTGTTGTATAACTGAAATTTGCTAAGAGAGTAGAACGTAAATATTCTCACATAAACCTATATATATAAAAGGCTAATATGCAAATTGTGCCCATGGGAGTTCAACCGTGGGACCGGGAGTTTGATCGCTCGTTATGATGTGTGCAGACAACCAGGGGGCGGCATGGAATGAAGGGAGGCCCTGCCGGCAGCCGAAAGGCCCCATTCTCTGACCAGATCTAGGGATCCTACCCATGCATGAATTTCGTGCACCGGACCTCTGGTAAATAAATATACATAAATAAAAGGGAGATCATGGATTAACTAGATGGGGGAATCCTATCGCAATGTATACATATATCAAATCATCATGATGTACACTTGAAATATCTTAGAATTTTATTTGTCAGTTATATCTCAGTAAAGCTGGGGGAGGGAGGAAAAGCATAAATCAAATGGAGTCAACCAATGCTTATTACGTTTTGGCAAAGTTTGCTGGTGAGAAAGAAAAGGGCATGAAATAGGAACCAGGAGAAGCCTGGTGTTTTTTCCAAACACGATCTCTTTATGTTTGAAGGTAGACATGAAAACAATTAGGTCTCTTGTTTACTGCAAAAAAATAATAATTTAACACAGTTGCTTAGGTCAGTAAATCGTTTATTATCTCATAGTTTCTGTGGGTCAGGAATTGGGAGCCTCTTAGCTGGGTGGTTCTAACGTAACAATCTCATAAGATTGTTGTCAAAATGTCAGCTGGGGTTTCAGTCATCTGAAGGCTCTACTAGAGTAGAGATGGTTCATCCATGATGGCTCCCTCACATGGATGCAGCATCATCTTTGTTTTTTGGCCAAAGAAAGGGTTTGGTGAAAAGATTCTGGCATTCCTGGCTGAGTGTGATATGGTGGGGCACAGCATATATGCCATGAATCCTGCATTTGCAGTCCATGAACTTGGCCCTGGCCTAGAGAAGCCAGCTGAAGGTGGCTGCCCTGCCAGAACACCATCACCAGCTCTGCTCTCTCCGGAATGGATGTTACCTGACTTCTCAGGTCCCGCTGGGGACAGGTTGCTGGTTGCCATTTTGCTTCTCTTCCACCTGTTCCCCACATGAATACGTTTGTCTTTGCAAATATAAGAACTGTTTTGGGGTTTTTTTCTTTGTGCATTTATGTGGCTGTGTTCTCAACAGTCCTTGTCTGCCTCTCAATAGTTCTTGCCTGCGTAAGGCCTCCCTACCCAAGAGCGCCCAGCTGTTTTGAACTGTGAGTGCTCTTTGGGGGGCTGATGAGAACTCTCACTTGCCCTGGGAAAATTCTGGGCATGTAGGCTATACAACCTTCAGATACAACATGAAGAGCCCAGTCAAGAGCGTTGGGATGGCATAGAACATGTACCCTGTTTCCCCGAAAATAAGACAGTGTCTTATATTAATTTTTGCTCCTAAAGATGAGCTAGGTCTTATTTTCAGGGGATGTCTTATTTTTCCATGAAGAAGAATACGGTACACATTTATTGTTAAATGAAAATAAAGGAAACTTATTACCTGTATACGCTATGGTAGTATGGTAGTTGTCAACACAAACCAGACAAACTGTGAATCCTACAGTATCAAGAATTTACTCATTTATTCAATGACAATCATGTCATCATCTTCTGGAACATCATCCTAACAATCCAATTCCTGAATTTCCTGGTGAATTTCTTGTGACTCCATTTCTTTCAGAATCAGTGGACCAAATCTCTCATGTTTAGCAATAGCACTGTCTTTAAATATATTTTATTGGTTTTTTACAGAGAGGAATTGAGAAGAATAGAGAGTTAGAAACATCGATGAGAGAGAAGCATCAATCAGTTGCCTCTTGCACATCCCCTACTGAGGATGTGCCCGCAACCAATGTACATGCCCTTGACCGTAATCAAACCTGGAACCTTCCAGTCCACAGGCCAATGCTCTATTCATTGAGCCAAACCGGTTTCAGCTAGCACTGTCTTTCAATGAATACTTCTTGTCAAGGTAGCCTGCTCGCAGTGCATTTGCAATGCAACTAACTGTCAGTGATTTTCTCCCATGAGTTCTTCACCCAAGTCACAACTTCTTGCAGTTTAGGTTTCACAAAGTTTCCATGCTGATTTCTCTCCATTCACACAGAAGTGACGTCAGGACTCCACGTAAAGTCACTGGTTGCTAGACGCCAATCGGGGCGGCCCTAGCGTCTGGTTTACGGTAAATTAATTTTTATTCTGAGACAGAGCCTGGAGGCCTTATTTTCGGGGGGGGGTGCCTCATATTTCACTCAGAAGGAAACCTGTAAGTAGGTCTTATTTTTGGAGGATGTCTTATTTTCGGGGAAACACGGTAGTTCAAGATTTATTCATTGTCAAGTATTTCCAGAATAGCTCTCTGGGTTGTTGGCTTGTAGATTGCCCTTGTCCCCACCCCTACTAATCCTGTCCAGCTACAGGCCATAAGATTTCAGGGGGACCATTCCCCAGGTGGGGCCTGTGGCTGATGCAGGAACTTCCTTACTCCCGAGCAAATATCCATAGGGTTAGGACCCAGCGTTGAGTGAGCTTTTGCTTGAAACTGGGCTAGACCCCTGGTTTGAGAAGGGCAACACAGGAGAGGGCCTCGATGGTTGTGAAGATAACCATAAACTTCTCAGGAGCAACAGACAGGTGCGTCCTTCAAGGGCGTTTCTATTATGTGCAACCTTCTATGACATACATTTCCTTCCAGGCTGTTTCTGTTCAGATAATGGCCTATTAGCTGTCATTGTTAATTAAAAACCAATTTTGAGCATTGACAGCTAGCAGAAGAATGCTTAAACATTTTTTTGTTTGACAAGTTACGAGAAGAAAAAGCCTTCTGTGGTTCTCTACTCTTAATCTATTTGAATGAAGTTCTGAGCAGCCCTGGTGTATTAGTGAGGGTTCTCCAGAGAAACAGACCAATAGGACATACAAAAGGATATGTAAAAAGAGATTTATCATGGGATTTGGCTCATGTGATTTATCATGGTCAAGGGCATGTACCTGGATTGTAGGTTTGTTCCCTGCCCCTGTTCAGGGTACATGTGGGGTGCAACCCATCAATCAATGTGTCTCTCTCATCTCTCTCTCTCTCTCTCTCTCTTTCTCTCTCTCTCTCTCTTTCTCTCTCTCTCTCTCTCTCTCTCTCTCTCTCTCTCTCTCTCTCTCTCATTCCCTCCCTCCTTCCCTTCACTCTCCCTCTGAAAAACAATGGGAAAAAAAATCCTTGGGTGAGGATTAACAGCAACAACAACAAAAGAGATGAAAACATTCCGGAGATTGGTTGCACAATGTGAATGTACTTAACGCTATTGAACTGTACACTTAGAAATGATCAAGACGGTAAGTTTTACATGGGTGTTGTTTTTTTTTACAGCACAATTTTTAAAATATATATATTTTATTGATATTTTACAGAGAGGAAGGGAGAGAGATAGAGAGCTAGAAACGTCGATGAGAGAGAAACATCGACCAGCTGCCTCTTGCACACCCCCTACCAGGGATGTGCCCGCAACCAATGTACATGTCCTTGATCGGAATCGAACTTGGGACCTTTCAGTCCGCAGACCGACGCTCTACCACTGAGTCAAACCGGTTTTGGCATACAGCACAATTTTTAAAAATGCATGTCTTATTAAGGACAAACAAGTGTAGGAGAGGATGTGGACAAACCAGAAGTCTTATGTGCTGCTGGTGAGAATATAAAATAGTATAGCCATTTTGGAAAAATATTTTGGTGGTTTCTTAACAAAACCATAAACTTTACCATATGACCCAGCAATTTCATAAGTATAAATCTACCCAGGAAAAATAAAACATCTGTTTGCAAAAAAGATATGTAAATAAATGTTAACCGCAGCATTATTCATAATGGCCAAAAATTGAACACAACCTAAATGACCATCAACTGATGATAGATAAACTGAGTGTGCTATGTCCATACAATAAAATATTAAAGCAATAAAAAGGAACAAACTATTGGCATGTGCTACAACATGGTTGAAACATCAAAAACATTATGTTAATTGAAAAAAGCTAGAGTCAAAAGACCTGCATATCATATGATTCCATTTATAGAAAATGTCAAGCAAAGCTAAATTTACAAAGACCAAAATAAAGCAGATCGGCGGTTGCTTAGGCTTGGGAATGCAATTAAGGATTAACTGTAAGCAAGCACAAATGAACTTTTTGGGGGTGATGAAAATGTTCTAAACCTGGATGATGGTGTTGATGATTGTACTCTATAAATTCACTAAAAGCCTTTGATATGTACATTTTAAGTTGGTGAATTTTATAGTATGTAAGTTTTACCTCAGTAAATATTGCCCAGCAGGGGTAGCTCAGTGGTTGAGCGTCGACCTAGGAACCAGGAGATCACGGTTCAACTCCTGGTCAGGACACATGCCCAGGTTGCAGACTTGATCCCCAGTGGGCAACGTGCAGGAGGCAGCAGATCAATAATTCTCTGATGTTTCTGTTTCTCTCTCCCTCTCCCTTCCTCTTGGAAATATATATATATATATATATATATATATATATATATATATATATATATATAGAAATAATACTAGCCAAAACTGGTTTAGCTCAGTGGATAGAGCGTCGGCCTGCGGACTGAAAGGTCCCAGGTTCGATTCCGGTCAAGAGCATGTACCTTGGTTTCGGGCACATCCCCATGGGGGGTGTGCAAGAGGCAACTGATTGATGACTCTCTCATCAATGTTTTTCTAACTCTCTATCTCTCTTCCTTCCTCGCTGTAAAAATCAATAAAATATTAAAAAAATAATAAAGTAAAAATAATACTAAATAAATAAATATTAAAAACAATGCCATGCTCCACATATGGGAGCCATCTAGGAAGCAGATCCCGCAGCCGTATTCAAGCTGCCACCTTAGCTGAGCTCTGCCCAACATGAAGGCTTGTGAGTGAAATAAAACCAGGCACATACACAAACCCACATCCCCACAATGTAACAATAAAATCTCATGTGGCCGCAGATTCTAACATGCTTCCTCTACCTTCTTGAAGGGACAGTGTCTATCATGAAAGAACTCCCGGCAGTGAAGTGCACTTTACACACACAATCACCTTTCATCCCCATGGCAACCCTAGGAGGTACGTCCCAGTGTACATGTAATATAAAACAGCACAGATGGTCAGCTATCCCAATTTCATAAACACCGAAGTGCAAAAACATCAGCCTCCCGATTAAGGAAGCACAGTTGACCCTTGAACACCACGGGTTTGAACTGTGCAGGTCCGCGTCTACGCAGATTTTATTTTTTCAATAAATACACACAATATTGTAAATGTACTTCCCTTCCTTATGATTTTCTTTTCTCCAGCTTACTTTATTGTAGAATACGGTACATAATACATAACACGTACAAAATAACAGTGTTCATCCACTGTTATTGGCAAGGCTTCTGGTCAGCAGTAGGCTACTGATAGTTTCTGGAGAATCAACGTTATGTGGGATTGATTTTCAACTGCCTGGCAGGTGGTACCTCCAACCCCCATGTTGTTTAAGGGTCAATTCTACTTATTATCCCCATTTTACACATGTAGAAACTGAGATGCAAAGAGAAAAAAATAATTCCACCATGTCACAAGGCCTGTAGGTGACGGAGTTAATAGCCATGCTATTAGCTATGGTATTTGACTGCTTTCTACTACACTATCATATGCTATATATATATATATATATATATATATATATATATATACACTTCCCCCACAAAATAACCCCCTCTCTTGAGAATAGTCGATCTCTCTAAGAGGGTAGGATTTGACCATCGCTCTGCCAACCCTGATGGGCCCTGGACAGTTAGGCCAAAAACCTCTTGCTTAGCCCTTCCATTCTAGAGAGAGCAGATGGGTGACTCTCCACGCTGAGCCAGTCCCTTTGAATGCCTGTCTCTCTGGCTTTTACTTGTCAAAGGACTCCATCCCTTGCTGTCCTGGGGGAAAGGGACACACTTTTAGATGATCATGAAATAGAAGGAATGAGAAGAGATGGAAAGTGAGGGGGTCAAACCACTTGTAAGACTTGAAAGTGAAAATGAGTACAGCTGCCTAGGAAATCGTGAAGGGAACGTACATTTGACCAGGAGGGGGATATTTGTGCTGCGTTGATGCTTGCCTCTGGGAAATGAAGAGAGGGCAAGTGAATAGGAAAGGTCAAGAAAGCCTCAGCTTCTAAGTTTTGATAGAAACATCCTATAAACGGTGTTAACATGTTGTTAATTTCTTTTTTTATACATATTTTATGCATTTTTTAAACATTTTTATTGATTTTCCACAGAAAGGAAGGGAGAGAGATAGAGAGCTAGAAACGTCGATGAGAGAGAAACATTGGCCAGCTGCCTCTTGCACACCCCCTACCAGGGATGTGCCCGCAACCAAGGTACATGCCCTTGACCGGATTGGAACCCGGGACCTTTCAGTCCGCAGACCGACGCTCTACCACTGAGCCAAACCGGTTTCGGCTGTTGTTAATTTCTTTTTAATATATATATATATATATTTTTAATTGATATTTTACAGAGAGAGAGAGAGCTAGAAACGTCGATGAGAGAGAAACATCGACCAGCTGCCTCTTGCACACCCCCTACCAGGGATGTGCCCGCAACCAAGGTACATGCCCTTGACCGGAATCGAACCCGGGACCTTTCAGTCCGCAGACCGACACTCTACCGCTGAGCCAAACCGGTTTCAGCGGTTGTTAATTTCTTAAGTCTCTCCAGCCCACCACCCTGGTGGGGAAGGGAAACAACAGTCACACCTTAGCATTGACATCCCACCCACCTTAAAACAGAGCCAATTTGGGTGTCTGGACTGAAGTTTCTCTTGCCTTTGCGGGAAAAGACGGAAGAATTAGTGTGAACGTAGGTGTTGTAGCAACACCGCTGCTGTAGACTTCGTACCTTAAAAAAAGAAAAATCACCTTATTCTGCTGGTGTTAAAACGTCTCAGGCAACTGACAAGTTTAAGAACATTAAGGCTGCTGGGATAATTGGCAGACATTTCTAACACAGAATGCTGGGAAGGGGAAAGGGAGAAAGAGCGGGAGAGGACAGACAGAGGAAATGCAGCAAAGAACATTCAGTGTCAGCGGCAGGGAAAGTGTGAAGTCATCTCTGAGCGTGTCATTTAATGCCGGACTCCACAGCCCTCTGGATGATGGTGTGGTTTGGCATCTAGGCACCATAAAATAGCTGCCCCTGAGTGTGGAGCCGGAAAGAATAAAATGTAATAACGCTGCATAGAATTATAGGCACACAGATTGATCCAGTGGTCAGCCACGGGTACTGTGTGCCCTGGATACAAACTCAATGGGGCTCATTGGAGAGAACTGAAGAATGATATAAAACTGCCAGTAATTCTAAACGATGTTTGTGATAAAACACTCCTACCCCAAAATATTTCATTGATTTAAGTTCTAAACTATTCCTGCAGTTCCTCTTAAGTTGTTTTTTTGTTTTGTTCTTTTTTTGTTGTTGTTTTTTTTTACATCTTTATTGTGATATACTTCACCTACCATAAAATTCACCTGTTTAAAGTATATGATTCTTTGGCTTTTAGTATATTCACAGAATTGCACAGCCATCACCACAACCTAAATTTAGAACATTTCCATCACCTGTCAGGTGTTAGTAATCCTATATAATAAAAGGCTAATATGCAAATTGTCCCCATGGGCAGGAATTCAACCGACCAGGAGCTAGATGTGTGCTGGCCACCAGGGGGCAGCACAGAACACGGTGGGCATGGATGACACTGTGCTGGCAGTGGGCAGCAGTGGAGGCGCTGCTGGCCCCAATGGGCCCCAACAAGAGTGGGACCAGGGTGGGATGGTGGAGCAGGTGAGCAGGCGGCGCCAGGCCAAGGCAGATGTGAAGAGAGGCCCAACCAGCAGCCAGAAGCCACTAGGGACCCTACCCAAGCACGAATTTCATGCCCTGGACCTCTAATTAGCACATTTTTCATTACTAATCCTTTAGTAGATTTGTATGCTACATGGAAGTTAATTTGGAGAATTTCTACTTATACTGTTGGCCTCTGACCCAACAGAATTAAGCTACATGCCATTTGTTTTGAAAGTAAGTTCATAATGATCTAGAATTATTTTAGGTCATTGGGCAGTTTTTGTCTCCAAGTGCTATAATTTACATATTTCTATCTTTAAACAATAGATTCAAAGTAAACAATGATAGATGTCAGCACCTTTCTTTTTAGTTACCCTTTTTCCCTTATATGAAATTTTTATATGAGGTTAATTAAATACAAAAATATTTACAAACAGCTAGAATCAGACTTGAATAATGTCTGGTGAAACACCAAACTTTAAAATTATTCCCTAAAAATCTGTACATAGAAATCGAGGAAAAGGTTATACAGCAACAAAATGCAAGGAAATGGGACTTTTACATTACACAGGAACAATAAAAGTTCAAAGAACAATGCCAAGAGGAAAAAAAAAAATGAAAGGCCGAAACTGGTGTGACTCAGTGGATAGAGCGTCAGCCTGCGGACTGAAAGGTCCCAGGTTCGATTCCAGTCAAGGGCATGTACCTTGGTTGCGGGCACATCCCCAGTGCGGGGTGTGCAAGAGGCAGCTAGTCGATGTTTCTCTCTCATCGATGTTTCTAACTCTCTATCCCTCTCCCTTCCTCTCTGTAAAAAAATCAGTAAAAATATATTTAAAAAAAAGAAAGATACAGACCTTACCTTGCTAGAAGAAATCAAAAGCCAATGTCTGAACTTCAAACAATTGATACCTATTTTATTTTATTTTATTTTATTTTATTTTTATATTTACTTTTAGGGAGAGAAGAAGGGGGAGGGATAGAAAGAAACATCAATGAGAGAGGAACATCCTTGATTGGCTGCCTCCTATAAGGCCCCTACTGGGGATTGAGCCTGCAACCTCGGTAGATGCTCTTGACCAGAATCGAACACAGGACTCTTCAGAATGGACACCTGGTTTAAAGCAAGGATCAAAATGTGCCAATATTTATTATTGTTTAGTCATTTTCTCAGATTTTGTTTTTATAAAATGAAAAGTTATGGAATTTTTAAATTAAATTACAGAAAAAGTAATTTCTGTTAAAACTAACATCTTAATGGAATTTTTTTTTATTGTGGAGACATTTGAAAGTCTAAAATCAATTATGACGATAGTCATGAAAAATATTGCAATTTCTGGAATTCTTGTTAAATCCAATTTTTATCACTGCCAAATTTATCTTCATGTTTAAGACTTCCTCTAACTTTTTATTATCTACTAGTGGCCCAATGCACAAAATTTGTGCGTGGGGTTGTGTCCCTCAGCCCGGCCTGCACCCTCTCCAATCTGGGACCCCTTGGGAGATGTCTGACTGCTGGGATTGGGCCTAAACTGGCAGTTAGACATCCCTCTCGCAATCTGGGACTGCTGCCTCCTAACCGCTCACTTGCCTGCCTGCCTGATTGTCCCTAACCACTCTGCCTGCTGGCCTTCTCACCTCCAACTGCCCCCCTTGCCAGTCTGATGGCCCCCAACTGCCCTCCCTCCACCAGCCTGATCACCCCCAACTGTCTCCCCGCCCCCCCCCACCAGCCTGCTCACCCTCAACTTCCCCCCACTGCCAGCCTGCTCGCCCCCAATCGCCCCCTCTGCCGGCCTGTTCACCCCCAACTGCTGTCCCCTCCTGGCCTCATCGCCCCTAATTGCCTCTGCCTGGGACTTACTACCGTGGCTTTGTCTGGAAGGACATCCGGAAGGTCTCCTGGCCTAATGAGCATATTACCCTCTTATTAGTATAGATAGAGGCCTGGTGCATGGGTGGGGGCCAGCTGGTCTGCCCTGAAGGGGGTTCTAGATCAGGGTGAGGGTCCCCTTGGGGGTGGGGCCGGCCTGAGCAAGGGCCTGGGGCAGTTTGCAGGCTGGCCATGCCCCCATCAGGGTGGGGGTCCCCAGTGGGGGGCATGGCTAACTTGGGTGAGGGGCTGAGGTCCATTTGCAGGCTGGCCATGCACCCAAGGGGTGAGGGTCCCCACTGGGGGGGTGTGGCCAGCCTGGGCGGGGGGCTAAGGGTAGTTTGGGGGTGGTTTGCAGACCAGCCAAACCCCTGGCTTTGTCCAGAGGACATCTGGAAGGTCTGGAAGGTCTCCCAGTCTAATTAGCATATTACTCTTTTATTAGTACAGATTGCTTTTGTGTGAAAGGAACCTTTCCAAGTTAAAATTATTAAAACATGTTGCTTGCTCTGAAAATATAGTGACAAATCAGGCTACACAACCTATTGAATGTAAAGATATGAACAAGGTCAAATTTGATTAAGTCACTGACAAATTTTTCTAAGTAACATTCAAAAACAGAAAGCACAATATTCATTTCTGTCATAGACTAATATATACCGGTGTTTTCCCCTTTTTTCAAAAAATACATTAAAAAGCATTGGTGCTTTCCTTGATCATTTATTTTATTGAAATATTTTTATTTTTATCAGTATGTATATATACACATACTGATATATCAGTATGTGTATATATCAGTATATATATATATATATATATATATATATATATATATACACATGCATGCATATACATATATATGTATATACATACATATATACATATATGTGTATACACACACACATACATACATACATATATAAGGTTTTCAATTCCTTGCTGTCCTTTTCTTCTTTTTGGCACCCCCATAATGCAAATGTTAGTATGCTTAAAATTGTCCCAGAAGCTGCTTACATTACCCTCAGTTTTGGGGGTTCTTTTTCTTTTTGTTGCTTTAATTGGGTGGGGTTTTTTTTTTTGCTTCCTTATATTCCAAACTAGAAGCTCAGTGCATGACATTCGTGTACCTGGGGGGGGGGGGTGTCCCTTTGCCTGGCTTGCACCTCTTGTAGTCCGGGAGCCCTTAGGGGATGTCCAACTGACAGCTTAGGCCTGCTCCCTGGCCTGAGACTCCCTTAGCACTGCTGCAGAGGCAGGAGAGGCTCCCGCCACCACCGCTGCACTCACCAGCCATGAGCCCGGCTTCTGGCCGAGCGGCACTCCCTCCTGCGTTGAGCATCTGCCCCCTGGGGATCAGTGCACACCATAGCGACCGGTTGTTCTGCTGTTTGGTTGATTTGCATATTAGCCTTTTATTAGGATTGCTGATTTGAATCTTGGTTTCATCTAGTCGACTGTTGATTCCCTGTTAACCATTCTTCATTTCTGACTGGTCCTTTTTGTGTGGCTTCCATGTCCTTTCTTTATGCTGTGGGAGTTCTCACTAAGTTCATGGAGCATCCTTATAATCAGTGTTTTGAATTCTGCTTCTAGCAGACTGCTTGTTTCCATTTTGTTTAGTTCTTTTTCTGGAATTTTGTTCTGTTCTTTCATTCGGGACATGTTTCTTTGTCTCTTCATTTTGGCAGCCTCTCTGTGTTTGTTTCTATGTATAGAGGAGAGCTTCTACTTCTCCCACGCTTGGTGGAGTGGCCTAATGTGGTAGATGTTCAGTAGGGTCCAGTGGCACGGCCTCCCTGATCTCTCGAGCTGGGCACTCGAGGTGTGCCTCCCATGTGGGCATTTTACAGATGGGGTTTAGCAAAGTACCAGGGCTAGGGAAACTTTCTCCTTACCCTTTTAGTTCTTCCGGTTTGTCGAACAAGTCAAATGACATACAGCAGATTAACAGAACACCAAATTCTAAAATGCGCACATGGGGGAAGCCACATAAGCATGGGAATTCCCAAAACGGAGAGGCAAACCAAGATCTATATGTCATTTTGGACTAAGGAGAAGGAGATAGGCAATTCACAGGTAGATGAGAAAGAGCAAACATTTGGTCAACAATGGGATACAAAGGGAAATCTAGTGAACAGGTTTTTCACTTGAGTTCTTTCTGTCTGCCACTTAATTCATATACACTGGGAAGCAGGTTTTTCTATCTAAATCTCTTTGGGCAGGAAAGGGGGAGGAAAAAAATCCCCACAAACCTCTTCCTAAGTTTGTCTGGCTTTGTTTTCAACTCAAAATAATCTGCATGCTAGGTAGGGTGGCACATTCTGGGGAGACTCTCCTGACCCCCAGGGAAGTTTCCTCCAATGAAAGTTCCCTGGAAGTTTCCCATATCAAAATCTGAGCTGGTGGCTGAGGAGAGAATAAATGAATTAGTAGGTGAGTGGCAAGAGATTGTCAAGAGACAGAAGAACATAGGTGAGCATGAGGACAGACAAACCAAAAAGGACCAATCAGAGCATATCCCCACCTTCCATTTAAACCAGTTTCCCATTCTTGGGAAGAAGTCAGTCTGATAGAATGCCTTTCCTTCATTTACCAGATGGAAACTATCAATCCTTTCTTTGAACAGAACTAAGTTAGATACTATTTATCCTATTTGGCTTATCCAGAGACAACACTTCACCAACAACTGCGCAAGGCTCCTCCTTGTTGGGCAGTCTGTGTTTCTAGGACACAATGATTTTGGAGAACCAAAGAGGCTAAGCCAGCTGTGGGCAAACTACGGCCCGCGGGCCGGATCTGGCCCGTTAGGCTGTTCTATCCGGCCCGCGGAGCCGAAAGAGCGGAGGGTTCTCTTGCTCTCCCCTTCACTCCTTCACCAGAAGCCCAAGATGAGAGTGCCAGCATGGTCAGGTTGCTTTTGTGCCGGCCCTCCAGTCCTGTTTAAGAACCCATTGTGGCCCTCCAGTCAAAAAGTTTGCCTACCCTTGGCTAAGCTGTTAACGTCTGAATAGAGTATCTGCAAAGTTTACATAGCGGTACTGAACTCTTGTTCCTTTACCATAGAGACAGTTAAGATTGCTCTTTCCAATTTGTAGTCTTCAAAGCTTGGGACTAAGATCCCTAATGCTGGGGGTGGGGGTGGGGGGACAACAACCTTGGATTTGTGACACACAAGAGGATTCTTTACAGTTTCTCGTCTAGAACATTTATGTGGCATAACTTGTTTGGTGACAGAAGGAGCGAAGTACCCAAGTCCACATCGTCCTGACTATTTAGGTGAGAACCTTTGCACACCGTGTCACCACATAAGATGAAAAGGCCAGTGTGGTTTACACACAAGGTGAAAGTAGAATCTGTAATTCCTAGGCTCTGGCCTTTGCCACGGGCACTGTTAGCATTCGCACACCTCTGCTTTCCATGTGCTCCTGTCAATCTGTGAGTGCAAAACAGATTGTGAAATCGCTGGTACAGGAGGCCTGTAGTCTGGTTTTGGCAGTGATAAAGCCTGGCTCTGTCACTTAGCCAAGTTAAGTCCAGGTTTTTGGTCCACCCATATATAGTTTGTGGCATTGGACCACTTAACCAGGGACAGCTGCAATAGCCCAAGTTGTATAAGGGTGGCTTGTGAGACACCCAGGACATTTTTTTGGCAGATATTTGTGCCAAAAAAAGTAGTGCTAGAGTCACTAATAATTTCCTTGAGAGGTTTAAAAATACCTCCTGTGGAGTCTCACTGCAGAGTTTGATTGCAATATTGCCCTGATATGTCTCTTAGTAAGGTCCAATGTCGTGTCCGTTTTCAATACAAAGGACTGTCCCTTTTCTTTATGAGCTTTTTAATATATATATATATATATATATATATATATATATATATATATATATATAATTTTATTGATTTCAGAGAGGAAGGTGAGAAGGAGTGAGAGACAGAAATCATTGGTGTTGAGAGAGAATCATCAATCAGCTGCCTCCTGCATGCCCCCTTCTAGGAATTGAGCCCTCAATCTTGGCATGTGCCTGACCAGGAATTGAACTCTGACCTCTTGGTTCATAGTTTGACGCTCAACCACTGAGCCACACTGCTGGAGCTTCTATAGAGGTTTTCTGGGGCCCAAATGACTCACCAGAAGAAGCGGACTGATGTTCGTCTACTCACGAACACATGGATACCATACTCCTTTCTTCCTTCATCTTCCATACGCAGTTCACTAGGTGCTCACATTGACCTGAATAAAGACCACTCAGGCTCTTTTGCACTCTCTGGATGTTGTCATAACCAATAGTCAGATTGATTAGTTAACATACCAGGGTTTGGTAAACTGGGATAGTGGGGTGTTTGATCTATGCCAGTGGTCAGCAAAGTACGGTTGGCTTGCGAGCTGCAGTTTGCTGCTCTGTTGACTAATGAGTTTGCTGACCACTGGTCTACGCCATACCTATTGAAAAAGAGAGAATTAGTAAGAGTAAGATACAAGCTGAAATGAAACCTATAGTGGAAGCAAGCTTAGAGAGAGAGAGAGAGAGAGAGAGAGAGAGAGAGAGAGAGAGAAAGAGAGAATATAAGGATGACCATTGTCAGTCAGCTTTCTAAAAATTGTTCATTAATAAGAGGAGGTGTGTGGGTGTTGTTTTTTTTTAATGTCTGTATTTAGGGAGTCTTAAAAGTAGAGGCTGGGTTGGGGAGAGAGAGGTGATTCATAATCTTGGAAAAAGCTGTTTACTTGGCAGTGCTGTCTGCTTCTGGGGCCTGAGAATTAACTCTGGAAATTCTTAGTTTAAGGTCACCTATAGGGACTACCTTCCAGTTGTCTTGAGAGCTATGATATAGGCCTATTCTGACATAGCATGCATGGATCCAAGAGGACTTTTGAAAAATTTGGATGGCAAGGTAGGTGGTTAGCAGTGCCTCAAAAGGTCTTTCCCATCAAGGGGACAGCACATGTTTTCTTCTAAAGACCTTAATGTGTACCTGGTCTGCTTAGAAGGGATGACAAGGCTTGCCAGTTGATGGAGGACATGCCTTTTTTTACCTGTTGGTGATATGCGTCAAACATACTAGTTAGTTCTTGTATATAGCTAGTCATACTATCAAATTGTTTCTTTAAATTGTCATAATGTTTGCTTAATCCAGTAATGGAAGGTTCAGAGAAGCCAGAAGGCATTGGGTGTTCAAAAACTATTTCAAAAGGAGTTAACTCAATGCCTCCTATTTGGAGTGTTCTGGATCTTTATAAGGGCCGAGGACAAAGCTTCTGGTGTTTAAAGTCCAGTTTCTTGACATCTCTTCTAAAGTCCTTATGTCCAGATTTTTATATTCCACTTTTTCTGATGATTGAGGATGATGTGGGGTATGACATTTTAAGGAGTACCCCAGAATTTTTGAAAGCAGGTTCTCTATCTCTGTTATAAAGTGATTGCCTCAGTCTGGTTCAATCCATAAAGGAATGGCAAGTATCTCAGTTATTGGTTTCTTTATACCACAGCTGTGGTATATCATAACCAATAGTCAGACTGATTAGTTAACAAAACCAGGGTTTGTTAGACACCTCATGTCTATCTGGATGGCATTTAGCCCACCCATTGAACATGCAGACAATACCAGTGAGAACAGCCTAGTTGGAGGTAACTGAATAAAATCAATTTGAGGAGATGGGAGAGTATTGGTTGAGGAGAATTTCCTGAGCTACATTTATTTCTTCTAGAAAGTGGCATTCTCCTTTCCCCATGTTCAGTTACCCCAATTCCTGACTATCTATAGAAGTCTATTTTTTTGTTTTAATATTTATATTGATATTTTAAAAACAAATTTTTATTAATATAGAAAAGTTAACAAATACCATATATATGACTGTAACACTTGCAGATATACCCCCATCCCCAGGTTCTTGTTAATCTTTTGATATTATTTATTGGGTATTGGTCATGCAGAGTTTTTTATTTTTTTAAATGAAGTCAAAAGTGGCTTCTGTTTTTTGAGTTTAGAAGTCTTTCTTACTTAAAGAGTTAAAAGATATTGTCTTGCCCAGCTGGTGTGACTCGGTGAATTGAGTGTCATCCCATGCACCAAGAGGTCATAAGTTCAGTTCCTGATCAGAGCACATGCCCAGTAGGGGGTGTACAGGAGGCAGACAATCAATGTTTCTCTCTCATCGATGTTTCTATCTTTCCCATCCTCTTTCTTTAAAAAAAGACAAAACACAGTAAAAATAAAATAAAATTAAAAAATATATATTTGTTGCTGTTAATGCTCACACGAGGATATTTTTCCACTGATTTTTAGGGAGAGTGGAAGAGAGAAGGAAAGACAGTGAGCTTGTGCTAGACCAGGGCCCAGGCAGGGGAGGAGACTGCAACCAAGGTATGTGTCCTTAACCAGAATCGAACCTGGGACTCTTTGGTCCGCCAACCGATTCTCTATCCATTGAGCCAAACTGGCTAGTGCAATATATATATATATATATATATATATATATATATATATATATATATATATGTAAAAGATATTGCCCTGCCTTTTCTTCCAGAAATATACAGTCTCTCACTGTCTTTATACTTTCAGAGAGGATTACCAATTATTGCAAGATATCAGGAAGTAATAGGTATTTGACATTGTTCTTTTTCCCTTTAGCTGTTTCAGCACAATACTTTGAATTATTCATCCTTTTTTTTATTATAAAAAATGCCACTTTTATTTTTCATTCTTTTCTGTTTTCTGTTTCTGCCCTTTCTAAGTTTCAATTCTTTTTCAAGTTTTTTTTTTTTGTGTGTGTGTGTGCAAATTCATGCTCCATTATCACATCATTTCAATTATTGTAGTTTAATAATAGGTTTAACTCTCTGAGGTTGCTAATTTGGGGTTTAATCACAGGTTTTGCTACCCTCCTACAGCAATCTGGAGAACATCTCAGTAAATGCTCAGGTCAAAAGCCCTGCAGTAACTCTCTTTATCTCACATACTACCCCTTCTACCTTCAAAACATATTCTGGCCAGATGGCCCAGTTGGTTGGAACATCGTCCCATACAGTACACCCAAATGTGGCGGGTTGGATTCCCAGTCAGGGCACATACCCAGGTTGCAGGTTCCATCCCCATTCAGAGCACGTACAGGCGGCAACCAACTATTTTTCTCTCTCACACTGATCTCTCTCTCTCTCTTTCTTTCTCTTTTCTCATCCTCCTCTTCTCCTTCCTCCTTCTTCTCTCTAAAAATCAATAAACATATTCTCAGGTGAGGATTTAAAAAATTTAAAACAAACAAACAACCCCCCCCTCCCATATTCTGAATTTGAACCATTTTCTCTGACTCCATCCTAGACGAAGCTGCCATCATTTTGCATTGCAATAGGCTCCCATGGTTTTCTTGCTTCTGGGCTTGGTGTCCCTACATTTAGTCTTTGTACAGAAGCCTATGTTATGTGTAAGTCAGATGCCAGCCTCCTGCTCAAAGATAGTATTAAATCTTAGAGTAAAAAGCAACGTCTAGCCAGTTTGGCTGAGTGGATAGAGCATCATTGGCCTGCGGTTTGATTCCAGTCAAGAGCATGTACCTGGTCAGGAGGCAACCAATCGATGTGTTTTTTTGACATTAATGTTTCTTCCTGTCTTTTTCTCTCTCTCTCTCTCTAAAAATAAATGAAAAAATATCCTCAAGTAAAAAAAAAAAGGCAAATACACAGCCCCCATTGACTTCTTTGACCTTCACCTTCCACTTCCTCAAGCCCCAGGACTTTCCTTGCATATATATATATATATATATATATATATATATATATATATATATATATATTTATGTTTCATTTCAGAGAGGAAGAGGGAGATAGAAACATCAATGATGAGAGAGAATCACTGATCAACTGCCTCCTGTATGTGCCCTGATTGGGAATCAAACTGTGACTTCCTGGTTCATAGATTGATACTCAACCACTGAGCCACACTGGCCAGACCTCTTTGCTATTCTTGAAACAAACACATTAAAAAACAACAGCCCTGACATGTTTGGCTCAGTGGATAGAGCGTCAGCCTGTGAATTGAGGGGTCCCAGGATAGATTCTGGTCAAGGGCATGCACCTTGGTTGCAGGCACATCCCCAGAGGGGGGTGTGCAGGAAGCAGCTGATCAATGTTTCTCACTGATGTTTCTAATTCTTTTTTAAAAAATATATTTTTATTGATTTTAGACAGAAAGGGAGAGGAAGAGAAACATCAATGATGAGTGAGAATCTCTGATCAGCTGGCTCCTGCATGCCTCCCCACTGGGGATCCAGCCGGCCATGTGTCCTCCCTGGGAATTGAACCCTGACCTCCTGGGTTCATAGGTCGATGCTCAACTATTAAGCCATATCAGCAGGGTATATCAACACAATTCTATGATACCAACACAATTCTATGATATCAACACAATTCTATGATATCAACACAATTCTATGACACCAAATTACTCAAATGAAGCCAGAAATTCCCTCCTATTATATAAAATCTTCTGATTTTTCAATGTTAGCCGAAAGGGACAAACAAACCTGCCTGTGGCTTTTTGGGCCATGGTCTACTAGTGTTCAGTCTTGTGTCACTAGGTGCTGGGGACACATAAAAGGAGTCTGGCTCCTTGTCAACTCCCTCCAGTCCAGCCAATGGCTCCTACAACTCACTGTCCCCTTCTTCTCCTCCGCTATCAGGATATACCACTTATGACTGAGCTGGGATGTAAACTCCTTAAGAGCAAAGATTATGTTTTATTGTGCCCCTCCTCCCCCTCAGCCTATCAAAGGTCCTGGTACCTAATATTCATGAATTCACTCAACAAATGTGAGATAGCAGGGAAACAGAAAAGACTTCAGAGTTTGAGTGAAAAGACTTAAAATAAGGGTAATAAAGACTCAGACAAAAATAAGCAGAGTTCTGTGGGCTGCAAAGAAGGGTCACCTAATTCTAACTAAGGGCGGAAGAACAGCTCCCTGTAGGAGAAACTATTGAATTGATTATTTGATTCTTAAAGAATTTGAATGTATTCACATACACAGACACACAAAGTTCGGGGAAGCGTTTTAAGACGAGAGAGTGGCTTGGTATGGATCTAAGTTAGGTTGGAATAGCTAGCTGATTTCTAGACAATAGGTTGGAATTGACGGATGGTGGTGACAGTGGCCAGGACTCCCCCTAGTGGGCGTGGTAACAAGTACTTGGAAATCTCCAGAACGTTGCTTTTCTCACTAGGCTTTCATCCTAAGGATCAGATATTAATAGAAGGCAAAGGGGGGAGGGGGGGGGTGAAGGGAGGACAAAAATGTAGGAAAGGCTGGATTACTTCTCTCAGTTTAAATGTCCAATCTCACCACTTTGTGTGGTGTATTTGTTGCTTCTGTTCTTTACCAGTTTTTTCTGGGTCTTTAGACAATGCTGATGAAAGAAATATATAACAATCAAAGCAACCTTATACTCAAACCAACTGTGATTGATCACGTATAGTACTGATCCAACTATAGTTTCTGATCCAGAAAAGGGTTTTTTTTTTTAAATTGTGATGGCGAGGGCTCTGCAGCTGTGAGGATTCCTATAGTGTTAACAGACAACAGTGACTAACAAGCATACTTATCAGGTGTCCGGCACAGTGTCAAGTGCTGCATATGCATTTCTTCTTTCATGAAGCCCTGTGAGACGGCCAGTCCTATTGTCCCTGTCCTTCAGGGATCAAACAGGTTAAGTGATCTGACCAAGGTCCCGCTGTCGAAAAGGCAGATAGTCCTTAGTTCTTGTTTGTTAGGAATCCTCCAGGGTGCTCACTGATGACCAGCCAATACTGAGAATGGTTTTTGTATGTATATGCTCTTAACCCCTTTTCAAAATTACATTACAGGTTAGCTTAAATGAAAACATGACCATGTGCTCTGGCCGGTGTGGCTAAGTTGGTTGACCATCGTCCCATACACTGAGAGGCTGCTGGTTCGATTCCTGGTCAGAGCACATGGCCAGGTTGCCAGCTGGATCCCCCAGGAGGGGGCGTGCAGGAGGCAGCAGATGGATATTTTTCTCTCCTTCCTTCCTCTCTCTCTAAAAATCAATTAAGACATATTAAAAACAAAAAAAAAAAAGCATCACTATTTGAACTGAATCATAAGACATTTCCATCCAGATCAGGTATTTCTTCACTAGGCAATGACAACAATACTTAACACCATCGATTGAACTTCTTAGCCTCTCTGGTGACGTGATGAAGGTTGAACATAAGATCTTCTAAGTTTTAGCTAAAGCAATAAGGTCCATCCTCTTCTTCCTGGGTTTAATCCTGAATTTGTCTTGCTTTCATCTGATAAGTAAAGGATGACGACTGGATTTCATCTTGCACCTTAAAAGTCAGGGGAAAGCCCTGGCCGGGGTGGCTCAATGGCTAGAGCACCAGCCCACGCACCAAAGGGTCTCGGGTTTGATTCCGGGTCAAGGGCACATACCTGGGTTGCAGGTTCGTTTCTGGCCCCTGTCAAGGCACATGAGGGAAGCAACCAATCAATGTGTCTCTCTCACATTACTGTTTCTGTCTCCTCTCTCTCTCTTTCTCTCCCCTCCCTCCTCCTTGCCACTCTCTAAAAATTAATGGAAAAAATATCCTTAAGTGAGAATTAAAAAAAAATTAGGGAAAAATGCTATTAATGAGATCATTCCACAGGAAGGGGCACTGCAGACCTCAGTGGAAAGACCAATCAGGGCCATTTCAGAGGAGGGGGCAAGGTGGGCTGACCTGGTCTCTCAGTTCAGAAACTTGGAACTTGCTGGTCCTCCTCCCCCCTCAAACATTTACTCACACTGCAGCTGTTACTGCTCTGACCTCTGGCTCTGGATTTGGGTCCCTACTGTTCTTCTGCTTATGTACTTACCTCCCTCACCTGCTATGTCTAATCATATTGATAACAGCCTTACTACTAGTGTCTAACACTAACCTCCCCTATCCCCCTAAATTCCCTAAGGGCAGGGATTGTTTCATTCTTGCTACTTACAGCCTGGCAAACAGTAAGTGCTCAATAATTGTTTTTAGAAATGGCTGTAGAAAGACCCTGTGATGTTAAAAACTGCTCCTCGTCCCGTGCAGAGAAATAAGAGCTATTTCAAGAAAATTGTCTTGGGAATGTTAACAAAATTAACTTGCTAATATCTGATAAATCTGTCTATTATTATTTACTAGAGGCCCAATGCATGAAGATTCATGCAAGAATGGACCTTCCTTCCCCTGGCTGCTGGCACTGCCTTTGCTCTGGCCCAGAGCTGCCTTTCTGCCGTGGCTCCACCTTGGAGCCGCCTTTCCAACTTCCCACACTGCCCAGAGGCCAGGAACAGCTGGGGTGGTGCAGATTCCCCCTGGCCACTTGGCACCTGTGTATGCAAATTGACCCACCATCTTTGTTGGGTTAATTTGCATATCCACTCCTGATTGGCTGGTGGGCATCTCGAAGGTACTTCAATTTGCATCTTTCTCTTTTGTACAACACAACTCTGAATCTCTCTCTGTACTGCTTTTAGCAGGGGGCATAATATTAGGGTCAGTAACCCAAGCTAGTTCGTGCTATATATAAGATTCCATAATTAAAAATAAAAGAGAAATGAAGTCTATGAATTCAAAATGAGGCCAAATAAATAAAATGATTATTTAAACTGCAAAAAAAAAAAAAGATTCTATGTTAGATGTTTAAATTTACTATCTCTAGCCTTCTCAGTGAAGGCATAGTCCTCCTTTTACATGTTTATAAAAATGAAAGGGTCTGCTTTAGTCAGGAATCGCCAGAGCAGCAATAGCACTGTGTGTGTGTGTGTGTGTGTGTGTGTGTGTGTGTGTGTGTGTGTTTGTAGAAAGAGAGAGAGAGAGAAATAGATAGAAGACAGTGGTGATGATGGGGAGATATGTGACAAGAAATGGACTTATGACATTATGGAGGCTAGCAAGTCATAAGACCTGCAGGGTGACTCCGAAAGCTGGAGACCCGATGGAGTAGTTCCTGTCTGAAGACTGGCAGGCTTGCGACCCTGGAAGAGAGGATGTTTCAGTTCGAAGACAGCCAGGCAGGAAGAATCCTCTCTTCATGTGGGGAGAGCCAGCCTTGTGGTACTATCCCGGCCCTCAGCTGATGGGATGAGGCCCGCCCACATTAGGAAAGACAGTCTGCTTTACATGTCTTACTGATTTAGGTGTTAATTTCATTTAAAAACACCCTCACAGCCGAAGCCGGTTTGGCTCAGTGGTAGAGCATCGGTCTGCGGACTGAAAGGTCCTAGGTTCAATTCTGGTCAAGGGCATGTACCTTGGCTACGGGCACATCCCCGGTGAGGGGTGTGCAAGAGGCAGCTGGTCAATGTTTCTCTCTCATCGACGTTTCTAGCTCTCTATTTCTCTCCCTTCCTCTCTGTAAAATATCAATAAAATATATTTGAATAAAAATAAAAAATAAAAATAAAATAAAAATACCTTCACAGATACTTCTAAAATAATGCTTGCCCAAGTATCTAGGCACTTTGTGGCCCAGGCAAGTTCACATAAAAATGAACAATCAGAGGCCCACAGAAAGTTATTTCTTCCAGGTTTCAACTAATCAGTGGCAGATTTGAACATAAGGGTGATTTAGAAGCCCATGATTGTTGCACCAGTACCCCACTAGCCCCAAAGAGGTAATAAATGCCATTTGGAAGCCTTCCAGCCTTAGCTGGTTTGGCTCAGTGGATAGAGCATTGGCCTTTGGAACGAAGGGTTCCAGGTTCGGTTCCGGGGTAAGGCACACGCCTGGGTTTTGGGCTCAGTCTAACATGCAGGAGGCAGCCAATCAATGATTCCCTCTCATCACTGATGTATCTATCTCTCTCTTCCTCTCTGAAATTATATATATCTTCCAGGCTGACAAATACCAGAAGTATTTTGGTCTTTTTCATAGCAGCTTCCTCTTCTCCCAAAGCCATATCCACAGGTTTTAAACATCCCAAATGCCACATTTCCCCTCTCACCCTAGGTATAACAACACATCAATGTGCGTACTGCCCTAAAACAAGCTGATCTGGATAGTAGTACTCTCGGCTTGCTGGCTTTTACACTGTAAGTTTAGGCACAGAAGCATCAGACTAAATGATAGCCACGCTTATCAAGGTAAGATAGCTATTGAGTAAATTTTCCTAATAGGCATGCTCAAATGAAAGAGAAACACCACATGACTTCACTCATTTATGAATAATAAAGAACATTATAAACTGATGAACCATAAGTTAAATATAGCGACAGTAAAGCAACAAGCAGACTGTCTAATTACAGCGGGGAGGGGAGGGAAATAAGAGATCAACTGAAGGACTTGTACACATGCATATACGTATAACCAATGGACACAGAACTCTGGGGAGGGAGGGAATGTTTTTTTTTTTGGGGGGGGGCAATGGTAATATATGTACACAGATAATAATTTAATAAAAAAAACTTTAAAAAAAAGTCTGTAATACTGGCCAAAACCGGTTTGGCTCAGTGGATAGAGCATCAGCCTGTGGACTGAAAGGTCCCGGGTTCGATTCCGGTCAAGGGCATGTACATTGGTTGCGAGCACATCCCTGGTATGGGGTGTGCAGGAGGCAGCTGGTCGATGTCTTTCTCTCATCGATGTTTCTAGCTCTCTATCTCTCTACTCTCCCTTCCTCTCTGTAAAAAACCAATAAAAATATATATTTTAAAAAGTCTGTAATACTGGATGCAGAGGAACAAACTTGGGGGGAAAATGATAATCAGGGTTTGGTGTAGAACGAGACAAAAGTACTTTTTGGGAATTACTTCTGTATTCTTTAACACTCACATTCAAGTCTCGTGCCAATTAAAACGGGTACTTACTGAGCACCTGCTGTGTACTTGCACCTGTTCTGGGTACTGAATATACTGTAATGACCAAGACTGGGAACATTTTCTTCCTCAGGGCTTAAAAAAAAAAAAAAAAAGTGAGTCCTGTGGCATCACAATGATGGGCAAACCAGACGCTCAGAGCATGAGGGAGTCACAGAAGCTGTAAGCTGTAAGCTGCTGTAAGTGACCAGACGTTGGGGGTGCAAAGGTACCTCAGGATCATCAGGGCCTTAACTGGAGTGCATGCTAGTAACTGTAATACACAGCTCAATGCGTTCATTGTCAGAGACTGTGCGCTAGGGGGCGCCCAGGGCCAGGAGGGAAGCAGTAACCAGCCAATGTTACTCTAGCTTTGTGCTGGACGCCGCTTCCTGGGGGGCCCTAAAAGGGGAAGGGATGCAGCTGCCTTAGGGGATGACCCAAATGCTCTTTGATGGAATGGATGGTGGAGGTGAAGAGATTAGAAAAAGGTCCATGTGACAGTTACAGGGCAGACTGCAAGTTGGATAGATGAAGGCTAAGAAATTGTAAGTAAAAAATTGTAATGGGCCCTAACTGGTTTTGCTTAGTGGACAGAGCGTTGGCCTGTGGACGAAAGAGTCCCAGGTTCGATTCTGTACAAGGGCACATGCCTGAGTTTCAGGCTCGATCCCCAGTGGGGGGCATGTAGGAGACAGCCAATCAATGATTCTCTCTCATCATTGATGTTTCTCTCTATCCTCCCTTCCTCTCTAAAATCAATAAAAAAATATTTTTTAAAATCGTAATGGGCCGAAACCGGTTTGGCTCAGTGGTAGAGCGTCGGTCTGCAGACTGAAAGGTCCCAGGTTCGATTCCGGTCAAGGGCATGTACATTGGTTGCGGGCACTTCCCCAGTAAGGGATGTGCAAGAGGCAGCTGATCGATGATTCTCTCTCATCGATGTTTCTAGCTCTCTATCTCTCTCCCTTCCTTTCTATGAAATATCAATAAAATAATAATTAAAAAAACCCTGGTACTTAAAAAAAATCATAATGGTATGGAGGTGAACACACAACCTCATTGTGTGGAATGATGGGGTTGAGGAGGGGGTTAGTGGGAGAAGCCTGTGTTAAGAAAGTTTGTGATAAAGAGGATTGCTCTGTGGATGGAGGACATACATTGAAGTCTCTACCTTTCATAGTTGGAAGATTTGAAATGAGTTTAACAGATTTAATGGATGACAGAGCCATAAGAGACATCATCTCTCCTATCTACCCTGTAAATGGAGTTAGATGAGCCACTGCTTAAGCCAACAATGAAAGTGCTGGTTGGCAGTATTACTAAGAAAAACAATTTATCTTACCATAATGAGCATGTGGGCAATGTTCAAATTGTTTTAAACAGAAAATCAAGCTGGGACTCTAGAAAACTCTGTATACTTACAAATGAAAACAACTTTTGAAATAGTCCTTGGAAGATCCAGATCTTGACAGAAACTGACTTCTGCTTATCTGTGACAGGTGGAAGGACTAGAAAGGAAAAGACTATCCAGATTTACAGGTCGTTACTGAAAGTGAAGAACATCTGGCTTACACAATGCTCCCTTGACAACATTCTCAGCTTGGCACTTTTGTTCCCCTGTTTGAGGTTGAACTGTCCCCCCAGTCCCCCCCCCCTTTTTTTTGTTCACATACCTAAGGAGTGACACCCTATCAATACTCCTAATTTATCTACTTAACTTTTTTTTGTTTGTTTATCCTCACAGAGGATATTTTTCCCCACTGATTTTTAGAGAGAGTGGAAAGGAAGGGGGAGGAGGTGAGAGAGAGGAGAGAGAAATATTGGAGAGAGACATCAATTAGTTGCCTCCCACCTGAGCTCCTACTAGGGAGGGGGAATCAAACCTGCAACCCAGGGGCATACCCTTTGGTGCGTGGGCCTGTGCTCTCACCACTTGAGAACACGGACCAGGGCTTAACACTCCTAATTTACCATCTTCATCGTATTCTCTCATTTACTGATTACAGTCCTGCTGCCAGTCTTTCCTCTTTGGCAGGATTTCTGGCAACTTCAGTTAACACATGCAATACTCCTCTAAAATACAGAGAGAAAAAAATAGAGACTTTTCACAGGAAAGGCAGATGTGCAGCTAACAATTATCCTTTGCAAATCTCTATGTTAAAGTTATAGGTTGTGAAAGGATTAGGACAGATTGGCACTGTCCTAATCCACCTTAGTGTGGATCCATGATGGGCAAGTGAATTAAAAACCATTTTTAACATTAATAATTTTGTATGAAGTCTCAATTCATTGTGCTAATAACCATATATATTTTATATATATCCTATATATAAAAGTGGTGTATCAAAATCAAACTTTGTTGTTTTAATATCTTAAAAAATAAGTTTGAAAACTATATAAGATCTTGGCTTAGTTGTTGCCACACTTAATAATCTTATAAAAATTAAATTTTAGTTGACAACCTTCTATGAGGGGTGTGTGTGTGCATGTGCGCATGCACATGTACTGAAATTTAGCCTTGGCCTAGAATTTGGGAACCATTGCTTAAAATGCCACTTAGTCCAACTACTTCAATTACAAGACCGAGAGGTGAGTGGCTTTACCTGAAATCAGTGTTAACATCACGGAAAGCATTGCTCCTGACAACTAGTAGGGCAATATGCCCTCACAGATAACCAAGCACTAACCATGTTGCTAATTAGGAACCTTAATTGATGTTTATTTTAAAACAAAACAAAAATTGAATGCACAATCAAATAAATCCACCTACTTTGTAGTAGACTCTGTGTACCTGACTTTAGCTGTTATTTGTCAAGGAAAGCAACACCAAATCATAAATTATATAACCTAGGTCATCAATGATGTAATCTAAACCGTGAGCTTTTAATTCTCAATTACAGTCTATAGGCTACATGCTTAATACATGGCTGTTGCATAAAAAGACAAATGTCATTCTAAATCGTTGCAGAATTGAGTTTCCTCATAACATTAGAAACTTCTCTTGCCCTGGCTGGTTTGGCTCAGTGGATGGAGTGTCGGCCTGTGGACTGAAGGGTCCTGGGTTCAATTCCAGTCAAGGGCACATGCCTGGGTTATGGGCTCATTCCCCAGTGGGTTGGGGTGCGGGGAAGAGGGGGAGGAGAGCAGCGTGCAGGAGGCAGCTGATTCATGATTCTCTCATCATTGATGTTTCTCTCTCCCTTCCTCTCTGAAATCAGTAAAAATATTTATATATTTATTAAAAAACATTAGAAACTTCTCAACCTAGCCCAAAATCTTATTTTGGAAATCACTGGAACGTAAATGATATAGGGGATAAAAAGATAGTGGGATGGGGTGAAGCTCCACTTCTCTGATTTCCCAATCAAATGAAAATTTAGAAGCTTTAGGTTGCTTAAATGAGAAGAGTAATTGCACACGACTTTTGTGTGAAAACATCTCATATTACCTTAGCCACACCTACTTGACTTTTTAGATTACCAGTAACGTGAAAAGGTTTTAATATCCAAACAAGTCCTAGTTTGAGAGTATGGAATAGCCCAGCCAGCTCAGTGGTTGAGCATAGACCTATGAACCAGGTCAAGGTTTGATTCCAGGTTGGGGACTCCTCTGTGCAGGAGGTAGTTGATGCTATCTGCATTTCACAGGGAGGTAATCATTTCCGATTTCACCATAAACACACACAGCCATATTTTTCCTATGCCTTTGAAAAACAATTTTGAGAACTGGTGCTTCCCCCCGCCCCCTTGACTAACTATGAAAATGTGTAATGTAATTTCAAGTTCAAGATTAAGAAAAGTTTGATCTATTAAGAGAATGTCTATCAGAAACTTTAGGAACTCATGGATTTTTTTTTCTTTGAAACCCCCCTTTAAAAGCAAGATACAGCCAAAACCGGTTTGGCTCAGTGGTAGAGCGTCGGTCTGCAGACTGAAAGGTCCCGGGTTCGATTCCGGTCAAGGGCATGTACCTTGGTTGCGGGCACATCCCCGGTAGGGGGTGTGCAAGAGGCAGCTGGTCGATGTTTCTCTCTCATCGACGTTGCTAGCTCTCTATCTCTCTCCCTTCCTCTCTGTGAAATATCAATAAAATATATTTAAAAAAATAAATAAATAAAAGCAAGATACACCCAGCCACTGTGGCTCAGTGATTGAGCATCCACACACGAACCAGGAGCTGTTTGATTCCCGGTCAGGGAACCTGCTCAGGTTGTGGGCTTGATTCCCCATTGCAGGGGGTGTAGGAGGCAGATCAATGATTCTCTTACATCATTGATGTCTCTCTCCCCCTCTCCCTTCCTCTCTCTGAAATCAATAAAACTATATTTAAAAAAAATAAAAGGCCAAAACTGGTTTGGCTCAGTGGATAGAGTGTCGGCCTGCGGACTGGAAGGTCCCAGGTTTGATTCCAGTCAAGGGCATGTACCTTGGTTGTGGGCACATCCCCAGTGGGGAGTGTGCAAGAGGCAGCTGATCGATGATTCTCTCTCCTCGATGTTTCTAACTCTCTATCCCTCTCTTCCTCTCTTTAAAAAAAATCAATAAAATATATTTAAAAAATAATAAAAATAATAAAAGAATGATGCTCTTTTTGCTGACCCATTCATACTTATTTTAAAAGGGGGGAGGAGATACATCAGAAAAAAATGTATCCTAAGAAACTGATAGGTAGAAACTGGGTTTGTGGTAGTTTAGATTTTGTGAGGATGTGCTTTAAAAACATGTCCAAGCCGAAACCGGTTTGGCTCAGTGGGTAGAGCGTCGGCCTGCGGACTGAAGGGTCCCAGGTTCGATTCCGGTCAAGAGCATGTACATTGGTTGTGGCACATCCCTGGTGTGGGATGTGCACAGGAGGTAGCTGGTCGATGTCTTTCTCTCATTGATGTTTCTAGCTCTCTCTCCTCTCCCTTTCTCTCTGTAAAAAAGTCAATAAAATATATTTTTAAAAAATGTCCAAGTCATATAGGTTACTCAAAACCAACATACACAACCGGGGGATCAACTTTATCTACCACAATATGCAAAACTGTATATTTAAAAAATATCAGTGATCATACATACATAAGAATGCTGATGTCTGGTATCATTGATTCTTGTGACTTCCAAAGTAATTCTGGATTTTAGCAAGTAGGAGCTTGTGATTGACTACTATCGAGAATCCAATGCCAGTAAGAATGTTTACCTGTTACTTGTGTCATTTTCACATTTGTAGTCTATATTACATATATTTTGTCATTTTTTGCCTTCTAACCCATAAAACCCAGAATTCTCTTTTAAAAATGTTAACTATGCCTTTCTTCTTTTATTGCTCCTAATTACTTAAGTTTTCACATTTTCTTTTTTTTTTTTCTAAATTAGTAATGAATGTAATGTTCTGGACTGTCTTTGAAAAGTATGACATACAGAATGGCTACCACCAACAAATCAACACATGACAAGTGCTGGCGAGAATGTGGAGAAAAGGGAATCCTACCTAGCACACTGCTGGTGGGAATGCAGACTGGTGCAGCCACTATGAAAAACAGTACGGGTTTTCCTAAAAAATATTAAATATGTAACTGCCACTTGACCTAGCGATTGATCCTACTTCTAATCAGATATCCTAAGAAACCCAAAACACCAATCAGAAAAAATGTATGCACCCATGTTCATAGTAGCATCCCTATGTTCATAGCTAAGATCTGGAAACAGCCCAAGTGCCCATCAGTAGATGAGTGGATAAGAAAGCTGTGGTACATTTACACCACGGAATACCATGCAGCTGTAAAAAAGGATCTCTTACCCTTTCAGAAAGCATGGAGGGACCTGGAGAGTATTGTGCTAAGCGAAATGAGCAAGACAGAGGAAGGTAAGTATCACATGATCTCACTCATATGTGGGATATAAATAAACCAATGAACAAAATAGATGTAGAGACACGGAAGCCTGGAACAGACTATAGAATCTCAGAGGAGAGGTGGGGTGGGTGGGAAGAGATTAACCAAAGAACTTAAATGCATAGAGGCATGGCCCGTGGACACAGACAATAGTGTGGTGAGGGCCTGGGATGGGGTACGGGGCAGGCTAGAAAGAGTCAATTGGAAATAAAAGGGGACATCTGTAATACTTTAAGCAATAAACAATCTTTTAAAAAAGCATGACATAAATATTTGTCTTCAAATTTTTGCTTTTAAGAAAAAGATCATATAAGAGGATGCAATTCTTACTTTTCTTCCTCAAATAGTTTTACTAGAATCAGTCATATGCCTAATTATCGACATGGGAAATAAAAATGTTTTCACACCTTTGATCTTGCCCTGTGATTATTATTTGTCATAGATGTGTGGCTTTGTGTTTAGAGAGTTGATATGACATGCTCCAATTAAATGTCCCCATATCACGTGCTTGCCACTCCCTGGGCTAGAATTCTGGAACACTTTAAGACATTCATCACGACAACTTATGTAACTATTGGTTACATTAATGGATCAATTAAATATCTATGAAGATGAGTACAAAGAAGTCCCCAACCCTTTATTATTGACCTGGCCCACTTCTAAATAAGCAGAATAACATTCCAAGCTCATTTTGATTAAAAACTGGGAAAACATGGCAGCCATATTTTGTGTCACTATCACTGTCAAGAAGAAAATCAAGGTCCTAACAGGTTATTCTTAGATTGCGTTGTCTTAAGAGACTAATGTAAGCTTAACCACACCCAATGTACTTTCTAAGTTAACTAATAAAAGGAGGTAATTTTTATTGAAAATCGTAAGTAAATCTGCACATACACGATTTTGAGAATAATTTAATATGTTAACTTGAACATACAACTACATTCTAATGTGATTATATTAAAATGCAAACGGATCCTTACAAAACCAAAATAACCCACAGGCCAGGAGGTCAGTTTCACTCTCTCCTCTGTTTAAACAAATGTGCACCACGATGGTTCAACAAGTAAGGCAAATGACATGAATATGAGAGCTGCAGTTTGTAATATACCACCCAGAGAACCCATAGAAGGTGAATTAGACTAAAGTGGTAGTCATTCTAATTAAACAATCAGGACGACTTGGTTTGCAGCATGGAAACTGTCGTCGATCTAGGTTTCTTTTCTCTTAATGATCAGAGGTCCCACATTGTCTCCAGTCTCTTCGTTGTGTTTGGTGTGAGCTCCATCGCAGAATGGGAACTGGGAAGAGAAGAGGAGAATGTAAAATGTCTGATCACAAAGTCAATATTTTGTTTGGTAGAGTGGGAATGACCTTCAAGTCACATATATATCATGATAACTGAATATAAGACAGCATTACCACTTGTGACATTTGAGTATGGATTTTGAAAACCCTTCCATGTTTATATGCTAGTTACAACTCCTTTTTGTGTGAACTGGCTATATCCATTGCCTATCTATGTGTAAGAGCCTAAGCTCGCTTATTTAAGATCAATTTGTATATGACCCCTCTGTTAATCAACTTGGTACAATTTTTCCCCTTAACCTTTTTATTTTACTTAGCTTTTCATGCCCTTAATTTTCCCATTTTCATACAAATAGGCCTTTTTAGCATCATACATTTCCTTTCACACATTTCTCTTTTTAACATCCTTCATGGAGACTTCTTTTTGTAGAAATACAGCACATTCACATTTCGTTTCATGATTTCTTATTTTATTTTTCATTTTAAAATAGATTTTTATTGTTTTCACAGAGTAAGGCAGAGGGAGAGAGAGAAATGATGATTAGACAGAATCATCGACTGGCTGCCTCCTTCATGCCCCACACTGGGGGGACTGAGCCTGCAACTGGCATGAGCCTTGACTGGGAATTGAACCATTACCTTCTGGTTCATAGGTCAATGCTCAACCGCTGAGCCAAGCTGGCCAGGCTCATGATTTCACATTTTTGATATAGCTGATATTTTGATGTCCAGTGGGAGGGAAAAGGACAAAATTTTTTTTAAGTGTTTCCCAGAGTATGCTCCCAAGAAGTTAGTGCTGCAGTATGTGTTTAAAAAACTTACAATTGTGTTTAAAAAACTTACAAACATAACCCACATACAAAGCTATTTTGATTCACAATATAAATTATTTTACAAAGGTCCTGCTATAAACAACTCTATTTTACCCCAAACTCTTCCAAACTGACTAGACCATGGGCACTTTTAACTTTATCCACAATCACGTTCTGTGAAGTACACTTTGCAAAATGCTGTTGTAGATCTTGTTGCTTCAATATTATTAGAGGTTGCACACTAGATTGTTATACTTTTCTTCAAAATTTTATCAAAACAAAATATATATTATACAAAACAAAATATACAAAGCCTAGATGTAGGTTTGCTATTGATATATTCATCAACCTACTCCACTGGGATAACTGATTAAAATAAGCTTAAAATTGGGTTAGTTTTCCTCAATATTATTACTCTTAAAAAAAAATACCTTCCTAATGATTTCAGAGAGGAAGGGGGAGATAGAAACATCTAGGATGAGAATCACTGATTGGCTGCCTCCTGCATGCTCCTTACTGGGAGTGGAGCCTGCAACCCAGGCATGTGCCCTGACCAGGAATTGAACCATGACTTTCTGGTTCATAGGTCAATGCTCAACCATTGAGCAATGCTGGCCGAGCCATATTATTATTCTTCATTAAACCCTTCCTATTTATCCTTTAGCTAAGTTTATTTAAACTTTACCTATTTATTCTTCCTCATAAACATGAAAAAAAAAATTTTTCCCCCCAAATACTATTTTACTCCTCTTGCAGTTTTCATTCTCGCGTCTCATGTATATTCTGACAAGATTATTTGTGTTATAGGTTCTCTGGTTATTATAATTAGGTATATTTTCACACATGACCTCTCTCTGTGTATGCATAATTGGTTTTTGCAAATATATCCTTCCTACTGTTATTAGGATTCAACAGTGTGTTAGCCGATTTTACACTTAGAAAGCTCAATTATCACTAGATTATTTTGTTTCTCTCATTCTATATTTATAGCTTCACTTCTACTTCATGTCAAATAATAATAGCTAGCACCTGTTTCAGTTAATCCAGAGTTTCATGTTTAGTATAAGGTACACCATTTGCATGGAAGGACATTTAGAAGAGTACAGTAACAAGAGTCTTGGCCTTAAGAGTAACATCACCTGATTACTCACAGGGAAGGGGAATATAATTTCATATACCTGAAACAAGACAATGGTGGTAATCTTAAAACGTTGATATTAGAAGTGTCTGTTTCAAAAATTAAAATAATATTTGGTTGATATTAAAGAAATTCAATTTTAATTTTACTATCTGTATATAATTATGAGGAAGCAAATTAGTTAAAAATTATAGAAAACCTTAAGGTTTTCAGAGTATCTTCTATATCCAGGTATAAGTTCCACCTTGGGGCACTATAAACGTAATATATATGAAGCTTGCATTATTTCTCTTTTTAGGTCAATAAGATATGCTACACTGTGTTTATTCATGTTAAAAACAAATCTTTTAAGCAAAAACATGGACCCAAGATTTTAGGGTTTTCTTTTTTTTTTTTTTGGATAGATGAGGAAAGAAGCCATTAAAAAAATCAAACTAAAATGTATTCTATAGCAAATAACAGCATTTCAAAGAGGCATGTTTGATAAACAAACACATTATTTTACAGTGAGAATGAAAGCTTACATTGTAAAAGACTCCATTTTTATAAATAGCTCACATAAAACATGTCTCTGCAGGGTTTTATGCACACAGATTATAAAACACTAGTGACCCGGTCCACAGATTCGGATTTGTGCACATTCAAAGGAAATTAATTAGGAGGTGGCTGGCAGGGGGGGACTGGGCCAGACATGCCCTGGAGCCAGCCTCTCACAGTCCCTCCCCGGATGGCTGCACCCGTTCCTTGCTGTCAGTGGGACGCCTAGTAAAAACCTCCCTAGTACAAACCCATCCTGTCATTGGGAGTCTTCTAGCAGTGAGCATTCCAATAGCTTTTAATTGTGCAACCCCTGCCCACACAGTGTGGCAATTGCGAGAAAGAGAAAATGGATTTTTACGCTTTACAAAGTGTGTTAAAAAATGAATTTCTACACGTTCTTAAGAGATCTGATTCATTAGTTTTGGGAAAACCGCTTGTTACATACACACAACGACCAGTGATTATAATTAGGATTGTTTTAAAGTTTATATTACACTAGGGGCCCGGTGCATGAAATTCGTGCACTGGGGAAGGGCCCCCCAGCCTAGCCTGCCCCCTCTCACACACTGGGAGCCCTCAGGGGATATCCTACTGATGGCTTAGGCCCGCTCCTCATTGGGAGCAGAACTAAGCCTCAGTCTGGCCTTCCTTTGCTGGAGGTGACCAGGCTGATCAGGGGAAGGCACCAGCCCCATCACTCCGCTGCTGCAGCCACTGCCAGTCACCGCAGCCACCAAGGTGTTTTCATCAACATGGACTCCAGTCCCTTCACCATAAAAAAATGACAACTTTTTAAAGCATTTTCAAGATGTGTCTTTCATAGAATATGACATTTCTTTATTTTTCTTTTTATCCTCACTTGATGATGTTTCCATTGATTGTATCCTCTTCCCTCCAATCCCAGGCTCAGCCCCTGCCAAGCCTAAAGCCTTCGCCCCAGACTTTAGGCTTAGGAAGGGGGACCCCTGGCACCTCTAGTCACAGGCTGGGCCTCTTCCCAAGCCTAAAGCCTTCAACCCAGGCTTTGGGCTTGGGAAGAGGGACCCCCATCCCTCCAATCAAAGGTTTGGTCCCTTCCCAAGCCTAAAGCCTCCACTAGATGGCCAGCTGGGAGTGACCTGGGTGCTGAGGTTCCCAGGATCCAGGTATGTATGCAAATTAACTGCCATCTTTGTTGGGTTAATTTGCATAGTCACTCTGATTGGCTGTGAGCATAGTGGAGGTATGGTCAATTTACATGTTTCTCTATCATTAGGTAAGATATAACTTTTTTTGGGGGAATAGGTAAAAAAGGCATTTACGTTTTTTTTTTCTAATATTTTTTATTGATATTTTATAGAGAGGAAGGGAGAGAGAGAGAGCTAGAAACGTCGGTGAGAGAGAAACATCAACCAGCTGCCTCTTGCATACCCCCTACCGGGGATGTGCCCACAGCCAAGGTACATGCCCTTGACCGGAATCGAACCTGGGACCCTTCAGTCCACAGACCGACGCTCTACCACTGAGCCAAACTGGTTTCGGCCATTTAAGTTTTATTATAAAACAATTGGGTTGTATAAGTAAAAAAACTACTGAATGTAAAAAATTACTGAATGTAACACCTATCTAATCCAAGACATTAACTACGTCTGTGCACTGATTTATAAATGTGTGACTTGGCAACTGTATGGCAGCCTTAGGAACCTCAAGAATGTGGGGAGCTTCCAAAGATGTCTAAAGAAGAAAACCATCCATTAACTCCTAATTCACTTTGGGAATAAAAAGTGTCCGAGATTCAGTGAAAATTCCAAAGTGACAAATCCTAGATGCAAAGAGGATCATTAATAGCATAAAAGGTAAACACACAAAAAATAAAATGATTGGTCTCGCATTCCTTTCCTTAAAGTCCAGCTATGGGAAATGGTAATCCCTTGTTTAACCATCTGAAAATTCTAAATTGTATGATGCAAGAATAATCCTGGAATGTTATGTTGAACTATAAAGTCTAATAAACATTCAAATCACCACCCTCTGTCTATTTGTGATTCTTCCTGAAATACTTGAGATTTTAGTCCATGAAAGAATATATTTGCTTTATTGACGTTTTACCTTCTGGGAAAACCCAACCAAGGTTTAGAGTCCACTAAAGCTGTCATCTCATTTCTTTTCTTTTTTTTTCCCCATTCACTCACATTTATTGAAGATTTGACTTTAGCATTTCTTCATTAGTAAGTTACACTTTAAATCACTTGGACACAGCTTCTATTCTATTCTGTTGAAATGACACCAAAAGGTCAATTGACTAATTCTAATCACCTGGTTGACTTTTCACACATGCTGACATCGAAATCTTTGAAACTTTCCCCCTTTCCACTGCAAAGTCAAAATATTCTTAGTTTTCTTCTTAACTCTGGCCAGTTTATTCTCCTTTGTTGGCTCTTATTCCTCTTCCCAAAATTCCCTAAGAGTTCATACTAAGCCCTTGATTTTTATCTGTATCCAGGATTTGTTGGTTGCATTCCTATGCTTGACTCATCAGTTTTGCTGATCTTTATCTCTAACCCTGATGTCTCAATTTTAGTCCCACATTTCAGATTGTCTGCTGTACATTTCCATTTCAACATCACCTTAAGTTCACTCTGAATAAAACTCCTTTACTGTCCTAGAAAACCAGCTGTTCACCCCAAATTCCTTATTTCTGTTAATGGCACCATCTCTACAAACTCAAAGGCTTAGATACTTCAGTGAGCATCAGTTGATCTCCCCCAATCTTTGACAAAAATCATCATTGCATTTGGCTGATCTTTCCCTCTAAATGTTTCATTTATCTATCTGTTCATTGTTTTCCAGTCCCATAGCTAGCACCCTGGTATAAGTCTTTTAACTTTATGTCTGAAATCCCTGACAAGGAGCTTCCCCAAGTCTGGAGGGACAAACTCCTCACACTGGTACACTCAAGACGCTCTTCAATTTGGACTTATTTCTGGGGGCAGACAGTGCAAGGATAAGACTAGATTCTTCACTGGTTCCACCTTTGCCCATATGAGTTCTTTCCAGAAGATTTTGATAACGTTTCCAATACTTGCTAGTCTATTCAAATGCCACCAATATTTCTGGGCAATTTAACTTCCATATATATATATATCACTATACTTTCCCAGAAAATTGTAGCCCATAGTATAATACTTCTTTTTATTTAAAGCCCTTGTACTGTATCCACTATACACATCTATGATATTTGCTGTTTTATGACTTTTGCCATGCATGTATAGAGTAGACATTAAATGAACTATTAAAAATCTCTGATTACAGAGCTATTACAACTCTGACTTAGAAATTCCCTTATTTCTACAGGTATTATTTTCTATATTTTGATGAGCAATGAAAGAATGAAACTTATTATAGGCATATTTTTTTTTTTAAAAACAAACCAGATCTAGTCTATAGATTATTATTGAGGATTATTTTCTAGCAACCCCAGTAGTACTTTTGAACAATCCCACATTCCAAATGAATAGTGTTCTTAAGATATAACTTGCAATAGCATTATTAATTTTTGGTTCATATTCCATATGTTCATTAAGCATTTTTAGACACTATGACATAATCTAAGTACCATATCACTGAATTATGCAACGTCAGTTGCATTGGGAGAAGGGAGTTAGTGGAATACGCTTCCCAGTGCCTCCTCTGTGGTATGCTGATTTGTGACAATGGCTCTCCAGCACAGGAAAAGGTCCCTCACATAATGTGCCTTCAGAAAGTCAGTCAGTGTCTGAAGCTTTTCAAGGTGACCTTAGAAGGGTATAATTTACCATCTTTAGATCAGTAGCTGTCATCACTGTCTAAAAGCTGCAGGTATCACAGATGATACTTCCAAATGGAACCTGACGAAATGCAATTCTCACAAAAAAGTAAGATTTAAAAAAATACAATGCTAGACATTTAACAATAGAAGCTGCAGCTTAAAGAAAGTTTAGGATACAGGGTCAATATGTTTACCAGGCAAAAAATTTTCAAGGCTAATTTCCCCCAACTTTCTCTTGAAATTTCTAAAACTTTTCCTAGAATCCAGGAGTTTGAAAACTCAAGAAAACATCTTATCTCTTCTGTTTCTGTGTATAGGCTGCATACATCCTTTCGTGGGATAGCAGAGGCTAAGATCCACTTGAAGAGGAAATCTTTACAAGTAAATAGATTTCTTTCTCTTCTTTGGCTAAGAATATGGTTACATTCACCTGAACTCAATGAGAATATGATGTAATTTTACTTTATAATGGTTATACATTTTATTTTAAACCGTTCTTGTGTATGTGTGTGTGTGTGTGTGTGTGTGTGTGTGTGTGTGTTTTACTGATTTTAGAGAGTGAGGGAGAGGAAGAAAGGAATAGAAACATCAATGATGAGAGAGAATCACTGATGGGCTGCCTCCTGCACGCCCCATTCTGGGGATCAAGCCCGAAACCCAGGCATTTGCCCTGACTGGGAATTGAACTGTGACCTCCTGGTTCTTGGGTTGATGCTCAACTACTGAGCCACACCAGCGGGGCAGTGGTTACACATTTTAGTAACTACATTCCTCAAGAGTGTAAGAAAAACAGGGAACAGGATCCATCAAAAACTTTTTGAAAAGGGCTGGGCTACCTTAACATTATTTGGTGATACCAGTTAGACAGAATAGTTTAAAAAGAAGTATTTCATTGAAGACGGTACTTATAAAGAACTTATTTCCTCACCTTTTTGGACCTCCAGCAACGGCAGTACACAGCTTTGTCTCCCAAGTCCTCCATGTCAAAAGCATGTACGACCTTGGGGTCATCTTTCTGAATGTGTAGGTTAACCATACTTTTGTTGCGATGATCTTTACCATAAAATTTTTTGTAAGCTAGATAACCAATTGCGGCTGTCCCAGCAGCAATAGTAACTGCTGCGATCCATTCAACTAGAGCAGGGAAGAAAAACAGGAATAATTATCAAAATTATTGATAAATATGTATAAAATATACACTAATAATCTCATATAATGTTCAGGAAAATCCGATTTTTTGAGCATTAAGCATCCCAATAATCAAAGTTGGTTTTTAATATTATAACTTTATGGTCAGAACACACTGATGTAAAACTTTGTTAAGACTTTCCCCAGCCCTTAGCAATGATAGCTAAATTACGACAGAAGAGGGAAACTAAAAAATCATTTTATAGACGAAAAAGCAAGGCTTAATCCTACTTTTAAAGAGTTCATAAAAAGATTTTTAAAAAATGTGAGTCTATAGATACCAATTGCTCTAAAATATATGTACAAAACACCCTTAATAATAAACATTCAAAGGAATAAATTCGACATGATTCTGGGCTTTAAAGTCATCAAAAAATTATTTGTTTGTTTTTTAATTTCAAAGTGCTATCTCATTAAAATAAAAATCAGGATGGACTAATTTCATATTAAACATGAGTAATATAATTACAGTTATATTCTCATTTAATAAATTCCAATTTTTCATTATCCACCAGTGGGTGATTATCTAAATTCCCTACAAACTTCCATTTTACATTTAATGACATTTTGGGGGCTGAGGAGCTGGGTGGAAAAAGGGGAAGGGATTAAAAAGTACAAACTGGTGGTTACAAAACAGTCACAGGGATATAAAGCACAGGATAGGGAATATAGTCAATAATCCTGCCATGACTACGTATGGTGCCAGGTGAGAACCAGAGTTTCGGGATTCACTTTGTAAATTATATAATTGTCTAACCACTAAGCTGTACACCCGAAACGGATATAAAATAATATGGAATGTCAACTGTAATTGAAAAAAAAATAAGAAAATAAGTTTAATGACATTTTTTTTCTACTCAGTTACTTGCTTGACTAACAGGCCATCTATTTATTTTTTTCTACATAGCTCTCTTTTTCAAGGAGCCCTTAGAAACGCGAGCACTTAACAACTAGCTACCCCACATCCAGAGGCTGGTGGAGAGGAGAAAGTTCTGCAAAGCCCGGTTAGCCTCAGCCTCAGAGGACAGCTGTCTATCCAGCACGGAGGGGGCTGCGGGAAAAAGGTGAACAGGGGTCAGGACAGACACACTGGACTGCTTCCCAGCACTTCCTGAGTCAGATCTTCGTGAGTGTTTGAAATCAGTTCCCAGGCTAGCAAAGAAAGCCCCAGAGAGATAAGTATAAACAAAAACACACAGTCCACGGCCAAATAAAAACATATAATGAATACTTAACTGTATGGCTTAATTTGCACTATTGATGTCTTATTGCACTAATGTGATTCACCACTGTACCCACCAGTGCCTTACATAAAATTGGAACTAATTCTTACAAAATTCCATGGAAAAGAATAACCATCCTCACACGTAAGTTTTTTTTTTTTTTTTTTAATATCTTGGTCTTCTCTTAGCTTATTTAATAATCTAGTTTTTACTAAAGTTTCTAATTAGCATGTTCCTCGTATTCGATTTTCAACTACAGTATTTTTCTCTACGAAGTAATTTAGTTTGTTTTCCTTCCCCCAACATTTCCATTCCTCTTGCTATAATCCCTTAAAATAAATATTAATGCTATGTTCTTCCCAGGTGCTGCATGACTAAGAAAACAAGTTAATAAGTCATTTGACAGCTTCAAACCTTTGGCCTCCCTAAAGGATGTTTTTTTACTGAACATTTTGTGTAGATTTGTCTTGAATCTTAGTGCTGCTTCATAGTATTTCCCTATGGCAATTCCAAGCAGGTCTGAAACTTTGCTCTAATTTCTAGCTTGATTCATGATTATTATTTTTTTATCTTAAAAATATTTTTATTGATTTCAGAGAGGAAGAAAGAGGGAGAGAGAGATAAACATTAATGAGAGAGAATCATTGATTGGCTGCCTCCTGCACACCCCACACTGGGGGGATCAAGCCCACAACCGGGCATGTGCCCAGACTGGGAATTGCATCGTGACCTCCTGGTTCACAGGTCGACACTCAGCCACTGAGCCACGCTGTCTGGGCAATGAGCTTCCTTTTTGATGCACTGGAACCTCCTCAAGAAAATTAATCTAAGTCAGGAGCTATGGCAATCCACTTCTTTGCTAACAGAAAGCCACTCTGAATAGTTAATGTACTTATCATAAAATGGGCTAATATATTGCTTTGTATAGTATATGTTCAGTTATGTTTGCTGAACATTATCTTTAGGAGAAATTTAAAAGGGGGAATATCCTAAAAGACTAACACAATTCCTTAAATGCTGTTGATCTTAATTACACTCTACTTTTCAGGTGAGTCATGCACCAATCTCCGATTTATTTTAATGGTGCCTACACATGACAAAAAAGCCTGAGACTCAAAGAATAACCCCAATTGGCCAGTATTAATTTGTCTCACAATATAAAAAAGAGAATCCGATAGGATTTTCTACCTGAAACTTAAAATAGGCTAAAAGAACCTTTTTTACTCATTAAAAATATTCTTCTATTTTCTTACCTCATATTACCAACTTAATCCTTATGATAACCTTTTTATTTATCTTTTTTAAACATTTACTTCCCCTTGATTTTTTTGGTGGGGAAGAAATGACAGAATAACTGACACGGAACAGAGGCAACAGCAAATGAAAGAAATGGGAATGACTCTAGGTATCACCCAAGAGTGCCGGTTCCATGAGGAATCAAACAGGCACTCTGTGTGACCCTACAGAGGTGCCACACACACCCTACAGAGATGCCACACACACAAGCACGTGCATGCTAGGAAAACGGCTTTGTGTTTGCTCCAGTGAGGTTTTGTTTTTGTTTTTTAGAATTGCAGAACTAGAGAAGGTATTAAGAATTTCCATTTCTTCTTCTTCCTCCTCAGATTCTAATTCTCTAATCTCAATAGAGACAAATGTAAAATTTCCCAGAATAAGAAAAATGCTCTTTATGATTTCACTACTGCAGCCTGAAACAGCCTTTCCTGGCAAAAACCTGTGGATGCCACTGACAAGTAGGGAAAGGAAGGAAAAGGAAACTATATGAAGATACATAAGAATGATGACAGGTTCAAAGCCAACAATTAGAAGAGAGAAAGAATTGAAAACCAAAGTAGCATTTAGCCTTTGTTAGTACATATTAAGGATAAATACAGCTGCCTGGTGCACGTCCCAAGCCCACAACCCCTCATGGACCTCCAAGTCAATGCTTAACTACTGTGCCACACTGGCCGGCTGTCCCTTCTGGCTTATGTTCACTTCGTTTTTCTATAGGCATCTCTCAAGGAACAGTATTCCTAGAGTTAGATCAGATCCCAGCTTATCCAACCTTCCTTAACAACGCTTTCTATCTACACAAATACCGTAAGTCAATATAAAGAACAAACAAAATACAGATACATTCCTAAATAATCCCTGTCTTACTCTTCCCTTGGCCTGTTACCTTATAATCTCTGGTTTGATCTGTTAGAATTATGCAGAGATAGAGAAAATATGAACAAGTTCCCAAATCCTACACCATTATTTATAACCCGTTCCTCTGATTTTTCTCTAGTGTGGGGATTATTTTGCTTTAATTTACAACACAGAAACCTCACCCTGCTTCTTTTCCTTTAGTCCCTTTCTGCCCCAGAATGTTCACTCCAGCCCATCGTCAACTGCCATAGAATCAAAATGTTCCTTTCATATGGGGAGAGGGGGAGGGGAGCTGCGTTTAAATCTTTCCCTCCCCGGGTCTCCCCCAGATTGGCAGGCTGTACCTGGTAAAGCTTCCCCCCAAGGCCTGGCATACAGGTGGTACTCAATATAAATCGTGTAAGAAGAAATAACAGACTGCTACCGTATTTGCCGGCGTATAAGACGACTTTTTGGCCCTGAAAAATATGCCTCCAAGTGGGGGGTAGTCTTATACGGCGAGTATATAACAAACTCTGTATTTTGAGTGGAAATGTTAGGGGGTCGTCTTATATGCTCAGTCTCTTATATGCCGGCAAATACGTATTTTTCAGGGCCAAAAAATCGTCTTATACACCGGCAAATACGGTAAATCATGTAAGAAGAAATAACAGACTGCGAATTTGAGTTTGCGGCTCCATCTGCCCATCAGACCATCACACTGCTCTTACACCAAATAACTTATCTTTGGCCTCATCTTAATCTGTTGTTTCAAAGTTTGAAATTTAAATATTTCCCGAGATTCAAAGTAAAAACATGTATTATGAAATGTTTCAGACATACACAGAGAATACTCTAATGAACTCACATTTACTCAGCTCCAAGAAATACCAGCTCACCACCAATCCCGTTTCCTCTATCTCACAAACCTCCAAGTTATTTGTTTATAATAATTTATGAAATTTAGTTTTGGTTACACATATTGTAGCATTCAAGGTTTGGGATGAATAATAAAACAAGGTGGATAGATGAACACCTATTTTGTAATCTGAGGATAAAGCAAAATATAAAAAAATGATTTGAGGGGACAGATTAAGGAAGGCCTTTTAAAATATAGGATACCCCAAAAAATGTATATACAAACTTTGAATAATTATAAAGGCAGGGTTTATTAAAACCTATTTCAGCCCTAGCTGGTTTTGCTCAGTGGATAGAGCAGCAGTCTTCGGACTGAAAGGTCCCAGGTTCGATTCTGATCAAGGGTTGTGGGCTTGATCCACATTAGGGGTTGTGCAGGAGACAGCCAATCAATGATTCTCTCTCATCATTGATGTTTCTATTTCTCTTTCTGTCTCCCTTCCTCTCTGAAATCAATAAAGATATATTTAAAAATTAAAAAAAATCTATTTCATCTTCAAAATTGAACTATTAGCTGTTAAAGTGTGTATACATTTAATACCCTGTATTTGGTTAAGTTGGCTCTTTTTTCTTTTTAAAGATGAGGGTGAATTATGAGTTGCTTTGGGCTGAAGAGAAGAAAACCTGATTGACAGCACTTAGATCAATAAATATCATTAAGTGAGGCAAGAGTTTAAGGAAGCCGGAGAAAATGGCAACTGGGAGACGTGGAGAATGAACTCCATTAAGGGAAGGGATTACAGATGAAAGCGGATTCAATGAGTCTGGAAGTCAAGGAGCAAAAAGTTTAGCAAACTTCCTAAAAGTCATCTATCAGGTATGAGGAGGAGTCATTAGTGACTCCTTGGTAGTGAAAGCCATTTAATGATAGAAACTATAATAAACTACAATAAAATATCTGAGATGAAATTAAAAGTGAGTTTGGTATGAGCATGTCACTTATACCCCAATAAGGAAAAAAAGTTTGAATAACAGACCAAATGGTCAAGAGCCATTTCAGTGACTGGGACCTTTGGATATCACTTCCAGTCATTCATCCTCATCACTTCTCCCAGCTTCATTCCTGGCCTGATGCCCATCACTTTTACTTACAGCCCACTCATTATTTTCTCCTGAATATAAGCAAGAATTTTGTACACACACACACACACAAACACACACACACTTATATTGTGGTTACCATTGTCAAATACTATTCTATGCCCTTTATAATTATTAACTTATTTTTTAAAATATATTTTATTGATTTTTTTTACAGAGAGGAAGGGGAGGGATAGAGAGTTAGAAACATCGATGAGAAATATCGACCAGCTGCCTCCTGCACACGCCCTACAGGGAATGTGCCTGAAACCAAGGTACATGCCCTTGACGGGACTCAAACCTGAAACCTTTCAGTCCCCAGACCAAACACTATCCACTGAGCCAAACTGGTTGGGGCTAATTATTAACTTATTTAACTAAGAAGAGACATGGTTATCTCCCCCAAAATCAAATGTTCTAAAATGATTTTCAATCTGTAAAAACTAAAAGGTCTGGTTTAAAACTCGAGAAAACAATATGAGCTCTAATCATTACAAGGTGGATTCCCGAGACAATCTCTGTCCCTACTTGGCCACACAACTATATCTGACAAAGAAGGTGCCGGTAGAAAAGACTTACACAGGCTTTGGGCCTTTTCTCAGAATCCTCACAACAACCGTTATGCTTTTATTTGTTTCATTTATTTGTTTATTTCTTATTTCAGAGAGGAAGGAAGAGGGAGAGAGAGAAACATCAATGATGAGAGAGAATCATTGACTGGCTGCCTCCTGTATAGGCCCTCCCCCCCCCCCCCCACGTGCCCTTGACGGGAATGGAATTGGGGCAGTCAGTCCACAGCTACTTCTCATAACAACTGTACTTCAAGTTTAAGTTAATAACCCTCTTCACCAAGCAATTTCCTACTCCTTAGAAAATTGCAAACTAATGGGAAAGTCACTTTTAGATTAACCTACAGTGAGATTAGAGAAACAATACAAAAAACAAATCTCTTAATTGCAACAAAGATTAGCCCGCAGGCAGTATTAAGAAGCACTCGGGTTCACTTATTTCACATTTCAATAGTATGCTATCAAACCAGTTCAGAGCCCGTTTTACACAAAACGACTCTACACTTTAAGGACACATTTTGAAATCTTTCCAGCCATTATCACACAAATGCAAACTGTCTTCCTAAAAAATTACCAGCGGCTCAAGTCACACGAGTATCTTATTTTACATAATAGTCTTATTCCTGAGAAAATACAGGTTTGGTTTTTTTTTTTTTAAAAAAAACACACAAACAAAAATCAATCCCTACATTAAATGCACCGAGATGCCTCTGTTTGACACTCATGGTGAGTATCCTTTGAAATAATTTTTGCAAATAATCACCTCCTATATACCTCATTGTAACTTACAGATGTCATGGGGTTGTCACCCTCACTCTAACAGTAACGTTGGCGACAGAAGTGGAATTCTCCAATGTATAGAATCTATTACAGAATTAGGGCTCAAACTCGTAGGAACCTTTTTACAGAGTCTGGCATTCTGGGTAGCCAATATTTACTGAACAAATCAATTGGGCTAGTTTTAGTTAACTTCTGGACAATCTCTCTACCTCTGCTTAACTCCTGTCACAGGTAACCAAACCTTGAGGTGTGGCATGTTATCCTGGGCAGAGAGATCCCATGTGCCCTGTAGCTGGTGCTCAGAATGTATTCCAAGGACTGTTATGAAATGAAGTTCACATTAACTGACTTTTAGAAAGTCTCTTAAATTGAACTGGACCTTCTGGGAAGTGACACTTCCAAACGCTAGGGACCAGCACAAGGGAAGCAAGGCTGGAAAGAAAAAGAAAAAAAAAGAAAGGCTTCATGAGCTCGGTTTTCAATCTTCTCTCCTGGAAGCGCCAGATACCAAAGGAATCACGAAAAAACTGGGAAAACTTAAAAGATCTCGGGTTGGGCTTCTTCCCTTTAAAAATATATGCAGAACTAAGATGTGATGAGTCATGCATGCATCCCTCCAGGGTTGCAAGGCAATACACGCTCCAACTCCACGGTGATTTAAACGTGAGAAGAGGGGAAACAGGTTTTTATGGTTTTTGTTTTTGTTTTTTTGTTTTCTCTCCTTTTTCCCCCAACTTCAGAACACAGAGGGGAGGGCTCCACAGAGAAAAGCTAGCGGCGGGATCAGGAGGTTTTAGGGTTTGTCCGGTGAGCGGAAACCTGATCCAGACCTGGGCAAGCAGATACGATGTCTGCACGGGTTTCCCCAAAGCCAAACGATTCCCCGGGGGGACACCGCCAATCCACACCGCGGTCCCCGTCCGGCCCGGGGAGCCCCGGCGGTCGGCCAAGAGCTCGCCCTGGGTGCATCTCAAGGTCACCAGCCCGGCGCCAACAGCCCGGAGAGGGGGGTGCTGGCGGCGCTGCCTGCACCCAGCGGGGCGGTGCGCAGGCCGCCGGCCTCCCCGGCTCCCGGAGCCCCCCCCACCCCCCACCCCCCACCCACCCCCACTTCACCTCGTACGTGGGAAGTCACGCTCATGGCGCCGTCGCTTGCAAGGCGTGTGCACTGGACGCGGAACCCGAACCGGCGGCTCTAGCTCCAGCGCGGGCAGAGCGCGTCCAGGTGCGAAAGGCGTCCTAAGGGCACCGATTCCGGGGCAGCGACCGCGGCTACCGCGCAGGCGCCGCGCGCGGCGGTCCGTCAGCACGTGCGTCTCCCCCCCCCGTCCCCCCCCGCCCCGGGCGGAGGCCGAGCATGCGCAGAGCGGCGTCCGGGGCCTCCAGGAAGTCCGCGGCCCCGGTTTGACAGCTGCCGGAGGGGGGGCGGGAGGAAGGGAGCCGCGGGGAGGAAGCGACTGCGCCTGCGCACACTGGCGGGGCGGGGTCCAGGGGCTCGGGAATGGGGGAATCCAGGCCAGGTTTTACGCCTCGCCCACAGTGTGTGTGTGTGTGTGTGGGTGTGTGCGCGTTCCTCCGGGCACTGGACAGGTGTTGGGAAGACATCTGCCGCAATGGGATATCACCTGAGATCTCACCCAAAAATGCCTGGTCCGGACCGGTCCCTGCAGGGCCCAGGCCCGCCCTTTCTTGTAGCATGCCGGTGGCCGGCACGGAAGCCAAGCGCGGAGTCCCCTTCCAGAATCTCTGCTGGCTCCCGGGGCGCATCCCGTCCTTCTGCCTTTTTATCCCAGCAGTTAGTGGGCTGATGAGGATGCTGGAACCCGTGCAGAGAGAGAGAGAGCGAGAGCGAGAGAAAAGGCTCATTTCAAATAATAATAATAATAATAATAATAATAAAGTGCTGGAAAAATGTTCAGTACAACCTTGGGGGTTAAAAAGAATTAAGATTTTTCTCTGCAGTCTGAAACCAAATGTCAGTTCCATTCCCTCCACCACCACCACCCCCCAATTTTTATTTTTATTTTTTAAATAAGAGCCGTTGAGGGGCAGCACACTGGGGAGAGGGGCCAGGATTGAAGTGAAGGGTGCTTTGAAGGAGCGTCTTCTAAGGCGCTGCGGGTCTGGACTGTACGGTTTCTGTGTGTGCGGGGCGGGCGGGAGTTGCAGGGAGCTGGTGCAGGGAAGGGGTGGCCGCCTCCCAAGCCTCCCACCCCGGGCACCGCAGCTGCCGCCTCCCCCTCCTCGCCCCTGGGAGCCCCGGCCGGCGCCGGGCGGCCGATCCCGGGAAGCGCGGGTGCAACGCGCCGGGAATGAATGAAAGCGCCCCAGGCTCGCCCGGCCCCCGAACGCCGGCCGGGGGGCGGGGAGCGCAGGGCCGCGAGCGTGCGCGCCCAGCCCGGTGGCCGGGGTGGCCGGGGGTGGCCGGGGCCGCCCGCCCGGGGTCCCGCGGCGGCTCTGGGCATGCTCAGTGGCGGCGGCGGCGGGTCGCGCGGCCCGGGGCTCGGGGCGGCGGAGCGGGCGGCGCAGACGCGCGCGGCGACTGGCGGGGGCGGAGGCGGAGGGGCGGGGCGCGGGGGCGGGGCCGCCGTCGCCGTCAGGCCCCGGGGAGCGCGGGGCGCCGCCGCCGCTCCGCCGCTGGTTCCGCGTCCGGGGCCGGCGTCCGCGGCGGCAGCGCAGCGGGAGCCGGGAGGAGCCGGAGCCGGAGCCGGGAGGAGCCGGGAGCGCCGCGCCCGCGCCCCGCGGCGCCATGGGCGCCCTCCCCGGGCCTCAGCGGGCACCCGCCGCGGGAACCCCCGGGCCTCCGCGCGGCCGAGCCTGAGCGACCCCCGCGTCCCCGGCGCCCTCTCCCCCTCCACCCTGTGGGTTTTTTTTTTTTTTCCTTCTCCCCCCCCTTCCCTCTGCCCTCGCCGCCGCGGCCGCCGCCGCCTCAGCTTACCGTGATGGCCACGGAGCCGCCGTCCCCGCTGCGGCGCGAGGCGCCCGGCCCCCCGGAGAGGCGGGCGCCGCCGGCGGGCGAGGCGGACCCGGGGGGCCCCCCGACCCCGGCGGGCGGCGCGCTCCGCCTCCTCCACGGCTGCGTGCCGCTGTCGCACCAGGTGGCCGGGCACATGTACGGGAAGGACAAAGTGGGTGAGTGGGGCCGGCGGGGGGTGGGAGCCCCGGGGTGGGGGGCCGGAGTGGGGTGGGGGGCAGCCTGGCGCCCGCGGCCCGGCCGGACGCCCCCCGGTCCCCCCGGTCCCCGCGCGGCCTCGCCCGCTCCTCCCGGGGCCGCGGGGCGCCGGAAAGTGGGGCGATCCCGGGGCGTGGGGCGCCGGGCCGGCCGCGGGGAGAGGGAGGGAGAGGGAGGGGGAGAGGGAGAAGGAGTGGGAGAGGGAGAGGGAGAGGGGTGCCGCCCGGCCTCCTCCCCGGGAGGGTGGGTGTCGATCGGCGGCGGCGCGGTTGGTGGAAATAAGGAACTTTAATTTGACTGGATGGGGAAGTCGGGGCTCCCCGAGCACGAGGTCCGCTTATTCTAAGCGGGTCGCTGGCGGCCCAAGGGGAGGCATGGAGGGCAGATGGTGCTGATCTGGGGCTTTTTTTTTTTCAGTGCATAGCTGGAGGGTAGGGGGAAACATGGGACTCTATGTATGTGATATATATGTGTGTGTATATATATATGTGTGTGTGTGTGTGTGTGATATGTATATGTGTGTGTATATATATATATATATATATATAGAGAGAGAGAGAGAGAGAGAGAGGGAGAGAGAGAGAGAGAGAGAGAGAGAGAGAGTCTTCTCCGGGATCCCTCCCTGCCCCCGGGGAGGTTTTCCTGATATCTGATGGATTTCTCCCGGAGGCTTGGTTCCTGGAGCAGAAACTGGGATTCTTGGTAGGAAACCACCGCCTGCCTCTGTGCAGGAATGGCCGCCCACAGGTCGGACCTTCAGTTACTCTGGATCATCCTTTCATGAGGCTGCACCGTGGCCTGTGGAGTGTCTGCCCATCAGCCCACTGCGCCCCGCTCTGGCGTTAAGCGCACCCCGGGGCCTTCTATTGATCTCCGCTCTTCCTGGCCATGATTTAAAGTTCAGTGCGGGAGCTCGAGTGCACCTAGCTTACCCACACCGGTTCCGCCTGATGGGTGAGTGTGCGAGGAGAGCAGATCCTAGGCCTGGAAGCCCCTTGGTAAGATGATTTGGGTGTAGGCCGGGTAGGTGATGCTGACATCTTCAGGCAAAATAGCCGGCTGGTGAAGTCTGGTGAAGTGACAGGCCTGAGGTTAGAAGGCGGAAACCTTTTTTCCCACCGTGCATGGAGCTTGAAGATCAAGATTGTTGAAGATGGATGGGTGCTCGTTTGGACAGAGGTTATTTCTCGCGGAGCGGCACTCGCCACTCCTTTTATCTTTACCTACTTTTCTTTCGTTGAAAGTTGGCATCAACGATGGTGTCATGCAGTTTGTGTGCCTCTCTCCCCGCTAAATTGCGAGTTCCTTGAGGTTGGAGACCAAATCTGTGTGTCCTCGCAGCCTTGTGCGTTGGCAGTGCTCAGTTAAACCCCGGAAGGGGAGTGTAAGAGTGAGAATGGCCTTCCTTCTGTACGCCAGATAAGGAAGTATCTTTCTCGGGGCGTGTAGATGTAAGGAAACAGCCTTCTCAAGATGCTTAGCGTGTAGTCTCGTGTGTCACTTAAGGTAATGAGAATATGAGAGTGCTTAAGGAGTAAAGTATTGTTCATCGATGTATACCTATTGATTTATATTGATGAATTGTAATGATGATATTCCTAATACACTATTCTAGAGGCCTGAATAAATCATTGTTTCCTAAGGGTACCTAGAGATTGACTTCTGTGTAAAGAAGGGATACACAAAAAACCTCTACATAAGCAAAATCTTCGGTGATTGTCACTTGAGACTGTAACCACTGCTTATCAAAGCTTGTATGTAATAGCCCATTCAGAGAGTTATCTCTGACTCATTACAGATGTACCTTGAATGTGACTTACAACTACTTTGGGAACAGTGGCTGAAGAATTTGTCACCCAAAATACCTAATAAGAAAGTAACTTAGATTCTAGAGGAAGGAGTCCATTCAACTTAAAAGAAACTTTCTTTTTTCAATTTTGTAAAACTTTTTTGTAAGACTAAGGGACTGTCTTTGTGTCACCAGTACACAATACCTCAAACATACTATGCTATTTAATAAATATTTGATGAGTTTAATTCTCATTTGTGTACACAATCTTGTTTATATTGTTAGCGAAAGGACACTGATGATAATCTTCCCTATTCCTAAAATGCATAACAAGATGGTCAGTAATTCAGAGGACAAGAATTTATGTCTCTCTACTATAACAAACCACAGATAGATGTCAAGTTTATCATGTACGTCATAGTTTGATTTGGCTGTCAACTGAAATTCTCAGAATAAACTTTCTTAAAAACATTGTGTGAATATTTGCTTAAAATTTCTGTTACTATCGGTAAGTAACCAGAGTTTTTCGATTTAGGATTGGTATCCTAGTGATTTTCAAATAGGAGTTGTTGGTGTGAATGAAAAAGCTGTTCAGGAAACAGTGTGATCTGATCATAAATTCCCAACTGGGCAGGTCATAGTCGTTGTATAACTTTAGTAAAAGATTTATCTTTGCCTTAAACAAGCCCTGTAATTTGTTGTTGTTTTTTTGCATCTAAAATTAACACACGTTTTTTAAATAACCACCCTCTAGAGAGCACATAGTCTTGTTAACTATCCTGTAATTCTCTCCTTGCTTTCTTCCACTTTCATGTAATCTTCCTTAATTTCAGATGCATAAAAGAAACTGCAAATTGGCCATTCTGCAGATATTTGAAATCTTGCTTCCCAGCAGTTGTTGGCTTGAATGAACACTTAGAAAAATTCTCTACCGGTTTGGATGTTTCTTACATCGACATTGCCTTTGTTAAATTAAAAATTAAGATCATGGACCCAATAGCATAACAGTATTTGAACAGAAAAATAGAACTTGCTATAGTTAAGTGACAGTATTTTTATTTTTATTTTTATATTTTATCGATTTTTTTACAGAGAGGAAGAGAGAGGGACAGAGAGTTAGAAACATCAATGAGAGAGAAACATTGACCAGCTGCCTCCTACACATCCCCTACTGGGGATGTGCCTGCAACCAATGTACTACATGCCCTTGATCGGAACCGAATCTGGGACCTTTCAGTCCGCAGACTGATGCTCTACCACTGAGCCAAACCGGTTTTGGCTAAGTGACAGTATTTTATCGTTCTGATATGTTATATTTTATGTCTTTCACTCAAATCCTATTTCATCAAAGTACATTGAATTTTTCTAAGAACAATAGTTCTTTTTTTTTTTTTAATTGTAAAAGTAGTACATGATCTTTTAGGGAAAAAATTTCAAGGAGTAAAGCAGTATGTAGGAACCTTCCCCCTACTCAAGTGCAATAGCTGGTGACTATTTCTGGTGTGCCCTTTCAAGCCTTTGCTTCTGGGCACACGCATAAACACATAACACGATTCAGACTTTTCTTATAAACCTATGTAAGCAACTTTTTGTTTCCAGTCTGTATTTTATCATGTAGTATATCCATATTTTTGTACCTAGGATATACTTTTTATTAGTATAAAGTTCATAATTCTCTTATGCTTTTAATGTTTGTAGGATTTGTACTGTTATCATTTATTTATTCCTGATAATGGTAATTTATGTTTGCTTTTTCTTTTTTTGATCTTTCTAGCTAGAGGTTTATCAGAGAACCTTTTAGTTTCGTTGACATTTCTCCATTGTCCATCCTCATTTTATTTATTTATTTATTTACTTATTTTAAAAAAAATGTATTTTTTGTTGATTTTTCACAGAGAGGAAAAGAGAGGGATAGAGAGTTAGAAACATAGATGAGAGAGAAACATCGATCAGCTGCCTCCTGCACACCCCCTACTGGGGATGTGCCTGCAACCAAGGTACATGCCCTTGACTGGAATCGAACCCGTGACCTTCCAGTCCGCAGGCCAACTCTCTATCCACTAAGCCAAACCGGCTTCGACATTTATTTATTTATTTATTTATTTATTTATTTATTTATTTATTTATTTATTTTTGCTCCTGTCTTTCTAGTTATTTGGGTTTACTGTGTTCTTTTTCAATCTTAGGTTGGAACCATTAAAAAATTTTTTTTTTGTAAAAAAAATATATTTTTATTGATTTCAGAGAGAGGTAGAAATTTTTTTTGAGAGAGAATGTTTCGTCTGCCGAGCCTGCAATCCAGGCATGTGCCCCAACCAGGAATCGAACCACGACTGCCTGGTGCATAGGTTAAGGCTTAACCACTGAGTCATGCCAGCCAGGCTGGAATATTCTTTTTACTTTTCTAATATAAGCATTTAAAATGACACATTTTCCACTAAGCACTAAGCAGTATTTTTAAGCTGCATTCCACAAATTTTGATATGTTTAGTTTTCATTACCATTTAGTAAAAAGTATTTTCTAATTTTATTCCTTTTGAATTTTCTGTTCTACCTTTTCTGTTACAACCTTTAACATATTAATTATGGTTATTTTAAGCTTCTTTGATAATTACAACATCAGTGTCACTTCAAACTTTTATTCGTTGCATTATCTTTTTTTTTAATATATATATTTTATTGATTTTTTACAGAGAGGAAGGGAGAGAGAGAGAGAGAGAGAGAGAGAGAGAGAGAGAGAGAGCTAGAAACGTCAATGAGAGAGAAACATCGACCAGCTGCCTCTTGCACACCCCCCACCGGGGATGTGCCCGCAACCAATGTACATGCCCTTGACCGGAATCGAGCCCAGGACCTTTCAGTCCACAGACCGACGCTCTACCACTGAGCCAAACCGGTTTCGGCTCGTTGCATTATCTTTTGACAGTGATTTTTTACCGTTGCTTTTTCATATGTCTTACAATTTTTTATTATATTTTAGACATTATAGGATTTAAACAACTTATGCAAACAGTATTTTTGCCTGAAATTAATACATCTGTTCTGTAGGCTATTAATGTTGGTGATTGAATCAGTTTAGTCAATAGAAACAAGTTTGAATTTTGTAGTTGTTATGGTATGTTCTGTTATGGACTGAATGTTGTGTCCCCTAAAATTCATATGTTAAAAAAACAACACCCCCCAAAACAAAACAAAAAAACCACACAAAAACAAACCCCAATATGATTGTATTTTGAGATAGGGCTTTAATAGGGGTAATTAAGATTAATGAGGTCACAAGGGTGGGGGCATGATCCAGTGGGATTCCTAAAAAAGAGACATGAGAGGGTGTTTTCTCTCTCACACTTTTACTCTCTTCCCCGCCCTGCTCCTACTGCTCCTCTCCCTCACTCCCTTCTCCCCTACAGTGTGAGAAGGCTACAACCCAGGAAGACAGCTCTAACCAGGAGCCAAATTGGTTGGCACCTTGAATCTGGGACTTTTAGCCTCTAGAACTGTGAGAAAATAAATATTTGCTGTTTAAACCATATGTCTATGGTATTTTGTTACGGAAGCCTGAGCAAACTAATACACTTTCAGTGCTCCATGGGCTTGAAATTCCTCTGTTATCCTCCTCTGTAATAAAAGGCCAATATGCAAATTGACCAAACAGCAGAACAACCAGTCGCTATGACACACACTGACCACCAGCAGGCAGATGCTCAATGTAGGAGCTGCCACCTGTGCAGCAGTGCTAAGGATGTGCCACTGAGGCCTTAGGCCCGCTCCCCGCAGGGCCTCTACTAATCTTATGTTTAGAGAGGCTGATTTGTCAAAGGATTTTTCTTTCTTTCAGTATTCCTGTTTAATTCTGCTTTAGATCTTTTTACAACTTCTGTTTCTCTCCTGAACACAATTAGTGTTTCCCAATAGATAAAATACCTCATCTATTCCGTATTTATTTTTATTTTTATTTTTTTAAAATATATTTTATTCATATTTTATAGAGAGGAAGGGAGAGAGATAGAGAGCTAGAAACGTCGATGAGAGAGAAACATCGACCAGCTGCCTCTAGCAAACCCCCTACTGGGGATGTGCCCGCAACCAAGGTATATGCCCTTGACCGGAATCGAACCCGGGACCTTTCAGTCCGCAGACCGACGCTCTACCACTGAGCCAAACCGGTTTCGGCTATCTATTCCGTATTTAAAAATATATATATTTTATTGATTTTTTACAGAGAGGAAGAGTGAGGGATAGAGAGTTAGAAACATCAATGAGAGAGAATCATCGATTAACTGCCTCTTGCACACCCCCTATTGGGGATGTGCCCACAACCAAGATACATGTCCTTGACCGGAATCGAACCTGGGACCCTTCAGTCCGCAGGCCGACGCTCTATCCACTGAGCCAAACCAGTTTCGGCTATTCAGTATTTATAGTCGTTTTTTTCCTATAACTTTTTAACATGTTTATAATAGTTTTTAAATCCTTGTTTGCTGATTAAAGTTACTTGGTCATCTGTCAACTTCTGTGTTTGTCAGTTGACTTTGTTTTCTCTTGATTATGCATCACGTTTTATTGATGTTATTTATATATCTAATAATTTTTTATTGGATTTTTTCACATTTTATTTAAAGAACAGCAGGGAATTTCCCCCCTACATAGACTATAAGTTCTTTCCTCTGTTAAAGTAAGAGATGATAAGTCATATTCTTCCCAGAATGTGGGTAAGCTGATGCGGGGCTGCAATCTTAGATTTAGTGTTTCTGTTACTGGCCCAGGCTCTCCCCTTCCCCCACTTTTTCAATCTTGATACTTGTTCAGCTGGGAGGGATTTGTCTGCAGTTTAAAATATGATTGGTTTATTTTTGGAGTATGGAATTCATTCACAGGGAGAATGCCTGGGATTACCATATTCTCTTACATGGCCACTTTTTCTGAAAGATTAGCTGGGGTGTGTTGCAGAGTGAGTAGCGTGGGAGAATTGCTGGACCAAGCAGTCTGTTAGGACTGTTGTTTCTAATCCACCCTGCTACCGCATATTCTTGTCTGTTGTCAAGCTGGCTTTTGCTTGCCTGTCAAAGTGTGTTTGATGGCAGAGTAGGTGCCTGTCCCAGGGAAGAGAAGCTGCCGTGGCTCTCTCATTTATGAATGCTCCGTGTTTGCCACCCTCTGAAATTGAGTTCATCAAGATTTCTTTTTATCTTTCACTCTTCATTGGTTCATAGAAAATGTCTCCTACCATGGGAGTGAAGGGCTTTCTTGTTCTACATATTCCAACCCTCAGAATTAGAATTTCTCTTCACTAATTTTTAGTTGTCTTAGACCAGTGGTTGGCAAACTGCGGCTCGTGAGCCACATGCGGTATTTTATTTATTAGCCCCTTGAGTGTGGCTCTTCCATAAAATACCACGTGTATGCGCGCACGTACAGTGCGATTGAAGGAGTACCCTAATTAAGTTAAAACAATGTACCTACCTATATAGTTTAAGTTTAAAAAATTTGGCTCTCAAAAGAAATTTCAATCGTTATACTGTTGATGTTTGGGCTCTGTTGACTAATGAGTTTGCCAACCACTATATTAGACTATTTCTTTTTTCTTTTTCTTTTTTAAAATATATTTTATTGATTTTTTACAGAGAGGAAGAGAGAGGGTTAGAGAGTTAGAAACATCGATGAGAGAGAATCATCAATCAGCTGCCTCTTGCACTCCCCCTACTGGGGATGTGCCCACAACCAAGGTACATGCCCTTGACCAGAATCGAACCTGGGACCTTTCAGTCCGCAGGCAGACGCTCTATCCACTGAGCCAAACTGGTTTCAGCTAGAGTATTTCTTAAAGTCTCTAGGTCCTTTGATTGCTTACCAACCAGTCTTATCCACATGGGTTTATATTTACGAATTCTATAGCTAGGTATTAAAACAACTTAATTACTGCAATCTTAAATTGAGACTCTGCTTCTGTTGATTAATTTTTGCATTTTTATTATGATTAAGAATTCCTGACACTTGGCAACAGCAGTGGAAATTAAGAGGCATGTTTTATCAAAGTTGTAAATAGATTTATTTGGACTTGTTATTGTGTTCTAACGAACATGATTTTGTGAAAAACTCAATATATGAAAATTTAAGATTTTAACATATTTTTGGGAATGAGTCTTAATGGTATAGGGCAGTGGTTGACAAACTCTTAAGTCAACAGAGTAGCAAACCGCAGCTCGCGAGCCTATAGGGGCAGGGTCAGTGCTAGGATATGACTTCAGAAAAAGACTCCTTCTTTAAGTGGGCTGATTATGAAAACGTGCCCCTTCCTGCTTCTGACTTGGTGCCCCCATTTTCCTATTGGCTAAATGCCCTCATTCTATCTTTGCAACTGTACATATTAAATCTGAATCAGGAAAAAATTTTTGCTTTCTTAGATGAGTGAAAAGTATAAGAAATTACCAAGTAGAAGATTCATATTGGTCCACCACTAACATTTTTTTCTATATAAAAATGAGATAGATTTGTGCTACTGCTTTTAACTTGTTTCTTGTCCTATCTAATAAAGATATAATATGCAAATTGACCAATACTCCAACACACAAGGTGGCTGCCCCTGCGTGGTCAAAGATGACCACCACAAGATGGCCTGCAGGGGAGGGCAGTTAGGGGAAACCATGCTGGCAGGGGAGGGCAGTGAAGGGCAATCGGGCCAGCAGGGGAGCAGTTAGGCATTGATCAGGCTGTCAGGGGAGTGGTTAGGGGCAATCAAGCAGGCAGACGAGCGGTTGGGAGCCAGCAGTACTGGATTGTGAGAGGGGTCCCAGATTGGAGAGGGTGCAGGCTGGGCTCGGGTGGATCAGCGATGGTTAATGGGGGAATCAGGTGGGTGGCGGGAGGACCAGGCTGGCTGTCAGGCCATTGGAATCACTAGCTCATCCTGGCTAGCTCGGGCTAGGCCTGCAGGAAAGCAGGTGCTGGTGACTTCACCTCCATGTGTGTGCACCGGGCTGGCCGCCGATGGGATGTGCTGCCTGCTTGGGGCTGCTCACGCTGGGGCAGGTAGGTCACGGGCACCCTGCAGCTTCCGTCAGCGCCTCAAGACCCAGTGGCGGTGGTGCCCACATGAGCAGCCTCAGTGGGCAGTGCATTCCATCAGTGGCCAGCCCGGCTCACCTCACCGGCTTTCCTGCAGGCCTGAGCTGCTGAGGATGAGCTAGCTTGTGAGCCCAGCGGCCTGAGAGCCCGATGGCAGAGGTGGCGTTCGGCCTGGGGAATGGCAAGCGGGCAGAAGGTGGCCCTGATTGCAGGAGGCTAGGGCTAGGGACCAAACCTGCACGATTTCGTGTGTGGGGCCTCTAGTTTAACTATAAATTAACATCTCGTGGAAAGTCTGAAGAAGCTAAAAGGGAATAGTTGTGGAGACAATAAAACCAAGCTATTTAGAATTTGTGTTCTGGGGCTTTGCATATAACAAGCACTGAAATACGTTGGTTGAATGTTAACATTTCTGAAATAAGTAAAAGGAAACCCTTAAATTTATGAGTCGTTTATCTGTAACTTCAGGAACAAATCTAAATCTATTCTAGGATGCAGGATATACTATTACTAAAGCATTAAAAAATACAGTATCTGATTTTTGTTCTATAGGTATCTTGCAACATCCAGATGGCACAGTTTTGAAACAGCTACAGCCACCTCCAAGGGGCCCAAGAGAGTTAGAATTCTATAATATGGTAAGTGAGGTAAGATTTGTTTGTTGTATTCATAGTGGTTTTCAGTTCTCTGGTGGTGACTCAGTAATAAATACGTTTGATAGCATGTCTTGTATAATGTGTGTGTGACTGAAACAAAAGCTTAATGAAATATAATGCTTATCTTTACTTATGCAACTTAATATTTTCTATTCTGATCCACTAAATTGATTTTTATTAATAGGTTGCGACCTACATTTTGAAAAATACCTGAGAGACTGTTTGTATTTCTCAGAAATGTTGAGTCTAAATGTTTTTTCACTATAGAATTTCTTAGCATAGTGCTGATGTGCACTGTAAATCTCCAGAGCATGGTGGTAAGGGACAGACTTAACATCTAAGTAATCACATGAGTAGGAACACCACCCCTGTCTAGTTACAAAACATTTTCATCACCCAAAGAAAACCCTGAAAGTCTGAAGGCATGATGCTTTGTTCCTCCCTCCGCCCAATCCCTGACAACCACCAATCTGCTTATACAATATGTGACTTTTTATGTCTATTTTCTTTTTGGTCTAATATTTTTAAGGTCCACCTTTACTGTAGTGTGTATTAGTATTTTGTTCCTTTTTATGGTTGAGTAATATTCCGTTCACATTTTGTTTATCCATTGATGTACCTTTGGGTTGGTTCTATGTTTTGACCTTTATAAGTAGAGCTTCTATGAATATTCATGTACAAATATTTGTTTAACTACCTGTTTCCAATTTTTTTGATATATATCTTAAGACTGGAATTGCTGGGTCATATGATAATTCTACATTTAGCTTTTTTAAAAATATATAATATATATTTATTGATGTTTTTACAGAGAGGAAGGGAGAGAGATAGAGAGCTAGAAACATCAATGAGAGAGAGTCATCGACCAGCTGCCTCTTGCACACCCCCTACTGGGGATGTGCCCGCAACCAAGGTACATGCCCTTGACCGGAATCGAACCCGGGACCTTTCAGTCCGCAGAACGACGCTCTACCACTGAGCCAAACCGGTTTCGGCTACGTTTAGCTTTTTGAGGAACTGTCAAAGGGTTTACCAAAGTGGCTGCACCATTTTACATTTCCTTAGCAGTGTATGAGGGTTGTAATTTCTCTAAATCCTCACTAGCACTTCTTAGTTTTCTTTCTTTCTTTTAATATATTTTATTGATTTTTTTACATAGAGGAAGAGAGGGATAGAGAGTTAGAGACATTGATGAGAGAGAATCATCAATCAGCTGCCTTTTGCACACCCCCTACTGGAGATGTGCCTGCAACCAAGGTACATCTCCGGAATCGAACCTGGGACCTTTCAGTCTGCAGGCTGACCCTCTATCCACTGAGCCAAACCGGTTTTGGCTTAGTTTTCTTTCTTAAGGGCCATTCGAGTGAGTGTGAAGTGTTGTTACCTCATTGTGCTATATTTTAATTTGCATTTCCTTAATGGCTAATGAAGTTGGTCATCTTTTCATATGCTAACTGACCATGTCTAAATCCTCTCTGGAGTAATATCCATTTAGATCCTTTGTTCATTTCTTCATTGGGATGTCTTTTATTTAGTCACTAGGCCTGATATAGGAAATTCATGTAAGGGGCTTGGCCCTTGCAGCCCTACTTCCTCTGGAAGGTAGCCTGGCTGTCTGGTCTAATTAGCACATTATGCTTTTACTAGAGGCCCAGTGCATGAAATTCGTGCACTCGGGGTGGGAGGTTGTCCATTGAGCCTGGCCTGCACCCTCTTGTGGTCCAGGAGCCCTTGGGGAAATGTCTGACTGCCTTGGAGATGGGTGAGGCTCCCGCCACCACCTCTGTGCTCACCAGCTGTGAGGCTGGCTTCTAGCTGAGTGGTGCTCCCCCTATGGGAGCACTCTGACCACCAGGGGGCAGCTCCTGCTTTGAGCTTCTGCCCCCTGGTGGTCAGTGCACGTCATAGTGACCAGTCATTTACCACCATTTGGTCAGTTTGCATATTAGCCTTTTATTATCTAGGATTATTATAGACTAGAGACCTGGTGCATGAAATTCATGTACAGGGGTGTGTGTCCCTCAGCCAGTCTGCACCCTCTCCAATCTGGGACCCCTCTCACAATCTAGGACTGCTGGTTCCCAACTGCTTACCTGTCTGCCTTCCTGATTGCCTCTAACTGCTTCTGCCTGCCAGCCTGATCACCCCCTTAACCACTCCCCTGCCCGCCTGATTGATGCCTAACTGCTCCTCTGCCAGCCTGATTGCACCTAACTGCCCTCCCCTGCAGGCTTGGTCACCCCTAACTGCTCTCCCCTGCAGGCCTGGTTCCCCCCCCCCCCCCCAGCTGACCTCTCTTGCTGGTCTGATCACCCACAACTGCCCTCTTTTGCAGGCCTGGTGCCTCCCAATTATCCCTCTCCTGATGGCCATCTTGTTGTGGCCATTTGTGTTCACATGGGGCAGCCATCTTTGACCACATGGGGGTAGCCATCTTGTGTATTGGAGTGATAGTCAATTTGCATATTGCTCTTTTATTTGATGGGATAGAGGCCTGGTGCCTGGGTGGGGACTGGCTGGTTTGCCCTGAAGGGTGTCCCAGATTAGGGTGGGGGTTCCCTTGGGGCATGGGGCGGCCTGGGCAAGGGGCCTATGGTGGTTTGCCATGTCGCCCTGCAACCCAAGTGGAGGCCCTCATATCTGGGATTTATTTATCTTCTATAATTGAAACTTTGTAGTCTTGAGCCAAGGCCAGGACAGACCAGGGCTGTGGGAAGCTTGGCTTCCTCCACCATGGGGAGCAACTCAAGCCTCCTGCTCTCTCCAGCTCGGTAGCTGCTGCCATTTTTGTTGGGATTTATTTATCTTCTATAATTGAAACTTCGTAGCCTTGAGTGGAGGCCAGGCCGGCCAGAGCGGGTGGGAAGCTTAGCTTCCTCCATTGCTGAGGAAACCCAAGCCTCCTCCTTGTTATGTGGCCACAGCCATCTTAGTTGGGTTAATTTGCATATTCGGTCCTGATTGGCTGGTGGGCGTAGCAGAGGTATGGTCAGTTTGCATGTTTCTCTTTTATTAGTGTAGATAGTTCTTTATATATTCTAAGTACAAGTCCCTTGTCAGATATATGATTTAGAAATATTTTCTCCTGTTCTTTGGGTTGTCTTCACTTTTTTCATAGTGTTCTTTGAAGCTTAAATTTTTTAAATATTGAAATTCAGTGTATCTTTTTTCTTTTTTTTGGTCACTTGTGCTTTTGGTGTTATATCTAAAATTATAGTTATATTTTCTTCTAAATGCTATGATGTTAGTGCTTAAGTTTAGGTGCAAGTAAAAAAAAAATACAAGCTAAAGTTACAAAACAAGTACATTATACATGCTTTATCATTATTAACTTATTTAACTCTCACAACTACCTATCAGATAGCTTCATTTTATACATGTGTACATTAGGCATGATTAGTTTAAATAATTTGATCATGATCATGCTAAAGTAAATAGTGGTCCCAGGATTTTAATGTAGGCAGTCTAAGTTCTAGGATATATGTTTTTAGCTGTTACATAATATCTCATTTTTCAAGAAAGTATTTTATATTTACTCTGTAAAAGTCTTGTATATAATTTGTTGGATTTATTCTAGGTTTCTTGTATTTTGTTTCAGTTGTAAATGGTAGTTCTTGAATTAAGTGTTCCAGTGATTGCTAATATATAAGAATTAGAGGCCCGGGTGCACAAAATTTGTGCACGGGGGTGGGGTGGGGGGTAAGGGTGGGGTCCCTCAGTCCGGCCTGCAACAGCGCCCGTGTCCTGCGCCCCGGCCTCTGGCCAGAGGCCCCCCTCTCCCTCTGTGTGGCCAGGTTGCAGGACACTGGGCTTGCATCATCCCTAGAGGCCCCTCACCCCGTTGGCCGGGGCGCAGGATTCTGGGCTTGTGTTGCCCCCCGAGGCCCCTTCCTCGGCGTGGCCGGGGTGCGGAGTGCTGGGCTCGCATTGCCAGGGCCCCGGCTGCTATGGGTGCCACCATATTTGTGATGGAGTGATGGTTAATTTGCTTATTACCCTTTTATTAGATAGGATAAAATGGATATCTAGCTAGTGTTCTTTGTCTAGTAATCTTGTTGAATTCTTTTATAACTCGTATTATCTGAGATTCTCTAACAATTTTAATTGTTTTCTATATAGGTAATTTTATATTTTGTAATTGGGAGTTTTGTTTGTCCTTTTCGAATCCGTATACTTCTGTCAAGGACTTCCATTTCAGGGCTGAGTAGAAGCAATACTAGGGGTATCTTCCTCTTATATAACAAAAGTGCTTCTAACATTTTCCTGTTAAAATACGACTTCTCTCTGACATTTTGGCAGATACATCTTCCTAGGTTAAGGAAATTGCCTTTTGTGTGAGTTGAGATTCTGACAAGAGATAAATTATCTATTCTGTCAATTTAATAAAGCAATGGTTTACCTAGGCATGGTCAGAGTTAAGACTACCTGCAAGAGATAATGCTATAACATCTTTGGGCCGCTAAGGGTAAGGAGAGGGAGTGGTTACTGGAACCCAGGGAAGGTAATTTTATGAGAAGATATGGACTGATAAGGAGGGAACTAGAGAAGTAAATAACCCAACCTCAACTCTCTACCACCACAAGTAAGAGAATGACCATAGGGCAAGGGATCACATTGATGCAGTTGAGTCTTGTCAGCTTCTTGGGAAGAAAATTGTGGAAGTGGAAAGGGAAAATTTATAGCATCCTTTCAATTTTTATCTCAGGAAACAATTTAAAGTGTGATATGAATAGGTATTGAATATTTTTCAGCTACCTTTTCTGTATCTTTTGAAATTAGCATGAGTTTCCTCCTTTAATCTGCTAATGCCATAAATGATATTATATCTATCTAATATTATATCACCTTTCATTTTTGAAATGAAACCTACTAGAGTGTCTTTTATTTTTAACAATGTGAATTCCTGAATATTGTTTGCTAGTGTTTTATTTCAGATTTTTTTTACAGCTATGTTCATAAATGAGATTGAATTATTATTTTCTTTAAATTTTGTCTTTGGTTGATATCAAGTTATTTTAGCTTGATGGTTGATATCAAGTTCTTTTAGCTTGATAAAATGAGTTGAGGAGCATTTCTTATTTTATTTTGTAGAAGAATTTGTATCATATAAAGATTTTGTTCCTTAAAGGCTTGATAGAACTTACCTATCAATTTATCAAAGCCTTTTGCCTATCTCTGCTTCATATATATGTGTGTGTACATTTATATATGTATGTATTGATTTCAGAGAAAAAGGGAGAGGGAGAGAGAGATAGAAACATCAATGATGAGAGAGTCATCCATTGACTACTTCCTGTACACCCCCTCCCAGGAATCGAGCCTGAAGCCCAGGCAAGTGCCCTGATTGGGAATCCAGCTATGACCTCCTGGTTCTTAGGTCGATGCTCGACCACTGAGCCATGCCTACTGGGAATGCCTGTCTCTTTTTCTTCCTTCCTTTCCTCCATTCCATCCTTCTTCTTTTTTTAATCCGCATCCTAGGATATCTTTTCCCATTGATTTTTAGAGCAGAAAGGGAGAGAAGGGAGAGGGTGGGGAGAGAGAGAGACAGAGAGACAGAGAGAGAGAGACAGAGACAGACACACACACACACACACACACACACACACACACACACACACAGAGAGAGAGAGAGAGAGAGAGAGAGAGAGAGAGAGAGAGAGATGTGGGAGACACACGTTGCCTGTATGGGAGTGGAAGGTTGAACCTACAACCCCAGTATGTGCCCTTGACCAAGAATTGAACCAGCGTCCTCTTGGTGCATGGTTCGACACTCAACCACTGAGCAACACTGGCCAGGCATTTTCCATCCTTTTTCCTTTTCCTTTTTTTCTTTTTCTTGGAAGGGGATATATTTATCCCTTTTTAACCACAGTGATGTCTTTCTCTCAGTTGTTTGGCTCTCAGTAAGGCAGACCCATACCACTTTCCCTCCTCTATAGAGAGGGCAAAGTGGATTAAGCTGAACAATTACCTCCTAAAAGTGAGAAAGGGATTAGACTACTGCTTGAGAACTGTGGAATTATTTTGAATGTTTTATAAATGGTTGTCACATCAACAACAAAAAAAGTAATTACAAAGTGTGTACACCACAACATGCTTATAAAGACACTTTGCATTTCCTTAAATGTTCCCAAAGATGCTCAACTACAGGGAGAGGCAGAAACTTGGCAAAAAGGATAGGGCGAGGGGCCTGGGAGGCTGTGGAAGAAGAAAGCCGTCTTCCAGTGAAACATCAGCCCTCAGTTTAAAGGTCAGCTGCGCACTTGCAGACTTGGGTGTTTACTAGAATTATGCTTAATCCCTGGATGCCCTGGCCTGGAGTACAATGTAAACATGTGTCCTCCCAAGATTACTCACCCCACTGATTGTATCTGGAGATAAAAATTCCAGTAAAAGCCAAACGAGCCGGCAATAGAGGCCCGAGGCAGGCAGTGGAGGCCTGGCCGGGAGGCCTGGCCGGGGGTCTGCACGCGCACAGGCCGGCTGGGAAAGGTCAAGGAATAATTGGGGCACCGCCTTCGACACTCCCTTTCCCTTAGGTCAGAATTCCCGTAAACAGGGCCGGCAGCATTCCACACACTTTATCAAACTTTCCAACCAAGCCTCATGCTTCCCAACATCTAGACATTTCTAATATTTTCTAGAATTATTATTAGAATTATTACTGCCTATAAATCAACAAATTAAGTGAGCAATGATTAGAATTATGTTGAGGTAAAGATATATTTTTTTAAAAAGGTAAAACCACAACTTCTTTACAGATATCAAATATGTAAGTGTTAAAGATGTTAAACTTACTATTTAATGAGGGAACTACGCAGATGTTAAAACTGGTTCAAAAGAAAAGTCAAAGAAGCACACATTTATATGGAATAAAAGGAAGTTGAAATGAATTTAGAAATGTTCACTAAACTCCCACCTTCCCTGGCCAGAATTTCTTTGCAAGAATTATTTTGCATTTATATGAACAAGAGTTATTTTGCATTTGCTAAGAGTTCTCTACAGCTTACTTTGTTGTAAAATAGTTCAAGGACAGTAGAAGGCTAGAATTAGATAACCTAAACAATACATAGTTTCTCATTGGAAACACTGTGTACTCTGTTGTTTTTTTGCTTACTCAAAGTTTTAGATATATTATGATAAGCAGTATTATTTTATTTGAGAAAAATGTAGGGCACTTGTAAAACATTATAAGAAACTAATATGCAAGTTAATATTTCTCTCTTTCAGGTTTATGCTGCTGATGGTACTGATGGTGTTCTTTTAGAACTACGAAAATATTTACCAAAATATTATGGCATCTGGTCACCTCCCACTGCACCAAATGGTAAGTTTTACCTAAAATTCATCTTTTATTCTTAATTCAGGAGAGTGGTTTTATAAACAGTTTATATAAAAGTAAGCCTAGTATTATAAAAACTGAATACATGTGTGATTTTCTTTCTAATCATTCTCTACTTCATTAAATAAACTTATTAATACTTTTGCTCTTCATAACCAATTTCTTATATGGTATATACAAATTAATGATCAGTCTGTTATAATTGAATGAAAAAATATATATATACTAGTACTTAATACTGTATTAATTTACAGATGTTCTCTTTTTGTAATTTCTGGGCAATTTTCTTTTTTTCATTTTGAATAGGAAAAAAACGTCAGGAAATATATTTTCCTTGCATAACTTCCTCCCTGTCTCCTATCCCATTTCTTTATTCCATTCTTCTGGGCTTTAAATTGCAATATTTTAAAAAATACCAGTAAGTTTTATAATTAGAGGACAAACTTATGTATGCAAGGGCACAACATTTCTCTCTCTTAATATTAGTTAATACTTGAAGCAGTATTTGCCACTTCTGGGCCTTTCACTGAGCAGACAATTTAATTAAATAAGCAACTTGACTGTGTAACTATTGAAAAAGGTTGGTGAATGGGGTAAGAATTTGAAATTTGACTGAGTTTAAGAATAACCAATGGGCTGAAACTGGTTTTGCTCAGTGGATAGAGCGTTGGTCTGTGGACTGAAGGGTTCCCAGTCTTATTATGGCCAAGCCTGCGTTGCCGGTTCAATCCCCAATGGAGGGCTCGCAGGAGGACGCCGGTCAGTGATTCTCTCTCATCGTTGATGTTTTGTCTCTCTCTCCCTCTCCCTTTCTCTCTGAAACCAATAAAAAAATATATATATCAAAAAAGTGACAAACTTTTTTAAATGTAGATAGTACTTGGATTATATTTTGAGAACAGGAAAGAAGGGGGCTCCAGCCTGAGCTTATCTTTTCCTTAGTTCTTTGTCTTCCTTTGACTCATGGGCTCTATATCATGTTTCATCAATAGGGAACCATAGTATTCTCCTGTGAGTATCCTCAGTTAGGTCATACTGCATCAGCGGTCCCCTGGGTATTTAGGATTCGCCTGTCCTTCAGTTGTATGTGAGTGGGGGAAAAGTGAGCCTAAGCTCTTTCCACTCCCCCCCCCCCCCCGTTTGTTCCCTCACCCTTCCTTCTTGTCTGTTAGTCCCAAATGTACATGTTTCTGACTCAGATCAGCATGTTGCTTAAATTATTTCACAATCATTGTGATTATAGAGATTTCCATTATAATGTAAGAAACTTAGATTTCAATGAATTTTGCTACGGATTAATGTTTAACTTAGGACATTACTTAATTATTATTTCTCAAGAATGTCACTTCTAAAGAGTAATTTGTTGAGGATGGTGTAGATTGGCTATCTAGGTACTGTAATTAAGTACTTAGTTTTAAAAGATTGTTTAGAAGGGTTTTATTATCTCCACAACTATTTCCCTTATAGCCCTCAGACTTTCTGATAAATATGTGTAAATATTTATAGAAATTCTTAGGTCATCCATGAGTGCAGTAATCCATGAGAGGAAAAACATCTGTTGGTTGCCTCCTGTATGCCTCTTCCTGCATGCCCCGATATCTGGGCATGTACCCTGAGGGGACAACATTTAACCAATCAATTGAGCCACACTGGCGAGATCTCTCATTGCGCCTTTTTAATGTCCTTGGAAACCTTACATCTACTTCAAACACTCCTGCAAGTGTTTCTCTGTGATATTTATACTAATTGTTGACTCTGGAGTTTTAACTTTTTTTCTCAGTTTTAAATTTTCCTAATTTTGTTTCTTCTGGAAGTTATTTGAGTGGTAATATGTTTGCCTATCACTAATTAAAGTTTTTATTTCATAACAGATTTATACCTAAAACTGGAAGATGTGACCCATAAATTTAATAAGCCCTGCATAATGGATGTAAAGATAGGGCGAAAAAGCTATGATCCTTTTGCCTCATCTGAGAAGATTCAGCAACAGGTCAGCAAGTACCCATTAATGGAAGAGATTGGATTCTTGGTGCTTGGCATGAGGGTAAGAGTGATTATTAGTATAGTACACATATTTTTCTTTACATGTTCTTTCCTTAAAAATTATAGATGTCATTATGATACTAATATATAAGATGATATATTTTCTAATTCAGATATAATATAAATTTAGATATAATATAAATAATGTGGTAAGTTAATGTTATATTGTTTATGATTTTGCCATGAGGAAAGTACTATGTTTATATATTTAGTAATTTTCCTATATTTTTGGTATTATTATTATTATTTTAAATATATTTTATTTATTTTTTTACAGAGAGGAAGAGAGAGGGATAGAGAGTCAGAAACATCTATGAGAGAGAATCATCAATCACCTATCTCTTGCACACCCTCTACTGGGAATGTGCCCGCAACCAAGGAACATGCCCTTGACCAGAATCAAACCTGGGACCTTTCAGTCTGCAGGCCGATGCTCTATCCACTGAGCTAAACCAGTTTCAGCAATTTTTCTATATTTTTAAAAGAGAAAATAAAATTAGGTAACTGTGGTTTAAAAACAGTTGTTTTATTTGCTCATGATTCTGTGGGTTGGCAGTTGGAGCTGGCTTAAGTAGACAGTTCTGCCGATCTCACCCAGGGTCCCTGTGTGGCTGCACTCATCTGGTGGTTCTGCAGGGGCTCGGTGGTCTACAATGACCTTTCTTATGTGTGGGAGCTTGTTCTAACTTTCGGGTGGGCCTTTTGCCATGTGGTTTCTCATCGTCCAGGAGGCTAGTTGGAGCTTCTTCATGTACCACATTCCTAAAAGGCAAGAATGGGAGCTACAAGGGCTCTGGGAATAGAGGTTAGATGTGTGGAGGTTAAGTTTGATAAATGATTGCTATCTATAGAAGCATAATGGTGTAGTTTTGAAATTCATCATACAAGATGACATGAATCTTTTGAGTTTTAAATAGGAGACTTAATAAATACGAAGCATTATAGATGGATTGTTATTGTGATAATTATAACGGCACAGTTGAATTTGGTATTCTGATCAAAGAAATTGTTGATACAGTTATTTCATTTAGAAAACTATAATTAAATGTGGGAATACATGAAAAGGAAAAAGGATTAATGGCATGATGTTAAAACAAGAAATAAACATCTCACAGGAGCAACTATTTAAACATTCGCTGTTTTCAAATCTTACTCTCCCACTTTCCTTTACACTTTTTTCCGAGGTCCTTGCCTTCTGCTTCAGAAAAAATTAAAGGCATTAGGTAGGATTTCTTTTAATTTCCTGCCAACAGATGTGCATACCTAACCTACAAGTGCTTTCATTTCCCTTTTATTCCGTTCTCTCACACTGATGAATTTCCTGACCTAAGGACAGACCTTCCCTATGCCCTCTGGATCTCATTCCCTCCCACCTCTTTAGGAATCTAATACTATTGATCCTTCAGCTTCTGCCTCTTTCCTAGGTAGGTTTGTTTTATATATGTTCAGATCACTCTCCATTTTTAAAAAACAACATCAAAACCTACCATTACCTTGCTCTGCCGTCTACCAGTGGGTTTAACTTGCCTCCTCTTCACAATCAAAGTAGTTATTTCCATTGCCTTACTTCCCACTTAGTATTTTTCAGCCTCCAATCCGGCATTTGCTCTACCATGCCACCAGATCGGCTTTCACTAAGGTCCCTAATGACATCTTCATGTCACTAAATATAAATGCCATTTTCATTACCCTATTGCACTTTGAAAAGCAGCCTTCAAGGCCAACTATGTTTTCCTTGAAACATTCCTTTTTGTGTCCTTGAAATTACACCCTGTCCTGGTTTTTCCCAAAGGCTACTTTGCAGTTTTCCTTGCCAGCTTATTTCTACCCTCCCCCCCCCCCCCCCCCCACACACACACACACACTCTTACACTGATACTCCCAAAGGCATATCTGTAGCCTCAGCTTTTTCTTGATCTCCTAATCTGGATAGCTAGAACCCTACCAGACATTTTACTAAGGATGACTTAAAAACATCTAGAACTAATATATAAAAAAGTGATACACTTATTTCACAACCAACCACAACAAATCTCAACAAATACTGAGAATATTCCTTATCTCAGAATTGACAGTGCTAGTTTTGCACATGCTAATTTTACAAACTGAGTCACCATTACCTCTCAGAGCCATCCATTAATCCTATTGATCTTAATTCTTCAGCATATCAAATCCCATTATCACCGTTATCCTTTTATAGAACCTGGTCTCTTAACTGATTTCTCAAGTTCAGTTTTTCTTTCTTTCTTTCAATCTGTTCTCCAGACATTGTAAAATAATCACAGCATTCTCCTGTTAAAAACTCTTTAGTGGAATTCCATTGCCTTAGGGTACATATACAGGATAAGTAAAAAAGGCATTTTGTGATTTGGCCCTCCTGGGATATGTCGCTTTCTATATGAACTTTAGATTGGCATATATGGTTATAAAAATTGTTTGTGTTTTATTATAATTTCATTTTAGTTGTGGATTAATTTAAGTAGTACTGTTTTCTTTAAATTTTTTATTTTTTTATTTAATGTATTGGGGTAACATCTATATAGAAGCCTAAGTGTCCATTACAGTAGAATGACCTGAACAACCAGTTGCTGTAATGCACACTGACCACCAGGGGGCAGGTGCTCAATGCAGTTGCAGCCCAGCAACTGTCGCCTCCTCTGTCTGCTGGGGCCTTCGGGTCCCAATAGGCCTGGCCCTGGTCACTGGCCAGGCCTAGGGACCCCACCCATGCACGAATTTTGTGCACTGGGCCTCTAGTTGATTTATAAAATTATAGGCTTCGGGTATACAATTCTATAATATATTATCTATATATTGTATTGTGTGTTCCCCAAGTCAAGTCTCCTTCCACTACTATTTATACCTCTCCTACCTTCCCTCACCTTTCCTCTGATAATCACTGTGCTGTTGTCTGTGTCTGAGGGTTTTTTTTAAAATTTATTTATTTATCTTTCACCATTTTTACCCAGCCCTGCAACCCACCTCCCCTCTGACAGCTGTTCTGTTCTCTATGAGTCTGTTTCTATTTTGTTTGTTTATTTTGTTCATTAGATTTCACATATGAGTGAAATCATATGGTATTTGTCTTTCTCTGACTGGCTTATTTCACTTAGCATAATACTCTCCAAGTCAATCCATGCTGTCACAAGGGTAAGATTTCCTTCCTTTTTTATGGCTGAGTAGTATTCTATCACGTAAATGTACCACAGCTTTTTTATTCACTCATCCACTCATGGCCACTTGGCCTGCTTCCAAATCTTAGCTTTTGTAAATAATGCTGCAGTGAACATAGGGGTACAAGAAGTGATATCTTTTATATTGAGTCTCCCTCTCTGAGACCATGGGTGTGTGTTTGTGTGTATGTCTTAGGAATTTGTTAAAGATGTCTTTATATAGATTGTATCTTTTGTTGTTTATTTTATCTTTTGTTGCCTTTGTAAGTTTTTCATTATGTTTCTAACCAGTTATTTGTGTATATCAGAGCTCATTTTCTGCTTATTAATTTGTACTCAGTCACAATTTCAAGTTTTTACTAGTTTTTCACTTGATTTTTCAGTATATGTCCATTACCTAGAAAGAGTAATATTTTTATCTCTTCCTTCCCAAATTATTATTCCTTTGATTTCTTTCTCTTGTCTTATTTGCATTTGCTTAAGGTTTCGAATATTAGATAAAACACCTTTTTTAAAAAAATATATATATTTTATTGATATTTTACAGAGAGGAAGGGAGAGAGATAGAGAGTTAGAAACATTGATGAGAGAGAAACATCAACCAGCTGCCTCTTGCACACCCCCTACCGGGGATGTGCCCGCAACCAAGGTACATGCCCTTGACCGGAATCGAACCCGGGACCCTTCAGTCCGCAGACCGACGCTCTACCACAGAGCCAAACCGGTTTTGGCCACCTTTTTTTTTTTTTTTTTTGACGCTTTTTATATTTGAGGACAGATCCTTTTCTTTATTTCCACTTTAAACTTGAGTTGAGGTTGACCTTTGATGGATTGAGGTAGATAATTTTCTTAATAAACTACTCATCTATCTGTTTAAAAAGTTTTCATTGATACTAGGTGTAAATTTATTAAATGCCTTTTTAGAATCTACTGATATGATGACATGGTTTTTCCCCCTTCAGTTCATTAGGATGACTCATATGAATAGATCTTTCCACCTTTAACCAATGCTGAGATAAATTCCACATGGTTGAGGAGTATTCATTTTTAATATTCACTGCTTTTTCTGACAGGTTTATCATGTCCATTCTGATAGCTATGAGACACAAAACCAGCACTATGGAAGAAGCTTAACGAAAGAAACTCTAAAGGAAGGTAAGAATGGAACAACCAGATTTCAATGCTTTTATTACTGCATAAATATCTAAGTAATTCTAAAGTGATTTCAATTTTGTCTTTTGGAATAATGATTCAATTCATAAACTTTTTAAAAAAATGAAATTTACATTCACACATAACCTTGGGTATATCTTACATTTTCATTTATTTATTTATTTACTTACTGTACTTAAATAAAAATAAATATCTGTGAACCAACCACAGTTCAAATGCTGGAACTAGAGGTTGTCTTTAAATTCATGGTATATATGCTGAAACTGGTGTGGCTGAGTGGTAGAGCGGACTGAAAGGTCCCGGGTTCGATTCTGGTCAAGGGCATGTACATTGGTTGCGGGCACATCCCGGTGGGGGGTGTGCAGGAGGCAGCTGGTTGATGTTTCTCTCTCATCGACGTTTCTAGCTCTCTATCTCTCTCCCTTCCTCTCTAAAATATCAATAAAATATATTTAAAAAAATAAATTCATGGTATATAGTCCTGGGTGGTGTGGCTCAGCATCAGTTGGTTAAGCATCATCCCTTTTTCTAAAAGGTTGATGTTTCAGTTCTTGGTCAGAGCACATGTCCAATTTGTTCCCTGGTCGATCAGAGTGTGTGAGGGAGGCAACCAATCGATGTTTTCTTTCACATCAATGTTTTTCTCCTCCCCTTCTCCCTTCCACTCTCTGAAATCAATAAAAACATATTTAAAAATCAAAGTATATAAATCTATGTTAAAACTGCTTGTTACACAAGAGACTTTAAAGTGTCTGTTGTAACATGTCATTTTTTAAATTTCTCTTTTATAGTTGAGCTGTATATTCTTAACTTCTAGAACTACATTATGAATGAACAAGTGGCATGAAGAGTAGTTTAAAGTCTGTTAATATATATAGTTGTAAAATATTTATGACAAATAAAAACAATGATATCGCCGAAACTGTTTTGGCTCAGTGGTAGAGTGTCGGTCTGTGGATTGAAAGGTCCCGGGTTTGATTCCGGTCAAGGGCATGTACACTGGTTACGGGCACATCCCCAGTAGGGGGTGTGCAGGAGGCAGCTGATCAATGTTTCTCTCTCATCGACGTTTCTAGCTCTCTCTCTCTCTCCCTTTCTCTCTGTAAAATATCAATAAAATATATTTTAAAAAACCCCACAAAATACAATGATATCCTAAATTTCTGGAAATAATATTCTATTGGAAGGTTATTCTTATCTCTGCCTAAGATGGGAACAGGTTATGTGTAATGTAAAGAGCTTAAAGAAGAATTTTTATTTTATGTGTAAAAAAACAGGCATCCATCATGTGATTGTAACAATCAGTATTTGCCTCAGCCAATAGCAAGATAATATGCAGATTGGCTCTTTTTTAAAAAAATTAAATATATTTTTATTGATTTCAGAAAGGAAGGGAGAATGAAGAGAGAGAGAGAAATGTCAATGATGAGAGAGAATCATTGATTGGCTGCCTCTTGCACACCCTGGGGATCGAACCTGCAACCCGAGCTTGTGTTGGGAATCGAACTGTGACCTCCTGGTTCTTAGGTCCTTGACAGCCACTTGTGCCACTGCAGCTGGGCATGCAGATTGGTTTTTTATTAAGATATTTCCCAAGCTAATGTGAATATATTTTTTTAGCAATTTCTGTCTCAGAGTGAGGAACAACTATTTAAAGGCAAAAATAAAATTGTACATACCAATAAATTTTCAAATATGATAAAGTAGGCATAAATAATTTTAAGAGGCATAAATAATCTGATAGGTTAAAGTATTTAAAAGTCTTAATTTTGGATAATATACTCAAACTGGAATAGTGCTAATCCCTAATGTGAGTTTAATTTGTGTGGAAAGATTAATTTAATCAGTATTATTGAGAGAGAAAAATTAGTGCTGTTATGACTTTGTATTTTGGTAATGGACTGTTGACACCATTAAAAATGGTTATGATTTGACTCTAGGTTTTAGATTAGCTCTTGCATGTGATTCTGATAAACAAGTAATCCTATCTAATAAAAGAGTAACATGCAAATTAACCATTACTCCACTACACCCATAAATCACACCCACAAGCCACTCCCACCAGCCAATCAGGAGCAAATATGCAAATAAACCCAACCAAGATGGCTACTATAGCTACAGAGAGCAGGGAGGAGGCGTGGGTTTCTCAGGCAATGGAGGAAGCCAAGCTTTCTGCCTGCTCTTGCCAGCCTAGGCCTCTACTCAAGGCTACAAAGTTTCAATTATAGAAGGTAAACAAATCCAAACAGAAATGGCAGCAGCCACAGAGCTAGGGTTGCCCCTGGCAAAGGAGGAAGCCAAGCTTCCTACACACCCTGCCTGGCCCAGGCCTCCACTTAAGGCTACAAAGTTTTAATTATAGATGGTAAATAAATTCCAACAGAAATGGCTGCAGCCCTGGAGCAAGCAGAAGGCTTGGCTCTGCTCCAGGCTACAAAGTTTCAATTGTAGAAGATAAATAAGTCCCAGATACCAGAACCTCCACTTGGGTTGCCAAGGGGTGTGCCTGGCCTGCAAACCATCACAGGCCCCTTGCCCAGGTCACCCCATGCCCCAAGGGAACCCCCACCCTGATCCGGGACATCCTTCAGGGCAAACCAGCTGGCCCCCACCCATCCACCAGGCCTCTATCCTATCTAATAAAAGAGTAATATGCAGATTGACCATCATTCAAACACACAAGATGGCCAGCAGAGGAGGGAATTTGGAGTGACTGGGCCTGCAGGGAAGAGCAGTTGGGGGACCAGGCTTACAGGCGAGGGCAGTTAGGGGCAAACAGGCTGGCAGTGGACTAATTAGGCATCAATCAGGATGTCAGGGGAGTGGTTAGGGGGTGATTAAACTGGTAGGCAGAAGTGGTTAGGGGCAATCAGGAAGGCAGGCAGGTGAGCAGTTGGGAGCCAGCAGTCTTAGATTGTGAGAGGGATGTCCAACTGCACGTTTAGTTCCAATCCTACCGGAATTAGGCCTAAACTGGCAGTCGGACATCCCTTGAGGGGTCCCAGATTAGAGAGGGTGCAGGCTGGGCTGAGGGATAACTCCCCCTCCCCGTGCACGAATTTTGTGCACTGGGCTGCTAGTCTTTCTATAAGATCCCTCAAAATAGCAAATGAAATAAATCTTGGAATACATTCCTTAAGAATATGTAGAGAGAACTAAACTACCAGTCTATCTGTAATAAACTAAACTACCAGTCTATCTGTTTTGTTTAAAGGCTATTTCACTTTACATAAGTGTAACTTAAATATTCACCAGCATCTTCACCAGAAATTAAGTTGAAGTCCAGGTTTCTATGTCTGACTAGAATTCTTTCTAGTTCAGTTTATTGCAAGGTATGATGGGGGGGAAAATGATATCTACGATGAATTTATTTAACAAGTGGTAGCTGTTTTATAATTATATAATAATAATAACAACAACATATTACAGTGATAATATATGTTCCTTTCTATAGGAGTTTCCAGGTTTTTTCATAATGGATTCTGCTTAAGAAAAGATGCCGTTGCTGCCAGTATTCAGAAGATTGAGAGAATTCTGCAGTGGTTTGAAAGCCAGAAGCAGCTTAACTTTTATGCAAGTTCATTACTGTTTGTTTATGAAGGTTCATCTCATCCAACTACTACAAAATCAAATGACAGAACTTTGGCAGGAAAGTTCTTGTCCAAAGGACAACTCTCGGACACAGACGTACTGGAGTACAATAATAACTTTCGAGTGTTAAGTTCCACGACAAATGGAAAAATAGAGGCTTCAGTAGGCAAAAGCTTGTCCAAGATGTATGCTCGTCACAGAAAAATGTATTCAAGAAAGCATCACAGTCAGACTTCATTGAAAGTTGAAAATATAGAGCAAGACAATGGGTGGAAAAGCTTGTCACAGGAACATTTAAATGGAAATGTACTTTCCCGACTGGAAAAAGTTTTCTACCATCTTCCCACTGGTTGCCACGAGATTGCGGAAGTAGAAGTGCGAATGATAGATTTTGCTCATGTTTTTCCTAGCAACACAATAGATGAGGGATATGTTTATGGACTGAAGAATTTAATTACTGTACTTCAGAGTATTTTGGACAATTGAACCCTTTGCTGCAGTCTTTTTAAGGGGTGGGGCAATCATTGTGAAGAGCAGCAGTCAGTATCTCTGCACTTGTAATGCCATGTAAACAATTTGTATTGTGAGTCTACATTTTATTTGTCTTTACACTTTTGGTAGAAGGGTTAACTTTTTTATAATCTTACTCAGGAAAACTAATTATTTGTTCATTAGAAAACTATGAAGAATAAAGAAACTTTGGAATGCTAAGCAGGGAATGTGGTGGTACATGATTTAAACATCTATTTGGCTCAAGCAAAATGCAAAACAGTCATTAAGAATTTAGTTTTCTGTAGCCAATTTATCATGAAATCTCTGTCCACCCAGCCATGACAATGAGCCATATCTAAACTCATTACATTTATGAGAACACTTTCAAAAATCTAGAAAGCACAGGTTGATGTCCTTAGTGTTACTTTTTGAAGTTATTAAAACTGGAAACATTCTACTTCAGAAATAAGTACTGTTTAGATTTTATATTCAAGTTTAGACCAGCATATCTAAAGGTGCTTCTTAGTGAAATGATTTTGAATTATTTTATTCCAGAATCATATTTTCCCTTTAATTTTAATTTAGTACTCATATTTCAACATGTTATACTTCATGAAAAAGACAACAATTGAAACAGACAACAAAAATCTTGAAATTAAGGGCGCTAATAATTATTCTTGCCAGGGCAAGAAGATATAAGTTACTTGGAAGAAACATGCTTTTCTTTTAAAAATTTTCATTTATGGGAAAATTGGAATATATATTTACTATATTGTGAAAAGTGGAATAAACTCTATGCCTTTTCCTCTACGGCTTCAAAAAGGTGGGTGATTGAAAGTTGGTCTTATTTCTCCTTGAAATAACTTGAATTTTTAAAAAATTGATATATTTTTATGTGTCCATTTAGTTAAGCAGTAGTGTAAATCTATGTTGCTAAAAATGATGTTTCTCAAACTTCTAATAATGCAGGGAAGGATAGCATCCAATAATGTGTTATCAAACATGCTGTGTAAAGTAGTACGTCATAGAGAGTGGTGCATATCTAAACCATGCTTGTTTCATTTACTCAAAATAGTTCTATATTATGTTCAAGAGAGAAAATATGATTTAATTTTATAGATGGGGGATAATGCTATTTTTCCTGGATAAATTAGATTCTGTATTATCTACTTCACACCTACGTTTTAAAAAATATCCAGTTATTATTGAAAACTTTAAAGTTAATTTGCAAATATGTTAAATGTATATGCTCTTATTGCTTGCATTTTGATCCACTAATAACACATCTAAGTACTTAAGAATTTTGCCATGTTCTTTGGAAAATGTTTTAGAGCTGGGAATTGTTAGTGTGTCCCAACCCCTTCGCCCCATTTCTCTTAAGAATTATAAAACTTTGAAATCCAATCACTTTTTTTTTTTGGGTATGGAGGAAAGTATCACAATTTCATGTTTGTAACCTTCCCAAGCCTCTCTGAGGGCACTTGGCAAAATATTTGAGCACAAACAGACGTAACAAATGCTCTGTGAATTCTAAGTTTAATAAACCTATTAAACATGAATAACTTTGAAATTCATATGCATTTTATTATGCAAAATTTGATTGTTTTTAATTTTTTTATTTGTAAGTTTCATATAGGCACTTCGTATTTTTCTCTGCTGCCTAAATGGGTATTAGATTTTTTATTTTATTTTTGTGGGGGTGAATTTCAAGTATCAATAGAAATGTTTTAGTTTTACTTTATTTTCCCTACATTATAGATTTTTTGTTGTTGTTATTTGGATAGTGGCTTGATAAATCTTAAGTTCAGATAATTGGACACTATTTTGACTACGAACAAAACAAAAAGTTTTTGTAGGGAATAGTATCAGCCTATGTAAAATGAATTTAATACATTTAAGTATTATTCAGGTTTTTATCCACATTTTATCTCAATAAAGTATTTCAACTGTTCCAGATTTTTTTTTACCCATATTTGGAAATATACTTTTGTAAAATCTGTGTCTTACCTTTTTATAAAATAGATAATATTTTGTTTATTTTAATAAAACAAGAAGCCCTTTTATCTTTTGTTTTTCAGGGAAGGGATTGACATTTGTTTGTTTACATTTTTTAATAATCACTGTTATCTAATGCTCATTTTATGTTATTTTATAAGTAAGCTTACATATAACAGAAAAAGTATCTGTTTATGTAATCTACATGTGACTATTTTACTATCTAGTCTAATCATTTAGCATTATGCTGAAACTTACCACTGCAGGAATAGAATGATCACTATTCACCAAGCATATTTAAACATGTAAATGTTTAAAAAGTAAGCATAATAAGGATATAGTTTGGATTAATAGATTTATCACTTTTTTCCCCACTAGAAAATACAAATAATGGTTTTAGTGTATTTCTTATGGAATGCACTAACAAAAAGAACTTTAAGAAGTTATGAGAGTATTACATTTCTCAAATAAAAACTTAAATTATATAATAGTTTTATAAGAAATTATTTACACTAATTGATATTTTAATATGGATGGAAGTTGCATAGGTTCGAATAAAAAATTGATAAATGCTAAATATTTTATCTAAGTAGTTTTTCAAGAAATAGTTGTGAAAATGTATATATTACATACCTCTAAAATGGAGCTTGTGGTATTTTCAATTCAGTATTCATTATTCTTTATGTGTATGGAAAGGTTGTACTTACTATGTCTCTTACACTACATTTTGCTATTGTGAGGCTTAGACTGTATTCAACTGAGTAAGAACTTTTTAAATTTTATTTTGACAGTATAATTTACTGTTTTATGATTTTCAAGATGACGTTCTCCATATCTCTATAATGTCTATCAAATTTAAACATAACTGAAGAAAAAAATTAATTTTCAAATATAATTCAGTTGCATTTTTCTTGTTTCACGCAACTGAAAACATTTGTTTCTAGGATTTGGAATATAGAACACACAGGATGAAAGAAAATGGTAAAACAATAAAAGAATTTTATGTGTGAATTATAGAAATTTGGCAACTATTTTAAAGCATTATCATTTTAGTACCATTTACTCATAGCAGTTCAATATTTTATACTTTAAAACTTGATTTGCTTTAAAAATTATTTACCATGCTTTGTAATAATCTTTCTGATCCAGTGCCTTTAACCTTGATTTGATATATGTATAGCTTCAGTTGTCTTTCCATTACATTCTATGTTATCACAGTGTAGATATCAGTTTCTTTTAAAAAATGGTTGGTTTGGTTATACAAAGAGGTAAATTGCCTATTAATGCTTTGGGAAAACAAGTAGAGTTGCCCAGGGAGGTCATGCTTCCTATTAGTTCACTAGAGGCCCAGTGCACAAAATTTGTGTACGGGGAGGGATGGGGGGGATTGTCCCTTAGCCCGGCCTGCACCTCTCAAAGTCCGGGACATCCCTCTCACAGTTCAGGACCCCTTGCTCCTTACTGCTCGGATCGCCACTCCTTAGCACTGTCACGGAAGCAGGAGAGGATCCCGCCACTGCCGATGCGCTTGCCAGCTGTGAGCCCGGCTTCTGGATGAGCAGTGCTCCCCCTGTGGGAGCGCACTGACCATTAGTGGGAAGCTCTTTGGTTGAGCATCTGCCCCCTGGTGGTCAGTGCTCATCATAGTGACCGGTCATTCTGGTCATTCCTCCATAACAGTCACTTAGACTTTATTATATAGATTCAAAAATACTGGATATATGCCGTATGCTAACCATTTTTAGTTCTTGAATATATAGTTGTGAACCAATCAGACAAAGCCCTATTTCCAGCATTCTGTCTAGATGGCATGGGGTTGGGGACTGAATTAAAATAGAGATACAGAGAACTATTTATTTCAAGATGATAAAGTTAACTAGCATTTGAGTTAGTGTAAAGATAAATAATAACTATTGAGTTGAGATGAAGCAACTAACAATTTAGATCGAAAATAGTACTTTGCAGCATTGTAATCTCTATTTGTCTTTGAGTTCAGATAGTAATATATAGCATATAAAGGCCTTAATTTTTCAGTTTTCTTACTGATAAAGGTACGTTTACTTAAGATTGTCCATTTAGAGTAGTGCTTTAACATTACTGTGAGGAATATTCCATTATATTTTCACAAGCAAATTACTGCACATTTTTTACATTGTATTTTATAATTTAGTACTAACGTTTTAGGCCTCAATCTTCAAGTCAGTCACTGGTATTTTAAATTTGGCAATGAATGTGAAATTTACTCTTTGACTTACAGGATGATTTTATTGTTACTTAAAATGCTTGTTAATATTTTAGGAAGGTTGGAGTTTCCATTTTTGAGGCGTTAACGTTTAAATTATTTTGATAGCATCTAGTAAGAGGAAATAGTATTCATGCGCTTAAACATGAATTTCATAAAATTAAAATATACTCTCAAGAATTTTTTCAGTTAAACTTTGTCATCATTGGGGCTAAATTTTAACCTGGTGTTCACTTAAAATATATATTAACAAGTTTAATGATGAAGTGAAATAGTCTTAGGGATGATGTATGATGCATCTAAATATAAATGATTATGGCGTGCACAAAGACACTTTACTACGGGAGATGTACTGGAAGATTTGTGAAAGCATGTGAAATTGCACCTAAGCTTGTATTTTTAGTGACTGTGCTAAGTTTATTGTAACTGATGAATGAATGTATTTAGTCTAGTCAGAGTTACTTTTTGGTTTAAATGTCTCTTAATGTATTTGTAATTTGTACTATTGATGGGGTTATTCTTGGACTGCAGGGGTTATTGTCAATGTGTGATTTTTATTTTATAGAATCATCTAATGTGATATACCGATTTTTATAAGTGATATTTAGATAATTCTAATAACTGTATATTTGACAACCTATTAAAATGTTTTGCATTGGAGTTTTTTTTTTCTTTAGTTATATACTAACAAACTGGTATTTTAAAAATAACTTATTCAAATATTTGCATATTAGATATATATAAGAATCAGATTCAAAGATGATTAAGATAAGGTGTTAATAGAAGCATGGATTGAAAATGAAAAAGTATGTTAACCTTTACGTAAATATTTGTTCATTTTTCTTTTAAAAAATTATAAGTTTTATTTATTTTAGAAAGGAAGGGAGAGAGAGGTAGAAGCATCAAGGATGAGAGAGAATCATTGATTATAGCTGCCTCTTGCACACCTCCTGCTGGGGATTGAGCCCACAACCCGGGCAGGGGCTCTGACTGGGAATGGAACTGTGACCTTCTGGTTCATAGGTCTGTGCTCAACCATTGAGCCTCACCAGCTGGGCACTAGCTTCCATTTTACTTACCTACCTGTCTGTCTATTTAGAGAGAAGGCGAGGGAGAGAGAGCAAGAAACATTGAAGTGAGAAACATCCATCGTTGTCTCCTGTACGAACTCCAACTGAACCTGCAACTTAGGTATGTGCCCTGAATGGAAATGGAACACACCTCCTTTTGGTGTACAGGGTGACCCAACCAGCTGAGCTGCACCGGTCAGGGTGCTTCTTTTTTCTACTTCCTATTAGGGTTGAACCTAACCCAGCTAGGTTATGCCAGAGGCAGAGAGGACAGTCTAAGTAAGGCTAGCCTGACCACTCAGTCAGCCATTCATGCTACTTAACACCTCAAAATGTTCCTGGCTTCAACAAACATTCTTTATAATGTGTGTGGATCTGCAAGTCAGTGGAGTTGTTCTGCTGATCTTGGCTGGACTTAACTCACGTTTCTACAGTTAGCCGGCAGGTCAGCTGCGTGGGGAGGGGGTTGTGAGCTAGTCTAGGATGGCTGGGGCAATGTGTCTTCTACTCAGCAGGCTAGACCAGGCATTTTCCCTAGTGGTGGTAAAGGTCCAAGAGAAGACTCTTGAACATGCAAACAAGTTTCAACCTTGTTTGAGTCAACTTTGCTACTACTATTGCCCAATGCAGTCAGTGTGGGAGGACACTGAAGGAGGGCATGATGCAAGGAGGCCACAGTGCCGTCAACAACATGTCCAATCTCAGACCAATTTGCATAAGGCACCAGGAAATTTGAGTCTTGGCTTGTCACAGTCATGATTTAATCAGGCAGCAATGTCAGATCAAGGGACACAATGTGCGTATTCAATTCTGCTGATCAAAACAGAGGGAGCAAGACAGCAGCATATGCAAATTTAAAAATGTTTTATTCTTTATCTTTTAAAAAAAAATCATGTTTCCACCCCTTCCCTTCTCTAGGTAGAACTCACTGGGTCCTTTCACAGTATTGCCATCTTCAATGACAAATTTCTATGTTATAATCTGGGGAGTGGTTGTTAAACTTGGATGTTACTTGATGTTTTTCCAAGTGTGTACAAACATGTTTCCATAACAAAAATTATGCAAAACCATGTACTTTCTTTTTTTTAAAAATATATTTTATTGATTTTCCACAGAGAGGAAGGGAGAGGGATAGAGAGCCAGAAACGCCGATGAGAGAGAAACATCCACCAGCTGCTTCCTGCATATCCCCTACCGGGGATGTGCCCGCAACCAATGTACATGCCCTTGACCGGAATCGAACCCTGGACCTTTCAGTCCGCAGACCGACGCTCTACCACTGAGCCAAACCGGTTTCGGCAAAACCATGTACTTTCTATTATGTGTTATAGATAGATACCACTTCACCAATTGATATTAAAACCTTTTCACTGAACTAATTAGTAGTTTTGCCTCAGTTTTTAGGTACAAAGACTACTTAATTTTAAAATACTATTTGAACTTGAATGTGCTGTTTTATTGTCAGTTTAGTTGGATTTAAGTTTCCCATATCAGAATTTTACATTAACCCATTATTTGTCATTTTCTCCCTACCATATATTTCTATTATTGGTGTATAATATACTAGTGAGGGTGAAAATTCTTAGAAAGATTGTCTGTTTACTTAATACTTTCCCTTTCCCATGCCTTGCCCTTATATTTTCTCCAGAGGGGATACTATTGTTTTTTGCTCTTAATTTGTTCTGAATATATTTCTTAGGAAAAATAAAATTAATAAATGAGAACATTTAACCATAGCCGGTGTAGCTCAGTGGATAGAGCGTCAGTCTGTGGACCAAAGGGTCCTGGGTTTGGTTCCGGTCGAGGGCATGGACCTTGGTTTCAGGCTCCTCCCTGGCTGGGCCCTGGTAGGGGCTTGTGCACGCGACAACCAGTCTATGTGTGTCTCTCATATCGATGTTTCTCTGTTTTTACCTCTTTCTTCCATGTCTCCTAAAAATCAATGGAAAAATATCATTGGGTGAGGATTAACAACAACAAAAGACTAAAAAGAATTAGGACATCTAGCATGCTGGACTTATCCAAAGCAGACAGTGGGTTCATCTCTAATTTATAGTTTCCAGGTCTGGTAATTCCGTATAAATTCAAGTAAGATGATTAATCAGACATGTGCTCAGGAAATTTCACAAATATATGCTATGTAACTTTTCCTGGTTGTTTAATGTTTCTTTATTTTTTGTTACAGCTTTTGTAGAGACCTCGCTTTTACAAAAGGGCTCACGTATTTGGCTGTTTGAAAGTATGACATTTATATTCTTTTGAATTAAGCCACACATAGCAGATAACCTATTAGAAGCCTCTACGTAACAAAATCTATAACTTAAGTATCACAGTGTTTTTAAACTGTTTACAGTTGTCTTTCCAAGTGGCGTTGCACAATTCCCTGTGTTTTCAGGAGAGGATATTCAAGGTAAGTGGTGATTGTTTCCCCCCCATACCTAAATAACTTTAAGCCAGGAGGTGATGGGTGTTCTGCAGAAACATTGATATTCCTGCCTCCTTCCCTAAACAAAACAAAGCAAAAGCAAATCTTGTCAATTACCTGCTTTCCTTCCTTATTATCGTCATCTAGTCACTTTGCCTTGTGATGTAAATAGGGCACCTGCTTACAGTCAAGTTATTGGTGATTACTCAGTCCCTGACCACTTCGTTCCTGATGTTTTGTTTTCACTCCCATTTCAGCCACCATTCATTGTTTATGGACATACCCGAGACCTGACTAACTGCTCTCTCACTCTGACTGCCTCCTGTACTTTGTTTCCTCTTTCTACTACTTGTAGGTCAATCGTTGTTTTTTCTTCCTCCACTAGGAACTCAGGTGCATCGGTCCTAACTGTGCCTTGTCTGTCATCTTCACCTTCTCATTTTCATCCTTACACAACATGGATTCCAGACCCTTCATTATGGTCACTCCCAAACACACAGCCACACCCTCCCTTGCCCAGATTCCTCCCGGCATAATCACCTGGCAAATTCCCAACACCGACGACCTCCCGTGTTAGATAGCTCAATATCTGCACGTTAGAGTTAAAAATGGTTAGAGAAAAATACAGTACAGCCATCCAACTGGTCCCGCTTGAAATTGTGACTTCATACTCCAAGGCGTCTCTTAATACTGTGAGAGCAATCCTACACTTCCCAAATCAGTTCAACTCCCCATTCTTCAGACAGCCAGTCACATGCCACCTCCCTCAGCTCTTAGTTCATGATTTTGCTTTTTCCCTAAGACAATAGCAGCAGTTAAAGTACTTTTTATATCAGTCACTTTCCCCTCACATTTATCAATCAATTTACCTTCTCCTAGACCCATACATTGCTTTCTTCTCTACTGTTAGAATGGATGAACATTGACACTTTTTCTTTGAGGTCCGCTTCTCTATTGCTGCCCTCAGATCTGACACGCTCACATATTTTTAAAAAAATCACTGGTGCAATTGTGTCTCCTTCTGAAACTTGAATTTACTCCTCCTACTGTATTATTTTCATCAATATACAGGTGAGATATTCCATACATGTAATAGCCCTACATACACATCTTTTTTTTACTGACTTCCTCTGAAACAGGAATTTTTAGGGGTGAAAAAGACAGGTTTTAGTAAATTTTAGAAATTTTAAAAATTAAGGGGACTATGGAATAAACAGGGCTGCAGAGAAGAAGTATATTTTCATAGAATAGGGGAGCTGAAAAGCTGCAAAAGGTCTATATTCACAAAATAAAGGGAAGAAAGCCCTTCATCTAGAAGAAATAAAAGTGTCCCCCCACCCCCCCAAAAAAAAGAAAATAGGAAAACACTAAGGAAAAGGGGTTCAACCATGTGAGTTCGACCTTTAATCCCAGGAGTTACTATAGTAACCAGCCCGAGGGAATAGTGACCAAAGGGAATACCACGGCATCAGAATATGTAGTCTATAAACTGTAGAGCAAAGAAACTCAGTGGGACTCTTCCCCTCCCCACATGGTAGTTTGTGCTGTGGGACTTTCCCCTTCCCCACATGGGAGTCTGTTCTTGTTTTTAATAGACTCTGTGCAAGGATTCATTCTTCGACTCCGTGGACAAAGAATCTGGGACATCCTGCCCAGTCCAAAAATTCTACTTCACCTCCTTAGCCCTTCACCTACCACCCTATTCTCTTTGTCCCTTTTCAGCAAACTCCTCCCTTTATCTCCAGTTCTCCTCCTAGTCTCCGTTAACTCATTCCAGTTAGGATCTGTAAATCTCTCTGTTAACCCATTCCAGTTAGGATCTGTAAATCTCTCTGTTAACCCATTCCAGTTAGGATCTGTAAATCTCTTTCTGTTAACCCATTCCAGTTAGGATCTGTAAATCTCTTTCTGTTAACTCATTCCAGTTAGGATCTGTAAATCTCCTAGTCTCTGTTAACCCATTCCAGTCAGGATCTGTAAATCTCCTAGTCTCTGTTAACCCATTCCAGTTAAGATCTGTAAATCTCTCCCTCTTCCTTTCCTTTTCCCTCTCCCTTCCCCTTTCCCTTTTCCCCTTCTACATCCTCTCATCCAGACCTTGCCCTATGTGTCTCCTCTTTATAATAGAACTATAATCATACCGTGATGCTCTCCAGAGTTCTGTGAGTCATTCTAATGAAGTATTGAATTTGAGGGGGTCATTGGAACCCCTGAATTTGTAGCCAGTTGGTCAGAAGTGCAGATGGCCTGGAGCCCCCCAAAACCTGTGGCTGGCATCTGAAGAAATGGCTGTGTTGTTGGGGACTGTGCCCTTTAACCTGTGGAGTCTGATACTAATCCTGGGTGGTCTGTGTCAGAATTGTATTGCAGTGTTTCTGTTTAAAGACACCCCAGCTAACATATATTGTTGCTTCATTAACATTGTGATTATGGCCAACAGCGCTAGAACTAATACCCATACAAATCGTGTTTAACAGGTATCTTCTGTGTCATGCCTTCTGTACCTTCTCCACTTGGGTACTTTCAACAGTAGTTCAGTATTGCACTTGGGGGGCCATTTTAAACAGCAACATCACACAAAAAAAGGCACAAAAATGTAAAAAATGTAGCACTGAATAAACTGCAAAAGATGTTTATATTATGAGAGCTAAAACAAGAAGGCAGAGGGTTGCCATGGTCAGCCTCAGCTGGAACGCATGTATTGGGTGAGTCAGATTTTTTGCTGCTCTGTGCATGTCTGCAAATGACTGCAAAATGTCATAAGTATTATTTGGGGCTACAGATAACATTGTAGTGATATGTGAATTCACAAGTATAGACCCATGAATAATTAGGCTCAACTGTATACATATAGTGTGTGTATTAGCCACTGCACTAATAATTTACATTTTATTCTATCTGTAACCCAGTTCCTTTAGTTTGGGATCTAAACATAATTGACCAAGTCTCATGTCCTACATAAGAAGTTCACTGTGCATCCCCAGACTTCTGTGAAATCCTAGGGTTCTGTGAAATCCTAAGAAGTTCAATGTGCTTCTCAAGACTTGTGCTCACTCAGAGCTAGCCCTGCCTTGCTTGTCTCTGCAGCTGCTCTTTCTGCTCCGTACAAAGCCAGGGGTGGCCTCAGCTTCTCTGCCTTGATTTTTTTCTGAAACTACTCACACAGGGCTTTTGTTTGTATAGCAGACTTTGGGGGAGGCTTGGGAATGAAGAACTTGGTTACGAAACAATAACAAACAGATAAGAATAGAATATGAAACATCCTTGTCTTAAACGGGAGTGCTTTAGTCCCTCCACCCCAGCCCCTGGAATTTGTAATAGTTGTTATATCTGTGTCTTTATTGAAAATAATAGGCTATTTGCCTACTTCAGATTGTAAACTTAACATCACTGGCCAAGGCGTTTGGACTTTTGTTTGTTTCCTTTTTCCCAACAGTGTCTGTAAATAGAGAACAGAGATTTAGTTTTACTAAAGAGAATTACGATAACACTCTCTGAGAAGCATAATTGCCTTGTAGTTTCACTAACATTTCCCCCCCTTCTCATGTTATTGATGACAAACCCAGTAAATCCTCAAAGTCTCTATGAGCAAGTTTTATTCCAAATTTACAGATTAGGTAAAAACCCAGAGAGGTTAAGTAATTTGTGCAAGTTCATAGAGCCTATTACAAGTTCATCCTAGAACTAAACATCGGGTTATTGCAATTTCTTTTTTAAAAAAATACATTTTATTGATATTTTACAGAGAGGAAGGGAGAGAGATAGAGAGGTAGAAACGTCAATGAGAGAGAAACATCGACCAGCTGCCTCCTGCACACCCCCTACCGGGATGTGCCCGCAACCAATGTACATGCCCTTGACCAGGATCGAACCTGGGACCTTTCAGTCCCCAGACAGATGCTCTACCACTGAGCCAAACGGTTTCAGCGGGTTGTTGCAATTTCTATAGTAACATATAACCCAGAAAAGAGATACTATGTATTAAACTGGTTAGTTTATTACTTATAGCATTATGGTGATTTTCTGATGTTATAAGGCAACTTTGAAAAGATGCAGATTGGTCCTAACTGGTTTGGCTCAGTGGATAGAGTGTTGGCTTGTAGACTGAAAGGTCCCTAGGTTTGATTCCCGTTCAGGGCATGTACCTTGGTTGAGGGCACATTCCCAGTAGGGGGTGTGCAGGAGGCAGCTGATTAATGTTTCTTTCTCATCAATGTTTCTAACTCTCTATCTCTCTCCCTTCCTCTCTGTAAAAATCAATAAAATACATTAAAAAAAAAAAAAGAGAAAAGATGCAGATTAAAGGAATAAAAATACAGTGGTCAAAGCATTTCAGATTATATAAACGAATTTAAAATTTTAACTTGTAGCCAAGTGGAGAGTTTTCCTCCCCTGAATATGTAAAGTATGAGAATGCTCTCAATATATACCATGAGTGGAAAAGTTTATTTTAGCTATTTTTTCTTTTTATTTGCTGTCATTCAAGGCTTTTTAGTAAGTTTGTGATTTAAATTTGTGAGCCATCAGCACGATCCAGTTTTAGCACTTTTCTATTACACCCCCCCCCCCCGCCAATTTCCCCCAAGCCTTTTTCCAGTTTTTCACTGTTATTAACAGCCTTGAGGGAAGAAAACACTCTGAGTCACACACAATGATTTTACTACTTGAAGAGAAAAGAAAAATCACTTGCTACCACCTAGTGTTGTTTAAGTAGATAGCAAGCTGATATTAGGGTTCCTGAAATTCCCATACTTGAGATTCTTCCAGGGGCTCAATAGGTCAGTTACAAATACTTACGGTTTACAATTGAAGCTCAACTTGAAAATATCCACAAGTTCAGCTAAAATCTTGACTGGTAAAAATTTAAAGCTTTAATTTAAAAAGCTAATAATATTTTTTATTCAAATGACAGTTTACCTGATGCCAGAACCTGCCGGCAACGAACAGTACCTGATTGAGGGGGTGAGGCTAAGAAAAAAAACAGACAAGAACAGAAGGGCGTCGGGAGGGCTCAGACCTGAGGTCTCCAGCCACGAATTTTATTTTTCCAACCTTTAAATACAATTCTGAAGGAGGAAATATTTATTTCAGGCAATCATGCAGGTGGCTGTTTATTTCAGGCAATCATGAGAGTGACCGTTTATTTCAGGCAATCATGAAGGTGACCGTTTCTCCTAACATGATGAATTCCTGGACAGATAAGTTCCTTCAGCACCTGACCTTTTACAACCACCTGGCCTTTACGACCACCTATCTTCCTCTTATCTCGCAGCTCCTAAAGCAAAGACATCTGCAGTTAGCAGCATTCCTAGGGGTAGTAATTTTCCACTTGGGTGGAAAGGGGGCACATGAGAGCTGTGTCCTACACCCATGCCTGCATTCAGGCATATAGGACCCCTGCATTCAGGGCAGCTCCCCACAACTTGAAGCCCCAATATGTTTAGCTAATCAATGCTTAACTTTTAAAAAAGAAATGTTTTTATTTATTTTTAGAGAGAGGGTAAGGGAGACAGAAAGAAACATCAATCGACTGCCTCCTGCTCGCCCCCTACTGGGGATTTAAGTCCACAAACGGAACTGAAAAGGCAATCTTTCTTCCTCCTTCTTTTAAAAAAATCTTTATTGTTGAAAGTATTACATATGTCCCCATTTCCCCCCCGCATTGAACCCTTCAAATCCCTCCCACCCCCACGCCGCAGACTTTCACCCCCTATTGTCTGTGTCCATGGATTATACATATATGCATACAAGTTCTTTGGTTGATCACTTCCCACCCCCCCACCTCCCCCGCACCTTCCCTCTGAGATTCTGCAGTCAGAGCAGGCAACCTTTAGGTGCAGGGAAGACATTCAACCAATCCAGCCACACCGGCGGGGCAATGCTTAACAACTTTGTTCAAAGCAGGGATGGGGGGAGGGCTCAGGACCTTGGCCCACTTGCTCCCACACTTATCGCAATGAACTTTATAGAAAAGACTACAGTTAAATAAACACAAATAGAGTGGTTATCTTTGGGTATTGAAAAACTGAATGAGTTTTTCCTTTTGGCTTTATTCTTCCTCTTGAGTATGTATTTATAATGGAAAATACTTTATTTTTAAAAGTAAATATTAAATTTCAAAACATTGCAAAAATGCCTAGCAAAGTCTCTGAAAGATAGTAATTTTCCACGACTTTCATTCCCCTCCTGGGTTCCTCCCTATTGGTGCCAGTAACTCACAGAGTAAGATTGAAGGCAGTGTGATTAAGTGGGGGAATCCTGCCTCAGTCTTTTTATTTTTTTAAATATAGTTTTATTAATTTCAGAGAGGACGGGAGAGATAGAGACATCAATGACGAGAAGGAATCATTGATTGGCTGCCTCCTGCACGTTGGACTGAGCCCACAACCTAGGCATGTGCCTTTTACCAGAATCAAACCTGGGACCCTTCAGACCACAGGCCGATGCTCTATCCACTGAGCCAAACCGGCTAGGGCTTGCCTCAGCCTTAAAGTATGACTCTTTGCTCGGGACTCCACCTATTACCTGGCTTCCTGGGAGCTCAATATCTCAAGATTAATTATATCTTAACTAACGGTCTCATATTGTAAAGTGCATATAATTCTGATAGTGTTACTAGAAAACACTGCTTTATTACAGAAAAATTATTCAGAGAATAAATTTTGCAAGCAATTATGTAATTAGAGTTGTCAAATTCAATAAAAATAATAAATGCCTAATTTTGATTTTAATTCTGGCTCTAACATGTACTATCCATGTGACCTTAGACAAGCCACTTGACCTCCTTCTGAAATTGTTTCTCAACTATATAAGCCTGGAAACTTACAGGGTTGTTATGAGAATTAAATTAAAAAAACCCGCATGTATTGCTTCTATTATTTTATGTCACTAGCATTATTTTCTTAGAGTGATTTGTGAGAGATCTGACTTAACCTGTGACTTGGGAGAAATTTGGTCACAGAACTCCTGTAGGTGTAGACAGAAACGAATGGGAGAGGTGGGGCCTGGGCGCTGTCCTTGGTTCTGAAACCACCATTACTCAGCAGTGCAAGACTACTCAGGATACTGGTGATTGCTGTCCGACCTCTTCCAAGAATTTTGAAGCAGGTAAGGAGAGAAGTGAATGCAAATGCAAGCACACACACACACACACACACACACACACACACACACACACACGGAGGGGAGAGAGAAAAAGGGGCAGAGCTCTTTGCTATTTCTTCTTTATTTAAATATTTATTTTTATTTTTTTTTTACTGATTTTTTACAGAGAGAAAGGGAGAGGGATAGAGAGTTATAAACATTGATTAGCTGCCTTTTGCCCCCCCACCCCAATCCCACTGGGGATGTGCCCACAACCAAGGTACATGCCCTTGACTGGAATTGAACCTGAGAACTTTCAGTCTACAGGTTGACGCTCTATCCACTGAGCCAAATCGGTCAGGGCAAGATATTTCTTCTTTTAAGGACACTAATCCTGTCATGCAGACTCCACCCTCTAGATGACATCATCTAGTCCTACTTACCTCCTGAAGGCTCCATCTCCAAAGATCATTACATTGGGATTTAGGGCTTTGACATACACATTTTTGGGTAAGTTGTGAGAATTAAAAATTTCACTTACCAGTAAGCATGTCATGTGACAGAGCATGTTGTCTCTCCATTCAGTATCCATTCTCTTTTCTTTTTACAGTAATAGGAACCCCAGTTTTCACTTTGGTAAATTGTAGCCTTACAACACAAAGTATACATTTCCCAGACACTCAGAAAGCTGTGAGGTGCAGTCATGTGACCAAGTTCTGGTCCATGGGATGTGAGCTGTGGTTAGGTATGTATCTCTCAGGCCATGCCCTTGTAAAAGGAAGGGTTCCCCTTTTTCTCTCCACTTCCTTATTTCTTTTTCTGATGGCTGGGATGCAAACACTATAGTAACAACTATCTTGGACTATTCAGATGCATGTAACAAACCAGCCTGTATCTCACTGTTTTCACTTACTTGTCTCTGAATACTAGCAAGGTTGTATTCTTTTTTCATAAACTTAATAGTTTATGAAACCCTAATAGTTTATTAGGGTTTCATAACCCTAATAAACTTTAGGGTTTATTATGAAATAATAGGGTTTATTATAGTTTATTAGGGTTTATTATGAAACCTTAATAGTTTTCAAAACCCCAATCTTTTTTCAAGCATAGCATTGAACTAAATGAGTTGAAAAAGACTAGCAAAGCACATCCAAAGAGATGTCAAATAAGGAGAAAATAAATAACAAAGATGTCTATTTTAACCTTTATTAATTTCTAATGAGTACATGCAAAACAGTAATTTTTTCCCCCTACGTACTCTCTTAGCTATGTCAAACAAATTTTTACATCAACTGTGTTTCATTTGTATTCAGTTCTAAGTAGAACTTAATTTGCGTTAGGATTTATTTTTAACCCTATGGCTTGCTTGGTCATATGCTATTTGATTCTCAAACATATGAAACATCTTAATTGCTATATTTGTGGCATTGATTTCTAATTTTATTGCAGTATGGTTGGAGCAAATCGTCTGAATTATAGATAGATATTTTGGAATTTATTGGGATTATTTCCAGGGCCTAAACTGATTTATTTGTATAAATGTTGCATGTATATCCAAAAGCACATACTTCACATTGTAATACATTTAATAGATCCAATTTTATATTGATTTGTCATATCTTTGATAAGAAGGTTTTTGAAGAATAAGTCTGCTTTTCATATCAGTTTCTGAGAGAATTATGTTATAAATCTGCAACATTATTTTAGAATTATAGGTGTTCTTTTTGCATTTATCTTGGTGAGCATCTTATACTTAATTTGGTCTTTTTAAACATATATAGAAATTGATTGCATTTATAGGTTGTCTTGATTAGATTTTTTCAGTTATTGTGGCAAAAAGACTAATAAAACAGTTTTGGAGGGACACAATTTTTTTTTCATTATGACTACTATATCTCTTATTCATATGATTACTATATCCCAATCTAAATTTATTTGGATTGTTACAAATGTCATTTCACTTTAATTCTCAAAGCATATCTATCAAATAGGTAGGCAAACAAAGACTGAATCTTGCTCATTTTCATACTTCTCACCGGGCAGAGCACTATTTCTTCAAAAGAGCAGGTGCTTACCTGAGCAATGGCATAATCGACAATTGTCACATATCTAATTTTATTTAAACTGGCCAGCACTCATAGAATGCCTATTATTATTTTCAGAGTATTCACCTTGGGGTCTTTAAACATCTTTCAATAAATATTACTGCTACTGTGTAGTAAAACTGGAGAAACAGTCTTATGAATTACCTTCCACATCTAAGGCATTATCACACTTCCATTGAAATTAAGTCTGGAAAGAAAGAGGCTGAAGGGTAGAAGTGAAATAAGAGGAAGTAGAAAGGAAATGAACTTTTATTAGGTTTTGTTAAAAAAAAAACTACAAATAGGCATTATTATTTCTGGATTACCTATGGGACATCGTATGAATGGCTTGAGGATAGAGTCCATGTTGTCAGGACTCAATCCCAGATCTGTCTCACTCCAAAGACCGGGCTTTTGCTTTCTATCCTTCTGACTCCTTACAGCTGACTTAAAAAAATATATATATATATATATATATATATATATATATATATATATATATGTATATTTGATATTTTACAGAGAGAAAGGGAGAGAGATAGAGAGCTAGAAACGTCGATGAGAGAGAAACATCGACCACCTGCCTCTTGCACACCCCCTACCGGGGATGTGCCTGCAACCAATGTACATGCCCTTGACTGGAATCGAACCCGGGACCTTTCAGTCCACAGACCGACGCTCTACCACTGAGCCAAACCAGTTTCGGCGTACAGCTGACTTTATTTGGAATAAAAACTAATATAAAGGGAGGAGACTTATTCCTCTTGAGTTTTGTCATACAAGTGCCATGCCATCGGTCTGGAACAAAGACGAGGTAAGGCTTGTGACCAAGTGAGGTTCACTGAGGAAGATTTAGCAAAGGTCAGCTCATGAGTGTGGGGAGCTCAGTTTAGGCACAGCTGGATGCACCTTGGGAATGTGCTCCATGAGAAGAATCCTGCCTTGGCACCACTTCACAAATCTAGAGAGAAAGCTGTGGTCTGAATGTTTGTGGCCCTCCAAAATTCATTTGTTAGAAAGTTAATGCCCAAGGCGATAGTACAGTAAGTCCGCACTTAACATCGCTGATAGGTTCTTGGAAATGGAGACTTTAAGCGAAAGGACATGTAACAAAGCCAGTTTTACCACAGGCTCATGGCTACAAGCACGAGTTAAATTCCCAGGGCATATTTATAGTCACAAAAGCATCACCAAACTTCTAGATAAAGATGCAAAGCCCTCCTAATGGTCAACGTTAAAATAAATGTGAGCTATGCATACCCGTAAGAAAGGTGAATGAATGAATCATTACTCTCCAACCCACTTAGTCCAGGCTCAGGGTCACAGGTGGCCAGAGCCTGTCCTGGCAGCTCGGGGGGCCACAAAGTGGGGTGCACCCTGGACAGGACGCCCTCCACCACAGGACTACTAACACCCACCCACACTCTCTCAGATTGGACAAGGAAGACACTAGTTCACCTCACGTGCACAGTGTTGGAATAGGAGAGGAAACCTGAGTCCCCAGACAAAAACCATGCGGTCATGGGGAGAATGTGCAAATGCCATCAGATGGTGACTCTGGATGGATGGGTTTTTTTGTTTTGCTTTGTTTTTTCCTTCTTCTCCCCCCCCTCCCCCCAATGTTTTAAGGAAACAACACTGAATGCAACAACATTATTTGAGGAAGTGCTGTATTTAGGAGGTGCGTCTTTGGGATTAGCCACAACTCTGGCTCAGCCCTTCTGAATGGGATTAAAGCCAGAATAAAAGAGGCTCTATGGAGCTAGCCTGCGAAAATAAAATAGTTGACTGTAGCCCCAAAACAGGCCCTCACCAGAACCTGACCGTGCTGGCCTTGACCTTGGACTTCTAGACTCCAGAGCCGTGAGAAACATTTCTGTTGATTATAAGCCACCCAGCCTGTGCTATTTTGTTTTAGCAGCCGGAACAGATTGAGGTGGTTCTTCTGGGTCACAGAGGTGGCCTTGCTGAAAGAAGGGAGTGTCTGGAGCCCAGAGGTCAATAGTTTGGGGAGTTCACTACCCGCACTACTGTGTCCTGAGCTGCTTTGTCCTGCGTTCGCTGAGCCCCGTCAGTGTCAGTCAGCCGCTCTGAGCCAGCTCCTTGCTAGACCGTCCAGAGGGCGGGCTGGCGGTGTGAGGGGCACGGAGGGCTCTGGTGCAGGTGAAGCCACTGCAGCCATCCAGCAGGCACACAGTCTTGTGTCTCTTTTCAGCAAGTGTGCAATTTCCTGACATGACTATTTTATTTGAATCGACATGCTTGTCTTTTTTTGGGGAGTAGGTGAGGAGGGTCTCATTCATTTTCACCTTATTTTTTCCCCATTACTCGCTCCCCATTGCATATTTCTAGGGTGCGCCTCTCTAAGTGGTAACAGGTTCAGTTCCCTCTTGAAAATGAGCTGCTGGAAGGTGCCTCGGGCACGCACTGTCCAGGACTCTCCATTTGCTATCTATTTGGAAGTCTCCCAGGAGATACAACAGAGAAAAGGAGTGAGTATCGCATTTCTACCTTGAGCAGCGATGGAGATAATCAGTGGCCAGCTCACCTCCGGGCAACAAAGACTCAGGGCTCTCTGCTAGCACTGTGGTCTCTTTATTTACTTCTCTGGCTCATCTAGAGACTAGAGGCCAAGAGTCAGGTGTCCTGATGGGCGCACCTGCTGCTCCCTGCAAATGGAGGCGGATGCTGTTGTTTAGAACAGCTAGCACTTTGGGCAGGAGGCTTTCATTTCACCGGCTTCTTCGCTACCACTCGAGGAAATAAATTTCCCAGCGGCGACTGTCCTGTGGAGCACTGTCACATTCTGAAACACTGTGTGTCTGCCTGCTTAAGAAGTGGCTTGAACTAGTCTGCCATTGTGGCATGCAAAAGGCGGCTCCTCTGTGGTGCCATAAAGATAAGGATGGGCCAGGCTGCTGCTGCTGGGTTTTACTTATTTATTATTTTTAAAAAATATATTGTATTCATTTTTTCAGAGAGAGGAAGGGAGAGGAATAGAGAGTTAGAGACGTTGTTGAGAGAGAACCATCCATCAGCTGCCTCTTGCGGGATGTGCCCGCAACCAAGGTACATGCCCTTGACCAGAATCGAACCCGGGACCCTTCAGTCCGCAGGCCGATGCTCTATCCACTGAGCCACAGCGGTTTCGGCTGCTGCTGGGTTTTAATGCGGACTACCCATGTGAGGAGGGCTCGGGCGTGAGTACTAGGCCAGGCCGAGGCTGCAAGGTCTTTGAGGGACTGTGCATTCTGGGCACATGGCTCGGGCCAAGCATTCCCTCCTGCCCTCCCTCCAACACCACTGACCGACCCTGCAGTTACAGGAATCAGAAGTCCTCCTTCCTTCTACTGAAAAAGCTTAACATTATGCTCATTGTAAAAGAGAAATGCAGAAGAAAATCCATCCCGTAGTGCAGTGCATGTACTGGGTGGGGGGGGGGGGGAGGAGAGACTTAAAACTGAGAAGCAAGTACATTGATAACTGGCACCCAGGGCTTCCTTGTCTCTGCACATAGTAAATGTTCAATAAATGTTAGCTTGATCCTTTGTCCCAAGTTTGCTGATGAGCTAGTAGGTGTTTGACTTAGAAAGAGCCCTGGTTTGAGAACCAGGAGACATGGAATTCTAGTCCTTTTGTTGCATCAATGTTGTAAGCTTGCATAAGTCACTTTTCTTCCCTAGGCCTTAGTTTCCTCATCTGTAAAACAAAAATGGCGGACTAGCTAGGAAGTGCCAACGTCCATCTTTAATATATGAACATAGTAAAATAAATAGCACAGTTCCTTTAGTGCTGCTATGATATGATGTTATATCAGTTGTCTAGTTGAACATCATCTTGCAACGGATGAGATGCTGATTTATTTCCTCCCACATTGAACATGCCAAGGAGTCCTCTTCCCACTTGACACTACTGGGGTGGTTGCGATTGCGTTTCTTGCGACCATGGAATAAGAATTTTACTCTTTCCTTTTTATCCTTTTTCAATGATACATGCAGAAGAAGCATAAAGATATAATGCATTTTTCCTTGGCACCATCACTTATCAATTGGTTACTCTTCGAGAAGAGAGATTTAATAAACAGCAAAAATCATCCAGAAGGGTTCCTTTCTCAATACTTTCATAAGAAAACAGCAAGTTAGGCCCTAGCTGCTTTGGCTCAGTGGATAGAGCGTCGGCCTGTGGACTAAAGGGTCCCAGGTTTGATTCCAGCCAAGGGCCCATGCTGGGGTTGCCGGCTCTATCCCCCCCCCCCCCCCCGCCCCCGGGGTGTGTGTGTGCAGAAGGCAGCCAATCAATGATCTCTCTCATCATTGATGTTTCTATTTCTCTATCCTTCTCCCTTCTTCTCTGAAATCAATAAAAATATATTAAAAAAAAGAAAATAGCAAGTTAGTTAAATTTCCCTCCCTCTAGATGTGACTAAATATTCTTTACGGATTGCAGTCCACTTTTTGATGAAAACTATATGAAAGAGGTAATCAGATTTCCTGCTTGTCATAAAGGCATCTGGCAATACATTATTTATGCTAAAGTGGGAAGTTTATATGGAAGAATACTCTTCTGATGCAAAAGAGGAATAAATTTGAAATTTGGTGGAAGAATTTAACTTTCAAATTTTGAAATTATAGCATAGAATAGACTCTAAAGGTCCATTGATATTTCTGCAAATCAGTGATCTTCATATGAGCAGCTCAATATTCCCGTAGGTTAAAATCCATTTTCTTTTCCAGTTAGTGTGTTTTGTTTCACCTTGCTCTTATGAAAAATTGGGTGATTTCCAAATTTTCCATTAAATCATATCTTGCTTGGGATGTCATTTCTCCACATAGCTTAAGAATGTCAAAGCTTTTGCAGTGAGGCATATTTAAAAATGGCAGGATCAAATCCTTAGTGACCCATGGTGAATATAATATATTGAGGCCACTTATTTCTATTAGCTACAAGGTAGACAATGCATACACAATTGCTCTTAGTTAAAGAAAGTACAAAAGAGCCCAGTCACTGATTTAGAAGAACTGGGTCAAAACATCTATGTAAATGGAATAAATTTGAAAACCAATTGTGACTGAATGCAGTTGAATCTATTCAAGTGCTTGCCTGCATTCAAAGCTTCCTAGAAGGCTTACTTTAAAACATAGATAAGTTTGTGAAATCATAAGCCTAAATGCATCATGGTTACCTTGTTTATATGCCTATAAATAATTACAAAACTACTATGTATAGGTTGTTTTCCAAAATGTATACACATATTATAAAGGCAATGTTTGTTAAAATACATTTCATTTAAAAATATTTTTTTGTTGTTGATTTTTCACAGAGAGGAAGGTAGAGGGACAGAGAGTTAGAAACATCGATGAGAGAGAAACATCGGCCAGCTGCCTCTTGCACACCCCCTACTGGGGATGTGCCCATAACCAATGTACATGCCCTTGATCGGAAATGAACCTGGGACCTTTCAGTCCGCACACTGATGCTCTATACACTGAGCCAGACTGGTTTCAGCAATACATTTCATTTTAAAAATTGAGCTATCAGCTGTTCAAGTGTGTATACATTTTTTGGGGGGGACACCCTAATGTACAGTGAAGTTTGTTAGAACTATGTTTCAGTTTTGATTAGAACAGTATGCCAATCTATCAGGGCACAGTTCTCACCAGCCCAAGACCATCTCCATGGTGGTCAGTTAATTGACTCTGTTGGGGTCCTTTTCCTTACAGATGAGTCCTGCTGGCCATTAGGAGACCCACGGAGAAAATGAGAATGGGTCACAGTTCATTTACTACAGTGAGAGAAACTCTTTTCATGGTATATCAGTACTTTTCGTCTCTCCTACTGCTAAAGAACAGCATATAGATATTCATATGTGATGACCTCTAGTTAGTATTCGCTTCATTACTTTTTGCAAAAGAACTCTGTGAAGTTTTTGAACACTCTTTGTTTTTCCAGTTAAGAAGCATTCTCCCATATATGTTATCAATACCATTGATTTTCTTCATAAACCCTTTCTCCCCATAGACAAGCAAATTTAAAAACCAACCACCATGTAACTTACAATCAATGCCAAGGTGGCCAAGTTGTTGATTGTATGTCTGGTAGCTAAATGTGGATGGAAGATGGTTTGTAACATCAGGAGGCTGGTGGTTCTATCCCCTGACATTCCTGGTGTAATGATTCTAGCTTTTTTCTTCTTCTCGCTACTGCACCAGTACACTCGGAAGCTCTTCATAAAAAACATCCCCGGCCCAATTTGAATTGAGGAATTTTGAAAGATGTGTTGGCTTCTCCACAAAAACCCCTCCTCGTTCTATAAAGAGTATTCATCTTTAAACTGAAAAAAAAATGTGGACACATTTTTAAATGTGATATAAAAAGTCTATTTCTACTTGTAGTGTAATGGGGTTTGTATAAAGAAAGATGATATAAAATAGGACTTCAAAGTATTCTTATAGCAATTTAGAAAAGCTGCTATCAATGTTTTGTGCAATAATTACATATAAAATTCACACTGAAATACATTCAGCAAAATTACATGCCCAATGCACCTATTTTCGCTGGGTCAGGTGATCTAGTCATAGGCATCCTAGGATCTGTTTGCCCAGGTTGCAATTTTGCTAAACTGCAACAGAGAGGGCCATTCATATGCAAGTCTGCTGCTTGGAGCTTGGATGTGAGGGGCAGAGTCTCAGGGCGGAGTCTTAGGGCCTCACTAGGCTGGGGCGTGGCCAACAGAGATGGCTGCCAGCCGCTGCCTCTCCGATGGCGTCCCTGCATCTCCCCACATCTCGCACCACAGCACAGCAAACAACCTCAACTCTGCAAGCAAGCCAGCCTCACTTTCTGGCCCGATGGCAGACAGTCTAGCCTCTCCCCAGAAACTGGATTTCAGAGAGATCGGTGCTTGTCTCCCTTCGGGTTGAAGAAAGCACCGCCCTCTGCCAGCCTGGATCCACCACCAACCCTTATCGCATCCTCGCCCCCCTACCTCAGTTTTTCAGCACTTGTGCCCTGAATTCTCCTCATTCTCATTCAGTCTAGATATAGGGCTTCCTCTCAGCCAGTTTTCGTTTGGTTTTTGGGAGATAGACGTTTGTTTTATAGTTGTTTTTTTTGAACTTGTTGTGCCTGGCAGCCATTTAGGAGTGTTTACCTATGCCGCCATCTTCGTTGTCATCTAGTCCTTTTTTTTAAAAAAAATTTATTTATTGATTAAGGTATTACATATGTGTGCTTATTCCCCCTTTACCCCCCCACCTCCCACTCATGCCCCCAGCCCCCTATTGTCTGTGTCCATTGATTAGGCTTATATACAGGCATATAAGTCCTAGGTTTCATTCTTTATCATGGCACTGAGCCACGCTTCCGGGATCCAGCTGTCAGGAATAGTTATGCCCCTGGGAGAGAACTGGACATTTCTGTAATGACTTTCCTCTTCTTTTATTTTTTTATTTTTAGGAAACGTGAACTTGTTTAGTTTCTGATTTACGTTTAAATCGTATCACAGGGAGATATTTCCTTTTTGTTTCTACTGGGCTGAGATGAGGCTGTCAAGGGAGAATGTAAATGTTTTGTCGCAGAGGACAGTGTGATGGAGTGTCTAAGGCCCAGAATCTTAAGTGGACTGCAGACGGCCTTCGCTCAGTCCTGGCCCAGCCACCGACGGATGCTCTATTGATCTACTGCCCAAGTAATAGAAGGCTCCATCACATCCCCAGATTGGGCTGATTGAATTTTCATGACATTGCTCAGCTCATTCCCACACCCTCATATTTTCCATAAACTGGCAGTTAGATCTAGAAGTTTATTTTTTAGGAATTAATTCTTTATATGACTACATTCTTAAAATTCAAAAGGAGGAATTCTCCGACAAGATGGCCTTTATTTGGAAGCTTCAGTTGTCCCTCAAAGAAAAAATGTTCTTTCATGAAATCTCTTGCCAAGAGATGTTTACCCGTGACAAAGACAAGGCAGCAGAGTAGGAAAAAAATGAAGACAGGAACAGCTAGCTTTGATCCAAACTTAACACACTTTAGGTGACTTTTGGTAAAATTTAAAAGTCTTAGCATATTGGTTTATTTTGTGTACAAAAATGGAAAAATACTTTTTTTCTAGGGTGATTTTTAGAATAAATAAAATAAAAAATTAGGACAAATAAAATACTGTATATATAACATCTATTACAGAGATATGCCCGCATATCTTAGTTTCCTTTCTTCTACAAATATTTCTTGAATACTTACTTTATTCATAGCTGTCTGTCAGGTGTTATGTTGGGGGTTATAAGAGATATAAGGCCCCAGCCCAGGGGTGGGCAAACTTTTTGACTCGAGGGCCACAATGGGTTCTTAAACTGGACCGGAGGGCCGGAACAAAAGCATGGATGGAGTGTTTGTGTGAACTAATATAAATTCAAAGTAAACCTCATTACATAAAAGGGTACAGTCTTTTATTTTTATTTCAATAGTTTAGAACAGCCATCTGGCCCGCAGGCCATAGTTTGCCCATGCCTGCCCTAGCCGGTTTGGCTCAGTGGATAGAGAATAAGCCTGCAGACTGAAGGGTATTGGGTTCAATTCCTGGTCAGGGCATAGGTGGGAGAGGAGGCAACCAAATCATTGTGTCTCTCTCACATCTATGTTTCTCTCTCTCTCCTCCCTCCCTTCCACTCTCTCTAAAATCATGGAAAAATATCCTTGGTGAGGTTTAACAGCAATAAAAGGTATAAGATAATATAAGATAAGAGAGCGCCCGGCACAAAACAGATGATCCATAAATGTGTTTTAAATTTGAATTGGAAACCTGATCTTTTCCCCACAGGTGCTTCCCTACAGTGGGAACCATAAGGGCTGGAGGAGTTCTGTGGTCAGTCACCCCTGGGAGCTGACACAGTGGGGCAGTTCTCATGAAGGAGGTGAGACTAGGAAAATGTGGGACCATCAGCACCAGCACCAGCAGAGGGGTTGGTAAGTTCATTTCGAGCTGGACAGGGAGCAGCAGAGCATAAGCAAGGACGCTTTTCTCACACGTAGATGTGCGTGCTGATTAAAAGGAAGGTTCATGAAGCAGAGCAGCAGGCAGGGCTGAGCCCCTGGACTGTGGCGAGAGCGAGGAAAACCTCACGTGCCACACTGAGCCGTTTACACGTTATTCTGGGCCGCGGGAGAAATCGGAAAGCCCGAATGTGTTTGATGAAGTAGATAGGTAGAAACATCAACTTAGAGTGTAATGAACTGAGGGGGAAACCCTAATGGGCTGAGAAATATCCGTTAGGAGGCTATTGTGAAAACCCTGGCCTGTGGTGAAAGGCTCTTGGGTGAGTTTGTGTTCGTATGGGTTTATTGCATGAGAGTGTGGGTAGCGGACTATGTAAACATGATGAAGTAAGTCTTCGTTGAGGCATATTGGTTTGGAGTTCTCATAAACTCCCCACCCCCCCTAGTGCCTAGACTGAGTCACGGTGACTTATGGTTCCAAGGATGAACAGATGCTGGAATTCCCTGGATGTTGGGGGGCCTCTAGATCCCTCCAGTATGATGGGCGCCGGGTGTTGGGAGGAGAATGAGCTCTGGTGCCTGGTAGTGCTACCTCCCTGGTAAGATGGGAGTAGTGATGTGGGTAAGTGCTTGCTCGGTGCCAGACAGTTAGTTCCCTTTGTGGTCAAATGCAGTGACTAGAGCAGGGGTGGGCAAACTTTTTGACTCGAGGGCCACAATGGGTTCTTAAACTGGGCCGGAGGGCCGGAACAAAAGCATAGATGGAGTGTTTGTGTGAACTAATATAAATTCAAAGTAAACATCATTACATAAAAGGGTACAGTCTTTTTTTTTTTTTTTTAATTCAATAGTTTTACTCACCGGATCCAACCCACGGGCCATAGTTTGCCCAGCCCTGGACTAGAGGAAGGGCCAGGTTTAGACTGCGTTCACAGTGGTGTCTGTATAAATTCCCTTGATGGTCCTTAGTGCCTTATATGTTCCCAGTGGACAAATAGATAGTTTATTTTTAACTTGGGTGAATGCAAAGAGAACAGACTGTATTGCAGAAGTGGAGCCACGAGGAGGAAAAGGCTGGTTTAGTCTCACAGGCTTCTCTCTCTGAATCCATTACCTGGTCCACCGCTAGTGGCTGCAGCTACAGTAAGGTTCTCACTGTGGCCGGGGAAAGGCAGGAGACCAGTGACGTTATAGTCTTCAGAGACCGAGTGCATGAGTGTGGCGCGCAAGTGGTTATGTTTGTTTTTTAAAATAGGTTTCACTCAGAAATAATACCTCTCCCTACTACCCCAAACATCCGAGAACATTGTGCTGTGAATTGTATTTTGTGAAATGTGACTTTCGGCACCAAATATGGCAGCCTTCAAGGCTAATTTCTTGTTGTTGTTTAAATGACTGAGATGGGACAGGCTGCCTGAAGTCGATGAGGAGCAGCACTTCTCAAGGTTACAGATATGCATGGAAACCACAGATGACTCACTGGGCAAGCATCTGGCTCGGCAAAACAGCAAGCTCTGGTTGCCAATATTGTGGAGGCAACTTAATGAGAATGAGGGTCGGGCACGTGGATTATGACTCTTTTGATTAATTTTTATAGTCTTCAGCGACTGAATGCATGAGTATGGATTGCAAGTGTGTGTGTGTGTGTGTGTGTGTGTGTGTGTGTGTGTGTGTTCATAGGTTTCACTCAGAGACAATATCTCTTCCTCCTACCCCAAACACCCCAGAACTGGCCTTGCTTAAAGAAAGCGAAACACAAGTCGTCCTGAAAAGGAAGGAGCGGCTTAGCTATGATGCTGATGAGCATGTAATGCTGGCTTTGAACACTGGGTGGCAGACGTGCTCCTGGTAAGATGTGGTGATCACAGGGGGAGAGCCGCTGTGTCCTAAACGGGATGAGACGGCCTCCTAATTAGTCGCCCCCTCACACACAAAGGCCACCCAGGATGTGCCCAGGCAAATAGACATCTATTCTGCAATCCACGGGGAACCTGCTTTTGATCTAATTGATGGCTTGGTTGGGGATGCTTGCTAGAGGCCTCTCAGTCGTGCCAGCAAAGGAGTGAAGGCAGTGGGACCCCGACCAAAGGTGAGGATTAGGAGAAAATGAAATCTGATAGAAAACCTGGACGTCATGTGGGCACTATTTTTTTTCTCCCCCTCCTATAAAGCTTAGGTCCCAGAAGAGGTTAACAGAACAAACTACGGGGTGTAGTTTTCCCTTAGGATGTGAAGAGAGAAATGTTTTCACAGAACTTCAGGTTCAGGTTGTGGTCCCCAGGACTTGTCTGATGGCTGGAATAACCCCTGTGGGAGGGAGTGGCCTGGTGTGGCTGGAAGCCACCTGGGCGTTTTCGACAAGGACAGATGCCTGGACATTAGAGCTGCTGGAGCGAGGAGCAGGCCCGGGCGCCTTCCGTCGGAAAAGCCGCACAGTTGATGGTGGAGTGAAAACTCCTTCCTTGGAGTGACATTAATTTCTTAAGCATTAAGTACGCATTCTCAGGATCCGCCTTCCCAGAGGAACAGCCCACAGCGGCGGCTGCAGGAGCACAGAGAGGGCCCGGGGCCCAAGTCCACTCTCCCCGTCTGCCTCCTCAGGGTTTGGAGAGTGTTGTCCATGGTCCTCCTTTGTGTCTCCCAGGCTGAGGTGGAACAGCAATGGGGGAGGGGGTGACATTCATGAACAGCCTTTAGCTTTGTGGTTCTGAGTTGTTGTTCCAGTTTTACACAACCAAGGCTCGGAACATGCAGGTCAGTCAGGTAACTAGCTTAGTCTGAGTTCTACACGCTAAAACTCCTAAGCCCCCAACTTGTTTTCCTTGGTCGGACCCACACACAGAGACAAATAGAGATAGAAACGAGATTGGAGTGAGACACAATTTATTACCTTGCTCGGTGGCTTCCGGGCTCGGCAACGGATGCGTCACAGACCGTGAAGTGAAGATCAGACAGACGAAGAGACGTGGTCCGGTTGGAGGCGAGGTCACCTAAGTGAAGCTCTCAATGTCTCAGTTTATATAGCCCTTATGTTCAGGGCTGGCCTGTCCATATTTCAGGGTGTGGTGGACCTTCTGTCCTTATCTGTAGTTCGCAGCCAGTGGCGCTCCCAGGTCTTCAGTCTGTGTGCAGTCAGTGCTTCGCCCTGTCACCACTCAAGCTTACATGCTAGGGTGTCAGATGGCGTACAGGCCTTCAATCCATTTTGTAATGCTTTCACACAATTTCACACATAATTATAACTTATATTTAACTTCTATATACTTATATGAGATCTATATTACACCAAATCAGTTGTCTACTACGCCAGTGTTTCCCAAACTTTTGACGTATGTGTACCCCTTCTATAATTTTCGTAACTCTGAGTACCCCTCGTCAAAAATAAAAATGGATGTATTTTAATAACAATCAAAATATATTTATTTTTTTTGCCGAAACTGGTGTGGCCCAGTGGATAGAGCGCCAGCCTGCGGACTGAGGGGTCCCGGGTTCAATTCCGGTCAAGGGCATGTACCTTGGTTGCGGGCACATCCCCAGTGGGGGGTGTGCAGGAGGCAGCTGAGCGATGATTCTCTCTCATCAATGTTTCTAACTCTCTATCCCTCTCCCTTCCTCTTTGTTAAAAAATCAATAAAATATATATATATATATATATATTTTTTAAAAAACAATATTTATTTTTTATTTTTTTGGTACATACACAAAATAATAATAAATGAAAAATAAAATTCATAATAAAATATAAATAAAAGTTATATTATAAATAACATTTATTTGCACACTGGAACATCTCATGCCTCACAAGACTGTCTTGACTTGACTCATGAGAATGCAGAATTAGGCGCAGCTAAGCACAGTGCAGTGCATATCCCCACCAAACTCCGGTGCAACGTGTACCCCCACCAAACTCTTCCCGTACCCCTGGGGGTACACGTACCACACTTTGGGAAACACTGTGACTACGCAATCAATAAAGCACTATGTGGAGCTGAAAAAGATTTAGGATGTTGATGTCCCCGGGAAGGGCAGGCCTGACTATGGGGAGGCACAGATATATTCCCTGGTCAGCAGAGGGTAACAGGCAGGAAAAGGATTCCAATGAGCAGGCTTAAGGTTCTCCGAAGCCCACTTTGTACATTTCCAGTTTCCTGGTGTGCTGCCCGGACTCACTGCTTGGTGTGCAGGCGGCACTTACAATGGCGTGCCTCTTCCCTGGGCAGGGTCCAAGGAGCTGGGCCTGGTGGTGTCAAAGACAAGCTCTGATCTCTGCGCCGGGACGGAGATGAGGTCAGGTCCCCTGGTCATGAGCCAGGGCTTCTCTCTGTGGAGGTCCTGGGGTTTGATGGAGTTGTGCTGAGGTTACGTCTCAGACACTGCACTGGTAGATTAAAAAGCGCACATTTTGTCCAGCAGCCAAATGCATGAGGACACACTCTACTTCATCATTATTTTTTCCTCTGGGGTGATTGGTTATTTCAGTGTTATATAAACACTTCCTGAGTAACTAGTCAATTTGAGTTAGCTGTGTGTAAAACTAGTCAGTAATGTGAAAAAAACAACAACACATCCACAAAACCAGTTGAAACTTTTATTTGGCATGCACGTAGCATTAATGGAGAGTACTAAAGAATTCTGCTTGATTCTAGCTTTCACGTTTAGCATTGGAATGGCATGGTAGCCAGTCTAGGCTTTAAAATACCTAGAAAATGACCCTGTATTATTCACTTTAAAATGATTAATTTTATGTTATGTAAGTTTCTTCTCAATTAAAAAACACACACACCACACAGACCAATAAGAATGAGCAAAATGTTCTATTTGGGAGAAAACCGCCTATCAATTTTAATTTTTTTAAAAAATATATATGTTATTGATTTTTTACAGAGAGGAAGAAAGAGGGAAAGAGAGTTAGAAACATCGATGAGAGAGAAATATCCATGAGCTGCCTCCTGCACACACCCTTCAGGATGTGCCCCCAACCAAGGTAGATGCCCTTGACCGGAATCAAATCTGGGACCCTTGAGTCTGCAGGCCGACGCTCTATCCACTGAGCCCAGCTGGTTAGGGCCCTATCTATCACTTTTACATTAGCCATCCCTCCCATTAGAGCCTTTCTCTCTTGTGGCTTTACTACTCCGGGAACGCAAACATAGACCAGGAACTGTGTGCGTGTGACACTTGATATTCTCTGGTTGCCCGTGTGGTTAATCAACCTCAGAAATAAGTGCTTCGCAAACAGACTTGCTTAGCCTCCCGTGTTGGCAGCGATCTTGTTCCTGTTTCTACTTCATGGTCAGGTTTTAGCCACAATCTCAGGGATCAGGATCTACCGGGGAAGCTTTCGGTCACAGCAGCCAAACAAGCTCTCAGAGCAACCCACGCCTCTAAGTTCTGCACGTGGTGCCCAGGCAGAGATCGAGTTTGGACTATGAGCCCTCGGGCCTCTTGAACCACCCATTCCAAAGTTTTGGGGAACCTGAAAGAAACATGTCTCTCCCATACTCCTGTTTTTTGTTTTTTTTTTAAAAATATATATTTTATTGATTTTTTACAGAGAGGAAGAGAGAGAGATAGAGAGTTAGAAACATCGATGAGAGAGAATCATCCATCAGCTGCCTCTTGCATGCCCCCTACTGGGGATGTGCCTGCAACCAAGGTACATGCTAAAGACCAGAATCGAACCCAGGACCTTCCAGTCTGCAGGCTGACGCTCTATCTACTGAGCCAAACCAGTTTCGGCCCATACTCTTGTTTTTTTACAACAGACATTTTTGGAAATTGCAATTTTTTTCCCCAGGGGAAAAATAGCTCATAAATATTCCTTCAGAATTTAGTCAGGTATTTATGACGTTAGCTCAGAGACAGAATTATTGGCAACACTTTATAAATATTTCTGACGCTGTGTCTTAACGCTTCTCCTCTCCAACGTCACAAAAGTACAGCCCAGTGCTCATGTTCTCTTTGGAAAGAGCAGGACACAAAGTGCATTGACAGCATGGGAAGTGCAGGGGGGTGTTGGGTGGTTGCAAAGCCGGCTCCTGACTATTAGGCTGAACTCTAAACTAAAGCGAAAATCATCAGAAGGTCAAGAGAGTCGCAGATAAGATGAGCCAGATGCCTGAAAAATCCTCCTCTTAAAATATATATGAAGGCCCGGCCAGGGTCGCTCAGTGGTTGAGCATTGACCTAGGAACCAGGAGGTCGTGGTTTGATTCCAGGTTGGAACACCTGCCTAGGTTGTTGGCTCGACCCCTAGTGAGAGGCATGCAGGAGGCAGCCAATGGGTGATTCTCTCCCATCATTGATGCTTCTCTCTCTCTCTCTCCCTGCTCTTCTCTGAAATAAAGAAAAGCATATTTTCAAAAAATAGGAAGGCGATTTATCTTATTCACGGAGAGAACATATTTCTCTCCTGTTTTTGATTTTCAGTGGCTGATCAGTTCTAAATAAATTAAGTAATGTGGGCATTTTCTATTTCCTCATGACTGATTGAATGAGGAGTTTAGGTTGGCTTTCGGCCTTCACAGGCAGCCTCCTCTGCTTAATGAAAGGCACTTTCAATGATTAACCGACTGAAATACCACATCTGACAGAAAAGGTTGAAGTATTTGCATAGTGCCTCGTGGCTTTGCCTGATAAATGTGAACCTCTTTATCTGGTTTTCCAATAAATAATTTGCCCACATTGTAATGGAAATGATAGCGGAGTGTCCCGAATGTTATGCAAATGCACTGCTCATCATGAGTTATCTAGGTAATTGCAACAGTTCTTTGCATTGTGGGAGCGGCAGAGCTGGTGCCAACAGGTGCGCAGCAAAATGGAGATTTGCTAATATAAGTTGACTGGAACATAGGGAAAGCTGATGATAAATAGTGAAAATCTCTCTCCCTTAAATGCCCATAAATCATAAAGCACATTTATGGCCCGAGAATTAATTTGAGCTGAGTTTTGACGTGAGTCAGAAAGTTTCCCATGTTTTGCATTATTTTGTTAATTTCATCTAGTTTCTAGTTGTTTTGTATGCGTCAATCCTCCCACAGATGGCTCTTCTTAGCCTTGGTGTTATCGTGCCACAAAGTTTCCATTAATTATCACCTTGCTTTTCTCTAGCAGAGTCAAAAGGAAAACGCAATTAGGTCTTATGAATATTTTTCCATCGAAAGTGGGGAAGTAAAACGCAAACCTAGAAGGTAACAGCTCTTCTAGAAAAACCAAAGGACTGTGTGTATGTGTGTGTGTGTACCTGAAGAGTAGATTACAGTACATGCAAAGTGTATCTTTTTAAAGGATAAAGTTAAACCACTATCATGTAACAAACCTTGTCTATTTCTTTTCTTTTTTTTTAAAAAAATATTTTTTATTGATATTTTACAGAGAGGAAGGGAGAGAGATAGAGAGCTAGAAACGTCGATGAGAGAGAAATATCGACCAGCTGCCTCTTGCACACCCCCTACCGGGGATGTGCCCGCAGCCAAGGTACATGCCCTTAACCGGAATCGAACCTGGGACCTTTGAGTCCGAAGACCGACGCTGTACCACTGAGCCAAACCGGTTCTGGCCTATTTCTTTTCTTAATAAAATCCGCCCCATATGTCATTTTGGTTTGAGAACACTACTTTCCGCCCATTCTTGCTTTCTTCTACTTGTTTGTTTCTTTAGTAAAAAGTAATCCTTCAAAAAACAGTGTCTCAAATAATTGTTTTTTTTTTCTTCCTATGCCTAGGCTGCATAGAGTTGTCCAAGGTCCTGAAGCACTGCTTAGAGCAGTGATTTTCAACCTTTTCCATCTCATGGCACACATAAACTAATCACTGAAGTTCTGTGGCACACCAGTTGAAAATACGCTGGCTTAGAGCATTGAATCTTAATCTCAGTTTAATATTGAAGTCCTCTGGGAGCTTGATGGATTCCTCTGCTCAACAAAACAAAACAAACAAAAACATCTCGTCTGTGGGTCTCATCCAGACAGATTTTGATTTAATTAATCTTTAAGAAGCTCACCAGGAGATTGTAACATTTGAACTAAATTGAGAGCCACTGTCTGTGGTAATGTGTCTGTTTCATTCTGATACTGTTGTTAAACTTCTCTCTCTGTGCATAATTTATTATTATTATTATTATTATTATTATTATTAAAAAATGTCCTTCCTGGGTGAAGATAATTTGTGATTTTTCAATAGTTCTAGGACAAAAAATGTAGTTACAGGACAAATAGGACCATTGTTTTTGTTTCATGATACACATAAATAGAATTTTTGGCTGGCCTATTATGTTTCTGTCAGACACAAGCATTTCGTCCTCTTGGAAGTGTTTTTCTGATACTTTAACAAAATTATTTCTGGTATTTCTTGGAACCATATCATAATTAGATAGAACCTGGTTTCCAGCTCAAGTGTTGCTGAAGACTTGAGGGAATTGGGAAAGAGCATTTATCCTACTTAGAGAGAAATGTGGCCTCTGCAATTTGTGACAAATATGATGGGGGAAAAGGGTGAGACTTGTATTTGACCCAAATCCTGGAACACTATTCCAGTGTAATCATTCAGAGTCCCCAAAGGGAATATAGAGTAACAGAATAAGGTGGTAGAGTCAAGGAGCATTTTTTATTGTGCCCTGGCTCTACAAACTACTGTAGAACTTTAATGGTCCACGCTGAGCCATATGGAAAACTTATTTTTTTTCCATCTTAAGCTGTATGAAGACCATTTCCTCCCCTCCCCTCCAACTATTTTACTAGTTGCCCTTTGGAATGATCTGGGATTAAAAAAAATACTGTAGCTTGAGTTCTCTTCCTTGCCACCAGAGATATTGGCCAAGTTAGAATAATATGTGGCTTGACCAATGGAATTTTAAAATTCTAACAAGGTGGATTCTAATGTGTAGTGATGGATAATAATAACTAGTCCCCCCCCCCCCCCAATTAAATGCAACCCCTGAGTCTCAGATCCTTGAGCTTCCATGACAAGGCCTGAGCACCAGCAATGATTTAAAGAACAAGAAGTTCTAGAAGTCCTCGGGAAGCAGTCATCTCCAGACTCACCTCCCTCAGGTAGAGGTAGGTCTACACAGGGAGAAGGGGGTTAGGAAGAAACAGAGACTACATATCTTCCCCCAGAACATAGAAGGACCTGTTCCTTCTCCAGATTAAAGGAATCAATTAAAAGAGAAAGGCCAAAACTGGTTTGGCTCAGTGGATAGAGCATCAGCCTGCGGACTGAAGGGTCCCAGGTTCAATTCTGGTCAAGGGCATGTACCTTGATTGTGGGCACATCCCCAGTGTGTGTGGGGGTGTGTGTGCAGGAGGCAGCTGATCTCATCGATGTTTCTAACTCTCTATCCCTCTCCCTTCCTCTCTGTAAAAAATTAATAAAATATATATATATAAAAGAGAAATATAAAGATCATGTACATCATTTATGTACATGATCTTTAACTCCCTTGCAAATGCACATCAAGGATGGAGGTTAATCTAGAGATAAAATTTTCATCCTTAAGAGTAGAATGAGATGTGAAGGTCACAAAAATATTAGTTTTAATCCCTCTTTCATGAGACCTGTTGCTCAGTCATTGCCTCTACACCCGTGACCGTGAGATGGGTAGTTTGGTCTCACAAGGCTTTCATGAATGTCTGATGTTGTCCTAGAAAGCCTTTTGGAGGTTAGCCTAACACCACTCTACATTATTGGAAAAGTGTTTGCTTTAAAAGATTCTTTTTAAATTGATTTCAGAAAGGAAGGAAAAAGTAGGGAGGGAGGGAGAGAGGAGGAAAAGACAGAGAGAGAGAGAGAGAGAGAGAGAGAGAGAGAGAGAGAGGGAGAGAAACAAAGAGAGAGAGAGAGAGAGAGATTAGAGATGAAAGAGAATCATTGATTGTTTGCCTCCTGCATGCCCCACTGGGGATCGAGCATGTGCTCAGACAGTAATGGAACCATGATCTCCTGGTTCATAGGTCGATGCTCAACCATGCTAACTGGGCAAAAAAAGCCATGTTTTTTATATTTGACTTGAATTTTATTAAAAGGTTTTATTTGATCCTTGTCAGGATGATACACCATGGAGTCATATTGCCTGAGTTTAGTATCCCAAGGTCACTGATTACTATCCGTGAGGACCTTAGTAAAATGCTTAGTCTTTCTGAGCCTCAGTTTCATCATTTTTAAAGTCCATAAGGTTGTGGCAAATAATAAATAAAAATATAAATACATAACAACTGAATAATAAATAAAATTTTAAAAATCTGTATCCTAGCACTCAGGGTAGAGTCTAGCACATAGTTAAGAGCTGGGTCTGTGCTAGATGTTTCTCCTCCTCTTCTGTCCCTCCAACCCAGCTCACCACATAGTGTTTTACTCTTTGCCCCAGAGCGAAGTTAAGAGAAACGTAATAATAATGGCTTCAAACATTTATTAACAATATGCTAGGCACTTTTCAGACATAATGTAAAGCAATTTTCACATTAACAATCTGGAGTTGTTAGTATCATTGTATATCTCGTTTTATCGGCGAGAAACCTGTGGCTCAGAGATGTTAAGTAATCTGCCAAAACTACCTGTGAATAAATATGGACATAGGGTTTTAAACCCAGGCCTATCCACTTTATAACTCTTTGTTTTACCGGAGGAATTAGATCTCCATTCTCCTTGCTGCCACAGAAATATCACAGTCCCTAAATATTACAAAGTCAGCAGTTTCCCCATGTTTTTCTTGGTTGACCTGTTCTCTGTCAGAGGTGTCTTATTGGAATCTGGGTTTCTTGTACAGCGGCTGCTTTCCTCTGGTACTGCTCCTTCAGCACTTCCCAACATCTGAAGGTTTGGGCTAATTTAATTCCACTTCCATGCGTCCTCTGGTTCCGAAATCCCAGCATACAGAATACATAACAGCAGCGACCACTATCCCTGGTTAGTAGTGGGAGCGGCAGGTTTCCTCAAAGGAGTAACACGTCCTTTGATAAAGAATTGGGACTTAACATTCATTGTCCTAGATCTACATCGCTGATAAGACTGTAGCCTAAGGCCTGGTTTTCTCTGGGAGAAGTTGATTGATGGAGGGAACAGGCGGGAGCAGCAGAAAGATTTCGTGGTTCCAGCTCTGCCAGGTGGTCATCAATCTCTGCCAGTTTTCCAGCGTGGAGGACCTGTGAACCTACAACTCAGTTGGGAGGACTCTCCCATCAGGAAGTTAATTGTAACACGATAACTCTTGTTACAAATTGTCTTTTCTCCACACGTGGCATCTGAAGTTCCTGTCTTTTTTTTTTTTTTAAATTTCTTTATTGATTAAGGTATCACATATTTGTCCTCATCCCCCCATTCCCATCCCAAACCCCTCCCCAAGCATGCCCCATCCCCCCTGTTGTCTGTGACCACTGTTAGGCTTATATGCATGCACACAAGTCCTTTGGTTGGTCTCTCCCCCTTACCCCCACCCTCCCCTACCTTCCCTCTGAGCGCCTGTCTGCTCCTGTTTACAGCTCCTATAGGGGCATCGCCCATCCTCAGACCTTTCCTGAAGTCTCTTCCTTCTTTTTGGTGTTTATTTTGTTTCTTTCAAACTCCAACATTTTCTTTCCATCTCCCTTTTGGCCTCCCACTTCTGGGTTCTATTGCTAATGAGTGAGTGTATCAGGCCACCATAAACAAGATACCACAGACTGGTGTGCTTAACAGCAGACATTTATTTTCTCACGGTTCTGGAGGCTAAAAGTCCCAGGTCAAGGTGTTGGCAGATTTGGTTTCTGGTGAACACTCTCTTCATGGCTTGCAGATAGCTGCTTTCTTGCCTTGTCCTCACATGACTTTTTCTGTGTGTGTGTGTGTGTGTGTGTGTGTATGTATGTGTGTGGAAAGAGAGAGAGAGAGAGAGAGAGAGAGAGAGAGAGAGAGAGAGAAGAGAAGAGAAGAGAAGAGAAGAGAAGAGAAGAGAAGAGAAGAGAAGAGAAGAGAAGATAGTTCTTTGGTATCTCTTTTTCTTCTTAAAAGTACACTAGTCAAGATCAGGATCTACCCTCTGACCTCATTTAACCTTAATTACCTCGTTAAAGATCCAGTCTCCAAATATAGTTACCTTGGGGGTTAGGGCTTCAACATATGAATTTGATGGGCACAATGCAGGTCCTAACAGTGTAGGTTCTCTCTAGGGACTCAGTGCTCATTCTCTCTTGTAGTAGGCACTCAACATTTATAGCAAGAGCTCCCCCAAGAATAGTTCATGATCTCTGTTTTGTTTTTTTTTTGTTTTTTTCATCTAGCATGCTTCTAAGGCTTTCTGGGCCTTGTACTGTCATTATGCCACAGCACCTCTTCATGTGAAATTCCTTAGGTCTGTGAAAAGTTTATCATGAATGAGGAGACCCCTTAGCATATTCATACTAATTTTTTTATTCCCCTACTTTCTCCCGTTTAAGCACTAGTCTTTCCCTTGAGTTTTCTTTTATGTACAACCCTGTTCATTGTGTGAAACCAGATGTTTGAGATCATTCTTGCTTTCTCTCAATACAATAGAGCCATGGTCGGCAAACTGCGGCTCGAGAGCTACATGTGGCTCTTTGGCCCCTTGAGTGTGGCTCTTCCACAAAATACCATGGCCTGGGCAAGTCTCTTTTGAAGAAGTGGTGTTAGAAGAAGTTTAAGTTTAAAATTTTGGTTCTCAAAAGAAATTTCAATCATTGTACTGTTGATATTTGGCTCTGTTGACTAAAGAGTTTGCCAACCACTGCAATAGAGGATTTAGTCAGACCTTCTTTGAACTAAACTGACCCCTGTTCTCTTTAGCCTCTGGGAATAGAGTGCATTTAAAGAGAGGCTGTGATCACCTACCTTGGACTTCAGCCCCTTTGAAAGTTGTATCTCTTGGAATTGTAATCCAGGAACTTGACCAATCTATAACAGTCTTTGGGATAAAGTAAGAGTTAAAGGGAATATAAAGGAGCAATGCACATTTTCCCACTGAAGCCTCAGAGATCCTGAGCCCAGCCATCACTGTGAACTTAGGGATTCATGGGAAAGCTCAGATAGGCTCCTGTGCTTGGGACACTTTCAGACATTGCCCTTTGTATCTGTTCATTTGGCTGTTCCCTTCTTCCCTTTATCCTGTCCTTTATTATGTAATAAACTGGCAAATGTAAGTAGGAGTATCCCCGAGTCCTGTGAGCTGTTCTAGTAAATAATTGAATCCAAGGAGGAGGAGGTCATGGGAATCCCTGATTCAGAACCAAGTTGAACAGAAGTTGTGAGTAACCTAGGGACCTGCTGGTTGTGATTGGCATCTGAAGTGGTTGGCAGTCTCAGGGGACTGGGCCTAGCTGTGGGATCCGATGCTTTCTCCATGCAGACAGTGTCAGAACTGAGGCAAATTGTAGGACAGCCAGCTGGTGTTACAGGGAATTGCTTGGTGTGGGAACCTGCCCTCTCCACACCCCTTTCTCTACTCCCCCTGCCCCCCCCCCTCCACACACACACACACACACACACACACACACACACACACACGCTGTCAGAAGTGTGTGAGTGTGGTAATAGTGTGAGAGTAAAGGAAAAACCCAGGAGGGAGGGAGGGAGAACTGAGATTTTCATTACACAACTCCTCCCCAGGATCAGCTCTTTGCATCCCCACCCCAGGCTCCAGAGATTAACACCATGTTACCTCCTCAGGGTCTTGTTTAGAGGCTCACATAGTCTGCACCTCCTCCAGAGTCCCTGTCTGTTTACATGGCTCCTGGCTCCTCAAGGCTCTCCATTCTTGCACCCACTCCAGAGGTCTGTCCTCTGCTTATCCCTGTCTCCCCTTCCCTTCCTGGTGACATGGGTCCTCTTTTCTTAGGCCTCTGTTATTGAAAGGGACACAGCCATTCATACCCCAGTGGTTCTTAGCCCTGGCTGATAATTAGAAACACCTGGGTAGCTTTTAAAACTTATCCACACTGAGCTCCATCCCAGTCAATTAAGTCAAATCCTGTGGGCATGGAGCCTGCACACAAAAACCCTAAGGAGCCGCTCAGGTGATGCTCATATGCAGTCAGGACTGGGAACCACTGTGGTAATGGCTCAGGTCAGAACACGTAACACTTTTGAGCCTGAATTGCTGCTCTCAACATCTAACTCCAAAGGAGGACTTTGGGTGAGACTTCCCGTCTTTGGGAAAAGCATTTATAGGCGGAGGGAATGAGCTGGGGCGGAGGAGGATGGAGGCTTCCTTAATCCACACCCATCAGGCTTGATGGGGAAAGAGTGTGGTGGGGAAGCAAGCCGGTGCTGGCAGTTGGCTCCTCTTCTTCCTCTGCAATGCTATGAAGAAGAGCACAGGGGGCAGCAAGTGGCCAAGTAAGGAATAACGTTTGCTGTGTGTGGGGCACATTTTCAAGAGCCACAGATTGAGTTAAAGTGTAGGACATCCAGCTGGTGTTACAGAGAATTGCTTGTAGCACAGACCACGGAGTTATGCTACATATGTTGCACTTCCTTGTCTTCTCTGAGTGAGTTTACATGTGTGTGTTTGTGGAAAAATAGATTTGGTTCCGACTTTTAGCCATAGCCTGGGAGACTTCCAGAGAAGTTTGACTTCCTAAGTAACCAGCATTATCAAAGAAACATGTCTCTGTGAATGTCTGGCTGATTATTGTGAAAAACACCATCCATCAAGTGAAGACAGATAATAATTAGTGACCAGAGAGTCACCATTCATCCCTCCTGTGGGGTGTTGTTCTTGCTTCTGCTAACATTGCTGGGATTATCTGTTTTATGTGCTTCTGCCTAACTTAAGTGGTGGGCTCTATTTTAATTTTTAAAATATATTTTTATTGATTTTAGAGAGGAAGGGAGAGGGAGAGAGAGATAGAAACATCAATGATGAGAACCATCGATTGGCCACCCCCTGCATGCCTCCTACTGGGGATCAAGCCGGCAACTCGGGTATGTGCCCTTGACAGGAATTGAACCTGGGACACGTCAGTTCTCAGGCTGATGCACTATTTATTGAGCTAAACTAGCTAGGGCTGGGCTCTATTTTTAAAAAGTATCTAGTACTTATTTATCACCTCTTCTACCACAATGCAGGCTTCGTGAAGATAGGAACATGCTTATCTTGTTCCTCATTGTATTCCCAACACCTCGCATAGTGCCAGTGATGGTAGACACTCACATAGTCCATGAATGAATGATTAAAACATTGACTCTAGAGCTGGTTTTCTTGCTCCTTCTATAAATCAATAAAGTCAGTTGCAGAAGTAAAATTGCCCAATGATCCATTTTCTCTTATTTCTATTTAGTTAAGACAGTGGTTGGCAAACTCATTAGTCAACAGAGCCAAATATCAACAGTACAACGATTGAAATTTCTTTTGAGAGCCAAATTTATTTATTTATTTATTTATTTATTTTTTAAAATATATTTTATTGATTTTTTACAGAGAGGAAGGGAGAGGGACAGAGAGTTAGAAACATCGATGAGAGAGAAACAATGACCAGCCACCTCCTGCACACCCCCTACCAGGGATATGCCCGCAACCAATGTATATGCCCTTGACCGGAATAGAACCTGGAACCATTCAGTCTGCAGGCTGATGCTCTATCCACTGAGAAAAACCGGTTTCAGCGAGAAAGAGAGAGAGAGAGAGAAAGAGAGAGAGAGAGAGAGCCAAATTTTTTAAACAACTTCTTCTAATGCCACTTCTTCAAAATAAACTAGCCCAGGCCATGGTATTTTGTGGAAGAGCCACACTCAAGAGGCCAAAGAGCCACATGTGGCTCAAGAGCCGCAGTTTGCTGACCACAGAGTTAAGATAGTTACATTTGGAGCATCTTTACTGGTATTAACTCCTCTACAAAGCTGCATTCTTTGTCTCTAAGAAGGATTTTCTAGTACGTCTTATTTTAATTATACATCTAAGAAGCCTAACGCCATCAACCTCTCCTTGTTTCATTCAGAGTTTTGTGATCTTTCCATGTTTAATTCATGTTGATGTTTCTAGACTGTGATCAGATAAAAGCTGAAATCTAAAGCACTGGATTAAGACATTCCTTAAAAATAGTATGACAGACTAATAGCGATCATATTCACATATCTATGAAAGTAATTTCATACCTTATTCCCTATGCAGGTTTTCCAATGTTGTATTTATATTTGGATAAAATGTAAAAATAGGATTATTTCCTCCCGTTTCCTCTCCTCATCAACACTATATTTATATATTTTTTCCAGTCAGAAATGAACCTCATTTTCATGGAGAGCCATGCGTCAGAGTACTTAATGGCTTGCCTGTGACTGACTGGATCTCTCACATTTTCTAGATGGTGAGTCGTGACGCCGTAGACCAAATCTCATGTGGAGTATTCCATGCAATGTTCAGGATGTCTGCTCTCTTGTCCTTTTAATTTCCTTTTGTAAATGTTTAGTTAAAAAATACTTGTATCACATTCCATTCCAATGTTTTTCCAGTAGAACTAGAGGGTCAAACTGTGTCATTGAGGGTCTCTTCAATTTACCAATTGTTTTAACTAAGCTATCCTTTTGCTAATTGCTTTAGTCACAATACATTTTCAAAGACCACTGCTGACAGCCTCCTAGCTATTCTCTTAAAAATTGTTTGCATCCCTTCCGACTAATAATCATCGCAAGGAATGTGGCTCAGTGAGGTTGATGGGGTGCACTCATTTGAGTAAACCAGAGCTTATACCTTGAGATGCCACTTATTAATGAGTTTTATAACTCTATGAGCCTTGAGATGAAAGCAGCAATTTCATTTACTATATGATGCTGTTTGATGGGATATTGGACACTAAAGATCAATATCTAATAGGATTCTACTTCAGGGTGGGACCCCGACAGTTTATTTGTATGAGTTTTCGATGCAGCTTTACATCCTTCTTATGCATGACATTTGTTAAATGGCAGTTAGAGCTACCTGACTGTGATCTAGGTCAGAGCTTTTAAAATTGGCATGAAATTGAAAACTTTTAATGAGTTTGCGAATATCTCCTCTAAAATTTGCATTCAACCTATTTATTAGGATAGAAGTGGTCTTGGAGAGCTAAAGTCTCTCTCTGAGGTTTCCTTATAAGATTGATCTGGAAATGGATACTGGTAATGTGTGCCCACCATGTGAATTACTTAATGCCATAGAATTGTTTGTTTATAAATGGTTAGAATGTTAGATTTTACCATAATAATAATAATAATAATAATAGGACAACAGCCACCGAATACAATAGAGAAGATTAACAAAGGCAAAACCGGTAGACATTTGGCAAGGTCAATCAAGGAAAAGAAGAAAAGATACAAAAACAAAAGTAGAATGAAAAAGGGGAAATAATTGTACATACAATAAATATTTTTAAAAAATAAAGAAAACTTTGTTTGGATTTTGGTTTGAACAAACTACTTGTTAAAAGGTGTTTTTGAAACAAGAGAACTGAAAACTGTGAATGAATTTAATTATTTTAAATTGTACTGAATGTGTAACTGATGCATTGAATATACATTTTTAGTGGTAAAAGATTACTTTTGTCACTTTTAAGTAGACATTTTTAAAAAATATATATATTTTATTGATATTTTACAGAGAGGAAGGGAGAGAGATAGAGAGCTAGAAACAGCGATGAGAGAGAAACATCGATCAGCTGCCTCTTGCACACCCCCCACCGGGGATGTGCCCGCAACCAATGTACATGCCCTTGGCCGGAATCGAACCCGGGACCTTTCAGTCCGCAGACCGATGCTCTACCACTGAGCCAAACCGGTTTCGGCTAAGTAGACATTTTTTTATGATATCTGGGATTCGCATGAAAATTATTCAGAAAAAAAGTGGTGGGAGATAATGTGGAATAATAATGTCAGAGTGTTGGTAACTGAAAGTTTGTGATGGGTAGGTGAAGTTCTATTATTCTTTTTGCTTTTGTATTCATTTGAAACGTTCTAAAGTAAGATATAAATAAAATATTAAAAAAACACATTAGGAACAACTAAAGCAATTGCCTATTTCTGTTCTATTGAGATACCTTTGCCTACCTACCTGAAGATAAAGAAAGAACAAGGGAGACAGAGAGGATTTATTCATATTCAGAATGTTAACATTCAATTTCATGCTTAAAATAACTATGTCTTTGGGCGAAACTCCTTGAGCAAAGCTTCAAAGTACACTTTAAGGGAAAATGCATTTAGTTTTCACCAAACACTTTCATTTCTACGATAATTCCCTAGCTCCGTGCATCAGTTGGAGATGGAAAAGCTCCTCGCATGAAAGGGACTGTTGCAAAGTAATTGGTAAACTTCAACAAACATTTCTTTTGTGAAAAACAGCACGAGCAGGACAAGACTCCTGAGTCTCTAAAATGTTTGAAATGCCTTACTTGGTGTCATTATCTTAACCATGATTGAAAAAAAATAAATCAACGGTATTCTAATGCGTTCTTCACAAATCCTGCGTCGGAATGTGCTTGGTATTAGACTCTTCAGGGGATGTTTCCTTCTCACGGGTAGGCTGAATGATGGCCCGGAAGATATCCAGGTCTTAATGTCTAGAATGTATGTAGCGAAAGGGGTTTTGTAGATGTGTTAAAGGACTTTTGAGATGGGAGAATATCCTGAGTTATCGAGGTGGACCTTCAAAGTCCACCAATATCTTTGTCAGAGGAAGGCAGAGGGAGACTTTGTGGTACTAGGAGAGCGTCAAAAAGAGGAGGAAGTAGTGTGACAATGGGGCAGAGAGGAGTGTCACACAGAGGCAGAGGATGACGTGATAATGGAAGCACCACTCTGCTGTCTTTGAAGATGAAGGGAGGGGGTCATGAACCAGGGAATGAGGCTCTAGAAGCTGGAAGAGGAAACAGATTTTCCTATAGGGCCTCTGGAGGGAGTGAGGCCCTGTCAACATGTGGAGACTAATTTTGGACTTCTGGCCTCCAGAACTGTAAAAATGATTAATTATGTTGTTTTAAGCCATCAGATTTGTGGTAATTTGTTATGGCAGCCATAGGAATCTAATACATCACCTAACTCTTCCTCTTGTGAGAATGATTGGGGGTGTGGAACAGAGGGCCTGGCCTGTGGGGTGTGTATCCGAAGCACATGAAAGTGAATATATGGTTTTATCTTTTTTTTTCCCCTTCAGGCACAGGTTTGTACAAATGAATGAGAGATCTGTTATGTTGGTTCTCACCTTAACCTCAGAGACTGTTTATAGGTTCTATTTTGTATTCCTGCCTGATTCTTTATTCTCCAAATTCCCTGGTTCCGAAAGTATCTTTTAGGGATTAGAGATATGGATGAAGATTTCATTGTGTGATCCTAGAAAGGATCTAATAACCTGGGCTGTGCCCACCTACCAGTAAGTAGCTTTGGAGAAGTAGATTTGGAGAGATGATGTTGTAGTCTAAGCATGTCAAACTCAAAGGCTAACACAGGCCAAATAAACAAGGTTAAAGTTTATGTGGGCCGAAAAAAAAGCAAAAGCTTCAATTTTCATAGAAATGTAGTTTTATTTCAATGGAGACTTGCTGAATACAAAAGACTGAAATAAATGAGTAATTGCTAATATAAAATAATAGAACATTTAAATAAAATTTAATATTTTTTCTTTAACATTAACTTACAATATACTGAATAACCGCACAAATTAATAAACGTAACACAAATAAATCTATTTTTCTTGTTCTCCGAAAGCAAAATTATTTCCTATTGCACACACCAAACAAGTCAGTCCAAGACTAATGACATGGCAAGCGGCTGCTAAAATATTTGCTGCTAGTATTAGTGGAGAGAAACAGTGTGCCTGCGCATAAGATGCATAAAGGAAATGAATGCAACATGATTATAGTAATTATTAGTCATTAGTGAACATTGTAGTTCATTATTAACAATCTATAATAATAAAAGTGTAATATGCGAATTAGACCGTATGTCCTTCCGGATGTTTTTCCAGACATCCTTCTGGGATAGATTCCAGGACAACCCAGGTTTGATTCCAGTCAAGGGCACCTGCCTGGGTTGCAGGCTTGATTTCCAATAAGGGCCGTGCAGGAGGCAGCTGATCAATGATTCTCTCTCATCATTGATGTTTCTCTCTCCCTCTTCCTTCCTCTCTGGGAAAAAAAAAGAAAAAAGATTGTCCCTTGGTGTCCAAATGGTCTGTCCCTTTCCCCCCATTATAAATCAAGATGATATAAAATGATGACATTGTAGGAAAACATTTACTTTCTCATTTGTGCAGAGAGGCAGGCTTCATTTTTTTCTTGAATATTTACAGGGCATCAAACATGCAAAAATTCATGTGATGCTAGATAGAGTAAGATATAAGATGGAAGAACTGTTTATGTTTTTGTTTATTCCACTTTCCATAACTTGTGGGAATAAACCAGTCTAAACCCCATGGTATCATGCTCTCCTGGATGTTTTTCATGTTTAGGGGCTCCCAGATGAAGGAAGCTTCGTGATACAACAACAGCCATGGCCTCAGTAGGCTGAAACAGATTGTCCAAAGTCTCCCGGAAATGTCACTACTAGAATCAAGTTTCATTGAGCTCAACAAGCATTTCCTGTCCATTATATGAGTTCATTATTTGGCTAGTGTAGGATGAGCAATATAGACAGCCATGGCATATTTCAATATTCAAGAGTAAAGTTTCATGGTGTTACATGCAAAATGTTTTTGCACAATTAGGGAATTTGTTTTCCGTTGACTCCAGTTGGGTTGTGACTGCCACTAAAGTACTGACATGCCAAAGAACACTGAGAAAGCGGTGCTGAGTTTAAAGAGGGGCAGCTTCAGACAGGCAAACCCATGACATTCCTTTCCTTTTCTATCTATCTATCTATCTATCTATCTATCTATCTATCTATCTATCTATCATCTATCTATATCCATCTTCTATCATCTATTATCTATCTATGGATATAGATAGATTTATACATCAAGGATGAGAAGAAATCCTTGATTGACTGCATCCTGCACTCCCCCTACTGGGGATTGAACTACAACCCGGCACATGTCCAGACTGGGAATCGAACCATGACCTCCTGGTTCATAGGTCAATGCTCAATCACTGAGCCACCCTGCCTGGGCTGCCTTAAGATCTTAATTATCATACTACACGAGCTTATGATTAAATGCTATGTACTATATAGTTTCCATTTCACCATTTGGACTCATCATTACCAACAAATCTGTTTGTCACCTTCTGTTTATAGTTAAATATGCCATTCAGGTATATTTCTGTATAGCTACCCACAATGAATGGGCACTTTTCCCCCATTGCACTCAGAATTCTGGTAACTGGAGTTGATACAAACAACGTTTTCTACAGAATGGTCTGTTTTACAAGACTTAATTATTTTTGGACATGCTGCTGTTATAGTCCTTATTATAATAATTTGACGTCCTTTTCCATTTATAAAAGAAACCACTAAAGCAAGCATGTAAAATCAACCACAATGGCATTTCTTCTGTGGAAGCACAATATAAATGTCTTTTAAAGTGAGAATACATTGAACATCTTCAACCCTTTCTCTTTATTGTTTACTTCTCAACCGGTTTGGATTGTCATTACAGAGTCTGAGTTCTCTGGGAAGAACTGTCTTGTATTAAACTATCTTGCTAGCAGGGCTCTTGTTGCATTAGCAGTGACAGCCTGCCAGACTGTTTTCTTCAGTGTAGAATGCTGTTGCTAGCTTTTTAATCATCATTTTCTTCTAGAGATTATTCCTCCTGTAAATAATAAAAAAAATAAAGAATCCTGTTTGTTTTTGTTGGCATAATTGTATTTTGAGTATGGTTTTGGATGTTTCATTTAAATATGATTCTATTGAAGTGATTATCTTTGTGTCTTCATGTCAGAAATAACGATGCTTGACTGATAGTCTAGTTCTTCCGGTTGCTCTTTTCTCTTCCCGTCATTTTTAAATCATGCATGTTGTGGCCTAAAAATATTTAAAAATGTTACTTTTATAGCATATTTCCACTTTTGAGTTATGTCTTCCACGGAAGGTTCAGGAACAAAATGATCCACTTTTCTCTTTCTGTACTTTGTAAAAATTATGAAATAAACCTGGCCGGTATGGCTTATTTGGTTGAAGCATCGTCCTCTGCACCGAAAGGTTGAGGGTTTGATCCCCGTAGGGGTGGGTATGGAAGGCAGCTGATCTACGTTTCTCACATCGATGCCTTTCTCTCTCTCAATGATAAAAAATAATAAAATTATAAAATAGCCATTTATTTATTTATTTGCCTGCCTGTTCATCTTTTCATTTCTAGAATTCATCTTATTGAATTCATCTTATTGATAGGTATCACTGCCTTTCTCTTAGTATTCAGAATATTCTTTGTTATTATGATGGATAAGAGAGAGAAATAAAAAGGGATGTATATCAGTGGAATTTGAGTTCATTTTGAGCAATTATTGTTTGTGGTTGAGGCTAACTTTAGCCTTCTGAAAGGCAAGAGTTAAGTTTGTCCCATTTAACACCAATAATTCTATAATATTTTATACTGGTTTACATGTGTATATGTATATGCATTTTGTTTTAGAGTATAATTTTGGTAATTTGTTCTTAGCATTGTCTCTTTTCCCAGAGTTGTCTTACTGTCTCCAGGGGTCAGTTCTACCCATCCAGGATCCATCTGATTATAGCAGGAATATATTAGGGCAATACTAACCCTTTGACTTTGAGAATTTGACAAAGCTCATTGAAACAAAGTACCTGTAGATATTTCATACAAATTGTGACTGAGGACTGCTGTGCCATCAATTACCAAGGCAGCTAGCTACTCTTTCCTCTCCCTCTTGAACCACAGGCTCTCAAGTGTCTGCCTCTTTGTTTGTGTTGCTCCATTCTCCTTTTCTACAGATCAGTATCATCTGTCTAGACATTTGTCTCCACCCAAATGGTGAACTCAGAGTCACATCAATTAGATTATATTTTAGTTCAATTATATTCTACCCACTAAGTACAGCTGAGATAGCTTTTAATTTAAATTCTTGAAAAGGTACTCGATTGGATGTTGGCTAGACAATGGATGGCCAGGTCTTGGCCCTGGTGTCTGATATTGATCCAATCAATCACAGCAATGTTGCGATGGATAACTTGTGAACTTCAACTGCTTTGGGGTTGAGGGCAGAGCAGGCATATTGACAGACTAGAAGTAATAGGAATGGTGACTGGCTAAGGAGGCAAGTGGTCTTGAGAAAACCTATTTTGTTTACAGACCAAATCACCCTTTTTGTTTAATTTATAAATAAACGCAGCCGGGTGTTTTAAGAAGAATACCTCATCAGATCTGTAGCCTACTTTCACTGACCTTTTAGGCCCTTTCAATTATGTTAAAAGCAGTTGTATAGGACTCTCCTTGCTTTCTCTCTATTTTATTGTTTACTTCCTTTCTGCCTGGCTGTTGGCTTTCACCTTCTCGCTCATGTAGATAATGCATTTTCCCGAAAATAAGACCTACTCACACGTTTCCTTCTGAGTGAAATATAAGGCATACCCCCCAAAATAAGGCCCCCAGGCTCTGTCTCAGAATGAAAATTAATTTACCATAAACTGGTCGCTAGGGCCGCCCCGACTGGCATCTAGCAACCAGTGACGTTACGCGGAGTCCTGATGTCACTGCTGTGTGAATGGAGAGAAATCAGCGTGGAAACTTTGTGAAACCTAAACTGCAAGAAGTTGTGACTTGGGTGAAGAACTCATGGGAGAAAATCACTGACAGTTGCATTGCAAATGCACTGCGAGCAGGCTACCTTGACAAGAAGTCCTCATTTAAAGACAGTGCTATTGCTAAACATGAGAGATTAGGTCCACTGATTCTGAAAGAAATGGAGTCACAAGAAATTCACCAGGAAATTCAGGAATTGGATTGTTATGATGATATTCCAGAAGATGATGACATGATTGTCATTGAATAAATGAGTAAATTCTTGATACTGTAGGATTCACAGTTTGTCTGGTTTGTGTTGACAACTACCATACTACCGTACCGTATACAGGTAATAAATTTTCTTTATTTTCTTTTAACAATAAATGTGTACCGTATTCTTATTCATGGAAAAATAAGACATCCCCTGAAAATAAGACCTAGTGCATCTTTGGAAGCAAAAATTAATATAAGGCACTGTCTTATTTTTGGGGAAACAGGGTACCAGTGCAACCCCTTTGGTTAGAAGGCAGATCTGTTGGCTTTTCTGGACCCTGACTCTTTCCCCTTCTAACCCCTCAGGGAGTTTTTCCCACGTTAACTAAGGCTTTTCAACCCAACTCCTGTACTAGATTATTTGGACCCCCTTTGAGGAGGCATAGTTGGAATGTTTTTAGCTTACTTAGACGGTTCTCCCAATTTCTAAGAAGAGTGTATGGAAACTTTTATCTGGCAGCACAGTTAGTTTCTTATAACTTTTTGGTTAGGCCTCAAAAGTAGGAGATAAATTATTTTCTTAAACATAAATGAAAAGTAAATTAGCACTTAGGCAGGAAGCAGATGGGACTATTACAGGGAGAAATCTAGGTCAGCAAAGTCATCTTGTTGGAAGGGCACCCTAACCAGAACGGCATCTCTTCAGGCGAGAGATACTAGTTAATTGCACTTATAAATTCCTCGTCTTCAGATTTTTTGACATTTCATCTTGGCTACCTTTGAGGCCTGTATGAGAGTTTTATTTGAGGTACAGAGAAATCACTCACTTCACAATTATCTTGCGGGCCTCTTGATAAATTCATCACTGGTCCTTCTATTCAAGGATTTCGTAATAAATCTGCATCCCTTAATGGCAACATCAAAGCGCAGATGCTCTTCCTCTCTCTGCCCAAGATCTATGCCCCGACACAGGATATTGTGTCACATCTACTCCCAGCACCCCGAGCGGCTATTCAGTTTGTACAGCCGCCTGAATGAATCACTTTATCAGCCTTCAAAGTCAGGGTTAGGAGCAGAATTGCTTGTGGAAGTTTCAGCGTTCAGCCGTGCTGCACAAAATGACTTAAACTGGAGTCAGAGGGCAAAATCTGGGGACTGATGTGAGCAATGATGAGGTGTCCTACATTCCCAGGGCTGTCTTTTTCTACTTGCGCTCGGGGAACTTGGCTAGAACAGAGGGTGCTAGGTATGAGGAGGAACACACAGTGAAGTTCCCGCGTTGCCTTTGGTGAGCCATTTGGCCCCCTGGGAGCTCCATGTCCTCAGTAAAATGAAAGTGTTGGGTGGGATTAGCAACGTCTAGCTCAGGCAGTGGGTTGTTTGGGGGTACTGTGATTGGTTGCAACGAGGGTCACAGGTCATTTGTTACAGATTACATTAAAAATAGAGGGCTCTGCATGTGTCCCAGGGGGCCGTGTGCCCTGGGTGAGCCGTGTGCTCCAGGGGAAGCAGTGGGACCCGGGGGGAGGGGCGGTGTGAACCAGAGGAGGAGCGGATTCTATTCGTGTGGTCCTGAGATAGTCACCATAAAACAAGCAGACTGCCAAATGAGGAGCGGATTCTATTCATGTGACCCTGAGATAGTCACCATAAAACAAGCAGATTGTCAAATGACAGCGGGGAGGGGAAGGAGACCTGGAGGGAGATAAGAGAACAACCAAAGGACTGGTATGCATGCATATAAGTACAACCAATGAACACAGAACTCTGGGGTTGGAGGGCATGAATGGGAGGTGGGAGGGGGCAATGGTAAGCTATGTACACATATAATACCTTAATAAATTAAAAAATAAAAAAAAATAAAAATGGAGGGCTCTGGCTAGTGTGGCTCAGTCTTATGAGCATCATTCCAGGCACCCAGAGGTCACTGGTTCAGTTCTGGTCAGGGCACATGCCAGGGTTGTGGGCTCCATCCTTAGTAGGGGATATGCAGAGGCAGCTGATGGATGTTTCTCTATCATCATCATCATCATCATCATCATCATCGGTGTTTCTCTTTTCCCCTCTCCTTTCTTCTCTCTCTCTCAAATCAATTAAAAAAATATATATTTAAAATATATATATATATATATATATATATATATATATATATATATATTTAAAATACACACGCACACACACACACACACACACACACACACACATATATATATATATATATATATATATATATATATATATATATTTAAAAAATAGTGAGGCTTGGGAAATAATGTTGTTCTTCAAGGCTGTTCCTAATTATGATTCCTCTCATTTGCTTTTATTAAGGTATGTTTTCAAAATTAAACGAATAGAGAGGTGTATTAGTTTCCTAGGACTACCACAATAAAAGTACCACAAACTGGGTGGCTTAACACAATAGGTATTTATTCTCTCACGGTTCTGGAGGCCAGAAGTCCAAAATGAAGGTGTCGACAGGGCCCTGCTCCCTCGGAGGCCTGGAGGCTGCAGGCTGGTGAAGCATGAACCCTACATAACATCAGTCCCCTCCACAGCCGGTGGGGAACTGTCCCGCCACTGAAGACAATTAGCTAAGGCAAGTAAGTGTTTGCTTTCGTGGAGACACAGCTGTCTCTTGAGAAATCAGTAAAACATTCTCTCAGTTGAGGACATTACCTCCCCTGCCTTCTGGATTATTTTTTTGGGGGAGTCCTTCATTTGGTTTTGGGGTCCACCTGTCAGAGCTGCTCAGATGGGCCTAACTGGGATGCATCCCATCTTCACGTTTTCCAGAGAGCGCATTTTCCTTAAGGTCCATTCCCATGCTCATCACTCCCACCCTTAGTAGTTTTTGTTCAGAATTGAACGTTGAACACAGTGGACTAAGAGGGTTTTTCTGCGGTCTGGGCTCAGAGAAAACAGTGACTTGCATTTCAGACTCCTTAAAAAGTTCGGAGGAGTTACCTGCTTTTATTTAAAACGCAGAATACAATGCAAGGCAGACTTCTGTAGCAGGCCCATCACGATTGCAGGCAGATGAGCGTGAGCCGGTGGGAGGGGCGCGGTCAGGGGCAGAGGCGAAGTTTCTGGGAGAGCAGCAGGGATGCAAGGCTGGGCTGGGCTGGGGAAGCTGTGCCCCCAGGTCCGGACCTGTCTTCCCTTCCCCCCAAAACCATCCCCAAGACTGCTCCCTGAACAAGCCCACCAGAGGATGGTTGAGATTTTTCTGCTAAAAGACCCCTTATGTTTCTATGAGCCAAATACTTTCTGTCTTATTAAATAATGTTGTCTAGTCCTCTAGGTGTTATGGCCATAGCTGGACCCACTGGTGTCTACTGGTACCAGCTATGCCAACATACAAAAGCTACCGTGTTTCCCCGAAAATAAGGTATCCTCCGAAAATAAGTCCTACTTACAGGTTTCCTTCTGAGTGAAATATAAGGCATCCCCCCGAAAATAAGGCCCCCAGGCTCTGTCTCAGAATGAAAATTAATTTATCATTAAATGGCCCAGAAGCCATGATTTTGCAGCCAGCAAGATATTAGAATTGAATTGATTATCTGGAGGTGTTTGCATATGGAAGCAGCCCTTTACCCATTCATTTCCCATTTTAGCCTAAGAGGTATGCGGATAGATTGTTAATACCCAGAGGGTTTGATCCCTCTGCTCATGTGGCTTCTGAATCTGGGATGAATACTTAAAACCCATAAAAGGGAAATCATAAATAAAAGCAAATGTGACAGAGGAGAGGAGAAATATATTTCCAAATATATTAGAAACTATAACCTTAGGCACTGTCAAATAAAAAAACCAAATCCAGATTCAGGTAAGGAGAGACTTTATTTGAAAAGACTACTGTAATTGGAGGAGGGGATTATTACAATAGGAGGAAAAGAACTGTTGTAATAGGAAAATACTCTGACCATAATATGCATAAGCATCTCAAAGACCAAGCAGAAAGGGCCTTTCTTTTATAGGGGTGAGTAAACAAGTCCAGAAGGAACTGGGTGTGGGGAGTGGGGCAAGAAGGTGTGGATTGAACAGATGAGCAGGAAATGCCTTTTTGGTGGTTAGCTGATCCTCAGGAGAAGCTGTTAAGGCCTCCCTTTACCTACCCTCCACTTCCCAGTGGTTCCTTAAGCTCCCAGTACTTGATTATGAAACCCCCTGCCTCCACCCTAGCAGTGAGGAAGCTGGAATTTCTCATTGGCATGTGGCCTGTGGCTGCCCTGAGCTGTTAAAAGAATAAACATCTTTTTAAGAAGGCTGTCTGTCTTATCTCAACTCCCAAGGTCCCCCGTTAGTGATGGGAACATAGTAGCTCTTAGAACTGCTCAAAGAAATAGCCCCAATTAGTGCTCTGAGAGTTATAGCCCCTGAACAGTGCTCTGATAGATAAGGTAAGATTACCAGGTGGGACTGTTGACTAAGTGTAGACCCTCTCATAAAACAAGTAATTAACGAGCCCAGCTCCCCTTTTTGGAATTCCTTTGTTCCCTTCTTCCCCCTCCATGTGTAACCCCTCCTATGCGTGACTTTTGCCTATATATGCTTGTAAGATTTTCTGCTCGGGGCTTGACTCCTCTGCTCCTGCATGAGTTACGAGTTGAGCCCCAGCGCGCTAGAATAAAGCCTCTTGCTGTTTGCATCAAGTGACGCCTCCTGCAGTTGATTGGGTCGCCGTTGATCCTTGGGACAGAGTGAGGGTCTCCTTCTGGGGGGTCTTACACTTAAACTCAAGGGCAGGCCAAAGTTCAGGGGCCTGAGGGAAGATTTGCCAGGCCAAGTTAGTGGGTGTTTCTCAGATCATCCACTGGGGGCAAACAGATCAAGTAATTATTTATAAGACAAAGAAGGGGAATTTGGGAGGCCTGTAACTGGACTTGTCATGGATAAACAGGGGGAGAGGGGTCATCTGTGGGTCTTTCATAAGTCACATTTTCCCGGTGGAAGTAGAGTTCTTGGGGGTACTGTTATCATAAGAATTTCCAGAGGTCCCCATAGGAGGATGAGATAGTGCAGGGAGCTTTATTTCCATGGAATTACATCCTGGAGTTTCTAAGGGCCCCTCTTCTTCTGTCCCACGATGGAAGTATAGCTGGGGCTTCTGTAGAGCTAACATCAGAGCCAGTGTCCAGAGTTTCCTTTCCATCAGAAGTGAGTCCAGTGCAGCCTCAGGCTAGCTTAGCTTATGTTTCCCACTGCAGTCCATTAGTCTATTGTGTGTGGGGTTTACATGGCCGTGGGCCATATGGGTGAATACAAAGAGAGCCAAGAGTCACAAGAGTCATAAATGCAACAAATCCTCAAGAGTGAAGAGAGCATTCCTTTGTTGAGGGGATTAGGTATTCCCAAACTTTTGCTGGTTTGTAGTGGCCACACTGGAGGAGGCATTGACACCACAGCAGACACTCTGCAAATGATTCTGTTTTGTACTCGGTAAAGGTGTTCCTGTTGATCATGACCATGAGGGGCACCCGTGACTTTCTTTCTAGGCTCTGTGACTCTGAAAGGGTTTCACTTTGGAATCATGAAAACTGGGGTCAGCTCCTTCAAGAGGCAACACAAGGATTTTGTAGATTTATCTTAAGTCGTGAGAGAGGGACTCAATTGCCACCTTGTGACTGCAAAATGACCCTGATGAGGGCCATTCTTAATCCAGCAAGGGAGAACTGTTTGGTTTTTAAGTTCTTTACTATATTGTGGTATTTGCTATGTAAGTTTAGGCATGGAATAGACCCGCAAAACAGAGATTTATGGTAAGAAACTTCTTTTTTGTGTATATTTTTAAAATTCTTTATTGTTTAAGTATTGCATATGTCTCCCTTTTCCCCCATTGACCTCTTCCCAGCTGTTCTCACCCACATACTGTTTATGTCACTAGGGTTATGCTTATATGCTTATATGCTTATATGCTTATATGCTTATATGCATGCATTCAAATCCCTTGGTTGACCTCTTACCCTCCCTCCCCTCTCCTGCCTTCCCTATGAGGTTGGACAGTCTGTCCAATGCTTCTGTGTCTCTAGATCTATTTTTGTTTATATTGTTCATTATATTCCACAAATGAGTGAGATCATGTGATATTTACCTTTCTCTGACTGGCTTATTTCACTTAGCATAATGCTCTCCAGGTCCATCTATGCTGTTGCAAATGGTAAGAGTTCCTTCTTTTTTACAGCAGTGTAGTATTCCATTGTGTAGATGTACCACCGTTTTCCATTTGTCTGCTGATAGGCACTTAGGCTGTTTGCAAATCTTAGCTATTGTAAATTATGTTGCTGTGAACATAGGGGTGCATATATCCTTTCTGATTGGTGTTTGTGGTTTCTTGGGGTATATTCCTAGAAGTGGTATTACTGGGTCAAATGGGAGTTCCATTTTACATCTTTTGAGGAAATTCCACACTGTCCTCCACAGTGGCTGCACCAGTCTGCATTCCCACCAACAGTGTATGAGGGTTCCTTTTTTTTCATACCCTCGCCAGCACTTGTCAGTTTGTTGATTTGCTGATGATAGTTATTCTGACAGGTGTGAAATGGTACTTCATTGTCGTTTTGATTTGCATCTCTGGGATGATTAGTGACTTAGAGCACATTTTCTTATGTGTCTCTTTGCCTTCTGTATGTCTTCTTTTGAAAAGTGTCCTTTTAGGTTCTTTGCCCATTTTTTGTTTGTATTGTTTATCTTCCTTTTGTTACTGGATATGACACTGGCAAATATGTTCTCCCATGCAGTAGGCTCTCTTGTTATTTTGTTGATGGTTTCTTTTGCTGTACAGAAGCTTTTTATTTTGATGTAGTACATCTGCTTATTTTCTCCTTAGTTTCCATTGTCCTAGGAGCTGTATCGGTAAAAATATTGCTATGACATATGTTTGATATTTTGCTGCCAATGGATTCTTCTAAGATTTTTATGGTTTTACTGTCTTACATTTAAGTCCTTTGTCATTTTTAGTTTATTTTTGTGTTTGGTGTAAGCTGGTGGTGGTCTAATTTCATTTTTTTGCAAGTATCTGTCCAATTTTCCCAGCACCATTTATTGAAGAGACTGTCTTGACTCCATTGTATGCTTTAAAAAAAATTTGATTTTTTTTTATAGGGAGGAAGGGAGAGGGATAGAGAGTTAGAAACATTGATGAGAGGACAAACACCAATCAGCTGCCTCCTACACACCCACTACTGGGGATGTGCCTGCAACCAAAGTACATGCCATTGACTGGAATTGAACCTGGGACTCTTCTGCCAGCAGGCCGATGTTCTGTCCACTGAGCCAAACTGTTTAGGGCCCATTGTATGCTCTTGCCTCCTTTGTCAAATATTAATTGAGCATAATGACTTGGCTTTTGGTGCCTGCAAATAGAGCTGACCATGATTAATGATTGAGAGAGAGAGAGAGAGAGAGAGAGAGAGAGAGAGAAAGAGAAAGAAATATTGATTATTTTTTGCCTGGATCAGGGATTGAACCAGGCAAAAAATAATCAATATTTCTATTATTAATAGAATAATAATATTTCTATTATTTCTAAAATAATCAATAATCAAATAATCAATAATCAATAAATCCGGGTATGTGCCCTAATTGCCTGACTGGAAGTCAAATCTGCCACATTTTGGTGCATGAAGTTCTAACCAATTGAGCCATACTGGCTAGGACTGTAATTAATTTTTTAAAGGTTATGGAGAAACATTCAGAGGCCCATGGATTCTTTAAATGGAGCACAAAATTGCCAATAGAAAGTTTACATAATGTAGCTGATGTACAGTGAGCAAGTCACAGATACCGGTGACTAATTTATTTGGTTAGTTACAAACTATAACTTGGAACACAAAACAATTTCACACTCATGTACTTTTTAAAACTTTTAAGTTTAAAATGATTGTAGATTCACAGGAATTTGTAAAAATAGCACAGACAGGGTCTTGTATCCTAAGAGATCTTGCATAACCATAGGACAATATCATGACTGTGAACATGGCATTAGTACAATCCACAGAGATTATTCCAATTTTACAAATTTTGAGCGCATGTGTGTCAATAGTTTTATGCAATTTCATCACATTTGTAAATATGCGTAGCTCCCACCACAATCAAGGCACAGAACTGCTCCATTACCAGGAGGGTTCTTCCTATTACCGCTTTATGGCCGCCTCTCCCCCCTCCTCATTCCCAACTCCTGGTACCCACCAATCTGCTCTCCATCTGGATAATTTTGCTTCTGTGTTTTTATGTTTGGGGAAATGTCTATGCCCTTTGCCCATTTTCTAATTGAATTGGCTTTTCTTTTTTATTGTTGTGTTTTGAGAGTTCTTTAGCTATGATAGATATAAGTCTGTTGTCAGATATGTGGTTTACAACTACTTTATCATAGTCTATACATTGTCTTTTCATGCTTTTATTAACAGGATCTGTTCAGAGTAAAAGTTTAAAATTTTTGATGTCCAGTTTTTTTCCTTTTTCTGCATTGTGCTTTTGGTGTCAACTCTAAGATCTCTTTACCGAGCCCCAAGTGCTGCAGATTTCTCCTAAAGCTTCATAGACTTATTTTTATATTTGGTTCTATGATATATTTTAATTTTGTACATGATGTGATGGTTAGCTTGAGGTTTTTTTTTAAATTTTTATTTCTAAGGATATCTAGTGGCTCCAGTATCACTTGTTGAAAAGGCTAACCTTCCTTCATTGAATTACTTTTCCATCTTTGACACATTTGTGTGGGTCTGTTTCTGGGTTTTCTGTTCTCTGTTCATCTATATGTCTCCCCTTCCCCAATACCGTACTTGTTTAGTAACTATGGCTATGTAGTAAGCCTCAGCATTAAGTAGAGTGATTTTTCCAACTTTATTTTAGTTTTTCAGAATTATTTTTTACCAATTTTAAGTTGTCTTTTTTATACAGATTTTAGAATAAGCTTATCTATGTCCATCAAAAAAAGCCACATATTATTTAAAAAGCTTTATTTAGTTCTGTTGTAAAAGTCATATATGTTCATCATTGAAAATTTAGAAAACACAGATGCTCTATAGATACCTATAGAAAGGTCATTAAAGTGACCAAAAGGCTGTGGAGTTGCCCTGTTCTTCAGATTAAGCTATATTTCCTGATAGCACCTCATGCTCTAGGTGCTGTACTAATAAGTTAATCAAACATTATCTCATTAAACCCTCATTAGAACACTGGAAGAAATGATCTATACTAGTATTTGACTATCGAGGAAACTGAGACTCACAAAGTTTAAGTAATTTGACCAAAGTCACCCATTTAACAAGTGTTTGAGCCACAGTTTTAACCAAAATCATACCAGGCCTCATCTCCCATCACCCTTTCACATTTGACTTTCTCCCCAAGCCGGATCTTCTGTGATTTTAGATGTGAGATTCCCTCTGCCAGGAATGTCCATCTTTACCCTAGGGTGTATTTTGAGAGAAAGTGAGAGCAGTTCAATGTGAGAAACATTGATCAATTGCCCCTGCCAGGTATTGAACCACAATCTGAGTATGTACCTGACCAGGAATCAAACCCACAACCCTTTGCTGCACAGTACAAAGTTCCAATCTACTGAGCCACACTGGGCTCCATTTCCCTTTTTGAATATATATTTTTATTGATTTTTCACAGAGAGGAAGGGAGAGAGATAGAAAGCTAGAAACATCGATGAGAGATACATCGACCAGCTGCCTCCTGCACACCCCCCACTGGAGATGTGCCCACAACCAAGGTACGTGCCCTTGACCGGAATCGAACCCGGGACCTTTCAGTCCGCAGGCCGACGCTCTATCCACTGAGCCAAACCGGTTTCGGCCATTTCCCTTTTTGATTGGCTAGGAATTTATTTTTCAAAATGTAGCAGGTTATCACCTACTCTAAGAAGCTTCCACCGGCCCCCTCCCCACCTCTCCCCTCCCACCCCTCTACTTTGGCTTTTTGCAATTAGAGCTACTACTTATATTTAACTCTAATTGCACCACTAGGGTTCTAATTTATTTATATATATGTGCATCTCTAAGAGGCTTTGAACTCCAACAAAGGCAGCGGCTGTCTTTTATTTGTGCTGCTACAGCAAATAGCACAGTGTCTGACCATTAATGACTTTATGGACTTATCAATTATAAAAAGAAAGGCTAATCCCTGCTCATAGAGAGAAGGCATTCTTTGCATGCCCACAGAGCTCAGGCAGGTAACAAATATGTGAGTTGAATGAAAACCATACAATAGAGAATGGTGTGTCCTATTGTGAGTGGAGGAGCTTCACAGATTCACTTAGAGATATTCAAATTAAATCTGAAAAAGCATTATGCCAGGCAAGCCAAAAATAACCTGCAGGCAGAATAGGCATATGGGTTGCAGATTTCAAATCTTGCCTGGAGAGTTTATAATCTCATTAGAAGAAGAAAAAATTCCTAAGAGAAACAAAACATGACTTAATTAAAAAAAAAAAAAAGGGCTGTTTCAGAGAGCTCCAGCAGAGCAACTCTAAGGAGCAGAGGAAATGATTGGGAAAGCCACAGGTCACATCTTCTAAGTGGTTTCCCTAATCACAAGCCTGTACATCAACTTTATTATTATATTAGGATATTATAGTTAAATATTACTACATTTATTTTACTAGAATACATAATAAATACATAACATATGGTTTATATACTTTATTATTATATTTATTAGAATATAAGTACTTATATTTTTTATTCAGGGTGTGATATATATATATATATATATATATATATATATATATATATATTTTTTTTTTTACTAGAGGCCTGTTGCAGTAAGATTCCTGCAAGAATAGGGCTTCCTGCAGCCGTCTCTGCCATCCTGCTTGCTTCCCTCCCTTCTCCGCAGCTCTGCCTGCTTCCCTAGTCTCTGCCACCCCATCTGCACCTTCACTCCCTTCTGCAGTGGCTGGCTTCTTTCTACGCTGTCTTCAGTCTTCACTGCATCTGGATAGGTAAATTAACCGCCATCTTGGTTGGGTTAATTTGCATATTCGTTCCTGTTTGGCTGGTGGGCATAGCAGATGTAAAGTCAATTTGCATGTTTCTTTTTTATTAGATAGGATAGATTTTTACATATAATGGATACTAATATATTTAAAAAATATATTTTATTGATTTTTTTTTTACAGAGAGGAAGGGAGAGGGATAGAGTTAGAAACATCAATGAGAGAGAAACATTGATCAGCTGCCTCCTGCACAGCTGAGGAGGTGCCCACAACAATGGTACATGCTCTTGGCTGGAATTGAGCCCAGGACCTTTCAGTCCACAGGCTGACACTCTATCCACTGAGCCAAACCAGTTTCAGCGAATCTTTTTTAGTTATATGGGTTGCAAATATCTTCTCTAAACTGTAGTTTGATTTTTTTTTTTACTTTGTTTATAGTATCTTTTGTTGTAGAGAAATTTAAAAATTTTAATGTACTCAATTTAACCATCTTTCCCCCTTATGGTTTGGGTTTTTATTATATTTTATTTAAGGTCATAAGGGTATCATTGTATATTTCCTAATTTCCCCCCCAAGTTTTTATTTTGCATACTAAGTCTAAGTTAAATTAAAATCCACTTGGGGTCTGAGATAGAAATCTAGTTTTATTTTCTTTCTATAAGATAATTGCATTACCAGGATAAGCTAGTTAAATTGCAGCAACTAATTAAGCTGTAAATCTCAATGGCTTAACAAAGATTTGTTTCTTGTGTAAAGTGTCCAACATTGGGTGACCATCAGGGGTCGGGTGAGGAGAACTGGTTCTCTCAAACACGAAGGCGGAAGTGGCTCTGCTGGTTTCTTCCAGAAGACACAGCCTCCTCTGTTAGCTGCAGGAGAACAGACTGCAGAGGGGATCTCCCTCCCGCGGTCCTAGGAGTTCAGGTCACTTCTGTGCACAGGCCATGGCCTTACGCGTCACGTGGCCTGGCGAGGAGGTATGGAAGGGTGCACTTCAGTCTGTCCGAAAGTAGCGAAAAGTCGCCAAAACCGGTTTGGCTCAGTGGTAGAGCATTGGTCTGTGGACTGAAAGGTCCCGAGTTCGATTCCGGTCAAGGGCATGTACATTGGTTGCGGGCACATCCCCGGTAAGGGGGTGTGCAAGAGGCAGCTGGTCGACATTTCTATTCTATCCCTTCCTCCCTGTATATCAATAATAATAAAAAAGTAGTGAAAAATCCAACATTGTTGAGCTCTGTTAATATCTACCAGGTTAACAGTTCCAGCATCATTCATTGAATAACCCGCCTGCTCCCTTGATTTGTGACGTCATCTGTTATATTATGCAACCTTGTGTCCATTTAAACAAGAATTTGTTTCTGAGCTCTCTGTTTTGTCCCATTGCTCTAATGGTCTATTCCTGGCAAATGCTATACTTTAAAAATTACTGTCCCAGCATGATGTCTTTATATATATAATGATGGTGAGTCACCTATATTGTCCTTTTCCCTTAAACTGTCTTTTTTGCCCCTATATAAATTTCAGAAGCAGCTTGTAAATTTGCATGAAAAAGCCTTTTTGTTAGATTTTTGACTGGAATTACATATAATTTATACATTAATTTGATACTACATGACATTTTAAAGATTTTGGGTCAAGCTGTCTATAAATTCTTAAATTTTAAGTCTCCATAAAGTTTTGTGTTTTTCTCAATAAAATTCTGGCACATCTTTTGGTAGATTTATTTCTAAGTATTTTATAGATTACCTTAAATCACTTAAGTGGTTGTCTTTAAAAAATTACATTTCCTATTTGTGATTTACTTATAGGAAAGTAATTCTTTTAAAAAGTATTAATTTTATGCTCAGAAAACATCCGAACTTTCCTTTTGTTCCTACTTTTTGGTCTGCAGAGTTTGTTAAATTTCTTTTTTAGAAAATTACACTATTTGCAAAAAATGCTACTGCTCTTTCCCTCCAAATCTTACTCTTTTCTTCTTACCCATCATTCCCTTTCTTCTTTTATTCTCTCCTCCCACTTTTCTCTTCCTTTCTTCCTTTCTTCTTTCTGCACAACCTAGAACCTTCCATTCAAATTTGTTTACACATGAGAGCTGGCCTCCTTTCTTCTTACTGACCTTGAAAAAGATGGCTCTGCTATATTATTTTGTGTGCTGTAGTATATACATTTGCCATATAAAGGAGTTCCCTTTGTTTTTATTCTTTGCCTAGAGTTTTTTGTTCTCAAAAATTTGTGCTGAATTGACTCCACCAGGATTTTGACCAAAAAAATCTGTAACTCTTACTTTTCTTCCAAAACTTTTGTTCTTGGTCCTTCCACTCTCCTGGATTTGATTTCCAGAGAATGTTTCCAGCTACATATGATTCTTTTAATAACAAGCAGATGTCTTAATGGCTTGATGACCACAGACCACTTTTCTATAACTCTGATTCTTTCTATGTCCCTGTATTTAAAAATCTGCCTATATGTGTGAACAAAATCCATATATTCCCATGAAGTTTTTGGCTGAGGAAGAGCGCTAGGGACAAACTCAGAAGACAGAACAATACTTTTAGGCTGATCTATTTATCTTAAACTTATCACAACTCAAGAATGGATTTTCACAATATTATCAGAAAGTTTTAACTTATCCCCATAAGGTAAGCCTCTCAGGATTCAGAATACCATTCTTTCTCAGGTAGTAAAAATCCGCAGAATGAGCCAGGAGGGGGATGAGGGGGTAAGTCGTTATTTCCCATTTCTTTTGCAATAGTTGTGAATACCTCTCAGCTCCTCCACCCATGAGGTTCGCAGATTAGTTGTACCTACTCAAGGGCAAGGGCACCCTTTCTAGGATTCATTTGTCAGCAAAGATTATAGTGCGGCACCGTGTCCGTTCCTCCATGGCGGCTCTCACACTGCTGGCTCTATACCTGTCAGTAAGATTTCTTAGTTAGCCGGCTAGCTCTTGAAGTTCGTCAGAAGAACAAGATGGATTTTCTTTTATAAAAAAGAATTAAGGTTAAACCAAACCAGAGCCCTAAATCTAAGGCCCCGTCTCCTCAGGGTTTACGTCCAGACATTTCGGTTTGAAGGGCAGAAGCTTCTCAGACCGCCGTTCCTGGCTGGTTTACTGATCCGGTGGGATTATGTGCGTGATAAGCTGCCACCGTCCTTTTATGACTGAGAGCAGATTCTACCCATGAATACAAATTGGTGACTGTATGGCCTTTAATCCTGCAGATTTCCTGAGTAATAGACGTTCTCCTTCAGAAAATGTAGCCAAATGTCCATCTGTGCACTTCTGAGGTTTCATGTCAAATTGCTGCAGCACAGAGTGCGCTGAAAGCTTCCAAACATGTCATAAAAATAGGAGTCCTCAGTGATTTTTCTTGAGAGAAAGGGAAAAGACCGTGTATTAACCACTTTTCCTTTCGGAGGAAGTTGAAAAATGAACTCCTAAGAGAAGTGGATCTGGCCGAGAGTTAAGCTGCCCCCCGACCCAGGGGCCTGAGGAACCGCCTGGGAGCTGTGTCCACAGGAGTTTCATTGTTAATAACTCAGCAGACACCTGCAGGTCGCCGTCTCAGCTTCTATTCTTTTGTAAGCGAACTGTTAATAGAAGGTATCGGGGTGTTGATTATCCATCCCAGAGTGATTATTGAAGCAGAATTCTCGCTTCTCAGCAGACAAGCAAGGACCGTGGCTTACAAATCACCAGGCCTGAGACCTGCTTGTGACACTGTTCATGATAGAGTCTTGGCAAATCTGAAAACCTCAATTGTTGCTGCACCGATAATGGTACATAACAGTCTTGATCCTTGAACAGAATTAATGCCCATATATCCATGAATCATATTTCTTTTTCATCCAGTTTTCCATTCTCCTGTAAAGTCCATTTCTCCAAAAGTATTACCACATTAGGTAAATTACTTGTTTGGTTCTACATTTCTTAACAGGCCCTGAGCTTCCAGAGGGTAAGCACTTTCTTAGGTTCATCTCTGTATATCCAGTTCTTGAGCATATAGGTCACACTCAACAAATCTCGGGTGGGAAAATGTTATAAATAGTAATAGATGCCTCACCTCTTTCCCCTACCAGTTATTATCTGTTAGTGCCACTCTCCCTTCCTCTGGGCAGCTGAGCAGTCTGTTAAGTTGTATATACATATTTGGGGGGCACTGTATATATCAGGGGTGGGCAAACTTTTTGACTCGAGGGCCACAGTGGGTTCTTAAACTGGACCTGAGAGCCAGAACAAAAGCAACCTGACCATGCTGGCACTCTCATCTTGGGCTGCTGGTGAAGGAGCGGAGGGGAGAGCAAGAGAACCCTCCGCTCTTTCGGCTCCTCGGGCAGGATACGGGCTGGATCCAGCCCGAGGGCCATAGTTTGCTGGTATATATACTTAAAAAAAAACCATTTTATTTCTGAGGTCAGAGAGTGAATCTTTTCTTGTTGAAATAAAGATGTACTAAGCCCTGACTTCTCAAGCTGTCAGCTGTGGCCAAGGTGAGTCTTTAGCAAAAGAGATGATGGGACCCAGGGCTACTCTAGTCAGGTGGGGTCTTCAAGGAGCAGATTCAAGACTCAGGAAGCCTTCTCTTAACTCCTCTTTGAGTCTGAATTTGCAGTCTGCTTTCTTCACCTATAACAGCCCATGCACATTTCTTTACAGTACAGTGCAATGGCCTGTTTATGTGTACAATGAACTTGGGACAGTCACATCGTAGACTGTAATGCAACTCTCTTCTTTTTAAAATCGCTGCAGTTTAAAGAATGAAGTTTGGGGTCACCGTATTTATGCCGCTATTTGTAGCATTAGCCCAGGTTCCTCCAGGGCCAAGTCCTGCCTGCATGTTGAACAGAGAAGCATATTCTGAGCACTCAGAGAGAGATAACTGATTGGGCAAAAAACTTCATGAAATCTCAAATATAATTCTGTACACAAGCCAGAGTGAAGGAGAAATTCAAAGCAGCTGTATCAGTCAGGGTCCTTTCAAGAAACAGGTGGCCCATTCAAAATGTGTGATTTAAAAAAAAAAGAAAAAAAATGGGTGATTTGAGGAGAGTTTAATAAAGAACTAGTTCCGAAGATGTGGAGAGATTTTGCTAAAGCTGTAAGAGGTGACACAATACCAGGGGCGGGACTGTATTACCATAATCGGGTGGGATGAGAGAGTAATTGGGGGATTTAGGAGAGAGCTGTACGGCGAGGGTTGTGGTCTTCATTTGAGGGTTGCAGCTACCCCCACAATGATGCTGAGGGAGAGAGTTGGTGAAAATACCTCAACCTTACTCTTTCTTTTTTTTTTTTTAAAAACCTCTGGTCTATGCTCCCTTTAACTGCACTCAACAGGAAGCCAAGGTCATATACTTTGTACACATCCTGTGACACAGCATCATATGGAAGGGTGGAAAGTGGGTCTGAGAGCAAATGGAAGAGTTGCAACAGTTTTAGGGGGAAAATATAGGACATGGGGGAGGGTAGAGGAGTTTATAAGGCTCTCTGTAGTTAAGAAATGTGACAGTAATGATGATAGAATTTTTGCATGGCTCCTGGAATTACTGAAAGCAATGACCATAGTTTGTACTTATATTGTCTAAAATCTATATCTCTCAGTAGACTGTAAGCTCTTCAGTGGCAGAGTCCACCACCATCAGCACCAGCAGTAACTACTGACTAATGAATAAGTGGAAGACTCAATGGGAAGCCATGTGGCCACCTCAGAGAGGATGCAGCCCAATTGAGGAGACTTCCACCTTAAGCCATTGTAAACCCAGGACAGTCCTTCAAAGAACGGAGATTTTCAAAGATGCAGGAAGTGCTCAGGGAAGAGAGAGACTACATTCAGTCGATCTAATCTTCTGTTTACATGAAAGGGGTTAACTTTAGGAAGGAATGACTCTCCAGAGTTCATCCTAATGTTCCCACTACAGACTGTCTGAATTATAATGAATTACTGTGCATTATATATAATTTTCTGTTAATTAAGTTTTGTCCCAACACTATTCCAATAACTGTGTCACAAGTCAGAGGATTGGACAGGTACATCTGACCCAGAGCTCGTATGCCCTCTGGAATGCTGGTCGATTGGTCGGGGGCAGGGATGGGGATGTGATGGTGTCTCAGTGTATTTTAGCAAAGGCAAAATTCTGTGACACTCACCACTAGGGGACTCAGGGAGGGATGCACTAGCACAGGTGTTTCATTGTGTAGCCCTGCACAGCACTCGCTCTACTCAATGATCAGGGCCAGGTTTTTATTGCAAAATTAACCAGAAATAATGGTAAACAACCAGCACCTGGCCGAGTGCAAGGGCTCAGTAGATAGTTTTTGCCTGTGGTGAGGAAGAGCCAACGGCATTGTATTATTTATTCTTCAACTGTTAATTTTTCCAGAGTCATATAGGAACAGCTTAGATGAATCACATTTTATGTGTTTTTATGATTCCTGTGATCTTTTAAAGGCAGTAGGATGTACTAGAGGGCAAGGTTTAAATGTGTGATCTTGGGTGAGTTGCTTAATCTTTAGTTCTGTCATCAGTAAAATGGAGATAATATTAGTACCTACTACCTAGCATTGCTGTGAGGATTTAATAAATAAACATAAGTATAAGTAAAGCATAGCACATAGTAAGTACTCCATAAATGTCCATTATTAATATTATCACTGATCAACTAACAAATACGAATTCAACACATTCAATTCATCTCTAATCTTGACATTGATAAAATCTAGTCATTTTTAAGGGCCATGTTGAGCCTGGAAAAAAAAAACTTGGGGATATACCTATCCTTAGTACTTAGTATGAAATGAACACAAGGAGAAAGGATAGTCTTAGTAGACCACTGAAATACATTAATTCCATGTTGAAATCATCAGCTAAATAGACATACTGGTGAGTTTTGGATGGAGTTAATGGAGACTAACCTAGATCCAGGCAGTGGGTTGGCATTTTTTTCTTGGCTGTGATGCTGAGACTTTGCTCAGGAAAGCTGCAATAGCAGAGGGTCTGCCTCACAGATTTGTGAGGTGCTATACTCACCCTTTTAATGAAAATAACTTAAGAGAGAAGAGCACAGTGAATGTTCCAAAACACGAGAGAAAATAGAGTTATAACAGCGAATAAAGATAATGAAGTGATAGTTACTTATCAGTATAAAGAAAATGCCATATTGATTACTCTATATAATCTCATTTAACACTTGCAGCAAGCCTGATTGGCAAGTATCTCCATTTAATAGTTGAAGACATGGCTGGTAAGAGAAGAAAAGAAATGGGCACTAAAGGAGTACTGATATCTAAATAGCTTGGTTAAATAACAGCCCGGCATGGTAGTCTGGCATAAAACATGTTGGTAATGCTGGACTAAGTTGAGTTCCTAAGTGGTAGAGGTAGGATGGCACTCCAAAAGCCCTGTATCCTTCTGCTAAAATGGTGTGGCGCTCCTCTGTCACTCACTGAGAAAGATTTCTGAGCGTGTGTGACAGGGGCAATTTGCTAAGTGCTGAAGGTAGAAATGGGGTCATGGCATGGTCCAGGTTGTTGTCGCTGATTTATTTATAGCAGGATCTGCAGCCCTTGGCTTTGTTTCACTTGGTTCAAATAGAGTTCATTTGTGGAATTGAAAGGGGTGTTATTCCAACCACAGAGCAGAGTCATCCGTGTTCATCACTACTGGATATAATAAAGTTGAAGCAAAGTGGTGAATGGATGTGCTAGGAACTACCAGCTTTTCCACCATGGTAGCTTCCAGTGAGAGGTAACCACCATATGTTTGGAAGGAGGCATCCCCAATAGCCCCTGACCACTCTGTGTTTCTCTAGCTCACCAACTTTGAAATCACTGCTATTAACCGCTGTCTATTGAGTATCTGCCTACTATATAATCAACGCATATAAGTCAAAACTTCCAATCATTATTTCCAACCCTCACCATAATATTGTAAAGTAGCTAATTTCACTCCCATTTTATAGATGAAGAAAATGATAATGAGAGCAGAGACATGGAAAGTCATTAGCAAACTTGAGATTCGAACAAAGAAATGCCTGGCTGTGAGACATCAGCCTTCATGTCTGGCTCTGGTCATTTGTCTCGGCATTTCTAAGACTGTATATAATGCAAGGAGGTGGAACACATACACCTGGGGTCTCCAGAGTGCAGGCTTTACCATAAAAAGCAACTCTTCAAAGGGTGTGGGTCATGGAGAATAGGATTAATTTAGAGGCTGTGGCCCTGACAGTTAAGTTGGGCTCCTGTGTTGACTCGGTGGTCAAGAGAGTCTGTGTAGAAAGCAGATGCTAAAAAGTTGCTTGAATAAAATGGCCTGGAACACTTAAGAAACTTATAAACCCTAACTTATTACATTTCCTCAGGGAAAGATATTGAACCCTGCCCCCTAAACATTTGATTCTAAAATGTGAATTTCGGGGTTATTGTGCTGTGCCTTTAAAAAAATGTTTTCATTGATTTTAGAGAGAAAGGGAGGGAGAGAGGGGGAGATAGACTTGAGAGAGAACCATCTGTTGGCCACCTCCTGCACACCCCCTAATGGAGATTGAGCCCAACACCCAGGCATGTGCCCTGACTGGGAATGGAACTAAGACCTGCTGGTTCATGGGTTGATGTTCAATCACTGCACCACACTGGCCAAGGGTGTTGTCCTTTTTATTTTTATTTTTATTTATTTATTTTAAAAAATATATTTTATTGATTTTTTTACAGAGAGGAAGAGAGAGGGATAGAGAGTTAGAAACATCGATGAGAGAGAATCATCAATCAGCTGCCTCTTGTGCACCCCCTACTGGGGATGTGCCCGCAACCAAGGTACATGCCCTTGACTGGAATCAAACCCGGGACTTTTCAGTTCTCAGGCAGACACTCTATCCACTGAGCCAAACCGGTTTCAGCGTGTTGTACTTTTTACTTCCTGGCCCATTAAAATAAATCGCGAGGAATAAAGTGAAGGTGAGAAATCCTATTTAAAAGAAGTGCCAGCAGCAAATGGGACAGCAGGTACAGTTGGTAATTTTAACCTAATGGTGGGAATGCAAGTGGAAAATCATGCTGAAAACTTCCTATCTGATAGCATTTATTTGAATTACAATGCTAAGGACTGTTGACAAAGTTCTTTAACCTCAGCTCTCATGTAATAGACTTATTTTGTGGAGATAACAACCAAGATATTCAAGTTGACTTGCTAAATGTTGTATGTTTCTCTTTGATTATTAATTGTGGTTTTGGCAAGGCACAATTACTTGCATGATTTTGGTTGTAGTTATATAGAACTCATTGGCTTGGAAATAAATAGTGGGACAAGTCACAATGTCTAAAGCCTCTGTTTTCCCCCTGATAAACGAAGAGGTGTCATCATAGATAATGACCAAAATTCCTTCCATTTTCACATTATAAATTGTTGGTATAGAAAGTAATAATTTCAGGTATTTTTTTTGTGGAGAGGGGGCCATGTTTTCTATTGGCTTAGGAGTTTTTCAGAAGCATATTTTTTCATTTAGTTTGAGCAGACAAGTTTAGAGAGGAAACCAGAAATATCAGTAATTTTTCTTTGGTTAATGGGTGTCCTGTGGTATTCTACCAAAATCATCCAGCCAGCGTGGCTCACTGGTTCAGCATTGACCTATGAACCAGGAGGTCACAGTTCCGTTCCCAGTCAGAGTACACGCCAGTGTTGTGGGCTCAGTCTCCTCTGTGGGGTGTGCAGGAGACAGCCAATCAATGATCCTCTCTCGTTATTGATGTTTCTATCTATCCCTCTTTCTTCTTCTCTGAAATCAATAACAATATATTTAAAAAGAAATCAATTTCTTTCCTTTAAAAAGCAAGGATTTCTTGACAGAAGGAATGGCCTTTTCCCTCATACAGAGAGTGATGGTATAGTTGGTAGTTTAATGTCCAGAGGTCCAAGATTGTCCCTTTCAAAAATGGATGTCAAATATTTGAGGAACAATAGACCCTGGACTTCCCTTACCCCACTCTCCTTATCACTCCCTTACCCAGTCCCAGTTTGAAAAAGATGGTATCGATATGCCATGGAACAAGTGCATTTTGGGAGATTATACACACACTAGTCTAGAGGCCTGACATTTGTGCACTTGGGGGCAGGGTGTGTGGATGTCCCTTAGCCCACCCTGCACCTTCTCATGGTCCAGGAGCCCTCAAGGGATGTCCCACTGAGGGAGTCTGGCCTCCATCTGTGGGAGGCAACTGGGCAGGCCGATCAGGGGATGTGCCACCCCCATCACCCTGCCACTGCCGGTGGCCTCCCTCCATTGACTCTGGTCACCTCTGGTCCCCCTTACCCCCATCGCCATCCTCTCCCTCTGCCCACTAGCATGTGCTTTGGCTGGCTTGGCACCCCCTGCTTGCCAGTCCTGCCCCCCTGCCAACTGGTCATTCCTCCATTCGGTCTATTTACATATTACGCTTTTAAAAATATAGGATGCACCCAAAACCGGTTTGTCTCAGTGGACAGAGCGTCAGCCTGCGGACTGATAGGTCCCAGGTTTGATTCGGTCAAGGGCATGTACCTTGGTTGCAGGCACATCCCCAGTAGGGGGTGTGCAAGAGGCAACTGATCGATGTTTCTCTCTCATCCATGTTTCTAACTCTCTATCCCTCTCTCTTCTTCTCTGTGAAAAATCAATAAAATATATATTAAAAAATAAAATAAAACATAGGATACATGTACTTTAGCAACAGGTGTATGATAATTCATCTACTTCTTCCTATAGTAGGAAAGATGCTGGAAAATTATAGGCCCAAAGTATTATTTACTATGTACCACAGGGTTAACCAAATAACTCTCTGAAAACTAAATGGATTACAATGGTACAAAAGTAATAGTAATTTATAACTTATTAAAATTTTTATTAAAAATTTTCTCCAGCTTTATTGAGATATAATTGACACATAACATTGTGTAAACTACAATGGATACAATTTAATGATTTCATATATTATGACATGACTACCACAATAAGTTTAACTAACACATCCATCACTTCACATAATTACCTTTCCCCTCCCCCCCCTTTTTTTGGTGGTGAGAACTTTCAAGATCTATTGTCTTAGCAAATTTCAAGCATAGCACACGTATTGTTGACAGTCACTTATAATTACAAATGACAGTACCAGCAACTGAAAACAATGAAACACAATATAACGGTTATTTTGTTCTGGTAAGAAACTTAGGCATTCAAGCGACACGCAGGTGTTCACGGAGAGGCTTGCTATACTGAATTCGGTTTTTCGGTAAACTTTCGTTAACATGTTGCATGGGAATGTCAAGTTCTCTGAACAGCAGCAGACCTGGAGGTGTCTGCCGGCTCCACCCAGAACCCCCTGTATCTTCCTTTTCTTTGTGTACCGCTCCCTGGCTTCTGTGAGTTCTTGCTGCTCTTGCCCACACCTGTGATTCTTTTAGGAGGCTTGTCCTCTAGTCCTAGAGATGCTTTGCCTGTGCATAAAAAATACCAGAGAATTTGCCTGCTCCCAGGGTGAGATTTAGCCCATGATGGACAGGTGCCTCATCGGTCCCAGCCTTGCCTGGAATCAGGACATGTTCTCGGGTAGAGCTTGCACTTCTGAGTTCCCTGCAGGATCAGGCTGAAGTGGAGGGTTTCAGGGGAGCGTTGCCTGAAATCCCATCCTCGCTTGGCTTCTGCTATCGGGTCCCGCTTCTGCCATTCCTGATGGGTTACCATTGGAAGCACTTCCCAGACAAATAAGTTTGCACCTGAGTTGTTTTCATCTCAGGGTCTGCTTTGAGAGAACCCAATTCAGACCCCTTTTATAACTGACCTAGCAGATTACAAAAAAGTGAAGTGTGGTTTCACATAAAAATAAAAAACTTGGACTTGGCCTCAGAAGCACTCACAGATATCCTGAGACTTCGAATCACACATACACCATGAACTGTCTTGATTTAAAAGCAAAATGAGTAGTAAGTGGATTAGTATTTCCCCCCCAGCGGGGTATAATCTCTAGAGTGCATCCCAGGCTGTGGGCAGCGAAGGCTGAATCCCACACATGCAACGCTTCATCAACCCCAGCTGCATGTTACAGAGTCATTTGCCACCTTCGGGTTACCCTCAGTTTCATATTGGCTTCGACGTTAGTGTCTGCTTATGATGTTGGTTAAATACGGCACTGTGAAATTAGATAGTTCTCTAAAGGCAAATAAAAAAAAGATCTCAAGGCTTTATTTCTTAGAAAGTGGGTTTCGATGGAGCAGCATCTTGACACGCGGTGTCCAGTTCTATAGGTTGGCCCCTCTTCTGCCAAACTCTGGTCTTATTTCACTCAAGAGCAATGGACCCGGCATCATAAAGAAGTTTCCCGGGCCTCCTGAAATAACCTTTCCCCCGCGCCTCGGGCATCCAGGCGTCCCAGTAATGTAATGTTTTCTCAGCAGGATCCTCCGCATGTTGAGTGATGTTGCCTTTTGCTGGAGCTCTCGGCAGTACGGCTCTTCCACCTAGTTGCACCCAATTTCACCGATCAGTAGCTCTGGCTTAGCTTCACCCTCATCTATTCAATAATTCAGCTGGCAGGTGCAGAGCAGACACATTTAAAAAGGATTTGCAACATCTTGGAAGAACCGGGAAAATACTGTTTACTGTCCTTGGGTTCTAACATTTAATTTGGACATGAGGAGGATCAACAGTTCCGGCATATTCTGGCATTAGAACTATTTAGTATTACTTTTAAAATTAATTAGATTTTGCTTGGCTGGTGCGGCTCAGTTGGCGGAGCGTCATCATCCCATGCACCAAGAAGGTCGCTAGTTTGATTCCCAGTCAGGGCCCATGCCTGGATTGCGGGCAAGATTCCCAGTAGGGGGCATGCAGGAGGCAGCTCATTGATGTTTCTCTCTCATTGATGTTTCTAGCCCCACAATGTATTTGGTCATCACATCTCCTTAGTCCATACAGATATTTAAAAAAAATCTCTTCAGATGATATATATGTGGATCTAAGCATCTGGGGAGCCAGGCTTTCTGGGTTTCAGTCATGGTTGTGCTTCTAATTAGCTTGGTAACTTCCAGCAAGTTATTAAACCTTGTTGTGCCTTATCTGTAACTTAAGGATATTAATAATACATAATCTGTACTTGAGGACTCTGATCATATTAACCTCATATGGTGTTGTGGGGACAGATCAAGTGAAGTTATACAAAAGAGCTTAAAACAACACGAAATCCTTAAGAGTTTGGGACCCACTGTTACTTGTACGGTTATTATTTTCACCCTATGTAAGTCTCTAGCTATCAAATTAGTCCATGTCTTGTGTGGTCACAGATTGTTCCTTTTTCAATAATCATTTTCTTGAATAGAAAATAATGCACATGGTAAAAAAAAATATCCCACTAATACTAAAAAATGCAGAGTAAAAACTATTTTTCCTTCTCATCTCTCCTCCTCTCCTGCACCCGTTGCACCACTGTTAACCAGATAACCACTATTATAATTTCTTATACATCTTCTTCTAAGGTTTCATACAAAGAAAAAGATTTCTTTAGCTACATCTAGAACTCTTTAAAAGGTGATGAATATTAAAGGCTGAATATTACCCAAAAGGGAAAAAAAACTAGGTTTATCTCATGTGTATTTTGACTAATAATAGTATTAGCTGTACTTTATTGAGCACTGGCTATGTGACAAGTATTCTGCTATCTGTCCTCTCTGTCAATATATTACCTCACTTAAAATAATAATAATAATAATAATAATAATAGTAGTAGTAGTACCTGTGCAGTAGGTACTCTCAGCATCCTCAATTTACAATTTAAGAAACCGAGGGCTAGAGAAGCTAATTAGCTTCCTCACGATAACTCAGCTATAAGTGACAGAGCAAGTGAAAATGTTTTAAGAAAACAAATCAGAACCCAAACACATTGAATTTCTTTCTTTGAATTCCTCCTTTTATTTTACCTTCCCTTTCTGTCACCATCTTTGTCCTCTGGAAAAGGGTCATAATGTGGACTCTTTGCCCAGACCTCTCCTTAGCTCACCCCCTATCCTCTTCTCATCTGCTCTTTCTAAAATGCTACTCTCACCAAGCCTCTTGTTTGCTCAGAAAGCCTCATTAGCTCTTCACCTCCACCTGGAATCAAGCTCAAATCATTTATCCCTGCCTCCTAGGTCTTCATCATCTGGCTGCGTCTAAGCCATCTGGTCGTCTTTCCTCCTGTGAGCTCAGCACAGGGCATCACACAGAAGAATACTCAATAAACGAGTGTAGAATTGAGTAATTGACAGGCTTACCTTCTAAAAGTTACTTCGTAGTTTCTTTAATGACACATCTGGAAAAAATTTTTAAAGAAATCCTTCATAGAAAATGAGGGGTTTTAATAATTTTAATTTCCAATCTGGATGATTTGAATAGTGCAAGATTACATTTTTCTGTGACCCACATTAATTGTATTGTTTGGAGCTATGGATTCATTATTGGTTGAGAGTTTGGGAAGGTGAACAGGCAGCTATAATTTCTGATTTCTTATTCTGGGGAGCCAGAGTTTGAGACTCTGGGGCTTTTGCTTAAAGTGGAGCAGACTCCAACAGCTCAACCTTCCCTTGGAAGAAAAGGCTAGACATGCTGGTTACAGCCACTTGATAGCTTGGAGATTGGAAACTCACCAGCATGGAGCCAAGTGTAGGCGTCACAAAGAAAGGAGTAGGAAGCACATGCTATCTCATATAATCTCACTGATGAAATCTTATCACACAGGTTTAAAGATCTGTCTACCTCTCATTTGACTTTCTTTTCCATCAGATTCCTTGAAAGAGGGACTGACTGTCTTGCCATCCAACCCGAGAAGCTAGCACAGTGTCAGGCACATAATACAGGTCCTTATAAATATCAGACACAACAAATGAACATCTAAATTTACTCCACCTGCAAATATAGCGTGTGCATTAGTCCCTCTGAACACAGGTGAGTGAGCTATTCTGGCAGCTGCTCCTCCGGGAGAAATACCGGTGACCCACCTCATGGTTCGTCTACGTGAGAACAGCTAAGCTTTAAACAGAGGGATAAACCTTAGAGGAAGGGCATCTTTTTATCTGTGTTGTTATTTCCAGTGCTGCCCCTGCTTCAGGGGACCATGATCGTAGGCCACATGGAGGGGAGGGCATCACCTAATTGCCCTGAAATTATTTGGAGCACCTAGGAGATGCTTGGTAAGAATCTGACAAAAACAGACCCATTTCTCCACGAGGCCATCGACCAGCTTCATGGATGATGCTGGCTGCAGTTCATGCAGAGTCTGTTAGCTGTTAGATTCCTGGTATGTGTGTGTGTGTTTTCAATCAGAGAACTGAGGCTAACTTATGGGACTGTGAACTGGGCTGATTTTGCTGGGCCAGTCTCTATAAAATGATTAGTCTTTTTCTATAGCAACTGCATAGTTGCTGTAGAAAAAATTCTGAGTTATGAGCATATTTGCTGGTACTGATGGGTTGCCATAGACACATCTGCACAGTCTCACATGTCTTACTCTTTATATTTTATTTCTATAGTTACAGGATTACTTTGGACTGAGATTCATTCAATCTGTGCCAACTTAGTAAATGACAACACAATTCTTTTAATTGTTCAGATTAAAACATTGGGGTTGTCTTTGACTCTCTCCTCGCTCTCACTTCGCACCAAGCTTCAGAGAGTCCTGTTAGCTCTTAACTAAAATATATGATCATCTCTACCCTATCTTAACCTGTAATTTGCTTTTGCTTGAATTGTTCCAGTATCTTTTCAACTGCTTTTCCTGCTCCTATCTTGCTTTTACTGCTATGGTTGTTTTCTACACAGTATCAAGTGTGATCCTTTTAATATAGAGTTAAATTATTTCCTTCTTCTATCTTAAGCTTTCCAAGGGTTTCCCCTTCCCCTTAGTGGGCAATGTATGTGGATGTTGTGGCCAGCTGACTTGACCATTCTGAGAAGGGAATGAGCAAGTGTGCTCCGTGCTGTGCATAGCTTTTTGATGAAGAAAAGATCATTTCAACTTCTAGACTCTAGATGGCACTATGGGATTATGTAAAGTTTTGCTCTCTCTCTCTCTCTCTCTCTCTCTCTCTCTCTCTCTCTCTCTCTCTCTCTCATTATGGGGCCTATCTTTTGCAGTCATTTCAGGCTGAGACCTTTATGGAGCCTGCACTGAGACGATTATATTTCATTTAAAAATGTTAGCAGGCAAACTATAGCTTAGACAAAATAAATGGGAAAGATTCTGGATTTCCTAAGAGAAACACTCAAAGGTCTGCTGCTCGAAATGGTGAATCACCTGAGTTTGGGGGGGTCAGAGTTGGGTGGGGTGGGGAAAACATCTGGGGGCTCATACTCCCTGTTGGGGCTTATGTGCACAGTGGGAGGGTATTTGGGCAGAGGCTTTGGCATTTGGGAAAATAGTCCAAAGTCTTAAAAAGTTTTATCCAAACTCATCATACTTACAAAATATCTTATATTTTCTATTGCAGCTGAGGATGAGCTCATTAATTAAGAATTTAGATACTGTCCATAGATAGTCAAAAGGTTATAAGTGTGTGTGTGTGTGTGTGTGTGTGTGTGTGTATGTGTGTGTGTGTGTGTGTGTGTGAGAGAGAGAGAGAGAGAGAGAATGGTTTCCTCATGACTCTTAGGACAGTGGAGATAACCAAGAGAGAGCAGCTCCAGCTCTTCTGGAAGGCCAAACACCCCCCCCCCCTTACACACACACACTCCTTGCTATAAGCCCAGAGGGAGCAGCTGGCTCCTGAAGGGGCCCCTGGGCCTCTCTTGGGGCTGTCACTCTGGAGAGGCCGCACCTTCAAGGCTCTGGGAGGACCCAGTCCGGAGGCCAAGAGTGCCCTACCCCATGTCCTCCCAGGTCCGCACATGGCATGTATGGCCAGCCGGGCTTAGAGGGGCAGGTGAAATCAGTTGTTCACCGTGCATCTAAGGATGTCGAGGGGCACCAGGATAGAAACAGTCGGAACTGTTTCTGGAAGCATGTGTTTGGTTTTCATCAGTTTCTCTTGTGAGGGAGGGAGGGAGGGCTCGGAAAGTTCCCTCTGGGCATCTTCTTCTTTTAAAAAAAATATATTTTATTGATATTTCACAGAGAGAAAGGGAGAGAGATAGAGAGCTAGAAACGTCAATGAGAGAGAACCATCGACCAGCTGCCTCCTGCACACCCCCCACCGGGGATGTGCCCGCAACCAAGGTACATGCCCTTGACCGGAATCGAACCCGGGATCTTTCAGTCCGCAGACCGACGCTCTACCACTGAGCCAAACCGGTTTCGGCTTCCTCTTCTTTTTTTTAAAACAAATATATTTTATTGATTTTTTTTTACAAAGAGGAAGGGAAAAGGATAGAAAGCTAGAAACATTGATGAGAGAGAAACATCGATCAGCTGCCTCCTGCATACCCCCTACTGGGGATGTGCCCCAACCAAAGACATGCCCTTGACTGGAATTGAACCTGGGACCTTTCAGTCCGCAGACCAATGTTCTACTCACTGAGCCAAACCGGTTTCGGCTGGGTGTCTTCTTTTGCCCTTATTGTAGTGAAGATTGCGTTCCAGCCCCGCGGGGAAGGGAGTCATAGTGGGCAAGTTAAGAAATAAAATGTTATACAGGTCAGTTTCTTCACCTGAACTCTCCAAGAAAAAAATGTTCTGAACAGAGTTAAACATGCATGGGAAACTTTCTCTGAGGTTGGTGCAGTAGGGGAGAGAGAATGAACTCAGCTGTGCTGAGATAACATGTGGGTACGGATTTAAATGCTGGAGTGAGCTAGTGGCCCAGAACTGGAAGACGGTAAGGGGAAGCTGGCCAAGGTGATGATGAGGCATTCTGTGCTTGCTGATTGGCACTTGTAGAAGTTAGTCCCTACCCTTCCTCAGAGTCTGGGAGGTAGAAATCTAGTATCTTTCTGATACTAGATTTCAAAGGCATGGATCCCAGACCCATGAGAGAAGATTTACATCTCAAAGGGGGAGAGAAAGAATCTAGGATGAAAAGTTTTTTCTAAAGTAAATGCTCTGAGAAAACAGGAAGGTCAGGGACCCAGAGTCAGAAAGAAACCTAAGTTTTAGTTGAGCTCAGATGGATGTTAAAACATTTTATCCAAATTCTTTGTATTTACAAAATGTCTTATTTTTCTTTTCTTTTGAGACTGAAGATGAACTCATTAATTAAGAATTTAGATACAGTCAGTAGATGGTCAGTGGGTTGCACATGTGTGGGTGGGGGGATGGACATTGAGGGTGGAAGGAATTAAACCGAGTTCTTCCCTTTGAGGTTGTGGGAATGAAACTGTGTGTGTATATGTGTGTGTGTGTGTGTGTGTGTGTGTGTGTGTGTGTACGATAATACATGGACGCCGTGGGAATTCTGTGGGTATGTAGGGGTTAAATGGCACGAGGCCTGTAATGTCTGAGCAGAGGGCCTGGTCGGGCAAACGGCAGCTGCTCTGCTGCTGATTATTAGGATGTTGATGGACAGAATTCAATACTTTAGTTCCACCCGAAGACCTCTCCCATACATCATTTGTGAAAAAGAAAAGGAATAAAGTAATCCTTGCTTTTGAAAAGCTAACTACATATAAATAAGATATATTGTACAAGCCCAGATGTACATGGTAAAAAAAAAAAAAAAGCTAGAGGTTATATCCTGGAACTGAAACCAGGCAAGCAAACAAACAAACCACTCTTCTCTTCAGAGCTTCAATCCTACAATAACACAGGCAAACATCTACACATAGAGTCTGTCACACGAGAGAGAGGCATCCGAAGACCTATTTTTTACTTGGCTTGTCTTCTGTCCGGAAGGTCAAAGCACAATCAAACAAATGAAGTCAGACTCTTGACCGTTGCTCTGCATGGCTTGCTGCTTATTCTGAGGCTGTGGCTGTTGCCTGCATACACACATTTCCGACTTTCTTAAAAGTTAAAGGACATTTCTTGTTTCATCTTGGCCTCACAAGAGAGAAGGGCTCATTCTAAGCAGTGTTTGGCAGGAGCTGCTCACCGTGTAGAAGCTTAGCCTCTTTCCCATCACTCAGGGGAGACCACGACGACTTGATGGCTGCCCTGATGTCTTTCCAAGGGGCTCCTTCGGAACTGAGTGTTCCAGAAGCAGAGGGACAGGTGCTCTCCGGGCTGTTCTGTAACATAACATGCTGGGCTGGAAGAATCCTGCGTGGGAGGGTCTCGGAGGGGTCATTGCACGTAGGCATGAGGAGACTGAGGCTCCGTATCTTCCCGAAAGCAATCTTGTTTTGGATAGCATTGCAAGAGTGTTGGCTCTGTATAATGCAAGAAAAATGTATTTAAGTCTGAATTCTTCTAATTTATTACTTCCTCCTTTATATTAATTCACTCTGCTTTCTACCATAAGCCCAATTGTATGATAAAATGTACTTACTCTGATTCCAAGTGAATAAACACAGATTTTATTGGTATTAGTAATCCTTTATGGTTTTAAAAAATTTTTCATAGGAATGATCTCATTTAGCTCTTACCGCACTCTTTTATTGTTATTTTTCAGAAAGTTGCTCAGGTCATTCATTTGTTGGTAAATAGGTCTTGGGACCACAGGGTACTCTGAGTCCAAATCTGTGCTTGCTCCGTTAACACCATAGTGCCTATTAAATGTCTAGTTTAGGGAGCAAAAGTTTAGCCATTAATTCTCAGTAGTTAATTTGTCTTCCTTTAGTAGCAAGAAATAATCTTCCAGTCACTTCCCATTTTCCTCTCTACTGATACCTGGAAACCAGTAATATACTTTATATCTTCATGGATTTACCTATTTATGATTCATATGAATAGAATCATATAACATGTGACCTTTTAAGGCTGGCTTTTTATTAGCAAAGTAGAGGCCTGGTGCATGAATTCGTGCACCAGTGGGGTCCCTCGGCCTGGCCTGTGGAATCGGACCAAAAGCAGCTCTCTGATATCCCCTGAGGGGTCCTGGATTGCGAGAGGACACAGGCCAGCCCGAGGGACCCCACCAGTGCATGATCAGGGTCAGGGAGAGCTGTAGGAGGTTGGCCAGCCTGGAAGGGACTGCAGAAGAGCTCTGGGGGTGTGTCCAGTCAATCTCATTCAGTCCCAATTAGCCAGACCCCAGCAACAAGCTAACCTCCCAGTTGGAGCGTCTGTCCCTGGTGGTCAGTGCATGTCATAGCGAGCATTTGAGCAGCCTTAGCATATCATTAGCATATTACACTTTCATTGGTTGAACGGATGACTGGTCAACCAGACACTTAGCATATTAGGCTTTTATTATATAGGATTTTTTGAGCCCTCCCCCGCCTTATTGTAGCATGTGTAGTACTTTATTGCACTTTTTTTGAATTGTTTAAAGTATTATATATGTCTCCTTTTTCCTCCATCGACTCATCCCTGGCCACTCCCACCCCCCAGAACAAGCCCCTACCACCTTACTGTCTGTGTCCATTGGTTATGCTAATATGCATGTATGCAAGCCCTTTGTTTGATTTCTTTACACCCTCCCCACCTGCCCTGTCTGTTTCGTGTTTCTCTGTCTCTGGATCTATTTTTGTTCATCAGTTTATGTTGTTCATTATATTTCACAAATGAGTGAGATCATGCGATATTTATCTTTCTCTGACTGACTTATTTCGCTTAGCATAATGCTCTCCAGATCCATCCTGCTGTTACAAATGATGAGTTCCTTTTTTTTTTTATAGCAATGTAGTAGTCCATTGGTAGATGTATCACAGTTTTAATCCACCCATCTGCTGATGGGCACTTAGGCTGTTTCCAAATCCTAACTATTATAAATTGTGCTGCTATGAACATAGGGGTGCATGTATCCTTTCTGCTTGGTGTTTCTGGTTTCTTGGGATATATTCCTAAAAGTGGGATTACTGGGTCAAGTAGGAGTTCCATTTAAAACATTTAAAAATATATTTTATTGATTTTTCACAGAGAGGAAGAGAGAGGGATAGAGAGTTAGAAACATCAATGAGACAGAAACATCGATCAGCTGCCTCCCTCATCCTCCCACCCCCCACTGGGGATGTGCCCGTAAACAAGGTACATGTTGTTGGTCTGGCCTGTGGAATCGGGCCAAAAGCAGCTCTCTGACATCCCCTGAGGGGTCCTGGATTGTGAGAGGATGCAGGCCATCCCGAGGGACCCCATCAGTGCATGATCGGGGCCAGGGAGGGCTGTTGGGAGGTTGGCCAGCCTGGACGGGACTGCAGAAGAGCTGTCGAGTCTGGGACCCTTCAGTCCACAGGTTGATGCTCTACCCACTGAGCCAAACCGGTTCTGGCCATTTTAAATTTTTTGAGGAAACTCCACACTGTTCACAGTGGCTGCACCAGTCTGCATTCCCACCAGCAGTGCACAAGGGTTCCTTTTTCTCCACATTCTCGCCAGCACTTGTCATTTGTTGATTTGTTGATGACAGGTGTGAGAAGTTACCTACTGCATTGTCATTTTGATTTGCATCTCTTGGATGAGTAGTGACTTTGAGAATGTTTTCATATGACTCTTGGCCTTCTGTATGTCCACTTTCGAGAAATGTCTACTTAATTCCTTTCCCCAGTTTTTTTTTTTTTTTGATTGGAATGTTTATCTTCTTTTTGTTAAGATGTATGAGTTCCCTGTAAATTTTGGAGATTAAACCCTTATCGGAGATAACATTGGCAAATATGTTCTCCCATGCAGTGGGCTCTCTTGTTTTGTTGATGGTTTCTTTTGCTGTGAAAAAGCTTTTTATTTTGATGTAGCCCCATTTGTTTATTTTCTCCTTAGTTTCCATTGCCTTAGGAGCTACTGGTATATCAGTAAAGATATTGCTACAACATATGTCTGATATTTTGCTGCCTATGGATTCTTCCAAGATTTTTATGGTTTTCCCATCTTACTTTTAAGTCCTTTATCCATTTTGAGTTTATTTTTGTGTATGGTGTAAGTTGATGGTCTAGTTTCATTTTTTTGCAAGTGTCTGTACACTTTTCCCAACATCATTTATTGAAGAGACTGTCTTAACTCCATTGTATGCTCTTGCCTCCTTTGTACAATATTAATTGAGCATAATGGCTTGGATTGATTTCTGGGTTCTCTGTTATATTCCATTTGTCTATATATCTGTTCTTGTGCTAGAACCAGGCAGCTTTGTAATATCGCTTGGTATCTGGTATTGTGATCCCTCCAATTTTGTTCTTTCTTACGATTGCTATGGCTATTCGGGGTCTTTTTTAAAATTTTTATTCCATATTAATTTTTGTAGAGTTGTTCTTGGTCTATGAAATATGCCATTGGTATTTTAATGGGGATTGCATTGAATCTATAAATTGCTTTGGATAGTATGGACATTTTAAAAAACATACACATATATTATTGATATTTTTACAGAGAGGAAGTGAGAGAGATAGAGAGTTAGAAACATCCATGAGAGAGAAAGATCGATCAGCCGCCTCCCGTACACCCCCCACTGGGGACGTGCCTGCAACCAAGGCACATGTCCCAGATGGGAACCGAACCTGGGACCCTTCAGTTCGAAGGCCGACACTCTATCCACTGAGCCAAACCAGTTTCGGCTGGACATTTTAATGATGTTGATTCTACCAATCCATGAACACAGTTTGTTCCTCCATTTGTTTATGTCTTCCTCTATCTCTTTTTCAAGGTCCTGTAGTTTTCTGAGTACAGATCTTTTACCTCCTTAATCAAGTTTATTCCTCGGCATCCTTTATTCTTTTTTATGGCCGAATAATATTCCACAGTATGTGTATACATTCATTAATGGACCTTCAGGTTGTTTTCTTCTTTTGGCTATTGTGAATAGTGCTTTTTTAATGCTAAATCTTACAGAATAACTGCATTGATGGAGTGGCAACATAATTTTGACTTACCCCCAAATATAGAGGGATGGTTACTAGAATAGCATACTATTATGTTAAAGTAATCACTATTAAACAGTTTCATATTTGCTATCCATTCGTGTAGATCCTGAAATGATTTGAGTCACTGAACTCTGAATATCTTTATTTAAAAAATATATATTTTATTGATTTTCCACAGAGAGAAAGGGAGAGGGACAGAGAGCCAGAAACATCGATGAGAGAGAGACATTGATCAGACACCTCCTGCACCCCCCCCCCCACTGGGTATGTGCCCACAACCAAGGACATGTCCTTGGCCAGAATCAAACCTGGGACCCCTGAGTCCACAGGCCGATACTCTACCCACTGAGCCAAACCAGTCATTTTAGACATTGAACCATTTTGTTCCTGTAGTATTGCTCCCCAATAAGCAACAGATGCCTTAAAAGCCATTTTCCTTCCAATGGTAAGAATTTTGTTTTTGGAAGAGGAAATCAAGTCCTATGGAAGTAAGAGGGATTGCCAAGGCACACTAGCGGTCTGCCCTGTCCCTGTGACCAGACTGGGCTCTGTGCCATGAGTTGATTTTCCTTGTCAGGACTCTGGGTTATTAAGAACCATGACTACGGCCCTAAGTGTCCAATGGAGCATGCCTTGTTGTTGGGAGAACTGTGCTGGAAGAGCAGCGGGCAGCGCAGTGGAACCAGACTCTGCTTTGTCAAGTGGGAAGAGCAGTTGTGATGGGCAGTCTGACCCAGGCAGCGGCACCAGTCAGCTGAATTTTGAATCCATGGCTCTTGCTATTGGACCTGGCTTTCAGGACCCTCACTGGACTAATCTTCTCAATAATGGGACAGCTTGGCAGGCAATGACATAATGATAGAATATCTGCTTTTCTTTCTCCACTCTCAGCTCACCCCAGGGGGGGAAAAAGAGTAATGTGAGAAGCAAGTTTTTCTATGCAAAGACTGTCATATTATTAAAGCCCTCCAAGGGTGATAAATCACAATAATTCAACAGTTCTGTTAAATCAAGAATTGCCAATAGAGATCAGCGACTCCTTAGCCATGTGTCTGTCCCTTCCCAATCACAACTGCATCCAACTGAGAAGGACGAAGGTGTCCAATACTTAACGTATCGATAAAAATCAACAAAATGAATGGTCATCGTTTAATCTCAGTTAGTAAGTCAACCCAGTTTTGCACGACTTACTTATGTGCTTTTAATGACCATAAGCAATGACTTGTCATTTGTGGGCTGAAGTTGATGAGGCAGATACTTTCTAAGTTCTCACTGACTATTAAAATCACATTATAACATTAATGTAACTTGTTTATTTTATTTCTTCTGGGCATAAATGTAAAGCTAATTTTGTTAAGTATCTTAAAAAAACCCCAAACCATGTTGATACATGCAACAGTTCCCAATGATTCATTTACTGCAATTGTATAGATATTTATTTGGAAACATTCTCCATTTTTGTAGGTAATAGCAAAATGTTTCTCCAGGCCAGGGGAGTTAGCAATAATAATTTGTAGAGAACCCAAATCAGCCCTTTGTGAAACAGAACATTTTTTTTTTCATGTACAGGCTTCCCGTTCAGTAAATTATATTAGGATTGTCGAGAGCAAACATTTACTGGAAGCACATTAATAAAGCATGTCATTCACAACTGCAGTAGAATTTTAATTGAGTTCTGCAGAATTCCAGAAGGTAGGCAGCTGGCCAAACCATCGCCCCTCCTCACTCTGTTCTATCTCCGATGGTCCTCATTCTCCACTATGTCGTTACCTTACATAGTCATTCAGGACAATCGTTTGCACAGTTATACAAACCCACTTAGTTAAGTTCAGTGGTATAGAACCTATTCTGCTAAAGCCATCTTTAGAAACTCTTTTTGGAGGTCTGTTAGTTTGGTTTTGATAACGCGAATAAAGCCATTTCTATTGTTTTTCTGCCTTTGCTCTTATTGCTAAAAAAATGGACAAGTTAGTGTATTAGGTGGTTGAAGATCTTAATGTATAATTATACTTGCATTAGATTATTTTGCACATGGTAATCTGATAGACCAGTTCCTGGCTGACTATTGTTACAGTAAAATAATTTTTTTTTACCCCAAGGACAAATCCTAACTACAAAGTTAGATTAAGTTTATTTGATGAGGTGGGAAATTAGTGCTCTCGGCCCCTCTATAAAGGTGACTTTTTGAAAAATTTATAGTAAGTCAGTTAATAGGCTTTATTAAAATTCCAGATTAAGAATTATTAAATTTGTTAAGATTCCAGGAAAGAGATTCAATAAGTATCTGAGAAAATAAGAACCTGTATGGTTCTGATATAGATGATACCCAGAACTTACTAAAAGAACTATTATTCCTACAACTTCATGGTTTAATAGTAAAATTTTGTCAACGTGCAATTTTTTTCTTTTACAAATTTCAATATTATTTATTAACCATTGTGTATCTGCCCCTGATATTTTTCAATCATAGTATTTAAAAAATATATTTTATTGATTTTTTACAGAGGAGAGAGAGGGATAGAGTCAGAAACATTGATCAGCTGCCTCCTGCACACCCCCCATTGGGGATGTGCCCACAACCAATGTACAAGCCCTTGACCGGAATCAAACCTGGGACTTTCCAGTCCGAAGACCGACACTCTATCCACTGAGCCAAACCAGTTTCAGCCACAATCATAGTATCTTTTATTAAAAGTCAGTTTTTTTGATCACTTAGCTAAAATCCTAAAATTCTCAAGTTGTACTTGCTTCTGTGTAATTGTGAAATTAAGAAACAAAACAAAACAGAACAACCTTACTAGAAATAATAGAACGAATCATGTCTGTTTTAAACTTAGTTAAGGAGCAATATTAAAGAAAATAAAAGTTTCAATGTAGTTCCTGGGGGCGGGGAGGAGGTCACGTGTAAAAACCCAAGCCCAGTCTGTTAATTATGTATTAAGTGAGACTCTCAATCCACAGTGCACAGGTAACATCAAAGCTCTCAACTAAAATGGTTTCTTATTAGCATTTAAGTAGGATTTTTATCTGGTTCTGTCACAGTCGGAGGCTGAAACCAAAGTAGTTTAATAAGGACCTCATCACTGAAGGTCAGGCCCCCAACAGAGCCTTAATTAGCATGTGGAACATCTTAACATTTGAAAAACCTATGCCAAAGAAATACTGTGTGTGTGTGTGTGTGTGTGTGTGTGTGTGTGTGTGTGCACGCGCGCGCGTGCTAGTTTGCTTATCTGGGTTAAAGAGAGCAATAAATATCTTGCAACTGAAACGTAATATATTTTGCTTCTTGTAAGTTTTAGGTATTTTCTGTGTTCACCCCCAAATCAATAAATGATCCATGTTTTCTTTAATATATTTTATTGATTTTTAAATTCTATTTATTTTTGCAGAGAGGAAGAGAGAGGGGTAGAGATTTAGAAACATTGATGAGAGAGAAACATTAATCAGCTGCCTCCTGCACACCCCCCCCACTGGGGACGTGCCCTTGACCAGAATTGAATGTGGGACCTTCAGTCCGCAGGCCGATGCTCTATCCACTGAGCCAAACCGGTTTTGGCAATGATCCATATTTTAGTGGCATAAAACAACCTCTAAAAAATTCCCATAGATTCTATAGGTCAAGAAATTGTGTAGGGAACCGTGGGCAAGATTTTTCTCTGCTTTATGATATTTGGCTGAGACCCCAGACATCATAAAGCAGAGAAATGGCTGAGGGCTGAAATGAGTTTGGAGGCTTCTGTGTTCACACATTTTGGCACCTAGGCTGAGAGGATTTGAAGGCTGGGCTCAGGGGAGTCTACTAACTGGAGCACCAAACATTGGCACTTCCTGTGGCTTGAGATTTTTGCAACATGGCAGCTGGATTCTAAGATGTGTCTAGGGAGGGTCCCGTCGACCAGAGAGCTAATGCTGCAAGAGAATTAGGTGGAAGCTGCTTGAACTTTTTAGATACAGACTCAAAGTCACACAGGGTTACTTCTAATGCATTTTATTGGTTACTAGAGAGTCAGTAAAGCCAGTCCAGATGTAAGGAGAGGGGGACTAGACTTGTCTTTGCAATGGGAGAAGGTAAGGAAATATTGCAGAAGGTCATATAAGATGGGAGATATTGTTGGGCCATCTTTGGATAATACAGACTTTCATACTGTGTCAAAATTCTTTATCAAATAGTGTGTGGAATGGGGAATGTTGTCATCATAATTTCTGGTTAAATCCTTCAGATGTAGGACTTTGAGCTATTGCTGTTCAGAGCGTTATGTTTTGTGGAGAAGCCCATCAGCCAGAGATGACCAGGGACTCATTTGTGGTCAAACAAAATTATTTAATTTACTGCAATAAATGATCCATGTTTTAGTGGCATATCAGGAATTGTTGGGCATTTTGGTAAGAAAGAATTGGGGGAAACTTGTAGAAGTGGGCTGTGCTGGGCAATTTTAAGCAGGGCTGAAGGGAGTCTAGTTCTAGATTGGCTGCTGTCAAAAAAATGAGAATAATTTTTATCTGGAGGTAAAGTGGCTAAAGTGGGGTCACTGTTCATGGGTCAAGAAGCAGCAGTCACCTCTGAGTCCTAGCACCAAGGGATGTTCAGATATCTGTGTGATTTCAGTCAGAGAGCAGCCACATCTCTGTCTTATTGCACTATCTCACAGAGCAGCCTTGTCCAATTCTTGTTTATGTTCTGCAAAAGTTGTTTATATTTTCCTGGGAACATTAAGATCTAGCTGTCATGTGCTGAGGCTATTTTTTACTTTCTCACAAATAAAAGTAATCTTTATCTTTTAATGAATAGCCTTAGGTGTAAATAAACCAATTAGAAATTAGTCCCCCGCTGTAATTAATTCACCTTGCTGAAGTTAGTTGAACCAAGAAACCGTGAGATCACTTCCTGTCATTATTGTACAACCAATAAAACAAATTGCTTTCCATTTTTCAAGCCTGAGTGTTTAGTGTTTTTATTTCCTCCGGTTTCTTGTGTGTGTCGGTTAGGGAGGGAGAACAAATTTCTACTGCTAAAGAGTTGAAACCTGGTATAGAATTTAGGATGCGGTAAGATGCTGTAGGAAGTCTAATGCTGTGCCATCTTTTCAGTCCTTTAGAAGCTGAGGGATGATACAGGAATTCTGGAGCTCCACCATTACTGCATCAGACTTACTGGACAACGCTAAGTCTTAGAAAATAGGACATACAGAAAACTTTCCTGGATGGCTGGGAGGCTTGTTTGCCCTTGTAGCCTGTGTAGGTAAGGCTTACTCTCTTTTCATCCCTTTCATATTTGTAGTTGGAGCATTTTATTTATTTATTTATTTATTTTTTCAAATTGAATTTATCAGGGTTACATTGTTTAATAAAATTATGTAGACTTGCATCTACACTAATAAAAGAGTAAGATGCAAATTGACTGTACCTTCAACACCCACCAGCCAACCAGGAGCGAGTATGCAATCTAATCTAACAAAGATGGTGGGCTAATTTGCATACCCAAGTGCCAAGGGGACAGGGTGGGACACTTGTGTGGTCACCATGGTGATGATGCAGGTGTTCTGCACAATCCCCAGCTGTTCCAGGCCTCTGGGAGGCGTGGGAAGGCAGAAAGGCAGCTCTGTGCCAGAACAAAAAGGCTACTCAGGCTGAAGTGAAGTGAAGTGAAGGCAGCCAGGGTAAGAAAGGCCCATTCTTGCATGAATCTTTGACTTGCTGATGTTAACTGAAGATGGGAGAGGCCACAAGAGAAGGAATGTGGGCAGCCTCTGGAAGCTACAAGTGGCTCCCATCTCACAGTCACTAAGGAAACAAAGACCTCAGTTCCACAACTGTTAGGGAAACTGAATTCCACCAACACTCTGAAGGAGCTCAGAAGGGCATTCTTCTCCAGAGTTTCCAGAATGAAGTGTAGACCTGCTGACACCTTGGTTTCAGCTTTGTGAGACTCTGAGCAGAGAAGCTAGCCACGTGTTGCTGGACTTCTGACCTACAGGACTATGAGCTTGCTTTGTCACTTTAAGCTGTGACATTTGTAATTTATTACACAGCAATAGAAAACTCAATGAGACCTAATATTTACAGTGAGTTTCCTACAATCCTCAAGGGGGATTGCAAAAAGGCAGAATTGAGAAAAATGCGCTTTCCTTTAAAGGTATGTATTGTCCTTGTTATTAAAGGTCTAACTTCAATACTAACACCAATGAAGTGTCTCCGATGGAAAAAACAAGAGGAGAAAACATAATTTCTCTGTAAAATAAGTTGAATTACATATTGGCACTGCTATGCCCATGTTGTTGGGGCAACGTGGATAGTAACTTCATTCAAGCAGATTCTTTATAGAGTGCTTTTCTTTCATTCATGCAGAGAAATTAGAGTAGAATGAAATGGTTAGGAGCGCAGGTGAACTAGGATTAATACCATTCATAAAGGTCTTGTGAAAATTAAATGACATAAGTTATAAATCATCATCATCATCATCACCATCATCTTGGATTTCTAAATGCAAAACTTTAGGACAATTACTGACTAAATACCAGAAGAGACCTCTTTTCTTCTCAGGTCCTAGATTAAATATTAGCTCTTTCTGTAATTATTACCATAAGGGGACATCAATCAAAAAAAGATTTTCAATATTAATTAGTAGTCACATATAAACTAAACTGCTTCATCAGTTCTCTAACTTGAAGTGTTTCAAAAAGCCAAACTTATCCCCATCCTTTCTCCCTTTATCCATAGCTTTAGCTTTGTTTGCACAACCTGGTCACCACTTCCCTGGGGCCAGGATTACTGGAGTTCTGGTTTGCTACCCAAGATGGCCAACATTCAGCTACAGCTCTCCTTCCCTCATTCAACACTCTGAGAGGCAGTTTTCCAATCTTGCTTAATACACTGTTGCAAAGCAGTAAAAATGCAAAAAATTCTCATGATATGGTGCAAAAGTTTGAAGACCTTCTAATTATTTCCTTCTGTTCCTTTTAATTTACATATATTATCTCTTAGGAAAGGAGCAGCTAAATCCCGTGGTATCCTGTACTTTTGGTGACAGTTTAACAAACACATCTAATTTCTGGATAAAGGAAGGATTGTTATGTAGAAAATGGCAAGTCTCTGTTTGTTGAGACAGAACTGCCTGAGATTTCCTGCTATACCAAGGAAAGTCAACCCAAAGTAGATTAACTTGGACTTTATTTTCCAAGGACTTGATCAAATGACCCTAATTTCCAGTTTGCTTTTCCAGTAGAAAATTGGTGTTATAGTTTCCAGGGGAGATGGTAAGTTCCTGTTCCATGCATGTTCAATGTAGACATTAGTCAGGTGGAATGATTAACTAACTATACTTCTACAGTGCTCCACTCTATGCAGAAATTTATGTTAGGTACTTTTGAATGAATGGAAGATAAAGATGAGGCATTACCTTCAAGCAGAGAGTCAACAAATATTTATCAAGCACCTTTTCTCTATCTGTTGGGCAAGGTAAAAGTTGTTTGTTCCCTCAGGGAGCTTACAGTTTAGCAGTGGCAAGACAGGTAATAAAGTATGATGTACAGTGTAGTAAATATTGTGAAGAAGGTGTCTGAGAACCCATAAACATCTCACATTCTGCCAGGAAAAGCAAGATCAGGTAAAGTAGGGATTATTACTAGCCCCAAAGCTGATTTTTGCTAGTAGATAGGAACTGCTGAGTCTATGTTGTTTGCCCATACAGGGTTTTAAATTTGATTTGGTTGTTAATAACTTTTAAAATGCAAAAATTCATGTAATATTCAAGATTTCTAGTTCCTCTTGAAAAAATGGAATTTCTGGCAACCTTGGGCTGCTTTTTGACTGTTTTTCTATTGTTGGACCTGCATGGTGTCATATAGCTGTTTCATGTGCCCTCCATTGCACCATCGTCCCTGCCAATCCCTATTGTAGCTCTGATACTGAAGCTGAGGATCATTTGCCATTTATCATTTCACACCTGGGTGGCACATTTCACTTACAAGATTGACCTAAGCTCCTGTAGTTATTTGGGTTAGCCAACCCTGACGGCTACAGGACACGCTTACAGTGTATAAAGTTTATGGTGCATACTCAATGAGCTTTCATAGGACAGAAATGTCTGGGAGTCAGAGTAGACACAGTAGTTGGTGGAAATGAGTTACATTTTTGAATGATTTCACAGAAGCGGTGATGCTTAAAAGCATTTCAAATTAGGCTTGTGCTTGGTTTCTTAAGATGAAAGGATAAACTATTTTTTATGAAGCGATTATTTGTTCAGTGTCTTAGGGTTGCCAGTTGAATACAAGTCAAATTTATTGTTAACCAGAGGAAATTTCTCAAGATATGTATGTCCAGTGATTGCTTCCTGTGATTTTTTTCTATCTTGAAATTTAGATTCATATAGTCTGAACAAAGGACACAAAATGAATGTTTGGTGAAAGTACTCGAGGTGGTTCTACTAAGTCAGTGGTCAGCAAACACATTAGTCAACAGAATCAAGTATCAACAGTACAAAGATTGACATTTCTTTTGAGAGCCCAATTTTTTAAACTTAAACTTCTTCTAACACCACTTTTCAAAATAGACTCGCCCAGGCCGTGGTATTTTGTGGAGCCACACTCAAGGGGCCAAAGAGCTGCGTGTGGCTCATGAGCCTCAGTTTGCCAACCATGATACTAAGCTAAAGTACATTAGAGATCAAGGTAAATAGAGGAAAAGATTAGGACTTTGAAATCCATGGTTTAGAGTTTGTATCTGATTCGAAAAACTAAACACCTCAGCAACAATAACCACAATTACCATGTGCCAGGCTTTATTCTAAATACTGTGCATATAAGAAACTCATTTAGTTTTTTAAAATATATTTTTATTGATTTTTTACAGAGAGGAAGAGAGAGGGATAGAGAGTTAGAAACATTGATGAGAGAGAATCATCGATCAGTTGCCTCCTGCACTCTCCCCACTGGGGATGTGCCTGCAACCAAGGTACATGCCCTTGACCGGAATCAAAACCTGGGACCCTTCAGTCCTCAGGCTGACGCTCTATCCATTGAGCCAAACTGGTTTTGGCCTCATTTAGTTTTTATAACAACCCTAATGCAGCTGTCATCTCCATCCCCAGAGAGGCTGTGTACATTGCTCAAGTCAAAAAGCTAACGTACGTACGAGTCAACCCAGGCAGTCTGGCTCCTGAGCCTTTCTTGACCACCATCCTACTTCGAGGTGAGTTATACAGCGATCTTCAAGGAGAGTGGCCAAGTGCGAAGCCCAGGGCTTGCAGTGAGGAAGATGGAGGAGACAGGACGATTTAATGTGGTTCTTCAGCTTAATGTTTGCCTCCTTGCCCCCTGGGATTTCACCATAAGCCTGTGATGGCTTCACAATGATCTACGCAGCTGCTGTTGTTTAATAAACACTGAGCATGATTTTGAGGTATACTTCCTGTGCTCCTGTACCATATATCACGAATGGCCATTAATTTCCCTTAATTGTTCTTCTAACGAACCATCTTAAGAAAATAAGACCATCAGTCCTTTCTGATGTTCACCACGTACTCCACACCCGCTTTAAAGAGACTAGTGACTTGAAGGAAATATTCTTTCATGGCCTCATCCTTCAGCTCTCATTCTTTGTTGTTAGAAATGCACGTCGCTCACAATCTCTTTCTTTGCTCAGTAAGAATGGAGTTGGCTGGGGATAGTGGCTCAGAGCTATAGGTCACCTCTGAATCCAGGCTAGCCCCCAGTTTCTATCCCAGCATGCTCCATTGAAACAGCTGCTTGCCTGCTGAGTTTCAGAAACTACCTTCCTCTTTATTGCTCCTGGTGCTTGAAGCTATTAATCATCAGGAGGAAAATGTCAATTTCATTAGAGACAGCAGTTCTATAACAGCAATAGTCTTGTTTCAGAGAGCCGTAAATACAATATATTTGGGCATATTTGTGTGAAGAAGGTTCAAGCCAAATTGATCACAGGTTTTGAAATGAATATCCAGGAAATTCACTCTTGCCATAGAGGAAGGGACAGGGATAACTTTTAACTTCTTTTGTTTTTCAAAAGAAGTTTCCATTTGTTCACAGTATTTGACAGAAGGGAAAACAGTGCTGATTAAAAATGGCTTTGACTACTGCAATATATTTTTGAGGACAAATTTATTATGCTTCCATTTTAGTCTGAATGCAATAATCATTAAATCTCTACAAAACTGGCAAGGAGATTGAAATGATAGCCACAAGCCATTTTTCTCTTCAGTATTATCCTTTCTACTTTATAGAGTACTGGGTGTGAGTTCTGTGCAATGATATTCATTGGTAGCAAGCAGTTGGAGAGGACAGGAGGAATTTTCTATCCCATAAGCTCTTCCAAAGAAATCAAATAATCACTAAGGTGCTATTTGTCTGTACACATGCCTGAGCACTTCTTAAAAGCTCCCAAGGCACATCCACCCTTGAGTGTGACCATCTCTTCCACACACATGGATCCCGAAAGGAAACTACTAGTATATACAGCACACGGGGTAAGTAGCTTGGATGCAGCTAAGGTTGAGCTCAGATCTAACTCTGTTACATTTTCATAGGAAGCATGTCCAGCACTGTGCCTGCATATATCTGTCTGCTAAGGATAAGAATTCCCAGGTAGCAGTATAAGAGTAACAAAGGGAGGAAGTGGAAATAGGAGCGCTGTCCTGTATGATTTTCTTCAGCAGAGTTCCATTTGTCTTCTTAACCATTCACTCCATTCACACCTGCCTTGCTTTGTGGTACTGTGTGTGTTTGTGCGTGCGTGTGTGTACACACATGAATGTGTATCTGAACCAGGAGCATGAAATCCTGACAGCTCAGGAAACTGGTACCCGTGAAGGGAATTACATTCTGGGAGGCCTCCTCTGAGAGTAAGGCACTTCACCAAGAGTATCTGTTCTGTGTGGGGACAGCTGCTTTGTAATTTCTCTCTAAAATGCTTTTTGTTGCCACTAGGCAGGCTTTACCTGCGAACTCCTGGAAAGCATTTCTTGGAATCTGTTTTGTGAATTCAGACCATAAAATAAAAAAGGAGCGTGTGCATGTTTGTAAAGGCATAACTCCGACAGGAAGACATTTTATATTTTCCTTTGTTCCTCTTCTTTGTTCATACTCTAGTTGCTCTTATTCCCCCCCGCCCCCAGACCACCCTTCTGTTCAGACTCCTTGCTCTAAAATGTCGAAGCTGCTGCCTCCACACTCAGCGTGTGCTGTGTTCGGACATCTCAGGCATGGTTTTCTGATGCACAGCGCAGGCAGGATGCGGCCAGCTCACTGCCAGTCCAGGAGTGTGATGATTCTGGCACTGCCCTCATATCTGGCAATGAAGAAAAGGAAAACCCTAGGGGGGGACAAATAATTCCCGATATTAAACAGTGTTTACAAACATAATCTTGCGCTGGCAGAGCAGAGAGCCATCTTCGGTTGGAAGGTGTCCTGGGTACACGGCATTACCAAAGCAGCTTACAGCCCGTAGTGGGGTAGGCCTCTGGACAGCACAGCAGCTGTGCACTGAACCTGAAGCAGATAAGCCTCGAGAAACATCAGTGGTCCTGGTGTGGAAAAGATAGATCTGTCCTCCCTTCACACGGGAGCCTGTGATTTTCTATTCCAGTGGCCTGAAGTGGCAGGATCGCTGTGCTAAGCTAATAGAAACCCTTGGTAGAACTGTCTGTTTCTTAAACGCATTTGCCTTTGACTGTTTGTTAAGTGGCACATCTTAAAAACAACAACAACCAGTTAATCTTCTATATATATATATAAAAGCCCAAGTGACTGTTCGACCGTTCAACCATTTGACCAGTAGCTATGATGTGCACTGGCCACCAGGGGGCAGACACTCAATGCACAGGCATGGGAACATGGAACAGACTGATGAATCTCAGAGGGAAAAAGGGAGTGGGGAGGGCCGGAAGATATTGACCAAAGATCTTATATGCATACTAGAAGCCCATACACAGATTTGTGCACCGGTAGGGTTCCTTGGCTTGGCCTGCGGGGATTGGGCCGAAACTGGCAATCTGACATCCCCCAAGGGGTCCCGGATTGCAAGAGGTGCAGGCCAGGCCGAGGGACCCCACGGGTGCACGAATCTGTGCACTGGGCCTCTAGTAAAAAAAAAATTATATCCTTAGCAGATTGTTGTAGGCAACGTGGTATAAACACATTGTTAGCAAGAAGAACCGTGTTACTCTACCGGGGGACCCAGACTTGAAGGTTGCTTTTGGCCACTGTTCCATCACTCTGTGATTTTTCCTCTTGATGATAGTGAGCTCTTTCTGGTGACTTTTAAAATAGATACACATCATTCTTTTCATAAGAAGGGCACTTGGGACTGTTCTGTACAAAAGGATCTCAGTTCAGTTTAAAAAGCCAGGTAGTAACACCAGATGGGAATACACTCATCTCCAATTTCTTTTCTTTTCTTTAAAATAACAGTGACTGAGCCTGCTTCTGGGGAGTTAGACTAAACGATCTACTGGCATGAATATAGCAAACCTGATGCAAGTAATTCCCAGCCACTTATCCTTTCCCCGCCTCCTGAAATGAAAATGAAGCAAACCAGCAGGCTGGGATTCTGAGCTCTGTTCTTATTTCTCTCATGACTCAGTGTGACCATGCGTGATAAAAATATGAACAAATTAGTAATATGCACAAGACTACAAGAAAGAACATTTTTTTCAGATTTATTGAGGTATAATTGACAGATAAAATTGTGGTATTTGAAACGTACACCATGGTTTGCTAGATGTATGCAATGTGAAAGGATTCCCACCATTGAGTTAATGAACTCTTCTATCACCTCACATATTTACCTTTTTTTTTGGGGGGGGGTAGGGTAGACAGAGGGAAAAGAGTTAAGTTCTACTCTTAGCAAATCTCAATTATACAATAATACAGTGTCATTAACTATAACTACATATTCAGACCTTACTCATCCGTAGTAAGTTTGTACCCTTTTACCAGCTTCCTCTACCTGTCCCAGTCCCTGACAACCTACATTCTACTCTCTGTTTCCATAATTGTTATCTTTTTTAAAAAAATAGAATCCACATATCAGTGATACTATGCAGTATTGTCTTTAAGAGAACAATTTTAAAAAATGCATTTCTCCACCCCATATTTACTCTCCATTTATGTACTTGCCATGGGTGCTAACCCAGATAATATTATCACAGTTTGGAAGGACTGATATATTTATGGAATTGTTTTCTAATTATTTTCCTTCATATCTAGGGCCATAGAGTATAATGTTTAATCTTCGGTTTAGCAATGAAACAAATCTACGTTGGAATTCCAGCCCAGAAATTTATCTTCTGGGACCTTAGGCAACTCACTTAATTGTTATGACCCAATAAAACAAAGAACCAAAGATACAGAGTTGCTATGAAGTTTGAGTGAAACGATACATGTAAAGTTCTTAATTCCATGCCTAGAATTTTAAATTAGAATTTAAAAAGAATTAGATTTTGCTTTTTTCTATGTTAGCCTTCTTCACACATTTATATTCATAACATAAATATTTATTTTCTTAAATGTTTCCTTGAACATCTAGCATAACTTGATAAACGATAGTTATTATTATTATAATGTATCTCTTCTATAGGGTAATACCACGCCCCAAAAGTAGGTAGAGAGCAAAAGTGTTCTGCAAGTTCCACTAGTTAATGAGAATTAATTAATGAGGAATATTTCAGCTAAACTAATAAAAAGACTGATCTGTAAATTCTTTTAAAAAGTGTAGATTTCAAACTTTAAAACTCACATTAGCTAGAAATGTGTTAACAAAATATTTAATACAGTTTCTGTTTTAAGAATAGATAATAATTACTATGTCAAAGCTGATTAAATAGTATTCTTTCTTACTGGGACCCATGCATAGTATAGGAACTAGTTTATGAATAATTAAAAAAAAAACCCTTGCCTTTCTGATATATGGAAGCAAATCTCCAACCAGAAATCTGGATAGAACAATAGCAAGAGAAGTTTAACCACAAGAAATCAAAGCCCCATATGTGGCAGGGGTAAGTTGAGTCTTAGTTAAAAATATCCATGTTACCAGTATCTGAAAGTCAAGAAATCTAATTAAATCTGGATTCTCACCCATGAGAATTCTCACCTGGGTGCCTGGCAGATCAATTTATAAGCTAGCTGTGTAGCAACACTCCCTTGATCCATGGTAGTTGGGACAGCAGAGAGCCGGAGGGGGGAGGGGCAAGTGAGAGTGGCTGCCAGGACGCCCAGCCCTGCCCCCAGGAAGCTCGGAGTCCACCTGTGAGGATCTTTCTTGTGCATTCATTTCTCATGCTATTCCTTCCTGTGTGCTACCATGCTTCTCACCATTCAAAATTCAAATCTCATCCTCTTTGCCAAGATTTCCCTTGCTTGATTATGTCACCTTCTCTTCTCCCTGAGTTTACAGAATGCCTGGCACACATCTCTGTTGAAGCAGTATAACAATGTTAAATTTGTTTCAGAGCCCATTTCTCCCAATGAAAGGTTATTTCTTGTAGGGATGAATCTTTGCTTTCTTCATTATTTTCTCTAGTTCCCAGCACAGGTCCTGACATAAAATATTTCCCTGGGAAACACTGACTACGTTAATAAGACAATATGTCCTTTTATATAGGTAAATGCTCACGTTTAATCTTGATAATACTAATTTACTTATTTTTTATTTTTATTGTTCATAACTAGTATAAAGAGAAATGTTACTCAGGCTTTTACTCATGATAAATTCTGATGCTGTGATTCAAATCAATAGATATTGTAAAAGGCGTAAGGAAGATGAGTAGTAATAAAATATGCAGATCATATGCAAAAGTTATGTGCCAAATGAATATGAAAATGGAAGTCATAACTGTAAGTAAATGTGCTTAAGATGAATTAGCTGCTCAACAGTTTAAGTTTTATAATCTAAGAATTAGATTTTGCCTTTTTCTATGCTAGCCTTCTTCACACATTTATATTCATAACATAAATATTTATTTTCTTAAATGTTTCCGTGAACATCTAGCATAAAAATGCATCACTTTAAACAAAACATTTGCACATTATTGAATTTAAATTGGCACATATTTCAGAGCTAGCTATTAATGTCACGACAATATTTATCTTTCTCGATGCCACATAAATTCATTTCTATAACAATGTGAAATTTATTAGTACTTTAATGCTAACCAATTTTGTCATGAGGGTTTTTGTATGGATGCTTGCCTATTTATCAGCATCAGCAATCATTCTCCAAATATGTGCATAAGTCAAAGTGTTAGGAAAAAGGGGATATTCAAATATACATCATTCAATATATGAATGAAGAGAATAGTCCACATGTGTTTTCCCAAATAACTGCTAGGGGATTAGGCATGTCCTCTGTGACTCCACTGAGAGAAGACCCTTGACAGCTTGTGACTGGTTTTCTCTGGACTTTGCTTCATGCACCTTTTCCCTTTGCTGATTTAAATATATATATATATATATATATATATATATATATATATATATATTTTATTGATATTTTACAGAGAGGAAGGGAGAGAGATTGAGAGCTGGAAACGTCGATGAGAAAAAAACATCGACCAGCTGCCTCTTGCACACCCCCTACCGGGGATGTGCCCGCAACCAATGTACATGCCCTTGACCGGAATCGAACCCGGGACCTTTCATTCAGCAGACCGACACTCTACCACTGAGCCAAACCGGTCTCGGCCCTTTGCTGATTTTGTTTCGAATCTCCTTACTAATAAATCACAGCCATGAGTATAACTGTAGAAGTGGACTTGGGGAACTTCTGACATAATATATATATTTTTAGTGGAATTGAATCTGGTGCTGCAATATCATGTCTCCATTATGCAAAAAACGCAATATGCGCTTACTGTTTAGTCAATTTCATTTTTTAGTTAGCAAAACTTGGACATTTAGGTTTAAATTGTGCTTTGACTTGTATTCAGCTATTGTGGAACAGATGTGACCTTAGAATTGGTTTAGCTACTTCTTAATGTGTTGTTAAGATAGAAATGAAGGTTGAAAAACTTCTTCAAAGCAAATTTCATCCAAACGAGTTTGTACTTTTATTTTTAAACAAGTTGTGCATCTAATAGAAGTCTTTCAGCACTCTTCCAGTGTATTAAGTGATCACATTGATTTGCAGTTTACTTTTATTAACTTTCCCCTCAAACTTTTGTGTTCATTCATCCATTATCTTCCTCCACAAAAATTCACTGGTGATGATACACAGTAGATAGGTCAGACACAGACCTGCCATGGTAGATTTTCCATCTAGTAGTGAAGAAAGATGTGTGATAAATATGTGGATGTATAGGCTTGGAAAAATTATGTGTTGGTAGAGTTTAGCCTCAAGAAGTGGAGGGTTCCTGAGGCTAGTCTGGAGAGGAATGGTTATCTTCCTGTGTAGGGGACTAAATGCTGACCCCCCTAAAAGACATGCCCACTAAAACTGCCATCAGTAGAGGAAGCCTGGATAATTAGAAAACTTAATTAAGGGAGGTCAACTCTTAAAGCATGGCCTTTTCTAATGATACCAAATTTAAATGAATGAAGCAATGTGATCTTTAAATCAGCAAATCTATGTGCTTTCTTTCTAGGGTCAAAATGTGTGTGTGTGTGTGTGTGTGTGTGTGTGTGTGTGTGTTCCTCTAAGTACAAAACAGTCTCTAAACTGACACAGTTAAAACAAATATTGACATAATTTGGGGTAGGACAAATAATGCCAACACCATCCCCTCACCCTGCCTCCTTAAAACGTCCATGTCCTAATCTCAGGAGCTTGGGAATGTGCTATTTTATATGGCCAATGGGAACTTGCAGGAAATTGAAGGTTACAGATGACAAAATAGGGAGAGATAATTCTGGATTATCTGTTTCGGCCCAATCTAACTAATCACACAGTCCTGACAAGCAGATATTATTTTCCTCTGGCTGAAATGAGAGGGATGAGATGAAAGAAGAAATCAGAGATTTCAAGCGTGGGAAGGATTTAATGCCATGTTGCTGGTTTTGAGACGCAGGGAGATACCATTAGAGGACTGGAGAGGGGACAGGCCTGGCCGACAGGCAGTAAGGAAACGGGGACCTGGGTCTTGCAACTAAAAGGAACTCAATTCAGCCGAAACTGGTTTGGCTCAATGGATAGAGCGTTGGCCTGCGGACTGCAAGGTCCCAGGTTCGATTCCGGTCAAGGGCATGCACATTGGCTGTGGGCACATCCCCTGTGGGGGCTATGCAGGAGGCAGCTAGTCAATGTTTCTCTCTCATTGGTGTTTCTAACTCTCTATCCCTCTCCCTTCCTCTCTGTAAAAAATTAATAAAATATGTTAAAAAAAATAAAAGGAACTTAATTCAGCCAACAACCTGAATGACCTTAGAAGTGGATTCTTCTTTCGAGTTCCCAATAAGAAATGCAGCTCTGCTGACACCTTGATCTGAGTTTAGAGCGGGGCTTGTTGGCCTTCGAACTCACAGGGTTTAGAAATAACAAGTGAGTATGGTGTTAAGTGATTGAATTTTTGGTCATTTGGCCCAGCAACAATAGACCAATAAAGTATTAGACCAATCCTTTTTAACATTTTATTTTCTTTTATTAATTTTTTTCAAGTTGGTCTAATTTATAGATAACCATCAACATTAGGTCCAGGACCTTTGAGGAATATTAGCAGCTGTTGAGCAGATAGTTGCTGGTTTTAATATTTAATATTCCTTGTGTGTTCACTTATTAGAAAATCAAATTGAAGAGGAACTTTCAGGATTGATTTAAAAAAATATTTTTATTGATTTCAGAGAAGAAGGGAAAAAGAGAGAGAGAAAGCTAGAAACAGCAATGAGCATCATTGATCAGCTGCCCCCCTTCTATCCCCCCCCACCCCCCACCCTGGGATGGAGCCCTGTAACCCGGGCATGTGCCCTTGACTAGAATCGAACCTGGAACACTCCAGTCAGCAGGCTGATGCTCTATCCACTAAGCCAAACCAGCCAGGGCTCAGGATTGATTTTTATGGTTTGGATTAAAATCCTTTATTAAACTTAATGTGTCATGTGTTTTCTGATACATTGTATTTCCCCAATTACCTTCTCGAACAGCAGAAGTCCCCAAATGCCAGGTGTCTAATCCCCCCTGCTGGTGAGCAGGGGCCGCCTGTGGGTAGCAGTGGGAGCTGCCTTTCACAGGAAGCACTGGGACCAGCCTGCTGGCTCCTGCCGGGGCCCCGCTGAGACGCTCCCCCTTTTGCTAACAATAAAGTTTGCTTACTCTTTATGCAACAGCACTGCAAGAGCAGGAGGGGAGGGCGAGCCTGTGTCCTGCGCAAGCAATTTCACGCGGTTGTCATTAATATGAAGGAAGTAAATGTTGGGTTTCACGCTGCCCTGGATTCAAAATAAATAAAGTCTGCCCGACCCTTGGAGAATAGAAATCTGTGCCTTATTTAACACCGAGAGCAGGGCAAGGCAACATGTTGTCCCTCTTTGTGAAATCTTCCTGCAAGGGTTATTTGCTATTCAGACATGTTGAATAGCAGAAATGATTATCTTTTGGCATAACAAGCACATAAAAGATAGGAAACTCAACTGTTCTTTTATTGTTTTCTTTTTGTTGTTGCATATCCACAGCGGGAGACGATTTAATGGTTTACACTGCATGTGGACAGGGGATGTTCACTCTTTCTGATGAAATTCAGTTCAGAAGGGTCTGAGCTTTACGCTGGGATGGGACTTGGGAGAAAACTTGAAGTTCAAAACAAATTACAGGACACATTCTCCTACTGACCTCAAATATGGTGGTCGCTTTGTCCTTCATGCCTACTCACTGTCTATAGGAGAATTCAGATGTTAAGTAAAAATAGAAGAATGCCCAGTGGCATGGTGCATTAAGTGAAACAATTGAGGAGAGAAAATCGGAATTAAATAAAGTCATACAGGTTTATATGCTGCAATTTCCCCCCTCCCCCCAGAGCCTATAGATGTCAATAATAATAATAAACACACATCGAGCACTTACTATGTGGCAGGTATTATCCTAAGTGCTTTGCATGTATTAACTAGATTACCCCATCTGATAGCACTGTGCAGTAGGCACTATTATTATCAGACTGTTTCACACAAGAGGGACCCGAAGCTAGAAAAAGTAAGCTACTTGCCCAGGGTTGACTCACCCAATTTCCAAGTGTGAGGGCTGGTCAACTTACCTGAATATAACCTTCCTACATCCTTTTTTTTTTTTTTTTTTTTTTTTTTTGCCTATAGTATCTCATAAGGTTAATGTTACATGAGACTTAATTTTAGAAACAATGAAGGAGAGTTAAGTAGGACACTGCAGAATGGTTTGTCTTTTTTTTTATTATTATTTTTTAACCATAGAATAATGGCATTTCAGTAATTCATAAGACAGGGGAATCCATCCCCACCTCAGGGATCAGATAGTCTCTCCCCATGCCATCTCTTATACTTTTAAACTATTTTCCCTGCTCCTGGAATCATAGTAGATATTGAATAAACACGCTTCAGGTGATATATCTGCACATATTTATTGAGACCTACAATATGCACGCCACTGTTGCTTTATCAATTGGTAAAAATGATAACTAAGGACCTTATTATAGCTCAGGTTGGTGAGAATTGTTTGTCCATTCCCTTAGAGGAGGCAGTTGATCTCGGAGAGATTTTGCTTGTTGTATGATTAGTTCATAGAGGCCCTTATAATGATTGACGTGCTCTACATGACTCATGATTTCATGCATGAAAGACCTGAGGAAAATACTTTAAAAATACTTTCCTCTTACCCGAGGAAAGACCTTTAAAAGTACTCAGTTTAGCCATAGCTGGTTTGGCTCAGCAGATAGAGCATCAGTCTGCAGACTGAAGGGTCCCGAGTTCAGTTCCAATCTAGGGCACATGCCCGGTTGTGTGTTTGATTCCTACTCGGGGGTGTGCAGGAGGAAGTCGATCAATGATTCTCTCTCATCACTGATGTCCTCTCTTTCTCCCTTCCTGTCTCTGAAATAAATTAAAAATATATTAAAAAATATGCTCAGTTCAGAGTGGCTTTGTTGCCACCAGAGACAGAGGAGGGTAGGACCCTGTCAAGCCTAGACCAGCAGTAAGCTTGTTTGTTCTTACAGCGATGTGAAAGACGATTAGCTCACCTCTTTTCCTGAGAGATGGCTTTTAAGGGAATGTTAGTTGAAAGTGAAAAGAGCAGAGGCAAGAAGGGAGTAAGACAAGGAACAGTTTAATTTCTTCCTAAAACAACAACTGTTTTCCCTGGGGCCTCAGTGGCTGGCCTGGAATCTCAGGCCTACGGTTTATTTATATAGATTTTTACCATTTCTTAGCAAGGAATACATTATGGGATGCATTTAAATTATCTACTCATTTGCCGAAACCGGTTTGGCTCAGTGGTAGAGCATCGGTCTGCGGACTGAAAGGTCCCGGGTTCGATTCCGGTCAGGGGCATGTACATTGGTTGCGGGCACATCCCCGGTAGGGGGTGTGCAAGAGGCAGCTGGTCGATGTTTCTCTCTCGTCGACATTTCTAGCTCTCTATCTCTCTCCCTTCCTCTCTGTAAAATATCAATAAAATATATTAAAAAAATAAATTATCTGCTCATTTGAGCTCCGGAGCATGTGTTATGTTTTATTTATTTATTTATTTTACACATGAGAAAATAAGGCAGCTCTTTGAAACATGTAAAATAGCCTCTGTGACTTAATCCAGGAGGCCCTTCTGGCATGGTGTGTGATTACCGGGCAGGACGTTAGTGAGGGAGGAGAGGCACAGCTGTCAACCCTTCGAAATAAGATTGAATAGCCTTGATCGGAGAACAGTGGTTAGATATTTCATACAGGAGTAGGAGAGCAACGCCGCTGTCCATTTTCCATGTTTTCTCAACAGCTATACCAAGTGTATACCATCTGTATTGTTTTATGTACTTTCACCTCATAGTATCTTGATCCTTGGATACATGTCATTGTACCATGGCACAGTTAACCTTGTGAGGTTTTTTTCTGAAGCTAATAGGCCAAAGGAATGTGAAATGATAGGGGGCATTGACCAAGGTTAAACAGTTATTGCTATTAAGTGCCATGTGGACCATTTAATGTCTGGCAAGAAGAGGAAGTGCTATTTTTCTAGAAGGAATATAAATGGGGGGAGATTCTCCCTGGTTCCACAGTCGACTGTGGAGCAACCCCATCACTTTTTTATGTTTCAGTTTCTTTGTCATCATGGGATGTGTACAGTTCTATCTGGGAATGTCTCACTCATTGCTAGAGAATATCTAGCAATATTAAAAGCATATTTTTAGATGAGGGAAATTTGAAAAAAAAGAAAACAAACAAACAAACAGAAAAAGATCATCTGGTTATTCCTGAGACTATGGGATGGGACCAGAAACACTGCAGGGGGAGGGCCACGCATAGAAGGCAGGGGATGTGTACGAGGATGGGAAGGAAACACTTTCATAAACACTGAAAAAGCTGGGAATGGAAGCAGAACAGTGAGATGATCTATGTGCTGATGACCGCAATGGTGTCATCGGGCAGGCAGTTCTCATGTGCTGTGCTCGGTGGCTTCGTCCTCTGCACTGAACTGCCCGATGTTTTGTGTGGCTGACTTGGAAGAATCCATATAATAGATGGTGGTCAGAAAATGCCAAATGCGAGTGAAGAAAAATAGGTTTAGTGTAATAAAAATAAGGTTCAAAACTATTAATCCAGATGTGTGCCCACAGTAATGAGTAAAAGTGATAGTAGAGCTAAGAAAAAGAACTAAGACAATCATAAAGAATTTGTGGAAATGAAGCATGGGAGATATATCTGGATGTTTTAATTGCCTATGAACTCAGTATAGTCCAGTATTCTGTCAAAAAATGTAAGTGCAATCTTAGGTTATTTTCCTGCAAGTGTTGTATTTTTGTTCATATCAGAAGATGTCATAGAACGATAATATTCACCAGTTGGGAGTCCATTGATAAACTATTACATCATTAGGCTTGGCCTTGAAAGATCATAATGAAGAATTAAAGTGGTGGTTCCTAAATTTTCTCAGTTTGACCCCTTTGAGGTTCTATATCTCTATTTGAACCCTTTGAAGGATATATCCTTTCTTAATAGAATTTAAACATTTAAACATGTATAAAAATCACATAATTTCAGGGAGTTTAACAGGTGCAGGTTGAGAACTCTTTTTTTTTTTTGTTAATCTTTACTTAAGGGTATTTTTCCATTGATTTTTAGAGAGAGTGGAAGGGAGGAAGAGAGACATAGAGAGAGAAACATCGACGTGAGAGAGACACATTGATTAGCTGCCTCCTGCATGCACCCACACCTGCAACCAAGGTAAGCACCTTTGACCGGAATCAAACCCAGGATCTTTCAGTCCTTGGGCCAAACCAGCCAGGGGGAGAACTCTTAAAGTAGAGACGAGTAATAGGAGAGCAACCAGAAAGATGATGGCTGTGGGAACCATGTCATATGAAAACCAGTAGGTGGAATTATGGATGCTTAACCTAGAAAAGGAAAGGTCCGGGTCAACATGAAGCATTCATTATAACAGCTCACAGGAATCTAGCTCTTCTTGTCCTAGAACCCGGGGGACTGAATTTTCAGCTCCTTCCTGCTGTGCAGTCCACGTGAGTAGTTCTGATCAAAGAACCAGGAGAGGAAGAGATGTGTGTCACTTCTAGGCTACAGTATATTTTTCCTGGTCTGAGAACCTCCAAGACCCTCTTCTTTACTGTGGTCATCAGGTAATATTTTCTGGCTAATGTGGCAGGTCTCTGAGTGACCATGTGAAGAAAACACTTCCTGCCAATCTGTGTTCCCACCGACTAGAAATCATGGATGAGCATGGAAGGTACTGAACTCTTTTTAAAAAATATATATTTTATTGATTTTTTACAGAGAGGAAGAGAGAGGGACAGAGAGCCAGAAACATCAATGAGAGAGAAATATCGACCGGCTGCTTCCTGCACACACCCTACTGGGGATGTGCCCGCAACCAATGTACATGCCCTTGACTGGAATCGAACCTGGGACCCCCCCAGTCTGCAGACCGATGCTCCATCCACTGAGTCAAACCGGCCTTGGCAAAGGTACTGAACTCTTGAATTGCTTCACTCAGCATGGAAATTGTGTGCCCATAATGACACCAAGCACAACTCCCATTTGGAAAACTGCAGTGTACGTTTCTCTCTGGCCTTTTCCAGGAATATAAAAGTTCAACACACATAATGTCTGAAAAAGGGGGCTGTAAGCAGGGGACTTGCAGACAGTATGTATTTCAGCTGTTGCAGATATATGGTCCATTCTTTGTGAAGGGCCACATGGGTTTTTGCTATCGTACTTAAGACTACATAATAATCATTGCTTCCCATAAGAAGGAAGAACTATTTACTACAGGTGACCATGCCCCATGAAGGGGATTTGTCAAACAGGAGGGCAAGACCTTTCTAACTCTTAGGGCTGCCCAACAGTTAGATGTGCTGAGAGCCCTGTGGGGGCCAGCAGTATTCCAACAGTGATTACACAGAGTTTGGGGACGAGGTCGGGCCTTGAAGGTCCCATTTCATGTTGAGAGGGTATAGTTGTTTTCTTCTAAATCCCTCCCACCCTTTTTAGTTTTTGAGGCAATTGAAAAAAAAGTCACAAACCATCGTTAACACCATCACAGAATTTTTGTGTAACACAGACATAAATATTTACTATGATGAATTCCAGAACATGATATAAGACATTGTTACTTGGTAACTTTCATTTTGTGCCAAAGTCCAGATTTTGGAGGCAATGGATATATTTCTGGCTTGGTGTATGAGCAGGGTATAGATAATGAAATGATTCACGAAAGTGTGAGGGAGTTACAACGAGCAGGCTTTATCAAGGAGGGGAAGTCAGTACCAAATCTAGGATCAGACACCTCCCTTTTGCCTTTTATGTCCTGGCCCCTCGACCATGTTTCTTCACATTCAGGGGAGTGAGTCCTCCTGAATCACCTGATTTAGGAGCACAGCCTCCTCGTCTCCTCTCCCCAACACAGGAGTTATCACCTCCTCCCTCGCATGACCCTCTTGTGGCCTTAAAATGTGGTTTTATTTGAGCCTTAAAATGAATGTACAGTGATATTCCCAGGAAAATGAGTCTGGCACTACTACATCTCGGCCATTTTCATTCCTATAGCAAGTAAAGAAAATGAGAATCACTGCTCCATGAAACAGGTCATGGCTCTCTGCTTGAGCCATAAACACTTTACCTGATGCTGCAGTGATTCCTTTGCCCAGAAATGTGAAGTCATGGGTTCCTGAACAAGAGCAATCCACGCAAAGGTAATTTACCTGAATTTAAAATGTCTTTTTTTGTGTGTGCGTGAAAACAATCACAATGGAATCAAATGCAATAAGCATACTGCTTTAGAGTAAATGATGATAATTCCTACTAGTGAGTATGTTGGATCTTGTGGATTTATAACTTGATGGAGAAAGAATATTTGTATCTTTAAAAAATATGACATTTGCAGAGGCCGGTTTGGCTCAGTGGATAGAGCGTTGGTCTGTGGACTGAAAGGTTGAAAGGTCCCAGGTTTGATTCCGGTCAAGGGCATGTACATTAGTTGCAGGCACATTCCCGGGAGGGGGTATGCAAGAGGCAGCTGGTCGATGTTTCTCTCTCATTGATGTTTCTGGCTTTCTATCCCTCTCCTTTCCTCTCTGAAGTAAATCAATAAAATATATATATTTTTTAAAAAGTATGACATTAGTGACATGGTGGCCAGAGGCACAGGTTGTCTTTCTAAAAAGACTGTAACTTACCATTTCTAGACATGTGATCTTAGACACATTACTCAATTTCTCTAAGCATCAGTATTCTCATCTACAAAAAATGGAAATGACAGTTTTATCTGTACATACTTTTTATTGACATGATTAAAAGAGAAAATACGGGTAAAGCCAGTCCCAATAGTGCCTGATCAATATTAGCTCTTTTTCTTTTTCTTCTTTTTGTTCTTGCTATTTGGTCTACTTGGTGGGAAGCATGTGGTGGCGGAAGTAGTACTAGACTGTGAATCCGCAGGCCTTTCTTTTTGTCTTTGCTGCATTAAAATGCTGGGTGGCTATCCGCAAGTCACTTGCTCTCTCTGGGTCTAGATTGTTTGTTTGTTTTGGTTTTGTATGAATAGATATGTAGACTTAAGATTCTCTATTTTTTCCCAACTATAGAAATATTTGATTTTATTTATACTCAGCATCAGCGTTGTGAAAACAACTTAGTTCGTATTCCTTATTAGCCTTAAATATTGAAAATTACACATTTATCAATTGAGTGGCTTAGAGCAGTGCATCACACACTTTAACGAGCATTTGAATCAGCAGTGGAATTCTGGGGAATCCTTACCTTGCAGGTTTCTACCCAGCAGGCCTGGGGAGGGTCAACCCTGACCTTCTGCATGTCTATCAAGCTCCCAGGTCACCCGTGAAAGGGTGAAGGCCTTTGGTCTCCTCACTTTGGCTTCTCTGTTTGCTCAAGAAATCAGCTGCAGCCGAGACCAGTTTGGCTCAGTGGATAGAGCGTCGACCTGTGGACTGAAAGGTCCCAGGTTCGATTCCGGTCAGGGGCATGTACATTGGTTGCGGGCACATCCCCGGTAGGGGGTGTGCAGGAGGCAGCTGGTCGATGTTTATCTCTCATCGACGTTTCTAACTCCCTATCCCTCTCCCTTCCTCTCTGTGGAAAATCAATAAAATATTAAAAATAAAAGATATCAGCTGCATGAGTTTGAATATTAATTCTCCCCTTCACATCTATTTGTGGTCAAACAGTTTATAGAAAAATAAATGAAATAATTCAATATGCTAGGAATACAATCCCTATTCATCTCATCAATTCAAAATGTAAAACAGTATCTCTAGAAGAGCTACTTGACAAATGATGACACTTTTAGGACTGAAATTGCCTGAAGTTATTGCACAGATACCTGTGACCAGGCCTCTCTTTTTCTCTCCCCTTTGGGTCTTAAAAATTAAAATACCCATGTAATAGCCAAGGGATATTACCCTGAATATAAATGAACACCGGAGATTCTACGACTGGAGCAATTGAACTGTCTTGATTTATTTATCACTCAAAGCATTTCTCACTGCCAGTCTTAACCCCGGCAAAGTTTATAATCGGACATTGTCATAAAATTCACTTTGCAGTTAAGAACTATGGATAATTATCCCTTAGAAAGAATTTTGCACCCAACTTATTTTCTTTAAACTGTCAGTAAGACTGTCATGGAGAAGAAAAGGGCTCAGGGGATAAAATGAAATTAAATTTCTAATAGCTCTCTGTCTCTCAAGTTTCAAAGGGATGGTGATGATCCATTGTGAGATGGGCAGAGAGAAAGAGACTGACTTCTCAAAATACCAGATCATAGGGGCCGGGGGGTGGTGGTGTCGGGGGGGGGGGTCAGGGAGTGGGGTGCTTATCTCTTTTGAGTTAGGAATTTTCTTTTGATTTCTCTAAGTTCTTAATATTTTTGATGATGGGATATGGAGAATGCATGTCAATGACCAGAAACATCAGCAAATTGTCTTCCTCTTCCTGTTGATCCAGACTTTGAAGACAGTAAACACTGGCTTGGAGGAAGATGATGGGTTAGGTGTCCATATTTGCTAGTAGTTGATGGTATGCTCCTTGAGAAACTCTGAGCTTTTTATAATTAGGCATATACAGTTTTTGAAGGAAGCGTTGAACAACAAAAATGAGTGGGAAGTTTTTCTCTCTTCAAATGTCCACAGCAATGGAATGTATGTGGAGTAATATCTGGAAAAAAGTACTGAGTTGTATTATAGTAGTATTTCTGACAACATAAATATATTAATAGAATATTTATGTATTTCTAAATGCATTTTTATATTTACAAATACTTATGTATTTATAGAATATTTATATTTATTCTTTTATGTTAATAGAATATTACTTTTATAGAATATAGAAGTCCTTGTGAAATGTAAGTAATTCAATTTTTTTGGATATAAAATTTTATTTTAAAAGAGACCTTCCTTATAAGTCTTCTGATATAACTAAGAACTTTTTTGTGACACACATATATCATTGTTATTGATGTTGAATATTTTAATACTTGCTTTGTTCAATCTCAAGCTTTTGGTATTTTGCAAAAGATGTTAGCTTGGCCTTCATGTTAAAAAATCATAGATTAGCCCTAACCAGTTTGGCTCAGTGGCTAGAGTGTCAGCCTGTGGACTCAATGGTTCCAGGTTTGATTCCAATCAAGGGCATGTACCTTGGTTGCAGGAGGCAGCTGATTGATGTTTCTCTCTCTCATCGATGTTTCTAACTCTCTATCCCTCGCCCTTCCTCTCTGGAAAAAAAAATCAATAATATATGTTTTTAAAAAATCATAGATTATAGGACATATCAGTATTGTTAGCTCTGATAGTGCTTTTGATACTAACTTGTTGCCTAAGATGAAAACACTTGTTTCCTCTTTGTTCTTTTTCCTTTTGCACGAGGCTTCTCAGTCTTGGTCAGACAACACTCCCAATCCAGCAATACCAACAGGTCATTTTTGTCATTGTTCTAACTTTACTTTGGAAATGCTATAAAGTCCGAATTGGTAAACTAAAGTTATTTTTTTCTCTTCTCTGGAATGTGTCCAAATGATTTTGCTGCATCTCTTCAGGCAGCTAGGCTTGCTCTGTGGGAGCCTAGAGGTATATGTCCGTATGAGGTCAAGTCCATTGACCTAACATAACAGGCAGATGTTTACTCTGGATTTGACCTGGAGTGAGGTTGCTTTATGCTGGGTGTGACCTTGCACCAGGCTATACTCTTAGGCTTCAGTGCAGCTGGAAGGAAACAGCCCTGGATCACAGAGGCAACAATGGGCCAGCTAGCTGGCTTGTTCAGTGAGAGCAGATTATTCAGCTTCCATCTCCCAATGTGTAAACTGGTGACTTCCAGAGCTTTATTACACCTCTGCATCCTGTGTTTATGTTTATAAACAGGGTGGTCTGGCAACAAGTTAGAGTGTTGGGGTACTGTGTAGTGGAGAATTGATAAAAATGAGGAAAGCATTCATATTAACCCTCAAATGCATTATTTTGGAAATGTTTAGAGGGAGTAGAATCACAGAGTCTGAGTTTTCCTGTGTCACTTCTTTAGTCCTGAGTATCTTCTCCTACATTCCTGTTGAGAGATAACAGGGGGTCACTAGTGAAAGAAAATAATGTTGGAGATAAATAATTTAAGATACTCCTGCTGTAGCTGTTTTCAATAACTATTTGGCAAGTCATCAAACAATTACTTTGTTTAGTGGAAAGTTCAGGAAATTGCCAAGAAGATAAAAACCAAAATGATCAGTTGCAACCAGTTATTAACACTTTGGTGCATCTTCTTCTCAAGGTATATTGAGCACAATGTAAATCAAGTTCTCCTCCATCTCTTTTCGCTTACTCTTACGTGGCGAGAATTTTTCTAGCAATAAAAATCCTTCACAAACATTTTCAATGGCTACATTCTATCTCATCTTCGGATCTATCACATTAAAACCTTCATTCAGATTATTAGTTAAAATATGCATGTGTTTCTGACCTGACCTCAGTGATATTCTCTATCGTGAAACATAAAGGGAAGAGATGTGGAAATAAGTCAGATGAGATCTCCTGGACACAGAGATGTAAATGGCCTGCGGAAGGCTCCAGTAGAGCTGACAACGGAAGCACAGCCTCCTGGTCTGTGTCTGATGCTCAGTTTACTGCCCCACCTTTAACTCCTGCTGCTGACGACTTATTCCACATCCCCAAGGGGGAATTCTGTAGAGACTGTCATTTGGGGGCTATTGATCTGATGGGTGAGTTAGCCTGCAGCAGGAAAATTGCTGTCAAAATGGAGCATGTCTCCAGATGGTTGCGTCCCGTGCACTGAGCCCCCAGACCCTTGGTGGAGGGCACAGGCGGGAGGTCATGTGGCCGTCTTCTCTCAGGGAAAACTGAAGCGGGGAAATAATGGCCCAGGAGCAATTACCACTCTTAATTGCTGAGAAATGGACAAAATGATTTTCACTGGGTGACTGACAACCGAAAACCATCCATTTAGTTTATAAATGGAACAGAGGGAGACCAGGCAATGGATGGAATGAGACTCACCGCCGACCAGCAGCGAGAGTGGCAGCTTCGTGCTTCAAGGACACAGTCCTCTTTCCTTCCAGGGAGATTATCCTGTAGCTTTCCTTCCCTCCAAATAGACATGGCCCAGCAAGATGTGGTTTTGGAGTCCAAAAGAACACAGAATAAAATAACAGGTTTATCATTTTTCTGTATCAGTCAATTGTTTTTTTTTTTTTTTCTCCTTTTAGGAGAAAAATCATACAGCTTCTTACAAAACTTTAAGGGCATCTTTTCTACAGTGGCAAATTTATCCATTACTAGGTTTTTTTGAGAATTGAATACTTTCTTCATTGTTTGGGATAATAAAATCATGGTTTTAAAATTCTTTATTTTGCAAGAGAGAAAAAAAAATATGGGCATTGCATATAACAAAATTTGTATTTATGATAATCGATATTCACATAAAAGAAACTGTTCACATCAAATTATCCCACACAAAACCCATCAGATAGTCAGGTTGGACTTTTCCTCAAGTCTCTGTGGGTGGTTGCAGATCCAAGAGTGAACACTTGGCTGAAATGTTGATTGGCCATTGTGTGATAAATAGCCTCTTTCCAGAGGACTCTTTCCAAGGCTACTGGTGGGAACTTAAGTTATTCTTTTCTCCAAATCAGAGGTACAGTACCCTCTAGCCATACCACAGTTTGATCTCTGTTCAACACACCCGCCTTAGTAGCTTGAGGAGTTTTCACACTTTTCTGGCCTGAGCAATGCTTTCCTGTTCCTTGTGAAGGCTTACCACAATAGGAAGACAATGAATGCAACATTATCTCTATTTTCTCCACCCTTATCACCTTCTCTAACATGATCGCCATTAGTTATCATCAATAAGTACTTTGTCAAAGTATAGTTCTTAAAATGTTAAAAATAATAATTCTTTTTTTAATATATATATTTTATTGATTTTTCACAGAGAGGAAGGTAGAGGGACAGAGAGTTAGAAATATCGATGAGAGAGAAACATCGATCAGTTGCCTCTTGTACACCCCCAATTGGGGATGTGCCCGCAACTATCATTTTTATCTTTATTATCTTCCTCTTCCTAAAGAACCCCTTTTAGCAATTCATATAATTCTGGCTTGGCGGTGATGAACTCCTTTAGCTTAAATTTATTTGTGAAGCTCTTTATCTGGCCTTCAATTCTGAGTGATAGCTTTGCTGGGTAGAGTATTTTTGGCTGTAGGTTCTTGCTATTCATCACCTTGAATATTTCTTGCCATTCCTGTCTGGCCTGCATGGTTTCTGTTGAGAAATCAGCTGACAGTCGTATGGGTGCCCCATTATAGGTAACTTCCTGCTTTTCTCTTGCTGCTTTTCATATTCTCTTGTCTTTTGCTCTTGGAATTTTAATTATGATGTGTCTTGGTGTGGTCCTCTTTGGATTCCTATTGTTTGGAGTTCTGTGCGCTTCTTAGACTTGTAAGTCTATTTCATCAGGTGGGGGAAGTTTTCTGTCACCATTTCTTCCAATAGGTTTTCAGTATCTTGTTCCCTCTCTTCTTCTGGGACCCCCATAATTCTGATGTTGGTTTGCTTGAAATTGTTTCAGAGGTTTCTTACACTATCCTCAACCTTCTAGATTCTCTTATCTTCTTGCCTCTTCGGAGGAGTGTCCTCTGGCTCTTTGTGTTCCAAATCTTTGTCTTGATTCTTGCGATCTTCCAGACTGCTTTTAGGACTCTGTGTAATATTTTTTATTTCAGACAATGTTTTCTTTATTTCTAGTTGATCCCTTTTTATTTCTAGTTGATCCCTTTTCATATCCTCATAGGTCTCTTTTATTTTATTGGCCTTTTTTAGGAAATTCTTTAGGAAATTATAACTGTAGTTTTGAACTCAATGTCCATTCTTTTCTTTTCCTCCATCTCCTTTGTGTCCTGCCTCTGCTCTGCATTTTAGCTTCTTCCCTGATTTGATGGAATACTTTTGTGTGCTAGGTGTTTTGGTAGAGCCCAGCCCTCCCAGTTACCTGAAGTGGACAGTCTTGGTGTAGCCCTTTGTGGGCTGTGTGTGCAGTCTTGTTGTTAAGCCTTGCTTGTTGTTGGTATCATTGGGAAGCGTTGATCTCTAAGCCAATTGGCTGTGAGGATCAGCAGTGTCTCAGCTAGGAGGGCTTCTGTACCCCACTTGGATGAGGCGGAGTCTCAGAGTGGTGCAGACAAACTTTGGTGAGTCCCACAAGATTAGTTGCAGGAGCGAGCACCTCTTTGGTATAGGCGCAGACAAGTTTGGATTTGTCCCTCCTCAGGAGAGTCCTATTTGTGGCTAACGAGAAAACCAGCCCTGGGAGGGCTTCTGTGCTCTGTTTGGATGGGGTGGAGTCTCGGGGTGGTGCCAACAGGCTTTGGTTTCTCGTTGGCCCTTCCCTGAGTCCTGCAGTAATGGCTGCTGGCTTCACACACCTCTGAGAGATCTCTGCCCACTGCCTGACAGTCTGGTGTCGCTCTCACTGGGGCCGTTTATCAGAGCAATAGAGTGGTTCTGTTTTCCTCCCAAACAAGAAAGCCAGCCGCCTATTAGCCTTCTGCCTGAGTAAGCCAGCAGCGAACTCAGGCGGATGCCTTTTCTTGCGCAGAGATCTCTGCACCTTTACAGTTCTCGAGGCTCAACATGCCTTCTCTTTTTCCAGGATGGTAGAGCGTCCTATCAGCTAGCCGTCTGGTGCTTCAAGGTGATGTTTCCTCTGTTTTCCAGCTCTAAATTAAAAATTGTTGTGGAAGGCTAATTCAGGTGTCTATCCTATGCCGCCATCTTGGTTTCTCTCCAAAAAATCATAATTCTTATACAGAATGCAGATATATGTGAATCTTTATTTACTACATTAACAAAGGTACTAGCAGCATGATAGAATGGTTTCTAAAGAGAATAGGAGGCACAGTTTGTTTGTTCTTAGTCAATATAAATAAAAAAAGAATGCTGAATAAGATTGCCAAGTTAGAAACATAACTGGCTCATGATGTACATGGGGAATATAACCAAACTGTTAGGATTTTCTTCTTTAGTAAAAAGAAAATTATATAATCATGTTAGTTTCTTAGGGCTGCTGTAACAAACTACCATAAACATGGTGGCCCAAAACAACACAATTTGCTCTGTCACATTTCTTGAAGTTATTAGTCTTACCTCAAGGTGTTGACAGAGCCACGCTCAATCCAAAGGGTCTGGGGAAAAGTCCTTCCTTGGCTCTTTCTGGGCAAGACATGCCAGTGCTTGTTTCTGCCAGCGGCCTTTGGCTTTGGTCACACCACTACAATTCCAGCCTCCATTCTCACAGGGCCTCTTCCCTCTTTATCTCTGTGTCCTCTCCTTAGCAGGACAGCAGTCACTGGATTTAGAGCCTACTGGATTTAGGACTTAATCTTGAGATACTTAGCTAATTACATCTGCAAAGACCCTAATTTCAGATAAGGTCACATTCTAGTGACTGCCGCCCAGTCTTCTCCTGATCTCCTGGCCCTCCTGGGTGGCAGGCAAGAATTCTACCACTGAGCCGTCCTGGGTTCTGGAGAACTTCTGAGATGGAAATCAAGAGAGCTCACTAGGAAGTAGCACTCAGGTAAGAGCTTTATTGTATATAGCTTGTGAACAGAGGGGGACAAATAAAAAAAGTGCTGAGTAAGACGGAAAGGGAGAAAAAGAAATGTTGCTCCTGAACAAAAGCTGGGGAGCAGTTTTAAAGACATTGAGGTGGAAAAGATGACATCTAAATGTGGTGTCTAACTACATAGAGGCGCGGTACTCTTTGTCGCTTGCACAGTTCAACTGCGTGCTTCTTCATGTGTCCCATGTCTCATTAGCATGTCAAGTCTCTGCCCAAGGGTGTGCTGTTGGCCATTGAAATGTGGGAAGGTCACTGAAGGGACAGACTTTCTTGCTAACGTGTATGCATGAGTGAAAGGAACAACATTAAGGCTACCAAGTGAATCTTGCAGACAGCAGTGTCCTTTAGCCGAGCTGCTAATTGGCTGTGAAGAGAAGGGGAAGCACCGGGGCAGTTAATGTGCTCCTGGCTTCCTGCCCACTGGGCCCAGGGAGTGGCCTGCCTATCTCATCCTGACATTCCGAGAGGACAAGAGTTTGGGGGGACACTATCCAATCCACTATATACAGTTTGAGTTGTAACATGCTGACATGCTCCTTTGTTATGCCTATACACTTACATTCTCCTAGAGTCAGATGACTCTGAGGCTGATTTGTTAAAAAAACAACAAAACCTTTTAAATGATAGTAGAAGATTATATAATTATCTTTAAAAAAAATTTTCCCCCCAAGTTGGATAATTTTTCTTAACATCTTTGATAAAAATGATTACTTTCTGCCAAGCACTGTGATGCCTGCTCTTTATATTCCACCTCGTTTGATCCTCACAACTCAACACGTATGTCTGGTTTTATCTACATTTCACAATTGAGATACAGAGAAATCAACTAACATGCTTACGGCCACGCTGCTACTCAATGATGCGTAAAAAAATTTATTAGAACATACCTCAGACACTACTGCTCTTTCCTCTACGTGGTTCTTTTTTAAGTCAGGTCCGACAAAAGTCTCCCTCTTCTGTTGTCATTTCAAGGCCTAACTGCCTATCACAGAAGATGAGTGACTATGACCCATCAGTGACTCTTCCTGAAGTGTGATTACTTTTGAGCTAACCCAGCCGTGGGCAAACTACGGCTCGTGGGCCGGATCTGCCCATTTGGCTGTTCTATCCGGCCCGCGGAGCTGAAAGAGCGAAGGGTTCTCTTGCTCTCCCCTCCGCTCCTTCACCAGCAGCCCAAGAGGAGAGTGCCAACATGGTCAGGTTGCTTTTGTTCCGGCCCTCCGGTCCAGTTTAAGAACCCATTGTGGCCCTCGAGTCAAAAAGTTTGCCCACCCCCGTCTCTCATTGGAAGAAAGGTACCGCCCTGCAGCACTCTGTGAAGGTGTTTTCCTGGGGGTTAAGAAGGTCCCAAGGACACCCCGAAGGAATTTTAGTTGAATTGCTTTTCCTTTTACTCACTGCGGTTAAAGCAAATATGCAAATAATACTGAATTTACAGAGTCTTTTGGAAGGTTATTTAATACCTGCTGTTTGCCTAAGCCCCACTTAAGAAACCCACAATAGTAGAAAGCTGTGTACTTAATACTTCATTTGAGTAATAAAGCAGCCTGGGTTGTTAGGTTAGCACACCTTTTAGTCTGTATTTTAATTTGGAAAATGTGTATTATTTTCAGGACGTGATTTTTGTTGGTAGGCATGGGTGAGGACATTCTTTCTAATCTTTTGTAAGATGAGCTCACTGTGCTAGTTTACATTGCAGTTCAGGTTGAAATGAGAAGCTAATTAGGTAGGCAGCTTCTTGAGAAACTCTCCCAACATGAAGTGATAGGGCTAACGCAAATAATCACTCCAGGAAATCACAGGCTTTGCTTCTACAATTCCAGGAGAACTACAGAGCACTGTATAGGAGGCAGGCCAGTGAACCAGGGGCTGCGTTATGACAGAAACTACCTTGGACAAGTTCTTCAACCTGTCTGAGGCTCTTGCCTCTCTAACAATGGGAATGACCACATGGTGTGCTCAGCTTTATTGACGGTACTCCTACTGAAGTGTATTCAAAGGTAAACATGTTGATGGTTTATTCCTTAGGTTTCCTTCCTTTGCAATATAAAAAAGTAACTGGGTAGATTGAATTTAAGTAGTTCTGTTCTTCCTTAGAAATCCAAACTTGTTTTGTGTTAAATCCTTGTCATTTACGCACGTGATTCACATCACTTTGCCCACCTGCCCACGCAGAGAGAAACAGAAAGCGAGTGGCTGCTAGAAGGGCGTTGGCTTTGGTGATGAAGAGCAGAGACCGAGCCTCGAGGCCCCTTGAGTATCAGGCAGGTAATGTATATTGTGGTTCATTTTATAGCAACCTGAAACGTAGGTGTTTTCCACATTTGATGGCTGAGGAGACAGTGTAGCAAGCGCTGCTTGTGCCCTGGGCCTCACCACTACAGGCAGGCTGCACTTCTGGTTCCTGGCAGCATCTGCATCTCTTTGCCTGAGGACCTTCCCTGGTATCTGGAGACTGCGGATCTGTGTGATGGCAATCCAGAAATGCCTAAGATGCAACGCCATCAGGAGCAGCCCTCACTCAAAGACTGTTGGAACTTGGTGCATAAATATCTCAGCTCACCTCCCTCAGATGGGCATCTTAGGGCACAGGGTTCTGGAGAACCGCTATGGTATTAAGCTACAGTTACTACCTGTGACTAGCTTCCCTCGTCACTTTCCCACTCACGCACCAGTGTTTCTTGAGACTTTCTCCCAAATAAGCTACTTGCTCAGGGTCTGCTTCTGAGGAAACCCAGACAAAGACACAAGGCTCAGAGGTTAACTTACCAGGTCAAGGGCTAGCTTAGCCGGTTGGCAGCAGAGCTGGGATTCAGGACCAAGTCTTGTCGGCCTGAATTCTTTGTGGGCGATGACTCAGTTTCTTTTGTATAAAATAAAACATCTTCTGTACTTTCAGTGGCACCACGGATATCACATCATATAGCAGATGTAGGTATAATTGCCTTCACATGGTTTACATATAATTTGAATGGATGAGTCTTAGGAGCTGTGTATAGAGTTTAGGACCCTGAATTCTGTCATCACATGGCTGTGGTCTGCAACCTGCTCCACACCTAGCAAGCTCTTTCGTGTTGCTCTCGTTGTATAATCTCTGTGCTTTCATTTTCCCTCAGGTGTAAAATGGAAATAAAAATTATAGGACTACTGAAAGTACAGGTCTGTTTGTTAGCACCCATTTATTATAACCATACTTTGCATGTAATTAATTGAAATAATGAACTTTTAATTATTCCTTACTCAACTGTATTTGATTTTTAGAAGTTATAGAAAAATGGGGATGCTATGTGTACATATGAAATATTTTCAAATAAAAACCACTGAAACAACAAAAAATAAGAAAAAAAATAGTATACAACTTTTTGTGATTGGTATACACATTGAGCTCCATCTCCTTGGAAAGTGACTCAGGACAGCTCAAATTGTTGCTCTGTGAGCTTTAGCTTTGCCATTTGAAAAATAAGAGTAACATATCTTTTTAAAAAATATATTTTATTGATTTTTACAGAGAGGAAGAGAGAGGGATATAGAGTTAGAAACATCAATGAGAGAGAATCACCCATCAGCTGCCTCTTGCACACCCCCTACTGGGGATGTGCCCGCAACCAAGGTACACGCCCTTGACCGGAATCGAACCCGGGACCTTTCAGTCCGCAGGCCAAAGCTCTATCCACTGAGCAAAACTGGTTTCGGCAGGAGCAACATATCTTAATACTCCTTTTGACAGTGTGATTCAACATATAATCCTAGACACTAGATAAACCAGGAAAGAAAATCTTACCTACTGCTTAACAAGCCAGGGAAATAGCCTCTACATTTAAAACAAAATTTAAATAGCCTGGTTTTAAATGCCAGGCCTCCACCAATATGTTTAATACTTATTAATCTGGAAAGTCAACTAAATAATTTGATAAATTGATTATATATATATATGTAATTTGAATGCATGATATATATATCATGCAATCAATTCTCCCTGGACTTTTTAAAAAAATCTTAAAATAACTCTATCAGTCAGAAAAGCAGAAATAGTCAGCCATTGTTTTCTGAAGTGGCTCTCTACCTACTTGCCTAGATGGTATACTTCAGGAAGCTGTGGGAAATTGAATTGGAAAAGAATGTTCAAGGTAAGAAAATGAGGGTAAGAATTTTATTTTTTAGGCAAGAGGGAATTTTTGAAAGTTTCTCAGCAGGAAGGCAACTTGTTCTGAACTGTAGAAAATTAATTTGGCATTGGTGTCTAGTTTCATTAGATGGGGAAGAAACAGGAGTTAGACATTTCTTTTAATAGTCCAGACGAGAGGCAATGGAGGTCTGAAAAAGGCTGCTAGCAGAGGGAAAGAAGAGGAGGGGTGTGCTAAAAACATCACGTAGGCTGACTGAATAGGCTGATTGGCTAATTAGATACAAAAAATATGGGAGAGGCAGAGGTCAGGGGAATACAAATGATGTTTAAACTGAAAAAGAAAACGAAGCAGCCAAGATATATTGAAAGCTCTATAAAACTAGAAGCTTTAGGAAAAAGAATATTGGTAACTTAATTTTGTACTAACAGGTCCAGAAAATTTTTTATCCCAGGGTAATATAAGAATAACTACGAGTTTTCAGGGAAACGCTGTGTCAGATATGTGGTAAAAAGTATATTATGTATAATTCTTACAATGTCTATCAAAGGTATATATGCTTACCTTAGTTTTGCAAATGAAGAAACAACGTTCCCACAGGTGAAGAAACTTTCCCAAGCATTAACCAGCTTATTTGTGATTGAACAAGCACTGAAATAAAGATCTGTCTGATTTAAAGGTCTATTCTCTCTCTCTTTTTCATTTTTATTGTATTGGAATGACATTAGTTAATAAGATCATATAGGTTTCATGTGTACAATTCTATAATACATCATTTGTATGTTTTATTATTTTATGTGTTTATCACCCCAAGTCATATGCCGTATGGACTGTTATGTTTGTAAAAATTTATAAATTTGTTATCTGTAAGTTTTGAAAAATTCTGTAATGATTGAGATAACTATGCTAAATTATTAGCATATTGCTAATATTAATGACAACTTGGCTAAATCATTCATATATTCAAAAGATGAGGTATTTAAAAAACATAGAAGGGTATAGAAAATAATATAGCACATATGCACAGGCTTATTTTAATGTTTTGGTAGATTTGTTCCAATTTTTTCTTTAAGAATTAGATCGAAAGCCTCATACCCCACAATTTTAAGTTCTATTGGTCCTTGTAAATAGTAATTATTCTTATTTTACTGATGAAGAAACTGAAGCAGCTTGCTCAGAGGTCTATATACAGTGTCAGAGCTGGAACTACTTTGGCTCTGAAGAGCATCCTTTTTGTACTACAAAACTATTTTAGAAATATATAAAAAGCCTAGAAATGGACAAATATTTAAAATTTCAGAAAAGAAAAACATTTGGGTGCCAGAAAATATAGCTCCTAAGCTTGATGTGTACCCCTATGTATAAAATGATTGGTTTGTGACCACTTGAAAAAAAGAAGGAACCATTGAAAGTCAACATTGGCTTATTAAAAATAGGCACTGCTAAACCTGGCTTTATAAAGATAGTGTTGTAGACTGGTGAGAGATGATTACTGTACACATGAAGAGAGATCAACTCGCCCACAATGCCAGCACCGTTGTTCCCTGGCAAAGTGCCCCAGCAACAAGGGACTTTTGGTTTTGTACTGGCAGCTGAAAGTCAGCTCTAAGTTGGTTATGCTATCTCTCCCGAGAACCAACTTCATAGAAAAGGTATAGCTATACCAAATTTGGACTTTATTTCTTTCATGTCCCATTGCCTGAAACAAAAGTGTGATTGATCTATCACTAGCTTGGAGTTTAATATGTTAGGTTACATACTAAACATATGTTAAGATTACATTATCTCAGCCATGAACCTTGAAGAATAGAGGAAAAATTATTTTCCTCTCCTACAAGAGGTATTAAAATGCCAGGACAAATAAACAAACAATCAAATCTTTACCGAGTTAAAATTTTTCAAATCAAAAACTCTACAAGGTTTTGGAGAAACACAAATGAAAACACAAATTGTGCAGTAATAATGTGTGCTTATAAATCACAAGGTTAAGCAAGTGGGGAATAGAAACACCAAAGTTCTATAAGATGGATGACTATAAGCAAAACAAGGGAAGCAGAACATGAATAAGACTTTTAATGACATTTCAGTAAATGAACTTTTAAATGTAAGAAAATGGAAACTCTACATCAAGCACGTCAAATTCTCGGCCCGTGGCCACATGCCTTGTTTATTTGGCCCACGTTTGCCTTTGAGTTTGATTGGAGTTTGATGTGGTGAGAATTATATAGCTGCCCCCACTTTACCAGTCTTAGTAGTGAAAGAATGCAGAAATCTTCCACTTACGTTGTAATTTTATAGGACCCCACTAATCACATTTTGTAAAAGTCGTTTTGTTTGATATTTCTATTAAGTAGGAGATGTTAGAAACTTTATCTATAGGTGCTGAGATTTATAAAAAACTGTTTAATGCCCTGGTTTAAATTCAAAGTTGTATGGACAATTTCTTACTTTAAAAAAATATATTTTATTGATATTTTACAGAGAGGAAGGGAGAGAGATAGAGAGCTAGAAACATCGATGAGAAACATTGACCAGCTGCCTCTTGCACACCAACCTACTGGGGATGTGCCTGCAACAAAGGTACGTGCCCTTGACCGGAATCGACCTGGGACCTTTCTCTACCACTGAGCCAAACCGGTTTCAGCAATTTCTTACTTTCTTGAGAATCATTTTGCCTAAACTTCTTTAAGAGCCTGTAAAGAAATATGGGACCTCTGTAAACATTCACGAATAAGGAGCTAATCTTCTTTATTCTTTGCTTGCATCATTTAATGAGATTTACAGAACTCTCCTATATTACAAAATGCACTTAGGCAGGCAATTTTGGAGAAGGATAGTTTGGATCTTGAGTCTTGCTCTTATATTTAAAATTATTCAATAAAGTGTAGAAAGGAACTACAATATGTGTTTATGAAGATGATTAGAATTTTTAAGGGTTTATTTCACTTTAATTTCATTCCCACCATTATAGTATGGCATAATCGATGAACTTAGCAAATAGTATAATGGTGCTGACACGTTGGAGTAATTCCCCTAAGTATTTTATACCACCTCAACCCAAAATTCCACAGGGCATTAGCTCTTTGCTGAATCCACTAGAGTGGAACTATTTGATGGGGGATGACAGTGCTGTTGTCTCCATAGCGATTTTTTAGGATTTTCATTCAACAGAAAGCCAGAACTATAAGCTCTGTGTCTCTATTTACACATCTGAAAGTCACCATTTTAATTCCTCTTTTACCATTAGCACCTTAGTGTAAACTACCACAATTTCCCTTTTCGATTAGCCTCGTCAGTTTCTATCTAGAATGTCTCCATGGGTGCCTTCCTACTATTGGTCATGTACACGGGACCTGGAGTGCCACTTTCCTGCTTAAAACCACCCCTGGCTGCTTCCTATTGCATTTAGAATTAAATTCAAATTCTTTACCTGAGTTCTTTCTCCTGGCTTCACTATGCTGCAGTTTCATGGTCCTTATTTTGGTCTGTTAGGCACACTAAGTTTATTTCTGCCTTAGAAATTTTACACTGGAATGTCCTCCATCTGATCTTCAGATAAATTGGTTCTTTGTCATTCCTGTCTCAGTTTAGAATACAGATTTCCCAGAAACACCTCCCCTGACTAACCAGCCTGAGATGGACTTGCAGTTACTTCCTACCAAAACTCTTCTCAACCCTGATATCTTCTGGAAAATATTTTGAATATGTTTAAAATATGTGTATATACAGAATATGTTTAAAATATGTGTATATATGTAAACCAAAGTAGGTTTATGTATAGTGGTGAGTACACAAAACAGAGTTTGTTCTTGTATTATTATTTTATTGTACTATTTTTCACAGTACAACTGCAAACCTACTTTTACCCACCCCTGCATATATTTATATAATTTATACATAGATTATCTGTATCTATATTTGTATAATCTCTCAATATAAATGTATATATAGTTTTCTTTTAGCCCGACTCCTATCCCATCTGCTTGAATTATTACCTCCATGGGATCTGGATTTGTGTTTAGCTTGTTCACCCCTGTGTCTACAGTAACTAGAGAAGGGTCAGGCACATAGCAGATCCCTCATAAATATTGAATCAATGAATAGCTAAAAGCATCAGATAGGTTTGGGGTAAATTCCCAGCTTTTCTTCTTATTTGCTCTGTGACATTGGGCAAATTGCTCCGCCTCACTAAAACTGCTTGATATTATTACATGGAAATAATTATGTCTACCTTAGGGTCATTACTTCCCCCCTCTTCTATAAAAAAATAAAAAATCCCACACTAAGTCATAATTGTGGTTTTGACTATTATAGCCCAGGCAATAATATATTCATTCTTGGTTTCAGTGGCCATGGCCTGCTAGGAGGTCTCTGGGCTAGCTTAATTCAATAAGGATACAAATGGAAAGTAGAATACTGGCCTTTCCATCTCCCCGTCCCTCCCCTCTATAGCAGGAAAGGTCGTTTGAACCAGACTTATGGCCCTGTTCTGGGAAGATACACAGACCCTCTGTGGGAGAGGGGATTCCCAGGTGTCTCTCATCAGTGACTCCTTAGCACTGACTAGGGAGGCAAAGCAAAGAAGCTCACAGGGAGATCTAGCTTCAGGGAAATTAGCAGCTTTATTCAGAAGCCGGATGGACCCTGGCACTGTGTCCCTGAGAATCCTCCTGGAACCTGGGGCCCACCCCAGGGAGCCTGGATGCTGAAGCTGCACAGTATGCGCATGCGCAGCCCTCTCTGCTGCCCCTGCCTGAATCACCAGCCCCGCTTGGCCCGTTTGATGAGGCGGCCCTCGCCCACCGGGCCATCTCCCCGGGGCCAGGAGGTCTGAATGGCAGAAACCACCTCGCCGCAGAGCCCTGCTGACCTTAAGGAACTCGGGGCTGTGTGTGCAAACACGGTTCCCAGGTGTCTCCTCTCATATGCATCCCGGGCCAGGCCCAGGTGTCTTCTGAAATCTCACGAGATCTGAACACGCGATTCCGGGATATCCAGTTTCGGGGGGAGGAAATAACGGAGTGGGACAGAAGGTGTGTCTCCCCCCCCCCCCCCCCAAAGTGCCCATCAATGACCCGGCACATCCCTACACCTCGGACTCCCAAGAAACCTGGAAGACGTGCATCGGCAGTTTGCTCTCACTCGCTCGCTGGACATTGGGTATCAGGACATTTATGTGTGTGGACATCACCAGCAGGCCATCTCACTGTGGCCTGCAGCGTCCTGTCTGCACACCTGGCAGGACAGGGAAGGCCGTTGGAGCCAGACCACGCCCGGCCCTGCTCTGGGAGGATGTGATGTACGCAGGCCCCCTGCCAGAGAGGGTGCTCCCAGGTGTTTTCTGGCACCGCCCCGGAGGCAAGGCTAAGGGTTCCAGTGAGATCTGGCTTCAGGGGAATTAGCAACTCTATTAGAAGTGGGCTTGACCCTGGCAGCCCCGCGTAGGCTCCAGAAGTCCTCGCCTGTGGCAGGGTTTATCCCTACACAGCCCCGACCGACCCGAATGGATCCCTGGGAACCAGATGCCGAGTCAGCAAGGTAAGTGCATGCATTGTTTACGCCTGAGCACTTGGGGGAGGTGGGGACAGGTGTTCACCTGCGGTTCCTCTGGAGTTGCATTACGTGGGGTAGTTCTAGTCTTCTCTACGTTCCTCTCTTCTTTACCTGGCCGTCATCTACGCATTTCTTCAGAAATGTACTTTATGGCGCCCCTTCCAGGAAGACTTCCATGACCTTCAGGATTGGGTTAGGTTTTGTAATTATATGAAACCATAAACATTTTATAGCTCTCCCATCCTACATAAGTCATCCTGCATAACTCTTCAGACTCAGGCTGTTATATTACCATTGCTTCCTTTCCAATGTAAGCCTCCTTTGGCATTACTAAATCCATGGCAGATGTGTAGTAATTGTTCAATGTATGAATGCTTAACGTTTGGTCTAGATTGTATTGTGTGCATTGGACTGCAGTCTATGTGGCTATAAAGAAGGGTAGCACTGAGAAAAAAGAAAATGTGGTTGGGTATTTACAGTCAAAATATTTGGAAAATAATTCCTTCTCTTTATAGGTTTTTTGTATTTTAGAGCGTTGAAAACTATCCTTGATTAGAAGTTAGGACCTGAGTTCTGTTTCTGGTTCTTCATTGGCACTTGTATCTGTGTGCTATTGGACATGCCTTCTAACCTCTTTGGATGTGTTTATATATATATTTTTGAAAAGAAGGTCTTAATGTGATTTTCACAGTTTCTTTGAGCATCTATATTATTTTATGAAAAGCAACTTGATATCAGTGACCAGGCTGGTTCCTTACCCGGTGAGCTTCCTGTTGGGGTGAGGAGGGTGGGTTATTGCCTTGTTTTGGCAAATGTCAAAAAACTCTAGTAGAAGCAGAAAACATCAAGAACCTTCCTGACTTATGGCCAAACAAAGGCATGCTGTTCCTTCCATGTTATTGCCAGAGATTAAGAAATGGAAATTGTGTTTGAGTTGCTCCCAAATCATACTAGTAGGTCCAAAGACTTTAGGAAGGACACCTTACAATATGACCAAATTTCAGACCAAATTAAAATGGTGTGACTGTTTACTGTAGATAAACCATCATTGGATAAATAGAAGGTGAATTAGGGGTAACTGCTTTCCGTAGAAAGCTTTTTTCTCATTTGGAACAAAACAAGGAGATAAAGTCCAAATGTATACTTCAAGATTGTTCATTGTAAAAAAATAGTACTAGTCATGGTTTCCTCTCTGTGTTCATTGTATTCTTATATCTCAAAAATTTTCACTTGGTTAAATTAATTGACTTGTATTTTACTTTCTATTAGAATTTAGGCTGCACCCGAAAAAGAGTTTGAAATTTTTAGGGCCGTGTCGGGCAAACTGTGCTCGAGAGCCACATGCAACTCTTTGGCCCTTTGAGTGTGGCTCTTCCACAAAATATCCCAGCCTGGGCGAGTCTATTTTGAAGTGGCATTAGAAGAAGTTTAAGTTTTAAAAATTTGGCTCTCAAAAGAAATTTCAATCATTGTACTGTTGCTATTTGGCTCTGTTGACTAATGAGTTCGCCGACCACTGTCTTAGGGTATGTGAGCCAGAGTGAATATTAGAAGAATATAGACTGAGAAAACTTAATTTTGTTCTATGCATTTTCATTTTATACAAACATGGTCAGTGGTATATCTCCCTGTCTCAGAGCTGTTATATACAAATTAGGCTGGTAATGCTCACTCTCTGACATAGCTCTTAAGAGCTGCATATTTATGAAAAGATTTTCTATTCATCTGATACAATTTAATTCAGTTTTTGCCTCTGCACTCTATAGATTTATATGGACATAAACCTTGAAGGGTTGGCAGGTCAATGTGGAATAAGCCAATTTTTTTCACTCACCAAAGGCAGTTATATAAATTCTCTAGCAAGGTCTGACAGTTGGACAGAGTGTGGATGCTGAACTTTGTACCTGAGAGGGACATCATTCGGAGAGAAAGCTACAAGAACCATGCAAGGGACACAATTTACTTAAGATAATGTTTTTCAAAGCCTGTTCACCTCCATCAAGTCTGATAAATTTTATCTGACTCATTGAAGCAGCAAATACTTCTCACCTCTCCAGCAGGCATGAAACACATGAATTTTTTCCCCCTCCATCCTTGAGCTCTGTTCCTCTCTAGTGGAATCTTGATGACATTGAAGTACTTGAAGCATTTCTCTGGCTCCTTCTGCTGATGTGAGATCCAATTGTGAACTTGAGGACTCAGATCTTCATGTGACTTTAACAAATCCTATTAAACTATGTCAAGGAGGAAGGAAAACAAGCTGATGAGGCTTAAGCACTTTTGTCAATATGATATACTGTAGGGAAACTTTTAGTATAAAAAAAATAAGAATCTGCCAGCATTTTGTTCTTTGGTAAGGAAAAGAAAAAACTAAAGTTTCTAGTCTTTACTAGACCCCTCCACACATCACTTTGTTGTATATGAATCTTATGTACTTCTAATGAAATTATTTTGTCTTTTATGAAAATAATTTTAAAAATGGGAATGGTATATTGGGACTTATGTAATTTAGGTAAAAAGCCCAGCTAAAATCCTGTCGTAAGTTCCTTTTAGTTGGAAGCATTTCTTCCCCATGCAGGTGAGGCTGCAGCTTTAGTGTCTGTGGGATTCTGGTAAGTGTAGTCTAGAAGTTCCATATAGTAGGTAATATTTTCCTTTTAGGAGGGTGAGTGTGCCCCTTGCAGTCCTAGAGAAGCAGCTCCGAGATTCAGAATATTTCTTCTGAATGCTTCTTATGTGTCAAGCACTATGCTATCTACTTTACATGTAATCATCACAAGACACCCAAGTATTGGATTTGTGTTTATGAATGGGTATTCTCCAAAGAAACAGAACAAATAGGATATCTATCTATGTATCTATGTATCTATCTATCTATATCTATTTATGTATCTATCTATTTATCTATCTATTTATCTATCTATCTATCATCTGTCACTAGCACATTCCAATCAGTGCTTCATGAACAGGCCATGTATATCTTCAATTGGAACAAAACTTAGTATCAAATATAAATAGAATATATTAGAAATGAAGTACACAACCCTAAGAAATGTTATTTGATTTCCTTCTTGCCTTTTCCCCCTTTCTTTTTGCTTTCTTTTGGATTGAATGCTTTTTATTATTTAATTTTCCCTTCTTTAATATCTTGGAGGTTATACACTTTAAAAAATCTAGTCTTCATGATTTTACTAGATGTTACAATTATAAATTCAGGTACAGTCCTGTCAGGTCACTAGTGTGGGGGCTGAGCTAATCCTATCTGGGGCTGAGCTGGTTCTGACTCTATTACAACTTTGATTTAGTTCAGTTTACCACTTTCATTTAAATAATTTAAAGGTAGGGTCAGGACTTGCCCTTTAGAAAAACTGGGATCTGAGGACTTGTGGTATGCTGGAGATCCAGCTTTCAGAACTATGGACATGCCTCTGCTCTACTTCTTGTCTGCCAGCTTTTGGTGTACTAACCTTTCTCTTCAGTTCTTTTCTTGACTTTCTGTGCCTCTGGATAGTTCTCTCTCTTATACATCCTTGTCCCCAGCCCTGGAGGTCCCCTGAAGTGCACTTGGTGAAAGCCTGCAGTACCCTGGAGTGTTTTCCCTCAGCTCTACCCCCAACATTAAGCAGCTGCTGCCTTATAATCAGGGAAAATGTTTTTTTTATCTGAGATGAATTCCTTCCCATTCTCCTGTGCTGAACTTGTTATTATTATTTTTTTTTGGACTGTTGCTGCCTTGCATTTTGAGAAGGTTCAGTGTACCTTGGAGAGATCTCCAACAGCATTTCAATACCACCTCTGGCCGTTGGAAGCCACTTCCTTGCACTGGGGGGAAGGCCCCGTGTACCTCAGGGGGGTCTCTCTGTCCCACTCCCATCCTGCGGCAAATTGCCTGCACATGCAGTGAAGGTCCATGGGAATGAGTTTGTTAGTGGATGAGGAATCCTTCCTTGGCTTGGACTACTTATTCTAATCTATCACACAAGCGCATATGCGCCTTATGCTACCATTAAAAATTCATTATAAGTTCATCCAGTTTCTCTTTATCCCCATCTGTGGAAAATTTCTCTTCTGCTAATTCTTTAGGGATGATAGCAGCTGTGGATCTTCCCTAGCCTGAGTCATCTTTCTGAAATTCATTTTATTTAGGTTATTTTGTTGTGTACGAGTCTTCAGCTCTCTGAGGAGTTTAGAACAACTTAGTTTTTCTGTAACTAATCCAGCTTGTTTTCATTATTGGGTGGAAGCAATGGTCTTTTGAAATATTCTACATCCTGAACAGAAGGATGTTTCCATGTTTGCTTTAACTTTTTCACAGTATATCACAAGTCCTCAGATCCCAGTTTTCTCTAATTTCCCTTTTACTAATTGTTGATTCGCTTATGGACTAAATTTGTTTTTCTATTTTTCTATTTTATGTTAGTAACTTATTCATTTTCAAAAAATGAAATGCATTGGTTTATTTTCATATTTACTTGTCTTTATTTCACTTATGTCTCATGCTTTATAATTTCTTTCTCTGATTTAATGGATATTATTTTTTAACTTATTCTATTTCAAAGTCTTTTTAAAAATATATATTTTATTGATTTTTTACAGAGAGAAAAGGAGAGGGATAGAGAGTTAGAGAGGGATCGATCAGCTGCCTCCTGCACACCGCCCACTGGGGATGTGCCCGCAACCAAGGTACATGCCCTTGACTGGAATCGAACCAGGGAACTTTCAGTCTGCAGGCTGACACTCTATCCACTGAGCCAAACTGGTTTCAGCCTTTTGTTTCTTAATAACTTGCTTAAAATCAGTATCACAAGATGGCCCCCTCCATGTGGTCAAAGATGGCCGCCCCCATGAAGACTCAAGATGGCCAGCAGGGGAGGACAGTTAGGGGTGACTGGGCCAGCAGGAGAGGTCAGTTGGGGAAACCAGGCCTGCAGGGGAAGACAGTTATGGCTGACTAGGCAGGCAGGGGAGGGCAGTTAGGGGTGACCAGGCTGGCAGGGATGGGTAGATAGGGGCAATCGGGCCTGTATGGGAGCAGTTAGGCATCGGTCAGGCTGGCAAGGGAGTGGTTAGGGGTGATCAGGCTGGCAGGCAGAAACAGTTAAGGGCAATCAGGCAGCCAGGCAGGCAGCAGGCGAGCGGTTGGGAGCCAGCAGTCCTGGATTGTGAGAGGTATGTCCGACTGCCCATTTAGGCCCAATGGGGATCAGCCTAAATGGACAGTCAGACATCCCTCAAGGGGTCCCATATTAGAGAGGGACACACACATCCCTGTGCACAAATTTCCTGCACTGGGCCTCTAGTTTCTTATATTTATTGATTTTTGTCTTGTAGATAATGTGGATAATAGCAGACTCCATGTCTATAAGGAACTAAAAGGCTAAAATGAACCATACCAGCATGGCGATGATAATACTTTTGAAGTTTTGTGTTTCAGCATTGATTTTACCTTAAGGATGTGAGACAATCCAATATTATCAACACTATTAAATTCCATCATAAAAATATATTATTAAAGAAGCTGGAATGAAGTTTTAAGGGAGATTACTTCTATCTAATCCTACAGTTTTATCAGTAAGAAGAACAATGTATTTTCCCTCCTCTCTTTTTATTTTCTTTTTTCTTTTTATTGAATTTTTTTGATTAACAAAATTATACCGGCTTCAGGTTCATAATTCTACTACACATCATCTGTATACTATATTGTGTGTCCATCACCCCAAGTCAAATCTCTATCACCATTTATCCCCTCTTACCTTCTTCCACCTCCCTCCCTTCCCCTTCCCACCCTAAACCACCATATTGTTATTGATGTCCATGAGTTTTCCCCCTCTTTTTTCTTTTTTGCTCAATCCCTCCACTCCTGATCCCCCAACACCTGCCATCCTGCTTTCTATCTATGAGTCTGTCACTATTATTAATTCATTTTGTTCATTAGATTCCACATATGAGTGAAATCATATGGTACTTGTCTTTTTCTGACTGGCTTATTTCACTTAGCATAATGTTCTCCAGATTCACTTAAAGAGCTCAACCCAGATGGCAGAAAGGATATTATACCATCTGATCTTTTATATTTTAATTGATTTTAGAGTAATTGTCAAGTGATCTCGACAAGGCTGGTGTGGTGGTCTATAAATAGGGCATGTTTTCCTTAGATCAGACCCAGGTGTGTGTCTTTAGACCTGTGATGTGGTATCTTTGTCAGTTTTTTATTATACCGGAACAGGAGCAATCAGCATAATCCATTGTCAGATGCTTCTAAGAACCTCTGTGAGTTAAAGAAAATAATTTAGTGTTACTGGCTTATTAATTGCCAAGACAGCAGAATAAAATATGAAAAGCTTTATTTAAAGAAATCATTTCAAAAAGCCCCTTATTCCAGATTAAGCCCAAAGGAAATTTTTAATAAATACTTGGCTGTTGACTAATAATAAAAATAAAGAATGCTATTCACTCCAGTTGTTTGCTTATGATTTCTCCATGGTGATATAAAGGTGGTGGCTTTCAAAAGATGAATATGAGAAGCAAATTACCCGAAGTGAATTTCAGCCCTTTAGTATTTGTAACAAGCATTTTAGTCTTACCCTTGTACCTTTTTGTAAGCATAAATACTTGTGTCTTATATTGCAATAATGTCTATTTCCCTCAATGTTTAACATATGTCATTACAAATAGCTCAGCTTTTCTAGTTAGGTACAGGAAACTGCATGTTACTAGATGAGTGAGGTTGTACAGTAGTAGATGAACTGATGGACCTGTGTATATTAAAGTCTTGTATCTTTGATGACATGTCTGTTTGTTTGAAGTGTTTGACCAAGGATTTGTTGGAAGGTAAGAAGTTCAGAGACCAGTTTGTGAAATTTGCTAGATTTGTTTAGGGTGCATGGGGTTAGACTGAGATATTTCCCAGGACTGTTGTGTCTGTTGAGCTGATAGCTAATGTAAGACCTCATTTAGGTAGACTTTCCCTGGGAACCATTCAGAACAGGTGGAAGCCCACTGTGTATATATAAAGATATAGGAGTATTATGACCAGTCTGGATATGGAGCTTAGAGTAACCACGCGATTATATCTGGGAAAGATTAGGTATACATTTATGGCTTGAGTGAAATCCAAAATATGGTACCAGCTATATTGGAAAGTTAAAAAATGTTAAGGCATTGGAAAATCAGAGTTGGTGTTGTTTGTGGTTCCTAATGAAATAGTTTAACCATCTTGAAGCTGCCCTTTACGGATGCTATGTTCCTATGTCCATTGTTTCCCCTTCTCTTCCATAATAGTTAACATTATGTGACTGCTAGTCCAAGTTGAGGGAAATCATATGGATTGCATAGGCTAAAGATTCCAAATCCCTCCCAAAGTTCAGCTCTTCTTTATTATAGTGATATTTTATATTCTCCCAAGAGAGGAATTGCCTAGTAGGCATCTAGGTTACTATAATTCTACCTCTAGATACAATAACCTCAAATACCTTAGGAATTTTTTTTGTAATAGGTCATGTGAAATTTCAAAGTTAATTTGGTGACTCCTTTGGACAAATCAGATATTGCCTATTCAGAACTGTTTAAAAGGCAATTTAGGCCTTCCACATACTTTCAGAAAATTGAATACTCAAACTGTAGCTGTTCTGCTATTCTTGTTTGGTTAATTGGAATTTTTTATTTAAGTGACTGCAGTAAATTAGTCTCTACGGGATAAATCTTTTCCAGAGCAGGTCCAGGAACTTCACTCCCATTGGGGTCTTTAGGCTGAATAGGCAGCGAGTGGGATTGGGTTATCTTTTTTAAAAAAATATATATTTTATTGATATTTTACAGAGAGGAAGGGAGAGAGAGAGAGAGCTAGAAACGTCAATGAGAGAGAAACATCGACCAGCCGCCTCCTGCACACCCCCAACCGGGGATGTGCCCGCAACCAATGTACATGCCCTTGACCGGAATTGAACCCGGGACCTTTCAGTCCACAGACCGACGCTCTACCACTGAGCCAAACCAGTTTTGGTCTTTTTTTTATAAATTTTTTTTTTTTTTACAGAAAGGAAGAGAGAGATATAGAGAATTAGAAACATCGATGAGAGAGAAACATCGATCAGCTACCCCCTGCACACCCCCTACTAGGTATGTGCCTGCAACCAAGGTACATGCCCTTGACCAGAATTGAACCCCGGGACCCTTCAGTAGTCTGCAGGCCAGCGCTCTATCCGCTGAGCCAAACCGGTTTTGGCAGGATTGGGTTATCTTGCTCAGAACCCAGTGATCGGTGGATGGTGTCACAACTTCCCAATCTTAGGCTCTCACTTGCTCTGGATCCTTCCATTTGTACCCTTCCCCCACCACTGACCCTCTCTCCATTCTTTACATTCATTTTCAACGTGACTCCACCAGCCCAGTCCTCTTCATAGCTTCTTACATGTACTTTGCTAAAAAAAAAATCCTAACTTGTTTATCTGCATCTAGTGTAACCTTTTCAAATCCATGTTTCATACCACAGAAATGGGATTTTTTTTTCCAAAGATAGTAATGTGATCCTGCAACGGCCCTGCTTAACTCCCTTACTCTTTCACTGCCCAAAGAATAGCATCCTGATTTCTCAGTATGACATGAGAGGCAGGCATCCCAGTGTCTGATTCTTGTTTACCTCTGAAGCCTTCTTTTCTGCTGTGGTCCTATCATGGTAACATGATAAATGTGTAACATTTGATACACATTAAAAGCTAACAGGATTGATTTGAAGCCTATATAAAATAATTTGGGAAAACAGTATTAATTCATCTTAGAGTCTAAACAAATTTGATTTTGATTAGAGAGCAATACATTTAATCATAATTTTTGCTAGCGTAATGAAGAAGTATCGAATATGAATTCTGGACCAAGATTCTTCTGCAAATTTGGCTATAGTTATCTGTGACTTATGAGATGTTTCTAATTTATACCTTTCGCTAAAAAGCTTCATGAAAATTTTATCTACAACTATAATTTGTTTTCTGCACTGTAGTTACAAATGATTAAAATCTAGAGATTAAATGTCAGGGTTTATTGGCTGGCCAACATAAATTGTGACATCTGCATAAAATCTGGTTATCAACATGTATTAGAGATAATATACAATTTTATATTTAAAATGTTGATGTTTTTAATGTGACCTCTAATGGGAATCACCCTTCACTGAGCTTTAGCTTGGTAGCAATTTCATTAAAACATGTACTAAGTGCTGTATTTTCTGCTGAGGAACATGTAGGGTTTAGGTCAGGGGTGGGCAAACTTTTTGACTTGAGGGCCACAATGGGTTCTTAAACTGGACTGGAGGGCTGGAAAAAAAGCAACCTGACCATGCTGGCACTCTCATCTTGGGCTGCTAGTGAAGGAACAGAGGGGAGAGCAAGAGAACCCTCCACTCTTTCGGCTCTGTGGCCAGATAGAACAGCTGAACTGGCCGGATCCAGCCCGCGGGCCGTAGTTTGCCCACAGCTGGTTTAGATCCTTACTAAATTCTCAGTAAAATGTTATCTATATATATAAAAGCCCAGCATCCGGAATGTTGGAATGATCAGAATGACCAGAATAACTGGAATGACCGGTGGCTATGATGCACACTGTAGCAGCCAACCAGTCTGATCTGGTCCCCAATCTCCCCTCAATACTCTGATCAGGGGCAGGGCCTGCTGGCCAATCACTAGCGGCTCCTTTCCCCCACCCTCCCCTGCTTTCCCTCTAAGTTTTGATGGTGTAATCAATGCTCCTCTGTCTCTGGATCTGTTTTTGTTCATCAGTTTATGTTGTTCATTATATTCTGCAAATGAGTGAGATCATGTGATATTTATATTTCTCAGACTGGCTTATTTTGCTTAGTATAATGTTCTCCAGGTCTCCATGCTGTTGCGAATGGTAGGAGTTCCTTCCTTTTTACAGCAGTGTAGTATTCCATTGTGTAGATGTACCACAGTTTTTTAATCCACTTGTCTGCTGATGGGCACTTTGGGCTGTTTCCAAATCTTAGCTATGGTGAATTGTGCTGCTATGAACATAGAGGTGTATATAGTCTACCTGATTGGTGTTTCTGATTTCTTGGGATATATTCCTAGAAGTAGGATTACAGTAGGTTCTTGGGTTATGTCGGAGATCCCTTCCTAGGGGTGTGACATAATGCGATTTTCCCTGTAAGTTGGAACCCACCTACATCAGCACCTACGTCACTCATGTGGAGCACATCCACAGCAGTAATGAAGTGAAATAGTAAAATAAATTTAAAAGAAAGAACAATTCCTGACCTTTACTTGTGGTAAATAAATAATAAAAAACATAAGGCACATAGGTACATACATCAAAATGATGGAACTTTTTTTTTATTATTATAAATGGAGATGGTGACACAACCACGAAACGATGTACACAAAGTTCGACATAACCCAAGGACTGCCTGTACTGGATCAGATGGAAGTTCCATTTTTAATTTTACAACCTTACAAAGGCAAACTTCTTGTAAATCATCAATATTAACATTGATAATTAGATGATCAGATATTATTAGATGTTAATAATTTAATTTTTAAGATGATAAAACTGAGGAGTATGCTTGTGTAGTGTTTGTCTGTAGTTCACTCAACCAGTGTTACTGCAATCAGAATTTGAATCCAGAATGTTTCCTATTTGAAAGCCTGTTCTTTCCCCACCAGGAGGTAAATTACCCATGCAGCAAATACGTGCTGAATTATATAAATAAGAGATGTTTTTGTAGGTGACACAGTCTTACTTGATTTCTTTTTACAAAAATTACTACTGATTCAAAACTTACTCTTTTAGAGAAAAATGTCAACTACGAATCTGTTATCTGTCATCTGTGAGAGAGAGTACTAGCTCATGGGAACTGAATTCTGGAACTAGCTTTCACTTAAAAAAATTATCATGATGTTTGTTACTATAGGAGATAAAATCATGATAGTGGACAAACAATAGTTTTCTTCTCACCTTCTAAATTTTAGCTGGGATGATAATTAAAGTTAGCAGAGACAGATTAACAGGAAAAAAATGTCCAAGTTTATTACACATGTATATTTAGAGATGTCATAAGAAATGACATCCAAAGACACATTGTGTGGAGGAGGTTTATTTGCCATTTTGGTAAAAGAGAAGGGGTCTGCGATTTCAAAAGGAAAGCAGGTAATTACAGGAAGACAAAATGTGGTCAACAAATTCTTGTTGGGCAACCCAGGGACAAGGAGACAGAGATCTAGTGAACAGATTTTTGCTTAGATTCTTCCTGTCTGCCACACTTAATTCAAATAGGCTAAGGTGAATGTGCCAAGATTCCCTTCCTGAAGCTGATTTCTCTATCTGAATTTCTTTAGGCAGAAAGGAGGAAGGTCAAAGGTTCTTTCTGAGTCTTTTGTTTCTTTTTTAAAAAAAATATATTTTATTGATTTTTTACAGAGAGGAAAGGAGAGAGATAGAGAGTTAGAAACATCGATGAGAGAGGATCATCGATCAGCTGCCTCTTGCACACTCCCTACTGGGGATGTGCCCGCAACCAAGGTACATGCCCTTGACCGGAATCGAACCCAGGACCCTTTAGTCTGTAGGCTGACGCTCTATCCACTGAGTCAAACCGGTTTCGGCCTTTTGTTTCTTAATAACTTGCTTAAAATTAATATCCCAGAAGGCATATTTTGAGGCAATAAACTTTGGTTCTCTTCACTGCTTTTTTGTAGAAAATGTGTGTAGGCTGAAAAGATAGGAGCTGTAAAATACAAGCGAAACAGACCTATATTCTATGGGTAACAGCATATTTCATATGAGATTTTCAATATAAATAGTACTGAAGAGCAACAAACTATAATTGGCATATTGTGTGTTTTTAAGGATTAAAAGGCCCGGAGGTTTGGCCTCAAACAAGCTTGAAAGAAGATATAGTACATTTTAGGGTAAATTAGAAAATTGTGGCCAAGGAAGACATGACCCTGAGAAACCACTTATTCATTTTCCTCTCGTGTGTGGGAGAGGTAGGTTCTGTCACCCGAAAAGAAGATGGTTTTGGAGGCTGTTCTACTTACTGCGTCTTAACTGTTTCCTACTTTTGTTGATGGTTAACTGCCATTGCACCAACGTCTGCAATACGAAATGATGACTTAGGGTGGTGCCCATTTTGTGAAGTACGGATGGGGGGAGGGAGTGTCTGCCAGGTGCCAGATGCTGTGCCAGGTATTTGACATGCAGGTTCACAGACTACTTGATGGGATTTAAAAAAGTGAAACCAGTACTTTAAATTATTTTTTATCATTGTGCAAACTCTGTACATCAGCACCTCCAAGATTCTGGGAAACCCTGGGAAGGTTGACAAAGATAAATTTATGGAAGTTGAGGGAAAGCCCTGGTCTGGTAGTTCAGTTGGTTAGGGCATTATCCCAATTTGATCCATAGTTAGGGCATATACAAAAATCAACTGATGAGTACATAAATAAGTGGAACAACAAATCGATATTTCTCTCTCTCTCTCCCCCCTCCTCTCTTCCCCACTCCCTCCCTTCATCTCTCCCTCCCTCCCTCTGTCCCTCCATCCCTCTCTCTTTCAAAACAACAAATTTAAAAAAAAAGAGAAAGTTGACAGGAGTTTTTATGAATCTAATCAAAGTTTCAAAGAATCATTGGAGGAGAAAAATGAGAAACCATGGCTGCTACGAACCTTCCAGGCCAGGGAGATAAGTGGATTTATAATTTTGGAATTAACTCTTCTGTGGAAAATGGACCCTATGATTTTCAAGTGTTTTTATAACCATCTATTTACAAAAAAAATCTTTACATAATCTATCCCCTAAATTGCTTGTGTTTTCCCTGATAATTTTGCAATCCTATTGCTTTCTTTTAATTCTTGAGATGGGTCACAGGGGAGGACTACTGTCAAATACGGAGCAATTTGTCTTTGAACCAGGCTTCTGTCAGAGCTCCTTTTGCTGCCATAGTTACTGGTTGTAGCCTGAAGTGTCCCCTTCTTCTCTAAGGTCTCGCAGCCACTGCTTTCTGTTGCTAATGAGGGTAATTTCCACTTTCTGCCTTGTGCACAGTTTTGGATATCATATAACTCTGATCACTGACTTTTTCTTTATGATGTTGTGTTATGAAATCCTTGACCTATACTCTTTTCCAATGACATGCTTGTTGACTATAGAGAGAGGGAGAGAGAGAAACATTCATGTGAGAGACAAACAATTCATTGGTTACTTTCTGCACACGCCCAAACTGGGGGACCAAACCTGCAACCTAGATATGTGCACTGACCGGGAATCAAACCCACAGGCTTTTGGTTACTGGACGATGCTCCAACCAACTGAGCCACCCGGCCAGGACTCCCTAACCTATATTCTTTAGTCATTAGAGGATTACACACGTGGAGAAACTTGAATATTCTTTGTGTGTTGGTTTTGAAAAGAATACCACTTTAAATACATTTTTTGTAAAATACTTTTCAGTTAAAGACTTAAATTGTCCATCTCTATTTTAAGGAATGGCACGAGAGATTTTACGCTGTGACTGTGACCAAGAAGACGGGCTAGGTTATGTTGCCTTAGTGGCTTAAAACGACATGATTTATTTCTGGCCTACATAATGTGTTTAGCATGGGTCAGAAGGGATTCTACTCAATGTCATTCTCATGTCAGGACTCTGATTATTATAACTGACATCATCCTTAACCTCATCTGTTGTCATGGCCGAAGAAAAAGAGAATGTAGTGCTCACTTATCGATTTTTAAGGCTTCCTTCTGGGGGTTACAGATATCATTCCAGCTCATATTTCATTGGCCAAAGCAAGCAACTAGGCTATACTTTATTTCAAGCAGGAAAAGACATTATAATCATTCTGCTTCCCAAAAGAGGGGAATTATAATGTTTGTGAGAGTTCTAATGATGCTAATGATAGTAATCATGTATATATATATATTGTTTTCTGTATTTTAAATGGCTTTTCTGAGCAATATACAGCTTTGAGTATGCTTTTTGTCTAGAGTATTATATCCTCTAATTTCTTGGAATGGTTATTTTTATAAGTTGTCTGTGAGAGTGTATGAATATATAAACTGTAATAATCTTTATTTAAATACCATCAGTAAAATGTGCTGATTTTTAGATCTGTCCAACATGGGCATAAAAATCTTGATTACAATAGCTATTGGGTTAATCTGTTTTTCCTCCAATATTTTATTATGGATTTGCTTTACATTTTCCTGGACACTAATGTTTTAAGTGCTGCTTCATGTGACTTCTTGGCCATTCTTCTTTTGAAAAGTGTTTATTCCAGTCTTTTGCTCATACAGGATTTTTTTTTGTTTTTAAATTATTAAATTATATAAGTTCTTCATATTTTCTGGATAACAGTTGTTTGTGAGATATGTATTTTGCAAATATCTTCTGAATGATATCTTTGGAAGAGCAAAGTACTTTATTTTAATGAAGTTTATCTTTTTATTTTTCTGACTGACAGAATTTACCAACTTCCATGACATGAAGGTATTCTATGTTTTCTCCTACAAGCTTTATATATTTAGCTTTTAGGCTTAGGCCTATGGTCTATCTCAGATTAATTTTTGTATATGGTGAAAGGTAGGGATTGCAGGGTCACTATATTTTTCCATATGGGTATCCAGTTGTTTTAGCATACTTTGTTGGAAGAAAAATCCTTTCCCCTCTGGTTTGCTTTCATAACTTTAATTTATTTTTGAATATCAAGTGACAGTATATAAATGAGTCTATTTACTGAATCTATTAATTTAAATAGATATATGTATGCAATCATCATATGTAGTCTAGTCCTTTATGACCGAGTGAAAACCTTATAGCTATAGGATAGATCTCTTTACTTGCCTTAATCTTCTTCCTTCATCTTCCTGAATCTGAATTTAGTATATTGCTTCTCTTCTGTATTCTTTTTTTTTAAAAAAAATATATTTTATTGATATTTTACAGAGAGGAAGGGAGAGAGATAGAGAGCCAGAGTCAGAAATGTCGATGAGAGAGAAACATCAACCAGCTGCCTCCTGCACACCCTCTACCGGGGATGTGCCTGCAACCAATGTACATGCTCTTGGCCGGAATCGAACCCGGGACCCTTCAGTCCACAGGCCGACGCTCTACCACTGAGCCAAACCGACCTCGGCCTCTTCTGTATTCTTTATCTTACCTTTACTATTACATATATTATTTCAAGGATATTAGTATTCATTTTAAAAATTCTTAGTTTTTCCATGTGCTGTTGTTCAAAGGGTGTACATAGGTGCAAGTCTTAAAAAAATTTTTACAAAGTATTTTGCCTTTTTTTAAAAAACTGGTCATTATAACATGTCTGTTGTCTTTTCCCTGTGTGTTTTTCTCTCTTTGTATTTCTCCTTTTACCTCTCTCTTTATTTCTCTGTTACATTCCCTGACAGCTGGTAGAGAGAAATCACAGTTTAGTTTGGAAATGACTCCAAATGAGTCCCATCATATTCCTTTGATCATAGACTCTGCCATTTCTTGTGCTACAAAATCAAACATTTTTCTGACTACAAGTATTTCAAGAAGTTATTGCATATTTGTTCCTTTTCTATTATGAAGAGAATCCATTTTTTTCTCCTAAACCAATGCTGTTTTTCTATTTCAAAAATTCCTTAATCTCGTTAAATAGTTCACAAAGCAGTTTAAGCTTTAGAGGTATCCTATTACCTTAATAGATCATTTCCTGGACCCTCTACCCTAGACACCATGATGCAGTAGATCTTGGGTGAGGCTCTGGAATCTGGGTTTTCACAACGTTCCCTTGGGTTCTCACAGTGACAGTATTTTATGTCAAATTATCTGGTTTCCTTACTCTAAATTATCAGGGGATGCACAAGTGCCACAATGTCCTTGGTGTAGATAAAAAAATCAAGACCTAAGCAAGAAGCACAACAAAGAGCTAAAGAGCTCTAGAGTTAGCATCGAATTCCACGTCTCTTAGTAACGACTTTTTTTCCTTCTCTGTAAAAGTAAGACTTTTAAAAATCAAGCCATTGAACAAATTAAATGAGATAATTTTGTTCCTAGTTCTTATTGTACTCAAATGCTTTGCGGAATTTGTTAAAATTAAGGTTAGCAAATAGTGGAAGATCAGAAATGTATTTTTATGCTCTGAATCGCTTTTTATGGCTGTACTTGCTAAGATTGCATTGGAGACTGGCTGTTGGTCTTCATGGTACCTTTCTCTAGGGTTGGGTTAGTAGCAATAATTCAACCAGAGAAAAGTGCTGGCTGGCTCTTACAACATGGCTCTTAAATGAGCATCCTCTAGTGGTGGTCTTTCTGCTAAAAAAAAGTTTGGTTAGCAAGTAAAAGTGCATTTTTCCTAAAAATAAATAAATAAATAAAACCACAGTTTTTCTGGTTTTTATTATAACAAGCCTCCTGTGCAATGCTTATCTCTTTAAAGGAAAGCATTGAGGGCCCCTGTATTTATGCAGTGCTCCAGACCCAGTGAGACAGAAAAACACCTTCACAAGTTGAATAATTGATTTTTAACAATTGGTTGCTACCTGCAATTTGACAGTGGTTAGCTGAAAAGGATGATATTTACTCAGGCAGTGTTTTGTGGAGCTATGGAGGATAGTAATCTATGGACTTTTACAAATCTTCAATATATAGAATGAGGCTCCCACTTATACTGCATCTCCCAGATGCTTCTCTGATAATGACGTCCTCAGTTTCCAGAACCAAAAGCTCCGTCGAAGGTATCAAGCAATTGATAATTCAATTTACATTTTTATACCGTTCCTTTTACCTATTTAAATGCCTAGATAAAAAGTTTTATCATCAGGACAGGCCCTGTTCTTCAATTTATCTACTTTTTTATTGGGTTTTGATTCTTTCTACTCCCCATTTTAAGTGCTGTTAATAATTACAGTGTTTACTGAGCACTTACTATGTACTAGACACTGTGCTAACTGTTTTTGCATTGCCTCTAAAACTCTCCACAGCTTAAGAGGTAACTTTATTATTATCTTTGCTTGTACAAAGACTATTATTTTGAAAGTCCTTGAGGCAATGCTCTTTGCAGTCATTTCCTGATAGCAGAGACAATTCCCGTGGAAAACAATTGAGAGAAACCCAATAAGCAGTGATAGTCAAAATCTTTGTGTGTGTGTGTGTGTGTGGGGGGGGGGGTGAACTGTCTAATACATCAATGATGAAATGTATACCTAGCATAAAGGCTGTTATCTGCATGAGCCAGTGACAGCCTTATTTGTTTCATTTGTGAAAAATTGACAAAGTAGGAGACAGGTTGGCTCTAGAATGTGACATTAACCTAGAAAATGCAATGACTTTATATCACCCTTTTTTTTTTTATTACAGTGGATGGAAAATGGGCTGTCATTTCTGATAGATGAGACATTATCACTGTGCTGTGCAGTGCTTGTATGATTCACAATAACGTAATTTACTTCTCAATAGTTTTATGAAGAATCATTGTACTTCTGGGCTGGTGCTAATTAGAATGAAGCCGCACATTGGAAATTAGTTTGCAGGCAACTTGTGTATTTTGTGTCAAAATGGTGTTACAGATTCTGAAAAAAAAATATGTTTCTAATATTACTCCTTATTTACAAGGGTTTTGCATAAAATGGAAAGGATATTTATGCATGTCTTAAGGGAGTTTATGTGTTAAAGGCCTTAAGACATTTGGAAGCCTTGATAGCATATCATCAAATGGTTTAAAATTATATTTTTCTTAAAATTTCTACGTCATTTCCTGTCAAGTTTTATCTCAGTGACCTGGTACCTCTCTTGAGAATATGTGGGCACTTAACACCCATTAATCACAGTTTTTTTAGACCTGATGATATGTTTCAAAGAAAAGGAAAAGGGAGGGAGAGAGGTAGGGAGGGAAGGAAGAAGAGAGGGATAAAGAGAGGGAGAAGGGATAGACTGTGGGAGTGAGGGGGGAGATCAAGACACCTCTTACTGCTGTGATAAGATTAAGATAGATCTCCACTAGCAGGTGTGCTCCATCACAGCAGAGATGTTTATTCAATTTATTGCTTAATCTTCAATATCTCGAACAGTGCCTTACATACAATGTAGGCTCTTTTTAAATATTTTATTATTGAATAAGTGAATCAGTAAATGAATTAGTGAATGAATGAATAAAAGAATAACAGATTTCTAAGTTGAGATGTCAAATAGACATGTAAATATAGAATCTGGAGTTCAGGGTGAAAGGTCGGTTCCTTTAGAAAAAAATTGGAAGGATGATGATGAAGATAGCAATGATGATGACAAACCACGACACAGATAATTATTGTTAACATCTTTGTATATAGCTTTCTATGCATATTTAATAGAAACAATAAAATCATACTGTATATACAATTTATAAATATTCCATTTCAGTTAATACTTTGTGACTACCTTTAACTGTTGCTACATATTAATTTATATTACTTAAAATGATGACCTATTATATTGATGCATACATACAGCATCATTTATTCAATATTTATTATTCAAAATCCAAATTATGTTGGACTTTTAAAAGTTGAACTCCTGCTAAGTAAATCTTGTGCATAAATTATTTCCTTAGGAAAAATTTCCCGGAAGTGGAAATGGTGAGCCCACATTAATAGCTGCATGTATTAAAAGCTTAATGAGCATTGCCACACAAAGATAAAACCCCTTCACAATGTAGAAGTGTGCTTTCCTCTCCAACACCAAACAGTACCTCTTCTTCCCTTTTATATCTCTTTCTTTTCTGGCAGGCTTCTGCTGCTCTGAAAAACTTCTTAATAATGTTACTTTATATAAAGATACTTTGGGGAAGAAAGTTATTTTTTTTACTAAGAATAAGAAAATGTTTTTATCATTATGCTCATCTGTAACATGTTAATGAAAACACTTAAGTGGGGGACACATTTTCTTGGAAACAAGAATTGGACTTTTCCAAAGTCCAAATTTTAAATTCCTCAAGACAAAGAAACTCTGTATCATGCCAGGACACATATTCAGTGACAGACTGATTTAATCAGAGAAGCTATTTTATTCTCTGTAAAGTCAGATCGGTTAAAAACTCTCTCCTATATGATTTGAGATCTGTGAGTGAACTAAAATGCAGAGAGGTACTAACAGAAAAAAGGAAAATATTTAAGTAAACCTAAGTTGGAAAAGGATTTTCACATATGTTCCTTGGAAATATTTATAAATTTTCACTCTTGTGTCCAGTCTTTTCTTACTACATCTCATATTTAGTGTTTAAAAAAGAAGTGTTTTCTGTGAGGCTTATAAGGAAAGAAAGTTAATGTCTCAGCATAAGGTTTTTATCCTCTTCTCATGTTATGAATCCCCTTTCCGTGTTGAGAAAAATGCCTACCTGTGGTTCTGAAGAGCTACACTCTCATTTCCAAGAAGACCAGTGGTGTAAATGATAATCCCGTGAGTGGAAGTGATGTATAAGGTGATAAACTCCTGTTTCATAGAGTGAGATGTGACACCTGAGTGCTTATGACAGCAGGAGACATTTAACTGTGAGTGACAGGTACCACCAACTCTGGGAATACTGCGTAGCAAAGCAAGATTATCAGGCCAAAGCTGCAAAGATTTTTCTTTATTCTTCTAAACAATTGTATAGGCAAAATCAGAAGAAATATACTTCAAAGACATAAAAACAGTAAGAGTGGAGCTTGTTATTACACAAAAGAACTGTGTGAGGTGAGATGTGCCTTCCTTCATTCAGGAGATCAGAGGCAGAAATTCAAATCCACCCTGAGGGGGACAGGGCGGTGAGCCAATGGAATGGCGAGAAGCATTCTCCGATGCCTAGTAAAGATCAGACACAAGAGAAGGACCCATGAGCAAACTCTGTGCATTCACCAAAACATAGCACCAGACTGGACATTTAAAAGATATTTTTGTGTCAAGCGTACAATTCTGTGATACATCGTTGTGTATTGCATTGTGTGTTTACCACCCAAAGTCAAATCTTTTTCTGTCACCATATATTTGACCCCCTTTACCACTTACTACCTCTCATCCACCCTCCCCCCACCCCCACTTTCTCGCTGGTAACTGCCATACTGTTGTCTGTGTCTATGAGTTTTTCTTTGTCTTGTTTGTCATTTGTTGTTTTAAGTTTTTAAAAAATGTTTTTATTGTTTTTTTTTATTTTTTAGAAAGAAAGGAAAAAGGGGAGGGAAGGAGAGAGGGAGGGAGGGGAGAGGAGGCAAGGAGAGAGAAAGACAGACAGACAGACATGGATTTGTTCAACCCACTTACGCATTCATTGGTTGCTTCTTGTATGTGCCCTGACCAGGGATCGAACCCATGATCTTGTGGTATATGAAGGACACTTCAACCAACTGAGTCACCTCCCCAGGACCATCACAGTTCTGTAGTTAGAAAATGGAGTATCTGTTTATTCAAGTTTTATTGACTCCATATCACATCCAATAGATATGCAATATGGGAAGTATGTAAATAGGGGCTGTTAAGTGATATTTTCCACTCATACTTTATGTTTGGTTAGGCTGTAGAAACATTTTACACACACCCACATACATACATATATAAAAAGATTGACCTTTGACAATAATGTCTCATATACCTTATTTACATCTTTACCAATTATTACAAGGTAGCAGGTTTTTAGTTTCAGTTATCAGGTTTTGAGATTACCAAGTACCAATTCTTATTCTCCAACAGGTGTCATAACTGGAAATTATCAAATGTGGTTACATATAATATTTTACATGGTTCCAAAGTCACTCATTTCTGTGGCTTTTACTTTTTAATAAATTTATTTTTCTCCATGGACATTACCATGGAAATATAATTAATTTCTCACATTATTTTCTTTAGTTAAATAGGAGAGTGAAATAACGGAGTGTGTTCCCGAAACTTCCTACTGATCCATGATTCTCTGGCAACTACCCTAAAGTTTTTCACATACGATCCAGGCACTTTTCAAACTGCTGCCTTGGTGCTGGAACCCTGGAGGAGTAGTCTTAGTTTCCTGTAACCTTTCACAGGCTCTCGGGGACATGGGTTTTCAAAGACAGATGCAATGGAGGCTCCTTTTGACTGGGAGTCTGGTGCGGGACTCAGACTTTTGGTCCCTCAGGGGAGCCACTGCTGTTTCGATACCCCCTTCCCCCTACTTGTGAATCACCTCAATGGCAGTGTGAGTCCTGAATAGACCACAGTCTTGTCCCTCCCTTTCAATGGTTAGCATTAAAAATATCCTTAGCTCTTGAAAATTTGTTCAGCTAATCTTCAGGCCATTCTCAGTGACGGTTGCTCTACTGGCGTATTTAGTTTTGGTTTTGGTGTGTTTTGGAGAGGGAATGAGCTCAGGATCTTCCTACTTTGACATCTTGACCTCTATCTCCTTATTGATATTTCTAATTCCGATCATTGTAAAGGACATGAGCCGTATCTCATTGTGCTTTTAGTTGAAACTTCCCTGAAGACTAATGATGTTGAGTATCTTTCTGTGCACTTACTTGTGTTTATGAAGTATATGTTAAGTTTTTGCCTTATTTTTGTTAAGTTGTTTATCTTATTATTGAGCTCATTCTATAGCCTGTTTACAAACCTTTGTATGTCAAGGAGATGCCTACCCTTTTAAGTACTTGATGGTATCTTTGCAAGAAAAGAAGGTTCTAATTATAATGGATCTCTGGAAAGATTGAGCCTTTTAATCCATGGACACGGTGAATCTCTTAATTTATGTAGACCTTTAATTTTCTTTATTAATGTTTAATACTTATTAGTTTAATAGTTTCATATAGAGGTATGGAACACATTCTGGTGGGGAAGACGTGAGAGAAAATTCTGAGTGAACATATACCTTGCCATATCTGATACAGACTTAACAATTAAATGTGTAAGCATGAAAACCTAGAGACTTTGTTAGCTGGTAAAGAAGTTTGCAGCAGGAGTGTGAGAACGGATCCTTAAAATAATTATGAGAGCAAATGAACCATTCCTCGCTTGTGCCTTATAGCTGAGTGTAATGAGAAGCTGAATACAAGCATTTAGCGGTTGGCAAACCTCTGACACTGCTAAGAGTTTTCCGAAAAATACTTCTGAGCGAGAACGTGGCACCAATATACACAAGCAGGGAATCGCTGCTGACTGTGTGCGGCTGGGGGAAGAGCTGAGTACCCATGACAGTGACAGCTTGAGTAGCTTCGACAAGCAAGGTAGAGAAGATAAACACCCTTTTCCCCTTTCGGTTTAATCCAATTAAGAAAGCTGCAACCTGTCCCTGTCTTCTCTGTATATCATAAGGAGTTCCTGCCACTCAACTTGATCCAAGGCAGATTTGGCATGGCTTGGCAGGTGTCCTTATCTCATTCCTGGTAATAGCATTACTGGAAGAGCCCTCTGGCATATTGCAGTGGGTGTGTGACAGTTCTAGGCAGAGGAAGGATGCTGCTATCGATGATATTTGAAATATTTTTATGGAGTGATTATATAAAGCAATGAACTCCTTTGAGATCCTTTTATACATTGTGTTCTTAGTCACAGAAGTGAGTTCCCGAGTAGATCCACATCCTCCTTTCATTCTTCATTTCATTGTTGTTGTTTTTCTCTCTCAGCACTCTAGCTATCCGAGTACTGATCAGAAGCAGAGTTAGTGCTGAGTAACAGTGAGGGAAGAGCAGCTGATTCTTTATAAATGCCCATCATGAATGAGAATACATGACTTCACGGTAAATTTTATTAAGCTATAGTTTAAAATCACTCCAGTTGTTTAAGACAGGAAGGTTTAAACAGTACAGTATAACATGCTAAAGCTATAGTAAGACTAATTGAGACCATACAAATTATAAAGTATGGATGGCATGGTAGAGGAAGTATATGATTTCAGTTTGGATGGCTATCTATAAACTAAATCAAATCTGGAAGTTAAAAAACACCACCTACAAGGGGAATCCTAATGTAGATAATAGTAGTGAAACTTTTTTAGAGAAATGCTTTACAAAAAATATGTATGTGAACAAAATGTGTATAACCAGGTATAGTAGAATTGCTTTTAAATTATCTCTAATATATTACAAAGACCCCATTTAATTTTTTTTCTTGTACACTCACATGTTATATTCAGTTTAACAGTTATTAACACCAGGTAATACATGTATTAAGTGGGAGGTCCTTCCTGTTTTTTTCAGGAGCCCTATTATTTGAGTGGTTCACATAGGAGGTGCTGAGGTTGAGCTGGGTCTCAAACAGTCTTCTAAGAAGCAAGATGCCCCCTGAAGACCTCCCATGGCATGAACCCCCACTTCCACCCTGTCAGATAGAGTCCAACTCCAGTCTTTGCCTGGCTGGTCCTTCCTTAAGGATGCTTAGGAAATGAGCTTCCTTCAGTGACTTTATCGTTAAGGTCCAGTCAGGGTGGTTCAAAGACTTACGATTGGAATTGTTTCTTAAACTAGGTCTCACAATGTATGATTCATTGTAAGCTTAAGATACTCAGTTTCTGATTCCTAAAGATTACAAGTATGTTTGGTTGTTTTTTCCCCTTAAAGGGCAACAATTTTAAACATTCACATACTTGAGATGGGTACCGGTTTTATTTTTGTCACAATTCCCAAATTTAGAATTTTAAATCTTCACATCAGGAAAAAGCACATAAATATGAGAACACTTGATTTAGAAAGAGGTAAATAAATGAGCGGTTTTAAACATCCCAATTCTAGGGTAGCCTTACAAAATGTTACTGCTCAAAGGAATCTCAGTAATCTGAGGCCCCGGCGATGAAATGGTTTTCCTAGGGTCACCCACTACATAGTTGTGCTGGAGGAATGATGATACCTCTTATCTCACAGAATTCATGTTAAGGTTCACTGAGATTACGTATGTCATGTGCTTGACTCAATGTCTGGCGTGTATGTGCGTAATGAATATTAACTATTGTTTTATTATAGCCCATTAAATAACATTAAAAATAAGTCAGTATATGGCAGTGATGCACTTGAGCATGTTTGTGTGCTTGTTTCCCATTAATGATAATGGGCTTGGCTTTCTTTGCTTAGAAATCTCCAGCTCCTTATTCTCTAGAGTCAGTGATACGTTTAGTAGAAATGTGTCAGGCTCTTACATTAGTGTCCATCAACCAATAGAACAACATTAACGCAATACAATTTTATTTCTCACCCACTGTAAGGCCAGTGCAGGTCTGCAGTGGGTTTTCCTTCACACAGTCCTTGAAGGACTGGGCTCCTTTCATTTAAGGGTTCCACCACCCTGCAGGGCCTCGGAGTCCTACCCAGAACCCTCTGCATGTGATTGACCGGGGGAGGTCATGCAGGAAGCTTCATAGGTGTGGCCCGGAAGTGGCATACATCACTTGTGCTCAGAGTTCATCGAAGAGGCAGGCTAAAGATCACATTTACTTTTACAGGTTATAGCTCAGAAGTTTCCATTAATTAAAAGTATTTTTTCAGTGGAAATAATTTATATAAAATATTCATTATCACCTCTTGCGATATTCATGCTTATGGGTATACTGTTTGCATGCTAGGCACAGTTTGATTTTTGCTTGATTAAAAACTTGGAAATTCAAAAGGTATTCAATGAGCTTTCCTGTGATCAATTTGCAAAGCTCAAGCATAGAATTGCCACGTTGCCATTTTTGAAATGCAAACACGTGGGCAGGCTGGGAAATGTACCCTAGCTATAGGCCCAGGAGGAAAAGGAAATGGGATTTGATGATCATACAGTATTGACCCTGCAAGAGCCAGGATACAGAGGGCAACACACTGACTCAACTTGGGAGAAAAAGAATCATACGCTTTCCAAAGCAAAGGCTCATTTGAGCCTTACAACATCACAGTGACATTGGTATATGTTGTCACATGAAGAAACTAGATGTAAGTGATTTGGTCTAGTTGCTAAGATTTCTGTTTCATTGGTTTAAATAATTAACTCATGAAAAATACGTTCCTGAGGTTTTTTTAATATTTGCAAAACAAAAATTTTAACCTTACACCCATGCTTTTTAGTGGCTGCTTGAGAGACTTCATAATCCAATGTTTTGCAGAATACTGCTAAATGCCTTAGCAGATATTAATTTATTGGTGCTTCCTGAATAAAAAGCCAGTGTGGTTAGCATAATATTGCATTTATCAAAATCTTATTAGCTAAATTAATGCTTAAAATGGCTTAATGCTTTAAAAATTTTGCCTTTAATTAATCCTTAATGCCTTCCTGGAGGAATCTTCCAAAAATGGCAATATTATGCTTCAACTTTTCTAGTTGACAAATTTTCAGCACATTTATTGTATAATTTTTGAATTTTCTCAATTTTAATTAAATAAAAATTAGAATATGAATAGCATGCATATTTGGTACCCATAAACATGAATTTCTTAAATTATAATCATGAATATATTTATGTGGATTATCTCAGTGATTCTTTTAATTAATAAACTTGGAAACTTTTGAACAGAAACTTGTAAGTTTATACTTTAATTTATATATCATTCAATTATTTCAAGGCATTTCATTCTATCATGTGCTTATTTACTGGGCTTTTATGAAAACCATATATGAACTAATAGTCCAAACTGATAGACAAAATGGACTCCTAATTAAATATTTCAGTACACTTTTTAGGTCAGTGTGTACATATTTACACATTAGAAATAGCATTTATTTCTAAATGGAATTACAATTTCATATTGAAATTGTACCAGAAATTTTTATTTCATGTTAAATAAGCATTTGCTTATTTGTTAGACCACCTATTTGACCTTCCATGTACGTTGTTCTGAGTTAATAACCTATAGTTTGAGAATGTATTTTGCAAACACATTCTTTAAAATTCTTTGAGGTGTACAACTTTATAATACAACTAGTAGCCCTGGGCATGAATCCCTGAGCCAGTAGCTCACCAGTAGCTTGCTGCTGCCCTCCTGCAGCTCCCTCCGCCTTCCCCTCCCCTCTAGCTGCCCCTCCCTCTTCTGTAGCTCTCTGCTGCCCACTTGTAGCTCGCTGCCCCACCCTCCTGCTGATCTGTGATCTGGTCTTTAAGGAGTGGGTCATTATGCTTCACCGGCGTAATGATCATTTGCATATTATATCTTTATTATATAGGATACTGGCTTATCCAGTATATGTGTGTGCTTACCACCTGGTCTAGTCTCCTTCTGTCACCTTGTATTTTATCCCTTTTATTTTCTGCATTTTTTTTACCCATGCCCCTTCTCCTCTGGTAACCATCATTCATTCTGTTGTCTGTATCTATGAGTTTGTTTTTTATTTAAATCTTTTGCCATGTCACTTCTGTGGTTTTATGTTTCCCAGAAGGGCTGGGAAGAGAAAATACAACAGTTGAGAATTATGGAAACACTCCCTACTTCTTATGGTCCTTTCAAAATCTAGATCTGTAGGTCCATCAAGGTTGAGGAGACATCCACCACTTTATGCAAATCGTATTTACGTTAAATTTATTTTTTAAATAGGATTGGAATGTTTCACAAAGGAAGTAGTAGTAGTAGGCCATTTTACATGTGGCAGAGTATCCTGTGAACAAGAATGGCATCAGCAGTTTAAATCACCCATAATTTACATGAAACATGTGTAATCTTAGCTCCCAAGTTCTGAAAGAGGGATTATTAGCCCCATGTAAATTTGGAGTTGAGATTGATCCAAGACTGGATGCCTGAGGAGGTCTTTGACTAGAGCCTTGGAACCTGTCAAAGCTTTCACTAGATCATTCCCTCTATCCTCAGAGTTTTGGGGGGAAAAAAACCTCGATTACAGGCAAATCTGTCAAAACAGATTTTCTTCAGGAAAATGCATATTTAGGAAGATCTGAGAGTTCTGCTTTATTCTTTAGTCTTTGCTAGAGGACATGGCTTTCTCTTTAGTCATTTGAAGGTAAGTCCTATTTGCTGATTACAATGGAAAGAAATACATCTAGAATGAAAGAATTGGTTTTCAATATATTTAGGAATCAATATATTTTATAATAGACAGCTTGGTGTCTATTATAGATGTAATGAGGGGGATGTTGCTCTCACAATTAAAAAAAGTCTTTATTGTTAAAAGTATTGCATATGTCCTCTTTTCCCCCTCATTGACCTCTTTTAGCCCACCCCTGTCTGGTCTCACACCTTTGACCCAGCTATATGGAATGAAACTTTTTTTTTTAAACCTTACCCTTTTTTACAGTGCAAGACATCCTTAGATCTCCCTACAGGGTAAATTGTTTCCCCAGAATATCAGTAGCAGAAAATACATTTTTGTGTGGCCTCTGATGGTGATGGGAATTCACAATTGTAGGAAGTCGGGAATTTGGCCAGGTAGTCCACTTTCCACTTGAAACTCAATGGTGTGAATCACATCCCTCAAATCTGCATTTGCCGTTTCCATGAGTAAAATGAAGATACTGTGTTTTGTTTTAGTCACCTTCTCTCTCATGAAGAAAGAGGAAAGGAAACGATCAGAACCACAGACATATAGGAAAATTTGTGTTACTGGTGGTTTATCAAGAATTAAGCCCAGAAAGATACGATTTCTAATTCTTGCCATAATAAAATATTCAATTTGAAAATTGAATATATCTTTCATTTTAAATGCATAGAGTTGGTAGGGGCATTTAGAATCAGTTGCTTTAGTTTGAGAGGAGAGCATTATCTCTTTACTTAGGGCTTTGCTGGCAATGATGATTGACATGTGTAGTCTCTCAATATGTGTGTAAGTTACTGCCTAATGGTGCAATGAGAAAAGACTTTCTAAAGACTCCAGAACTCCAAACTGATCCAAAATTATTGGCCCATATATTAGCAATCTAGTTAACTAATTTGTTTTTAGGCTCATAAGAAAATGGGGAGTATAAGTTTTAAAAAAAAATATTTTTGAGTAAATAAGCTATTGATAACATACATTCCTTGCTGTTTTTGGTGAGACAATTATAACCCAAAGTCATTGGGAGCCACGCCATGCTTTTCATAGTTCTTGTTTGTATTTTTCCATGATTCCCTTGGTTTTCTTTCAGGTTCTTATACTCTAAAAGAGAGGATTTACAAATTTGTTTCAAAGCTTTGGATATTTTTCTACTGATTATTTAGTTGTTTTAGCAGTGTAATATGTTTGGTATATATACATCTTGTGAAACATTTTAAAGACCCATAAAAATATTTACATTTGACTTAAGCATAGCTTATATTTTAAGAAATGATTCTGGCAATTCCTACCACAAAGCTGATCTGGGATGAAACTTAAAGCTTCAAATCAATGGATTTGGGCATTTCTCAGCTGTTGATGCTTGTGAAAAATTGCTGACAATTTGAGACATTAAATGTTTACTGCATCAGATGATGGTAAATGTTCTGGGTACTAACACTTTTTCCTTCAGTTTTGCTCCTTAGAGATTAGATGTTTATATCTTCTATTTGCTACTCTCAGTGTTCTGAGTTTGTTGCTTTTATCCACAAACTGCAGCACTAAGGCAAAAGGTAAAATGGGCATAGACTTTTTAAAAAATCCCCAGTTTTAAGTTGTGTTGTTTTTAGGATGGTGTTCCCTATTCTCTTCCAAGTGTTCATCATAAAATGAGTGGTTGGAGAAATATTTGAGAATCAAACACTGTCACATTGATTTTTAATTGGAATGGTTATTGTTTTAGACCCGTGGTTGTCAAACTGCAGCTTGTGAGCTACGTGTGGCTCTTTGGCCCCTTGAGTGTGGCTCTTCCACAAAATACCACGGCCTGGGTGAGTCTATTTTGAAGAAGTGGCATTAGAAGAAGTTTAAGTTGAAAAAATTTGGCTCAAAAGAAATTTCAATTGTTGTACTGTTGATATTTGGCTCTGTTGACTAAATGAGTTTGCCGACCACTGTTTTAGATGTTGAGAGAGAAAGTAGATGACATAAAAATATGAGACTCAGTCAACAAGACTATCCATAATATTCTGTAGTGTAAAAGGGAAGAACGCCTTAAAGGAACTTAGTATGAATATTTTCATATTGCACTACTTCTGAGCTATATTACTTTATTTTTCCTTTGCAGGTGGAGATTTAATCATTTTAGCAAATCTTGCTCCATTGAAATCATCAGGGAAGGGTTGGAAAGGTAATGAATTGGGTTTTTAGACTTATAGGGCTTAAACTAGTCTCTATGTATTTGAACATAAACAATGAACTGGATGGTGATATTTTCAAAACAAGACTGCGAAGATAAGCCAAATTATTCAGGGAACAAATTACTCTTGACTCTTGAGTCAATCAGAACAAATTACAAATTGTAATGAACTTACACAAATTCTGTTATTAATTCTCATGTGAACATATTTTATAGCAAAATAAACTTTTTTTCATGAAATACGTGTCTATTTAAAATAATTGCACACGACTAAATGCTATGCTGTCAGAACGAGATTGTTCATGTAATACAGCTGAATTATATATCAGTGAAGTTTGGCACTTGTTATTAATTTTAAGGTTCAAAACTAAACATATCCAACGTATCCAGTAAAATAAAGCACAATATCCTCTTAAACTAGAAATCAGTTCTAATCAAGGCAAAAACATGATAAAAATCCATTTCTATTCATTGGCATTTTATTATGCTTTCTGATTTTTTAAATTCTATTTCATCTGGTAAAACATGAATAAAAATCTGAACAATATAAAGAAGAAGAATAAACCATTATGAGTGAAGTCCTAGGCAAATTTTGCTTTTAATGATTGCCTCTCCTTGTCATACTCAACAGAACATAAACTCTCTTAAAGACAGAGATTTTTTTTTAATTCAATACTAAATCCATACTATCTAGACTAGTACCCAGCACATATCAATGCTCAAAGAAGATTAGATAAATCTAATAAATCTAAATATCATTTAGAAATGATAATTATTCTCCATTTCTAAAGATATTAAATAGCCTGTATATTGAATTGTTGAATAGTTATAACCATCAGTATATTCTAAACCTAAATGTTTATATTTTACATAGATTACAGCATTTATAAAACATAAAAAATATTCAGTAGTTAAAAATAACCATTATAACAATAATGATAACAATGACAACAAGGGGGTGGGGGCATATGTGGGGAGGAGTTTGGGGTAAGAATGGGGGGATGAGGACAATTATGTGATACCATAATCAATTAAAAAATTAATAAAAAACAAATAGATAATTAAAAACTGATTAAGACATATTGTCTATGAATTTTGATTTAATTCCCGAGTATAGGCAGAAAATTAAAAATTGGGCCTTATATATTTTTTAAATTATGATCTATGCACTCATTTTTATTTCTGAGTCAAAAATAATATATTCAAGGCAGTTTAATAACCATTTGCCTAATATGAATTAATCATCAGAAAATTGGCATATTCTACTTTATTGTTTAGTGTGTAAACCACCAACACCAGTATAACTCATTCTTAGTTGAGGCTTCAGTTAAATCTTAATGAATCCAGAAATTATTCCTCTATCAGATTTATAACTAAAGTGTCTGTAAACACATTTCTAATGTTTACTTTTAGTGGCCAGTAGCTAGTGAATGCAGTAAAGTTTGACATACTTAATATTTCAAAATTTAATGAATCATATTTTGTGCATGGTCCTGAGTGAATTTATACAAATGTATATTAAATAATTCCAGCCAATGAGATGAATGGTACTGGGCTTTAAAAATTTGCATTAGTTATACACTTTTAATTTGGCTTTCTGTATAGAATCCAGCATGTGCTTGATATTGGCAGCGCTCTGTAGTAACAAACCGGGGTCACCAGCTGGAAAGAGTCCTCCAAGATCATAGCCAGAGCTGTCACACACAATAGAGAGGATTGGCAAGTTTTAGAGGATTTTGAGATAAAATGGAAGGAAGGTAAAGACCTGAGGACTTTGGACTTTGTTCAAAAAAGGTAGTGGCATACTAGATGATTACTTTTGAAGGAAGAAGAAGAAAAAATTGCTCACTATCATCTTTAGCATTTACTATACAACAATTTACACATATGTATTTTCTTTTTAAAAAATATATTTTATTGATTTTTTACAGAGAGGAAGAGAGAGGTAAAGAGAGTTAGAAACATTGATGAGAGAGAATCATCAATCAGCTGCCTCTTGCACACCCCCTACTGGGGATGTGCCTGCAACCTAGGTACATGCCCTTGACCGAAATCGAACCTGGGACCTTTCAGTCCGCAGGCCAACGCTCTATCCACTGAGCCAAACCGGTTTTGGCTATATATATTTTCTTAATCGATGTTCTATGGGATCATTGCAGGACCAAAGCTCACAGTCTTCCTTGATGGGCCATTACAAAGTTGTGTATCCCTCACACCCCATGTTTATTAGTCCTCCTGTTTGGAACCAGACCTGCCAGAGTATTTCTTGTTTATGAAGATGGGGGGCGTTTTTTGTTAGAACAGCGCGCGCAGATTCATGAGAGCATTTATTGCCAGATGGTAGAGTTGTGACAGAAGGCCGAGTGCTTTCAGGCATAGAGAAGGAATGCCAATGAAATCTCCTTTGGAATTTTCTTCATGTTCAGAGGATTAACTAAGACAATAGCAAACTCATATACCGCTTTGTGGGGACTGATGGAGGAGTGAGCAGATGTTCATATTCAAAGCTATCGGGCTTACATTCTGGCTTTGGGACTAGGCATGGGCCAAGAAAGAGCCAGCGTTGTGCCAGCAGGGGAGAACATTCTGGCTTTTCTCCTAACAGCCTCAAGAGAAATATGTATTATTAATACTCTTATTTTTATATCTTTAGAATCAAATCCATTGGTTTATACTTCCCTATTGGCGCACACTTTTTGGCATTTATGGTGGTGGTGATGGAAAGTGGGAAGATTCTACATTTTATTCTCAGGCAATATCTAGGCATTATCTCTTTTAACTCTTAGAAACATATTTTAAGGAAGATATTACTTTAATATTTAATAACTGAGCAAACTGAAACTTAGAGAGGTAACACACATTGCTGAGGAGAGGGCAGAGCGTCAGGAAGCCATTAGTCATAAGCCAAGCACTGCTGGGAGTTACACTGACTGGCTAGAATCACATATGTGGCATTGGGTAAGATTCACTCCTTCTTAAAAATTATTCTTTCCACCTATTAAGTAGGAATAATAAAAGTACTTTTCTTAAAGGGCTATTGTAAAGGTAAAATGGGATAGGACATATAATGTGCAGCACAAGGAAGGTTATTAAAGCGACAGAATTAGGAATCAAAATCATGTATATGTTTTAGGAAATCACTCTGTTTCCTATTAGAGTTTGAGGCCTTAGACCAATGAATTTTCATAGCTGGTCATAAGGTAGTATTTTTTGAGTAAGCGTAATCTGTCAGAATCTAAATTTACAAGGCAAATAAAATGTTTGTTACAAAAGGACATACTCAGGTGTGTGCAAATACATTAGTTCTTATGTGACATTTATCAAATGGTTCATTTTGTAGTAAGCCAGGTTTTATTTATTTATTTATTTATTTATATTTTATTGATTTTTTACAGAGAGGAAGAGAGAGTTAGAAACATCAATGAGAGAGAATCATTGATCAGCTGCCTCTTGCACACCCCTTACTGGGGATGTGCCCGCAACCAAGGTACATGCCCTTGACCGGAATTGAACCTGGGCCCTTTCAATCCACAGGCCGATGCTCTATCCACTGAGCCAAACCGGTTTGGGCTGTAGTAAGCCAAGTTTTAAACTTTGGGAAAGCATCTACTGCCTTTTGAAATACTGCCTATGTGAAGCAACCCACCTCATAGACAAGGGAGGAGTAATATTTAAAAAATGTATAAATTTCTAATTTGTAATTTAGTTTTATAGAACAATTAACATTGGCTTTAGGGTCAGATGAGTGTGTGTTTAAGTTTTTGCTTTTAAATTTTAGCTCTCTGACCTTGGGCAAGTTGCTTAATCTTTCTAAGCCTGTTTCCTCATCGGCAAAGTGATGATGATACCTATCTCATAGTTTTGTTGTGAGCATTAAATAAACGTAATTGTTAAGTGTTTATATTCAGGATACACAAGGAGTGAGGCCAGCTGGAAGCCTCACAAGGCTTTCTGAAGCCTCACTGTAATACATCAGAAATATGACTTACTAATTTGAGTCCATGTGTCATTTCATACTTTTGATATAAAAATTGGTCCTTCTCACGTGGATTAAATCAGAGCCCAGGGATTCCATAAAAATTAAGTCAATTTTTTTTGGTCACAATTATCTAACCTTTCTGTATTTCATAGTGTGTGTGTATACTAGTATATGTGTGTGTAAGAAAGAGGAAGAGAGCCTCCTTGAACAGTAATTCAGAATCTGTGTGCAAGCTGTACTGCTACCAGAACAAACACCATAACAATAATTAAATAAATTATATATATGTATGCGCCATATTTAAATTTCATGAACTTGTGCTGTGTTCCAACTCTCTTCATTGGATCCTCACAATATTCAGTGAATTACATGCTGTAATTATTTTCATGACAGGAAAATTGAAGATTAGAGAGGTTAAATAACTCTCCTAAGATTATGCAGCCAAGAAGTAGCAAAGACCAAATTTAAACCTAGTTACTGTGTTCAAAATCTCATGTTCTTTATCATCATGATATCAGTGGTGCTATGTACTAAGATTTAATTTGGTACATAAATTGTAAGCCCTTCCCAAGAAGTTCTCTGGTTAAGATTATTGCAAACTAGAGTATAGGAATTACCAAAAAAAGGGGAAATGTTTTATAACATATTTTTAACAGATTGTGTTTCAGTTCACACATTTCTGTATATATTTTTTGAGTATTTGTTATCTTGTGTTTTAATTTACTTTTTTTATTTTGATCTAATGTAGGTTCACATGCAGTTGTAAGAAATGATACAGAGAGCTCTGCACCCTTTACCCAGTTTCCCCAAATAAAACATCTTCTAAGCTGTAGTACAATATCACAGCCAGGATAGTGACATTGATACCATCCACTTCTTCACATTTCCTCCTTTTTACTTATTTGCATGTGTGTGTTTACCACATGCAGTTTTATCATGTGTAGGTTTTTTGTATTCACCCCTACACTTAAGATACAGAGCCCTTCTATTACCACATACATCCATCATGTTACCCTTCTCTCTTCATATAACACACCTCCCTACCTCAACCTCTTTTGCCTGCTATCCCCTACTCCTGCCAATTACTAATCTGTTCTCTGTTTCTAAAATATTTTGAAAAAATAAGTAAATAAATAAAATAGTTTGGGATTGTTATATAAATAGAATTCTATCACAATACTTTTTTGGGAATAATTTTTTTTCATTCAACATAATTCACTCAAGATTAGTATATAAAAAAGCAATTGAGAAAAAAAGCAATTGAGGTTTTGTGTGCTTTTCTTGTATCCTGCCAACATGCTGAACTCTTTTTTTAGATTATAAGATATTTTGTTTTAGTAGATTTATTGGATTTTCTACATAGACTATCATGATTTCTACAATAGGGACAGTTTTATTTCTTGCTTTTCAATGTGTATGTCTTTTATTAATTTATAAAACCATATGTTAGTAATTTAAAAAATATTTATTTTCTGGACTTTATTCAAATAGTTGTTTTTATTTCAAGTTTTGGAGGGCACAAGTTCATGTTTATTTTGTCTTCTGACCCTCAACTCATGGCGAATTATTTCTTTGTGCATTTTAATAGTTCTAGATCATTTTATGCACATTTAATATTCTCCCCTAATGAAGGTAAATATGACAAATTTTTGGGAAACATTTTACTGGAATGATTTTGGATTGGCTTTTGTTAGGAGCATCAGGTACATTTCTTGCCTTTTTCCAACTTTCAAAATAATTTGTTGGCTTCATATTTCTCTGTATCACTTGTGCATTGGAGATTTTGACTCAAAACTGGTGGGAAATATACCTGCAACATTTCACAGAAGAATTGTTCTTTTCCTTTCTTAGTTTGGCTTCCTCAGAAGGAGACCCCAAGGTAAGGATTAAAATTCAAGCAGTTAAGACCAACTGGCATCGCTCAATGGTTGAGCATTGACCTATGAACCAAGGGGTCACGGTTCAATTCCCAGTCGGGGCACATGTCTGGATTGTGGGCTTGATTCCAAGTGTGGAGCATGCAGGAAGCTTCTCTCTCATCACTGATGTTTCTATCTCTCTTTCACTCTCTCTTCTTCTCTGAAATCAATACAATCATATATTAAAAAAAATCCAAGCAGTTAATTTGGGAAGTTATCATAGATAATACCAATTGGGGCCTGGTCAAAATGAGACAAGAAAGGGAAGAAAACCAACAAAGGGTGACTGACAACTGTAAGTGGTATTGCATTTTTATTTCCAATTCCTCACTTTTGGTATAAAGATGGGTTATTAGTGTGGGCAACTGGAGCATACCCCTGCTAGAGATAGCATACCCTATGCCAGAGTTACCCCCCCAAAAGGAGTTACCCCATCATTGGTACATTCTCTCCAATACTTTAAGTTTGCTCTATATATGCACCAAACCAAAAATCCTTACCAGACCCTTACATTTTAGTAGAGCCTCAGTTACTGGCTGTCAGCATTCTTGTTATTTCCATGGGGCAATGGGTTGAGTAATGAGTGTTTCTCACACTGAACTTACAGCCTTTCAGGATCCAGTGATCTTCAGAGAGCTGAGTTCCAATCCCCTACCTGATCTGGCCTAAGGCCTGCCCTCCTGCCCTGTGAGGGTGTTCAACCCTAAGGCTCTAGCCCTGTCAGCTCTGGTAATATCAGCTTCCTGTTTGCTCTTGACACCTTGATATTTGTTTTTGTGTTGTGTATTCTGCTGGAATTTGAAGACAACTCTTTTGAAAAGCTACACAGTATACTGTGGTTTGGGTGCACATTTATTAAAATCTTTTGCTTAGGCCGAAACCGGTTTGGCTCAGTGGTAGAGCATCGGTCTGCGGACTGAAAGGTCCCGGGTTCGATTCCGGTCAAGGGCATGTACCTTGGTTGCGGGCACATTCCCCGGTAGGGGGTGTGCAAGAGGCAGCTGGTCAATGTTTCTCTCTCATCGACGTTTCTAGCTCTCTATCTCTCTCCCTCTCTGTAAAATATCAATAAAATATATTTAAAAAAAATAAAATCTTTTGCTTAGTGATGGACATTATTTGTGTGTGTGTCTAGGATTAAAAAAAAATTGAACTTAGTTGCTGTAAACTTCCTTTTATATGTATATTTTGTAGTAGTGCATTTATCTATGGGATAAGGCCCCAGAAATGATAGAACATCTCAGAAGTTTTAACTTCTGATTGATTCTTTACTGCATTCCAAAAAGGCTGACGTAACTTATATTTCCACCATCATTAATGCTGGTAGAAAGATTTATCAATCTTAAGAAGACCAGTCAGAAATTAGAATCTTTTTTCTCAAAGCATTAATACTTTAATTCTCTAGTTTCTCATCAAAGGAGAGAATCTTGCCATTTATTTCAACAGAAAATAAATTGTATGATAATAAAACCAAAGCACAAAGACTGAACGATAAATCTGCAGACTTTGTGTCTGCGCAAACCAGGAAAGTTGAGATTAAATGCACTATCATTTATACCTGAACCAGAGAAAAAGAAATAATAGATTCTCACTTCCAACTAAAACTAAGTCCATCCAAGGAAAGTTATTACTTCTTAGCTTCCTGGTTAATGAGGGGTCATTCAGGTGCTCGGTATGAATCCTTAGGGACCCATAACCCGGGGTTACAGCAGCCTGGAGACGTCAGTATGGTGATTAGGACATGCTCATGAAATCAGATGAAGGAACTGCTTCCTTGGAATTTGAAACATGCTGCCCGTTAAAATGTAGTGTCAGAGTTATCTTGGGGATGCTTGAGTTCACAGGTTTCTGGCACAGTCCAATGGACAGGCTTCTCTAAAACCAGCCTGGTTTATCTCTGTTAAAATGAGCTCCTATTTCTGACACATTCTAACTGATAAATATCTCCCGAGCCCTATGTGGCCATGGCTTCTGCATTTGCAGGGTTTCTGAGTGAACTGAGACACTTTAAGAAAAAAAAAGTTCACTCTGATAAGAGTACTATTTCTTTCCATTTAAGTACAATTCCCATAAAATTTATTTTTACTTATAAAAATAAAGACAATCGGATTGAGTGAGGTGTAATTATAAAGTCACCATTTAAGTCTTCGTATTTTGCATTTGTCATTTTAAAAGCAATGGCTGCGCTGAAGTTTCTTTTGATGTTATTTGTAGAAAAAAGATTGGCTAAAATATCAATATAAAAATTTCAAAGGAAATAGTTAAAACTACCAGAGAGAATGATTTTCAAGCACGATAAGAATAATATTTTATGTAGCATCCTAATTTAAAAAAAACATGTTAATGTAATTGTAAATCTTTTCCTACATAACACTTGGTAACCCTCTTTCCAATTCTTGTAAATGCATGAAACTTTAAGAAAAACAATTTTTCTTTTCCGAAATATAAATTCCATTTCATTAGTTAAACATGACTTTTCACTAATGAATTTTATGTGCAGTTTTAGTTACTCATTTATATTTATTTGTGGTGTGTCCAGAAATTGTTAGAAGTGTTTTTTTTGGCTTCTAGAAGAATACTTTATGTATGTCCAGATAGAGTTCTTAACAATTCAGTCTGCCTCTTTGTGTGTGTGTGCAGGGAGAGAAAAGGATGTTTGGTGAGAAGAATCTTATATCTCCTAATGGCCTAACTTCTCTTGAAAAATTCGTGCAGAGTCATCTGCCTTTTTTCCCCTAGTGGAAGAGGAGGTGACTTCCAATGATTTTTAGTTTATGGAGAGGATCCTCTGATTGTCATAACCCCTTTGTTTTGGTTCAGTCAAATTCAGCCTTCACTGGGGAGATGTCTTGTTCACTGCATCAGCAAACAAGTTCTTCATCCACTACACTTCTATAATAATTATTTTGTATATTTCCCAGCATGTATCATATAGTAAATAACATCCTAGCTATTGATGTGAACTCTTGAGGCGAGTCCATATTAAACATTTTTATACTCACCCGTTCTCAAAAGTAATATTATCAGCATGAGATTTTGCATGCAGTTTAGTGAAAAATAAAGGCAAGCTCATTGAAATTGCCAGGTGATATATATGTAACTTCTTGGAGATGGGGAGGGTGTGTGGGAAGCAACATGGGGCCATGCTAATGAGAAGAAATAACTCGCAGAAAGCTGCACAATAAGAAGATTCATGTCACACAGGTTATAAATTACACATATCATAAGTTTAATAACTAAAAAGGTGACATTTGAGCAATTACCTGCATGTGGTAAGGAAGTAAAAGCAGGTACTTTACCCATCTGATTAACTGAGCTGTTTGTTGTGTCAGTCGCTGGACTAAGTTTCGGTGGTAAAATGGTAAGAGCATATCCTGTCCTACTTTCTTCAGACTAATGGGAGAGGCAAACTTAAGCAAATATCATACATGCATGGAAATTAAAACTGAGATAAGTGCTCTGAAGGAATGCGAGTGATGCCTTAAGAATGTATGAAAGAGAAACTTTGACTTAATTTCAAAGGGTAGGCATCCTGAAATTAACATTTCAGGTTCCCTTGACAAAACAGTGTTTGAGCCAAGATCGAAAGGATGAGTAGAAATGGACTAGCTAGAGGGGCGTGTGGTTGGGACACAGAGGTGAAGAGTGTTTCAGAGGAAAGACCGTAATGGGCACAGAGCCGGAGGCAGAGTGACCGGGGGCTAGGGGGGAACTAAAAGAAGAAGGCGGCATACGTATGGAGTCCGGAGGCCTAGCGACAATGTGGTATGAAGTATGTTCTGTGAGGATGGCCTGAGCCCAGCCAGCCAGGCTCACAGTCTTCATTGCTACTAATGTTAGCATTTTCAAAGCACACCCATATCTGTTTTCTTATTTTATTTTTCACACCACCCATGTGATATGATATAGGTGGGCAGGATGCCTACAGTTGACAGATGGAATCTGAGATTCGAGTTATATTTTGAATCCTCATAATCACTTAATGAAGTTGCTAAAAACAACAAAACGATTTGTATGTGTTCTATTCCCAGGGATTTTTCTCCCAGGCTCCGGTGAATATTAAATTTGGGTACAGTGTCTGTTCCTTCTTTCCTTGATCATGGTCATGATAGTTGATTTTTACACCTAAAACACTGAACAGATATGTAAAATTGGTGTAGTTTTGAGCTGGCAGAGGATTTCAAATCCTGGCCTTTTTGTCTGGTGCCTATGGCTTAAATAATAAACCCTTACGGGAGGATATCATACTATGTTGCATATTCATAAATTCAGAATGAAATGCTTCACAAAATTGGTGTTATATAGTACTCCATTTTATGTTGCGATGACATTTTAATACAACTGTTCATGTTTTTTCATGTATCAGAAACTTTTCTTTTTATCCTTTAGAATATTCCCTTTATGTCAGTTTATGCAAATATGGCGTTTGTTGTGGGGTCGAACCCTGGGTTCAAAATAAACCACCGGAGGCTGATAATTGATTAAAAAAGCAGGCAAGGATTTATTGAACTGGCCAGGACGGCTGCAAGAGCACCACACGCAGATGGACTCCACACGACCGCACTGTTTCAGGTGTAGCTATCCTTTTTAAAGGCTCGAACCACAGGAATTTTCCTTTGTTCTAAATTCTAAATCCTAAAGACTACATTCTAAAGACTGGGGTCAGCCCGCAGGGTCGTTCCCAGTCACATCCTGCTGAACATTGGAATGTGGCCCTATCTTGTTGAAGCAGAACTCAGTGGTTAATCTCCAAAGGTTGTCTCTGAAGGTTAGCTACAGTTTCTACCCCTAAAGCCACCGAGTCAGTGGGAATCAATCTCCTGTGCTCCTGGTCCCAGGCAAGGGAAAATTGCCTTAGCCTCCAGTTCTCCACCTGAAAGCTGAGGTAAATATCTTTGTGTTTACTCAGGTGCAGGAGTCAGACCAGAGGGGCCAAAACCCAAACAGCAGTCTTTACCAAAGTATTGTTGCCACTATATTTCAGCGTTGCCTGCAATGTACACTGAAAATTTATACAAATGCAAAATATATTCAAGAACTGATAGAAATATTGGGAGACGGTCTAAAAAAGGATTCAACAAAACCTACAGGTGTTAATCTTTTGTTGCAGATTAAAAATTTTCTTAAAAACTACTTCCCTGAAAAAATTTCATAATAGATTGTAATTTCCAACTTAATATAGATCTTTTTTTATGTAGCTTGTTAAGAGGAATTTCTCACTCCCTTAATAGCAACTAGCAATTCTGTATGGCATTGCTCAAAAGTTATTGGCATTCATTATATTGAATTTACATTCTTTTTAAATAGTGATTGCTCAGGGTAAAAGATACAATAGTACCGCCATATTTAGTGTATGGCTTTACTATATTATTAAAGTTTCAACTATGTATTTCTCTTTTTATAATAAAGATGATTAAAATTCTTTTGTTAACACATTTTATAAAGATTATATGAGAAAAAAAGAATCTCTGACCTTTTTGTTTCTAATGATTTCAGTATCATACCAATTTCTCCTTTCTTAGAAGGTGCTCAATAAATAATTTATATCCCCTTTTACTTTTGATCTGTGCATTCATTCTCCCACTACTAAATGATCATTTCCTCTGATTCCTCAAGTTCTGATAAACAACTTTACCTCATTGCCCAAGTGAATCCTGAAATTATTCTGTAAATATAGCTCTGATGCTTCTGACTTCCTAGAATACCTGTCATTATCTATACTCTAGCTTCCAAGGAATCTGTGACAAGCCTGAAACCCAAGATTATAAAATGACTCTACACCATAGAAAGGGGATAAGAAGATAAAGGGAATAAAAAAATTAAGAGGAATTAAGAGGGAATGAAGGAAACAGGAGGGTAAAGGAAAACCCTAACCAGAAGAGAGGAAGGCGGATCCCTACTGCATTTAAAATTCCTGTGTCTTAAGTACGCTGGCAAGGATAGTGTGTTACAGTTGGTTCAGTGTTAGCGGAGAAATTTTGACTATACAAGGATAGTTAAAACTAAAACAGAAAAAAAGAAACTTGCAATCAAATGTCCTTTCATGGAAATAAAAAAAATAGTATTATGGGGAAAACGAGAAGGAAGAAAAGACCAGCATAAACTGTTGCTGGAAAACCAATATGGAGCAGTATTCAATGAATGACTTCAGCTCTCTGTGTCTGATGGCACTGCATATCATCTGAAAAGCTTACATTCACATATTTGTCCAATATTATATCTCTTTATCTTTATTATGTCAGTCTCAAAAGAGAGGAGAGGACCCAGGATGTCCTGTTGATGTTCACATATGTCACCTGGATATGAGAAATACTCCAACTATTCTAGTGAAACTGTCTTGGGCCCTGGTAGAAATGAGGTGACATTCTTCTTCACCCTAGATTATAGAACTCTAATACTATCCATCCATCCAGCATCTCTGTCTGCCTAAATATTGAATCCTGTCACAGTCCACAAGCTGTAGCACAAAATAAAGGTAATATTTCCCTTTCTGTCTCTTATCCAATATTAATTGTCTTCTGATTTTAAAAAAAATCTGCAGAAAAGTACTAGATAAGCTCTAGGGAAGATATACCTTTATTTTGTGATACTCTAGTTTGAAAATTGTGTTTTTCAAGAAATCCCATACATTTAGGCTATGTGATGCTTATACTGTAAAACTACAGAAACAATTTATAAAGAGAGAGCTATGATCCCATGGTCAGATATGCTAAGGACAAAGACTCAAGAATCATAGAAAACTATGAGTCTATCTCTATTTTGCGTATTCATTAGATTCTACATGTGAGTGAAATTATAGGGTACTTGTGTTTCTCTGCTGGCTTATTTCACTTAGCATAGTGCTCCCCAGGTTCATCCATGCTACTACAAAGGGTAAGATTTCCTTATTTTTACCGTCAAGTAGTATTTAATTATGTAAATGTATCACAGTATTTTTTATCTACTCCTCTACTGTTGGGCACTTGAACTGTTTCCAAATCTTGGCTATTGTAAATAATGCTGTAGTGGACATAGGGGTGCACATATTGTTTCAAATTAGTGTTTTGGATTTCTTCAGATAATGTGGAATCTGATGAATAAAATGAACAAGCAAAGTAGAGACCAGGCTGGTCTCTACTTATTGAGAGCAGGCTGACAACTGTTGGGGGAAGGCTTGGGTGTCTGGGTCGATGGTGAGTGGTGAGTAGAGGGATAGAGCCAAAAGGAACAGCTGGAACCCAGCCAGTTGCACAGTGTTGAGCATTGAACTATGAACTAGGAGGTCATAGTTCAATTTCTTGTCAAGGGACATGTCTGGGTTGTGGGCTTTATCCCCAGTGGGGGGCATGAAGGGAGCAGCCAATCAATGATTCTCCCTCATCATTGATTTTCCTATCTCTCTCTCCCTCTCCCTTCCTCTCTGAAATAAATAAAAATATATTTTAAAAAAAGAGGAGATAAAAAGGAAGAAAAAACTCAGAGATGTGAATAACAGTGTGGTGATCACCAGGGGAAGGAGGTAGGGATGATGTAGCAGGATGTGGGGAATAAATGATTATGGAAGGAGACTTGGCTTGGGGTCATGAACTCACAATACATTGTACAGTTGATAATAGTGTGGAATTGTGCACCTGAAACTGTATAATCTTGTTAACAGTGTCACCCCAATAAATTTAATAAAAAGGGGAAGATAATCACTATAAAACAATAACAAGTTTTTACTCTTTAACCAAAAGTGCTGTTGATAGTCATTCTTTAGACCTGTATTGAGTAGATTCATCGTGTGTCATTCCCTGTGCTAGAGAATACAGAATGAACAAAGTGGGCCTAGAATATATTTCTGAGGATGCTTCAGGGGAAGGGCAGTGTTGTAGGTGGGTCTCTGGAAATAGTGCCAAAGATAGATTTCTGTGCTAGTGCTTTCAAGAGAAAGCTGAAAGGAAGTGAGGAAGTAGGAGAGAGAAAATAGCTAAAAGGGTGTTTTCAGGTAAGATCTAGCCTCAATCTCATTCTATGGCGAGTTCTCAACTATGAAGAGATTTGAGCTTTTGTGCTTTTCATACCAAACTGCCACTGCCTAGCAGACAAAACAGAGGGCAGTCATAACTTCACTGTGTTTGGCAGCTACATCATGCCTCTTCAGAGAAGGCAATAGGGAAACATTGTTAGTAGCAACAGACACAGTAACTGCTAAAAGGGACTATAAACCTTAGCATGGCACCAACAGTGTCTGCTATTATCTATAATAATAAAAGGGTAATATGCTAATTAGACTGGATGTCTTTCAGACGTCATTCCGGACATCCTTCCTGACAAATCCAGGTCTGGAGGGAAGCCAGCCGAGGCCCCAGGTGCCTGCAGGCAGCCGGAGGAGGGAAGCCCAGGTCCTGGGTGCTAGTGCCAACAGCTTGGGTTCTGGATGCAGGAGGGAAGCCGGTGCCAGCAGCCGTGGGAAGGAAGGCCTACTCTTGCATGAATTTTCATTCATCGAGTCTCTAGTAATTAATAAAAAAGAGAAAGACATTGTGGAAACATAGGTAAGGAAACTAATTGTTTATGATTTGAGAAAAGAGAATGGGTGGAAAAATACACTCCATCTTGTTAGGGGTGGTCTGGCCAGGAGAAGAGAGGGATTAAGTCTATTATTGCATACATCACAGTGCTTCCTACCAGTGATGCCCAACATGTCTGAGTGACCACCCTCCAAACATGCTTGCCTGGAAGACAGGTGAGCCAGCGGATCTTTGTCACTTTCATCTCTCAGGTTTTATGATATTGCAGAAGTATATTACTCCCCTGTGTTCTTATACACAAGTAAGCATACTTGTTTTATGCCACAACTTCTAAACAGAATTCTAGCATTAATTATACTTAAAATTTTTAGTGAAATGATGAAGGTATACCTGTAACTGTTGGTCATCCTGAATTTTCCTGGAATTTTGGTTCAACAAATTGTCTAATAACTTTCATAGTCTTCAGTGAGAGGTAAATACATTTAGGAGCAAGCTAAGAACCATATAGAAAGTGGACTGGGAATTATTAGATGCAACAGATAACTGAATTAGTTTTTCAAGATGACTTAGCTTCTTGTTGTTGTGAGGCGATACCTTAACCATGGAACCTCTCAATCTTGTGCCGACCATTTTCTTCAGAGAGGAAGTTAGTTACGAAAACCTCTCCTGTAGTCTGGCTCCCCATTTGGCTGGTGGCTGCCTCAGCAGCAGAGGTGGTTGTTTTGGAGTAAGCACCGAGGCTTGTGGTTTTTGAACTTGGTGGGAGCTGTTCTGATCTTCTGAGGAGACCGGCTCTGTGATGTGGCTTTGAAAGCCCACCCTGGAAGCTCAGACCATGAAGCTCTCTTACTTCAGTTCCCTAATAATTCTGTAAATGGTTCAGTCACCTCTTCTGCTTAAGCCAGCCAGAATACATTTGGTTTCACTAATTAGACCCTGACTGATAAACTTTCAAATGGAAATTTAATGAGTACTGGATGTAGGGGTAGCAGCTATGCTATGATTGTAGACCTCAGGTAAAAATATCTTATTAAACACTTTACTGACAAAAAATGTGGTTAGAAAAATTTCATGCATTATGCAAAAGGTGAAAATTATTTGCAAAGGTATTGATTGCTTAAAACCTTATCTGGGGTGAGGGTAATGGGGAGAGATCAACCAAAGGACTTGTGTGCATGCATATGGGCCTAGCCAGTGGCCATGGACAACAGGGGGATGGGGGCATATATGGGGAGGGATTTGGAATGGGAATGGAGGGATGAATTTGGAATGGGAATGGACAATTATGTGATGCCATAATCAATAAATTAAAAAAAACCTTATCTGATTATAAAAATAACATATTTTTTGATTTTTCAAATTGATTATGTTATCACATAATTGTCCTCATCCCCCCATTCCTACCCCAAACCCCTCCCCACGTATGTCCCCACTAGTGCATTCCAGAATGGTTGGAAAGCCAGTTGCACTTTAAGTCAACTTCTGGTGCTGTAGCGAGGCCCTACAGATCTCTTCATTTTGTAAAGACAAACTATACATTAGCTGGCTCTCGTGACACATAATGAGCATCAACCAGTGGCTTGTCCACACAAGTGTAGAGTTATCTTGTCGTTTTAGCAGCTACTTGCCAGTGACTTGGTAACTTTAAATTCTGCATATATTTAAATGCTTCAATTTCTGTTTCTTCATAAAAGTTAAATCCGATCCCCCCTCCTTATAATAAATAGCACATAATGCCTCAGGCTCTAGCGTTAAACTCAGATAGGGACATTTTAACTTGCTAGTGAATTATTTATTTCCACTGAGTCACCATAATATTGTGTTCTCAGTAATATGATGAAAACAATTCCAAAGAGGGCACTTTTAATATGTTATAAATTTCAATGTTATTTTACAATGGATAATTTGATTTCTAAACAAAGCAAAGCTTTAAGCAAAAGCTTTCTCTTTTTTAATGAAATAGGACAATGGGTAGGGGACCATTCTTCAGTGTTTTAAAATAAAGCTTAAGGAATTATTTGAAGTTTTGAAATGTGTCATATACAATATGCCACAGGAAATTACAATAACAAAAATGTGTCAGTATGCTTGGTTGCAATATTTCCAGTGACTTTATTCCATTTCAGAAGAGTAAGGTTTTTCATCTCTTGGGGTAATGATATACGTACGTTTATAAGTAGATCTGCAAAACTTGACTTTCTTCATGTTTCTAAAGGGTTATCAACTGTCACTCACCCAAATGAGAAACTACAGTATTGCCCCTGCTCTCTGATAAAAAGAACAGTTTGCCCAAGGGCAAAAGTACTGCTACATAATTAAATACCATCTTGGAAATGAACATAGTGCCTAAAGTATTGAGTCATAGGTCATGTCTTGAAGGGTCACTGATGAAATGACTGATGCTGTGTGTCATACCTGGTTCACTTGCAATGGTTGGAGATCATGAAAATCAGTGCACTGGGTGGCTTGGTTATTTTATGGTTAAAGCCAAAGCAATTAGTATCATTTTTATCACTTTATTTATTAGCATACACTTTAGTATTTGCTAGTAAAGGACCTAGAAAACAGACTATTATTGTTTTCTTTGGCCCCTTTAACGGAATTGATTTGTATCCACAGTGACCAAGTGAAACAATGAATTTTAAAATTTAAATATCACTTTCTTGATAGTAATGATGATTAAAGTTACACTAAAGTAAATTCCAGTTTTAAAAGATAGAATATTTTATACTTTATGTTTTTCTTTTTAATTTTCTCTCTATAATAATTCTGTGAGATAGGGCAAGATCTCATTGTCTCTATTATAGAGACAAGAAAAGTTAGGAAGACCTGATAGACATTGCAAAGTCCTGTGACAGAAAAGGGAAGGAGAATTAAGCGAAACATATGAGTTTTCAAAAGCTATATCTCTACTTGCCACTTACTGATCTTAAACTTTTGAGTCTCTGCTAGAGAATTTTAAATTTACTGAGAAAGGAAACTACTACCGATTAACACATTATAATATCTTTATATGCATAGGCAGCCTAGCTAATAACTCATTTGATAACCATCTATTAGGCGCATTTGTATCCAAGAGTGACTCCCAGAGATAGAGTATGGGAAGTGTCAGAATTCCATGGGTATCTTTTTAAATATACACATACTCAAAGGTTATGCCTTCCTGGGGAAGGTGCATACTTCAGTCAGCTCAGGCTGCCATAATGAAATACATAGACCGAGTGTCTTAAATAACAAACTTTTATTTCTCATACTTCTGAAGGCTAGTAGATCTAAGACCAAGATGTGGGCAGATCCAGTGTCTGATGAGACCCTCTTCCTGGTTTGTAGATGCCTGCCTTTTTGCCATACCCTCACAGGACAGAAAGAGAGAGGGCTATGTCTCTTTTCTTCTCATGAAGGTACTAATCCTATCATAAGGGTCACACTCTCATTACCTCATCTAAATCTTACTATCTCCTAAAGCCTCCATTTCTACCTTCACCATGGGGATAAGGAGGACACAAATATTCAGACCACAGCAGGGTGTGTTTTACCCAGTGTGCAACTGTCTTTAGGTGCAGGTAAGTGAGAACCAGACAAATGTGAATCAGGGACATGTATCAACCAGTGATCCCTCATGGCTTCCCACATTTGGCTTAGCAGCAGAAACAGGTGATTCTGTAGACTATCACTGGGATATAGATGTAGCTTATTGTCCAATCACTGGGATATAGATGTAGCTTATTGTACAATTTGAGAGAATAGTTAAAACATTTTAGTTACAGTGCAGTTTAAATAGTAAAACCTTAAAATCTTCTCAGAGAAGGATCAGTAGTTCAGAGGATCTGTAGTGCCTGAAGACAACTTCTGGAATTTGATGGTTGATCTCAGCATCCCAACATTGAGTCTTTGTGTCCTCTGAAAGATCCATTCTCTGCCTCTTAAGATTTTCAGTCAACTTTGTTTGGATTTGTCCCCACACCAGCTCTAGCCCCAGAACCAAACTCCAGGTCAATTTGACTTGAATGAATGATGCTCAACTTTGTTCAGGTTGGAGAGAACCTTTTCAAGGGTACCCTTAGTCATTTATACAAAGGGGTGGTACTACTGTTAAATCTAGGACCCAGGACTTTGATTTGTCCACTGATGGAAAGTGGTGTCAGCTAGTCACACAGGTATAACAGATATGGTAATGGAAATGGGGTAGCGATTCAACACAGCCATTGACATCAGGCATGGCCATCAGGTTGGCGAGCAGATATATTCATATTTTCAGAGAGCATAAAAAAGAGTTCTACTTTAGAAAAGTCTGTCAGGAGGTCATCAAGCCTTACTCAATCCTTAGGAAGAGAACAAACAAGAGGGAGGCAGGGTCCAAGTCCTAAAGCCATTAGTGTACTTGGTAGAAGTATGCCCAATGGAGTGGCGGTAGTTTGTCCTTCACTCTAGACTGGAAGTCCACAGGCCTGCAGTCTACTGCACATACCAGACTCCCTGTGCCACTGGCATTTCAAATACCATGTCAGGCATTGAGCATGGTACTCCCCTTCCTGAGGTCCTGGGCTGCAGGAGAAAGCAGGAACTTCTGCACAAATGCCTGAGTAATGGGTGAAGCAGCCTTGACAAGTCCGCTGTACATTTGCTTGTATCTCAACTTCTTCCCATCGTGAATACAGAGAAGGCTGTTCTAATGCTAACCCTTACCCAGCAGTGCTTAACATGTGCCAGGACCTCTTCTAAGGAATGTAAACACAAAGCTTCATTTAGTTCCCAACAACAAATTTACGAGGTAGTTCTAATTATCATTTTGGAGAGGAGGAAAGCAAGACATAGAGAGGTTAAGTAACTTGCCTGAGGTCACACAGCTAGTAGATGGACTGCTGGAATTAACAGCCCAGGTAGTCCATGCTTTTCACCACTACACTATATTGCCTCTTAATTCTGTTATACTGCTGAGATGTTAATAGGTATCACCTATTAAATTGAAAGGGTTTTGGGGAAATAAGATTAGAAGCATGACTTATGCAGATCTCAGGATTGTTAATTAGTGATGGGATGAGTGGGTTTGGTGCTATATCTCCAGGAGCCAGGATTCTGGAAAACATATTTTAAAAACCTGTTATTAATTATTAAAACATCCAGCTTTGTATACCTGTGTATTCTTGCCAGGAGAAGTTTCATAAATAGACTGAAAAGTTGCTTTTCTGGCAGAAAGCAGTTACTAAATCTACCAATTACTTATGCTAATGATTCGGTAAGATTCTATTGAAATCAGAGTTAGAATTATGTTCATTGGACTAGAAATTCTCTCATTAGATCCCAAATGTTATCCATGGAGTTTATCTCCATCTTTCAAGGATCCTCTTGAAGGCTCTTTTCTCTAGGACATTTTCCTCTTTTCCTCAGTCTGAAGCATTCTCTCATTCACTTTTGAAATAGAGAACAACTTCAGTTTGGCATTTCACATTTAAACTTCTTCATGTGCTACCCGACAGAGTAGTAATTATTGTACATGTTTTAATAAATATTTTTCATGCTCATTTGAAAATTACTTTTGATAAATGTTTACGTTCAGGTATAAATATAATTTTGTTCTATTTTGTTTTTGTATTAATGGTAACATTAATTAAATGTTAAAAACTAAATAAAGACACTATCATTCAAAACCATCAAACTATTGACCTCTTTCTCTGACAGTGTTTTATCATCCTTGCTCATATCACATGCATATATAATTTTTTTGTAGTTTTGATTATAATAAAGCTCTGCCTTTTTATATATTTAAAGATTTTATTTTGTTAGAACAGTGTAGCTTCATAGCAAATTTGAGAGGAAAAATACAGATATTTTCCATATTCTCTCTGTCCACACACCTGCATAGCCTCCCTCGTTATTAATGTTATACACCAGAGTAGTACATTTATTATAATTAATGAAACTACATTGGCAAATCATAATCATAGCACATTTATTAGCTGCATGTGGCTTCATTCAAGATCTTTTCTATACATTATTTAAGTCTTCTATTAATATTAGATACCCAAGTTGTGTCCTCGTTTTCTTATAATTAACACAAAAATTAAATCTGTGTAATTAGCATGTAAATTAAAGAGTTGCAAGGCTGGGGAGAATGTGGTCAATGCTAGACTGACAAGTTATAAGAGCTCCTTGCTAAAAAACTTTTTTGCTTAATTTAGTATAAATGTGGACAAGAAAGTTAATGGAAGAAATTACATAATGACAAAATATGCTGACTGAAATATGAAAAAGTCATTTAGTAATTGATTTTTTTTGCTCAAATGTGAAACAAAAATGGGAAGAGGCTATTTAAATCATATTTTGTTTTATGTAAAGACATAGAGATTGAGTAGAGGTCATGGGGCTTAAGTGAGAGAAGCAATAAATAAAGGGCTGAGAAAACTGGATCCATCAGGCAATCAATGAAAGTTGAATAGAATAGAACCTAAGCGTACACCACACACACACAACACACACACACACACACACACACACACACACACACACACACACACACACAGTGTCAACTCACAAGCACAGAAAAATAGCAGCTCAGTACAGGAGATTTTCCTAAGAGAAATACCAGTGCATTAAACACCCAAAATGGCTTTTTACCCTACAAAAGCAGACAAAGTAAGGAAGAACTCTTGAGAGTTGATTTAACCGGTCAATTCCAGAAGAGACTGAGCTGACCTCATTCACTGTCTCCTGATTTTCCCTCTCTCTCCTCCCCCTCTTCTCCTTTTTACCCCTTATTTCTTTCTCATTCTACTAGTGAGGGCCTGTACCAGACTCTGTTCTAGGAGCTGAAGAAGCAAAGAATAAGCCAACACATACCCCTGCTCTGATGGATCATACATTCTTATATAGGAAGTCATAAAGGAGATAAATACATATACAAAAAAACTCCACAAAACTGGATAATTTATGATCTTGGCAAAGAAAATGGACTGGGTGATCTGATAATGATTGATGGAGTGTGTGTGTGTGTGTGTGTGTGTGTGTGTGTGTGTATGTGTGTGTGTAACATTTTAGATGAAGTCATCTGGAAAAGGTACTTTGAGTAACTAAAGATGAACTGAGACCTGGAGAATATTCATTAATAAGACATTAATAAGAAGATTAAAGGTAAAGTTTTCCAGGAAGAGGGCATAACAAATGCAAAGATTCAGAAATGACTTTGAGGGCTTGGGAAACCCAGTCTGGCAGGGTTTAGCAATTTTATAGCGAGCTGCACTTGGAGAAAATTTCTGTTTTCTGGGGCAGGAAAAACTAGACCCCTTAGTAGGAATCAGAGACTATCAAGTGATACCTTCAAAGCAAGACTAAATGAGAAGGTTTTAAAGAACTTGAGATGGTTAATGGAATAATTGGAGCAGAGCATGGTTTTTCTATTCTTTACATGTGCATCATAGAGAATTTTTCCCCCACTGGAAAAAATTAATGTTCTCAAGATGAATTAGATTACATGTTAACAGACAGGTTATTAAAGTTTGATGCCTAAACTGTTATATTTGTCATGCTGCAATAAACAGATGGAATAATGCTTGTAAACTTAATTGTCACTAGAGAAGAATTCCTTGATGGCACATTTGTTATTTAATTTAACACGTTAATTGAAGGGTAACCCAGGCTTACATTTTAGGAAATCAATTTACCAGCCAATTTGTTAAGGCACAAAAAATGAGTCAGTTTCTGATTATGGAATGAGAAAAACACATACAAATGGGATTGTGGAGCCACCTTGTTTTCAGATATCTGGTAAGGAAACCCCAGAGAAGAGACTTTTGTGTTGGGAGCTCTTAAGAATAAAATTCTCAAAAAGTACCCGGTATGTGTATTAAAATATATCACACTTTACATAAAAAATGATTCACTTTATGAAGGCACATTAAATCTTTTAAGTTCCTTTATGTATTTGAAGAAAAAGAGTCTGGTGTTCATAGAAAATGAGCCACAAATAGAATAACAATCCCACTGGGAAATCTTTCGGCTGAATTTCATGTAATTTTCTTTAGCCTTTGACATTACATGGGTTGACTACAAACCTTATTTAATTTGAAGCACACATCTGAATATTTCTTTATAATTTTTATTACTTTATTGTAACCTCTTGACTAGATTACAGTGTTTTTCAAGGTAGAGAACACATCTATTTCTTTTTCATAATGTTATATAGTGTCTAGACTAGCTGTGGGCAAACTATGGCCCGCGGGCCAGATCCGGCCCATTCGGCTGTTCTATCCGGCCTGTGGAGTTGAAAGAGCGGAGGGTTCTCTTGCTCTCCCCTCCGCTCCTTCACCAGCAGCCCAAGATGAGAGTGCCAGCATGGTCAGGTTGCTTTTGTTCCGGCCCTGTGGTTCAGTTTAAGAACCCATTGTGGCCCTCGAATCAAAAAGTTTGCCCACCCCTGGTCTAGACCCATGATAATATGACAAACTTGATAAACCAACAATTTTCACAGGGTTTTCTGTAAGTTTTGATTTGGACACCGGGATAAAATACATAGGGATGGAAAACTGTGGCCCTAGAGCCCAAACTGGCCCTCAGCCTGTTTTTATTAATAAACTTTTACTGGAAAACAGTGATATTTCTTTACTTATTTTTCTCCAGGTGTTTTGCTGCTACAATGGCTAGAGTTGAGAAGAGACGGAACAGAAACTATATGGGCTTCAAAATCTAAAATATATGGCCCTTTACAGAAAAGGTTTGCCCATCCCTAAAATAGTATTTTTTGTGTGCCTTAGTGTGATAAAAAATTATTTACCTACATTTTCTACCCTGTCTAAAGAATTAATTTTTACATTTGTTTCAGTATAAGATGTAGTGTAAAAATATAATTACATTCCTACACTATAGATGCATCTATAGTGTAGGAATATGTATTGAAATATATCACATTTTACATGAAAGATTGATTCAATTTATGAATGAACATTAAATCTTTAAGTTCCTTCATATTTTTGAGGAAAAATGGTCTTGAAAATGGAAGATAGATTACCCAGTAAGGTTACCACTTACTGGATAATCTATCTTCATCATAATATAAACTATCACATTTATTATATATCCAAGGCCTCATTAAGAGTATGATTATTACTTAACATGTGTTGAGCTTTTTACCAGTATAACTTTATTACACACAATAATTCTATGATGTCTTACTTTATTATCCCCAATTTACAGATGAAACTGAAGCATGTAGATGTCACATAGCTTGTCCAAGGTTACACAGTTAAAAAACTCTGGAGAAAGCAAATTTTATAGATTTAAAAGAGATGAAAATGGCAATTATTAAATACATTTTGAGTGAAAGTTAAGAATATATAAAACTCCTTTCTGTATTTTGATCATTTAGTTGCTTTCTATTGTGTTAGCTATACAACAAACTCTTATATGGCACCAAGCTCTCTTCTAAGCACATTGTAAATATCAAGCCATCTAAACCTCACGGCAACCTTAGGAGGCAGGTTGTATAGCCAACATTTTAACAGTAAGAAATTGAGGCCTGGAAAGATTAGGTGATTTGAAGGTTACCCAACAAATAAGTGCCACAGCTGGGACTTAGAGCTGGGACTTGAACCCAGGATTCTGCTTCTGTTTCTTTTATTTGTTTCAGTAATCACAGAAAAAGAGTGTATATAAATATTTTTTAAAAATGAGCTGTTGCTGACCGGTAGGGACAGCCACTAGTCAAGACTGAGAGAGAATTTTAAATAGTGCTATAACTAGAAATCCCAAGAAAATCACCTGAAACAAGTCATATTAATAAAACAGCCTTGCTTTGTATTCCTCAACACTCTGGAACAGGGGTGGGCAAACTTTTTGACTCGAGGGCCACAATGGGTTCTTAAACTGGACCAGAGGGCCGGAACAAAAGCAACCTGACCATGCTGGCACTCTCATCTTGGGCTGCTGGTGAAGGAGTGGAGGGGAGAGCAAGAGAACCCTCCGTTCTTTCGGCTCCGCGGGCCGGATAGAACAGCCGAACGGGCTGGATCCGGCCCTCGGGCCATAGTTTGCCCACTCTCCTCTAGAATATGAAAGGTGCTCTACTTGGGTTAGAAAGGCATGCTTACACAATGTCATCTTACAGAAACCAGAAGAAGTGGTTGTCTGTATTGCCAATCTTGAAAAGTGTCTGAAATTTATAAACATGAACTTCCACAATGAAAGAATTAAATGCTTTTTACAGCATTAAATATGGATTTTTCCCCGTAAAATTCAGTTTACTTTTCTCCTCTAACACTTTTTATTTTAAAACTGGTTTTGAAAGGAGCACTTCCAACTCAGTTAAGCTTTTATGAACATCTTCAACATTCTTTAAGAGGTATAACTCCTCTCCTTGTCCTTTTTATTTGAGCATTGATGTGTCAAATACAATGAAGCGAACTTTTATACCTTACCAGAAAAATCACCCATGGATTCTGCAGAAGCTGGATTGATTTCAACAGCAGAGACATTTTTTTTTCAGGGTCCTGGGTCTGAACACTGTGGTTCCTTTCCTGGCTCTTGTGCCTTAGCAGTGATTACGCTAGGAAAAGCACCACTCTGGGATTCAGAACTGTTTCCTGAGAGCAAACTGAGTGAAGCAGAATGATACACATTTATGCTTCTTAATTGGTTACACTTTTATGGTGGGGCTTGAGTTTTTCTCCAGGAAGGCGTTGGTATTGGCCGTATCCAAACTGTGTGCACAGTCAGGTCAAAATTCATGTCAATAGAAGATAGCGGGGGCCGAGGGGCAATTACAGAGGGAAACATGGAACAGATCACATTTGGACAACCTGCTCAGTTTGGTACTTTATTCATGACTCCTGACTACCTGAGAGCCAACACCTCAATCAGTTTTTCAATGGTTGGCCTCACTTAAAATTGGGTTTGAAAAAGTTGATTTATTGGGTCACTGGCCAAGGACCAGCTTGAAAAGAATTTCATTTGCTAACACTGGGTTGTTAGTGGTTGGCATGAGTGGCCCTTGTATGGGCCAAGCCAACATCTTGTTCAGATGTCGATCTTGAGTTTCTGAAATGCTGAATATTTCTTTGTTCCTGGAAGATGAAAATATTATTTTAAATTTTCAAAAAGAATTATTTAATGTTAGATAGGTCTGCAACCATGAAATGAATGACTAATGAGTTAACACATTTGCAATAAGCAGATACATGTTATTCTTTCATTTTTTATGCCTGCTTAGGTCTGATAATAGGAAATGAATAGGTAAAAATTGTGGGACTATCTTTTAGTAACAGTGCTTAAAATACTAAAATGAGGTTATTTTCTTTTTTAATTTTTTAAATCAACACTACATTTTCATATGACAGGTGGGAAAAAGTCAGATCACTGACTTGCTTGTCCAAATAATATTAGGATTATATTGCTATAGAATTAGTGCTAATGAAGTCCAAAATTCATGAAAGAATAAGAGAAGGAAAGAAAGTCTTCAGAGGTGAATTGTCTTTTCATAAAGTCCTAAAATATTGTTAAAATGCAAGACCTCAGTAGTTTGTTCAGGCACAATATATATTTTTAAGTAATAACATTATAAATATTGTTTGTACTCTCTCGTGGAACCTTTATTTATTTATGATGCAACCCAAGAGAATATTTGTGTCTGGGGAACTGATAGACATGCTAGCGTCAATATGCTTACATTTCATTAAGAATCATATCAGAGCAGCAAACACAGGGTATTTGGAATGTTTGCTAATAATGTTAGTAATAATTCCTGGCATTTTAGTCACCAAACCAACAACAGACATTTGATGCATACTGATTCAGAAGTGATATCTGATAGAACTTCCCCCAACGTTTATATACTAAAGGAAAGAAACCTGAATGCCGTATCACTAAATCACATTGGGCTTTGTTTCTCCCCTTCTGTAAATATGTTCATTTGGAAAAGAAAGACATTTGCCACTGACTGGCTGCTTGACAGCTGTGTGAACTTGAATGACTTTTCAGAATCACAGAGTCTTCTGGGTAAAAGGGATCTTAGAGGTATCTTGCCAGTATAGTCATAGGCTCCTTGAATCTCCCTTCAGCATTAGTGCAGAGTAGTTGTTTATCTTCTGTTTGGTTCCTTCCAATGATAGGAACCCAGTACCATTCAAGGGAACGAGGGCCATTTTCAGACAACTTCAAGTAATAGAAAATTCTCCAACCACCGAGTTCTTTTGTTTTTAGTTAAGGAAATGTAAGAGGATATAGTGACTAACTACTATCTTATCTCATATACTTTTTTTTCCCTTAAATTATTATCTGTGTACATATTTATCTCATATACTTGCAATGATAAAGTTAAGTGATGCATATAGAAAGGCAGTACACTCAGTGAAATCAAGTCTACCTGAAGGTATCATTCTTATTACTCCAAGTGTGCTAGGCTGGATGAGGATGCACTCCTACTTGCTCTCCTTCCTGGAGAAGGATTTTACTTCCCAATTTAATGATTTAGGCTTGCTCATGTGATGTATTCTGACCAATGGAGTATGAATAGAAGTGCCACGAGTCACGTATGGCAAAAAGATTTAAGAGCCAGAATGTAGCCCCTAAGTTCCCTTCCCTTTGCCATAACCATTAATATTCCAGTAAGAGGCTGCTCTCACAGCCCGAATCCTAGAGTGAAGATGACATGGGACAGACTCACAACCTATGCACAGGGACTTGTTGCATGAGTGAGAAATCAGTCTTGGTTGCCGTGAGTCACTGAGGTATTGAAATCATCACCATCTGACCTAACCTTTTGTGATTGGTATATCATTTTCCCCAAGTCTGAGTTCAGGTTTGAATTGCAAGTTATATTCTTGTGGAATTCTTACCACTGTGGGGTGGGTTAGGAAAGCCCCTTCTTTCTGCTGACTCTACGGAGCCTCTTTTCTCTTGTTGTATCTATCCACTGTAGAAGGCAGGAAAGGGCTGTTTTCCTGGACTGGCCAGGTAAGAATTCAGAAACATATGGATGAACCACTGTGTTTAATCCACTCATCTACCGATGGGCACTTAGACCATTTCCAAATCTTAACTATTGTAAATTAGCTGCTATGAACATAGGGGTGCATATATCATTTCTGATGGGTGTTTCTGATTTTTGAGGATATATTTTTAGAAGTGGGATCACTGGGTCAAATGGGAGTTCCATTTGTAAAATTTTGAGGAAACTCCACATTGTTTTCCACAGTGGCTGCACCAGTCTGCATTCCCACCACCACTGTATGAGGGCTCCCTTTTCTCCACTTCCTCGCCAGCACTTGTCATTTGTTGATATGTTGATGATAGCCATTCTGACAGGTGTGAGGTGGTACTTCATTGTCATTTTGATTGGCATCTCTTGGATGATTATTGACTTTGAGCATTTTTTCATATGCCTTTTGGCCTGTCAATCCACTTTAGAGGCCTGTCTATTTAGGTTCTCTTTGCCCATTTTTAAATTGGATTATTTATCTTTTGTTAAGTTGTATGAATTCCCTAAAAATTTGGAGGTTAATCCTCTTATTGAATGTATCATTGGCAAATATGTTCTCTCATGAAGGTGGGCTCTCTTGTTATACAGTGGAATACTATGCAGCCGTAAAAAAGAAAGAACTCTTACCATTTGCAACATCATGGATAAATCTGGAGAGCATTATGCTAAGCAAAATAAGCCAGTCAGAGAAAGACGAATACCACATGATCTCACTCATATGTGGAATCTAATGAACAGTATAAACTGATGATCTAGAGACATAGAAGCATTGAAAAGACTGTCAAACCTCAGCGGAAAGTCAGGGGAGGGTAGAAAGAGAGAGACAAAATCAACCAATGCACTCACATGCACATATGCATACTTGTGATCGCATGATACCTTTTTTTCATGCAAATTCTAAGTTATGATCCATTTACCTCTTTGTAAGTTTCAAACTCTATTTTTCTCTAATTTAGCCTTTCTCAAACTTTTCTACTGTTTACCCTCTAGCTAGCCTTTTTAGAAATGTTTTTTTCTAGTCACTCTCCTTGAAAATTTAATACCACAGATACTGAACTGAACATTGTTTGTTTAGTGCTTTCTAGCAGAATATTTATTTATCACACAACCCACATTGAATATGTATTTGTTCTGTATAATGAAGAAGATTAACATTTTCTTCACCTCCCAGAGCCAAAGTTTGCCTTTATTAAGAATGGATACTGTACCCAAAGAGCAAACAAATTAGAAAAGGCCAGTTTTTGAACCTTTCAGCTGCTGTGGGAAAGCTTATAAAGTGTGGTCCTACGCAGAGGTGGCTGAACTGAGCAGAGTGGGGCTCAGGAAGAGGACACGCTTTCCTCATTATAAATCAGATAATTTTCGGAGCTGAGATGCAACATATTTTGTAAAAAAAGGAAAAGAAAATTTAAGTATTGTATTTGCCGGCGTATAAGACGATTTTTTGTCCCTGAAAAATACCGTATTTGCCGGCGTATAAGAGACTGGGCGTATAAGACGACCCCCTAACATTTCCACTCAAAATACAGAGTTTGTTATATACTCGCCGTATAAGACTACCCCCCACTTGGAGGCATATTTTTCAGGGCCAAAAAATCGTCTTATACGCCGGCAAATACGGTAATCAGTCCAGCACTATCAAAGTTGAATGGGTAGGAGACAGCGTGGACTGGGGTAGAGCAGAGAGTGACAGTATCAATAGGTATAGCAACCACTTAATAACCATGCATTGGGTGCCTCACCTTCACTTGCATTATTTCATTCAACTCCTCCAGCAAATTTCTGAGGTACTAGCATCAAATCAATTCATAGACAAGGAAACCTCAACTTAGAGAGGCTGCGAATGTGCCGGAGCTATGAAGATGAAGGGCTGAGTCAGGATGTACCGCCAAGGCTGACCCTCCAAGTCCACATTCCTTACTAGAAGGTGACGGTTACTGTACCCTAGAGTAGAAAAGAGGTTTGTCTGGGAACAAGCTCACTGTTGGCAAAGCAAGGAAGTCATAAAAGGATTGGTGTCATTGTTTTATGCTTCATCTTTTTAGAGGATTCTGTTCCACTATTTTCTGGGTAACTAAATAGTGACCAAATCTGGTGTATCAAAGATATGTGTTTCATGATTGAGGTCTGAATCTTCCTAGAAATCAAATGCAATATATATCCATGACATGCTTTATATTTATTTCACAACATGCCTTTTCTATATGGTTATAACTAGTCCCATAAATTCATCCTCAATCCACTTTAACAGGGAGAAAGCAGTGTTGGGTTACTCTCTCTTCATGCCACTTTACGCCTTTTAGCTACCCTATATTATTTTCTTATTCCAGGCTGGCCCTCATATTTATGTTGTCCAATGTCTCCAGGATGAAAATTTTAAGCCAAACTATAATTTAAGTTTCCTTGGTTAAGTATTCTATTTCTAACACTTATAATCATCCCTGGAATATAGGAGGGATTCACTGAATATCTAGTCATTGAATGACCAGATGAATGATTAGTTAGTAGAGGACTATTGAAGTTTCAGGTCTGTCTTTACCATGGGCATTACTACTTATAAATACACACAGTAACCTAAGCAACACATGGCTGAGTGGCCACTTTGTTTTCTTTGCCCAGTGAAATGTATGATAAACGGCAGATATTACTATGTGTTTATATTTCTGCTTTAAGGTAGACTAAACAAGGCCTTTAAAATCCCAGTGGGATGTTAGTAAAGAAGTGCTAAAGGTGATATATAACCTCTAGCAGTAAAGGGTCAATAGATGAAGGCTATGTCAACAAAATTTCTGGAAGGTAAAAATCTAATGAAGACATGTTGGTGGATGAAACAGAGTTGAAGACATGCAGAAGGCTGCTGCATGTGAATCAATTTGGGGGGGGGATAGTGGTGTGGGGGATCCAGATCTAACTGGCCTGGGGTTGGGCTCATTTCTTTCAAACTCTGACTTCAGAAATGTCATGTTGGTAGCTTGAAATTGGCCGGGGAAGGAGAACAAATTAGGGCGCCCTCCCCCTCCCCCTGCCCCTTTTCATTGGCTGATTAAGTATTTACCAGCACATTATTGTGAAGAATCCAGACTATCCAAGGGTTGGGCAGTCTGGTCCAAAAGGTAACAGTGAAAGGTGTGGCTCAAAATAAAAAATGAATAAGGATAATTAAAGGTCTAGAAGACCAAGTGTGCTAATTAGTCCTTATATGTTTTACCATATTACTGCATGCCACCAGGCCTTTACCTGGCATTTAGTGTCTGTTAGATCAATGTAGAACTCTAGAGGTTTCTCTAAAGCAGTGGTTCTCAAACCTTAGATTGCCTCGTGATCGCCTGGAAGCTCGTGTAAACAGGTTGGTGAACCTCACCCCTAGAGTTTCTGATTTAGCAGTTCTTGAGTGGACAACAGGAATTTACACTTCTAACAAGCTGCAGTTGCTCCTGCTGTTGATGGTCTGGGGAGCCCACTTTGAGAACCAGTGCTCTAAAGAAAGTAAATGAGAACCTTAGGGTGGATGTTGGCATGACACACAAAGTACAGTGCTTCTCATTTTGACACCTGGCTTCCTGCTTTGCAACTTAACCTTAGTCTTCTAGGCACCAACTGATTTCCATGAGATAGCCCGGCTAGCTTAGTCATTCAGGCAAGAGGCCTGTTGAGGACCCAAAGCCTGTTATTCTATAGCTTCCCAAAATCAACCTTCTTTCTTGTAGGGACCAGTCATTATATAGACATGTCCATGTAACTTCTGTCTATTCATTTTCAACTTTACAATTAACCTTTAGTCAAAAAAGATAATGTAATTATGTTTACAAAATAAAATGTGTATGCAATTAATGTTAATGTAAAAATAGAGAAAATGGCAGAAATTGGGAGCTCAAAATTGGAGATACAGGCAAAAATAATAAAAATATTAATCTCTTTATATAGTGAACATCTGAGTGATTGTTTAAAGTTGATAGCAAATATATATATAATTTTCAGTATACTATTCAACTTTATCAAGATAACCAATTGAATAACTGAAAGGATGAAGGAAGAGGTACCATAATGAAATGCATTCTCATATTTTATAGTAGGGAGTAAATATAGTTTGGTGAAAACAAAGAAAAAAACATGAGCATATTATTTGGTGTTTTGGAGGTAACAAACAGAAAGAAAGATAGAATGGTTGAAAGCATTGATTTCTGAGGAGTGGATAGTTGGCATGGAAATTGGGGAGAACACTGATGCTTCTCATTATAAAACTTGTGCTGTCCTGTAATTCAAGTGGACATACGAATGTGTTGTTCCATGTAAAAAATGTAATTTACATTAAGATGACTTCTCCTCGGTACAGACAGTCTTGTGCATTTGTAGTTTATAGCTTAGTTTTAAAATGGACAATGGATGTACAAGACGTTTTAATTTAGGAATGCTGGCAGAAAATATGCCCCTCTTTATAAATAAAACTCTGACTTGCTCACAGAATGCTCGCTGGCACTGAAATTGTTTTCAGATGACTGACAATTGACTGAACAATTTTATTTTTCATCTAGCTCTTTGGGTACCTTTGGAGACTGCCAGTAATAATACAAGTAGATCAAGAGGATGGTGGTTGCTTTTATGTCAGTGGTTTCTAATAGACATAAAGCCAGATTGCAAATGGTCTTAACACTCAGACAAGCAATCTGAATTGTTTAAAAAAGAACCCTACATACTGCCAGCTTTGAGGCATGTCAATAATATGCTGCCCTATAAACTGCCTTATGGTTTGAAGAAAAGAATGTTTTTAGTTTGACAATTTACAGTTGTGAAAAAGTGAATTCATTCGATGTCTTTCAAAGACTATAATCGTCTTAGGCTTTACATTTGTCTTACACTTGGGCAGATCATATTCTTCTATTAGAATTTGAGGGGGAGGCATAAAAAGCTATGAAAATGAAATTCCCACATGAAATTGCATCAAATTGACTTTCAGTTGGATGAGTACATTTGCTATTGATTTTGTCCTTTAATAACAATAAATGGTTAATGAAAAAGCCACCATCTTTATTTCTAGGTACCAAGTTCTGATATATATATGTGGCTTGATGTCCTTTCTTTGCCAAAAAGTGTATTTATCCATCAAATTTATGAGCTATTATGATCAGGGATGAGTCACGACACCATATCTTTAGCTTTCAAGACCCGGACATAATCATAACGATTGCTGGTTTGCATTCAAAGTGGGTGTTGTTTAACATGTAACACCATTTACAGTGAAGATAATGAAGAAAAATTTATCAACCGAGACAGCCTGGTAGTGTAGGTGCTGGAAGTGGGTACTTAATTTTTTCTATTATTTAAGATAGAACATAGAGGTACACATAGGCAATCTGAATATATTATTAGTAACTATGCCTGGAATTACAACAGTCATGTTTCCAAAGGATTTACTGGCACAAAGCAGAGAGCCTTACACAATTTACTAATTTATCAGTACAGCAGTCTGGAATAGCACTATTCCTCTCTAGAAAGTTCTGGATGGCACACCTTGGTGAAATTGCATTGAAATCTTCTAGGAGAAATGATGAACAACATAGACTGATGAACAAGAACTGACCCAGAGACAAGGAGGCATGTATCAGACTGTTGGACCTCAGAGGGAAGGTGGGGATAAAAGGGAGAGATTAATCAAAGGACTTATGTGCATACATATGAGCCTAACTGTAAGGTCCCAAGAGCCCCGGTGAGTCCGACGGAGTGGGCGACGACCCCAAGTCAAACGCCGAGACCGAAACTTGATGCAAAAAGCATGAGGATTTATTACAAGCGCAGCGCAGGGGCTTCTCAGGCAGACAGCAACCCGAGGGAAGTGCTGGCTGACTGGAGCGCTGAGTAATTGCAGGACATGAGTTTATAAAGGCAAAAACCACACGCAGGTGGGGTTACACATGGAGGGGGAGGAAGGGAACAAAGAAATTCCAAGAAGGGGAGCTGGGCTCGTTAACTACATGTTTTATGACAGGGTCTATGCTTAGTCAACAGTCCCATCTGGTAATCTTGCAAGCCCCTTTGCTTCCCCCCTTTCTATTCCTCTGGGTAAGTCCTGGTCTGCTATTGAGGCACCTCCGGGAGTGGTCTTTTCCATAATTACAGGTTAGGCTGGTCTCTTCCTGGCAGGTGCATTCCGAGGTGGTCAGCTCAGTTCCCAGGGGGAGAATTCCACAGTGGTCAACAGGATGAAACCTCCCTCGGGACCTAGCCCTGCTTTAATGTTTTGTCATAAAATATTGCATTCTGGCTTTTTGCATTTCAGGGTAGGGAGTTTCTGGGGACTGACTTCATTCTTGCCTAATCTTCAACCATAAAGAACTGACCTCATTCCTGTCTAATCTTTAACCTTAAAGGTCACATCCTGGAACAGGCAGTGGGGGAGGCCAATTCCTCAATCTTGGGGCCCTACATAACCAGTGGTCAAGGACAACAAGAGGGTGGGGAGGGGTAGGGGATGGAAATGGGGGATGATGACATTTATTTATTTATTGATACCTTAATAAAAAGGAAAAATTACATTGAAATCCTATGTCATAAAATTAATGAAAAATTCCTTGGATTATTAATTCTTTTTTGAAAGTTCTTTTAACAAGTCTGATTTCCTAAATATGTGGAGTAAAGTGAAAAGGAAACAATGGGAAATTAAGTGTTTTCCTAGAAATTTAAAGCAGGTTTTTAGTTTAATAGTTGAAGATCATTGCTTCAATTCTTCACTCTAGTTTGAGAAAATTTTCTTTTTAGTTACATATGGCAATAATGTTTACATATAAATCTGAAAATCACTGCTTCCATTGCACTTGACTTTATCGAAGCAATGTTCTATGTCAGCTCTCAGAAAGTATACCCAATTTCATGCTTCTTGTTGAATGAAAAGTAACTTCTACCTCTTATCTCCAGACATGCTTTTTCCAAGCTTGGGACAATATCTCCAAAAATATCTGGGGAAAGTAAGGGTGTAGAATATTTTTGGTATAGTTTGGGAAGGCAGCGATAGAAAACTGGCACTTAATTCCTTTTTGGATTAGATTTTGTATGTGGCCTTATAGCAGTCACCTAATTTCCCTCTCATTTCCCAATTTTTACATCTATAAAATTTTAATTAGATGATTCCCAAGGACTCTTGATTCTAAAATTTAGAGTTTGTCAAGACATTAGATAGTTGTGTTAGTGATGATTCTGATTATTAGTGGAGGCTATGGAAACAAACTTGATTTACCTCCATCCAGTTGGTCAGTTCACAGGGGCATGGTTGCTCTCATTTGTCTGTAGTGTTTTTCAGCATTTATTAAAACTTTTTGCACAACCCATGCCTCAGTCAATATTTAACTAGAGTACATTCTGAACCTAGTGGTTGGAGATCCAGGGAGACTTTAGTACCTGTGAGGTCATTATATTGTGTATTTTCTCTATCATTAAGAAAAAAAGAGCATATTTTCTATTCTCCTTTATATTTCTAAGAGAATTAAAGGACTGGTAGCATTGTGGGATGAAATGGAAGTGGTGACCTGTATAATTACACTGGGGCTGGATGGAGTTAGGTCATAAGCTTTCAGATCTAATGTCTGACAACAGCACTGTAGTTACTGAGAAAGGTCTGTGGATACGACTGCTAGGAATCCAAATATATTAGTGAGACGACTCTTGTGTCTCTGAATTCCTACTCCTTTGATCTTCATCCCTTTCTTGTTAGGTCCAGACCAAAATTCCTCCTCCTCTTAATTTGTAATTTCCCTGGCTCATCCCATCCCTCAGAAATAACTGAGTATGCCTGTTCCTCAAAATAGGGCATCCACATTCAAAATAGGGCATCCTTGTGCTCTTTTGGTCTTTATCTTAAAAATAAATAGAGCTGTATGTAAACCACCCATAATGATTTACTTTAAGAAACTATCATATAATGACTGTATGGCAGGGAGGATTCATAATAGTTTGCATAAATTATGAATAGCAAAGCAGAACAAAATGTCTCATGAGAGAAGACCAGTGATTAGATTTGTCCTGACAGTGAGAATGCCATCAAAATGGGCAGTGGCATTTGTACATGTCATATAGGTGATTACTCTGCATCTAAGTTCTGACAAGGTTTAAAATTCGTTGGGCTTAAAGAAATTTAAATGTTTAAGGAATGTGGAGGTTGAATTTTGAGAGAAAATTATAGGGACAGATAATACAATTACGATTCATTGTGAATGAGTAGGAGCAAGAATGTTATGTGATAGTAGTTCACTATTTAGGGCAATGATATGGACCATAATACACAAAGCATAAATACCCGTGTTTCCCCGAAAATAAGACCTACTTCATGGAAACATAAAACATCCCCTGAAAATAAGACTTAGTGCATCTTTGGGAGCAAAAATTAATATAAGACACTGTCTTATTTTTGGGGAAACAGGGTAGTTAAGCTACTGAAGGACTTAGCTATATTTTAAAAGGATCATTATGTAAGAGGGCTCTGTTTCTTTGCCTGTGCATCTTCATATCCATGGATTTAATCCTATCCAAATATAAAGGTAAAGGCTAATGTAGATGAGCTTAATGCAATGCAGAATGCTTTGGCTACTAAAGTGAAAGTTAAGACCATACCAAAAAACAATTTTATGAAGCAGAACCAAGTTTGAGGTCCTACATTACCTGGTTTTGGGACTTATTAAGCGGCAGTAACAGAGAGAGTGTTGTATTGGCAAGTGGATAGACATACAGATTAGTTGAACAGAACAGAGACGCCTGAAATAGAGCCACACTTACTTGTCAGTTGATTGTCATCAAAGGTAATAAGGCAATTAAATGGGGACAGGGTAGCCTTATCAAAACTGGTGTGAGAAGCATGGGATATAAGTTAAATAATGGGAATCAGCTCTTGCCTCGTGCAGTACACACATAATCAACCAACAAAATCATAGACCTAAATGTGAAAGCAAAAATTAAAAATCTCCTGGAAGAAAACAGAGGGAATCTTACTGAACTAAAAGAAAAAATGATAAATAGGAATGCATCTAAGTTAAAATCTCCTGCTCATCTAATAATGACCACCAAGAAAATAAAAAAGGCAATCCATGTATGCATAGCTCACATTTATTTCAGTGTTTAATAGTACAACTGTTTTGGGTCTTTATTTAGGTGTTTGGTGATGTTTTTTGTGACCAGAAATATTCGGTAGGAACTTAATTTTTGTTTATATCAATTAGTCTTCGGTAAAATTGGTTGTGTATTATGTCATTTCACCTAAAGTCACAGTTTCCAAGGACCTATCCACATGTTAAGTGAAGACTTTTTGTAATTTAGGAGGTTTTTTTTGTATCTTTAGCTTGAAATCTCGGCCTACAAAGTCTGAGAATTCTTTAGACAATAGAGTTTTATTTGAATGTATTTCCACAAACTCATTGAAGCTTGGAAACTGCTTGTTAAAGGCCTATGTCAGAGTTACTTTTGTATTTTGTTACAGATAATCAGCTGCTCAATATCTATAAAGCATATAACCTCTTGGCATTCTGAAGTACAGAAGAAATACAAAACCTTATAACCTGGGAGGGGATAGGTTTCTTGTTTTTTTGTTTTTGTTTTTACTTCCCATATCACCTTTTCCAGTGTGCCTTGTACAAACTATAGCCTCCACTTTAATACCTCTTGTGTAGGAAGCTCACTACCTACAATGCTATTTTATTGCTGAAGAGCCTCCATGAAAGTAAGGATCCTTATTCTGGCCCTGCCTGTGTAGCTCAGTAGTTGAGCAGCATCCTGTGCACCAAAAGGTCTCTGGTTCGGTCAGGGCATATAGCCAAGTTGTAGGTTCAGTCCTCAGTCCAGTGCATGAGAGGCAACCAATTTAATGTTTCTCTCTTCCTCTCCTCCTTTGTTCCTCTCTCTATCAAATCAATTTTACTTCTGTAGAGCATTTCTTTAAATTCCACAAATTGACTCTAATTTTATAAAATACCATAGGAAGCTTACATTTCTGCATTTTACTCTATCTGAAAAAGCATATGGTTCCCTATGCTTTATTCTTTATTCCCATGGCTAGAAATTTCCTGTTCCTATATCCTCTTATGGAACTTCTCTTCTCACAGCATAACATTCTGAATGTTTTATTATAGCAAGGACTCTAATTATCTAACTCCCACTTACTATTTTTTAGTTTCTCCTCCTGTCATTCTGTGATACCTCTTCTATGTGTCAACAATGCTGAAATGCCCATGGTTTGCCAAATGCAATAACTTTCGTAGTGACATATTCAGAGACATTCTTTTTCTTGTGCCCTAAGAGCTTTTCTTACCAAGTGAATGCCTATCATTTTTTAGGACTCACTCTGGTGACACCTGCTCTAGAAGTCCCCCTAGATCTCTCTAGGGGAGGCAAGGTTCTCCTCTCTTCACTCTTAATGTTTGTGGATACCTTTGACCAAGGTGTATTTATATGCCTCGCTTCCCAGATTGTAAACTTCTTGAAAGCAGTGACAATGCTCTTTTTTGTTGTTGTTGTTAATCCTTACTTGAGGATATTTTTTTCCATTGATTTTTTTTTTAAAGAGAGTGGAAGCAAGGGAGGAAAGAGGGTGGGGAGAGAGAGAGAGAGAGAGAGAGAGAGAGAGAGAGAGAGAGAGAGAGAGGTATTATATGAAAGAGCCACATTGAAAGTTTTCATCCTGAACATACCTCCATCCAGACTGGGGAATGAACCTGAAATCCAGGTACATGCCCTTGACTGGGAATCGAACCCATGGTTTTTGGTGCATGGGCCAATGCTCTAACCACTGAGTACAGCCAGGGCTGACTATGCCTTTTTTATTGCTCTGGGTATTCCCGAGTTGTACACAGTAGGTGTTTAACAGGTGTCTTGTGAATGCATGGACTCATGCCTCTGACCAAACAGAACAGCCCTGAACCCGTAGGGAATGACTAGAATGTACTTTTGCTTAAATATAACAGACACATGGTCTCTTTTCAAGTACCAGGGTCACTTTGTTTTCTGCCCACAAAGCTTCAGGTGTCAGAGCTGAGCACTTTGGGTCACAGGGTCCTTGTCCTTATCTCCTCTGACCCATAAGATCACATTTAGTCATTGTGACTTATCATTGCCCCTTATCTTCTTCAGCTCTACTTCTTCTCTGTTCCCTCCCTGACTTCTGGCTCTCAGCCTTTGACATTTTTCTGACCTCAGTTTCTATTCTTGTTGTTACTAAAGCCAGATGATGGAACCCTCCTCTCCTGAATCCAGCTCTGACCTGATTGACTCTGTCTCTGGATGCTGTCCATACTTCAACTTGATGTTTTCTTCTCATGTCGTATTGATCTTACTGCATCATAGTTAGTGCTAGGCAGAACATATAGTGAGATGAAGCCATGAGCCAAGATAGCAATACCTGGAAACCAGTAAGCAAGGAAGAAGAATTAGGTAGTCAGTCTGAAAGGTAAGACCAGTGTACTAGACAGAGCCAGGTACGTGCCACAGTGCCATCCCTGATGCGTCTCATTATTTCTGCACTTTTGCTTATTCCCCTGTCTCCCCTCCTGGCGTAGAGAAAAAGATAAACTTCCCAGAGTCTCCAGCTGGGAAAAACCCAGGAAAGAAGTCATGGTTAGAACCCGAGCAGCGTAAATGCCAGAAGGCATACGTGTGGTCACAGTCCAAGCACTCCTGACTGACACCTGTGGGCAGGTGCTGTGCCGAGTGGTGCACGTTGAAGGATGAGCAAAGAAGTCACAACCCCTGTCCTCGGGTTTCTTGCAGTTGAGTTGGGGGCACTGACAAAACAAGTAGTTATAACCCTTTGTGAGAACAGTTGTGATTGTGGAGTGTGGGTTGCAGCGGGAAATATAGCAGGACGCCCACACTGTGATTTCTACCTGTCTCAGCGCTCTGGCCAAGCATTCCAGGGGTGCTTTTTCTCTCAGAAACCTTAAATCCGAGGCTCACATGTCCTCTCTCATGACCACTTTGAGAATCTCCCAATCCTGGGTCCCAACAAAGCCCCTTTGTCCACTTCAATCTCAGATTGCTTTGTTGGGCCAAGTCACAGCGTTGCTGCTGCTCTCTCTGCTACTGACGATCCTTTTATTTATGTCACGTTCACTCCCTAATGCATCACCTGAATGGCTGCTCCGTCCTGTCCCTTCCAATCAACCTCAAATCTTTCATCCTCAGCACATGACCTTGACTCTCATTTTCCTGAGCAGATTGAGGTCATCCCGCGAGAACTCCCTCTCCCCTCCACCCCTTGCTGCATGCCGCAGTGCCATCCCTGCCCTGTCTCATCATCTCTGCACTTTTTCTTATCCCCCTTGCTTCCCTCCTGGCTTAGAGGAAAGGGAAACCTTCTTTCACAGTACTGACCCCTCTCCTGTGCTTTGGCCTCACATTCTTTCTGCTGCTGGTGGATGAAACTCCCTTGCCATTTGGTTTTTGGAGTGCCATGGAAAGAAGCATTTTTAGAAGCCACAGGGGAGGATGGAATGTGGGAGAAGGCTTTATTTGCATAACGTGACATTACCTGGGCTCCAAAGTGCCCTGCTCCTTAAGCCAGTCCTGGAAGAGGGGCAGCTGGAATCAAGCAGAGGCAGAAACAGGGCCAATGTCCAGATTTTCTGTTCCATGTTGCAGCTGGGTGTGCATGTTGCAGCCATGTTGCAGCATTCAAACCAGATTAAAGTCCATTAGTCCACGTGTGGAGCCCCACATGGCCATGAGCCATGTGGGGTACAGGGGAATGTTCACCTGCAATGGGACTCACAGGATCCAGAGACACTGGAGCCAAGAAAGGCAAGAGAGGGAGAGCCATTCCTTAGTTTGGAAGTTTATATAGTTAGGTTTTCAGAGCTTGCAGGGGCCTGTTTCCAGGTGTGCTTGATAGGCAGTTAGCCTGCTATGTCACACAGGCCTTACTGTCATGCTTCTACTGTCTTTGTCCAGCCCCATTCCCCATCAGTAGAGCAGGGAACAGACTCGGAGTGTTAAATGCAGCTTTATGACAAAGTTGAACAAATGGCATGTCTGCAGTATTTTTCTCTCTTTTTACTCTTTCCTGTTAAATAATGACCAGTTTATTGCAAGGGTGTCATTTTTACATAATGCTTCTGTTTCCCTCCCTCTCTTTGACAGCTTCAGTTCCTCCCTCTGCACTCGATTCTTGTCCGGTACCAGAATGCAAACATTTGGGCTGGACTCAACCTAAAAGGAATATTCTCTCTCTCTCTCTCTCTCTCTCTCTCTCTCTCTCTCTCTTTCTCTCTCTAAAAATAAGTATATTGATTTCAGAGAGGAAGGGAGAGGGAGAGATATAGAAAGATCAATGAAGAGAGAGAATCATTGATTGGCTATCTCCTGTACACCCGCTTCTGAGGATCAAGCCTGAAGCCCAGGTATGTGCCCTTGGCTGGAATCAAACCTGGGATGCTCCAGTCTGCAGGCTGACGCTCTGTCCACGGAGCCAAACTGGCCAGGGCTAAAAGAAATATTCTTCCCAGATCTGAGTCTTCCCTTCTATCTTAATCCATCACTTCCTTACTCTCATCACCAAACCCATGTACAGGTGGAAACATCTCACATTTACTTGGCAATTGTTGGTAAGAAAGGGGACATTGGACTTGTGTGTTCCTCTGTTTCTTTCTAGATGTATTTATTTTTTCTTCTGTTCATATTATATCATTAGCCACCAGTCCCTCTTAGTTTGTCCTGCTGTGGTAGTAAATAGCTGTCAGCAATCATTTGCTCTCTTGCTTAAATGTGCGGGCACAAGGTATTGGCCACCTGCATTCAAATCCTGGCTCTACCGAGTAGTACTAGCGGGACGGGTACTCAACCAACCCAGACTTCAGGTCACTGTTTTTTAAAGTTAGTAGAACAATAAAACCTACCTTTATGGACTGCTGTAATTATTAAATGAATCACAAATGACCCTTTAAAATCTAATGTAGCATTCTTGGGGAGCAAAATATGCCACACTAAAACATGCCTCTTTGACATATTGATTATATTGAGTGGGTTATTTTTAAGAAAACAGCAGAGCCGAAACCAGTTTGGCTCACTGAAAGGTCCCAGGTTCGATTCCAGTTAAGGGCATGTACCTTGGTTGGGGGCACATCCCCAGTAGAGGGTGTGCAAGAGGCAGCTGATCTATGATTCTCTCTCATTGATGTTTCTAACTCTCTCTCTCCCTTCTTCTCTGTAAAAAAATCAATAAAATATATTTTTAAAAAAAGAAAAAGAAAACAGCAGAAATAGGTGAAGTTCTGAAAAGTGAGCAGAGTTATCCTTTTTGTAAGAGACATTGACGTTTATAAGAGAAATCTCCATTTGTAAGGATGTCCCCTTTTCTGTACCATAGAAGAGGAATGACTCTAAATCTCAAGAAACTCTTCTCATTGGAGAAGGCAGGGACTTAGATCTGTTATCCCTAAGTGGCTCCTACCTCCTACCCTCAACATCGTTGGCTTTCAGTTGGAGATGGTATTTAGGTGGTGGCTGGGACCATCACAGAGAATTTTTCAGCTTTCCTGGAGTATACAGGGAGGTATATATGTTATTAAACTTCTGTTTGATGACCAGTTAATTTCTCTCTTTAAATGTTACATTAAAACTCCACCCAGGTATCCTGAGGGCATATTGGTATGCTTGATCCACAACTAAGTGTTTTGTTTTGTTTTTCCTCTGCAAGGGGAAACTGGTATTAGCTCAAGTTAATACTAAGAAATCTATACAACCAACCAAAATTGGAGTTGCAGCTTTGGCTGACAGCATTTCTTATATACACCCTTTTAAATTTAATATGTTGAGCCATTCTTTTTCTGCTGCAATCTTAGCTGTGTGCAAATGGGACTAGAGAGGGACAGGTGAAATGCCTGTGGCTAGTTTGCAGGGAAGCTTAGGGGACAAATAGAACTGTTACATGCTGACTGACACATTAGTACCTCTTTCAAATTTTGCAGAATTCTCTTTGTTGAGAATCAGAGGCATATTTTTAGACCTTGCATTGATTTCCAGTCTAGTGATCTTTTTTTATGAGAAGCTCAAAGAATATTCTGTAACGATGCTGAGCTTTGCCTTGAGAATTTAAATGTGCAAACATATGTGGACAGTAGGGGTCACAGTTGTCTTAGATTAAGATCAGAAAACTGGTGTGGACTATGCTCTGTTTGTTTTACCCTTGTTTTTAGGTTTATAGAGTAGTAGCTACATAATATGAGTTTCCTTGGGAAATTCAGTATTTGCCCACATTAAGAGGCTTATTATCTTGTCTTTCCCCCTTTTTGCACATTTGCATAACTGTCTTCAGTAATCCTTTGCACAGAAAAGGACATTTTATTCTTTCAAACGAAGTTATGCTTGATGGTATTCTTTTAATCACTTTCAAAACTAAAAGGAATTTTCATTAAGGACTTTTAAATTTTCTAATCAAAGTTCCTGGAAATGTTTTTTGAATAAATGAGTTTCATATTTTACACTGTGGCAAAAATTATTTCTCTCTTCTACTTTGAAGAAATGAATGAGGTTTCTAGGTTTTCCATTTTGCACTAAAACTCTAGTTGCTAGGAAATTATTTTTGAAACTTACTATTTGCCAGTGATTGGTCAGAACAGACATGTTTACCGAAGTCTCTACACTTACTGCAATATATCATTAGAGTTCACACAGCAATGACAACTTAACACAGTATTTGATGTAACAAATTATGTACTTAATTCATAACTTTTGAGTAAAAATATTTGTAGGAGATCAGTGTACTAGGAAAACACAAAGAGGATAATAAAGCACTCATGAAAAGATGTAGTAATTGTAATCCGTATTCCTAGTAAGAGTAAAAACTAGTATAATTTGTAATACTTGTTTTGGGCAGTATCTACTATACTTGACCACACTCTGCTCTTAAAAATATATCCCCAAACTTGCCAATAGCAGCACTATTTACAATAGACCTAATTCATATATGAAAATCTAGCAATGTATATTGTACTACTTGAGTATAAAGTGAAAAAAGGCAAAGAAAGTAATGATGAGTTGTTTTATTAGTAGAGCATAGTTGGGTGGTCTCAGTGCTTGGCAGTATCCCCATACATTTTTTTTTGCATGGTTCAGCATGTGACCCTTAATTTGCATGTTCACAATCATTTCTTTTTTTTATATATATTTTATTGATTTTTTACAGAGAAGAAGAGAGAGGGATAGAGAGTTATAAACATTGATGAGAGAGAATCATCGATCAGCTGCCTGTTGCACACCCCCTACTGGGGATGTGCCCGCAACCAAGGTACATGCCCTTGACTGGAATCAAACCCAGGACCTTTCAGTCTGTAGGCCGATGCTCTATCCATTGAGCAAAACCGGTTTCGGCCACAATCATTTCTTTGCGAGGGTATCTTGTGTTACCTAGATTAAGAAAAATTATTTATTTTATCTAAACTTATAGGAGACTAATAATGAATAAATTAAGAGAGGTGCATAATTTATAAGTAATATTCTTTTTCATTAACTAGAATATTTAAGTCTTTTGTTGAGGTAAACCCTTCTATTATTGTTAAAATTAATAATTAGAAGGTGGTTTTAGTGAGTGCAAGATGAATGCACAGACAGGATAATAATAATGAGGAGTTTTTCTTTAGCATATGTTAATGCCCTATGATTTCTCTTACATCACAGAGGTTTCCCCTTCTAATTCCTGGGTTAATGTCTCCCAGATATAGTCTCTCATTCTAGAGATGTAAGGTAAATAGTGCTTCCTCTCAATTTTATGGGCTTCCCATTTCTTATTTTAAGGTTGGCCATTTTCATTTTGATCATATCATCTCTCCTCACCTAACCGCCCCCTCCCTGCCCCCATTGACCATAGAGGACAATGCAGATAATGGAGTTTCAGACAACTGTGGATACATCTCATTAAACATAACTGAGATCATATCCAGATCATCTTGGGAGATTCACAGTCGTAATTAATGACATCCTTTGGTTGCTGGTATGTTCGAAGAGCTTTTCAATTTCAAGTTCTTTGGGGCTAGCTTCTTTGTGGTCTCATTTAAGAATCTTTGAATTTTGCAGTAGATAAAACTACTTTATTTCTTTATAACAGAATTATTAAGCTAAAAGAAACATAAAAATGTCATTGTTCTTTCCCCCTGTTCCAACTACAGTAACATAAGCCAGTTCAACTAGGTGAGAATATTTTCTACTTTGAAGAAGTATTTATGAGGGAGATAATTCAGTTATTTTCAAAATCTATCTCTCCTTTGACCAGTTCTAGAATGGAGGAGAGAAAGCAACTGTAGTAATTGTGTAGTATTGTTGGGAGAAACTCAGTTTCAACTTAGTTTGGAGAAGTACTTGGTGATTTGAAAAATCACAGACAAATTCCCTCTTTCTGCTTATAATCTTTTGTTTATCTATTTTAAAATCAAGCAGTCATAGGGAATAGAAACAACAGAATGAGAGATTAATTACAAACCCATGTACTGAGGTGTTGATATTTTTTAAAATATCCCTCAGAAGAGATTCTTAATTCCAGCACAAAGATCTGATGACACACATTCATGCAGTTGAGAAATACCAAGAAGAAGGATATGCTTATCTTTATAGAACTAACTACACATAACAATGGAGCCCAAGTCAACAGGGGTGACGGTATGACATTTAAGCATGCTGACCTTGCCACAACTTTTACAAGAAGATATTAGAACAACTAGCTAAATGTCTTGAGGATCAAGTCAGAAACACAGCAAGGTCAGGTACTCATGGTCAGAGAGCAGACATAAAAGGCAGGATAGATAAAATATTTGCCTTTTAGAGGATTTTGAGTAAAAACACATAACATTTCCATTAAAGTTCATGTTGGTGCATGACAATGAGAAAAGATAGTAATTGATTTTAAACATTTGAATGCTTGAATACAAAACAATATTATAAAAGTGGAGAAAAAGGTTATTTTTATTAAAAATATTTTAATTGATTTCAGAGAGGAAGAGAGATGGAAAGAAAGATAGAAACACCAATGATGAGAATCATTGGTTGTCTGCCCCCTGCATGTCCACAACCTGGGAATTGAGCCCACAACCTCGGGCATAGGCCCTGTCAGGGAATCAAACTATGACCTCCTGGTTCATAAGTTGATGCTCAACCACTGAGCCACTATGGACAGACAAGATTATTAAACTTATTTCTCGTTGACCTGGTTACTTGGATTGGTGCCCATGATTACATGTAACATATCAAGTGATGATGATATTTACAGAAGTGTATTTTTTATTACATCATGAAGGAATTTCCAAAATGTTTTCTGCTTTCATGAATGCTGGATTCCTAATTTTAGGTGCCTTTATTTAATGAAGATTCACCTCTTTTATTCATTCAGTGTCTGTTCTAAATGCTTTGCTAGACATTTTTTTGGGGGGGAGCAAGGTACAAAGATGTCCAAGAAATAATGTATTTGAGGCATTTATTACTTAATAAGTGATGTAGAACAAATTACCAACTAAGTATAGTTTAAATCCAAGTGAAATTCATGCTAAAAGAGATGCATTAGTAACTTATGCCTCATAAGAAAAAAAAACCACGTTTTTTGTTATTAGGGAAGGCTGCAGAGAGGAGGTGACATTTTGCCTGGGTCTGGAAAGATTAGTACTTTAGTAGAAGGAAAGAGTTCAAAGGGCATATCCTTGTCTAAGAGAACAACAGCTACAAGAACACAGAAGATGTTCCTGATAGGTTTCGATCTTTATTGGTGATGTGCAGTATGGGATGAAATGTGGCAAAATGGGTAGAATCAATTAGGAAACAGACCAATCTTACAAAGGAAGAAAGCTGAAGTCATTTCTCTGTCAATTAACATTTGAATTTAATACTAAATCTGTCAAAATAACTGAGAAAAAAATGTTTTACAAACACATTTGACCTGGAGAAAATCTCAGAGATCACCTAGTTTAATTTCTCTCCTTCTCCCTCCCAAAACAGAGGCTCTTAGAGAGGTTAAGAATTTTTAGTCAAGACTATACAACCAGATTGGTTAGGTATGAAAAATGCCTGGTTACTCTAATTGGCCTGTAGCTCTTCCAACCATAGTAGGTAGGAAAGAGGCTGTTGGGCTGTGTGACAGAGTAGAGTTCCAAGGTAGACATATTGCCCATTATAATGGTAAAGAAAGCAGCAATTTTCTAGTTTGCTAGGTTGGTGGTGGCCTAAATTTGATGCAGGTATCTCAGTGTAGCAGATCTGCTGGGAGATGCATTTTTTGCTTGCCGAATTGAAGTATTCGTAGTAACCACATATTAGAACAACCACATAGTCGGATTTGTGTCCTGTGATCCATTTTTCTACAATAGCTACTTGACCAGACATGGACATCTGTTCCCAGTTGATCCCATTTATTTCCTGGGGGTTTGGGATTGGAAAGGCTGAGATGAAATGAAAGATCATGTTGGGTAAGGGCTAGCACTGGAATCCTGAGAAGCTAAAGCCAGGTGTAAGAAGAGACAGGATTACAATAATGCAAGTAAATATGGATAAAAAATATGGATAAAAAAGAGGAGAAATTGTGCAGAGAGAAGCAGACAAAGAGGATTGAAGTCCCAGTGGTACCCATCCCCAGCTCAGTTTCCCCTCTTCCCCAGTGATATCTAACATCACCTTTTTATATGATATCAGTGAGATCTAACATCCATGAGCTGGTTGTATGGGCCTCTGCTGTGTGCAGGCCTCACACCTTTGGTTTCAAGAATCATTTTGATGTATGATTCTTTCAACTTCAAATTGTGAATAACCAATCCATTTCCTTTCGAATTTTGTTTTCCATACTTTTCTTTAAGACAAAACAAGAAATCCCTCATAAACCCTATCTTACCCATTTTGTTATTTGGGTGGAAATGCTTATTTTCTCTTTCTTTGCCCTTTGACCTGCTGAGAAAGGATTTCTCATTCAGTCACCAAAGGACAATGGAAACTGTAGAAGTGTTCTTGAGCCTTTAGTGCACCAGACCAATGTGTATTGGGCAGAAAGGCTTGGATTGCCTGTGGACCTAAGCACAGCACTATATCACCAACCTCCCTCCCTCATCAGTTGCAAAAATCACCCTTTAGTTGAATGAACAACTTGAAAATAGGAAGAACAGGTGAGTTATTCTTAATGGTTTTCTTTTCTTTGTTCATCACGCCATTGTCATTAAAGGGACAGTGGCTCTTGGCAGAGATCCTAAAATGAGCCCTCTCTGTAAGAAGGAAAAAAATCAGTATAGATACATTGCTGGGGCAATAGTCTCAGAAACAACTTTCTTACACACCAGTGTTTCTGTCACGATAATGAACCATCGTAAATCTTCCTACCTGGGAAGCAAATGTACATTTTTAATGAGTTCCAGACTAAACAATATATAGGAAATATATTTCAATTACAGCGCATTTCTTTTTACAAAAATAAACTTAAGGATATAAGCATCTATATTTATAAATAATTTACTTATAAATTAAAAACATGAATTTGTAAGTCATTGGTAAGACACTTCACAACCGCTTCCAAATCATTTCACCCGGGAAGCAACACATCCTATTGAGTAGAAATTGATTTGCCTACTGCTTCTTGAAAGGGCTTTTTGTTTTCATAAAGTTTCAGGCAAATATATAAACACAAAGGAAAGTGGTTGAATTGGCCAGGATGTTCAAGACGTTCAGTAATTGGAATCATGTAGATTTGGAAGGACCCAATAAACAGTTTAATCCAGCCTGGAGGCTCTTGGAAAGAAGGAACCTCCATAGGCAGATTTGCGGGAGCAGTGAGGATGACAGGGACACTGTATAACCAAGTTGTCAACTCTGCCACTTTTACTTTAGGGAACATTGTGGCTCAATTTTCATACCGCTGTCCCTTTCTTGGCTGACAGAATCACCCAGAAGCCTCATTATCCTCATTAAACGGTAGTCACTACTTACAGATCAAGGACTACCTGCAGGCAGCTTTAATCGGGCAAAATAAAAGCAGCTCTGTTTGAGGCAGAGAACGCAGCAGGCCTGCTCACCAGTGCTGGTCCTAAGTGGCAGCTAACCCAGCATTTGCTCAGAATTAACCCCTCGTATTTCAGCAACAGTTCCCGACATGGGCCCCTTGTCCGCTGGATCCTGAGGTGCATGTGGAACTCTTCCTTATCTCCAGAATTCAGAGGCCTGGCTTTCCTGTCCAGCTACCTCTCTGGCACCCCGAGCTGTAGTTGAGGCATCAGGAAAGGGGAGTTAGGTTTTAAATGTTGATTTCTACACCTAATATTCTTCCCTAGGCCGTTAATCTTTTGTATCTCAGTCTCTTCTTCCATAAAACAGGAGGGCTGAGGACTGTACTGTGTAATGAGGTTTTCAGTGATCTGATTGCTTTTTAGGGAATGGGTAAAAATGGATATCAGATAAAATGCATGTAAAGTGCCTAAAAATCTAGGTATATGGCAAGGTTTTCAGAAAACACTAACAAATGCTGTTTGCATGAGAAAGTTGGCTTTGGATCCCCAGACCGTCTATTGCTATTATCATTATTGAACAGTAGTTAAAAAGCATGGGCAGATTTTCATATTTGCTAATGAACAAGCACAGCAGTATTGAAAATATGTGCAAAGTACAACTGCCTTAGGCCCTGATTTAAATAATTGCTTCAGGTTTTATAGAATACCCAAGACTAATCTTGTAGAATAAGCCTTCTAATATGAGACTTAAAAAAGTACTGGCTCAGCATTTGAATTTATTTCCCCCCTCCCTGAAATAATAGTTATAAATATGCAATGGCAGTGGAAAAGGGGAGCATTGCAGCCCTGTAGTCTCTGTTCTTTCATAAAAGAAACATCTGCATTTTACGCCCCCAGAATCACATCTCCTGGCTGCTGAATACTGAAAAGCTGTCTTTTATTTGAGAAAATAAAAAGTTAAGATTGTACATTTATTAGCATAAAGGGAATGCATCTTAAGTTTATTCAAATCATGAAATGCAAAGAAAAAAGAAATTTGGATTAATTAAAATCTACTTAGGCCTCACAGGGCTTTGGTTGGAGTATTAATGTAGCTTATTTCTACACATGTGGCACCAGCGCTTGCTGGGCCTGTCAGGGTTGTGACTCTTGATAAAGTGATTTAAGAACAGAGACATGCATCTTAGATACATCTTAGAATTTATTGTCCAAAGGAAGGTCTGTGAGCAATGGAAGAGAAATGGTGATTCCATTCACCTATCATCTTCCTTCACTAGGAGAATTAGAGTCCTGAGTGTATATGTCAGCCGTGGGCAAACTACGGCCCATGGGCCGGATCCAACCTATTTAGCTGTTCTATCCAGCCTGCGGAGCCAAAAGAGCAGAGGGTTCTCTTGCTCTCCCCTCCACTCCTTCACCAGCAGCCCAAGATGAGAGTGCCAGCATGGTCAGGTTGCTTTTGTTCCGGCCCTCCGGTCCAGTTTAAGAGCCCATTGTGGCCCTTGAGTCAAAAAGTTTGCCCACCCCTGGTATATGTCATAGTGTCTCAGAAAGAATATAGTGCCCCCACTTAGGAGAGTCTGGAGGATAGTGGTCTGAGCCCATCTCTGCCACAAGCCACTACACATTTTTGGATCCTGAGATTTTAAGTAGGTGTGATCTTTACTTTGAGTTTCTGAGAGAATGAGGTTTTCAGGTATCTAATTGCATTGTCAAACATTGAGAGTATATTTAGAATTGAGCCTTAGCTCAAATTACTGTTATGAGTTAAATTTGTCCCCTCCAAATTTATATGTTAAAATCTTATCTCCAGTACCTTAGGATGGTCTTTATATAGAGTTAAGAGTCTTTATAGAGATAATCAAATAGGTCATTAGGATGGGCCTAATCCATATGACTGGTGTTCTAATAAAAGTGGAAATTTATATACATTATAGACATACATACAGGGTGAATGCCCTGTGCACATGAATATGGCCTTCTATGAACCAAGGAGAGAGGCCTGGAACAGATTGTTCCCTCCTGCCTTCAGAAAAACCAACCCTGCCAACAACTTGATTTTGGAATTCTAGCCTCCAGAATTATGAGACAATACATTTCTGTTGTTTAAGACACTCAGATTGTGGGTAATTTGCTGTGATAGTCCTAGAAAACGAATCCAATTATTTTTTAGCTGTGCGACTTGGACTAATTATTTGAAAAAGTTTAAATCTTAGTCCTCCTAATATAAAATGAGAATGATAAAAACAGAATGTTTAAATGAGTTCTGGAGTGAGTCCTTGGGTTTTTACTCTAGCTCTACTGCTTAATAGGTGTATAATCTTGAGCAAGTTGCTTAACCTCTCTCTACCTTAGTGTTTTTATTTGTGGAATGAAAGTAATAATAGTACCTATTGCATAGATTTGATGCGAGGAGTGAATGAGTTAATGAGTATAAAGCATTAAGAACTGTATCTGGTATTTGCTAAGTGCTCAATAAATGTTAGCTAATATTTTGGAGTATAAGATAGAGTGTATAAAACATGTAACATAGTGCCTGGTACATAATAAATTTCTAGTAAGTGTTTATTATTATATTAGTTTCTACTTACTAATCATCCTAAGTAGTCCTAATAGATTAAAAAGAATTTGAAAGCCCCCCCCCCAAAAAAAATAAATTTTTTAATCTGTTAAAATGATAAAATACAGTGACTGAAATAAAATTCCACATTATGGTTTTTATTAATATGTAAGTACTAGAGGCCCGGTGCATGAACATTCATGCACTGGAGGTGGTGGGGGTGGTCCCGCAGCCCAGCCTGCCCCCTCTCACAGTCCAGGAGCCCTCAGGGGCGGTAGGCAACCCAGTGATCAGGGGAAGGTGATGCCTCTATCACACCTCTGCTGCTGCCATTGCTGGCAGCGTAAGCCTGGGCCAGCCCTGGTTACCTACACCTCAGGTGGTCCTGGACAGCTGGGCAGCTGCCATCTGAGGCTTGTCTGTGCCTCGGCTGGCCCTGGGTGGCTGGGGCTGAGCACGGGTCTGGCCACACCATGCGCCTGCCACCCCTCTGGCGGGGCTGAGGTGACTGGGCGCCACCATCTTTGGCTGTGGGTGCCGCCATCTTTGTGATGGCATGATGGTCAATTTGCATATTCCCTCTTTATTATATAGGATTTGTCATATTGCCAATAAGATCTTAAAAAGCTACCATTGTTTCCACATATTCGATAATAACAGCCTATTATCATTTTTGAAGATCTCATTCATATCTTTTTGGTTTTATGTTTCTTCAAATGAATATGCCATGTTTTACTTTTTTTTTTTCTTTCAGTAGAGTTAGAGCAAAATTTTCTAGAGCAAATATTTCACTTAGAAAAAACATCTTTAGTAGTGTGCTAATGGGAAGTGGCTGGTTTTCTTTGCCTTTATTCTTTCAATTTTCTCTTTTCTCTGAAATAGTGTTAAAATTGGAAATGTCTTTCTTTTAGTCATACTTAATAAAATTAAGATATGAAGACTTTAGGATTCATTAAGATGACAGTCTCTCTAATTAATACAGCATAATTCACAGTAAATGACTATCAAAAAGAGGCGACTTTTGACCTGATTCAAAAGAGAACCAAAGGAGACAGCTCGTATGACTAAAAGTATTTTCTCAATTCATATTTCAGTTAAGGAATCAAAATTTCTTCCTCAGGAAGATACTTCTTACAATTCAGGCTTTTATAATTCAAAGCTTCCTTATGTTGAGAAATAGTCTGTTGGCTCTCAAGTGTGTTGCAGTGTGGTTGCTGAGCTTGGGAGGGGGCCGGAACAGCAAATCCTTATTGATTGCATATTGACTATATTATGGCTGCTGTGGAGAGAGGTCATTTCTACAGTGTATAGGAGATTGTGGTTTCCTTTTTTGTTTACCGGGTTGTTTTTCCAAACAAGGAATATAAGTCAGGGTTCTGGCTTGAATACTCACAGAGATAGCTGAAGAGTTTAATTGAAGGACTCTCTATAGAGGTGTGTGTGTGTGGGGGGGGGAGGGGAGAGGAGATAAAGAAACCACCCAGAAACATAGGCTAGCGAAAGTGAAAAGACGGTACCCACTTCTAGGCATAAAATGTCAAGAGAGTGAGCAGGCAGCTGAACTCTCAGGAAATACCGCTCTGACAAGAATTGTGGCTGCAGACAAGAGGAATGAACCACTGCCAAATCATGTTGGCAGCGAGGGAGTAGGGGGGGGAGTACGTTCTTTGACTTATTTATGTCCCTGCCTTCTGATACCTTGCCAGACCTTCCCAGTGGTTGAACACTGGAACAGGAGAGCACGGGAGCTACTGACAGCAGTCCTTGACTTAGAAGTCAGCCTCTGAGGCAGAAAATAGGGCACGGAGAGGCTGGAAATGGAGCTGGAAGGGCAAACTAAGATACACTGCATGAAAAAGGCTGGTTGTTCTAAATTAAAACTGTATCCTAAATGTGAGGCGCAGCTCCATGTTAATTAGAATAACGGTGATCATTTCTCAAATATTCAAAAATGGCATTGAATTCATTCTTTTATACTTGATAATAATCTAAATTCACAAAAATAATTTTTGGTATCTTTTGTTCAAATGTTGTTTTCTTCCTGGTAGCGGGCTATCAAATATAAGTAAAATGTTTGTCCTAACTCAGCGATTTGCCACTTATGTAGCTGAATATAGGCTCTCATTTGATCATTCACAACTCGCCTAGAAAGCTATTGATCTCAGATATAATAGTCATGTATGTATGAAAGTAGGGAGGAGCAAAAGTTAAAAATGCAGCCTTATAGAAAAGTGAACCTATGTGCTGTTTAGTGATGGATTGAGCCTCAATCTTGCAATAATTAGTTCTGTTCTCTTAGTCATCATATCAAATTAATCACTTCCGTTTTGGTGCCTTGATATTCAACTGTTGGGAGCATTTAAGCTAAGCCAACCATATGGTGTGTGGTTAAGATTATAACTCTGGGGAGTCCCACTGCCATTGTTTAAACGGCAGCTCAACAATGAGTTAGTGTTGCAAGCTTGGGCAAGTATTTTAACACTTTAAAATTTCTTTTACTGATTTATAAAATAGATTTAATATTATTAACCACATTGTAAGGTGATTATAAGTCTTACACAAAAATCTAAATCTAAAAATATTTAACATACTGCTTGGTGCATGAAATAATCATAATGCTGAGAACCAACTGGATTTACCATTTAGACAGAACTGTGACAGATATAGTTAATCAGTGCTAACATTAGGCCTATACTATTTAGTAGATGACCTTCACTAATGTGAGATTATACACACAATAGAAAACATCCCTTCTTGAGGCAGCATAGACAGAAAGGAGGGAGAAATTTTAAAAAGAAGAGAAGAAACAGTGATAAAAGAGAATCTCCAAAATAGTGTGAACGAAAACAGCCATTTGCTGACCTGATGAGCTCAGGGAAGGCCTGCGTGGCAGTCTTGCAGACTGAGAGACCTGAAGTAACCACAAAGGATGGTTTGAAAATTAAATATCTTACTTCCAACAGGTTATAGTGGGCAGTCATTTTCTAAGCCAATGTTTCCCAGACAAAGATCAGCTTGATCTTTACTGAGCCCATCTGCCTTCCTGCCTCTAAGATAACCTATCTGTGAGATGTCTGAGTAACCTGTAACTTCCCTTTTCTCTGGAGCCCCTGGGGTACAACTAAATGTGGTAGGCGCCAGAACAGATGCCTCAAATTCCTTCGTTATCATGTTAATTGTTCCTGCACTCACCTAAGTATCCCAGGGCTTTCCCACCGGCTAGCTTTCTCCTGCCTCCTTACTCCATCACCAATGAATATTCATGTAACCCACCTATGTCCCTCCTTTGATTTCTATGTATAAATACAGAAATGTAACCGCCATTCTCCGGAGCATAATCTCAATCCGTTGAGGTTCTGCTTCCCGGCAATTGTCGACAGTTTTTGGCTCAAATAAACTCACAAAAAAATTCCTTTACAGGTTTCAATGGTTTTTTCGTTAACAATAGGAATTTTCCTATTTTTCAGAAGTTGATTCAATTGACCACTTAATTAAAGTGATGTATTTAATTATAAAACTATAAACTTTTAAACAATACTTAAGATTAGACAGGTTGGAACTCTACTCAAAACAGACCATGAGATGGGCTAGCTAGAGAATGAGAATTGACATGAAATTTTTGCCTCTAGACATGGAAAACTTGGATCCTGGTACTAGTAACGCAATTACCTGGTATTTTGAAGAAAGATAATTAATTCTGATTTCCTAATGCAAACATGTCAAACTTGCAGCCCACAATTAATATTTTTGTAGCTCAGCCAATATAACGGTGTATGACAGAGGTGGGCAAACTTTTTGACTCGAAGGCCACAATGGGTTCTTAAACTGGACCAGAGGGCCAGAACAAAAGCAACCTGACCATGCTGGCACTCTCATCTTGGGCTGCTGGTGAAGGAGCGGAGGGGAGAGCAAGAGAACCCTCTGCTCTTTTGGCTCCGCGGACCGGATAGAACAGCCAGATCGGCCAGATCCGGCCTGAGGGCTGTAGTTTGCCCACGGCTGGCCTAGAGGGTATTATGCTAAGTGAAATAAGTCAGACAAAGAAAGATAAATACCATATGGTTTCTCAAAACAAATGAACAAACAAAATAAAACAAAAACAGATTTAGAAACAGACCAAAGGCATGGTTGGCAGAGGGGAAGTGGCTGGGAAGATGGACCACAAAAACTTAAAAGGAAATATAGTCAATAATATTGCAATCTGTTTGCATGGTGACAGATGATTACTAGAATTAGTGGGGTGGTAACATTATAAGGTATAAAAATGTTGAATCACTATATTGTACACCTGAAACTAATATAACTAATATAATATTGTATTCCAACTATAGTCAATTAAAAAAAGTAAAAATGCCAGCTACATAAATTTGTCTGATAGTGTTGTTCACATCTTTACTGATCTTATGTATAAGATTACTAAGAGAGGGATACTGACATATTCAACTATCAGTGTTGAATTGTGTCTTCAATCCTGTAAGTTTTTGCTTTATGTATTTTGGAACTCAGTTATCAGGTGTGTATGCCTTATAATTTTATATTTCCTGATGTATTGACCATTTAATTATTATGAAATTACTCTTTTTGTTTCTAGAAATGTTGCTTTAGGTTTAGTATTAATATAATGTCTCCAAATATTTTATGACAACATTTTCAGTTTGTCTTTTTCTATCCATTTACTTTCTACCCATTTGTGTATATTTTTGACAGTATATGGTTGAATCATGTTTCTTTATTCCAATTGATAATCTCTGCCTTTTGATTACAGTATTTTTGGCCCATTCGTATTTGATATGTTTGGATTTATATCTGACATTTTATTATTTTCTGTATTCCTCATGTCATTTCCCCTTTCACTATCTTCTTTTTTGTTTGACAATATTTTTCTGCATAATATTTTCCTTCCTCTGGTGATTTTTAATGATATTTTTAGAGTTGTTCATGTAGTGATTGTGCTAGAGATTGTAAATATACATTTTATTTTATGAGCATCTTCTTCAGGTAAACACTAATGCAAATCTGGTAAAATACAGAAATTTTGTTCTGATACAGCTTTATTGCCTTCCCTTATCCTTTGTGCTACATTGACATCTATAATAATAAAAGTGTAGTATGCTAATTAGGCCGGATGTCTTTCAGGACAAAGCTGGTGCTGTGAGTGAAGCCTGGGTCCCTGGTGCCAGAGAGAAACCAATGCCAGCAGCCAGGGGGGAGGAAAGTCTACTTTTGCATGAATTCCATGCATCGGGCCTCTAATATATTATACTTAAAAATGGTACAAACCTAACTATCAGTGCTATAGTTATTGCTTCTTAGAAAGCTTCATTTTGTAAAGAAACTAAGAGAAGAAAAGAGAAAATATATATTTATTTAGTATCTTAGCTTATCAGTTCAGGAGTGGGAGGCTTCTAAACAACAAACATTTATTTCTCAGTTCTTAAAGCTGTGAAGTCCTGAATCAGGGCACTGACTTGCTTCCTGGTTCATAGACAGCTGTCTTCCAGCTGTAACTTCACATGGCAGAAGGGGGTAGTAGGGAATCTCTCTGTGGTCTCTTCTATCCTATCCTTTTCCATTATCATGACATAATCTCCTCCCAGAGGTGCCACCTCCTAATACTACCACATGAGGGTTAGAATCTCAGCATGTGAGTTTCTGAGGTAGAACAGAGCCAGTCTATAACATACAGTCATTTGTATTTACTCACATATTTTTCATTTCTTATGCTCTTTATTCCTTCCTGTGGATTCAAATTACTCTTTGGTGTCATTTTCTTTTAGCCTGAAAGACTTTCTTTAGTTCTTGTTAGGCAGTTTGCTAGAAATGAATGACTCAGTTTTTACTTATGTATGACTGTCTTTGTTTCACCTTCATTGTTGAAGGATAGCTTTGCTTTGCTGACAGATTTCTTTTTCTCCAGCATTTTGAATATTTCATTCTTCTGCCTTCTAGCCTCCATTGTCTCTGATGAGAAGTCAGCCATTAATCATATTGTTGTTCCCTGGTGTGTCATGAGTCATTGTTCTCTTGCTACTTTTAAGATTTTTCCCACCTCATGCTGTTGGTGGCTTGACTGTGATGTGTTTAAATGTGTATTATCTCTTTGTGTTGATCTTACTTGGGTTCCTTGTAATTTTTGCATCAATGTAATGTATTTTTTTCCCCATAAAATCTGGGAAATTTCCAGCAATTATTTCATTAAACAGTTTTCTTATTTTCTTTCCTTCATTTCTGTGACTACCATTGCACATATATTGGTACATTTGAATTTGTTACACTCTCTTCTGAGACTTTGTTCAATTTTATTCAGACTATTTTACTTTCAGTTTTTCTCAGATTGCACAATTTCTTTTGCTATATCTGCATCAGTGGGAAGTTTACAAAGTAAATTTGACAATGGAGATTATTATTTTTTCTCTTATTTTCATTTCTTCTCATCTGTTCTCTCAACATTTTAGTTTAAAGTGACGAAGCCCAATGAATTTCTGAACAGGAAATAAATATAAAGTGGAAACACCTTTGCCCTCAAAACCCAAGGTCTCTCTATAAGTGGAGTGAAAGGAATAATGTGGCTCAAATCAGTATAGCTTTGGAACAAAATTTGTCTACTCTACTCAGAAAAACCAAAACCACACAGTTAAAGTGATCCATCCTCTAGAGATGGTAATTAGTGACCATTTATTTATTTTTTAAGCAAGTCTTTTGTGTGTGTTTGTTTTGTTCAGGAGGGATTGGTAATCTTATTTCCTACACCAAGTGGCTGATCAAAATGTTCCTTCCAAAAACAAAGACTATTTGCCCTGGGAGGAATTCCGATAAATGCGATATTCTATTCAGACAAGTTACATATCTTCTCTTGTGAATTACTTTCCCATAATCTGTAAGTGGGGCAACAGTAGGTATCTTGTAGAGTTATTGTAAGAATTCAGTAAGTTAACATATGTAAATATTTTAGAAAAGTGTTTGGCAGATAGCAAGCATTCTCGATGTATTAGCCATTATTGTGATGATTATTTTAATAATATTTCTATGGTTGCCCTAGCTGGTTTGGCTCAGTGGACAGAGCATCAGCCTGCGGACTGAAGGGTCCCAGGTTCGATTCCGATCAAGGGCGCATACCCTAGTTGCAGGCTCTATCCTCAGTAGGGGGCATGTAGGAGGCAGCCAATCAATGATTCTCTCATCATTAATGTTTCTATCTCTCTCTCCCTCTCCTTCCCTCTCTGAAATCAATAAAAATATCTTAAAAAATAACATTTATATGGTGTTTTAGAACCTTAGAAATGTTCTAGCATGCCAAGTGAAATGGCATACCAGATAACTTCTCATTGTAGCCTTGGGCCAATCTCATGTCTCCAGAACTTGTGTTGTCCATGGTGGGAGGATGGTTCGAATGATAAGTGCTTTGAAGAATCATCATGATGGATTTATCAAGTATGAAGTTCATAGTTGCCCATAAATAGTGTCTGTACATGGTGATAGAATCAGTCAGTGATTAAGGTCACATTTCATTTTGGTTGTTTTCAAAAAAGAATAGTAAAGTCAATCATATGAAAATTTATTGTTTTTTGTAAACATTGTCAATATGATGCCTTCATCTGTCAGATCCTGATTTGTAAATGCACTGATGCAATACCAAAACGAATGGTATTTTGAATTCTTATCAGCTATTTTCACTTTAGTACCCCTTCCTTTCCTTTCAATAGTTACATTTAAGGAAGACTGAATTAATTTTAGTCGTCTCCAGTGTCCTGAATCAAAATTATAGCTACTATTAAAAGAAATCAACAAAGATATTAGGTAACATGATCACAACCATTTTGACATTTTTTGACCAACTACTATAAAATATAATCACCTTTTTGAAAACTATATCTGCTTTAAAAGCACTGAATTTATGAATCTTACATAAAACTTTCATCTAGAAAAAAATCAGTATCAATTCCCTTAACTAGGAAGCCCTAAATAACTGTAATTAGAGCAGTTGAAGTGGGCTTTACTATAATTCAGGTTCCCACAGAGGGCTTACTCAACCTTTATGCATAATAAACAGCCATTAAAGCTGAAGTGTAATCCGTGTGTGCAAAGGGCATGGGAAAGATGCTGTCCCCGGAGATAAGACTGGTCCTTCACAGAGCAGTTCAAGACAAATGCAGGTTTAAATAAAACTCTGCCTGTCTGTCTCAGCACTTCTGTTACCATGAATGTAAGTTCTGACATTATTTTAGTACATTCAAGCCTTAGATGAAAATATGCATGTAGCATTTGCAATACTCACATTTTCCTTGTCTGTTAATTCAAAGACAAATTACAAATCTCCAACTCAGTATAAAACTTACAGTGTTCAACAATATGTGAATATTATATAAACATATGTCTTGTTATTGTTTACATATATAAATATCTTTTATGATCATTTAAATAATTCCCTCAGCATTAAGTGGTTTGTTAAAGCAAGTGATGAATATGGGCCAGCCACAGGCACATCAGTAAATCTTTGTTCACTGCCTGCTTATTCAGAGTCTATTTGATTTGGAATAAGTGTTTAATAATGCTGTGCTGGTCATTATTCCACACAGTCCTAGGTAACTTGAAAGTTTCTTTGTCTTACTATTAGGTGCTGTGAAGAAAGGCATGAGGGGAATCATGGTATTGAATAGTGGGCATAAGTGAACATTTATGGTTTGCTGAGAAGTCTTGATGACTGAACCATACACCAAAAGGGGAGATACTTATTCTGACCTTTTGAGTACTGATTATCAGTAATTTCTGTGACCTCTGCCTGATTTTTTCTTTTCTATTCCAACGTGACTAAGGAGAAGAATCCTTAAAATGCTGTTTTCAGTGACTGTAGGTGACTCACAATTTGATTGTGAGGTTTGTTGTCTATGATTGGGACCTCTGGCTTGGTTTACAAGAGCCTTCTCAGATTTCTTTTGCTGTGCTTAGAATTCGTTGCTCAGATGAGGATGTCATACTGACATAACATACATTTTGCTAAAGACCATTTTGGCCCTTTATTTATTAAAAAGTATTTTTCGAGTGTTATAGTAAGTACAGGGGATAAAGTAGCCAGCATGGGTCTGTCCTTGACCTCACAGTCTCTTGGTGGTTCTGGCTCATTTGCTGTGAAGAGGCTGCACCTTGTAGGTGCCTGTATGGCCTCCATTTCGATTTCCTCATGTGTACTGCTGACCTTCCCTGAACAAATCTTTCTACTACCAGAGTCTGTGGCTTTGGGTTATAATTTGTATTGTTCTTGCTATTGACAGCCACTACTATCGAGTTTTATTTTATGAGAGGCACCGTGCCAAGTGCCTGGGAGGGAGCATTTCGTTTAGCCTGCACAACACCAGGCACTATTATTTTCTCTGTTCAACAAGAAATGAAACAAGGCTTGAAAGAGTCTAAGTACATTATTCCAGGTTACACAAGCCCTGCTTACCAGGTAGAGCAGAAACTACTACTGAAAGGAATTTTAGAGACAGGATAGGCAGTGTTAGGGAATAAAGAGGGTCCATGGGAGAGGAATGCATATGTGAAGGGCAGAAATAGCTCCAAGACACCAAAATGCTTTCACAGAGGATAAAGAAAAGTCACACAGTACGGGGGAGAGTGAAACGTATTTTCACAGAGAATAAAGAAATGCCACAGGATAAGAGAAAAGGAAGGCATACATTCACAGGATAGAGGGATGTTGTAAGATAAGGGGAAGAGACAGAGGGAGCATCGCATGGACTTTGGGCTTTGAAACTGATACTGTGTAGCAGAGTGACCAATGAAAAAAGCACAAGGGTCCTAAATTAAGGAAGGTCCCAATTAGAACTACAGCATATATAAACTGGAGGCAAAATGAATGAGAGAGATTTTTTAGATTGATTTTTTTCCCCTTGTTAGAAAGAGTGAGAGCAGGTTTCTTCTCTTTTGGGGCCCCTTCCCAGGGGTACCCCTCTCTAAGTAGAGTTTATATATGCTTCCAATAAACTTCCACATTGTTATTAAAGACTAGAGGCCCAATGCATGAAATTTGTGCAAAAAGTAGGCCTTCCTTCTCCCGGCTGCCAACACTGTCTTCCCCCTATCCACCAGCTGGCACCTGAGACCCAGGCTTCCCTCCTAGCCCCAGCTTTGTTGGGAAGGTCCTCCAGTCTAATTAGCATTTATGCTTTTATTATTATAAATGCCTTTTAGTCTGATAATTTAATCTTCAACGTCGTTGGACAAGGACCCACAGGAGAAAAGTTTGCACCCTGAACCCCACATTTCACTACTACAGTCTTACTCTAGAACTCAACTCTTACCTATTATGATAAACTTTCTCTTACTCTCTTTTATTTTCATTGTTTACTCTAGTAATTCTTAACTGAAAGAATTGTGTATATCGGGGATTGATTAAGGGAAATGTGTTAATTATTGTTTTTGAATTATAACGAGAAAAATTAAAAATATATGAAGATCTTCCCTAGAGGAAGATCTGGCCCATGGTGGTAGGAGGGATCTGTCATTTGATTTTTAAAAAAAGAAAACTGCCCCAGGAATTTTGCTTTATCCTCTCTGGTGGAAAACCAGCTGGGAACAGTTACATTTGCTACATCCTGGACAGCATTCTTCTTACTTTACTTGTGTAGGCCTCTGACTTCCAGCTGGACTCTGTGCTGGTGTTTGACTTTCATAATTTTTTTGTTCTGGGACTCTGACTCTGTTTCCTGATCCCACACACCAGATGGGAGCACTATAATTTCCAGTTTGATTCCCTCTCTCCCCTCAGCTGTTCCCAAAGAGGCTGAAGGTCTTCATTCTGGGCTCCCTCAGGGCCTCTTTCTGTTCACAGTATTAAAACATCTCCTATCACTTTCAATATTTCTCCCTTTGGGGCTTTAATTTTTAATAGGAGGTCAATAATTTTAGTACATCAGATTTAGGGAAAATTAGTTGCAGGGGAAAAAAAGGTCCTAGAAGATATATGATAAGAAATCAATTTGTCAAATTGGTGTTTTCAAGCCACCTGTGACCCATGTAAATGTTCAATGGAAAACTAGCAGAATGAACATTCTGCTGACTTTGAACATTGTGTAAATTCCTGGAATTATTTATTTAAATCTAGTAAACATTTACTCAGTTTTTAATATTAGCGCACTTAGATAGACATTACACCTGATATCAAAGTGACACATATAAACACCAGTCTTCAGAAGCCTAGAAGGAAGAACACAAATGCAACCAACAATAATAAAAAGCAGGGTTTTAAAGCAATGCCTGTGGAATCCTTGGAGGCTGTTAATTTTTTTAGTTGTAGATATCTTGGGACTTAGATCTCAAGAACCAAACATTACAGCCTCACAGGAAAAGTGATCCTTAGGCCAACAGGAACCAACCCAGAGAATGATGAGGGGGAGGAGGAAGAAGAGCAACTAGAGAGGAAGGAAAGGGCCAGCTCATGCAGTGTTGAGTACTGTCTATGTTTAATATTGTCTGTCTCTGGGCCCAACACATACATTGTGTTTCCTTGGTGGAGATGATGAATCTACTAGGAATTAGCTCCTTTTGATTTTTATTGATCTAGACCAGTGGTTGGCAAACTCATTAGTCAACAGAGCCAAGTATCAACAGTACAATGATTATAATTTCTTTTGAGAGCCAAATTTTTTAAACTTAAATTTCTTCTAACGCTACTTCTTCAAATTAGACTCACCCACGCCATGGTATTTTGTGGAAGAGCCACACTCAAGGGGCCAAAGAGCTGCATGTGGCTCGAGAGCCACAGTTTGCTGCATTGCGGTATCTTCTTTCTCCCAGCTATTCAGGGATTGACACTGAATGTGTTTCCCCAAGGTGACAGAAATGTATAACCTCTTTTAACTTATTGTTTAGCAAGTCAGTGTGATGCATACCAAACTCTGGGCAAAATGGCAGTGAAGAGAATTAGGTAGAACCATAGTTTCCATCAGTCAGCACTTCTATGTTACTGCCCATGACACCAAAAAAGGAAAAGGTAGATCTTAGCATGAACAATAATTGCCCAACTACTAGTTGACATGATTACCTCGTCTTAATATGGAAACTAGTTTTTGTATAGCCACGTCTGAGGTTTGGCAACAGTAAAGCTAGCTATTATGCCTATTAATATCCCCCCACCGCTCCCCACTGAAAACACTACCACCATATAATTGTTTTCCTTACCTCAGTCCCATCTTCTTCTCTTCATATCACCCTAACTTCTATTCTGTTATCTCAGCCTGAAAAGTTAGGCTAACGTTGTTGTTTGTATGAAGTGAAAATCTTCCTAAAATCTCCTTTCTGTTCCCTTTCCTAAGGTTTGAGTTGTCCCAATCTTGCCATATATTTATGCCCATTTTTTTTCAAGGAGACCATTCATTACCCTTCTTGAATAGAGCGAAATTTAAGTTTCCCTTCAAAAGTCAGGAATCCAGGATTCTGTTTGGATCAGTGATTTTGAAATGATTGCAGGTACATAAACTGCCATGTACTGCCCCCTTAAAAATGTAATCTGACAAAAGGGGCATGCCATTATTTATCAGGAACTACAATGAATTGCATCTACCTACTCCTCCATCTATTCGATAGATTTTTATTAAAATTTATTTAGTTTCTTGGAATACAGAGGTGACCACCACCTATAGTTGATCTGCTTTATGTATTGTCCATGCTTTATAAAGTATCATAGTCACAAGAAAATAATTAGGTTGTGCAGAGTATATCAAGAAACTTGATTTCTTTAGACCAGTGGTTGGCTCGTAAGCCACATGTGGCTCTTTGCCCCCTTGAGTGTGGCTCTTCCACAAAATACCATGTGAGGGCATGCACGCACAGTGTGATTGAATCTTCGTGGCCCATGCGCAGAAGTTGGTTTTCTGCCTGTGTGAGTCTATTTTGAAGAAGTGGCGTTAGAACACTCAAGGGGCCAAAGCCGCATGTGGCTCGCTAGCTGCAGTTTAATGACCACTGCTAGACCTTTAGTAATTGGCTCCTTAGGAGACAATGAGTTTATACTGGGTGGTATTGATTCCAACCAAGAAGCCACTCAGCTGAGAGAAATCAGCGTGGCATCTGGTAGTTAAGGAAGAATTAGCAGAGAAGCTGGGACATACAAAAAGCTTTGACAGATGATTAGTAATTAGATCAATGAAGGCAAAGAGACCTATCCTTCCAACTGCAGGAAGGTTGAGAAATAATTTCACTTCCTTCAATGCCAAGGCTGTTTTCCACCAAAGATCCTGTGTCTCTTTAGGTTCATTTTAACTGGCCCAGAGTAACCAGTTTAAAGCAAACACTGCTTTTAACTATATAATCTATCTATACTAATAAAAGGGTAATATGCTAATTAGACCAGGTTGACCGGCCATCTTCCTGACGTCTGACTTCCTTCCAGACAAAGCCATGGTGGTGGGGCCGAGGCAGAGGTAGTTAGGGGCAAGATCAAGCTGGCAGGGGAGGGCAGTTTAGGGTGATCAGGCAGGCAGGCAGGCAGAGGCAGTTAGGGGCAATCAGGCAGGCAGGCAGGCAGATGAATGGTTAGGAGCCAGTGGTCTCTGATTGTGAGAGGGATGTTTGACTAAACCAGCAGTCAGACATCCCCCAAGGGGTCCCCAATTGGAAAGTGTTCAGGCTGGGCTGAGGGAACACCTCCCCCCCCCATGCATGAATTTCATGCACTGGGTCACTACTAGTATATCATTTGTCTATAGTGAGTATGCAATACATATTTAGAGTACTGGATAGAGAAAGGGGGTAGAGATTATAATTTCCCATGGTCTTTTAGGAGGTAAATCTAATGGAGGTGGGAATGAGAAAACTATGAACCTGCAAAAATGGATTTTGTTGATTAACAAAAAGGATGTAGTGTTGATATTTTATTTTCTAGAATCATAGACTGTCAGAAACTTTGCTGTTTAAAAAAAACACTCAGTTAGAATATAATAGCCCATTTTACAAAGAGGATCTTAAAGAGAACCAGAATTACTAATTCATGTTCAGAGCTATAGATAAGGAGTTTCTAAATAAAACATGCAAAATTTATCTTACCTTTGTATTTTTCCGAGGAAACAGAACCTCGAGTCCACTTTGTCGTCCAGACAGGATGCAAACCTCTTTCATCAAGCCCTTGCTTCACTTTGAACAAATAAAAGCTCTATTTCATTTAAATTTTACCTAAACTTCACCCTTTCCATGAATCCTACAATAACCCTGCCTCTTTCTTTGTTTGATGAGAGTCATTACACAGTTGCTTTGAAGTGCCTTTCTTTGTTGTAGCAAGAAAATAAACCTATTTAGTTTCCATTTGCATGAAAACGCTGGGATAGCAATACTTACATCAGACAAAACAGACTTTAAAACAAACACTCTAACCAGAGACAAAGAAGGACCCAGTAATTCCACTACTGGGTATTTATACATGGAAACCCCAAATACTAATTTGAAAAGCCATAAACATCTCTATGTTTATTTCAGCATTGTTTACAATAGCTAAGATATGGAAGCAATTTAAGTGACCATCCATAGAAGCAAGGATAAGGAAGATGGTTTATATATACAATATCCATATTACCGAGCCATAAAAGATGCCATTTTTCATTTTGACATGGATGTGCCTTGAGAGTATTATGCTAAGTGAAATAAGTCATACAGAGGAAAAGAAATACCATATGACATCACTTACACAGAAAGAAGGTCCTCAGGTTACGTCGGAGACAGGTTCTTATGGCGCGATGTAACGTGATTTTTGCAGTAAGTCGGAACCTACCTACATAAGCAGCTATGTCACTCACATGGACACATACACAGCAGTAATGAAGTGAAACAGTAAAAAAAATTCACGAAAAGGTAACTCCTGAACTTTACATGTGGTAAATAAATAATAAAAAAAACATAAAGCACATATGTATATATGTTGAAATGACCGAACATTTTTTTAGATATAAATAAATGGGAGATGGTGACATAACCATGAAACAACATATGTCTGATGTAACCCGAGAACTGCTTGTTGTATGTGGAATCTAAAAAAAAGAAATGAAATAAAAACAGAAATAAACTCATAGATACTGAGAACACTTTGATAGTTATCAGATAGGAGGGGAGTTATGGGGAATGGATGAAAAAGGTGAAGGGATTTGATACTTAAATTGCCAGTTATAAAAATAGTCCCGGGTTCTATAAAGTACAGCATAAGGCAACAGTCACCAACCAGTGGTCCGTGAACCACTGGTGGTCCATGATGTCCGAAAGGTTGGTGACCGCTGGCATAGGGAATATAAGCAATAATATTGTATTAACGATGTAGCATGTTAGATGGGTACTACAATTACCGGGGTGATCACTTCGTAAGTTATATAAATGTTTCATTACTATGTTGTTTACCTGAAACTAATATAATACTGAATGTCAACTGCAATTGGAAAAAAATTTATTTTAACAAAAAGAAAATAAACCTATTTTGTTAGATGATAAGTTTGTCCCATGGCCTTTATTAGATTGCCTTCATCAAACCTTAATACTTTAGATCCATGACCCGCAAACTGCGGCTCTTTGGCCTCTTGAGTGTGGCTCTTCCACAAAATACCACAGCCTGGGTGAGTCTATTTTGAAGAAGTGGCATTAGAAGAAGTTTAAGTTTAAAAAATTTGGCTCTCAAAAGAAATTTCAATTGTTGTACTACTGTTGATATTTGGCTCTGTTGACTAATGAGTTTGCCGACCACTGCTTTAGGGTGAAAGGAGACTATTTTTTCTCCATCTGCTCAATAGTACTTGTTTTAAAGATTATTGATCTTTGCTTAATAATCTTTGTTTCAAATACTCTTTGTTTCAAAATATGTACACTGCCTCTAATGGAGATTAATTGATGTAAACTAGATATTTAGGTTAATTGCTCATTATAGAAGCATGCATACAGGAATGCTTTATCTTTGTCATTCCAATGCTAAGGGAATGTAGACATTTAGAAAATTTCCTACTGCCACAGGGTAGAGATTTTTGTCTCTTTTGTATAGTGAAGTTTCCCAAGCATCCCGCATGTATTTTGTTCTTACTGTATATTTATTGAAACACACACACACACACACACACACACACACACACACACACTAAAAGGTTTGATGTAGAGGACTAGAGGGACAATAGCAAACATACACTTTTAGTCTCAAAGAAACAACATAGAGACAGTTGTTTATATCACCTTGTTTGTTCTTACCTTTTATAACCTGGTAGAACACTCTCTTCCTTTATGATGCCTTCTGCATTATAATAATTTTTAATTACTTTTTTGTTACTTACAATATGAAATCAGATTCTCAGCTCGCTATTAAAAGAACTACACACCCTCACTCCATCAATCTTTTACGTTGCTATCCTGTTACTCCCTTGTCAGGGATAAGAAACATCTTTTGAAATTCTAACTTACGGTGACAGCAATTGCTCCTCAGATATTCAGATGCTTCCCTGACATAGACCCGTCCCTGTGGAGCCCAAGGACTAGTTTTGGCGGATGTGCAGTGAACAAAGTGACAAGCGCCACTTCCAGCCTAAGGAAGTTAGAAGCTGTTGTGCCTCCTTCTCTTTTTTTTCCCTCTCTAAACGATATAGCCATGTTGTAAATGAATAATTCCAAGGTAGCTGATGAGATTGCCTACATCGGAATTTATATAAGGTGCATGAGGGACAAACAAAGCTCTGTTGTGCTAATGCATTGGGAGGGTTTGTGTTATAGCAGTCTGCATTATTTACTCTGCGTGATACAGCATTCATATGCAAGCTGTTTCTCCAATCTGGGGTGCCTACTTTTCTACCTCTCCATCAGAAGCTTTTCTATTTCTCAGGGTCCAAAAATAGATCCACCAATTTTGAGAAACTTGTCTAATCGCTCTACATCAAAGGGGAAGATTGATCTGTTTTTCCCTTAGATGGCCATTTCAACATTTACTTAGAATTAGCTAGTGAGGACAATCTAGATAAACTGTTGTTTACCTCTTTCAGTGTAGTTGTACTTTGTCCCCTCGCTTCATTATGAGTTTCTGCATTTTTCACTACCTTTGTGATCCCCAAAGACCTAGGACAACATGTTTGCAGGCTTATCCTGGTGGTTAATTGCATGATAGATTTTTATCTTCTGAACATTCTAACAATGACACTTGTATTGGAAATGTCCAAGATGTTGAGGCATGTAGATATTTTTATCAATTTTCGAATAAGACTTGCTTCTTTCTAATATTTTTATCCCAATTTGAGGAAATTGAAATTGACACAAAGAATTGTGCCAAATGGTTGCAAATGACATTAGCCACTGCTATTAGCCATTGGTAATTTAAATGATAATCTAAATGGTAGTCAGAGGGAAACTGCATGTTTTCAGTGGAACTCAAGATCCCTCTCCTTGACCATGAAGATATCAGTATGTGGTGGGGCCATCCCCTTTTCCTTGTTATGGATAGACAAACCTCTTCCTGGCACTCAGTCCATCCATTTTGCCCCTAACCATTTTCACCTCAGATGTGTGTGTGTGTGTGTGTGTGTGTGTGTGTGTTTTAAAGTTCTCTTCCAAATAGATCAGAATTTTCATAGCTGACTCTCCAGCAAACTTTCTGTCTAGTCTTTGAAAAAAAATAAGTTCAAAGGGAATATGGGTGCTCTTTTCCGGAACTTTAGTGCACGCCTTGTGCATAAAACACTGAAGGGTAAGGCCATGTCTTACTTCCACCTGTTATACCCATTATATCCCCTCTCTCCTTCCCCATAATGACACAGACAAATCACGGATGGAAATCTGTGGTAGACCTTTCAGGGTCCATAATGAGTTATCCCTGAAAACAGGAATCTTTTCCAAATTGAATTGTGGAGACTAAGTTAACTGGAGTTTATTTCATTGTATACCCTTTCTTTGAAAAGTCAGGTGTAAGCCAGACTTTATTCAAAATGCCCTAGGGAAGCTGGCTGTGTAAACAGACCCTGGGTTAATGCTTTTGTAGTTTAAATAATCAGCATTGCATCAATTTGGAACTTTATAAATGAGCTTCTGAAAGCAAGGACTTACCTACAGTGAGTTATCAAGAGTTTCATGACAATTACATTTATTTGTTGTACCTATTCTTAATATTCATGGACTGACATACAATATATAACCTCCCTCTTTCCTTCTTTTCTTAATTTCTGTGTCAGCCTCTATATAACTTTCTCTCCAGTGGATCCTCCTCAGGTTTTCCTAACTTTTTAATAACTCCACCAATCTTATTTTATTACAAAGTCTGTCACAGTGTTTTGATAATGATATTGCACCATTGGGAGAAATTCTGCCTTGTTAAATAAACTACAAAACACTTTTAAATATAAGGTTAGAGTCTATGCATGGATCCAACCCTAGTCATGCTGTGAGACTCCAAATTATTGCTTTGAAATAATTTTGCATTAATAAAGAAGCAAAATTAAGTAGGAGATTGTTTTTACCTTGAGCATGCTATCACACTCATATTGTATCAATACACTGTAATTCTGGACTAAATTTGACATAAACTTCAGCTCCCACAGAGCAATTTGAGGGAGCATTGTCATTTCCGGTAGAACCTATATTCTGAACCTCTTGTCTTGTTTGAATAGATTAGATAAATAATAGTAACAGATTCCTAAACGCACCCTAGGAGAGATTGAGCAAACATCTACATTTCTTAGAAAAATGCCAGGTGTTTTGTAAACTCTCATTTAATATGTGACAATCCACAGAATAAATGAGCCTGCCTGAGGTCAACACCTGTTAAGAGACAATAGCATCTGGGCTTAGGACTCTCTGGGTTAGTCTTTTCCAGTGCACTTACTATCTCTAAGCTCAAGAACTATAAATGGTCCATTTTGGATCTTATAGGCTTGATGAAAATTTTATTTTCTCCATGATAATTTTGACTGCATTAAGTAGAAATTGACAATAATATAAAGAGAGACTAAAATGTACACTCTGGGCATAACACGAGAGATAGCTATGAATTCTGCTAATGACTCATCTGTTTTAAACAGTCATGAGGAGCCGAAACCGGTTTTGCTCAGTGGATAGAGCGTCGGTCTGCGGACTGAGGGGTCCCGGGTTTGATTCCGGTCAAGGGCATGTACATTGGTTGCAGGCACATCCCTGGTAGGGGGTGTGCAAGAGGCAGCTAGTCGATGTTTCTCTCTCATCGATGTTTCTAGCTCTCTGTCCCTCTCTCTTCCTCTCTGTGGAAAATCAATAACATATATTTAAAAAAAAAACAATCAAAAGAAAAGAGCTTCTATGTAAGAAAAAATTTGAAGCAAAGATCCATTTATTTTAGGCTCCAGATAGTACTGTACAAGACAGTACAGCCCAAGTAAAGTAGATGACTAGGAGGACTAAGGACCTATGCTTTCTTGCTATTTTAAGGAAGCATTTAAAGAGAGATTCTTTTATTCAATTGGATTCTGATGAAATCAACAGCAATTTATCCAACACATATAGAACCCCCCCCCAAATATTTCATTTTGAGGAGCACCAGCTGTGAAAATTGTATAAAACTAAGGACATTCCAACTAAAAGCTTTACCTGGCCAGCTGGCTCACAGAGTTGTTCTGCGCAGATGTGTTGTTCAGCACACACTTAACAATTGTCAGCTATTACTACTCCTAAGGGAGAGAAAAGGTAGAGAGACGGTCCTTCTTGTTTTCCATGCCGGCCTCCATAGAACTTTCTCTCCAATGGACCCTCCTCTGTAATTGTCTTATCACACCTGGAGCCTTTCATTTTGCCTCATTCAACCAAATTTCTTGTCATCTTATATTCCCCAGTAGATTGTGAGCTAATTAGATGGGAAAAAAAGAGCATTTTTTTCTGTTCTCACCACAGAACCCAGCATGGTGCCGTACATGGAGTATTGAATGCAGGGAAAAGAAGAAAGGGGAGGATGTAGAAAGCAAGCAAGAAATTATATTTTCAAATAATGACTTACATGTATGAGTTTTTGGCATAGTCCAAGTTCGTCACAAAAACTCTCTTATTGAATTCTAACAATAATTCTGTAATGTTGGCATAATTCTCTCCAATCTGTGGATGCGGAAGTTGAGGCTTGGAGAGGATAATTTAAAATATCAGTCAGCAAGTTTTATGTTTTAACTCTATAATTCTATGTTCCATCCAGTATTCAATAATACCTCTAGGGAAGGAAGAGTGAAAGGAAGGATGAAGTAGGAAAGAAAGGCAGAGAAAAAACTTTGAAGGAAGGAAGATGGGAAGAAAATAAGTTAAGGAAGCAGGAATGAGGGGAGGGATTTTTTTTTTAACCTGGTCAGTAATTAGGAATATGCTTTTACTTACAGCAAGCTATTGCAGTTTCTATCTATATTTTTTTGCATGTGGACATTTAAAGTCTCAGATACTACTGAAATTATAGGGCATAGGTGAGCTCTTATAACATAGCTTTGAAGAAATTCCATTCAAGTGAGTTTTGTGGTGTGTTTTTCTCTGGGAGAGAAGATGGCATACATATAAATAAAATTTAGAGCTAATCCCCAAACTACCACCTTAACTAGGCTGGGACTGAGGCTATGAAGAGAGGGTTACAAATTAATTGCCTTTAACCAATGAAAAGGTTTAAACCAGGATGTTGGCCTATTTCATGGTTTACCAGTAGTGTCGTTCTATTGAATTTCTGGTAGAGAGACAGAGCAATGCCCAAGCTCATTAACAGAACCTGAAAATTCCGATTTCACATTGTTCCCCGTCATAAAATGATGTATTGTTTTAATTTTCACCACAACATTTAATATATTAAGAAATGTTACTCACAAAGACCCCATGTAGGGTTTTGTTCTGTTAATCTAAAAATAAGAAACCAAAGTGAGAGGTAACAAGCATTTATTCGAGATCATAAGAATTACAATCCAGGGGGCATAGATTCAACCAGAAACCAAATTGTGTCCCAATTACAGGGTGAAGGCAAGGTTGTTTTGTTCTTCTTGTTGTTTTTTAAGAAAAGAAAGGGTAATAATTACATGAATAGAAGGAGGGAATTTATCTTGGTGTTAACAAACTGAGTTACTATTTAGCCTCTTGTGGCTGGTTCCTGATTCTGTCTTCAGAAAGAATGTCCATCTGGTGGTCAGGAAGTCTGCTTTCCTGTTAGTTTAACAAGCAGTTGTTTTTAAGAATGTTGGATTGATTCAGTTCAAAGATGATTTTGCTTGGTTCAAACATTCTAAAGGTTCAAGGAGCAAGATGTGTAAGCAGTTCTTCTGGTTGGCTGCGGTGGCACTATTTTAACCCTCAAGATGTGTGAAGTGTTACACTCTTATATAAAAGAAACAGACAAGTTAACGTGACTATTTTAAATGTACACATTGAATGATGAATGAAGCACAAATTTGTTTCAAAAAATGATGAGTTGGGTCAGGAGCTTGAAGAGTGAAGGAATTTCTAAGAATAAAAGAAATTACAATATGGCATGATAGCTGTGGGCAGACCTCTCTGCTGTCAGCCCGATGGTGGAACTGACATAAGGTAAAGGTGACATAGGACGTGAAAGAGTGTCTGCTGGTAATGAGAGAATGGTTATCCTTGGCTGTTTAACACTTGTTAGGGCATTGCACTGACCAAATGCTGAAGGAATTACGTCCAAAGGTACACATTTTTAAAATGAATAACTTTTAACTTTAAAAAATTCTAAAAATCATTTTAGTATGTGCTTTGAAAAACAAAATTCAAATGAAATATTTTCACCATTCACCTGATGAAGGTCTCATGTGAGATTTCCTCACGATCTAAAGATTTAATTATTAGTTTTTGACAGAAAAATTATGAGATCTTAGAACTTTGTTTTAAAATATATTTTATTGATTTTTTTTTCAGAGAAGAAGAGAGAGGGATAGAGAGTTAGAAACATTGATCAGCTGCCTCCTGCACACCTTCTACTGGGGATGTGCCCGCATCCAAGGTACATGCCCTTAACCAGAATAAAACCTGGGACCCTTCAGTCCGAAGGCCGACACTATCCACTGAGCCAAACTGTTAGGGCAAGATCTTAGAACTTTTTAAAACCAAGTCCTTTCTGATGGTTTTTGAAAATAGGACATGTCAGGAAAGCTACAGCTTTGTATTATATAATATAGTTATATTACATAATATAGTGTATTATACTATTTGCCTTGAAGAATAATATAATTTTAAAGAAAAGTCCATGCAAATTTACAATAGAATAAAGTTTTCATTGAAAAAAATAAAAGAAATCATATTAAATTCAGGGAGAGAAACATCTCAGAAACATTAAAATGTTACACTTTGTACTATATACAGTTATTTGGTTGAGGAAATCTTTTCAGAGGATTGGGATTTGAATTGTGAAGGAATTTTTAAAAATGAAAATAAATGCAAAGAAGCAAAATAGAAAACTGCTGGTCATAGCAAAATTAAATAGACTGGTGACAGGACCAGCATAGTGATTATGTGGAACAGGCTCAGGGATCCAAACCTCCTGATTCAAGTGTAGCCTCTGCCATTTGTATGACTTTGGGCAAGTTACTTAGCCTCTCTGTCCTTTCTCACTTCATCTATAAAGTGGGGATAATAATAGTACCCATTTCACATTATGGTGTGAGGATTAAATGAAATGTATGTGTTACATAAGAGAGTACTTGACACAGAATCTATAATAATAATAAAAGTGTAATATGCCAATTAGACTGGACAGTTGAATGACCTTGAGTACGACCTTCCAGATGAAGCCAAGGCTGCGAGGACTGAGCCCCTTGCACAGATTTTGTGCATCGGGCCTCTAGTATGTTCTATAAAAGCATTTATTGTTACGTTATGAGAGGTGTTGAGAATACTGCCAGATCCCTGAGAAGCCAAATAACAGGGTGAGGAGGTAATAAGAGCAAACATTAATTACACCTCTGTTGTGGGAGAGGAAGATGAAGAGATTCACAAGCAAATTTCAGCCCTACTTTATTCCACATGCACACATGAGTGTGCGCGCATGCGTGAAAACACACACACACACACACACACACACACACACACACACACATACTGTTTTTATTTAAAGATGTAAAGGAAAAAAATTAACATTGTTAAAATAGTCATTTAAAAAAGATTATAAATATTTCATAGGAAGAGAACAATTTGAAAGTAAGTTTAAGGCCTCTAATAGAGAACAACATTATATTTTCATAATTTGTAGATATCAATGAAGTTTTATTTTTCTATAGATTTAACATAAGTTTTACCCATTGGGCATCGAATTATTTGCTTCTAATATGGTTTTTATTTTCACTCTTCCCAGTTGTCATCTACCTAAAAGGTAGACTTCCCAGGTTACTTTTAGGTGCACACTCTGATATGTGAACCTTTTCTCTATTTTCATAGAAAGAATTGGATACAAATTGTTATCACAAATTTAAGGAGTATATGAAACAGAGTGGAGAAAAGGAGAAAGAACAAAGGATTGAAGGAGATGAGAGCTGACTTTAGAAGAAATGATTGAATATGCACATTATACAATAGAAATGGTTTTCTCAACCTCTGAGGATATTTCAAGTGAATCCAGAATAGCAGAGACTAAAAAGAGGTTTGAATCTTAACAGGCCACTGGACAAAATAAATACTTAGGCTATCAATTAAAACAGCAAGAGAATGAATTATGCCTTGAAATTTAAGCAAGTAAAATTTGCCTTGAATGAAAGGCTCAGGAGGTAATTAAAATGAAATTAAAGCCTCTGTTTGTATAGGAGTAGTGGCCTTTATTATTTCTGAAAATGTTAGAGAGTAGTTTAAATAAAGAGCTTGATTTGAGGTTTAATTTAGTTTTAGTATGACCTTTGTTAGAGCCATCTCTGAAATAGCAACATATGAAGGGAGAAGCCTTTACTTGGGCACAACATGGGGGCAGAATTTACATGGGGACAGAATTATCAAAGAGGAGGGAGGCATGGGAAACAAGTTTACCTTAGGTGGAAAGCGGAAGCTATGGGGCCGAGAGGGGAGGAAGGGCCTAGCCAAGTACTACCCCTACCTGGAAATAGACAAACAAAATCCTTGTGAAGTCTTGACTTGGCTTCCTTTCCTTAGACTTTGTCACACCCATATTCTCTGGCTAGTTTAATGCTAGGGAGAGTAATATTAATCAACTGATTCCTAGCAACTACCTTTTTTGGAGTTCAAAGGGGATCTTTAATTTCTGTTTGCTTTAGAACTAAAACAGCAAGTGGATTGTCTTTAAAAATGACATCGAGAAAGAAAAGCTATGTGGAAAGGCAGGACTGTTATGTTCTTGAAAAGCCCACCCACCAATGCTTTCAAGACTATTGCTAAGGTAAGGAGACTGGAGAGAGTCAATTGAAGTCAATTAGATATTAACGTTTAAAAATGTAAATCTTAGTTCTCCACCTAGATCAGTAAAAGAGCTGATGTCCAATGTTTGAAATAGTAACGAATTTTTAAAAACTCTTGGCTTGAAGCAATAAAAAATATATATGTATATCTATATATCTATCTATATCTATCTATATCTATCTATATCTATCTATCTATCTATCTATCCATCCATCCATCCATCCTACTCTTTGAAACAGCATGGAGGGATCTGGAGAGCAATATGCTAAGCAAAATAAGTGTCAGAGAAAGACACATATCACATGATCTCACTCATATGTAAGTTCTCATGAACTAAATAAACTATTAAACAAAATAGACCCGGAGAAAATAGAAGCATGAAACACTGTGGAATCTCAGAGGGAAGGTGAGGGTGGGTTGGTGGGAAGAGATCAGCCAAAGGACTTGTATGCATACCGAATGGACATAGGCAATAGTGTGGTGAAGGCCTGGGGTGGGCTAGAAGTGGTCAATGGGGAGAGGGGAGAAGGGGATATATGTAATACTTTAAACAATAAAAAAAAATTAAACTGCAATTTAAGGCACACATACACACACAATAAATAAATAAAAACAAAAACTCTTGCTTGAAATTTCAATTTTGAGGTTGAGGTAAATTTTAGAGTGAAGAAACACATATTTGAGGATGTGATACTTCATTTGTTTTTCATGTGTACCTGACCAAAAGACATGAGGACTGTATTTAAAAGGAACAGAAGATAAATCCACATTTTTGCCACTTTTTTTCTCAATCAGTATAATTCTTTCTATTCTACAGTCTGAGTTATATAATTCAATTTTGTAACTGACCCAATATTTTTAAAGACATAATTTTATCATTCACATCTCTAAGTATGGACAGAGTAGGCAGCCTCTAGCCAATGCTATGTGAAGGGTGCACAAGGCTTTGTTCTTCTCTAATATCTGACCCACAAGTCTTCAAAGCAAACATGTGCTTCCCTGACCATACTAAACTTAGGACCATTGGAATATTTTCTGTGGGTTTGTCCTTACAGATAATGGTGTCTTGTCACTTTAAAAATGCATATGCATTTCATGTGGAAGAATAGCCTTAACTTTGATGAAGGTATTTCCTATTAGAAAATAAACACTTGTTATGCATCATGTTTATTTCATCTTGGAAGAAATAAAGAAGCTAACTCTAAGAGAATTGTTAATGTAAATCTTACTGGATGAGAGAAGGTGGGGAGGACAATATGTAGTGAGACAAATAGAATAAGCTCAAGGAGAATTCCTAGGGAGAGCTCTGGTTGGAGCATTTGGAGTGGTAAATCTACAATTGATTGCTTTTCATAGGATATTCTTAGATATGAAATCTGAGAGGGGAAGACTTAATGATAGAGTGGTTATAAAAACAGTTAATGAACAATAAAAATGGTAAGTTCTCTCCTAGGGATTACATGCTTAAAGATGCATAATATGTGATTCTTGATCTTAAGTTTATCAATTGGATAGCAGGTGCTCTTTAAAAAAATGCCTACACACAAAATGTGAAACGTGCGATGTGAGCACAATTCCAAGTAATGTTAGAAGAGAGCTCATTCATTGTGTTTAGGGCAATCCAGGAGGTCTTCACAGAGAAAGTACTCTTTTAGCAGAATCTTAAAGTGTAGATAGCAGTTTACCAGGCAGAGGAGAAAGAAGGAAATTCCTGGTGTGGACATGGAAAGGAAAATCAGAAGGTATTCAGGAAATAATGGATTATTCTGTATGGTAGAAAGTAGAGTTTATAAATAAGAGGGCCTCTAGCATAAGGATTAAAGGTAACAGCAGCTGGCACTTACACAAGACTAGGAATAGTGCCTGCTCCCATAATACAGACTAGAAACACTCAAGTTCATGGGACATTGACATGAGTACACAGAAGGGATCTGCCTCAGTAAGAGAGGAATAATTAGCCATGGACTAATCACTTCTCTGGCTCCAGTGAACAAATCTTACTGTAAAAGCAAGTTCCAAAAGGATGGACCTAGTTCCAAGTAAACTTAACTGTTCATAGAACAAACTCAAGATTATTTATAGAGATATAAAAATATCCAGTGCCAAACAAGGTAAAATTCAGAATGTCTGGCATCTAATCTATAATAATAAAAGCATAATATGCTAACTAGACCAGACAGATGAACAGAAGAATTACCATCCCAAATGACCTTCTGGGCCAAGTGTGGTGCTGTGCTGTGGCTGTGAGGGCCAAGGCAGCCACCGCGGCTGTGAATTTTGTGAAGCAGGCCTTTAGTTAAAAATAACCGTGCATCCAAAGAAGCAGGAAAATACTTTCCATATTGCAGAGGTATGTAGATAAATCAGACCTAGAACCAGAGTGATACAGGCTTTAGAATTAGCAGTCTATGACATTAAAAATTATAAACATAACCCATATTTCCAAAATTTAAGTGGAGATATGGACTATATGAAAAATATGCAAGTTGTGCTTGTAAGGATGTCACTACAATGTCTGAGATATAAAATCCACTGGATGGGATTGGTAGCAGATTAGATATTGCAGAATAAATGATTAGTGAACTTACAATTAAAATAGCAAGTGTTATCATTACACACCTATTAGTCTAAAATTGAAAAGATTGTCCATACAAAATGTCCAGAAGTGAAGCAACTGGAACTCTTTTACACTCTGTGCTCAGTCAAACAGTGTAGTCACTTTGGAAACTGTCAGTTTCTTAAAAAATTAAATGCACACCATCCAGTTGTTTCACTGCTAAAAGCATGTTTATACAAAAACTTATACTTACTGCTATAACTGTTTTGTTTTTAATAGTATAAACTAGAGACATCCCAAATGGAAATTTTGTATGGTTAATTTATGTTGATTATGAGCATGGTCTCATGCTTTAAATATGTTAAAACATATCACATTGTACACACTAAAAATACAGTTAGTTATATGTTAATTACTTAACTTAGTAATACTGCTTTTTATTTTTAAAAAGATCCTTTTGGGGTGGAAAAAATAATTACACTTAAAAGTCTGAAGTGAGCCTTTGCTTTTTAAAGACATTGACACATATTGATTTGTAAACATTTTTAGAATTATATATGCATAAAAATACAAAGAAACTCTTTTATTCAGAGACTTGATTTTCTGCTAACACTGCACCTGAAGCACAAATTCACCATTTAAAAACGAAACAAAGTAGAGGCGAAAAATAGAGGTCAGGAATGCAAGGCATGCTAATTCAAAATGTAATCTTGACATTTGGTTGAGATAAATATCTTTCCTTCTGCATTTGTACAGAATTGAAAATTGACTAGGACATTAGTGAGAACACCCAAAGACTATTTACTGGAGCTGAAATGTAAAAGTGAAGTGGCAAGGGATCCATGATTTATGAATATAGCTTGGTTCAGTCAAAGGAGAAGTGAATTTTAATATCTCAAGCATATACCTTGCTAAATAATTTCTCATTGTAAAATTGGCTGGATGAGCTGAAAATTGGCCAAAAAGAAATGTAGAACTGGTATCCAGGAAAAGCTAACAGGGCAATTAGACCCCTCCTTGTCAGTGTTAAGATTATTTGCTATCATGCACTCACTTTTATTTGACCTGATATAGTTAAAAAAAAAAACTCTTATAAGTAGATTTTCATCCAATATCTCTCAGTCACTTTCTTCAAGAATCTGCCCTTTACATTTATAGTCTTTGAGGTCAATAAAATCATGATCTTAAGTATATGTAGTTCTTAATTTTATATAATCAACCTTATTCACTGATTATTTTAAATCTGTTTTGGCATTTATACTTTCCTGATATTATCTACTCAATCAAACATCATTATCCAGGCTCCCAAGATCTTCAATTTTTCCCTTTTGGCTACCTTTCTTTGGCTATTTCTCTGGTAATTTACAGTCGTGTGTGTGTGTGTGTGTGTGTGTGTGTGTGTGTGTGTGTGTGTTCTCTCTTTCATGGTAAAATTAAACATAGTTAATGTTGAACAGTAAATTAACTTCTTGTTAGCAGCTTAATAAAAATACTTACTAGGAGAAGGTAACATGAATAAAAGTGAGCTTAAATTTTTTCTGCCATTCAATTATTTGCAGCTTGCCTTTTACCTGAATTTGTGATTGGTCTTCATTTTAGTGACTGTGCATATTTCTCTTGTTGTCATTTCTTTATATCATTTATAATAGGTTTCTTTTAAAACTTGCTACATGTCACTTAGAGACCAAGATCCTATCACAAACAAATTTGTATTTGCTTCCTAAGTGAAGATAGTTATTCTGTTGTGCTTTTGCTGTGTGTGAACTACAAATGTGAGCATTGGTTTAGGGGCAGGGTGAGGAAGGACATGGTAAAAGATTGTTAGTGAAATACAGACTTATTGATTAGTTTAATCAGCAGAATATCAGCTGTATCCACCTTAGATGGGGAAAATGTTATTCAGGAGGACTGGAAACTATATTATTTCCATAATGAGGCAAGGGCTAAAATGAATCAGTCTTTTTTGAAATGATTTTTGATTGTGCAAGTGTTCCTAGGAGTTGGGAGGACCAGATGCAGAGAACACAGGTGGGGCGACAGTTAAGAATTATCTACATATTTTAGGTTCAGCAGCACCTCAAGTCATTCAAGCTCACTTGTCTACATTAGGACCTGAAACAAACTTTGATTTTTCAGTGTAATTAAGTTGGGAGGCATATACGAGGAAATGTGTATAAAACTTTAGTATTATCATATTCCTATCCTTTGCCTTTGGTTTTTTTCTTATTTGCCAAATATGATTTCTTGGACAGGTCTTGCTTAAACAATTTTGTTGAACCTCTTATAATCACAGTCTAAGACAGTTCTATAAAACAAGCAGTAAATAGCCATTCCACTCATACTATTTAAAATCCTGTAGCAAGTGCTTAAGTGATAAACTTATAATGTGTATACTAAAATAAAATTTTGTTTTGAAAATGGAACATGCAACTAACCTGCAACCTCAACATTTTAAAAGAAACAGTACTTTTCTCTTTATAATCCTAATATATAAAAACCAGGGTCCATAACATCCAAAATGACCTAAAGCTTGAAAGACCGGAAGCCAGTGCTGGGTTGCTGTTGTGACCCAGCATTGACTGCTGAGCTTACTGCAGATCAGGCCCAAAGAAAGGCCTGAAGAGAGAGAAGCATGGTCTGATCCGTAGCCTCTGTGGCAGCTGTTGATCAGCCCTTGCCTCTCTCTTTCTCTTGGGGCCTGGCCAGCAGCTGTGCATCTCTATCTCTCGCCTCCACTGGGGCTGCTGATCAGCCCCACCTCTCTGACCAGGCCCGTTGATAGGCCCAGTTCATATGTGAACTGCGAAGGCAGAACCTGAGGTGGGGGCTGAGGAGGGGTTTTAAGGTGAATAGCTGTTTGGTGTAAGGTGAAAGAAAGTGGCTCATTTTTTAATGACCCGTTTGGCAGTATAGTGCATATGGCTGGCTATCAGTCCAGATATAGGGATTATCTATTTTTGTCTGCCAAGGGCATATCTTCCTGGCATAGAAACCAACCAATCAGAACCAAATCTGGGTGAAGTGCGAGGAGCCAATGGCTGCCTAGGGGGCAGAGCTTTTGACACTGACTGACATAGAAACTGACCAATCAGAACCTAATCTGGGTGAATTGGGAAGGCAGAACCTAAGGTGGGGCTGAGGAGGGGTTTTAAGTGCAACAGCTGCTTGGTGTAAGGTGTAAGAAAGTGGCTCATTTTTTTAATGACCCGTTTGGCAGTATAGTGCATATGGCTGGCTATCAATCCAGATATAGGGATTATGTATTTTTGTCTGCCAAGAGCATCTCCTCCTGATGAAAAAGGCTCCCTATGCCCCTGTTTAAGCAAAGCAATATTATTCTATATAATCTATCTATACTAATAAAAGGATAATAGACTAATTAGGTTGGGTGAACCGTCCATCTTCTAGATGTCTGACTTCCTTCCAAACAAAGCCATGGTGGTGGGGGCCAAGGCATAGGCTATTAGGGACAATCAGGCAGGGGAAGGCAGTTGGGAGTGAGATCAGGCCAACAGGGGAGGGCAGTTGGAGGAGAGATCAGGCTGTCAGGAGAGGGGATTTGGGGCAACCAGTCCAGCAGGGAAGGGCATTTGGGGGTGAGATCAAGCTGGAAGGGGAGGACAGTTGGGGTGAGATCAGGCCAGCAAGGGAGGGCAGTTAGGGGCGATCAGGCAGGAAGAGGCCACTAGGGGCAATCAGGCTTGCAGGAGGGCAGTTGGAAGTGAGATCAGGCCATCAGGAGAGGGCAGTTAGGGGCAAGATCAGGCCTGCAGGAGAGGGCAGTTGGGGGCAATTAGGCAGACAGAGGCAGTTAGGGGTGATCAGGCCAACAGGGGAGAGCAATTAGGGGCAAGATCCCTAGTGGAATCGGGCCTAAACCAGTGGTCGGACATCCCCCAAGCAGTCCCCTGTTGGAGAGGGTACAGGCTGGGCTGAGGGACTCACCCCAACCCCATGCATGAATTTTTTGCACCCGGCCACTAGTAAGTACTAAGTAAGACCATTTGTGGCAAATGAATATGAAGTGCTCTACCCTACTGGATCTTGTTCAGCATTGACATTCATTTTGCCAATAAAAAAATCCTAATGATCTACAGCATAATTAATCACAAACTATATTAATGTGAACTAAAAGTCTATACTTACTTTAAGGTAACTAAGGAAGTGAGGAGAATATTATGTAATTTATAATGCAAATGTGACTTCCTGTCTTTGGAGATTTGAGACATTATAGTCTGTTACCTTAGGGAAATGGGTGATGGAATTTTAAAAGCAAGAGAATAAATTGACAGCCTTGTAATTTTCTGAGAGTACTTACTCCTCAAGTGGCAGCAATTATTTTAAAAGATTATTGTGAAATATGTGCTTATATTTTAACTGTCTGCCTATAAATGTACTGTTCATCATATGTGAAGATGTTTTCATCCAGCCTCAGCAGTGGTGACACACCTGGACTACCCATCCCCTCTGGCTTTCCCAGTTCTAGAATGTCACTCAAGCCAAAAGGCTTTGGGGGATTATAACCCATAGATTGCAATACCCTTTGAAGAGAAAAAGAGGGTCCTCAAAACCTTATCCACAAGCATCACATTTTCTTGTAGCTGGCCAACTTTTAAGTGGATTAATGAACAAAATGTACAAACCCTTATTTTACAGATTTAGAAAAAAATTTGGAGTGCAGATCATAATTATACTAGAGGGCCAGTGCACAAAATTTGTGCACGGGTAGGGTCCCTAGTGGCTGGCAGGGGCCTTCCTTCATTCCATGCTTCCCCCTGGTGGTCAGTGCATGTCATAACAAGTGACTGAACTACCAATCCTGAGGGAACACTTTGCATATCCGGCTTTTATATATATAGATTGGTCTGAGGATACTATATATCAAGTCATCACAGTGATGTATATGATGCTTTCTCTTTTGACTTGGTAGAATGTTAGAATTGCTATTTGCTGAGCCCTTACCATGTGCTAGGCATGGGAAATACAATAATAATGAAAACCACCAGCTCTTTCGTATAAAGTTAGTTAATTACTTCCAGACAAAAATGGAAGTAATCAGATTCCCATCCGAATGTACCAGTTGAGATTACAGAGCTCTCTTGGTTCTGCTTGGATATATTGATCCCCTTGGTCCATGCCAGGATCATCATAAGAGCTTCTGAATGGGTCAAGAGGAGGCTTTGCTGCTCTGTTAGAAGAGTTTGGCGCCACCTGCCCTGTGATGACCCTACAACCTGGAACAAGGTCAGGTCTAAGGCTTGTGAGTGAGGATACATAAAACTTTAGCATGCTCTTCAATTCTTGGTACTTCTGAGTGCCTGCTGATGGACTCAAGTTTAATTACATCAGAAAGAGCTGCTTTATATCCTTACAGAGCTTCTCCATCACCACCTGCTTGCAGGAGGTATGGTGGTGAAGTGGAAAGAATACAGCATGTGGGTTATACTAATCTCAGTTGGAGTTTTGACTGTGGAATTTGGAGGCCTTATGGTCTTTGACCATTCACCTAATCACTCCAAGACAAATTTCTCAGTCACAGATTTATCATAATAATAAACACATTGATAGGGCTGTTTTGAGGGTATTAATTAAAAAAAAATCAGCTCGGTGTGACTCAGTTGTTGAGTGTCATCCTATGCATCAAAAGGTTGCTGGGTTCAATTCCAGGTCAGGGCACATTCCCTGGGTTGCAGGTTCGATCACCAGTAGGGTTCATGCAGGACACAACCACATTGATGTTTCTCTTTTTTTCTTTTCCCTTTCCCTCTCTTTCAAATAAATAAAAACATTAAAAAACAACAACAACACAAGATGTGCTGCTCTATAAATTGAAAGGAATTTCTGAAAGGCTAGCTGTCTTAGAGCCATTTTTAGAAAAGAATCAGTAGTATACATCGAATACTGGTAGAAAATAGATGAATGCCCATAATGAAATATATTTTTCTACAGATGACACCGATGGAGTTAAGTTCAACTAAGAGGGAGGCTTGCAATGGTTTAAATAGTAAATTACATAGAGGGTAATTGCTTCTCTTTTCAAATGTGAGAAGAAATTCTCGTATACTTTTTTTTCCTTGCGTACTTTTTGAGTCAGAGTCTTAATATGATTGTATGATATTCACTATCTATATGATTAAAATATAATTTCTATTTAGCACTGCAGCATGTGAAAACTGATGGATTTATGGTCAGAACATGTGGTGTGTGTGATTGGGATTTTCTGATAAAATATGGGATGTGTGACACTATGTCAGCCATGGACAAACTATGGCCCGCAGGCCGGATCCAGCCCGTTCGGCTGTTCTATTCGGCCCGCGGAGCAGAAAGAGTGGAGGGTTCTCTTTCTCTCCCCTTCGCTCCTTCACCAGCAGCCCAAGATGAGAGTGCCAGCATGGTCAGGTTGCTTTTGTCCTGGCCCTCCCGTCCAGTTTAAGAACCCATTGTGGCCCTCGAGTCAACAAGTTTGCCCACCCCTGCACTATGTGCACTTCAGAGGGCCTTCGGGCCATGGAGGAATGCAGGGCTGCTGGAAGGGCAAGACACACTCTGTTCCCGGCAGCTAAAACTGTTCTCTGTCCAAAAGATACTTTTCCTTCTTGTTGTGTGAGACATGTCCTACATACTGTGTCCCAATGAGGCTTCTAAGAAACCTGCGTTTACGTTTCAGAATTTGCCATTATTGTCAAGTCCTAAAAGCTGTATGCATTCTGACCAGTAACATCAAACTGGAGCCAGTTTCCAGATTTTTTTTCCATTGAAATGGAAATGTTTATTAACAGGGAAACATCCAGATCTGACATTGAAGAAATGTCAACAGGGTGCATGCACTATGAGGAAATGAATCTTTATAGCAACACCCACTACCTCGGATTTCTTCAAGTTACCCATTTATTCTCAAATAACCACAAATTTCCAGTCCGCCGTGGGCATTGCTAAGTCAGGTCAGGAGATGTGCTGGTCTGCAGAGGCCGACTTGGGAAAAGCTGCTTTGCACACAGGCAGCCTCATACCACGAGCGCTAGGACACGGAGCCTCAGGGATGGATTCGTCTTTGCCCTGCGGGGTAGAATAACAAATGTGTCATTGAAAAAGAAGTTCTGCTGTGAGTTAGAAAACGATGTGACTAGATTAATTATTACAACGATGAAACGGTTATATTAGTAATACTTTCTTGTTGCCGGTAAATTTTAAAAATAGAAATGATTAAAAACGATTTTATTGAAGAACACTGGACAGTGAGAGCCGAGGAGTAGTGATATTACTAATAGCTGACACATTGAACTAAAACTTTATGCCATCCTCTGTTCTGGGTTATTGGCTTTATCTGTAATTGTCATAGAAGATCTGCTGTGTGTATAATATAAAATATAAAAATTGGCTTTGAGAAATCAGGTCATTTGCCTAGGATTACTAAGTCAGTAAGTGTTGTTCTGGGGCTCACAATGGTTAAATTTCTTCATGACTACATGGCATTACCTCCTTCCCATCACGTGCTTTCGACCTGGGCTTTGTAAGCAAAGAGAGGCGGTAGGAGTAATGAAGGGGGGTACACTCACAAACGTTGGTATTTGTCAAAGTGATCTGATTTACATAGGGATGATGCTGTTTGGGTAATGACTCGGAGCTGGCCTGCATTCTTCTCCATTGATTCTCCCCAGGTCAGTATGGTCAGAAGGCCATGTTGGCAAGTAGAATATATAATCTGGTTTTTCAGTTAGAAGCTGTTTACAGTTTAGGCATGCGCAAAGCTTTGTTACACTCCCTGGCAAGAATGTGGAGGATGTTAGTGCTTAATCGCTAATCATTTATAGAGAATCTCTAGTAATTTCTTTCCCACTCTGGCCATACCTGGAACCAAAGTTGAGGGCTGCTTTTAGCCTCGGCTGTTGTACTGTCATATGGGGTCGCACTGTGGTATATTTGTACACACTTTTTTCTTCCTTTGGAAATTTTATTACCCACAGTTTCCACTCGTCACCCCCACCTCTTATACCCCTGAACACCACTGAAGGTTCTGATTTAGTCCCACGTCTCTTTACCAGCCCGCATTGATGCTTGTCGTGTTGTGATTCTGATTACCAGAAGAATGTGCCCTTCAGATGACAATTGAACATTGTTTTTTGGTTCTTAAAAATAAAGGAAAAAAATATCCTGCAAGCTCAGAGAGAATGTCAGGGACACTGCATTTATTTGTGTATCTTTACAACGGTCCTCATACACTCCCAGACATACTATAAGGCAAAATAAAGACTTGTTGATTGGTGCCTTTTTACAAATCGTGCTCACTTCACTTTATTTTAAAACCTGTCTCCTGTATGGCTTCCCACTGCTCTGGGTGATTTGGGCATAAGGCCCCTGTGACCTCTCAAGATCTCATTCAACAAAGAAGATTGCAATCATGAAAAGCTGAGGTATTTTATATTAAGAAATGTCTTTTAAATGGATGTAATTTAAATCTTATATTCTTTCTTTCCTATTTTCTCTCGCTAAATGCGCTGTAAGTATACTTCAGTGTATTGAGATGACCCCTGTTCCTTGCATTTTCCCCACACCAACAGTTCATTGTATTTTGTTTATAAACTGCCATTCCCCAGAAAGAGGTGGCACATTTTAAATGAAGAATTCTTATAGAGATCATCTTCATGAGGAAAATTGCAACCTCCTTTTCAAGTAGGAAACATAATAAATTTTATTTTATCATGATTATCCAGCTCCAATCGACATTAAATGTTTGTAGTTGTTCTTGTCTGACCTTTTGGGTATGTCCTTTTATTTTCTTTTTTTCCTCTTCTCTCTCTCCCTTTCTCTCTCTCTCTTTTTTAAAAAGTATTTTTAAAGTTTATACTGAATATGGTTTTATTCTAAAGTAATTTCACCTGTTAATATTTAAGTTGGGATATATATGGAATATAAGCTATTTGACCTTGAAGAATTTAAACTTCCCGAGCTTTTGGGGAAAAAAAAATCATCTTTAATTGAGAATGATAAACTTACCTATCAATATCACTCTATTATTACTACTACTATTATTATTATTATTATTATTATCAAAAATTTTTGTGTATTGTCATGAGTTTTTATTTACTTATTTTTTGTTGAATTTATTGGAGTGACATTAGTTAATAAAATTATATAGGTTTCAGGTGTACAGTTCTACAATACATTATATTATCCTTATTTTTAAATGATTTTTATCTTACTGGATTTTTTCAACATCACATCCACTAATGAACATAAAAATCCTTTGCAAATGATATTTTCCAGTCAGTGTTATTTATGGTTCTTATGATTCTCCTAATCGTAAATAGGGGACAACTAGGAATATCTCAAAAGAGAAAATGATTACATAAGAAAAATATCAATTTATCATTTCTAGGAAAGAATGGTTTTTAACAGACTATATATATAATGGGACAAAGAGAAGGTTGACAGTTGTTCATATGGAAAATAATATAATAATTAATGATACAAAAATACAATCTGTGTTTTGTATACTTACATCTGTAAGATCTACTTTTGCCACACCCTGTGTTTGCAAAGATGTGAAATTTAAAGATAGAAAAAATATTAGATTTGAAGTTAGGAAATGAAGGTTATTAGATTAGTAAATTTATCAAAGTTAGCATGACATAAGATACAAAAAATACCCCAGCAAAATTTGTAAGACATTTTTCAGATCTTGTATTTCCTCTTTGCTGACAATAGGAGCACAATTGTAACAAAAAATAAGGACACAAAAGATTTTTATTTATTCTTGCCTGCAGCAATAAGCTTAATGGTAAAGCTTTGAAATAGCAGCATACATCAAAGCATTTATATCAAAAAACAAAGATTAAAAAGAGTGCCTGGAAAAAATATTTGGTATAATTTGTTTCTAGTTGCAGTACATTTGTCATATCAAACAAAATGCAATTGAAAGTCAGATTTACTTAGATTGATTTTTCCACCTAATTTTTAAGCATATAATAGACAAGTTGGTGATAAAATATTCAAAGGTGTTTTTAACTACTTCTTTTGAGGTGTGTTAATAACAAAATATCCCTTTCTTGCCTCCAGCAAACCCAGAAGCAAAAATTACTTCTAACATCCAGATGGTATACTTTTAACATTCACTGAAAGCAAGAATAACACACTGACATCCCATAGTTACCTACTGTCAAGTCTGTATAATTATATTCATAGTTCACGTGAAACCACAAGTTTTGAAATAATAAATTGTATTGCAGTGATATAAATATAGCTTTAATAGTGCTAGTGAGGCAGTCTGCTATAGAAGAGTCTACACTAGAAAACAGGATACTGGTTCTGGTTCTTACTCTGTTACACTGTGTGGGTAAATTTGTGCAAGTCTCTTAACCTCACCAGACTGTTGTTTCTTTATTGCCTAAATAACAAGGTTAGAGTAAACAACTTTAAAAAATATTTTTATTGACTTCGGAGAAGAACGGAGAGGATAGAGAGAAACATCAATGTTGAGAAAATCATTGATCAGTTATCTCTTGCATGCCCCACATTGGGGATTGAGCCACAACCCGGGTATGTACCCTGAAAGGAAATCGAACTGTGACTTCCTGATTCATAGGTCAGTGTTCAATCACTGAGTCACACCACAAGACTGGAGTAAACAACTTTTAAAGTTCCTTCTACTCCAGAAATGTTTTAATTTTATGAGCCATGTACCCAGGTGTGCAATAAAAAAGTATTCCCACCCCCCCTGTGAATTAGTTTAAATTATATAAAGTGCCTCTTCTACCTGACACCAGGCAATGTTAATTTTGGTTTATGGTAGCTAGATTTTGTCTAGTGACATTTAAACCCAATTAGTTATTAATTGCCCCTTCTGCTCACTCATTATGGGTTGGGTGGCTATAGTATCAGGTTTGGTTATCCAATCATCTGTTTGTGTCTGCCTATTGTGGCATCTGCTGAAGTGTGTACAGTCTCCTATCTGGTTCACGGGCATTGCAGACTTCCACAGTGATGCCTTCTGTGGTATCTGAATTAGGTTCTATATAATCCAGGTCATGCCCCCATCCTTGTCGCTCCTCTTGCTACAGTCCAAGATTCATTCTCTCTCTCTCTCTCTCTCTCTCTCTCTCTCTCTCTCTCTCTTTTAAAACATCTACACCTCTTTCTGTCTCTCAGCTAACATCTACCCTGTTTCCCCGGAAATAAGACAGTGTCTTATATTAAGTTTTGCTCCCGAAGATGCGCTAGGTCTTATTTTCAGGGGATGTCTTATTTTTCCATGAAGTAGGTCTAATTTTCGGAGGATGTTTTATTTTCGGGGAAACACGGTACAACTCAACTTTCTTGAAGGCATCAAAAATATAAGCAGCTCTCTCACGAAGCCAAATGGAAAACCTTTGTATGTTGCCTGGGTTACATAGACTTCATTTTCGTATCCCCCCCAAGGAGGCCTCACTCCCGGGTCCTCAAACCTACCTGAGGTTGTATTGCACTCCCACCCAGAACATAGCTAGAGGGGCGGGAGGATGCAGCTCTGCTCAAGAGTATGTCACAGTCTGATGCCTTTCTCCCTCTCCAGCCCTCCTTTTTATTCTCTCTCCTTGAAGACCCCCAATTTAATTTCAGAAAGGGCGAGGCTGACAAGCACAAAACTGCTTATTCTGCAATATCTGTTATTAGACCAGGATCTTGGGATCATAATGTGAAAACATTTGTAATTCAAAAGCCTGTTTGTTCTCAAATATGTGATCATGAACATCAACATTCCATCTTTAAATTCAGTACTGAGCGTTGGCTCATATATTACTATTTATTTTTGCAGTAAAGGTATTTTCCTGAGGCCATATGTGGAGGGTTTTTGCTTTTTGGATTGAGGGAGAGTTTCATATACAAAAAGTATATGTTCACCTAGCTGTTCATACTTGAAAATATTGCCCCCTTCACTACTTTTCAATATTTTATACTTGTGTCTCAATTTTTATAGTATACTACGTTTGATAAATGATGCTCTTTGTAGGCTAACATAATACATAAAAGGTAATAGAGACAGAGTTTTGTTTTGTTTTTAAAGTATACCAATATTGTGAAATTCTTAGGTTACTTGAGCATGCTCAATAAATATTATCTTTTATTTCTATGGCCCCGAACAGGAGTAGGAATTGTGAAGTTCTTCCATTTTCACTATCCCTGGAAATACATAACTTTACAGATTCCTTACGTATAAAAAGAAATTATTTGGGCCTACCTTAAAAAAATGTCTCAGAGTGATATCAGATAAACGATTTCCTTTAAACCAACATGAAAATATTGAAAAATAAGCAGAAACTGTCAGAACCAACTCAGAACACTGGAAAACAAAGCTTCCAGCAACAAGCTAATGCTACATTTAAAAAAGTGCAACTTAAATATGGTAGGAAAGTCTTATGGTGTTTTACTTGTCCATGCCCGGCCCCCTCATTATTGAAAGTGGTAGCTCACAATGGCCGTGTGGGATTGTGGTCCCTGATTCTGGAAGGAGTAGAGCAGAACGTGTTGGCAAATTATTTTGTATGTCTGTTTTAACCTTCTGGGGACTACCTGATTTCTGACACCAGACACTTGTTTCTGTTGCACCTACCAGGAACTCATGTAGGCTGGAAAAGCTGCTGTTCTAGATACTTCCTCTATGTGGGATCATACATCATTGTTGCTTTGTTTCTGGCTTATTTGACTTAGCATAATGTTTTCAAGGCTTATTACTGATATAGCATGTATTCAGCTTTTTAAAAGGCTAAAGAATATTCTTTGGTATGTATATATATTGTTTTGTACATAGTAACATTATTCATAATAGCCAAAGAGTAGACACAACCCAACTTGCCTATCAACTGATGAATAAATAAACAACTATAAAAAGATATAATCAATAGATGTGCCCTTTACATGAAAAAAAAATCCCATTTATATTTAAAAATTCACAGAATGCTTCATGGAGGAGGTGAACTTTAAACAGAACCTTGGAGGAAATATGACAGAAATAAAATTAATGATTCTATTAATAATTTTTGTTATACTAAGTACACATTTTGATTATAAGGTGTTATCACTTAAATGACTACTTTAGTAAGATTTTCTGCAGACATGTGGAAGTATAGGTCATTATCCAATTTCATTAGACATTTGTTTTCTCCAAGAGAGTATCTATTGTTATTCTCATCAATCAAATAGGATATGTTTTCTGTGGTTAGGATATATGTAATGATACATCAAGCCACAGTTGATTCTGTTCATGAAAAGCATCTTAATGCTTTTTCCTTCAGGAAAAAAAAAACACAGGAGAATGGTCTGCTTATTATTAAAGAAAATATACACAGAATTCACTTTTGATTCAAATGATGCATTTTGTACTTTGATCACAATTTATGTGTCTGAAAAAGCCCATGGGTCTGTCAAATGCAACTAAATATTTGTGCCTGCCTTCTTTTTCTGCTCTTTCATCCCTTCTTAAACAAACAAGTCTACTCTTTTTACCTATGGGGCCAACTGCAGATTAATTTATCTTTTACGTATATTTTGGCTAATTTGAATAATTTAGTTTTGTTTAATTGTGTTTGCTCTGTAGCAGTATATAGAACATTTATATTCAAATTAATAGAAAATCACCCAAGTGATTTTTGTCCTTGACACGGTCTTGGGAAGCATGAGTATATGTGCTTTCCTCTATCCTAAAAGAAGATGACAAGGATGAGGCAAAGACCTAAGCCTGAATTCATATATCAGGAGTTGGTGACAGCTTCATTTTGTTTCTTTGCTTTCTTCAATACGATTTGACTTGAATCTTTTACTATTTGGTAAAGACTTCAATAAGCAGATTTTAAGATGAAGTCGAAGCAGCAAAAAGAGATGGATTACATCACAATAGGCAGATGGTGGAGATTTGATGTAATGCATTGCCTCATTCCTCTGGTGGAAAGGAATCTGTTATTATTTCTGGCAGATTACTTAACCCTGCAGAAAATGAAGACTGTGTGTTTGAAATCCAAATGAATTTTCCAAAAATTTATCACTGAGGTTGGGTGAAGACACGCCTCATCAGTATTCAGTGCATCTGTCTTAAGATGAAAGAGGAGAAGATGCTCCTCAGGTGGAAAGAAAATAGAAGTTACTTTATCTGAGAGGAAAAGCTGCCATCATTTATTCACACCCAACTCCCATTGACTTCAATCAACTTCCACCTCTGCGTAGAAAAACTAGACTGTACAGTAGGAATTTGAACTTAACTCATAGTATGTCGGAGGGATCAAGGCTTTCAGAATGAGTTTAATAACTTGGATGCAGAAAGAATCATTGGACAGTGGAGAGACTTAAAATTACGTTGGCTGTTGAATTTCTTCTATTTTGGAGATGGAAAGTTTTAAAGTGTCTGCATATATTCATAGAGATATGCCCTTGCTGGAATTCAAAAGTCAATATGAGACCATCACAATGTTACATAAATTGTTTCAATTCATGGGTTTAAGAAGTGGGGTATTTGGATCCCCAAATAAGTAATTTGAATGATTACGTTTTGATTATGAGAATTACTTACATTCTTAAATTTGATTTCCATAGTATCCTTTCTTCTTTTTCTCTCTATCCCTCCTAATTTCTAAAAAAAGAGTGAATTATGAATAAGATTTTTGAGTGTTTCCTATATGTCAAGTCATTAGCTATTTAATTTTACATGCATTGTTTCATTATTTAATATTATAGATCACTTGATGTGGGAAACTTAAGGTCAGAAAGGTTAAGCAACTTTTCTAGGTCACACACCTAGAGTGGATTTATTTTGTTTTTATGATAGGGGAAGGATATTTATAGGCAAAGGTAGGGAGACTTTAAGGAAGATGAATTTACAGAAAAATGGGCTCGTTTTATCCTGTCTCTAATATTTAAACCCACATTTTTTCATCTGTACTCATCCACTCATTTCATGATATCTCTCCACTGTCATTTAATCCTTTTTGTTCATCTCTTCTTCCTGTATCTATGCTTACTTTGGACCCTATATTCTTCACATGTCTGTTGACATGTTCATTTATTTGGAACTTTCCTATTCTCTCCCCCTGCTGTTTTAGGGATTTTATAAGATTACTGTGGCTATTTTGATGATGGTTTTCTGCTGATGTGAGATTGCTGACAAGACTAATAGATGGTTATGGATAATACTGGTATCTTATTTATGTAACACTTGCATGGTTTACCAGGTGTAGTCAAGGCTTGAACTATGTGACCTAAGGTAAAACCCAGGTGCAAGATACATGAAGTAAGAGTAAAAATGCTTATTTAAAAAGTATTTTTATATTGTTTAACAGTTTTTAAGAGAAAAGACACGGTGCAAGGTATATGCTATTTTGTGCCTCAATTGCACAGGTCACAAAAGAACCATGCTTTCACTCACAGGGAGCCGGAAACAGAACCCTCCATGCCTGAAATTGTGTAACAACTCTATGCTTACTGACTCCCCTTACACTTTCAGATTTACCTTTTTAGGAGGAATGTGATGGTCTCCAAGTTATGAACCACTTAGACAATCAGGGCAAATCAAAAGCTCCAAGTGGAAGCCTATTTTCTGAGTGTCTCAGAAAGTAGTAGAAAAATAATGGTTTAGGAGGTTCAGGGGAAGGGGTGAAAAGTAAAAGAATTAAGCCAAAACCCCCAAACTTATAGACAAAAGTATGGTGATTACCAGAGGAGAAGAGGGGCTGTGGGAGTAGAAGAGGGTAAAGAAGAGATAAGTGGTGATGGGAGGAGACTTGACTTTGGGTGGTGAACACACAATACAATTATTAGATAATGTATTATAGAATTGTACACCTCAAACCTATATAATTTTAAGCAATGTCACCCCTGTAAATTCAACAGATAAAAGAAAGAAAAAGATGGCTTTAACATGATATTGTCTCTGCGTGTGGACTCATGACGTAGATCAAAGTCAAATAGCGGCTTGTCTCTCTGGGCCATTGTGCTCTACCCTGAGTACACTAAGTACCTTCCACTGCTCTGCAGCAGCAAAGGAACTGAAGGATAGTTTCTTAGTGTCAGAACAAACAACTCACAACCATCAGAGTCACTGGCTTGGGGTGATTACAAATGAACCCTAAGAAAATATGATGTTCTGATACAATTCCATTTCAATCACAGGATGTGTCTCCTAGGAGCAGACTCCTATTAGGCTATGGTGATGGGACACTGTGTTAGCTAGAGGGGCATGCCTGAAACACAATCAAATGGAAGGCACATCTGCAGAAAAAATATTTTTTTGGGAAAACTTTATTTGAAATACATTTACTTTTAGTATTAAAGATGACAAGAAAAGACCTCAAATTTATGGTCCTGAGAGATGGTAAAGACCACATTGAGACCACAGGCTTTGGATTCAGTATGGACTCTGGCTCTTACTTGCCCTAGGTTACTTATATTCTTCGCCTGTCTCTTGACATGTCCATTTATTTGGACCTTTCCTATTTTCTCCCCCGATGTCAGGGATTTGTGAGATTACTTTGGCTATTTTGATGATTTTTTCCCCCTGCTGGTGTGAAATTGCTGACAAGACTAATTGATGGATATGGATAATACTTACTTTATGTATAATACTTGCCCAACCTTCCTGTGCTATAGTCGCTTTACCTACAAATAGGAGTGTCATACCTATCTCATAGGTTTGTAATGAGAATTATAACCTAAGCTTTTATTACTATTTCTGGCTCTTCCTTTATTCCTGCCAAGTAATTCAGGGAAGTAAGTGTGAGGGGAGAAGCAGTTCTGGTTTGAAATCAGGAGATTTAAACTAAAACAATTATTAAAGAGGATGGCAAGTCACATGCTAACAAAAAAAGATATTTGTTAGTTTTTACATATGCTCTTACTTTAGCTCAATTAGACATTGCATTTTTTCATTCACCGAAACACTATTTTGACATTATGCTGACCTTATAGGACTCTGCTTTTATTTTTGTTTAGATTAAAGATATCCTGTTGCTGATCTCTCTAGGAAGTATTATCACATCTTAATTCCCTGGAAGTGGTACCCAAAAGACATATTTGTCCTAAGAGTAGGAGGAGCATGTCTGTCTTCTCCAAACCCCACGCTGGAACCAATCAAGTTAAGCCTTTCTAGGCTTACACCTAGGCTCTTACAGCAGAGATTGATTTATCGGTCTTAGAAGTTAATTTCCTCTTGTAATAACTACTTATGGGCAATAATTCTGTCCTCTGAAGTATCAATAATGAATGGATGAATAAAACATAGTGGACCACGATGGAGTAGCCCTGGTATGCTTGAGAGAAGTGGGAGGGCAGTTGGGGGAGAGCCAGGGAGGGGGAATAATTGAGCATGAGTAGTAAAGATGAACCACAGAGAGGAAGGCTCGGGGAATTAAGTTGTGCAATAGGCTGTAAAGGTTTCTGCCTCCAAACTGAGGGACTTCCTTCCAATCATCCCTGTTGGAACTTAAGGAAACCTTGTCCCACTGGCTGAGCCAAATGTATGGTTTCATTAGGAATGGTGGGTGGGCAGTGTATATTAAATTAATACTCTAATTCAACCCATTCTTCCTATAGTAGGGGAAAGGACTTGTGTTTTTCTGAAGGTACAACAAAGGGGTAAGTACCCTATACTTACCTTGTGCCTCTCTCTTCTCCACCTTGGGGGGTGGGAGATGAGAAGCTCTGATTTTAACAGCAGGTATAATGCATACATGTATTCGGGTAGAACATTCTATGACTTTGGCTTCTGATATGTTCCCATGACTTTGTTGTGATGACCCCTAAATCTTTATCTTCCCCCTACACAGTGGTCGGCAAACTGCAGCTTGCAAGCCACATGGAGCTCTCTGGCTCCTTGAGTGTGGCTCTTCTACAAAATACCACGGTCTGGGCAAGTCTGTTTTGAAGAAGCGGCATTAGAAGAAGTGTAAATTTTAAAAATTTGGCTCTCAAAAGAAATTTCAATTGTACTGTGATATTTGGCTCTGTTGACTAATGAGTTTGCCGACCACTGCCCTATACCAATACCTTGAAGCTTCAAATATAAATCTATTTACCTACATTCAATCCACAAAGTCCAGTTTGTCAATTGGATAATTTCTGAATGATCTATTATTTAAATTTGTGTGTTTCTTTAAATATTTATAAAATTTAGAGTAATTCATATTGTTTAGTGTTTGAAGCTTTTGAAGATCTTGATCTCTGTGTGGTTTGGTTGTCTGGATCTCATTTTATCTTATCTAATAAAAGAGTGATATGCAAATTAACTGTCACTCCATCACAAAGATGGTGATGCCCATAGCCACAAGATGGCAGTGCCCAGTCCCCTCAGCCTTGCCGGAGTCCTGGTCTTGTCAGCCCCGCCCAGTGGGGGTGGCAGTGGGCAAGTGGTATGTGCTGGATCCACTTGCCCATGGAAGATCCAGCCATGCCACTCACCTGCCACTGGAATCCCTGGTCCTGTCAGCCCCGTTGTGTATGGGTCTCTGGCCAGGGAGGGTGCAGAACACTTGCATCATTGCTCAGGTGATGAGGCAAGTGATCCACGCCCAGCTGCGGATGGGTCTCTGGAGGGGGAGGGAAGTTGGGGGCCATGAGGTCAGCAGGGGAAAGCATTTGGGGGCAATCAGGCAAGCTGGGGGGACAGTTGGGGGTAAGCAGGCCAGCAGGGGGTGGCAGTTGGGGGCAAGCAGTTGGAAAGGCAAAATGGTTAGGGGCGATCAGGCAGGCAGGCAGGTTAGCGGTTAGGAGCCAGTGGTCCTGGATTGCAAGAGGGATGGCTGACTGCCAGTTTAGGCCCAATCCCACAGGGACATCTCCCAGCAGTTGGACATTCCCTGAGGGCTCCCAGATTGGAGAGGGTGCAGGCCAGGCTGAGGGACACCACCTCCCCTGCACAAATTTCATGCACCAGCCCACTAGTCTTATTAATAGTAACTTTTTAACATTTGTTGCATTTGCATACGGTTGTTTCTCTACCTTGTCTTCGCATGCAAACTTGGTTACAGCTGGATCGGAGAAAGTGGGATCTCTCTTATGGGGGAAAAGAACAAGAGGAGAGTTCATTCCCCAAAAATGGGCATTTGGTAAAGTAAATGTTAGGTGAATTGATTTTGACAATATTCCTGTGAATTGGCTTGCTCTCCGCAACTTCATAAACAAAATCTAAAGGTTTCCTTTCATAGGAATATTTCTTTTCTCCAAAAAAAAAAGAATAATTTCCTTTCTAGTAGAGAGAGTAAAATTCATGCTAGAGTAAGGAGCTCTAAATAACAGGGACCTTGTACACTGCATATGGTTATTTACCATCAGAGAAAGCTGCATTAGCATGAAAAACATATCTCATGTTAGATTAAAAAATACAGAACTGCAGGCTGAAGGAGCCAGTATTAAAGAGATCTTGGAGATGACTTAAAGTGATTTGTGTTTGGGGTTAAAAAGGTGTTCTATGCGAGTAAACCTGCAAATCCTAGCAAGGGTGATTTCATAGGTCACTGAAGGCAAGGTCTTTTTTATTAAAAGCGATTGTTTTTCTGGTTACAAAAGAAAAGCTGTTGGAGAATTGACAGAGTGCTAAGTTACCTACAGCATGGAAACTGTCGAAAAGCAAGAGCTGTTTCTCGGAGCAGAAGGATGGTACACAGACAAAACTGGTTTGAGTTCAGTCTGTGATGAGTTCAGACAGTGATGACAGCCATGAAAGGAAGTCCTACTTCTGCAAAGGTGTACTAGCTTTTATGAGGTGAGAACATTCCAAGATGAAGGAGACATACAGAAAGAAACCCTCTTTTCCTTCTTTTCCACAAATAAGTTACTAGCAGAGGAGTTAGCACTCATTGTTTTGAAAATGTAGGCAGATTTTCCTACATATTCTATATACTCGCCTACTTACAATGGGTTATGTCCCCATAAACCCATCCTAAATTGAAAATATTATTTAGTTGAAGATGCATTTAATATACCTACCATTCTGAACATCATAGCTTGGCCTAACCTACCTTAAATGTGTTTAGAACACTTATATTAATCCAGAGTTGGGCAAAGTCATCTAATGCAAAGATAGTTATTTTCTAGACCCTATCCCTGTTAAATTCATGAAGAAACCAGATTTCTGCATATATTTGACTACTGTAGTGGAAATGATAAGAAGTGCAAGACTCATTATCTATACTAATAAAAGAGTAAGATGCAAATTGACCATACTTTTGTGACGCCCACCAGCCAATCAGGCATGTATATGCAAATTAACCCAGCACAATGACAGGCTAATTTGCATATACAGGTACCGAGTGGCCAGGGACGGAGTGGGACACTTTTGTCATTGCCATGGTGTTGATGCAGGTGTTCTGCTCCACACCTGGCCACTCAGGGCCTCTGGGGAGCATGGGAAAGCGGAAAGGCAGCTCTGGTGGAGCAAAGGTGGTGCTGGCAGCCAGGGAAAGGAAGGTCCATTCTTGCATGAATTTTTGTGCATCGGGCCTCTAGTTTTGTAAATAATGTTAAATATCTTATGTGATTTATGTAATCATGATTTGCTGCCTTTATGCTGGGTTTTTATCTTGAATTTTATCCCAAGAATAATTGCTTTTCCTTCTTCTTCTCACCAGAAGCAGGAGACAGAGATGGGTATTTTGTAGACATGATGGGATATGAAAACACACACTAAAAAATGCTGACAACATAGTATACTGTAGAATATGGTGCCATCATGGCTACCTTGGAGCTGTGTATCACTGCCACTGCCCAGCATCATGAGAGAGTATTGCTAGCCTGTGGAAAGATCAAAATTCAAGATTTGAAGTATGGTCTCTACTGAAAGCATATTGCTTTGGCATCACTTTAAGGTTGAAAAATTGTTCAGTCGAACCTCCTATGTTGGGGACCATCTATATATGTTTTTTCCCATGGGTGGGCATAAAAGAAAATTTAAACCACAAATAATTTAGTTGATAAGTTATTGATATTACTGCTATAATTGAGAGAAGACTACATTTTAAAATATTATGGAATCATTTCTTGATTAAATGTGACCTAAGGAAAAAGGAATTTATTTTATAATGTCTACATTTAACTGTTCAAATTTGTCTGTTATATCTGTCAAAAAGGTAAAAAAAATGGAAACATAATTAGGAGGTACAAATAGTACAAAACTAACTTTTACAAAGAGAGAAATAAATTTAATAGGCAAAGGAATGTTAAAACATTCCAGTTAGAAATACTTCATGTTGCCTGACTTAGTAGAGTCTAAGTTGATAGCTCAAGAAAACCGAGAGTGGTTTTGTAGAACATTGGTCATAGTGAGGGGCTGTGGGAGAAATTTCTGGAAGCAAGGGAATTCTGCTCATGAGAAAACCATCATGAGGACCCTTAGAGAGTAGAAACCAACTTATTCCACCAGTATGAAAGGACAGATTTATTCTTTCATTGCCTCTTTCTCAATGTCAAGCAAGACTATGATTAAAACCACATGTTTATTTCTAATTTTATAAACAACACTGCCATTTTTTTTATTTTTTATTATTGGGTGAGAGTAGCATTGCATTTTGCCTATTCTGGGACCATGGCTATCCCTACGGAGAGTTTTAACCTTTAGCTTCATTGTTCCTTTTTTTTGTTCTTGAGGCAGCTTATCTACTTAGCTACTCTACACGTCTACCAGTTCTTTGACTATCTCTTTCTTCGTCAGTCTTGAGTCAGAAGATATAAGAAGGCTTTTGCTTGTCTCTAATTTAAACTTGGCATCTTGAAAGAGAATTTCTTCTTAAACATGTATATTCATACTTGCTTGTCTTCTTGCTGAATTGTTGACTGTTATTAAAAGACTCCAAGGACATTTCTCATCTTTTTCATTTCTATTACTCTTTTCCACAACTTGTGCAATCCCTTAGATGTTTTATGTTCACTCAGTATCCAGCATTTTGAATTTTAATGGTATATTTATGCTCTGCTTATTTCTCCTATCCTCGAAGAGTTATAGATATGGTCATAAAATCCAATAAAGATGCATTTGTCAAGCTGATTTATTTTCCAAACTCTGTCCCTGTTAAATTCATGAAGAAACCAGATTTCTGCATATATTTGACTACTGTAGTGGAAATGATAAGAAGTGCAAGAGTCATCCAGGCACAGATATTAAAAAGAGTCACACGAGATATGGCTCTGTCTCTTATATTAAATCATTTCTTCTCAAAAGATGAGGCAATCACTTAAGTAGAAAAATTAATCAGATAGCATGTTAAATCATCAGGCATGATAAAAGTTGGGTTTTATGATTCATAATAATTAGTTTGGAGAACTAGAAGGTTTAACTAAATAGACTTATGAGAAGAACTCACAATGGGTAAAGTTCACTTTATGTTTAAAATCAGCAGTCAAGCCAAATGCTTTACCAAAAAATTCTTCAAGGTTTATTTGAACACTATTATAAAAACAAACATTTTAAAATCATGGAACCTCAGCACCATACTGTGATTTTTATATACTCCTCTCTGTTGGTGGGAATATACAATGGTGTATCCACTTTGGAAAATAGTATTGAGGTTCCTCAAAAATAAAAAAAATAGAACTAACTCATAACTGAGCAACTCAACTTCTGAGTATTTAATGAAAATGACAATACTAATTTAAAAAGATATGTCTATTCATATGTTTGTAGCATTATTTACAATAGTGATGACATGGAGGCAATCTAAGTGTCCATCAACAGATGAATGGATATAGAATATCTATCTATATCTATATCTATATCTATATCTATATCTATATCTATATATATATATCTGTATCTATCTCACATTTTCACATATCACACATTCAGCCACTTGTGACAGCATAGATGGACCTAGAATATATTACACAAGTGAAATAAGCCAAACAGAGAAAGAGAAATGCCATACAATTTTAGTTACCAGTATATGTGGAATCTAACAAACCAAACAAATGAACAAAGAAAATAAAACAGAAACAAGTAACTAACAGATACAAGTGACAATCTGGTAGTTACCAGAACTAGGAGGATTTCCTTTTTGAGGGGGGAGGCCCAATAAGTGAAAAGGATTAGCAGGTACAAATTTCCAGTTATAAAGTAATTAAATCATAGGGCTGTAATATACAGTATAGCAAATATAGTCAATAGTATTATAATAAATTTGTATGGTAACATGTTAAATATCATGGGGACCACTTTAAAACTATTAAATCACTGTGAGGCACACTGAAACTAATACGATATTATATTTAAGTAGATATCAATTAAACTGAAATATGACAGCTTAAAAATGTTAGTTTTCTATAATTGAAATATATGCTAAAAACACAGAGAAAAATATAACCTTTGTAAAAATGCTATGATAGTAAGATGCTTTAGATATTATTTAGTTTGTCAAAGTCATTGTGAAGTGATCCTTTTTTAGAGTTTACCTAGCAAACCTAATAAACGGAGCTAATATATATCAGAATCACAATTATTCACATTCTTGCAGCATCAGCAAAACATTTAGGAAAGTATCTCAGGGACTTGTTTTTAAATGAATATGTATGTAAAATATAATCATCCTTTAAATTACTAGTAATTCTTTAATTAAATATTTATTGAGCAACTACTACCTGGAGATTTTATTCTGTGGGTTTGGTATTGGGAAAGTTTATACTTAAAAATGCAGTACTCACCCTAGCTGGTTTGGCTCATTGGACAGAGCATCAGCTAGCTGACTGAAGAGTCCTGGGTTCTGTTTTGGTCAAGGGCATGTACCTCCGTTGCAGGCCTCTCTAAGTCCAGGCCTTGGTTGGGGCTCATGTGTATTTCTTTCACATTGATATATTTCTCTGTCTTTCCCTCTCTCTTTCACTATCTCTAAAAATAAGTGGGAAAATATCCTCGGGTGAGGATTTAAAAAAAAAAAAGCAATACTGGAAAAAATGTGTACTAACTCAGAATTGGGGGAAATTAGTACAGTTTTGAGTACATCTTGAAAGCCAGTTTTGCATAAATTTTATTAGTCTGTTTTTGGGGTTCCTTGTATCTAAGAGTATTCCTCCTTAAGAATATATATTGTTAAGTATATATATATTTAAGGGTACTACTTGGAATAGGGAAAAATAGAGAAGGAATTATCTAGAAAAATGAAACAACCCTATGAAAGAGATGAGAATGATGAGATGTGTACAAGGCCTAATGCCAATACGGAAACATGTGTCATAACTTCTATATGCCTTAATTCTTTCCTCTTTGTGGGTTTTGCCACTTAAAATTATTAGCTAGGTGTTAATGTGAAAATGATAAACTTTCCACCCCAAGTTTATTTTAAACACAATTTACCAACTGAATAGACATTTTAGTAATTAAAAAATTAATATTTATTGATTTAGTTGAGAAGGACTTGGGAGTGATCAAGTCTGAAGGGGAGGGAAGTTAGGGCTGACCAGGCCAGCAAAGGAGGGAAGTTAGGGCTGATGAGGCCAGCAGAGGAGGGAAGTTTGGGGAGACCCAGGCCTGCAGGGGAGAGCAGTTGGGAGGGACCAGGCCTGTAGGGGAGGGCAGTTAGGGGTGATCAGGCTTGCGCGGGGGGGGGGGGGGGGGGGGGGGGGGGAGAGTTAAGCATCAATCAGACTGTCAGGGGCGTGGTTAGGGGATGATCAGGCTGGCAGGCAGAAGTGGTTAGGGGCAATCAGGAAGGCAGGCAGGTGAGCATTTGGGAGTCAGTAGTCCTGTATTGTGAGAGGGATATCCGACTATCCTAGATTGGGTCTAAACAGCAGTTGGACATCCCATGAGGGGCCCCAGATTGGAGGGTGCAGGCTGGGCTGAGGGACCGCTCCCCCCTCCCCCCCGCACAAATTTCATGCACCTGGCTTCTAGTTACTTATAAACATGACCAGAGAATCACCTTGGAAGCTGCTGTAATTGTTTGTCATTGTCAAAGAGTCAGGCTCATTCATTTGACTTCTGCCTTACTATCTGTAGAGAGACATTGGTGATTATTTGAAAAACACTAAGAACATAAGTCATTGGTAAAAATCAGGACTAGCTGGATACAGACATATTTGTCATCCAAAGCAATTACCTGCAAAGCCATGTTTTTCATGTGAGAAGAAACGAATTCATGATAGCTCTCTATCATGTATCAAATACTAAATGCCTCTCATAGCACCATATTTTAATGAAACTGCCAGAAGCAAGGGAAATGTTATAGCTAGGTCCTGATCTCAAGCTTTGTCCTCACAGAGGACAGGGCAAACAGAAAAGTTCATCTAATTGACAATTCAGAGCACAAATGAATTTATTAGTAATTAGCACACACACATTTGGGAGAGAATTGTGTCTAGGGAGTTTAGCTCAATTCTCTAAATTATAGATGTGAGTAAAATTAAAACCCAGAGAGGATAATCAAGTCAGTGTTCATTTACTGAAAACTTCTCTATGCCAGGCATTGTGCTGGTGCTTTATTGTATTGTATGTATATTAATCTTTGCCCAAGGATATTTTTTTCCCATTGATTTTTAGAGAGAGTGGAAGAGAGAGGGAAATATAGAAAGAAACATTTATGTGAAAGAAATAAATCGATTGCTTGCCTCCTGCATGCGCCCTGACCAGGTGCCTGGGCTAGAGAGGAGCCTGCAATGGAGGTACGTGTTCCTGACAGGAATCGAACCTGGGACCCTTGGGTCTTCAGGCTCTATCCACTGAGCAAAACCGGCTAGGGCCAGTTTTCATATTTATGGCAACTATGCAAGGTTCCAATTTACACTGGAAAAATAAAGTTTAAAATTTTTCTATGGTTTGCACAGCCAGTGAGAGTTAAAGCATGAACGTAAATTGATTTTTCTTCTTTCACATCTTCTTTGCCTATTTTTAAGATAAAATATTTTGCCCAAGGCCTAAACAAGCACATCCATTTCCTGACTTCATGTGATATTTTTCTTGTCTTGATGTACTATTTGAAGATTATTATGCTGAATTATTGATTCAAAAATAAATCTACTGAACCATCTACTCTATGGATCAAACAAAACTGTATATACTGAAAAACACATGTAAGTGTATGAATGGTAGCACACTAGCAGAATTTTTAAAGAAAGGAAATCCTAAAGGCATGATGGATTGCTTGCTGTATGTTCAAGAGAAAAGCAGGAATGAATTCTACTATGTGATATTCTAATTCTTATCAGATGTTGTTTTCCAGCATGTCATATGAGAACAGCTGGATTTTGTGTGTGTGTGTGTGTCTGTGTGTGTGTGTGTGTGTGTATATATATATATATATATATATATATATAGTCCAAAACTCTTTTTGTCAGATGTTAGAACATTTTTATTTCAGGTGGGATATTTATGCTTTCATGTATAATGCTCAACAGCAAAACATTACATGCACAACTTGACACAAAAGCTTTTACCTATTATTGGGTAAATAATATTCAGAATAGTATATTCTGGTATATTCAGAATAGTAATTGATGCATGCACTTATTGTGCCTACAGGGCTATAATTCACTTCAGGTTTTCTGCTGGCTTCATACATTACAAGAATTTTACTTGAGTTCTTTATTACTAGCTTCAAAATCCTGAGGCTAAGTTTAAAACTCTGGAGTATTCACTCTATGGACATATTTTGTACCCCCAAATTAACCAACAAAAATGGCCTCTAGGGTACTTGGTATTTGTAGAATAAGGACAGTATGATGATTAGTCTTAGTGTCAGCATGGTTAGGCTATAGTTGTTTAATCAAGTACTAATTTCAGGATGTGGTTAACATCCTCAATCAGTAGACTTTAAGTAAAGCAGATTACCCTCCCTGATGTGAATGGGTCTCATCCAATCAGTTGAAGACAGTAAGAGCAAGAACTGAGGTTTCCTGGGGGAGAAGGAATTTTGCCTCAAGACTGCACTATCAATCCTACCTGAGTTTAAGCTTTCTGGCCTGCCCTAAGGATTTCATACATTATATTCAAAAGTGATGAGATTCTGAGAGTTTTATTCTAACTTTGAGATTTCTGTGACCCTGAAGACAATTCATCTTTACGTGTTGGCTCCTGCCTCTGGGAAGTGTAGTGATACAAAGCCCCCGGGGCTGTGACACTGGGTGCAGCGTGACCACAACTGTCACTTCACTCACAGATTTGTTTTTCTATGTACGTTCCTCCCATTTCCTTTATCACCCTGCAGTTCACCTTTATCCAGATGGTGAGAAACGCTTTTATCAAGGATTCTTGAGCATCAAATCTCTTTCTCATGGAGTTCTTTTCCTCATTCCTAGTGAGAAAACCTTGATAAAAGACTTAATTGGTTCAACTTTAATCAGCTATCATTCCCATGACCCTTCAAATGTGGCCAGAGGTAGAGTGTGTAAGCTTTCTGTATCAATTAAAGAAATACAGATAGGATAAGGGCTGATAACTGGCTGACAACACCAGAGGATTCTTTTTTAAAAAAATATATATTTTATTGATATTTTACAGAGAGGAAGGGAGAGAGATAGAGAGCTAGAAACGTCGATGAGAGAGAAACATCGACCAGTAGCCTCTTGCACACCCCCCACTGGGGATGTGCCCACAACCAATGTACATGCCCTTGACCGGAATCGAACCCGGGACCTTTCAGTCCGCAGACCGACGCTCTATCCACTGAGCCAAACCGGTTTCGGCACCAGAGGATTCTTGAACCAGAATAACAATTGGCTGGTTTTTTCCTGGATTTGTATATACTTGGTCAGTGGTCGGCAAACCATGGCTTGAGAGCCACAAATGAGTTTGCCGCTCTGTTGGCTAATGCCTAGACTAAATGTTACCATGTAGTTGGAAGCTGTGAGGATTAGGCAATGGTGGCATATTGTGTGCAAAGGGGTAAAGGGTAGTATATGACTGTGGTTGGCAAACTCAGTAGTCAACAGAGTGTCAAACCATGGCTTGCGAGCTGCATGTGGCTCATGAGCCGCGGTTTGCCAACCACTGTACTAAATCATAAATTGAACTTTATTTTTTTATGAGCTAACTAAATTATCACTAAATATGAATCAAGTATAACTACTTAATTGAGCAGTTTTAGATTAGGAAATAAATGATTGAAGGGATTTGGGGATTTTGTAGGTAGATTGATAAACTTATATAGCAAATATCTCAACTGGCAGGTCAGGAATCTTAGTTTTGGCCTTTGTAGGCAGATGGATATGATTGAATAATTAGTGGTTTAGGAATAAAAGAAAATTGAATCAGATTTTCTCCTCTAGCTGAGTAATCATGATAAAATAATATAGCACTTCATTTATGTTTTTTTACAATAAAAAGATTCTAGAAAAATGTCCTTCTAAAATTGTAATTTGATTACTAAAATACCATGATTCTTATCCATAGTTACAGAAGTTACCGGTGGGCTAACTATAGTTATTCTAGCCAAAAGGAGATTCTCAAATAACATAACTCTTTCTCAATAGAAGAAATCATGAGTTGAAGAATATATTTTAATTTCATTTGTGTACAGCTGGCTGGGTGAAGAGAGAAAGCCTCTTCTTGCCTTTTAGTCCTTTTGGCCATTTCCTGATCTGTCCCTTTGTTTTTGGAGAACCTTGCCTTTTCAGAGTTACCCTTCATTATAACTCAACATTACTAACTCTGTCTCCTAAACTGTTAATTCCCTTTTAGGCTATATCAAAGGGTAGACACAGTTTCAAGAATAAAGTCATTCTTCACGGAGATCAATACAAATAAAGTAAGAGAAATACCCATTGGATTTGTACATGCTTCTTTCTGTGCCACAAATAACTTTTACCTTCTTATATTCATAACAAATTTTCACTCATTTCTCAAGCTTTTGGTCAGACATCAACTCCTTTGTATAATTGAATTGTTTTGTATGCATTTATCTTCCTCTTTTGAACCTGGGAGCTACCTGAGAACAGGATTTTGGTCCTAGTCATCGTCTCATCCCCAGCACTAAACATGATGATCCAAATATAGAGCGTTCAGTGAATGCTCAGTAGCATTTAATCTCAGCATCATATTCATGGACATAATTTGTTTCCCCAGATAACTAACAAAAATGGCTTATAAGGTAATTGGCATTTAATATCACTTGTAAGTCATGTTAAAGAATTTTTACTTGAACCTGAAAACTCTGGGGTAGGATTTATGCAGGGGACTCACTTGGATAACCAGTGTTGTACTAGGATTATGCTGACACCAGTCAAATGAATTTGGCCTAGATTGATATATTGGACTTGTATATGCAGAATTGGCAGAAAACGGCCTTTTGACAAATGAAGAAAGGTTTGTTTGGATTCATCTTTCTTTCTCTCATTTCTATGGGCCACAGGGATAGTCCTACAGTTTATTATGTTTTGATACCTGAATTCATGTAAATGAAATTACTTGCAGCAGCCAGCAATAGAAAATGCCAGAAAAAAGTTATTTCAGAAAAATCTGTAGATCAATCTACCTGTGAAAACTAAGACCTGTTGAAAATTCGAAAGAAAAGGAGAAGGAGAAAACTTCACCACCACCCCAAACAACAAATGGAAATAAAATTCCAGAGCCTAAAGGGAGCTTGAACTTGGGAGAAGACTGATTGATTCCAAAATGCGGGGTGGTAGGGTGTGTGTGGTTGTCAGCTACAAGTTGTGGAACTGGGCCAGGGCTGGACTAAAGGAATAGGATCAGGACTGAGATCCGTGAATTAGAGGAGAATGGGATATGAACATGGGAGAGTAAGTCGTAATTGCAACAACTGATATACATGGTTATGAGGCATAATCGGCAGGTACCATGAGCAGGTCAGGGTGACATCCTATGATTGTAAAGCTGAGAAAATAAAAAGGCTTACATTCCTTCATGAAGTCATGATATAAAACAAGACCAAAATACTGACGGCCCATTTAGTTTTTTTTTTTTCCATTTATGCGATAATCTTAAAGTACAAAGACATCACAGTATCCTAACATCAGCCATGTTGAAAGGAATTTTAGAGATAGGACAGGCAGTTTTAGGGAAAAGGGGGGGTCCATGGGAGAGAAATGCATATGTGATGGAAGGAGATAGCTCCAAGGTGCCAGATGCTTATTTTCCTTTCATGGATGATAGAGAAATGTTGCAAGATAAGAGGGAGAGGAAAAGGGAGGCACCAGGTGGCTTTGATCTTTGAAACTGATACTATGCAGGAGAATGACCAATTAGGAGAGCACAGGGGTCATAACTTAAGAAAGGGTCCAATTAGAAATATCATGAAGAGAAAAAGAACTGCAGCCTTTATAAACCGGAAGACAGACTCAGAAGATTTGTATTTAGATTTTATTCCAGAGAGAGAGAGAGAGAGAGAGAGAGAGAGAGAGAGAGAGAGAGAGAGAGAGAGAGAGAGAGAAGGTTTTTTTTTTTTTTCCATTTGGGGACCCTCCCCAAAAGCTTCCCTTTGGGGTTCCCCTCCCCAGTGGAGTTTGTATATGCTTTCACTAAACTTCCACATTTTTGCTAAAGAAGTCTTTTAATCTGCAAGTTTATTCTTCAGACTTCTTAGGGCAAGAGCACACAAGGAAAGCCTGCTCGCCGGACCCCAAATTACAATATGCTTAGTCAGAAATCAAAAATATAAATTGACTCCAGGGTAAAATGCAACAAGCTCCGAATGGTTTAACAGTAATAATAATAATAACAAATTGGGTTTAAAATTTTTCATTCAGCACAGTGAATGCCTTTGACACTGTGCATATCAATGATGAGACCTGTGGGCCACATATAATAACATAATGATACTTTACATCTACATAGAGCCTTTTGCATCAACGGCACCAACGGATTCTCATTATCAGCATCATTATCCCCAATTTGAAGAGCAGAAGGGCCTGTATAATTGCCTGGGAGGACAGATAGTTCTTATGACTCGACCTGGGTAGCAACTGCTTCAGTTTATTTGGAGGATGAATTCCTTTCAACGCTGTAGCTTGTCCTCATGACCCAGGTTCATTTTCATGCTCTGGAAGTTTTTCTCATTAACATACTGATGGGTCATTAAAACTGCTTTTGGATCCCTCAGCATCTGCATTTGAGTATGTTATAAAAGAGTATGTATGTACATATGCATGTATATACCTGGTACATATACATAGACATACATATGTGCATTTATGGATATACGGGTGTATATATGTGTTAAATGGCTTTATTGAGATACATGACATAGAATTCACCCATTGACAGTGTACAACTCAATGATTTTTTATTATATTCATAGAATTGTGCAGCTATCAAATGATGATTATTTTTGAAAATGCATTTTGGAAAATGCCTTAAATTATTTTTAGTTTCTAGAGTATGGAAACTGGAAATAAACCTGAAAAAGTGAAGATTAATAACAGCAACAAGAGAAATTATAGTGTAAGTCTGTCTGATACTTTCAAATCTATCACCTCATTTAAACATCCAACAAGTATACAAGATAGGCATTAATTCAAGATGAAACAATGCTGGTACAGAAAGGTAAAATACTATCTGGGTTATAGTAATTGGCATAGACCAAATCTGGTCTCACGTCAGGGTAATGCTAAAATTCCTTACCCTGCTACATCAAGGGTTGCCTTTACGTGTTATGAAGATTCACAGTATACATTTTTTGGTCTAATATTTCAGTCTGTTTTATTACTGTGTTTATGTCTGGTTCAATTGATCATGTAGTGTTTCTTTTGAATGATATCTACTCTGCTTCTCCCTCTACACATTATTTAAAATGTCTCATTTTATTTAGACTTCAACTGGTGGGGTGAACATCATTATTGACTTTCTAAACACAGAGAATCTCCCATTTAACTAACTCAGTGGTTGGCAAACTCATTACTCAACAGAGCCAAATATCAACAGTACAACGATTGAAATTTCTTTTGAGAGCAAATTTTTTTAAACTTAAACTCTACTAATGGCACTTCTTCAAAACAGGCTTGCCCAGGCTGGGGTATTTTGTGGAATATTTAAAAAAAAAAGGGAGATAAAAAATCCCCATCCCCTTTCTGGTATATTCAACCTAAAAAAAAAATGTCTGTAGAGCCAGACTGTTTGAATTTGAAGCTTGTCTCTACTGCCTAAACTGCATGAGTGACAAAGGAAATGTACTTAATTTTTCTGTAATAGTTTCTTCATCTGCAAAGTGGAGGTAGTAATTATAATGCCTTCCTCATAAATAAAAGAAGACAACTCCACAATCCTGAGAAGCTCTATAGTATATCTATTTTTTTCTCTCAGTTTGGTGCTAAACTCAATGGACGAGAGAACAGGAGTAGAATATGTTATGCCTTTTTAATTTGCTGATCACAGATTTTTTTTACCTTTTATTTTTTTTTGGTGACTTTGAGTTTAATTGCACTGACAAAATGTAAATAAGTAAACAACCATTAGAGCTCCCACTGCCCCTCATGTGTTACAGTGAAAATGAGTAAAGGAAACATTTTCTGTCATCAGTGGTGCATAAAATAGGGTTACTCCCCAAGTCTGATCACGTAAGTCTTTTAGAAAAATTTTTTATACATAGTATCTAACTGAAAAACTTAACCAAAGAAAATGGTATAAAAATAGGACTTCATATCTCTTAAGAAAATAGAGAAACACGTTTTTGAAATTTATCAGTGACAATGATAACCAAAAACCCCATTCTAAAAAAAAGGGAAAAACCTACCTTATGATAAAACCAAAAAAAAAAACAAACCAAACAAAACTAAAATAAGATTCCAATTTTATTTTGAGTAAGTATACTCAACAACCAGAAAGTGAACCTGAGCTATATAACTATAATTGTTATTTTATTCTATATTATTTGCATTGAGTCGTCCTCACAAACTAATCTGGCTTAGTATGATAATTCATGAAATAAAAGTGCTAATCACTCCCAATCAACATATGGGTAGCATTATGCAGAAATATATTACATCCTATATAATAAAGAGGGAATATGCTAATTGACCCTCAGACTATTGCAAAGATGGTGGTACCCACAGCCAACAAGGAGGGAATATGTTAATTGACTGCCCTGCCCTCAAAGATGACAGCGCCCATAGCCATAAAATGATGGGACCAGACCCCTCAGCCCCATGGGAGTGGCAGGTCCCCCAGTCCCCTCAGCTCCACAGTCACCAAGGGCTGCCTTGAGGCACAGGTGAACCTCAAATGTTGGCTGCCCAGCCACCTAGGGCCACCCAAGGCTCAGGTAACCAGGGCCAGCTAAGGCTTGTGCTGCCTGCAGTGGCAGTAGCAGTAGCAGAGGTGTGATGGGGTATTGCCTTCCCCTAATTGTTTTGTTGCCTTCCACACCTGAGGGCTCCTGGACTGTGAGAAGTGACAGGCCAGGCTGAGGGTCTGCCCCTCAGTGCATGAGTTTTCATGTGTCGGACCTCTAGTTTAACGTAAATGTTCCAATTTTATATACTTGGAATAATCCTCTAGTTCTACATTTAAAGATAGACTACACCACACATTTATTTATTTATTTATTTATTTATTTATTTATTTATTTATTTTAAAATATATATTTTTATTGATTTCAGAGAGAAAGAAAGAGGGAGAGAGAGATAGAGACATCCATGATGAGAGAGAATCATTTGATTGGCTGCCTCCTGCAAGTCCCCCACTGGGGATCGAGCCCACACCCATGGCATGGGCCATTGACCAGAATCGAACCTGGGACCTTTCAGTTCTGAGGCTGATGCTCTATCCACTGAACAAAACTGGTTAGGACAACACCATACTTTTAAAGGATTGTCTTTTTTTCTGCATAGTGAATTGTATCTAAAAGTAAATTTGGTTTTTATGAAGCTTAGGAAATGTAATTTTTAGACACAAAGAAGTTTAAAAAAACATAATGGACTGAACTGCTACAAAAAGCAGAAATAATCTTTCAAGTCTTACTTAAAGGTTATATTAGTTGTTCCAAAAATGTCATAACTCTGACATATTTAGAAATTAATTAATTATAATAAAGAAAAAAAGAAAGAAAAGGTATGTCATCATCAGACTCATGGAACAGGAAGAAATGAAATGATTCAGAGGTAGTGAGGGAAACCTGTTGGTGGAAATTTGAAGACCTCTTTAATAACATTATTCATTATTTTATAATTTTTTTTATCTATGATGTCTAAGGTGTTTTTTTAAATCTGAAACTTCTGTAAGATAAAATAAGTAATGTTATTTATTAGGTTAACATGACTTTTTGCTAATGATATGAAATAAATATGTCCGCATAATATCTGGAATTTCTAAGGGAAGGTTATATCTGCCTGTTTATTACTTATGTAAGAAACACTTCAGTAATCTCTCAAGAAAGTTCATAATAGCAGTCATTGGAACTAGCAATAGTGTGGGAAGTAGAGGAAATATTTTTGTGTTTCTGTAGAGTTGGGGCTTTTTGAATAAATAAAATAAATGCTAAGGTTAAAAGCAAGATATGGGAAATTAATTTACAATTATACAGAAAGTGAGAGAACTCCAGAGTTTTTTATTTTTATTTATTTTTTTAACTCCAGTGGTAAAAGCTTACCTCTGAAGGGATGATAAGGCTCATAATTTTGGAGACATTTCTGAGTTAGAAAAGGGTTTAATCCTTGGAGGTAAGTATTTATATCCCAGAAGTTTAGAGGGTGCTCTAAGGATCTTTTCATCCTCGCTCCTTTCTTTTTAGTAGAAAGGAGGAAGTAGTTACCTCTCTCTCCCATAGATATGTAGACAAAATTCAATGTTCTCTAACCCTCACCTGTAATACAGACTTTGGAAATTGTATGAGAAGGCGATCTGACCTGGCTGTTGTTGCTTCACCCGGGGGGGTAGGAGTCGAGTTCCGGGGAATCACATGGTTACTAAATGAGTCATGACTATCTCTCTTTGATCCAGAATAGCTTGGCTGCACATTCAGGATCTATATTACTAAAAGGGTAATATGCTAATTAGACTGGACATCTTTTCTGACAAAGCCAGGCCTGGGCAAAGCTGCCCGCAGTCCCAGGCACCTGGGGCTGGCCAGAGGAGGGAAGCCTGGGTCTTGGGTGTAGGGGAGGCACTTAGGGGCAATCAGGCTGGCAGGGGAGCAGTTAGGGGCGATCAGGCCAGCAGGCAGATATGGGTAGGGGCAATCAGGCAGGCAGAAGTGTTTAGGCATGATCAGACATGCAGGCAGAGGGGTTAGGTTGATCAGGCAGGCAGGCAGGTGAGCACTTAGGAGCCAGTGGTCCTGGATTGTGAGAGGGATGTCCAACTGCTGGTTTAGGCCTGATGAACTAAACCGGCAGTTGGACATCCCTTGAGAGTCCTGGATTGGAGAAAGTGCAGGCTGGGCTGAGGGACCTGCCTCTTGCACGAATTTCATGCGCCAGGCCTCTACTATAATTAGTAAAGACAAATATTAAAGTTCTAACAGATGAGTAAAGAGCACATCAAAATAAAATATGTGGCAATATCTAGATAAAAGGTAGAGTCAGCAAGATTGATAATAAACTTTTAAAAAGTCTTATTTTTGAACTTAATATATATATTATACTAGTGGCCCAGTGCATGGATTTCTGCACATTGAAAATAAATTAATTAGAAGAAATATTTTAATATTGCTCTTTGCCCTTTCTCTATAATATAAATGTCAACAAAAACAATTAAATTCATGATCCATAATGACAGATTGAAACACACATGTGTGATTGGCACCAGGGAGAGCTATACATGTATCCTATAGTCACAAGTCAACATTTGTTTTTAAATTTACAGTGCATGTCATATGTACTGGCTGGTCAGTTGGCCAGACAGTTGGCCATATGTACAGTTGGTCACTTAGCCTTTTGTATATATAGATCAGAAGCCTGGTGCACAAAATTCGTGCATAGGGAGGGGTGTCCCTCAGCCTGGCCTGCATCCTCTCCAATCTGGGACCCCTTAGGGGATGTTTGACTGCTAGTTTAGGCCCAATCCCTTGCCCCTAACAGCTTCTGCCTGCCAGCCTGATCGACCCCTAACTGTTCCCCTGATGGCCTGATTGATGCCTAACTGCTCCCCTATCAGCCTGATCACCCCCAACTGCCCTCCCTTGCTGGCCAGATAGTCCCCAACTACCTTCCTCTGCCTACCTGCTCAGCCCCAACTGCCCTCCCCTGCCGGCCTGATCACCTACAACTTCCCTCTCCTGCTGGCCTTATTGCCTACAACTGCCCTTCCCTGCTGGCCTGATGGCCCCCAAGTGCCCTCACCTGCTGGCCATCTTGTGGCAGCCATCTTGTGATGACTTGAGGGTGGCCATTTTGTGATGGTGTCACGTGAGAGTGTCACACAAAGGCGTGACACCATCTAGGCTTTTATTATGTAGGATACCATTATCAGAATCATATTTATAATCTTGTAATAATCAAAGGCAACAAACTAGAATCCTATTAAAGTGATTCTTCTATTAGTTCCTATAGTTGTAGTTCATATTTTGAGTTGTAATTCCACCTTTATAAAGATTAACTATAGTATCATTAATCTGATGATATTTTCAGTTTGGAAAGAGTTTGCTCTATAGAAACTTCATTTAGTTTCTTAGAACAGTGGGAAACCTGTGTTTAGCCATTTTTTATTTATCTTTTATTATTTATTTTGTTAAATAGTAGATCCAGTGTAGATCCTCCTGGAAAACAATATACTCAGTAAAGCAACACTTCTAATACTTGACCTTTATTACTTGGCTTCTTGCTGACCTAATACAGTCTGGCAGCTGAAAAAGTGTAATTTGAAGGTCTGACCCCTGTGGACTGGGGATTGGAAAAATGTGATTTGCTGTTTTCAGCAACCTAGAGAAATAAATTTAAAATGAAATTTTAAAAAGTTCAAACAGATGTTGGTGTAAAGGCTACAAAAAGAGTTTAAGAGTGGTTTTCATCGAAATAACTATTTGATGAAATTGAGCAAGATTTTAAAATCATATGGCTACAACCCAGTTGCCCTTTTTAGTCCTGTGGTAAGAAATCCTATTAACAAAATAGTTACAATTCATCTGAAATGCATAACTTCATTCATATTGACCAAAACGTAAGGTTACTTTAGAAATGTGTCTGATGTACCTCACAGGAAGTATCATTTGCACTGAATGAAAAACATTCAAATGCAATATATATATATATATATATATATATATATATATATAATCACTGACATTGTTTTGCATCTATAGCCTTTTATATTGAAATGATATTAATGTATATGTTTGTATTTATGAAAATTTATGTTAGCGGCAACCGCTACTGCCTTACAGTTTTAATTTTGTAGGTACTGATATTATATGGCACAGGATTTAATCACTATCCCTATAATGGAAACTGTCCTCATCTGAGCTACTTCTTTCTGGCATGAAAAGATCTACAGACTCTGCATTTACTAGGGCTTCTGGGAGAAATTGAAGATTAACAGATAGGTCCAGAGTGTAGAGCTTCTGTGACAGATTTACAGGAGCACCTTTGAAATGACTCCGTTTCCTGAGGTCCTGACTTGGCACCATGGGGAACACGTGACTGCAACCACACCACTTCTCTGAACTTAAATTAAGATCCTGAACAACGTGATAGAACTTTTGTCTAAGCATAAAGTCAGGGTGATACTTTTGGTTGAAAATAGTGGTTTGAACAGATACATTAATGTCTTTTCCTTTGTGAAAAGCCATTCATGAGAGAGGACAGGATTTTTAAGATGCTTATTTCAACAGTGACAAAGAGAGTATGAAAAGAGGTGAGCAGCACAAATGTGGAAGTTCAGAAGGAAGATGCGTGTGGTTGATTTATCATATCCAAGCAAGTGAATCCTAACCTGGCAACATGTAAAGCCAAATTGTGTGCATCTCAGAATCCCCCAAAGGCCCAGGGCTTGTTAGAATTCAGGACCGTCATAAGGGCTAGATAAAGGTAGGGCTAATAATAGGAGGATTGTTTTAAGGTCTTCAGAAAGCAGTTGGACCCACATCCTCTCCCTACTCTGAAACCTGAATGACTGACCCCTCATATCCTAGCAGAGTTCTGAAGATTTATTATTGAGATTTATCTAGAGAAAATAAACAGTTATCCAGAGTAGAGGACAGAATGATAATTGAAAAGTACATACTGAAAATGGGGATAAAATGAAGGTTTATGTAGTGACTGTGGAACCCTATGTCCTCCTTGCTCATTTGATTTCTACAGAACGGGACCCTGGAAGTGGGAACACACTGTCCTGCATTTGTGTTTTTCCAAAATTCCCACTAAGGCCATCCCAGATTCCATGTTGTATTTGTTATGAATGGTGATTTTTTTTTTGTTCAATTGTCTCTGACCTGCCAGCAAGGGGGAAAGAAAGAATACTTTCAGCATCTGTTAACACTGTCCTGCTCCTGAGATGTCTTAGCAGACTTGATCTACATTGCACAGAGTAGTAATGGTGGATATAAATGATTGCCAACAGTGGATCTTAGAGGCCCCGGAGAACACTGGGAGAAATCGTAGAGGGCGCAGAAGACTTTTCTCAGTCTTCGAGCTGCATCTTTAGCTGTCAGCCTCGTTTACACTTTCCACACTGGATTGTATTTGCCTTTGGGGCTGTCCATACAAATGGTCTTGGGCTTTCTCAGGAGAAGTAATCTGCATCTGAGTGTGAATATCAGGCATTGCTGACAATTCTCTGGATTCTTCTTTGTAAAATGCAGTTATTTTCACAGCTTTTAGGGGAATTGATGATGTAATGAGGTATTTTGCTTAGAGGATACATTTTGTGATCAGGGTAGTGTACAGAGAGGTTAGGGTTAATATGCTTAATAATGACTCCTCTAAATGCTGGTTCTCAGAAAAGGAATTAGTTGACAAATCTCCATGGAAACTGGCTATAGTGTAATAATTAATCCCGGTCAACCATAGGACTGGGACCCAATATATGGAAGGTATGTTGGTTAGTGATCGCTACTTAATAAATCACCCCAAAGCTCAGTGGCTTAAAACAACCACCATTTATTGCTCCTTACAAATCTATGCATTTTATCTTTCATTTGTTTTGATCTGGGTTGAGATGAACTGGTGTTGGCTTTGTTCTCTCACCTGTTTTAGGGTCTGCTGGCTGTTGGCTTATCCAGGTTGACCTCAATTTTTTTTAAAGTGCCACTCATATACCTGTGGCATGCTAGTTTGTTCTCATGGTGATGGCAGAGATCAAGAGAGAGTAAGCACCACTGTGTAATATAGCAAATAGAAATGCACCTGGCTTTTCAGTTCCTTCATTATGATGCATTTCCCAACATCCTATTGGCAAAAGCAAGTCATGGCTGAGCTCATAGTCAGGAAGGGAAGGGAGCAGGATTTTACAGGTAAAGGACAGGGTATAGGGATAACATTAATTAATGCCATCAATACAATCAATATATCACAGTCTACCCGCTGTTTAGAATTATTTATGCCTTCAAAGATCCTATAAAATCTCACTCAATCACAGTATCAGGCTAAGAATCCAGTATTTTATAATGTACTTTAAGTAAGGTGTGTTCTGAATCATTAATACCACATATACCCAACATCTAAGTTACACTTGGGTAGTATAATCACAAGAGACATATCCATTCTAAAATGGAAAAATGAAAACCACATAGTAGACATTTGTCTACAGTGAGTCTGAACTTTAGCTGGGCAAATGCTGCTAGGTCTTCCTACTTTGGGGTTAAAGACTGTTCCTTGAATAGATCCAGTTCTGCTCTTTGGGACTGGCTTACCCGGCCGTTGTTCTACACAGCGTTTGGCTTCACCCTCTGGGATGCGCTTTATTTTCCATGCTCCTGGACCACTTTTGAGTAAACATCACATCTCTCTATGCAGTTTTCTTGGCCTTTCCTGCCTGCAGGAAGTTGGTGCCTAAGATTGCGCATGGTCAGTGTGATATTTTCACCTTGTTGGCTTGTTAATTTTAACATTATATTTTATCTTAAGAAGTTTCATGGACAGAAGAACAGAACATTGCCTCAGATTGTTGTGCTACCACAGTAACAGGCTTCTTCCAATGAACTACTCACTGCTTTCCAAAGTGTGGTACGCGTACCCCCAGGGGTACAGGAAGAGTTTGGTGGGGGTACACATTGCACCGGAGTTTGGTGGGGATATGCACTGCATCGTGCTTAGCTGCGCCTAATTCTGCGTTCTCATGAGTCAAGTCAGGACAGTCTTGTGAGGCGTGAGATGGTCCAGTGTGCAAATAAATGTTATTTATAATATAACTTTTATTTATATTTTATTATAAATAATTTTATTTTTGTTTATTTTTATTTTGTGTATGTACCAAAAAAAAATAAATATATTTTGATTGTTATTAAAATACATCCTTTTTTTTTGACGAGGGGTACTCAGCATTATGAAAATTATAGAAGGGGTACACATATGTCAAAAGTTTGGGAAACACTGAACTACATTATTCAGCAACATTATTGGATCACACATTGGTGTCTTTTCATCCCCAAAGCATTGTCCCTTCACTTTTGAAAGAGGGAACCAGAGAATAATATTGAATACTAATAGTGTACCATTTCCCTGATGTTAGTTGTACCTCTTTCATTACGTTACTAGAGGCCCGGTGCATGAAATCCATGCACAGGTGGAGTCCCTCCACCTGGCCAGCAATCAGGACTGATCAGAGCCATCTCGCCCAGTCCTGATCCCAACTCTGGGAGCTTCCTAGTGGCTCTCTCCTCACACCTCATTTTCCAGTCCATCCCACCAGCGCCTGCAACAAGCTAACCTTTCGGTTGGAACGTCTGTCCCTTGGTGGTCAGTTAGCAGCTTAGTGACTGGTTGTGCAGTGAAATTCCCAGTGGAGCTCCAGTTGAGGGGCCATTTGCATATTAGGCTTTTATTATATGTACTTTAACTTTTCACCGACTATTTTAAATATCTTAATATGGATGATAATGGTGTATAGGCTTTCAGTATTCCCATAAGGATTAATTTTGTGCATAATATGTGGTAAAAGGGGGACTATTAGGTACATGATAAATGTTTTCAATTTCAAGAGAACTTGGTTAAAATTATTTTTCCATTTTAATCATTCTCACATTTCACACTAAAATACAATAAAATTGAATGGCAATTTAATGGCAATTTAATGCACTTTAATATTCATATTAGAAAAGTCACAGATTAAAAAATATATATTTTCGTTGGCTTTAGAGGAAGGGAGAGGGAGAGAGAGAGATAGAAACATCAATGATGAGAAAAAAAAATTATTGACCGGCTACCTCCTTCATGCCCCCTACTGGGGATTGTGCCCATAGCCTGGGCATGTGCCTTTGACCAGAAATGAACCTGTGACTCTTCAGTCAGCAGGCCAAGGCTCTATCCACTGAGACGAACCAGCTAGAGCTAAACGATTTCTTTTATTTTGACAAAATTATGTATGCTAAATGATATTCCCCAAATTATTTATATTATTTTTATATCTCATTTCCTCTATAATTTTCAGATTATGAAACCCAATGACTTACCTCTCTGGGATTAGGTGACATAAATGGTATTTAAGTTTCTGTAATTATTATTTTAATAATGTTTGTTGATTTAAACTAATATAACCTATTTTCTCTCCAAATCTCAGTGAATAAAATTATTTGAGGATATTTACATGTTAATGAGCTACTGCACCAGAGCAATAAACATCCATAAGTATAAGTAATTATAGTCATTCTAAAGCTCCAAATAGGGGGAAAGTACATAAATGTTAATAGTATTTGTAGCATTATAATCATCCATTATCTCTATAAGAAAAAAATAAAATTAAAGAGGTAGGGGAATAGGAAAAGGAAATAATAAAGTAAATAGATTAAAAGAAACAAACAAAAAATAGTATTATAATTTCTGTACTAGGTCTTTGCTCTATTTGGAAGAAAGACCTCTCTTCCTTTTCCTCATTACTTTCCTCTCTCCCTTCTTCCCTATCTATAATATGCAATGATAAATAGCTACTTAATTTTAAAATGTAAACATAACGAAGTTGATTTGAAGATGTTGTGAGAAAAAATACCCACGTTATATTCTATTGTAATGGATGGAAAGAGAAACTAGAATATGTAACAAACAGAATTTTCCTTTACACAGTAATTACAGTTTCTCAGAGTTCAGGGACATGGATTACACTTTTTAATTTACTTCTCAGGTATTAGTTTAGTTCATTGCTCCTGGGAAGCTCTCAAAAATCATTTTTAATGAGAAAGTGCTTATTTCTAAAAATAAAATGACAAAAGGGTTTTAATTTTATGGAATTTTAATTATTTTTCTCAATGTAATAACAAATAGAAAGTTTGATATAGGAGTCAATAGACAAAAGTTGAAAACTTAGGTATCCATTAGCAAACTATATAAATTCTCTTGGCCTGAAAACTTTTATGTGTAACTCCTAAGGATAGAACTGGAGAAGCTTCAGAATGTTTTTAGCTTTATGTCTTCTGAAAAATATTTTTAAAAAGCTGAAAATTTGTTCATTGTTATGATTTCATTGAACTTTACTTTTGTATAATTTATTGTACAATTGTGAAATTCCAACTCTATCTCATGAACTTCGTGAAACTCCAGGATGGAAAATGAATAAGACAAATTTTCCCTCAAACTTTGATTATTTAGTTAAGAAATAACAGAGCAAGTTTATTACTGTAATACTATTATACAAGTACTATGATAGAAGATGCACAGATGAATGCTTCTATTTTTACTGGATCTCTTAGTCCAAGCATGTCAAATTCAAAGGCTAACCTGGGCCAAATCAACAAGGTTTAAGTTTATGTGGGCCGCAAAAACAAAACAAAACTAAAGCTCCAATTTTCCTAGAAATGTAGGTTTATTTTGATAGAGACATGCTGAATACAAAGGGCTGAAATAAATGAGTAATTGTTAACATGAAACAATAGAATATTTTAATAAAATTAATATTTTTTCTTGAATGCTAACTTACCACACACTGAATAATTGCACACACAAATTAATAAGCAGAACACAAGTAAACCTATTTTTCTTGTTCTCCGAAAGCAAAATATTTCCTGTTGTACACACAGCATGAGTCAGTCCAAGATTAATGACATGGCAATTGGCTGCTAAATATTCACTGCTAGGATTAGTGGAGGGAAATGGTGTACCTGTGTGTAAGGTGCGTAAGGGAAATGAATGCAACATTCATAGTAATCAGTCATTAGTGAACATTGTAGTTTATTAATAATTATGTATAAAAGGATATTATAAAATTACGTTAAAATTTTTCATTAAAACATTTCTTACATACCATTATATTGGCTGGACCACAAAAATATTCGTTTGGGCTGCAAGTTTGATATGCTTGTCTTAGTCTGTTGAGGTGGCTAAATCACCTCTCAAAGGTCCCTCCGAATATCATCATAATGGGTGTTAAGTTTTACCATATGAGATTTTTTAGGGATGGACACAGACATTCAACCTATTGCACGAGCTGAAGCTGAAAAGTAGCCATGTTCAAATGCACTTCTTTCCTTAGTGATTCTGTAACTGATAAAGTCATAAGATGACAAATGAGAATATTGAAGTACATTTTAAAGCTTCAACAGATATTAGTTTAAATCTAAAAATTATGTTGAGAGCAGTGTAACAGAAACTCTAATATAAATCAGATGAGTGGGAATTTTATGTTTTACATCAGCTGGTTGTTTAGAAATGATTTTGCAGGATTTCTCTTCTTCAGATACAGTCACAGAGTAGCTATTAGGAAGCATAATTGAATTTGAGCCTCATCCAAATAGTCAAAAAGGCTCTTCCAGGGAATCAGAATCCCCGGAGTGCCATGAGAATACAAGCTTGAAAATGAGAACAGTGCCTCCAGAATTATTTTGAGCACTAAGTTGTATCTTATGCATTTTACAAGTATGAGCAGGCCACTCTTCTCATGACAGATAGCTGAAAAGTGTGTATAAATCTACAGAAATCTTTTTTGGGGGTGCCCACTATTTGTATCAAAAATGCCCACACCCATGACTTCTGAGTCCATTTTTCATTTCTAACCAATGCATGTGCTTTGCTGGACTAATCTGTTCATTAGAGAAGCACCTCAGTACAGTGTGGTTGGCACATTTATAAGCCTTCATGTCATCCAGACCAGTTATAAATGAACTCGAATATCCCTGATTTTCTCATTGAACTGTTGTGTATTTGTCACCAAGAAATTTAGTTCTTTAATTTTGCTAAAATGCTGGACTCTTTCTGAATGTTTTTCATAGGGTTGATGTATTTAATTTCAAGCCTGAACTATATCATAAGAATCATGTATAATAAAAGAGAAACATGTAAATTGACTGTATCTCTGCTATGCTCACCAGCAAATCAGGAGTGAGTATTCAAATTAATCCAACAGAGATGGCAGGTTAATTTGCATATACAGGCACCAGGAGGAGAGCATAGCAGGAGAGCTGGTGGCTTGGAGGACTTGGCAGAGTGGGAGGCTGTAGATAGAAACAGAGCAGGAAGGGAAAACCAAGAGGATGGGGAGCATCAGGAATTCTGGGAATAGCAGTTCTGGTGGCAGCCCCAGGACCAGAAGTGGAAGCTCAGAGTGCGGGTAGCTCCAGGAATGTTGTGGATCATAGTTCTGGTGGCAGATGGATCACCTAGAAACTAGAGCAAAGTGAGCCTGGAGCAAGTTACTGTTGTGGTGGGGGATGGAGGGAAAGCAAAGGTGAGAGACATAAGTAAAATTAGTTTGTCTAGAAAAAATTAAAGGAAAGATATCCTAAAACTTCCAGGAAATATCCACCAATGAAGCAAAGAAAAACAACAATACATACCTCTATTATTCTATGAGCAACAAACCAAACTGGGTTGGGATCTCAGACAATTCGCTCATATGATTGCAAAGACAGATAGAAACTCCCAGATTGGAGAGGGTGCAGGTCAGGTTGAGACATCCCCCCTGCCCCCCGTGCACAAATCTTCATGCACCAGGCCCCTAGTTATTTAATAAAGTAGTTATTAAATGTTAGGAGTAACACACTCTTCTAGGCCCCTCTTATCCACCAGATTGCATGGGCATAAATCCCCTCCTTGTACCTTGAAATAAATGTGGTTGCCTGAGGCCAAAGTTCAACTTGTTTAGAATACACTAATTAATCTCTGATTTAGAAGTATAACCCTTAACACTTGATTTCATAATTGATGATCTCCATAATACCAGGTGGTCTTCAAAAGGTCAAATGCCCATTGTCTTAATCTCCAAATACAGGCTTCAGATGACCCTGTTTGCAATGCTATGTTTTCATGGCCTTTGCATCAAGCTGTTAACGGCATTTCTTCTATTCTTTAAAGTCTCTCATTATATGGTGGTTTACCAAATTTCTTGATCAATTTGAGTGATGTTCAGTAATGCATGATTAGATGGATATAAGTGAACATTTCTTTCACAGTCTTCATGCTGTATTTAAGCACTGTGTATTTAATTTTAAAACATATAAGAGAGAATTAACGCAGAGAAACAGGCACCCTTAGTGTGAGCTCGATTTCAAAGTTTCATCTCTTGCCTATTTTTTCATAGGATGGGGTTCTGAGTTGGGTTAAATGGATAGTATTGCAGATTTGCAAAACCCATCTCATCTAATATACAAACTGTTCCTAGATAGTTTTCTTTTTTTAGCTTAAAAGATGAATATTTATATTTAAACTTTAAGCACTACAGAAATCCTTCAGGTTTTTGGATAAATTGTGATCACTGATATACTCTATGCAGAAAGTGAAGAGGCAAAAAACAAAAACAAAACACAAAACACCCACACACACAAATCTCCCTTAGTTTATTTCCTTCTCATCTTTTTAAAAAAAAAACCATAAATGCTTTTGAGGAATCAAACATGCTCAGTGAGACAGCATACAATACTTGTGCAATCAGTGTTGTGTTGATTAAATTGTGTGGGCTACAACAAAAAGAACTGATTTTCCAAAGAGTTTGAATTTAGTCCCAAATTTTAATCTATTTTAAGCTATTCAATTTGTATTGGACTTCACATAATTTTCAATAGTAAGAATAGAGATAAAACAAGTGGACAATTTAAATATTAAAAATACACCGAGTGGCCAGATTATTATGATCTCTGAATGCATAATAATCTGGCCACTCAGTGTATATCCTATAAAATAAAAGGCTAATATACAAATTGTGACCAGGAGTGACCAGCAGGCAGGCTGGTCAGGCTGGCCAGCCCCCACCCATGCATGAATTCATGCACCAGGCCTGTGTGTGGCCAGATTATTATGTGTTCAGAGATTACAATAATATGGCCACTCAGTGTATATTTTTAGGACACTCCTGATGGAAATGTTTCACCATATAATCAAACTTTTGTATCGTCTAGCAACTGAAAGATCTGCATTTAAATGTTTGAGCTCTTCTATCAAGCAACTGTTGTTTAAAATACAGTACCTGCTTAATCTAAAGAAATAGGCCCGCTTGGATATTGTGAACTAAAAATATACATGGCACTGATCTCATTTCCATTGCAAATGCCAATCTGCCTGGAATGAAGAGGCAGCGATTGCTTGGAGGCAGGTGGACTTCTCATTAAGTACTTTCTCTCTTTCCTTGTGTAAATAGGTTGCACCAATGCCAAATAGTGACCCTTAGAGGTGCAGGTATTAGGTCTGCACATCAGCAATTGACAGGGTAGCACATCTTCAAGTCAGCCAATGAGGGAAAAAAAGAGTTAGAACACTGTATGTAGGAAGCTGGATTTAAGCCAGTGGACACATAACTTTTATAAGCTTGATAAACCCCACTTGCACAGTCATAGACTAAATTCTTTTAACTGTAGAAAGTTACGACAGGGAGGGATTAAGGAAGGAAAGCAATCAGCCATCAAGCTTGGATTTTATGAGCCAGGTGTTGCACTAAGTGCATTAAACAATGACTCTCATTTAATCCTGATAACCATTTATGAGGTAGGCACTGTTGTTATTTTCATCTTACAGCTGAGGAAACAAAGAATTCAAAGGGCAAGTAATTTCTCCAGGGTTATTAGTGAAGCCAGAGGATGAATTAAAGTTGGAGCACTCAGTATATTCTGTTAATGATGCTGATACAACCTCATTTTAAGGAACCGCATTTCAGAGCTTCAATGTATTTCTTATCCACAGTTCATTGGCAAGTTGGGTCTTGCATCTTAGTTAAATAGAAGTAAAATCAGAGATTTCTGAGAAGTGTTTTTTTTAAGATGATCAGATAATATTTAAATGAATCAGAATAGGGCCAAAGTTCACTCCAATTTGTGGAGCTGGGCAAGTTTCCAAATCCTCAATAATCAATTCCTTTGATGGAAATGCATACAAAATGCCCTTATTAAGACTCAGAAGCTGTGCTAATGTGTGCAATGTATCTATGCTACCTCTAGGTGGTGCCCTCTGCCTTCAGGAAAGGTCACAATATAGACAGAATCTGAAAGACCAAAATCATAGAAAAAGAAATCAGATATACAGTTGACAGAGCCAGAGTTTGGGGGTATTGGGTGAAGGTGGTCAAAATGTACAAACTTCAGTTATAAGCATTTACTGGAATGTAAAATATAGCATGGTGACTAGAATCAGTAATACTGTATTGCGTGTTGGCAAGTTTGCTGAGAGAATACATCTTAAAAGTTCTGATCAAAGGGAAGAAAACATTTTTTTAACTATGTGAGATGATGTTAACTAAATGTATTATGATAAATATTTCACAATATACACATTATCAAATCATTATGATGTACACCCTAAATTTAGTTATACAATGATATATTGCAATTACATATATCTCAATAAAAATGGGGTGGGGGGAGAAAGATCACACCTGACCACAGGCAAAAGTATAAACTCTAAACTAAGTGTTTAGAGCCACCCTGACCACCTGTCTTTTCATATTTCACTTAATCTTCAAAGTATCCTTTTCCCTTTTCTTCTAATAAAATAAGATTTTAATTTAGAAGAAAACTATTTGGCATAAAGCTTTGTGGTTGGCACATGCTTATAAATATTATTTTGGAATATTCTTCATAGCTTTTGATCCTTACACTAGCCCAGTGGTCGGCAAACTGCAGCTCGTGAGCCACATGTGGCTCTTTGGCCCCATGGGTGTGGCTCTTCCACAAAATACCACGTGTGGGCACGCATGTACAGTGTGATTGAAACTTTGTGGCCCATGCGCAGAAGTTGCTTTTCAGCTCTCAAAAGAAATTTCAATTGTTGTACTGTTGATATTTGGCTCTGTTGACTAATGAGTTTGCCAACCACTGCACTAGCCATCTGGGATAAATAATTTTATCTCAACTATCTTAAAATCTATATTAATAAAAGTGTAATATGCTAATTAGACCGGACAGCCTAATGACCTTCTCAATGAAGCTGCGAGGGCCTCTAGTGGGTAAATGAAAGCCATGAGTCCTAAAGTGCCCACAGAGGCAGGATTTGAATTCAAACCTTCTGACACAAAAACCAGTTTGCTGGCCACACCTCTGCATACGATGGTCATTTAGCCTCTTTTGCCTGGAGTAATCTTTGTCTATTCCTGCAGCCTTGCATAATTATTATTAGTACCCCTTTTCATTTTTAAAGTATCCAAAGTTGAATGGTAGAGCCACATTGGTGACACTAAAGAAGTCAGCCATGAATTCCTCTCCCGTAAGGGTATCTGGTTATAAGCCCCTGTCTATAGTTTGATGAAGCTTTTCTTTCTGTAAAGAAATTTCTGATATTGCAAATAAGTGAGGGATCCTATGTTAGAATTCAGTTCCTTCATCTTGCTCCACTACGCCAACTGCCGGGCCTGAGCCCCTCTGCCAGGGACTAGACCTCCTAGGACCCTCGAAGAAGCCATGAGGAGTTGTGGGTATATAAGAGAGTCTTTATTGTAGAAGCGAGTGGCCATGGAGCTATTGCTAACAAGGAGCTACTAGACAAAAGAGTCCTTCAAAGTACCATACAGCACATAGCTGCACTCTGTCTAGGTAACATCTTTCCCACACAGTAACAGCAGCCTCTGTACCCACAGCAGCAGCCTGCTGGTCAGTAATACATCTTCCCCATAATATAGCCCACTACCTGCTGGTCATTTGTCTTACACTAAGAAGTCTAGCCTTACATGGGAGCAGCAACCTCTGTACACACAGCTATTATCTGAGCAGCCGCACTGGCTGGTCAGTAACAATTTTGTGCTACGTAGGCAAAAGAGGCTTCTTTCTAAATAGTGACCTCAGTCTTTTGTATCATACAAGGGCATGCCAGCACAGTGTATGTACAGATGACTGTGACTTTGTTCTTGCACCTATGTATAGTCCTTGGACATCCCGATTAAGATTCCCATGCTCAGAGTGGCCTTAAACATCTGGCATACTCTGAGCAGGGCCTCTGTACCCCAATTGGCTTTGGCCATCTGGTGTTCTCTAGACAGGGATCAACTCTGTGTTTTGTGTTGTTTTATGAAGGAATGAGAATATTTCCCTGGCTTGGGAGCTAAAGATAGAGAACCGGGCATCTTTGGCACTTCCTGAGGTCCTCCTGGGCCCTGACCCTGCTTCATGAGTCTGTGATCTGAGTGCACTTGTGCTGCTTCTGTTAGTCAGGATACCAGCTGTTTAAGAAGCAAAACCTTCATTCAAACCTGTTTAAACCAGCAAAGAATAGGTTGTTCACTTAACTGTGAGATTCAAAGGAAGTGACTTTGTTTGGACACAGAGCTTCAGTCTCTTTCTCAGTGTCTCCCTCTCTCTATCTTTGTCTGTAGTTTCCCCTATATGACCTTCATGTCTCAGAAAGGACCCTTCATTGTGGGTATAAAGGAAGTCGCCAGCAACTCCAGCACTGCATTTTACCTTTGACACAGTAAAAAGTCTCAGGCTGATTCTCATTGGACTGGTTTGAGTTATCTGCTTATTCTTGAACCAATCATTACAGTCAAAGGTATAGAATGTTTCCATTAGATAGATGGGCATCATGTGCCAATCCCTGGAGCTTTATAGCAGGATTTGCCACAGCCCAAGACCATAGACAGAGGTTACAGAGGACTACTTCCCTAGAAGAATAGAAGAATAAAGAATGGGCAGTGAATGGTGGACAAAACAACACAATAAACAAAACAAATGTAAGCTGTTTACTATCCTTCCTCTTCCTCTTCCCTCCCTCCCTTCTACTCTGTCCAAAAAACAATGGAAAAATATTCTTGGGTGAGGATTAAAAGAAAAGAAATGTATATTGAGTGCTTATGACACAAGTTAGCCAGTAGATTATCTACTGCATCTTACAGTACAGTACCCCTGTCCCACAGTGAGTTTTTTTTTTATCTTGGCTGAGACACCTGTATAGTGAAAACCATTTACATATCTGGAGGTGTTATTGTTGTTGTTTTTTTAATCACTAAATGGACAATGGAATCACTCAAGAAGCTTTACCAACAGGCATATGACCACAGCCTCATAAGGTTTAGAGTAGGTCCTAGAGAATATGTATTTTAAAAATTATTTTTGAGTTAGAATGGTTCCAAGGACATTCGGTTATTTTCCAATTCCACAATCTATCACCGTGATAATAAGAATGAAAATAAAGTGCTACCTGGGAATGAGACAACCAGAGGGTACGATGCTCCTAGTTATTTCAGTTCTTGGGTTATGGGGGGACTCTATAGCGTTCATGGGATCTTGGCTTTGTTGGGTTGAAATACTCAGGAATGTGTCAATGGTGAAGGGTAGCTAACTATTTTTCTTAGAATGAAATAAATCCATAGAGTTTATTTCTGTTGCAGTTTCAAATTTTGGTGCAACATATTTTTAAAAGGATTTTATGGCTATGGTTATTTGTCAGGCAGATAATCACTGAGAAAAATTATTAAGATACCACTGTTGGCTAGGTATGTCTTAATAACCTTTGATTAGCATTGGAATATCCTCTTCCTCCTTTTCCCTTCTTTCTGTTTAAAAATAAAAGAAACCCTAGACATGTTTAGGCAAAAAAGGGAATTTATTGAGTCATGTAATTTGGAAAGATAGAAGTGGTATACAGTAGGTCCTTGGGTTATGTCGGAAGTCGAAATGATGGAGCTTTTTTAAATTTTATAAATGAATGGGAAATGGCGATGTAACCATGAAAAAAAGTATGTTGAGTTCGACGTAATTGGAGTACTGCCTGTAGTCCATAAGCCACCATCAGATTTAGGATTCAAAAATGCTTTCTTCTTCTTTTTCCCTTTATCTCTCTTCTCACTATATGGAAGCCTCTGTGTTGTAAAGAGTTTGGCTTTGCCTTTACCTTTGGTTTCAGAGAAGTAATATAATGGGTTTTTGGAGTGTTATGCCCCTTAGGAATATCTTTGTCTGAGGGCCTTGGATCATATTGATAGTTTTAACAATGTGATTTAAGGTTGGGATTGGCCATACTTATGTAGTTTTAATGAGGGAACTTGTCATGCCAGGACAATCACAATATGAGTTAGGGTAGGGATGCTTTGGATAATGAGATATCAGTTTATCTGGAGACTGAAATCAGCCCTATGGGCAATCAATCATGCCTACATAACGGAGCCCCAATAAAGACTTAGAATGCTGAAACTCAGGTGAGGTCCCCTGGTTGGTACTACTCCAAGCATATCATCACACATTAATGCACCCTGACTCCATGCAGAGAGGACAGTGGAAATCCTACACCTGTAACCTTCATAGCTCATGTTAAGATGCATGCTTTTTTTCTGTAATGAATTATAACTATGAGAATGATAGCTATCAATGAGTTCTATGGGTCCTCAAACATAAGGGTGTTTTGGGAAACTTCTAGAACTTTTCATTTTGTGTCAGAAATGAGGGTTATCTTGTGAAGGACTGTGTGCCATCTGACTTGGGCAGTTGACTAACTCTGTGGTCCCTAAACTCTTTGCAGCCTTTAACTTCTCTGATACAGATAGGTTATTCCTGTATGAAGTATGTGGAAAAAAGGAAATGGAGGCAGACAGGTCCAGGCTTGAATTATTACAGTTAGGTAATCTCAGAGCAAAGAGAAAAAATATCCAATCCAGTATATAAAAATGTGGGGTAAACCCTGGCCAGTTGATTCAGTTGGTTAGATCATTATCCTATACACCAAAACAGGTTGCTGGTTTGATTCCTGGTCAGAGCACATACCTAGGTTGTGGGTTCCAACCCCAGTCAAGGTGCATAAAGAAGTCAATCAATCAATGTATGTCTCTCATATCAAGGTTTCTCTCTCTCTGGATCATCTCCCATCATTTCTCTTTAAAATCAATAAACATGTCCTTATGTAAGTGGTCTGAATGGCTTTGATTGAGACATCAGTCCAAACTCTGGAATAATTACCATGTCTACTGTGTGAGATAATATGATTAGAAATCCCAATACAATGACATGGATATGGGTGGTATTGGAGAAATAATTCCCCAAAGAAATGAGTGACTGAGTATGTATGTTTGTTGGGGAATACATGGGTAGAGTTTGGGAATGATTTTGAAGTTATCTAGATAGAAAAAGGATCCCGGCTTGTGTGGCTCAGTGGTTGAGCAATGACCCAGGGACCAAGAGGTCACCAGTTTAATCCCTGGGCAGGGCACAATCCTGGGTTGCGGGCTCGATCCCCAGAAGAGGTATATGCAGGAGGCAGCCCATCAATGATGTTTCTCTCTCATCGATGCTTCCATCTCTCTATCCCTCTCTCTTCTTCTCCCTGTAAAAATCAATAAAAACCTATTTAAAAAGATAGAAAAAGGATGTTGGATGGAATAGAATTGCCTGTGTCATTAACACACTTCCTGTTCACTGAAGCGCAAATAAAGTATGAGTTCTTTTAGCAGCCTCCCCACCCAAAGCTAGGTTTCAGCAAAGTTCAGCAAAATTAGCCTTTTCCAATTGTGAGGTCATGTCTCTAAAGATCCAGAGAATTCATAAGAAAACATTGACTTAATTATGAACACACATAGACACACACACACACACACACACACACACACACACACACACACACCATGAAAATAGACTATAGTGGCCTAATGCTTTATTTAGTCATGTTAAGAATATATCAATCAGGGATTTATTTTTTATTACAGTTTTGAATTGGTCACCAGAAAAGTACCTAGATATTATTGTCAATGTTTCTTCATGCTGCTGGAAATTGGGATGTAATTTGATTATTGTACCACAGAAATGGAAAGCCCCAGGGAACTTGACATAGTTCCGTCTCCCCACCCTTGTGTTCTCATTTTTTTCTCCTCTTCTCCACCCTTTTATTCTGTCATTTTAAATATATATTAAGAAATTAGAAATTTCACGATTAGTCAAACTAACAGTATAATCAAATCAAAATTAGACACAAGCATCTTTCATAGTTTTCCATACTAAGAAATTTGGAAACACAAAAATGTGACTTGTACTATTTGTGTGAGCCCTGTTTTATGTTTTAAATTTCCTGAAACCAAGGTGATTTAAACATGGATGTAAAAGGAAACATGCTAGCCATTTCTCTTACCTTTTTTTTCCCCCTGAAAAACTCATTAACTTTATGGTTCATTCTACAATTTCTGTCCCTTTTAATAGCAGGAGGCGTTAACATTACACTAAATGAAACGAGTTACACAAAAGCATGTTGGATCAGAGGCGGCAGGAGAAAGAATGACTCAGAGCACAGACACCGGGGATGTTTTGGGAGTAGGAAAGACCTCTTCTCTGGTGTCGTTTCTTACTGTGAACTTTGGCAAGCTCTTCTACATTTCTGTGACCCAGTTTCCTCATTCCTTGAAAGAGGATAATGAAGTTACTTATATCATAGAGCCGTTAAGATAAATAAATGGGTTAAAATTTTAAATGCTTAGAATGTTTAGGACACAATAAATACAAGATATGTGTTAGTCACTCTATTCTCCTCTTCCTCCCCGCTCACCTTCCGTCATCCTCCTTTTCTATTCTTCTTTTTCCCCCACTATTGGTAAAATTTTTAAATTTTTTTCTTACTTTGCATAGAACCATATTCATAAAGTTCTCAACCTCAGGGTTGAGATAGTTTAAAATTCAGACTGGCTAAAAAATATTTATGCCAAACTAAGTGTTTGCTCAGTTTGCCTAAAATGACATTGTGTGCCACTTTAAGGTATAAAAAAATCCAAAATAATCGAAGAGTACTCTAGAAATGTTTAAATCTTATTTAGAAGGCAATTCAAGTAATCACTTTATCTGCATTTGAAAGAAGATTAAAAATGAAATTACACATTGGATTTTTTCAAAAGGTTTAAAAATGGCATGATTGTTTATGATTAAACTATGATTAAATACAAATGTATTGATAGGAAATGTGGGAGTTTATTTAGTTAGAAGTTAGTTGGAATGAGGGTGCAGCTGGGAAGCAGGTGAAATGATCACAGCAGGAGAACTTGATTACTGCATTGAGGCTTGATTATATTTTCCATCAAAGGGACCGTCTGTAAAAAGTAGGAAAAAATGCTCTTACTGCACCACACATTAAGTGAAGCCATAATGTGCCACGATCATATTAAAGGGGATTATTTTCTGAGGGAGGGGAATAAACTTCTCAGTTATTTGTTAATTTTAAGGAAGGTAAATGTATTTTAAACTACTCCGCAGTATACAGGGCCATTTCTCTATGAAATCAGTAAATTATTTCCAGATTCTGTTGAGCCATTCAGACATCAAGTTTTGGTTTTCTTCCTTAAGCATGGACTAAAGAGATTAAGTTACTGGTTTTTCTGTTTGTATTCCAAGTGGGGTCTTAGTCTCTAGAAATTGGTTAGATCAAGTGTATTTGAGTGCTGGCTGGCATACTTACAGTAAGTAGTAACATGTATTTCATTGGCAGAAGACTATAGCAGCTAATTTTCCTAAGTCAAGGTCTGTGAAACACATCATATTCCTAAGGATATGTGTAAGTATATGTATTTCTGTGTGATCATAAACATATACCAAAAGTAAAAATTTTGCACTGAATGTGTTGTCTAAATATCAGGTTATTGCCCTTGATTTTAAAGGAACCATCTAACTTGTATGGTCCCACACAATTGTTAACATCTGTGATATCCAGAGAGAATTAAGTCTTGTCAAAATGTGGTTCCATGAAGAAATCTGCTTATCTAACTGCCTTTTATGGACACTGAACTTCATGGTCTATCCAGAGTGTTGATACCTTTTTATGATAATATTTGAGAGGTATTGGGATTTCAGGAAGATGTGAAAAGAACTTATTAAAATAATATTGCCAGTCTTCTTTAATGATACTTATATATTATTTAAAATTCCAATCTTCTACATATATTAGAGGTAATATGCAAATTAGCCAGGACGCCTTAAGGCGTCATGACCAGCTCTGGAGGAGGCTGCATCACTACTGGTTAAGGAGGAGCTGCACATGCAGTTGGGTGGGAGGGGACTGCATGCTGCCCCCAGCCACAGGGACTGCCCAGAGGCTGGGGCTGGGGGTGGGCTGGAGCGGAGACACAACACCAGAGCTGGGAGTGTGTTCCCAGCATCAGCTGCATGGCTCAGAGCATGCCCCCACCCTAGGGCCTCTGTGCATGAGCTGCAGAAGAAACACCTTTTCTGACCGCTCATTGGCTACGCTCTCTGTACACTGCCATTCTCAGTGTTTTTGGTAACATGGGTAGTAATAAGAATCTAAGAAAGCGATTTAGGGTTTTTCCACCTCACTCCGGGAGGAAAAAACAAAGGTCTGCTGCTGGAGAGGCTAAGAAATGTCATAATGTCATATCCTGCCCTAGCCAGTTTCACTCAGTGGGTAGAGCCTCCGCCTGAAGACCACAGGGTCCAGGTTTGATTCTGATGAAGAGAATGTATCTAGGTTGCAGGCTCCTCTCTGGCCAGGGCCCACGTCAGGGCTCGTGCAGGAGACAAACAATTGAAGTGTCCCTCTCACATTGATGTTTCTCTCTGACTTTTCCTCTTGTTCCCCATTCTCTAAAAATCAATGGAAACATATCCTAAAGTAAGGATATATATAAAAAAGAAATGTCATAGCCTATGAAAAGACATCTTGAAAATGCCTAAAGAAAGTTGTCATTTTTTCATGGTGAAGAGACTTGAGTTTGAGTTAATGAAAACACTTTGCAGCTGTGGTGGTTGGCAGTGGCAGCAGCAGCAGGTTAATGGGGGTGGTGCCTTCCCCTGATCAGCCTGGTCACCTCCCAAAAAGGGAGGTCATACTGTGGCTTAGACCCGCTTCCTATGTGGGCCTAAGCCATCAGTAGGATATCCCCTGAGGGTTCCTGGACTGTGACGGGGGAAGGCTGGGCTGAAAGACCCCCCCGCCCCGCCCAGTGCATGAATTTCATGCACCAGGCCTATAGTTTATATATAAGGGCACATCAAAAATATTGAATAGATTTTGTCCTTTGTTTCAGTTATTCCTCACTTAAAATTGGATGATAACCCTTAACTAGTGTGGTTGAGGAAATAATTCTGAACTGATCTAGATTCATCTCCACACATGGGAACAGAACATGGAGGTTGTCTCTTCTCCTTAAGGTCTTTAGCTCGTAGCTGATCCCCTTGGCTACAGGTGAACATGGTGGCACTTAGTATATACGTTGTTTGTTTGTTTTTTACAGAGAGAGATAGTTAGAAATATCGATTGGAGAGAAACATCAATCAGCTGCCTCCTGCACACCCATTACTGGGGATGTGCCCACAACCAAAGTACATGCCCTTGACCAGAATCAAACCTAAGACCTTTATATGTTTATCACTTCTTATGTTAGATGTCCCTGTCTACCTGCTAGTCCTTTATTAGAGGAGAACACTTATTTACACTTGCATAATGTACCTAAGGACATTTGCTACAGCAAATTTTTCTTTTAATAAAGCTTTGGAAATAAATTTATAAGAAAGTTTTTTTGCTACATTCCACTATAATTTTCAAAAATTCTGGGCACTGACTCTTTGGCTGATCTCAAGACTGCATGAAACTTTGGCTCTCTGTCTTTCTCTGTGCTCTTGACCAGCTGGGTTTCCTATTCCCTGATCAGCATCATCACCCGACTGGGTTGATAGTTATACTCTTTAAAAATCTTCTTTTGTGGGAAAAAGTCACTTTCTGTTTGAAGCTAGCTATGAAAAATATCCCACCATGATATTATTAAGCATTTCAACAGCTACTATCAGGCTCAATATCATATCAGGTGCAAATTCCGAAGCTTAGGAAGTGAGGGAAATAATGCCATCCTTCATTGAAAAAATAATACTGTTAATTTGTCATTGTCCAGTTCATTGTTGAGCTTTGGTCATATAAATAAAGAATGTTCAAAACTACATTCACATTGGGAGATGCCAAGATCAGTTATTAAGTGCATTAGTTTCCTGGGGCTGCCATAATAGGCTTGGTGGCTTAAACAATGGAAATTTTTCTCTATATATAAACGCCTAAGCTCCCGGCCAACTGGCTGATTGCCTGACTGTCCAACCATCCAGTAGCTATGACATGTACTACAACCAGGGGGCATACACTCAACGCAAGAGCTGCTGAGCATCAGCAACTTTGCAAAGTGCCCTCTCGCACTCTGGGAACCCTTTGGGGATGTTGGACTGCCGGTGTCATCCCGATCATCACAGGCCAGGCTGAAGGACCCCACTGGTGCACGAATCTGTGCACCAAGCCTCTAGTTTTCTCATAATTCTGGAGGCTAGCATTCCAAGATTAAGGTGGAGGTAAGTTTAGTTTCTTCTGGGAGTCTCTCCTTACCTTGTAGATAGTATCTTCTTCATCTTTGTTTCTATACATAGTCTTTTCTCCGCACTGTGTAGAAATTTCCTCTTCTTAGGACACCAGTCCTTTTGATTAAGTTCCACCCTGAAGACCTCATTTAACTTAATTGCTTCTTTAAAGATCCTATCTGAAAACATAATCACCTTTTGAGGGACTCGCGGTTAGAACATAACAAATGAATTTTGGGGAGGCACAATTCAGCTTGTAATATTAAGATACTCAGAAAATTATAGGGAAACAATTTGCCAACAAGGGTGATGACTTCCAAGTGCTTATTTGTTCACTCTCGTTGTTTGTCCATTGTTCACATCTTCACCTTTCCCAAAGGACAGCAGCAGCATCCCAGGAAAGGCAAATACAGTCCTGACCAAGAAGAAAAATAAAATGAAGAATGGGTTGATATTTTTAACTAGAGTGGTTTTTAGATAGGGAGTCCATTTGATATATTGTCCTAATGAGGATACTACTTGCATACATTTCAGACACTGGCAACAGGACTGTCTTGGGCAAACTGGTTTTAGGCCTACCCTGATTTTAGAGTGAATCCCCTGAAATAATCTGAATAGTGTTTTTATGTTTACATGTGCTTTCAGGGGTAACAAAGAACACTCAGAACTTTATACAACTTTTTAAAAGAGTCCATCTTCAGGGAAACGTTGAGAATTCTTGATTTGAGCTATTCTGTGACTAACAAATAGAAGAATATTAGAACACCAGGGAAAGTCACTCAGAATATATGAATGCCTTGAGCAGAGAAGCTGTGCAAATGATTGATTTATGAACACATTTATATGTGAACATATAAATTATAGAGATATTCTCAATATTTCATCAGCTCTTTTAGATATCCAATTTATCGGTCACTGAAATTTTACCAGTTAAATTAAGAATGGATTTTTAAAAATCTCAAGTAATAGTAAATAAAGCTTATGTTTATCTTACCCACTGATATCTCCTATACATCCTAGAGATAATTGTGCTTTAGATAATGGGACCAAGAGTAAGATAGAGCTAGGTTCAAATCCTTCTATACTTCTTAACTATTAGTGCAACTTTGAGCAAGTCATTAATTCATGCTAAGCCTCAGTTTATACATCTGTGAAATGGGGAAGGGTTAGATATTCTCTTCATTAAGATTGTAGTGAAGATTAAGTGAAGTGATGCATAAAAGCTGTGCTGAGGATAATGATTGGCCCTTTGGAAATTCACCACAATATTAGTTCTTAACATTATTGTTATAAATGTATGAATTGCTGTTATTGTTTGTAGGATTTTTGAAAATAGACAGTTTCTGGTAATCATCTTTAAATTCATTATCTTCACTGTTCCATTGCATAGCTTGACTGAGTTCCTGGATATCTGGGTAATTTTTTTTTTCACATTTAAGAACACAAATAAAATTTTAGAATTTTCAATCAAATGGAGAGTTTCAATAGTAACATTAGATGCTGCTATAGACTACCATTTAATTTTTTTCCTCTGGCATTGTTCATATATATATATATATATATTTTTACTAATAATGCCTCCAAAGTGTTTCTATTTATTTACTTTAATAAGAGTAGATCTGTCCAGACTATAATTTTATTTAATTCTATTTTAAATGTAATAAATCTTTATTGTTCAGATTATTTTTCCCCCCATAGCTCCCCTCCACCTGGTTCCCACCCTACTCTCTACCCTTACCCCTCCCCCCTCCACTGTCCTCATCTGATTTTTGTCTAGTCTCTTTTCGTACCCTCACACCCCTATCCCCACCAAGAATTGTCAGTCCACACCCTTTCTATGCCCCTGATTCTAGTATATTCACTAGTTTATTCTGTTCATCAGATTTTTTTATTCACTTGATTTTTAGATTCACTTGTTGATAGATATATATTTGATGTTCATAATTTTTGTCTTTACCTTTTTCTTCTTCCTCTTAAAGAATACCTTTCAGCATTTCATATAATACTGATTTGGTGGTGATGTACTCCTTTAGCTTTTTTTGTTCTGTGAAGCTTTTTATCTGCCCTTCAATTCTGAATGATAACTTTGCTGGGTAGAGTAATCTTAGTTGTAGATTCTTGCTATTTGTCACTTTGAATATTTCTTGCCATTCCTGTCTGGCCTACATAGTTTCTGTTGAGAAATCAGCTGACAGTCATATGGGTGCTCCCTTGTGGATAACTGTTTCTCTTGCTGCTTTTAATATTATCTCTTTGTCATTTGATCTTTACATTTTAATTATTATGTGTCTTGGTGTGGTCCTCTTTGGATTCCTTTTGCTTGGGGTTCTGTGCGCTTCCTGGACTTGTAAGTCTATTTCTTTCACCAGGTGGGAAAATTTTTGGTCATTATTTCTTCAAATAGGTTTTCAGTATCTTTCTCTCTCTCTTCTTCTGGCAGCCTCATAAATCTGATATTGGTATGCTTGAAATTGTCCCAGAGGCTCCTTATACTATCTTCAAATTTTTGGATTCTTTTTTTCTTTTCCAGTTGAGTGTTTTTTGCTTCTTTGTATTTAAATCTTTGATGTGATTCTTGAAATCCTCTAGTCTGTTGGATTTCTGTATAATACTTTTTATTTTAGTCAGTGTATTCTTAATTTCTAGTTGGTCATTTTTCATATCCTTGAGGGTCTGGCTAAATTTATCGACCTTTTCTAGAAATTCTTGAGAAATCTTATAACCGTGGTTTTGAACTCTATACCTAATAGTTTATTTTCCTCCATTACATTCATTTGTGATCTGTTCTTTGTTTCTGCATTTTCAATGCTTCCCTGAGTTGATAGAGTGGCTTTGTGTGCTAGGTATCCTTTGTGTGCTAGGGCCCAGTGGATCAGCCTCCCAGTTACCTGAGGTGGACACTCTTGGTGCACCCCTTTGTGGGCTGCATGCACAGTCTTGTAGTTAAGCCTTGATTGTTGTTGGTATCACTGGGAGGAATTGACTTCCAGGCCAATTGGCTGTGAGGAACAGCTGTGTCTACACTGGGAGAACTTCTGTGATGGAGACACCCTTATGAGACAAGATTCGCAAAAGCCTCTGTGCTCAGCTTGGATGGGGCAGAGTATCAGGGCAGAGCAGACAGCATTGGGCCTCTAGTATTATAATAACCTATTGAATCTTTTGGTATATTTATACATGAAAAATGAGAGAATGAATCTTAAAATAATTTCTCCTCTATTTATAAAAGAAGCATATGTTCATTATATAAAATTTGAATCAACTAGATAGGTGACAGGAATAGAAATCTTCTGAATCCTATGCTTAGAGAACCAATTTTTCTATAATCAAGCATCCATGTGTCTTAGCAAATTAAATGTAAAATACAGGCAGTTAAAAGATTTATTTTGCCCCAGGCCATTGGATGAGATCAAGAAAGGGTCAGGTCCAACCTGACTAGAGAGGGAGGATTTCATGAGGAGTTATATAATTCAAAAATTCCCAATTCTTCTCCATCTATACCACCCCACTCTTAATATTAGGTCCATATTTGCTCCACCCTACCCATCATGTGGCTGTTGACAGCGTGCTGACAGCTGCCACTCTTATCTGAGAGGCCTCTGATACTTGATGACACTAAATTATAGGACTTTATGCCCTTCAGCACCATACACAAATGTTGGAGAAACTAACCCAGACCTCTTAAGGACTTCATGCCAAACCCTAAAAATTACTCATTCATATACCATATGTGGAAAAATTTAGTCTTCACTTTTCCCAATATTTCCAATCTGTTTACAGAGGTGCTATAACAGATTTCAAGGTTTTATGTGTCCTTTTTAAGAGAGGATTTCTAGTTAATTGGCTGGGATAGAACACAACAAAGCAAGTCCTTATTTTGCCTGACATTCTAAGAGCATTGAATAGGGAAGGGAAAGTTGGGAAATTTTATAGTCCATTTCACTATACCATTTGTTCTATTTTATTATTAGACCTCTGCACGAAACTGATAGTAAAATTAAATTTATTCCTTCATGATAAACTCTGTTAATGCATTTTCTGAGATTAATGATTAAGTTGTAAAGTATGTGGGGGGATGATGTATGCTTAAAATATTGGGCCATATGCCACTGAGATAATATTAGACACTATAGAGAAATGGATGCCTGTTTAAAACACTTCAGAATACCTTAATACCAGCATATGATTGTCAAGAAAGCTTTTGCAAATTAATCTTCCTATATTATAGCTATGACCGTGACAGTGACCAGCTCATAAACTTTCCATAACTCCATAGTGGCTATCTGATTAAGGTCAATGACTTAAATTCTAAATCAAAGCTCAACTAGTTTAGCTTCAATCAATCTCATCTCTCACTATTTCTATAACATCTGTTATTCCATCAGGACTGTACAACTGGCTCCTAGAAATCATTGAGAATATATTTGATATGTGGAAAACTTAATGAAACTTAAACATTGCAAAAAGTAAATTAGCTATGCCCATACCTTTCAGATTCTTGCTACCAATGTTAAGAATTTACCAATGTCTCAAAGCATAAGATCTCACTAGTTTGATATATTATATCATGAAAATAAGTTTAAAATGAAGCTTAGCCAGTAGGCCTGACATTTATTTATAGCTTACGCATGTAATTGAAGATAACTCTTTTGTTTCACATTAGATTTATAAAAAAATATATATTTTTTATTGATTTCAGAGAGGGAGAGATAGAAACATAAATGATGAAAGAGAATCATTGATTGGCTGCCTCCTGCACATCCCCTACTGGGAATCAAACCTGCAACTAGGGCATGTGCCTTTACCGGAATTGAACCTGAGACCCTTCGGTCTCCACGCTAATGCTCTACCCACTGAACAAAACCGGCTAGGGCTCATATTACATTTTAAGAATGCCTTTTTGGCACCTTCAAATGAGGTTCCATTTCTGGCACCTTTTTAACTTTCAACTTTTATAGCATTCATCAGTGTACTTGTAATTAGTCATTCTAATTATATCTTTTTAAAATAAAATGGTAAGAATCAGGGGAGCATATAAAAAGCATGTTTTATTTTGTTTTTCTATGTATTATTCTTTTATTCCTATTTTGCATCAACAGTGCTTATTATTATGTAATACATAGCAACTGTTCAAAAGATCATTGTTGAATGAAAATTACTATTCTACTGCTTTTCTGTTATATTCATTTAAATGTCACAAAGATACTTAAAGCTTAACCTAGGATTGAAGCCATGAGTTCCTAGGCCTCCCCTGGTGCCCTATTCTCCCCAGTGGAAACTGCAAGATATTATTAAAAGATATTGAAAGGAGACCCAGAGAAATAGAAGAATATTTTATGTTTATGGATTGGAGGAATTAACATATTTAAAATGGACATATTACCCAAATTGATATACAGATTTAATGCACTCCCCATCAAAATTCTAGTAGCATTTTTAAAAAATAAATAGAACAAAAAACCATTAAGTTTGTATAGAACCACAGAAGACCCCAAATAACCAAAGTAATTCTAAGGAAAAAAATGCAGCAGGAGATATCACACTCCCTGATTTCATATTATACTGCAAAGAGACAGTAATCAAAACAGCATGGTATTGGAAGAAAAACCACACACAGACCAATGGAACAGGACTGAAATAATGTGTATAGGCAACTAATTTTTGACAAAGGAGTCGAAAACAAACCATGGAGAAAAGAAAGCCTCATACATACTTGAAATCAGGTATGCACACATACAAGCCAACACACACATACACACACACACACACACACACACACACACACACACACACTGTATCCAGTATATTAAAAATAAACATGATTTGTGCACTAAACTAATGAACTGAAAACTAATGTCTCTTAACTATCTTATTGCAACAGACCTATAACTGGAGCAATTGCATAAAACAAAACTGTCATTAAAATGAGAATAGTGAAAAAAAATGAGAATAGTGGACATGATATAGAGTCAAAATGGTAAGTCCAAACCAATGTATTTAAGTGAATAGCTCTTATAGACACTGACTTAAAACAGAAGAGTTGGTTTAACTGGAAACCTGACCAACTGGTGGGAAGAAAGTGAGCATTAAAAGGAGAGACAAACTAAATCAACAACAGTCTTAGGAAAGATAGCAGATTAGAGATGACCCCACCTCATTTCCTGAGTAAAAGTTTCAGGGCTGAGCACATGTCTATATCCCATGTGCAGGGCGGGTATAGGCATAGCAGAGGATGCCTTGGGTGGGTCTTCCGTTGGCAGTCTTGTTAAAGTGTAACTGTGCTTTAGGCCCAATTGATTGAATGCTGAGCATCCCAACTCTCTCACAAAATGAACTTCTGGAACCAGAAGGCTTTCATTAATCTCCAGCTCAGCCTGTCGGATCGCACTGCTGACAATTAAATCATTTGCCACAAGGCAGCTTTGTTATTTTGAATTGTGTGAGTGGTCTCCCTGTTCCTTCTTTTCCTCAGCTTCTCAGGTAACCTACTGGACAGAAAAAGAGGATACAGTGTTTATCATGAAGATATTAGTTTGTGCTTTCTATTAATTCTTTCCCTCTGCTATTTGATAGGCAAAGAGGTATGAATTTGAGGTTCAGTTTTTGAATAATAGACTTAGGGATCTAGAATAATGCCATTCTAGAGTCTAAACAAAAGTCCATTGAATTTAGACCACTTGCCTAAGGAAAAACAGCTAATTTGTGGCAGAGCTGGAATCCCAGTCTCCCTACCCCTTGTCTACTGTCATTCATTCCAACCATAATGCAACTTCTTTAGTGCTTCTGAGTGTGGCAGGTGTTGCAGCCATTCACACGATCAAACACCATCACTGGATCATAGTGACTGCCCGTGGGTACTGACCTGGGCTTAATTCAAACAAGTGACCCCAGTGATAAGTCATAAACCTTGGCATCTCATTCCCAATAGCCTATCAAAAGAATTTGAAGCTGCATCTATTAGTTGTAGTTCACGTTCTATAAATATAATATTACAAATATATTTTTTCATACATCTCAAGAAAATATATAGCCAGCTTATATAATCATATTTTTGTTTTCTTTTAAAAATCCAATTTTACCTAAAATACCTCACTTGAGACCCAAGGGCCCCACTCTGCTTTCCTGTGTCATTATTTCTCGTTACCAAGCAAGGCCACAGGGCCTGCTTTTTCTGCCACTTATGGAGTTTGGACCCAGCAACTCCTATGTTCACAAAAAAGGAAGACAAAGGTAAAAGATTTTACTAATTTCAAAAATGTTAAACCTATTTGTGCACGGTTCTTACCCTTCTGGATCCAAGTCCATTTCCTTTATGTATTCCCCTTCGCTTGCAGGAAACAATTCTTGTCTCATTTTCAATGTAATGGAAAAGCTGAAATGGCCAGCTGTTAGGGACTTACCCTCTGAGGAAGAATCTAGCAATTCTTTCATCATAATTCCTCTAAGTTATCAATCCAGTTCAAAGTTTTTAATATCTTTTAGGAATTACATTTTTTTCCTAAAAGCCCTTTATGATCTCTGACTGTAAATGAAGGTTTGAAGAATTCTACAGTACACCTTAAATGAATAATATTTCACTACTAGAGGTGATAGGCTTTTATATATCGTACTATGAAGTAATCTCATTTGAGAAGCCCCAAAGCCACTTTGCTTTGGTACACCAAGTAGTTGGAAAAATACATTAAGTCTATCAAGGCTCATGAAATTAGCATTTAATTTAGCTAATGAGCACGGCACTCAATAGGATTATGAATGAGCAATTGCCTAAACGTATCCCTTAGCAATAACTAACTCTCATAGAACTTTGACATGAAGAAAAATAAAGATTGTAATTGTTTTGCTTACAAATGTAATTGTCTTAACATACAGCAAAAATTCTATGCACACGAGCAATTAAACTAAAGTAATAGATAATATGCCCTATCACATGAAGCCACATTCCTGTCACACTGATATACTTTTAGTCCAGTTTGCCTCTCTCTCCTGCTCTTCAAATTCCCATAGCTGCCTGAATCCCTCCCTCAGCCTGCAAGCACCCTGATTACCTGCAAGCAAGATGATTTTTACATATACTTTGTGCCTTAGCATCATGTTAGCCATGGCTCCTAATAGGAAGCGTGCTAACCTCAGGGAACTGTGAGGTGTCTCAGTACAAGGATGCTAGTAACTTGCACTGAGTGGCCAGATTATTATGATCTCTGAACGTATAATAATCTGGCCACTCAGTGTGTGTGTGTGTGTATGTGTGTGTGTGTGTAATCTATAAATTAGAGGCCCAGTACATGAATTTGTGCATGGGTGGGGTTCGGACAGCCTGGCCTGGGGGAGGGGACATCAGCGGTTGGCCGGCCTGCCTGCTGGCCAGACTCCTGATTGAGGGGACAATTTGCATATTAGCCTTTTATTATATAGGATATACACTGAGTGGCCAGATTATTGTGCATTCAGAGATCATAATAATATGGCCACTCAGTGTATATGATTTGGTGTTTGGTTGAATAATTCTGGGGAGAGTCTAAGGAAGCAGAGGTTCACTCTAGATTAGGTGTAAGAAAGTGGGACAAGTCTATGATTGGGCATCTCAGTTAATCTTCCTTATAAGGAGGCCAGACAAGAGTAAGGGTAAGCTGAAATTAGTAAAGAAGAGGCAGTTACTCAGTTAGTGGGAAGTGGGATGCTGTGTACTTTGTGGTTTGCACCATGGCTCTGCCTGACATGGATGTTCTGTAAGATTGTCAGTAGGAAAACAGTGAGGCTCAGCTGAAAACAACAGACCATTTTGTAATAACATTGCAGCCTGGCTGTGAAAATAAGATCAGTTCTTGGACTTCAGGGCCTGATTTTTATTTTTCTCAGGATAAACAGACTGTGGTACATTTATACAACGTAATGTGACCCAGCAAGAAAAATGAATGAGCTATTGATTGAATATGTATCAACATCAGTATGGTCGAATCTTAAATGTATTTTACTAAGTGAAAAAAGCCAAACCTAAAGACCACACGTTGTCTGATTCAGTGTGCATGGTACACTGGAAAAGACAAGCTTACATGGAGGAGAACAGAACAGTGGCTGCCAAGAATTGGGAATGGGGAAGGAGTTGTGATAATGGCATAGCATGGCAGACGTTTTGGGAGTGATGCTACTTTCTGTGTGAAATTGTGATGGTGGACACATGAATCTATGTATTTGTTTAAAACCTAAATATCTGCCCGCCACAAAAAGTGATGTTTGCTCTAAGAAAGCAAAACCAGTATTTTTGGGGGAAGAATGCGGACTGTGGCAAATGAAGCCAGCTGTATAACCAATGAATCACATGAGTGCACCTAAGCAGATGGAGAAGAAAGTGACTGACCTAAGTAACATTGCAAAATGGTGCTTTGACTGGATACCTTAAAGGTAAAGGCAAAACGAGGTAAATCCAAATAATGGACCGCACTTTGTAATTTTTTGTTTCTCAGGAATCTAGGTTAGGAATTCTGAAATTACTCTATTTGTGTACTAGAATTGAACAAATAAATATATTATAGCTAACAAGAGCAAAGTTTTTACTGCTGGAGGAGGGAGTTACCAATACGGAGAGGGATAGAATCAACCCTCTTATACTAGAGTTGAAGGGGCCAGTATGTATTCTTTTTTAAAAAAATTACATATAATATATAAATAGACACAGATAAGCAGATGCAGAAATAACAATTATGTATAGATATGTGTTCTTGCATAAGTTAGTAAGCATACATATACTTTCTAGCACTATGTACTGAGAAGGGGTTAAAGTAGTGATGCCCCAGCAGCAATAAGCACACCTAGAACACACATCTTGGTTTCTAGCTACCACTCAACAGCAAGAAGACCAGGACTCAATGGAGAACTGGTTGATTTCAGAATGAAAGCATGGAAAATACAAGATGGTCCTGGTGACAGAATATAAGGGAAGTTCTTAAAAATGGAGGCACATTAGAAGTGTCTACACACTGATCATACAGAACCCTCAGTTGCCAAAGCAAGAACAATTTAAGCAACAAAGTAAGTATAGGAATGGATTATAAACCAAAGAATAATTTAAATATATGAGTTTATAGGAATACCTAAACAAATGATATAGAAATGAACAAATGTTCTTTGAGAAAAGTTCCAATTAATAAATATATAAGGAATGAGAAAAGCATAAAATCACCATTGAAACACCACAATAATTTTTCCATAGGCAAGATCCATGGAGAGATGCTAAAAGAGTAAGTGAAAGTTGAAGCTGAAACAGGATATATACATAATCTTAGATTTTCTCCCCTGAAATATTTAGTAATTATAAAGACAACAATAGTAAATTAGCAGGGTGTATCAACTTAGTCAAATAATCAAGGTTAACATCCCCCAATAATACATATCAACATCATTACTTCTCATGCTGCTCTGATAAGGGCATATTCCCTCTGAGCTATCCTTCCAACAATACTACATTTCATGAGAAATCACGACAAAACATCAAACAAACCCAAATGGAGAAACATTTTCCAGAGTCATGGCCCAGTGCTCTTAGGAAGTGTTAAGGACATGAAAGGCTGAGGGACTTTTGAAAATTGAAGGAGATTTTGGAGACGTGAGAAAAGTCAGTGTGGGATATTGGAATAGAGAAAGGACTTAAATGGAAAAAGTGTTGACACCTGAGTAAATTCTGTGCTTTGGTTAAGAGTATTGTACTAAGTTTAATTTCTTAGGTTTGATAATTGTATTGTAGTTTTGAAACTCTTCTTTATATCTAAAACAAACCCTCTCCCTATCTACACAAACATACGTGCATGTGTGGACAGATACTGGGTGGCCAGATTATTATTATTATTATGAAAATAATCTGGCTACTCAGTGTATATCCTATATAATAAAAGGCTAATATGCAAATTGTCCCCTTGACCAGGAGTTTGATTAGCAGGCAGGCTGGCCAACCGCCCATGTCCATTCCCCCTGGCTAGGGTGGCCAGACCGTACCCATGCACGAATTCATGCACCGGGCCCCTAGTATATATACATTTTGTGCACCAGGTCCCTATCCCTAGTGTGTGTGTGTGTGTGTGTGTGTGTGTGTGTGTGTGTGTGTATTAGGAGCCCATTGCTGGAAGATTCCTGCAAGCGGCCCACCTTGCCCCTCCCCGCCCCAACCCTCCTTGCCCTGTCCCATTTGTGCTTTCCCTCTGGCAGCCGCCTTGCTCTCTGCTTTTCCTCCCTCTTCCTTCTAAGCTATCTTCAGTCTTCACTCCTCCCATCCTCAGCATATGCAAATTAATCACCATCTTTTTTGGGGTCAATTTGAATACTTTCTCTGATTGGCTGTGGGCATAGTGAAAGTATGGTCAGTTGGCATTTTTCTCTTTTATTAATATATATTAATATACATACATACATACATATTAGGGGCATGGTGCATGAAATTTGTACACTGGGGAGGGGTACCTCAGCCCAGCCTGCCCCCTCTCACATACTGGGAGCCCTCAGGGGATGTCCTACTGGTGGCTTAGGCCTGCTCCCCATTGGGAGCAGACCTAAGCTGCAGTCTGGCCTCCCTTTGCTTGAGGCAACAGGGCTGATCAAAGGAAGGCACCAGCCCCATTACCCTGCTGCTGCAGGCCACTGCCAGTCACCACAACCACCAAGGTATTTTCATCAATATGGACTCCAATCCCTTCACCATAAAAAAATTACAACTTTCAAGATCTATCTTTCATAGGATATGACATTTTAAAATTTTTCTTTTCACCCTCACCTGAGGATATGTTTCCATTGATATTTACCTCTTCCCTCAAATCCCAGGCTCAGCCCCTTTCCAAGCCTAAAGCCTCCGCCCCTGGTTTTACACTTGAGAAGAGGTTCCCCCACCTGCATCTCCAATCACAGGCTCAGCCCCTTCCCAAGCATAAAACCTCTGCTGCAGGCTTTGGGCTTGGGAAGGGGACCCCACCCCTCTGATCTCAGGCTTGGCCCCTTCCCAAGCCTAAAGCCTCTGCCTGATGGCCGGCTGGGGAGTGACCTGGGTGCTGAGGAGGTTTCCCAGCCCAGGAATGTATGCAAATTAACCTCTTTGTTGGATTAATTTGCATACTCACTCTGATTGGCTGTGGTGGTAGTGGAGGTACAGTCAATTTACATCGTTGTCTATTATTAGGTTTTATACACACACACACACACACACACACACACACACACACACACACACACTGAGTGGCCAGATTTTTATGTATTCAGAGATCATAATAATCTGGCCACTCAGTGTTTGTGTATACGCACAGCTTCTGGAGCCAAGTCTATAATCGGGAATACCTGGGTCAGGGAAAGAGGAGAGATCTCCAGCAGGTAGTATTAGTAGTAGCTCAAGGCAGTAACATTTCTGAGCAGTTCACACTACACCAGGTGCTTTTAACACTTTGCTTCAGTCCGCCATCCTTGTGAGATGAATATTATTTTCCTGCTCTAAAAAGGAGAAACTAAGGATGAGAACTTAAAATGACTTTCCTAAGATCACATAACTGTATTCAGACTTACTTTATATGATTCTGGCGTCAGTACACTTAACTGCCAACACTGGCTACCTGAATCAACAGTGGCTAGGAAGAAATCCACAAACTTCCTTTTCCAGGGTTCATAGAGACATTTTGGTTTGTGCCTTTTCTCGAAGTTCAATTTCTATAGATTATTTGTGTACTAGGATTGAAGAAATCAACATATTATAGCTAATGAGAACTTAACCACTGAAGAACTATGCATGCTCTGCAGCCTTCTTCATATAAAAGTAAATATGGAAGATATAAAATTTGTGAAATCAGTACTAATTTTGTTTTTCCTGGGCATCATTTTTCTAAACTATGTTTAAATAATATATTATAATGTTTGTATACTTGAGGTTCTTTTCTAGGTCTCTAAGGCAACTTAATGTGTCTGTTTTTGCTCTGAGTCCTTATTACCTAATCGTAGTTTTTGTGTGAACATTTGCTCAGAGTACACACTTTTAGTATTGATTATTTTCCAAGTGATTTCTCTTGAAGCTTTTGCTTCCATCCATTAACTATGTCCCCTGAAAATTTTTACTCAGGATATTAGTTTTAATCATGAAAAGTCCCCAAAGTAATGGGATACTTATGCTTTGCAAAATGTTTGCTGCAATTTCTTGAAATAGCTCTTTCTTTTCACTTGATTTAGTGATTAGGCATTAGGAAATGTCTTTAGATTTCCTTGGTTTTGATATTTAAAAAAAGCTGCTTGTTTGATGAAAAAGGGGCTGACTTCTATTTTATTTCTCATATTATAGTGGTAATCTGACTTCTGTCTAAATGTTTTAGAACATACAATTTTTATACTTAACTTGTCATACCAGGTGTATGTTCAGATTACTCTAGCACGGTCTGGAGCAGCAATGACGAATGAAGTTCACCTATAGGACGATCATTAGCTACTAGGGAGTGACAGCCTTGTCCACGTTCAAGAAACAAAGAGTAGCAAGATCATTGTGATCTACGTCATGGCTGTTAGGCCCTAGTGACAACTTGCATGCATTAAACATCCATGAAAGGCTTCAGAAAATTTACATTTTCTTTTTAAATCTCACTTCTGTATTATGTAATAGGACTTGAATATTACAGTCTAAATATATCAATATTGTATTATGTAGTTTGAAATTCGATTTGTCTAATAACAGTTCTGGGGAAAATGTAAGCCAAAGAAAGAAATGCTGAGTCAGTAGTCTCAGTCAGTCTTTGAACCTTCTTTGCGGCTGTTAATAGAAAGAGATTTAGAAGAAATTAACTCTGCTGACTCCTTGACCTCGGACTTTTAGCCTCCAGAGCTGTGGGGAAATAAATATATGTTGTCTAAGCTACCCAGTCCATGTTTCTCTGTTAGGGCTTCCCTAGCAACCAGGTCCATCTATTGGTAGGACAACGTAGTCATCATATCCATATTTATGACTACTTTATTAGAAGACAAATAATGTTAAAACTGTAAAATATATTTCATAGTTTACCAAAAAGACACACACACACACACACACACACACACACACACACACACACACTCACATATATGTACACACACAAACAATCTTGGGGATTTATGAGTTTTAATCAGTGTGCTGGATGTGACCAGGCAAAGTAAAAAAAAACAAAACAAAAACTTACTGCTCCCTCAATTTCCATTTTTTAATTGTAATGCCTTTTAATTAAGTGCCCCTGAATATCAAACATTTTAAAATTATTCCTAAAGGAAATCAAGAATGTAAAGAGCATTTTGTGTTGGCCCGATTGTAGTTATTTTGTCGTCATAACACTTGGTTCCTCGTTTCCAGCAAAATTTAGTATGACCATTATTTTGGGGATATATAGTTTGTAATATAAGACTAAATTTCTGAAGCCTGTGACATAATTAGGTCTTAAAAAAGAAAGTAGTTTTCATAACCAATAAGAATGTAGTTTCTATATTTTATGCTTACAAGCTAGTCTGTATTACACATTGGAGGTTTAAGTGAAGTAAAAATCCTAGGAAATATATCCTCAATATTTCTCAACCAACCTCATTGTTGGAAATTTCTTTGAATATATTCTAGATGGCAGTATTCTAGAATAAATTTGACACCACAGATTACTCTGCCAATGATCTTTAACTTCAGTGGATTTCTGGAGGCTTTCTATAATTTAGCAGCATTTGTTATGTCACAGTTTGCAGACCTTGCTTCACTGAAGGCAAAAATGTAGATAAATGAGCACTCTGGCTCTGATAGGAAAATTATAAAATATTATAGAGCAATTTGATAACATCTCTTCAATTTAGAAATGTTAATCTTTTTGACATAACATTTCTTACTCTAATAAAAACTTTCATGGAAAAAATCTATAATGAAAAATATATAACATAAGCATGCTATTTGCAGCATTGTTTGCAATAGTAAAAGAAGGGAAATAATTTGAATGTCCATTGATAGAGGAGTGGTTAAATATATTATGAATATATTATGAATAGCCATATGTAAGTAATTAAATATATAAATGGAATAAATGGAGATAAAGTAGATCTTTTAAAGTACCACCATGAAAAGTTTTCACTGATAAAATATTTATATTTATTTAAAATTACATAAAAATGCTTGAATAAATTAATGTTGTAAAATAATTTAAACAGTTTAAGGAAAGTTAAAATTTTCTTGGCTCTCCCTTCATGTATATGGTACATACTATTTGTCTGCTATTTGTGATATATCCACTTGTGATATATTAGCCTTTGATATATATAGATGGAGCCAGACTGTTAATAAAACATCTGATCATGATATAGTTTGTCTTTTAATAATGTGTAATTAAAGTGTTAAGACCATAATAAAATAACAGAGTGCTACTGGCAAGAAAAAGATGATGCATTATTTTTTCAGACTCCTGTATTTTGGGAACAATGACCTCTTGGAATGGAGTGCAAAATATATATATAAAAAAAATAAGCGTATCTTCAACATCAACACCAAGAACTGGGGAGCATATTCCTGCTACCCTCAAGCATGAGCCACTGCAGCCTGCATGCTGACACATCTCTTGCGTGCTCAGCTCTGCATTAGGAAACAAGATGGGAACGGATCCCCGATAGTATATCTATGCACTTGGCTGCCGAGAAGGCTGAAAAATATCCACTGTAACATCATTTGACAAACTTAATTTTAAACTACAAAAGATTAGAAGGGGAGGGTTGATAAAACTAACATTAAGAATGCCTTTATGAGAGGGACTTTTCTATATGTTTGATATATTACTGTTTAATGCTCACATGTAATCTTTCCTGTGTGGAAGGTTGTTCTTCTGTTTTTACCTATGAAAATGTTGAGGCTTATATCATGGTGATGAAAGTGGCCCCATATGTATTAGGCTAGGGATCCCAACCCAGTTCTGTTTGATTGCATGTTGCATTTGCTTCCATGTTGAAAATCAACATTTATACGGAGTTAAACACATACTACCGGGGAATCACCTTTAAATATTTTATAATAAAGGGGAACATATTTTGCAATATTAAATTTGAGGTTTCTAAGAAGCTTGAATGCCATTTCTGAGGTTATTTTCTAGGGATTTTTGTTTCCTTTGGTAATCGCTGATCCCATTCCACTGAAGAATACCATTTGTAAATAAGGTCATTACTTTTCAATTTTGAACACACACAAAAAAACCTCTAGAAACTAAAATTAAGCAAAACTGTAAATTGCAACTGAGTCATGCATTTCAGGAAAATCTTTCCAGAATAATCAACTCTTCCAAATGCAGTGAGAAACAATGTGTCCAAATGTAAATAGGTTCCCAAGGATGGCTAATAATTGTTTTCTCAGGCCTGATGGATCTTTTGGCCAGTTTTCCTTCAAATTTTCACCTGTGGACATGTTGTCAATAATTTTGTACTCTTGAGTTATATGGCTTATAATTTACTTGCTTGTCAAAAGTACGTGAAATCAACCACAAGTATTAAGTGTGATAATTTGCTTCCCATAACATCATGGCTTGATTGATCTGTCAAATGGCCCAAAGCATGCAATGATTGCTGATTTGGTGATAGTAACCTCAATAATTTGAGGCATTTTATTTTGTATGTTGCATATTCTAGTACTTATTTTCTTCCAAGTTTAGAGTGGTTTGTAGTGCAGTGGGAAAGGGAAAATTAATGAAATGAATTGTCATGTTCATTGCCCTCAATGATGTTGTTATTAAACAGTAATTATTCTTCCCTACTCCAAATATACCATCTGCTTTGGTCACCTTCTACATCCCTAATTAAATTGACAATTACTCTTCCAAACAAAACAGCATAGCTTATCCAAATTTCAAGAGCCTGAAAGAATAAAAGAGCTGTTGTCAGTGTGCTAATTTATACCCTTCACTATCAGATTTAGAAGACTTCTTGGCAGGTGCAGGAAATAATGATAGTTCACATTTATTTTTAGGATGTATCTAAGAACTGTTGAACCCTGTATGTAATATTCTAATTTAATCTTTATCACAAACCAATGAGTATGTACTATTATTCTCATCACATTTTATTGGTACAAAAATAGAGGTTTTGGGATTTTTTTAAGGTATCTTATTTAAGGTTACTTTAGCACTATGTGGACTTGAAAATAGGCAGTGTAGTTAATTGTACCTTCCAAAAATGACTAGAGTGATATTTCTGGAAACACATAATCTAAAACCTTGCTATTTCTTATCACCACACAAGAGTCCATACCAATCTTCACCCCTACTGGATACTTTAGTGCAGTGTTTCCCAAACTTTTGACATAAGTGTACCCCTTCTATAATTTTCATAATGCTGAGTACTCATCATAAAAAATGGATGTATTTTAATAACAATAAAATATATTTATTTTTTCTCTTTTTGGTACATACACAAAATAAGAATAAGCAAAAAATAAAATTATTCATAATAAAATATAAATAAAAGTTATATTATAAATAACATTTATTTGCACACCGGACCATCTCACGCCTCACAAGATTGTCTTGACTTGACTCATGAGAACGTAGAATTAGGCACAGCTAACTAAGCACAGTGCAGTGCATATCCTTACCAAACTGCAGTGCAACACGTACCCCCACCAAACTCTTCCCATACCCCTGGGGGTACGCGTACCACACTTTGGGAAACACTGCTAGAGGGTTTGTAATTGTTCCATCCAATAGAGTGTGATTGACAGAAATGATGTTTTGTAACACTCGAGTCTAGAGTATACAAAGGATACAATTTCCATTGCATTTTTGAGTGTGAGGACCATCACCCTAGGACCTCAGCCTCCATGAGGAGATTCAGACCACCTCGGGAAACACATGTAGGTGTTCTGGCTGAGAGCCATGGCTAAGGATTCAGCTGTCAGCCAGTATCAACCTCGAGAGTGAGCAGATTTAGACTGAATGAGCAAGGTTTCACATGATTCCAGTCTCTTCCCATTAAGTCAATCGCTTGTTTTTAAGTCTTTCCAGAGGAATCCCTGGCTATCATGGATCAAAGAAAGCATCCTTGATATGTCATGTCTGATTTCCTGACTAAAGAGCCTGTGAACATAATATATGGTTGGTTGAGATTTGGAATAATATGTTAAGTAGTAAACCGAATAGGCAATCTAATTTCAAGCTAGCATTTTAAAAAAGGGAAAGTACTGTTTCCATCGAGGGAAACTGGGCATAAACTACGTTATATCTCCATTTTTTAAAGATTCAGAATGTTCCCTCAAGCATAAAATGACATACACAGTTCTAGGCTACAGAAATTGCAATGTTTGAGAGTCCTGCTTTTTCCCATAGTCACTATCTAAGTTCTAGTTTCTTCAAATCAAGACAGGGACGAGAGAGGAAAGGAAACCAGGACCAAGGAAAAATCATTTACATAGCTGAATATTTTTAAAAAATTTGTTTTTGGTCTGTCACACCATCTGACTGGGCAGATTTCCAAAAACCGACTCTTTTTTCATGGACTCTTTAGAGACCTTTAACCTCCCCCTCTTGTTCCCCCACCCTAATGGGATCTGTTGCGATACAATTATCTGATGCAGGTGCTGCAATTTCCTGCTATTTCTTATAACCCCTTGAACTTTCTCTCTGCCTGTTGACACAACACAGACTCTTTCACCCCACCAAGTGATCTTTTTAAAAAATAGTTCACACATAAAGCATAACCTTATTCATAAGGTTAACGCCAAAAAGTAAATGGAAAAACAAACACCTGGCAATGATGGACGTGAAACAGCATGTGCCATTAACTGCTGAGAAAAAGGGCTGCAGAAATCTATGAACGCTCACTGCCAATATGTTCCCCCAAGTTTTGGCATCTGTTGATGATGCGTCTGTGACATAACAATTACTTTGATCATTACAAAGTGATGATTTTCAGCATCAGCACTCTCTCCGTATTAACTCCTTGTCTTTGGTACTGAAAGGTGTAGTCTCATTGCCCTTCTATCCTATTTATTTTGTGTTTGTATCAATCGGTACACTCATGTTTGTTCACCTTTTCTTCTATATAATAAAAGCCTAATATACTGTCTGTCTGTCCATTCGTCTGTTCAACCAATCAAAATGTAATATGCTAATGATATGCTAAGACCACTCAACCTTTCACTATGATGTGCACTGACCACCAGGGGACAGATGCTCCTACTGGTAGGTTAGCTTGCTGCTGGGGTCTGACCTATTGGGACTGAGAGAGATGGCTGGACACACCCTGGAGCCCTCCCACAGACATTTCCAGGTGCCAGTCGTGCACCAGTGGAGTCCTTCAGTCTGGCTTGTACCCTCTTGCAATCTAGGACCCGTCAGGGGATGTTGGAGAGCTGGTTTCAGCCCAATCCTGCAGACCAGACTGAGGGACCCCGCTGGTGCGTGAATCATGCACTGGGCCTCTAGTATTTTACAATTTATCATTCCCTTTATTTTGGGATGGGGGCACAAATTGTCTGAGATTTAGAGTGGAAGCCCCTTCATGTTGGTTTCGATGTCTATGAGGCATGCCCCATCACTGCTTTGAGAAGTTCTTAATTTTTGACATAGTAAGATGACCAGACTCATTTGGTTTATACCCTTGCTCAGACTTTTCTTTAACGATATTTTTGGGACCTTAGATATTTGAATGTGAGGAATTGCACCAATGGAACTGTGTCCTAAGAATATTAGTCTTGACATAGAGGATGGAATGGGAAGAAAGATTATAGCCTAAAACTTTACTATTTTTTCCCCCTGTGCGTCTTGGTGACAAAATGCTGGGGCGAATTTTATTTCAGAAGATATAAACTAACCACTTCTATTCATCTCCTTCATTTCATCAAAGGAAGACCACTTCATGGCTTTACTCTAGTGATTTCTTTAAAAAAATGATATCTTTACACATCTTTGACATCTGCTTAGCTATACACAGTTAAAATAACTATTCAAGCCCAGCCAGCATGGTTCAGTGGTTGAGCATTGACTGATGAACTAGGAAGTCACAGTTCAATTTCTAGTCAGGGCACGTGCCCAAGTTGCAGGCTTGATCCCTAGTGTGGGATGGGCAGGAGGCAGCCGATGGATTCTCTCTTATCATTGATGTTTTCATCTCTCTAGCCTTCTCCCTTCCTCTCTGAAATCAATGAAAATACACACACACACACACACACACACACGCACATGCACACGCGCACACGCACACACATATATATAAGTCAGGAAGATATTCTTCTACATAATCATAGAGTTAGCCATTTTCTGAAAAAAGTTTTTTGAGGGCACCAAGTTCTTTCTAAATCAGAGGCGAAAAGGCACTGAAGTATTGCATGCTAAAAAACAGCAAGGTGCACTGACTGATGGGCTCCAGGTTTATAGACCTGTGTGCTGGAGACTGAAACATGGTTTCATATGGAAGTGTCGGTGTTCAGTGGGCAATATGGACAAATTTAGTGCTATGAATTTTTAAAGAAAGCTGACAGGATTTGGGGAGAGGCTTGTTCTTGGAAATCAGAACTTGGGGCTGGATTAGAAGCATACTGGTACCATTTTAGGCCAATTTATGCTGTAGATGACTAATGTAAAGAGTGCATTTCTTTCACGCCAAAACCGGTTTGGCTCAGTGGATAGAGTGTCAGCCTGCAGACCGAAGGGTCCCAGGTTCTATTCCGGTCAAAGGCATTTACCTTGGTTGTGGGCACATCTCCAGTGGGGATTGTGCAGGAGGCAGCTGATCAATGTTTCTAACTCTCTATTTTTTTCCCTTCCTCTCTGTAAAAAATCAAGAAAATATATTAAAAAAAGGAGTACCTTTCTTTCTCATGTTCATATTTATAAAAATTATGCTTATTTCTACACTCTCAGGGCTTTTCCCATTGTTGGAAGGGAGGCCAAACATAAAGTGTATAAGTATCACTTAGTATCAATTTGTAAGCCTAGAAGAAACTGGAGAAGAATTAATTGAGTGCTATCTGATCTAGGATCCAGAAAGGAGTTATATGATGGACATTGGATCTTATAAGCATCATTTCTAAAAAGCAGAGTAATACTGGATTAGGATATAATGTAAAAGCAGTTATGAATTTAATATCTTAAGAGATCCATGAGGATGCAGTGACCAGAATGTAATATCAAGATTGTAGCCTTAGAAGCCATACATGAAAAATAGAGTATTAATAACTGGCTTAACTGTGTACAGACAGAACATAAAACATTTTAATTCTTTTATTTTTATTTAAATCTTTATTATTGAAAGTAAGGTCCCCTTTTCCTCTATTGACTTCTCCCATTCCGTCCCCACCCACCACCCCAGGCCTTCATGGGTTATGCATATATGCATATGAGGTTATTTATTAGTCTCTACTCACCTCTCCTCCCCCTGCCTTCCCTCTGAGGTTTGACAGTCTGTTTGATTTAATTCTTATACTTATAAGATAGACACTATTATTAGCCCTACCTTACAAATAAGGAAATGGACACAAGAATGGGCAAGTAACTTCCTCAAAGTCCCACAGCTTGATGGTGGGAGTAAAATTAGAATTTAGGAAGTCTGACTGTACTCTATAATCTTAACTTATTAAAATCACATACATATTTTAAACTATGTCTCCCCAGTGATTTATCTTCCTACTGTAAGTCAAGATTTAAAAACTCATAACTTAAAATGGGTACCAATCTCTATGAAAGCAGAAAAAATGATGGTTTTATGAAAGACAACTGACAGGGTAGACAGACTGTCATTTTCTTATAGCTGGAAAGAAATCAGACAATATATTTAAGTGCATAACAGAAGGAAAATTCAGATACAAGATTTCCGTCTTTTCTGATTAGTGATAAATCTTTCAATGTAAAAACATAAAAATGGAACCAAAATTAATGGTGAATGTTAGGAGGACCCAATTCTCAAGTGATTCAATAGAGTTATGGGTTTAGAATCTGAAACATAATACACCATGCTATAGAAACTAGAGTGTGTGTATCTTTTAAAATACCCAGGGCAAGAATGTTCCCTGAAATAAAGAAAATCAATATGCAAATGAATCTTTTTAAAAAAATATATATTTTATTGATATTTTACAGAGAGGAAGGGAGAGAGATAGAGAGCTAGAAACATCGATGGGAGAGAAACATCGACCAGCTGCCTCCTGCAATACCCCCTGCCGGGGATGTGCCCGCAACCAATGTATGTGCCCTTGACAGGGAATCGAACCCCGGGACCTTTCAGTCCGCAGACCGATGCTCTACCACTGAGCCAAACCGGTTTTGGCAAAAATGAATCTTAATATCTGAATTTACAAGGTGATTTTTTCCTAAGAAAACAAAGATGAAGACTATGTAAAATAGCAAATAACTCAAACTTTAGAAAATAACTCTTTTCATATATTTATTTAAAAATAAGTAAACAAACAAACGCTGAGTTCATAGGCAAACTAAATTATGAGTTATAGCTAAACACATTCCATATTTTGTTTGTGTCCATATTTATAACTGTTTATTTGGTTTATACTGAACTGTAATGTTTCCTCCTGAATTGGGGCAAGCTAAGAACCTAGTAATCAGTGAATGTATTGATAATGATAATGATACTTATTATCTATTGAATGTTTTCTCATGCCAAACACCATGCTTAGTATTTGTGTGCTTCATCTCATTGGCCAGATCCTCCTCTTGAGAGTTACAATTATGTTATTAAAGCTCAGTGTGATCGAGCTACTTAGTTCATGGAAACACAGCTAATTAATGATAGAACTCAAGCCATACTCCCAAATTCAAAGATCATGCTTTTAAGCACTATATACTGCGACATTCCTTTTAGAAATAATTCATTCTCCAGAGAAAATATGTATACATATATTGTATGTGGATATAAATATAGATAGGTAGGTAGGCAGGTAGATAGGTGGGTTGCAAGGAGGGAAGGAAGGAATAAAGCAAGACAGGGTGACCTCCAAAGTATATAGATTTTAGACATTCACAGGAAATATGTAAGCTTGAAAAGCATTATGTTTGTATTGCCCGAGGTCATTACCAAATGTGTCACAAAGAAATACTATAACTCATTCAATTTCAGTTTATCTTGTGTGATAACAACAGAGAATAAGCAGATGCTACTACTTACCCAGAAAAGATATTTCTCTGATCTTGCATTATTTATTTTTTGATCAATTGCTAGCAATAGCTCCAACCCAAGTGAGTATATTTATCTAGGACTTTGTGAAACTGGGGATTAGTATCGGACACAAATGGACTGTTTTCTAAGTGCATGTAGTCTTTGAACTTGGTATTTTAAAACTCATTATGTAGATTAATAGGGGGATTTATATTCATTTATGCAAGAAAGAATGTCTAGAATTATCAAGAGCAGTACTAATGGAAGGGTGGTCATAGATCGCTATGATTTGTGAACTGTCTGTCACTTGCCCTGAGGGTAGGTTCAGAGTTACTATCCAAGAATAGCTGTTTGCAAGATTGTATCCTTACATATGTATTTCTTACATATGTATTTCTTACATATGTATTTCTTCTTTGTAATTGTAATTATTACAGCTTTCTATAATTTAAAAGTTTTGTATGATGATCAAGCATTGCTTTTATAAGAAAAACACATAAGCTTTATATAATAAAAATGAAAAAAAGTCACCGATGCCTAGAGCTCAGAATAATGCCATAAATCAGTCAGCATTTCTCATCAATATGCCAAGATGCTATTGATTTCCCCATCCTGCCAACTATCTAACTGAATTTGATATTGCTGGGTGCTTTATGTTCATGCTTTATTCATGGAGGATGTTAGGGGGGGAGATGGATCAATGGAATATGTCCAGCACATTGATTTATTCCCAAGTTTTCCATTTTTTTGCTCTGTAATTAGGCCTCCTGTTTTTGCTAGTTTTCACCCATTGAGGTTAGGCTACAACCCTTCTACTGAGACTTTGAGAAATGGGCTCTATCTTCCTTGATGATTACATTCCAAACGAATGACTCCCAGGTCCTTGAGAAAGACATTCCTGGATCATAAAAGTGGCCATGTGCTTTTCAGTAGTTTTATATACATCACACAGGGGCAGAGAAAGCATTTACAGTGACAAGTTTTCTGAAGTAAATTCTCTGAGAACAAGGAAGTCACGGGGCTAGCCCCAGGAAGTAGCCAGTCTAATGTTTAATTAAACTGAGAGGAACATTAAGGCCATTTTGGTCAAAATTAAGCATTCCTTGGGTAGACTTATTAAACAAATAGAGGCCCGGTGCGTGAAATTCATTCATAAGGGTGGGTTGGGGAGGGGGTGGTGGTGTCCCTCAGTCGAGCCTGCACCCTCTCCAATCTGGGAACCCTCTGACAATCCAGGACTGCTGGCTCCCAACTGCTCGCCTGCCTGCCTTCCTGATTGCCCCTAACTGCTTCTGCCTGCCAGCCTGATCACCCCCTAACCACTATCATGCCAGCATGATTGATGTCTAACTGCTCCCCTGCCAACCTGTTTGCCCCCAACTTCCCTCCTCTGTCACCCTGGTCACCCCTAACTGCCCTCCCCTACAGGGTTGATTGCCTCCAACTGTCCTCCCTTGCTGGCTATCTTGTGGTGGCCAGCTTGTGTCTACATAGGGGCAGGATCTTTGAACACATGGGGGCAGCCATCTTTTGTGTTGGAGTGATAGTCAATCTGCATCTGCATATTATTCTTTTATTAGATAGGATAGAGGCCTGGTGCATGGGTGAGGGCCAGCTGGTTTGCCCTGAAGGGTGTCCTGGATCAGAGTAGGGGTTCCCTTGGGACATGGGGCAGCCTGGGCGAGGGGCCTGTGGTGGTTTGTAGACTAGCCATGCCCCTCTCCCACCCACTGGCAACCCAAACAGAGACCCTGGTATCTGAAATTTATTTACCTGCTACAATTGAAACTTTGTAGCCTGGAGTGGATCCAAACCTTCTGCTTGATCTGTGGCTGCTGCCATTTCTGTTGGAAATTATTTACCTTCTATAATTGAAATTTTGTAGCCTGGAGTGGAGGCCTGGGCTTGCCAGGGTGTGTGGAAAGCTTAGCTTCCTCCATTGCCAGAGAAACCCAAGCCTCTCTCCTGCTCTCTGTGGCCACAGCCATCTTGATTGGGATTAATTTGCATATGTACTCTGATTGGCTGGTGGGCTTGGTTGGTGGGTGTGGCTTGTGGGTGTAGTGGAGGTATGGCCAATTTGTATATTACTCTTTTATTATATAAGATGCTCTGTATGGCATTGCAAGGATATGCTGTACTTATAAATTTGGGTAACCTTTCTTTTTTTTGTAGATGAAATAGGCAGCTTTTTATTAAGGTATTACCGTATTTGCCGGCGTATAAGACGACTTTTTGGCCCTGAGAAATATGCCTCCAAGTGGGGGGTAGTCTTATACGGCGAGTATATAACAAACTCTGTATTTTTAGTGGAAATGTTAGGGGGTCGTCTTATATGCCGGCAAATACGTATTTTTCAGGGCCAAAAAATCGTCTTATACGCCGGCAAATACGGTATATGTGTACATATCTCACCATTTCTCCCCCCCCCCCACCTCCCATTCATGCCCTCCCTCCCCAGAGTTCTGCGAAGGTCCCATATCAGCTCCCTGGTTCCCATGGCCGGCTGGCTGGCCCAGTCCCTGGGCCCCAGGGCGGAGCGAGGTCTGGCTTCCCTCATTCCCGGCGGCAGTGTCTCTGGCAGGTCCAGTTTCGCCGTAGTTTTAAACTCCACATGGCAGCAGCGGTGCCCTGCTTGGTGTCTAGTTTGGTGGTGTCTAGTTGTAGCCTTCCCATTTCTGAGGGTAACTTTTCTTAGCCGTCGGTATTTCACTAATCACATAGGTGGGAGATGGTTTCTTTGATTAGGGTGGTGGCATTCATAATGCTGGTACAAGGTAGGCAAATTAAAATTAATTTAAAATATTTTAACAATGTAAGATGACAAAACTTGTGATTGAACAAATGTTTGATACTGGAGAAAGAGAGGGATCAAGGATGATACCAAATATATGTTTTTTTAATCTGAGCACAGGAAAAGCGTAGTTTTCATTAGCTTTGCTTTTACAGAAATGCTCATCAATTAGCAGACAAATTCCGTCTTGTTTTACATACTATGTATGAGTTTTTATTCCCCCTCCAAAGCATGTTTGTCCCCTTTAATATTCCCTTGTCACCATCTTTCCTACCTAATGCTTAACCTTTCTTCAAGAATCTGCTGCTGTGCTATCTTTTCAATGAAATCATCCTGTCATTCCCAGCCTGATATGGTAACAGTACTGTTTTTGATGTTGCTACTATTGTTGATAACATTTTTAGTGGTTATACTCTATGGTTGCTGCTGTACTCAGGCCTTTATATTAATTATCTAGTGTAATCCCTCTAGCAACTCAGTGAAGTCTATTATCATTATTATTTATTTGTTTTTACATATGAGAAAAACAAGGCCTAGAGGTGTCACACTTTGAGGTGAGGATGCTGTGCCAGAAGTGACGACACCAGTATAATTATTCATTTCTGTTTAATTCAAGAGGACCAATCTCTGAAATCTCTAGAATGACTAATTAAATGCAATTACTGATGAACGACTATTTATTCAGTAGCCTCTGCTTAGTTTCCTGAGGTGATTGCATTTGTACTTTAATTAATCCTGGGAATCCATCCTTTCTTTCTCCCAGTTACTCCTTTGGTTACTGTTGCTATACATTATTTGTTTTATATTTCTCTACTGAATTTTTTAAAAGAGGGGTTCCTTCTTTATTTCAAATAATGCAGCCAGATCTCCTGACAAATTATTTGTATATAGGAAGTGGGTTTTATTAAAAGCCATATTTACTTAACTGACCATTTTTCTATCTGCTCACATTGTTCATTGCCTAATTATTTATATATTGCCTGGTGTTAATACATTTTCATACTGTGAACAATATACACTGTATTGAATAATTTGAGCTAGGAGGAACTTGACCATCACTTGATACAACCTTCTACCTAAAGGAAAATCCCCTGTACAGTTTCCCTGACAAAGCATTGCTCCTTTCCTGATTAATTATAACAGTGAGAGGAATAACAGATTGTCTCAGGGCGTTCAGTTTTATTATGGAATACATCTTTGTGTTTAAATTTATCCTCAACAGTTAGCTAAAGCCCTTTTTCTTTGTAAATTTTTAACGATTGTTTCCAGTTCTGTTCTTTTAAGAAATAGAATAAATGTAAGCTGCACAGGATGCCACATGCTCAGAAGGGCCAAGATGCTGCATCTTCCTGTGCCTCCCGAGGCTTCTTTCCCCCCGGGCCAACTCTCTTCAGTTCCTCAGATACTCTCTTGACACCCTCTTACTCAATGGCCTCCATTTTTCCTCCAGCAAGAAGAAGCAGAAATATTCATTGCTCTAGGCTGCCATATTGATCGCAAACAGGCCAATTGACAAATGCCACCAGGATAAGGAGCTACTCCTAAATCATAGACCCTTCTATGTATTTATTCTGTGGAAGTTAATATAAGTGGAGCCATTTTAAAATAGAGCCAGAGCAGCCACCCAAAGGATCTGCTTTGCAGTCTTGCTCTTTGAACATTTGAACTGTTTGGATTGGACCAGATCTTTGCACTGGGCAAAACCAAGGTTATATTACAAATCATTGTTTGTAAAAAACAGCAATAGACTGGACATCCAGACTACAAGTATTGATGATTATGAACTCTCTGTCTGAAGACTGAATTAGCATCCAGTCATTTACAGTTAAAGATTAACCAGCTTGTCAGCATTAATAGGAATCTTTTCATGTAATTATTCTTTCCTTTTCCTCATAAAAACTCCTTGCCTTCCTCCTATAATTGGGACATTTTTTTGGGTTTCTGCCTGAATTTGTGCTCTCAGAATTGTGATTCTTGGATCTCAAACAAACAATTATTGCCTCTCATTTCAGATTTTTAAATTTTAGGTGAGCAATTCTGTAGATAACATATTTATGAATACCTAGCTTATTGACATGAATCACTGTATAGCCAGGGGTGGGCAAACTTTTTGACTTGAGGGCCACATGGGTTCTTAAACTGGACCGGAGGGCCAGAACAAAAGCAACCTGACCATGCTGACACTCTCATCTTGGGCTGCTGGTGAAGGAGTCTTTCGGCTCCGAGGGCCAGATAGAATAGCCAAACGCAGGCCGTAGTTTGCCCAGGGCTGGTATAGACAGTATCATTGATATACACAGTATGTGTGTTGACATCATAGGTCCTCTATAGTCTCTGATAGCTAAGCTCTTCCGTTCCCTTTTGATCGCTTTGTCTTCTGCACAACTGCTTTTACATCAACAGTCTTTTTCTAAAGTAGAGCTAGTAAAGATCTCTTCTATCCATCTTAAATAATATTTATTTATTTGTTGTCCATCTCAAACTTTATTTATTTGTTGTTTTTCTAATTAATGTAATTAGCATGAGATGATCATCCTTGTCAATCTGGAAGGGGAATTGTATTGAAGTTTAGTTTTAGCTGGAACTTCTGCTACACATACAGTTGATTCTTATCACATATTTGTCATACTAATGTTCTAGAAAGTTACCACAGACACTGCATTTGTAAATACTGAAATTTTGCTCATAGGGGAAATGTAGGTTTAAATTCCAACAAGCCTCTGATCACAACATTTTTATCAACTGAAACACCATTAATGTTATATAGGGTTCCTTGCCAACAGCATCCATGTGAAACAAGCCAGTCTTTTTATTGTAGAAAACCTGCTTTTCATAAGAATATTTTTCTCAACAACACTTGGTATTTTTCTGATTTTTCCATAGTTTCTTGGTTTGAAGAACCTGCCTCTCCTGCAAGTTTAACATTTTTCATTCTGAAATGTCCAAGTCAGCTAGCACTAGCTGAGAAGGATTGAACATTCCCTGATTCTAGGTAACATGACTAGAAGTATTATTGTTGGCTTTCTGCCTTACAACAGTGCCATTCAATATGCTTTTATTTTTATTAAACAGGCCATCACATAATAAATCCACAAGTTATGCACTTTCTTCTTTTGCATAGTTTCATCATGTACTATATATGTTACTTTAGCACTTTCTGGAATGGTCTTACATAGAGATTGATAAGTTTCCTTTTCCTTTTTCATTATGGAGGTATATAAATATGCTAAAAATTTGGGGAAATTTTTATTGGAGAAACCTTAAATGTCACAAAATTGACAAAATCCGAATAGCAATAAACTTCCAAAGATAATATTTGATGGTGGGAGATGGGCAGTTGGGAAGAATGATAAACAATGACAGTTTTCTTAACTCACAAACCTCACAATCAATACTGAGTTATAAAATCTAAACATGGAGTTCAAAAATTGTTTTTCCAGTATCCTAGAGCTGCTTCCCTTTTAACTTTAGAAATCTTACTTTTCAGAAACTACAATATTTTTGTGGAAAATGTTTCAGATAACTTTTTAGTTTAGTCACCTCCTTTAATTGTATTTAAATAATGAAAGTTTAATAACATCCATTTTATGATTGTACTAGAGGCCCTGTGCATGAATTCATGCATGGGTGGGGTCTGGCCGGCCTGCCCCGATCAAGGCCGTTCCAATATGGCCAGGCTGGCCAGGGGGAGAGTCTGTGGCCAATGGGGTATAGGCTGGCTTGGAGGAGAAGTTATGGGTGGTTGGCCAACTGCCGGGTCCCTGGTTGAATTCCCTATCAAAATCCTGGTTAAGGAGACAGTTTGCATATTAGCCTTTTAATATATAGGATTATGTAAAAAAGATTTCCTCAATCACATATGTGTGAAAAGAGGCTTACAATGATGGCTTCCCAGAGTACCAAAGTTTTTAAAATAGTAGTTTTGTTGTGTTCTTTTTCTCTTATTCTTCTTAGTATTTTTCAATAGGGCCTTAATAATGAATCAATATATAATAAAGACTTGACATCTATCTTGACAGAATAAAAATGTAAAAATTACTATTTTTAATAAAATATGTAGATATAAATGGTTGTATATGTACACACACATATATGTATTTATTTATATACTAGAGGCTCAGTACATGAAAATTCATGCACTGGAGGGAGTGTCCCTCAGCCTGGCCTCCCCCTCTCACACTCCGGGAGTTCTCAGGGGCACACACACACATAAACAAATTCAATACTAACTCTACCATGTGATATACCTAATTGATTTGCCTTTAATTAAAGGATCAAGTTTGCACATTGCATAGTTATTATAAAATGTCTTAAGTCTCAATTTATAAAAATATGTATTTTGAAAATATATAGACAGAATGATAGGGAAATTTGTATATATAACATTTGTATATAGCACATGCATTTGTATGTAGAACACATTTATGTGTATATATATATGGGAAGTATATGGTCTTACGGGGTATTTGGTATAAAGTATCTATTAAGTTAGATCATGAATGGAAGAGTCACAGTTTGTGTTTAATATTCCATTTTTCACTGATAGCTCAGACACTGAGAAGCTAATGTGCTTTGTCCCATTGAGCAGAACCTAGACAGGCCTCTGCAAGTTGGATATAGGAGGGTAGTAAAGACCACTTGAAAAACTTGAAATGTGTGTTTCAAGATGACAGGGTAAATCATCTGAGCTGGGGAAAAGATAACTGATGTGAGTGATACTCTAGAATGCAGGGTTGGAAATGGTAGGTGAAAGGTTGTGAAGACCGGCTCTAACTTAATATATGTGTCCCATCCCCTAGTATCCTGAAAACACCTATTTTTTAAAAAAAGGGAGATATGATGTGAAATCCTAATCAACCTTTTCCAGTGAGATACAATGTTTTTATAAAAAGAACCATGTATTTGTGCTTGATGCCTTTTAAATGTTAAATTATTTTATTCACAAAATCTATATATACTATAGACGTTAGATGAGGAAGCCCTCAAAACTGTAAGAGTATTCAGGCTTATGATTTGAGGCTGAAATGAGGACATAAACTGTCTATTGTATCGGTATTTTTTCCACCAAGAAAAAAAAAAAGAATTAGAGCTTTGTACTTTGTCAACTTGTCTTCTTTGTGATGGAGGAAGAGCTGAGCCTGAATAAATGTGATGGGAGGGACACATTGATTCAGGTTCATACTGCGAAGTGGCTGGAAAAGAAATTTACATAATTAATATTCAGGAAAGAAGGAAAGCCAAAAAAAAGGGAGGACCTCAGATAAAATTAATGCCTTTGAAAATTCGGACAGCAGAAAAAGCTATTAACCATTATGCTCCAAAAAAATAAAATGACCACCTGCTGTAACCTTTCTTGTCTTTGCATGGCAGAAAAAAAAATGTGTTACAGAGAACAAAACTGTAAGGGCCCATTTTATTTTTTGCTAGAAATCAAGTTATCATGATTTGCCAAAATCTTATGCCACTTTTGGAAAGAGAATGTTTCTTTTACGAGCTTGTTACTAAATCCATGTGTATTGTTGAGTATTTAACCAATGAGGTTTTCCTGAAATATTACTTTTATCCTAAATTTACATTATCCTAGATCACTTGATCACTGGCTCATGCTATAATCTTATATAGTGATTCAACATGTGTAATATCTTGCCTTGACAATTTATTCATACATAAGTAGATGAGAGGAAATTAATAGATGTCTGACAGAAAATACATGAATATAAAGAAAACTGTGGGTAAGAGGAGGTGATGTAATCTTTTTCCAAAGAGGTGATATTATGAATAGTAGGTTTAGGAAGAGGGAAAATTGCTAAATTAAATTAATGCTTAAGAAAAAAGTTCTAAAGATACAAATATATACAAAACCAGGAATCTTAAGAAATTCAAAGAAAGTGTGAACAAGGTATGTGAGAGAAGAACCTTGTATTAAACTATATGATGGGTTATGAAAACAGCAAAAATACATAATTTTTTCATATTTGAGTGCACCATGTTATCTATATAAAGTTTTGAAAAGAGTTCATATACATTTACAGATTTATTGAGTGTCAACATTTGACCAATTCTTAATTAGCCAAACATATTATTTTGAGAATAGACTATGGAAAGATGGTAGATTCTTAAGGTAAATGTGAAGAGAAAAACACTGAAAGAGACGAAAGATGGAAGGAAGGAGGGATGCTTGTTTCTCACAGAGAGTGAGAGACAAGCAAACATGAGAACATGCAGCAACAAGAAAAAGATGTTCCTAATTTTTCATTTCACCATTCCCATTAGCGCTTGAAAACTTGAGTTTGGTCACATTTCTCTCTCTCTTCAGTATTCTCATTCCTCAATTACATCATTTTTTTTTCTTTGAGAAACAAGAGAACAGTATTACCAACATCAAAAGGTTGTTTTGAGATTTACATGAAGTACTCAAAAAACAAGAAGTACAGTGTATTGAACAGAAAAAAAGTAGTGTTGAATGAAATGACATAGCAATACAAAGGCAGCTATATTTATTGCTCTATTATTTTTAATCAAGTAAATCAAGTTATACGTATTTGCTTGTAAATAATTTGTGAAAAATGACTGTTGTGGGTCAAATTTTAGCCTTTAGAATTATTCTCCCCTCTCCCCCTAACCCTCTCCTACCTTCCTTCTGAGGTTTGATGGTCTGTTCGATGTTTCTCTGCCTCTGGATCTATTTTTGTTCATCAATTTGCATTATTCATCATATTCCACGAATGAGTGAGATCATGTGATATTTATCTTTCTCTGACTGGCTTATTTCACTTAGCATAGTGCTCTCCAGGTCCATCCATGCTGTTGCAAATGGTAGGACTTCTGTCTTTTTAAAAAATATATATATTTTATTGATTTTTCACAGAGAGAAAGAGAGAGGGATAGAGAGTTAGAAACATAGACGAGAGAGAAACCTCAATCAGCTGCTTCCTGCACACCCCCCATTGTGGATGTGCCCGCAACCAAGGTATATGCCCTTGACCGGAATCGAACCCAGGACCTTTCAGTCCGCAGGCTGATGCTCTGTCCACTGAGCCAAACCAGTTTTGGCAGGACTTCTGTCTTTTTTATAGCAGTGTATTAGTCTATTGTGTAGATGTGCCACAGTTTTTAATCCACCCATCTGCTGATGGGCACTTAGATTGTTTCCAAATCTTAGCCAGAAATCAGTAGTTTTTATATGCATAAGCTCTAAGAAGAAAATAAATCAAAGTGATGACTACTATTGGGAAACCCTCTACTTTGTTTGGGATGGTCTGCCAGCTTAGATATCCAGGAAAGGACTCTCTGACAAGGCAGGTACATTGAGCTCAGACAGAATGAGGAGGAGGCAGCCATGCAGAGGTCTGTCTGGCAGAGAGTACTGAGACCCAAAGGTGGAAGGAGAATGGCATAGCCCAGTGAAAATAAGAGAAAGTGAAAGTTGACAATATATTTCTCAAATGCATTGACTAGCTAATGAATTATAACAGTGGTTGGCAAACTCATTAGTCAACAGAGCCAAATATCAACAGTACAACTATTGAAATTTCTTTTGAGAGCCAAATTTTTAAAACTTAAACTTCTTCTAATGCCACTTCTTCAAAATAGACTTGCCCAGGCCGTGGTATTTTTTGGAAGAGCCACACTCACGGGGCCAAAGAGCCTCATGTGGCTCTCAAGCCTCAGTTTGTCCACGGGATTAGCATGCAGAAGAAATTCCTAGATTTCTTGCCAAAGAGGACAAATGAGCTGATGATTTAATAAAATTTATGGTCTTAAGAGAATACGAGGTTTGATTTTTTTTTCTCTACAATATATTTCTTTCATATGGTTTTTTCTGCTATATTTTGTCTTTGTTTTATGGTCACTGTGCATAATTAACATTCTTGCAGTACTGCTTTAAAGGATATTATAATTATCCTGATCAACTGTGAAAGCTACATTATATTAAATGTTGTAATACATATTCAGGCCTCATATCTTCTGGCAACTTATTGTCTCTATTTTAACCATTATACTAATGAGGAGCTGTTTCTATTTTGAATAGTGATAGAATTGTTTTGAAATTTAGAAAGGAATAGCAAACAATATCATAATGATATTTTCTGAATGAATATTTTAATTTTTTTCTTTTGGTGGTATGTGTATACTAGAAGATTTTTCCTGCCAAGGGAAATTGTGATCTTTATTATTTTGACTTTAAATTATCTTTTTCTGGCCTTAGATTTTACTGCCTTCTTCTTCTAGCAGATTCATAGCACTAATACAAACAGATATAGTCTCAAATCACAAATATATATATACATATACATATGTATATATATGTATATGTATATATAATATATACATATATATTTACACACATATATGTATCCATACATATACCATATATATGTATATTTATGTACATATATTTGTATGAGACAGAGAAAATTAAGGTGCACCAATGAAAAGATTTTACCAGAAGTCTAATGGGAAAAACTGGACTAATAAACATTTGTTAAACACACAGTGCTTTCCAAATGTTTCTTTCTGGTTTGGTTAGCATTAGTATTATTTTTACTTTGGAGCTGAGAAGCTCTCAATTTCACACACGCAAGAAATGCCCAATGCACCCATGAGGTGATATAGATCTTTGGCATACAAAATCACCCATTAACCTTGTAGGTAGTAATTCCAAGCTGATGGCTGCCCACAAAATTTATATCTTTGACTAAGTTTTATTTTGATTTACTTATGGGACTACACAATTCCTTAATGAAGCATGTTCACAAAAAATCCAAAGTAGAGAAGATTGTTAGCTGGGCTTGTATTACCCAGGCCATAAAAATTAACAAGTGAACACAGAACTGTCCAATTATTTATGGCTTCTCTTTCGCATACATATTGTTAAGGCTGTATATATATATATATTTGCCAACAGGGAGAGTGAAACAATTCAATTAGAAAATGTGAAAACAGTTCCCCAAGTCCCATATTATTTAGCAAGAGCAATTGGGGTGTGGAAGGCAGTGAGGTTCCAGTGTAGGCTGTCATTCACAGGCTATTGAGCTGGGAGGAACATGAGGACATTGGAATTTATAAACAAGTGAATATTTGGAGTAAGGGTTGTAAGACCAAGGCTAAAGCATACATGGTTGCCACTTTCTGGAAGAGAGAACACTAGAAGTTTGAGAAAAGTTCAAGGGAAACCACAATAGGAGTTATTACTTTTAAATAATTTAGCCCTGGCTGGTTTGGCTCAGTGGATAGAGCGTCGGCCTGTGAACTAATGTTCCTGCATTAGATTCCAGTCAAAGGCACATGCTTCAGTTGCAGACTGGATTCTTAGCCCTGTCAAGGTGCATGCAGGAGGCAACCAACCAACATCTCTCTCTTTCTTTGTCTCTTCCGCTCTCTTTAAGAATAAATGGAAAAAATATCCTTGGTAAGGATTAATGACAACAACAGTGAATGAATGAATGAATGAATGAATGAATCGAAGTCCTGGCTTCAGGATGGTATTTATGGCCTGGTAGGGAAGATGAATCAATAGCTCAGACAGGTGAGAAAAGGGAATTTTGACCTAGCATTTCCTCCGATACTTCCTGCAAGCAAGGGCTGGACCTTGTGTTGTATGCATTCCTGTGGGCCTGACCCTGTGAACTGTGTGAGAGGTCACAGCCATTTCTAAAAGCTGGAGGGCAGCACTGTGCTAATGATGATAAGAAAAAAGGTGGGAAAGAGGAGACCTGATGCTCCATACAGGCCGACTAACAGGCCGGTTCTCTCACTTTCTATATGAAAAAAAAGTGCCTCTGTCACTTCCTTCGCCTTCCTCCTCTTTTTTAAAAAAGACAAATTGCTAGTTACAGAGTAGTCATGAGGCTATAAAGTACAGCATAGTGAATATAGTCAATAATATAGTAGTAATTATTACGGTGTCAGATGGGTACTGGATTTATCAGGGGATCACCTTGTAAGTTATATAAATATCTAATCACAGGTTGTACACCCAAAACTAATATATTATTGTATGTCAACTGTAATGAGAAATTAAAATATTTATTTTTTAAAGAAGGACTGGCTCCACAAATGCTTTCCTTTCATTAGGTTTACCACCAGGAAATACATTTAAGTACATTTAAAGCACACATTTGGAATCCTTTATTCTGCTCTTGAAAAATTGATATGTTTCTCTCCCATATATTTTCTTCATGCTTGTGTTTTAAACAAAATGCTTCAAATCTGGTGAAGAGGGAATAATCTTTATTATACTTTTGAAGTAGGTCAATAATAAAACAAGCTTGGCTTTATTATGGCCACACAATTTGCTTCATCACTTCCCCAACCTGGCTTTAGAGCAAGGATGCACTCTCAAAATGGACAGAGTCCTCTTGCCATGCTCAGTATAGGGAGAGCCATCTAGTCTCTGGTTTGGGCAGTGTTATATCCACTGCCTTTTTATGTACACCTTTGATCTCTCATCTGATTAAAAAATTGTTATTGAGCATGCAACTCATATTTAACTAATGTTTGTGTCTTTTCACCAAGGACATAGGAGATGCCTTCTATGGAGTTGGTACATTTTCCAAGCTCTGTCAGCTTGCTTTAATCATGATGAAGCAGTTTGATGATTTATCCTATTACTAGAAACCCAGGGCATGAAATTTGTGTACTCGGGGGGGGGGGGTGGTCCCTCAGGCCAGGCTGAAGGACCCCACCATTGCATGATTGGGGCTGGGAGTGACTGCAAGAGGCCTCCATGGCATGTCTAATGCATCTCAGTCCCAATCAGCCAGATCCCAGGAGCAAGTTATCTTACCGGTCAGAGCATCTTCCTCCTGGTGGTCAGTGCATGCCATAGCAAGTGGTTGAGCAGCCTTAGCATATCATTAGCATATTATGCTTTGATTGGTTGAAGGACTGATGGAATGACTGAACACTTAGCGTATTAGGCTATTATTATATAGGATTCCTATGAAAGTCTAGAACCATGGCTATAGAATACTGAAGTGAATGTAATCAGTCAATTGCGCTGCTTCAGTAAGCAACATATTGATAGGTAATATTTAATTAAAAAACAACAACACTTTCTCATGGAAAATGCATTGTAGTGCTAAAGCGGTATTAGGCATCTGAAATGATCCCACATTCCTTTGAATTGTAAATCATATGTTAGCTACATTTTTCAATAAATTTTTGCCAGATACCATGAAAATGTTTTCTATGATTTAAACAATATTTAATCATGGTTTAGTTTAGCTGTATTTCTTGTAGAACTATGTGTTTAGCATATAGATGAAATCACTTTTTTTTGTTCTTGTTTTATGTTTGTGTGTCTATTTTCTGAGTCGATGAGAAAAAATAATTTTTAGCATGCATGTGAATATTTCTTCCTCAATTTAAAGAACATTAAGGATATACATTTAATTTTGTATGTGATAAAAGTAAATATCATAATCTATATTTGAGTATCTAAAATTAATATATAAGTATAATAATTATAGACATATATAACTAAATATAAAATAGTTATATAAAATATTTTTTGCAGTGAATGTTTATGCTCTAATAATATCCATCAATATACCTATTGATCAAAATGTCAATATTTACTTTCTTTTGAAATTTAGTGAGTGAATAAATTTACATTATGACTCTCACTTCCTAAAATGATATGCTGTTTAGGAAACTGGTAAAATATTCATGACTCACACAAGAACTCTCTAGACTTGAAAGAATCTCTTCAAGGAAAAATTCCTATGAGAATTCTAGTGTTTATAGATTAAAATTGAATTAATAATAAATTAGTATAATACACTTATTTACATTTATATGCACCAAATATGTACATTAACCTGTTAAAAGTTATACTGTATTTATAATTTAAAATTTTTACAGATATAAACATTATTTGCAACTAAATTATTTATTCCAGTTTAGAACAACATTTATCTGTGTAATTGAAAAATTTAAAAGCAGAATAAGCACATGAATGAATAATGACATGCTGGCCATCTTGTGGTGGCCATCTTGTGTCCACATGGGGGCAATCATCTTGTGTGTTTGAGTGATGGTCAATTTGCATATTACGCTTTTATTAGATAGGATAGAGGCCTGGTGCACAGGTGGGAGCCAGCTGGTAGAGTTCCCTTGGGGTGTGGGGCGGCCTGAGCGAGGGTCCCATGGTGGTTTTCAGGTGGGCTACACCCCCTGGCAACCCAAGCAGAGGCCCTGGGATCTGGGATTTATTTATCTTCTACAATTGAAACTTTGTAGCCTTGAGTGGAGGCCTTGGCCTGCCAGGGTGTGCTGAAAACTTGACTTCCTCCATTGCCAGAGAAACCCAAGCCTCCTACTCTCTCTGTGGCTGCAGCCATCTTGGTTGGGTTAATTTGCATAGTCACTACTGATTGGCTGGTGAGCATGGCTTGTGGGTATAGCATAGTGGTAGTTAATTTTCATATTACTTTTTTATTAGATTGGATTTTAGAAGTTACTTTTAAGTGTTTAAATGCATACTCTGTTTAACACAATATAAAATTAATCATTGTCTTTATCCTCTTCTAAGATAATACCTTTACTTTGAGTATCATATATACTAGTACATATGGTGATCATACTTTTTGATGGTGTGCCTATCTCTCTCACATATCTATATACTGTGCATGTGTGTGTGTGTGTGTGTGTGTGTATTCCAGATATATACTATACACACATATAGTTCACTTTCTTTACTTTTGAAAGAATATGTATTGGATATATGCTAATATATCATTTCTTCAAAAATAGACTATTTCGAATTTTCTCTGTCCTCTTTTGCTGAAACTGCATTTAAGTATATATTGATGCTTTACATTTTATTCTTTACCCCTCTGACCTAAACACTTTCAACTCTCACAGGGCTTGGTGTTTCTGAGCTATCTTCACAATTTCTAGTAGTTTTTCCAGCTATGTTTCATCAGCCATTAAGTTCATTCTTTGAAGTTTTAATTTTAATAACTGTATTTTTGGAGTTCTGTTTCTCAAACCACTCTATTATTTTTTAAAAATTTCTGTTCTTTGTAGTGTCTGTTTCTTCTCATTTTACTATTGATAATCTCTGTAAAATGGTTTTAGTTGTTTTAGATTCTCATAAGTACTAATCTAATTCTTATCTTTATTTTATCAGTAAACTCTAATGTTAGGCTGATTTTGTATGTGCTTTTTATTTTATGTTTTCAGTATTTTAATATTCCTTCTCTACACATTGCCCATTGATTTCTTACTATTGCTCTCCAAAATGTATAGGCTTCACATTTATAAGAAGTGCTATTTTTTTATTTTTATTCATGAGCTCAAATCTGTTTCCTTATCTGCTTCAGCCTAAGGTTACATCTGTCTAAGCATGGGCTTTAACACTCATTCCTTATTCCTATTTTAGGTTCTACTATTCTGAGAGATGCCTTGGCTGCTACTTGAAATTCTTACTTTCAATTTTCCTTTTTCGTTCTGATACATTGAAGTTATTTTGAATTTATTTCTTTGAGCAGGAGAATATATTTATTGTTGACTACTCATATTTTATTCAGTGTTTTTATTTGTTTTAGCAATGGGATTATCCTTTTATACCAAGTTATCCTGCTATGTTATTGGGCATGTGTTTCTTTGAGTCTCTTATGTAGTTTTTTTTTTTTTTTTAATAAGTATCTATTTCTTCTTTGCTAATAACAAAGGAGTAGTGTGGAATAAGGGTGATTAGTATGAACATAGGTTACATTGTGGCTTTTCAAGGGCTGCTGTATGTTTTGGATTTATCAGTTCAGGTGATCATTAATTGTATTAAAAATGAAATATTTTAAAGATTGAATTTTAATTAAAAATTTATATGGTAGCTAACTTAAATGCTGAGTTGCTAGCTCTGTGAGTTTGTATCTTGGGTATTTATTTCTATGACTAATTATGCAAAAGTGATTCTAACTATGCTGCATAATTAATTAGATAGGAGGGAGCTACCTTTAAGATTAGGAAGTATCTATTGCATTATAAATGGAAGGTATTGTGGTGTTCTATATCTTTTCAGTTCATCAAATTAAGATATAAATATATCAGTGAAATACCCTTTTCAATAACCTACACCAGTTCTAATTATTTTACTCTACTCAAAAAATTTGATCAGAGGCTTTTATGTCTTTGGATCTCTTCATGCCCCATCTATTCTCAGTAGTTGAAACTCTTCTAAATGGACATTTGACAATAAAACAAGACTGGATTTCATTTTCTATCTAGGAGTCAATCTAGATAACCCAAAGCTGAAATGGCAATTTAATAGATTTGTAAAATATCCAGTTTTCAAGGGAGAGAAAATATTTTCCCACTGATGAAGTTGACCAAGAATGGGAATTCAGTTTTCTTACCTATATACAGACCTGTGAATTGAGGTAACACCAAGCGAATACAGTTTTGTGAAAGACAAGCTAGATGTACACTTGTCCTTAATTTGTCAGTTTTAGTTGGCAAAATTGGTGCAGTTTTCATCTCATCTCTTCAGGTAATCAATACATTTGAAAGATGTATTTTTGCAGAAAGAGTACCATTCTGCACAAGCTCGGGCTTTGCAGAATTATCCTTTGATCTTCAAGCTGCATCGACTGACCTAGCTGCTGAAACCTGTGCGGTGACTACAGGACTGAAAGCAATTTGGTGGACCTTATCATTCTGTACTGTTACCCATTGCATAGAAAGTGCCACTCCCTATATTTTCTTTACTTGTAAAACTAAAGTGTAAATGATGTAGCGTTTTCTGTTATGCATCCCTAAAGTTCAAGCAAATATAAATGAAAAAAAAAAACCTCCCTGTTTTATAGATAAATTTTAGCACTTCTGGAATGGTAGTTTGAGGATATATTTTACATATGGATTTCTGAACCCAAACTCAGAGATTCTGATTCAGGAATTATGGAGTGAGGTTTACACATCCATTTACTTTATAAAAAACTCTATCAACTCCACAGTTAAACTAAATACCAGATATAATACTGCTTGTAACTCAAGGCTTCTCAAATTTTGGATTATCATGCAGGAATGAGAATTATTACTATTTACCACAACATAGTTATCTCCAGAATATATTCTGAATTGCAAAATGAAGGTGGAGAAAGGTATGCATAGCATGCTACCAGATATCCATGAATATATTTACTTTTATTATTCTTAGGTGTATCTACCCCACAGAATACAGGTGGAAGTCTTGTGAGCATAAGTACATACTTTGATATGTATGCAAGTAAATTAGCATTACCTGAAGGAGTCCTACCTCTTATTTTTCCAATAATTCAAGAGACCAAGACCATTATTTACAAGAGATTGATTTTTTAAAATTTAAATTCTTTATAGTTTAAAGTATTACATTTTGTCTCCTTTTCCCCCCATTGACCTCTCCCCATTTCTTCCCACGTTGCCACCCCCCCTCCCTGTCTGTGTCCATTGGTTTTGCTCATATTATGCATGCAAATCTCTTAGCCCCTCTTCCCTTCCCCCCGCCTTCCCTCATAAGTTGGACAGTCTGTTTTATGCTTCTATGACTCTGGTTCTATTTTTGTTCATCAGTTTACATTGTTCATTATATTCCACAAATGAGTGAGATCATGTCAAAGATTGGTTTTTAACCTTAAGAATTCTATTTGGACAGTCACCCATATAATCTTATTAAAGGAATTCTGGAAATTGCCCAGTTGAGAAAGTTTTTGAATATGATTTCCTCAAAATGGGTTAAATAACTGTTTTCTTGACAACAGCATCCACTGTATTTATTACAGCAATTGAGGTATACATGACCTGTGGTTTTTATTAAGCATTAAATGAGAAAGATAGTCTTAGTTTGATTCATCAAAAATTGCTTCAGAGGCATTAACCAAAGCCATTGAATTTCTTTATTTTTATTTCTCTAGGCAATGAACTTGTGGGCAGCACAAAGCAAGATGAATGACAGACATACAGAATATAGCTGAGGTAAGAATTACATAATTGCAATTCACACGGAAAACATTTTCCTGAACTGCCATTACCTCTCACAATTCATAGCCACCATTTCTGAAGTCATCCTACAGTTTCATAGCATGCCAATGAGTGATGGTCAAATTCAGAGAAAGGTATGGTTAAAAGTTGAAAAGATATTAAAAAAATGAATCAGTCTTGCTTTGATTTGTAATTCTACCATATAAAGTCAATAATTTAAAAGATCCTCTTCCCCTGTATTTTCTACCACTAGATATATAAATAAAGAGAAGTTTCAATGAAATTATTTTCATTACACAATGTTCTTTCAAGACATGTGACTAATATCAAGGTCTGAAGTCACGACACCTGGGATAAGATTCTGGATGTCACTTATTAAAAACTAGAAATATTGAGCTGGCTGCAACTTCCTTGAGTCACAGTTCCTTTTAAAAGGATACCTGAGACTTTGACCATCTGCTGTTATGGATATAGGGAGAAACACAGTAGAAAAAGCAGGGATGGGGATAAAACTTGGCCAATTTAGTTCAGGAAACTTATAATTATCATTACCTACTTAATAACCTTAATAACTTTTTATGAATAATTACATGTACTGTTTAGATTTGTATGGGGCAATATGATATTTCCATTTCATATAGTAAATGATCTTGTATGCTATTGAAATCTTTTCAGTAGAAGTGATTTAAAAACCTGAATATGTGTGTAATACATATATGACATGTCACATTCATAAAGACAGGTAGTTCAATTGAGGATAATCCATGGAAACCAAATCAAGGTTATTGTTTTTTGTTTGTTTTATTTGAGAGCTTCAGGGAAGTAGTTACCTAAGACTTGATAAACACTCTACCACTTTAAAAGAGTAACTTGATAACTACAATCTTTAAAATATATATATATTTTATTGATTTTTTAAAGAGAGGAAGGGAGAGAGATAGAAACATGGATGAGAGAGAAATATCGACCAGGTGCCTCTTGCACAAACCCTAACGGGGATGTGCCCGCAACCAAGGTACATGCCCTTGACCGGAATCAAACTTGGGACCTTTCAGTCCGCAAACCAACGCTCTACCACTGAGCCAAACCGGTTTCGGCTGCAGTCTTTTTTTAAAAATTAATTTTTATTGATTATGGTATTACATAATTGTCCTTATCCCCCCATTCCCATCCCAAACTCCTCCCTACATATTCCCCATCCCCTGTTGTCCATGGCCACTGGCTAGGTAGGCCCCTGTGCATGCACACAAGTCCCTTGGTTGATCTCTTCCCTTTACCCACCCTCCCCTACTTTCCCTCTGAGGTTTGAGAGTCTGATCGCTGCTCTCTTTCTCTGGGCCTATTTTTGTTCACCAGTCTATGTTGTTCATTATTTCCTCTAGATGCGTGAGGTCATGTGATCCAAGAAACACCCTTGTAAGAACCTAAACTGCGACAAGCCTTAATGGTTATGCTGAGAGGCAAATGAATCAGTCTGTAGTGAGTTCCTTTCTGGGCCAACAGTTTTTTTGAATCCCAATTTCAATGTCAAATAGTTCCTTATGTGTACATGTCAGCCATGATATTTCAGATCTGGTTGGTGGACAAATGGTGGTAATGCAGGTCCGCCCATCTCTGGTTTGGTCCTGGGCTTCCTTCCGCAACATGCAGCTGCTGTCTGCTGGTATGGTGAGACGTCGTCAGCATCTTCCATCTCTGAATTGTGTCTCTTCTGTCTTCATGGCTGGATAGGCTGCAGTCTTTTTGTAGATTGTGTTTTCTTTCCTCTGCTCTGATCTTTTCTCTCTCCTGTTCTTTGTTCTTTCCTCTTCCTTCTTCCCTTCCTTCCCACTTCTCCTCTTTCTCTCCTTTACCTCTTGGTCTCAATTTCAGTCTCCCTCTCCCTCTCTTTTTTCTTTCCTCACTCTTTTTCCTTTTTCCAGTACCTTTTCTTCATGCAACTGTTTAATCTTGAAATTTTGCTGATACTCATGAACTTTTTTGGGAATACTTTTCTTTGAAAATCATTAGAAAATTTCAACTGCATGTTCATTATGAGAATATTACATGATATAAATTTTCAGTGGATTAAAATTTATTTATTGTCAAGCTAATAACTTTTCTCACTGGGAGTTCCAACCATTCATATTGACTTACAATCTGGAATAGCTGAATTTTGAAAATCATTGAACAAAGCATGTTACAGGTTGTCGTACTAGGATTTTGATTCTACTGTAAAGAGGAATATGCTTGACAGATGAAAGTTTTATTGAAAATTTGATTTCAGTGCAGCTTGTTAGTTGTGAATGTGGATGTCAGATATTTGAGCTCAAAGAGTGCATTATGAGGATTAAGCTGATCTAAGAGATTTATTTATCATTCTGTAATGTTACCTCTCTTAGCTTAGCAGGAGGTTTTGCTTAATATTTAAAATAAGTACTTACTACATGGTGAGTCTGTAGCCATCACTCAGCAAAACCAGGGTTGGAGAAATTAAAATTTGTTTTTTGGTTGCTAACATGGAATTATTCTACTGATTTTTAAATTTATAAAATGTAGCCTTCAGGTTTCTAGTCTCTATCTTTAGCCAGAGAGATGATTTATCTTTTCAATCTCTCGATGGAAAAAAAATGAAAAGCAAAATATTACCATCCATCCTGATTGCTTATGTTTTTTTTAAGGTTACATTTATTTTCTTTTAAAAAATAAATTTATTGATTTCAGGGAGGAAGGGAGGGTGAGGGTGAGATAGAAACATCAATGATAATAGAGAATCACAGATCAACTGCCTCTTGCTTGCCACACACTGGGAATCAAGCCTGAAACCAAGGTATATGGCCTGATTAGGAATGAAACTGTGACCTCCTGGTTCATTGGTCAGTGTTCAACCACTGGCTGGCCTTAAGGTTGCATTTAAACTATTATTTGTATTTATTTAAATTATTTTATTCAACTATATTGAGGCAAATTTTCATAAAACAAAAAGCAATGATTATACGTATGCAATGAACATAGGGATACGAGTCCATGTCTTCAAATTTTTCAGGTAGATGTCCAGAAGAGAAGTTGCTGGGTCATATGGTAACTATATTCTTAAATTTTTGAGGAACTCCTGTACTGTTTTAGATTGCCTCCAGGGTGAATGAAGGTTCCTTTTTCTCCACAACCACTCCAACACTTGCTGCATGTTATTGCCTGTCTTGTTGGTAATAGGCATTTTAGAGGTGGGAGGTGGTATCCCATTGATTTGCATTTCCCTAATTGTTAGTGAAGTTGAGCCATCTTTTCATATATTTGTTGGCTATTTGAATGTCTTCTTGGGAGAAGTGTCTGCTCAGGTCCTCTGCTGATGTTTTAAAATATCTGTTAGGTATTTAATTAATTTATTAAATGGAATTTATTGCGTTGACCTTGGTTCACAAAACCATACAGATTTTAAGTGTACAACTCAACAAAACATCAGCATACCGCCTCATGTGCCCAGCGCCCCAAGCAGAGTTTCTTTCTGTCCGCATTCTCCACCCCCTTTACCCACCTCTACCTACCCTCATCCCCCTTTTCCTCTGACTGACAGCACACTGTTGTCTGTGTGTATGTGTTATATAGTATGTTTTTTCTTAATGTCTTCACCTTATTTTATCCATATGGTATCTTTTTATATTTGTATGCATTTAAATACACTCATTAAGAGTTCTGTATAAATGACATTTTTAACATGTGCTATCCATTCCAAAAGTTGGAAAACACATAATTACATTAGTAAGCAATTTAACTAGTTCACATGAACTTTAATATATATATATATATATATATATATATATATATATATATATATATAACTTCTTCCCCGTAGGGATTAAAAATAACTTTATCCTATTTCTTGATTCATATTGGAATAATACATACATTAATTTTGTAAGCCTAAATTGTTTACCTGAAGATAATATTACATGCTTTATTCACTTAATTTTTTTTTGTTTTTCTTATAATTGCTGTTTTGAGGCAGTACATGCCACACATGAATGTATGCACACATGCACATATACACACATACACACAAACATACATACTTGTATTCTCTTCTGTACAACTGACTATTGTATTAATGTTTTGTTAAGACAAGGTGATGGACAAAGTAGGGAAAAACTGTTAATAAAAATTATGCCCTCCTCAATCCTAATATAAATTTTAGACATTTTAATATCTTATTAAAGATATTATTATCTTTTTCCAGACAGAGTCATAGAAAAACATTCTATTTATATATTATGGAAAACTAAATTATATTGCCAGAGACCAAAAAATGACATGATAATAGCTATAGAAGAATAAAAAATCAGATAGCCAGTTACTAAACAAACAAAAAAGAATGTCATCTCTAGGAATCAGATAATGGTAGCTAATAATTCAAATGGATAAAGTATGGGTTTAAACAGTATAAACTATTTACCACTATAATTCAAAAGCAGAGATTATGACATGTAAATGGGACCCTTAACCTTAGATTAGGTATGAATTATACATACAGTGTTTATTCTGTCCATGTGGATGACTTGTGCCCACATATTTTTGTCAGTTGCTATGGATGGTTTGTAATACAAATAACATAATGTGAAAAAACTGAACTGGTTTTGTTCTTATATAATATTTATGATGATAATTCCAACAATATTTAACATTAAGTACTTATTGTGTCAGATAGAGTACTTATCAATTTACAGTCAACATTTCAGTTGACCCTTACAATAATTCTTTGAAATGGAAGAAAATACTTTCACTGTTTTATATAAAGGAAAAAAAACAATGCTTAGAAAATTCACTGCTAGAAGGAGAAGGGCCTATCAAAATATCTATATATAATTTTACACATTGTGTGTCTAGTGCCCAAGAATATGAAACAACTTGCATAGCTACATAGAAATTTATTCGATAAAACACTAGAATTAAGGAACTCTAGGTGCAAGGAAAATAAATATCACTAGATGATAAGATTTTGTAGTCCTTTAGAACCATGCCTTGATTGGGTATTTAAAGTTTGGAATTTTAGCTCAGCATAAAGCAGCAGAAATAGAGAAGGCAAATGAGACAGAAAGGTTGAGAAATAAGAAACAACGCTCTATAGGTAGTAAACCTTGGTTCTCACTTGAGAAGTTGCTCTTTTAGTTATGCTTGTCATGAATCCTCAGTGTCGGGGTGAGCACCTTTCAATGCTTTCATAGAGGTGGCAATCTTCTACCATAGCCTGTATCACCTACATGGAATTGCCTGCATGTGTGTTGCCTCCAAATGACTGTAGTTTCTATAAAGACAGTGATCCATTCAGGTTTTATGTCCAGAGCCTAGGGAAAGAGATAAATTGACAAGAAAGACAATGATATATCAGAGACCAGGGATAAATATTTTTGAACTTTAATTAAATTGAGTTGTAATGATATTATGAACAACCAAAAGGAAATATTCCTCACACAACAACAAAATTATCTTCATATTTTTGTCTTTATTTAGTAAAAAGCATTTTATGGCATTACCTAATTAATTTTGGAAGAGGTAAAGTATCATTTCTAACATAAAACATTAGTGAGTCTTTGGGACACATCATGGAAGTATTCCCTGTTTATAAAATAGCTTAAATGATTCTGTTTCTGACAAGTCCTCCAGGTTTGATGAAAGGAACTAAAATGAGAATTATGTACTGGTGAGGGCGCATGGGGGAGAACATCCAGCTGGGGAAAGTGGATTAATATCTACATTCCACAAAACACTAAAATGAAATTAAAGCCATAAAAAAGTTTAAGGCCACAGTGAAAAAGAAAACAGGAAAGGAGAAAATAACAGAGGAGAGAGAAAGAACTGGCAACGCAAAGATGGAAAATAAATATAGCTGTAGTGCAGGCTTACTAGACTAGAGAGGACTGAAAACTAAATGCCTGGATTGGAGAGAAACAAGGAAAAGCTAGTTGGGTTGTGAAGAAAATAGAAACTTTGGAATTGGAATCATTAGACAAATGTAAAAGATGTTAGAGCCCTTGTCTCCAGAAACCCCCAACCTCTGCAGCTAGGTAACTGCCTACACAAGCAAATCATGCAAGGTTTGCTCTCAGATGTTCTGGCTGCAGTGACATCAATATCACCGGAGGTTTTTCAATGAGTGACCATCCTACACGCAAGAGAGTTATGTTGAAGTCAACAGCATCACCTAAATCTTGTGAAAAATTAAAAGTATTAAGCACCGGCTAAAACCTACAACTCAGAAACTTTGAAGGTAGATGCCAACAATCTGGGTTTTGATAAACTTTCTGTGTGATTCCAACATACTCTAAAGTTTAAGACCCATCATTTAGAGCACACCATCACTAGTTCAGCTCAAATTCTGAAAAAGAAAGTCAAGAGATAATCTACCAGTAGAAGGTGGGGATGCTGTTACTACATTTATTTTAAAAAGCTGAAGTGCTTGCTATCAATGAGTGGTCTGTATACATGAGGGTTTTTTCGTTTGCTTGATTTCTAAATGAGCAACCTAAATAGAGAGAAATTCATATTCATACACAGCACATATGCATTATCCTTCCAATTTGCAATGCATTTTAAATGCTATGGGGGATTTTAAATTGTTGTAGGATTTAATCAACGTTTGACGGGTAGGAGGTAATGCAATTTGTTTCAAATTCTCACAAAAATATTCACAGCCAAAAAATTTAATAGACCCAACATCAAATAATTACTACCACAAATGATACAGCTAATCATATAATTTAATTAATTATAAAGGAAGTAATGGTCAGGCACATTGTACTTTATAATAATTTATAGCATAAATAAAATTAATAAAAGTAAGGAATTACTATGTACAATGTTCAGAGCATACTTTTATTAAATATTGAATTTCACTACCTCTTTGGATAAATAATTAGGGCATTAAGACTAAATATTAAATATCACTGTAGTATTGTACCAAATGGGTCAGATTCAATTTCCATGGTTCATTGTAAGAAAGAAGAAGGAAATGAGTCTTTCCCGATAGGCATTGTTTTACGAAGGCAATTTATTATTCAACAACTTTTACTCATGGAGTAGATATTTGAAATTGCTCATTTAAGTAGATACTGGCCATAACCAAAAGACTGTAAAAAGCTTATAGGAATAAAATTATGTAATGTTTACTGTATAACTTTTCCCTACTCTCATGTTACTTTGTACATCTTACCTTATATTACCATCTCTATTTTGATTTATAATTCTATCTTGAAAATTATAGATATGCTCCATTGGGGGGGGGGGGGAATCTGCCAGCCATCGGGCTTAGTAAAGTACCCTACTTTACTAATAGGAAATAAGAAAAAATTAGAGGGTTTGTGATGGTTATGGGTATTTTGCCCATTTTTGTTGTGACAGCAAGTGCTAAATTTTAGGTAAAGCCACTTGAACATGATGTGGCTTGTGAAAACCATGGAGTAACAGATCCCCTCCCCCCTAAATAGTTCTGTGTGAATTGTAGCTGATTTCAGTGATTAGAATTTACTCACATGGGCTTCTGTCACAGCTTTCAACGTACAGCATATGTGCATTCCATTCTTCAAGCTTTCTTTATAGTATTCTTTATTATCATCTATTGTGCACTAATCATTGTGGTGGGCTCAGGCAATTAAAATACAAATGATTCATGGCTTCTGCTGATGAGCACTTCATACACAGGAACAGCATGTTTCAACGAATGCTAGGATTGACCTGCAGCACAGAGTTATAGAATCAGCATGGGCTGAAACCGGTTTGGCTCAGTGGTAGAGCGTTGGTCTGCAGACTGAAAGGTCCCAGGTTCGATTCGGTCAAGGGCATGTATATTGGTTGCGGGCACATCCCCAGTGGGGGGTGTGCAAGAGGCAGCTGGTCAATGTTTCTCTCTCATTGACGTTTCTAGCTCTCTATCTCTCTCCCTTCCTCTCTGTAAAAAATCAATAATCTATCTATCTATCTATCTATCTATCTATCTATCTATCTATCTATATAGATAGATATATATATATCTATATATCTATCTATATATATATATATATCTATATCTATATATATATATATATATATATATATATATATATATATATATATATATATTTTAAAGAATCAGCATGGGAGACATGCACAGGGAGTGGTCAGGGTGACAGGAAATGCACCCTCCCCAAGATCCGGGGTCTGAGTGGGCCTTGAGAATAAATTAGTAAAGACTCATAAAAGACAATATTCTGGAAGGGACTTCAATTATAAAATGGGGAACTAAAAAGGCACCATATATGTTTGTATATATTGTGGTAAGTTTTATAGCTCTGCCATGGAGTTTTGGTGTTGAATTAAAAATGTGTACACTGAAATTCTAATATGGGAAAATTAGCCATTTTAAATTTCAGTAAATGTGAACCCTTGTGTAACATGAATGTGTAAATAATACACTCTCTATATTGAGATATTTAAGAAGGTCCAATACATAGCACTTTTTCTCACCTCAGTCTGTAACCAAATAAATGAAAAATCAATTCAGCAGACAGAATCTAAACTATCACCATACATTAAAATGTGTGGTTGGTTCTTCAGACTGCTTTTGGGTAGTGAATCCACGAATTGTACACCCTGACTCATCTTGTCCCAGGCAGCTCTGGATTCAACACATGCTCAAGTCTATGTATTAGTTTCCCCTTGTGAGAGGTGGGAGTGGGTTAGCAGTAATATCTTTTCCTACCCTTTCCATCTACAGATATTTCTCTTTTCAACTGGAGATGGAGTTGGGCTCAGCACAGGAAAATTAAGCAGTGCCTTTCATGTTCACATTGGAGTAATGGCCTTCACCCCTGTATCTTACTGCTTTATCCCACAGTCTAGAGTCCAAAAGCACCTTTGCTATATGTTCTGGCATCTTGTATTGATTTCCCCAATGACTTGTTCTGCTATAGATATTTTTGACTCAAAATTATTTAGTAGATTAAGTGAGCAAATCAATACCCTAGTAGTCTCCTGAGCAAATGAAATAAGCAGTGAGCACATTTTGCTACAGATATGGAATGGGGAATGGTAGGAGGATAGGAGGAGTGATAAGAGGAGTTTGAGAGAAGGAAAAAAATGGAGAGAGGAGGTAGCATATTAAAAGTATAATTGTGAGTTTTGAAACTAGGGAGAGCTGCTTCCAATGTGGTAAAATTGTTAACATCTGGGCAATTGCATTTAGAAACTGAGAGGAAATATGAAGTAGATAGCAAACGTCACGGTTCTTTAATAGAAAGGATAGTGCTATGGCATTAAATTCAGAAAAAATTAAAACATTGCCTTTTATTTATTTATTCTAATAATAATGTATTAATAATATTTTAATTAATGTATATGATTTTGTATATCTGATTTCCTATATTTTTTAGATGGACTTGCAACATGGCAGAGCTTAATAACACAATTCTCATGGTTTCCATTTCTAGAATAGCCTGTCCAACTGGCAATAAGTTTCAAAGGCATGAGATATAGTTTTTAATATCTGCTTAAGTAGCAAAGGTATTTTTCCCATATTTTATTGAAAAAATATTTTTGTTTCATTAGTTATGTTTATATAATTCTCCATGAGTCTCAGGTGAATTTGCTCCTGCTGATTTTCTGTTTTAGTGCTAATGGAAGTAACATTTTTAGAGCCTTTTCTCAAATGCTATACAATAACTGTTCCAACATGAATGAGATGTTTGCTTTTTCCAAGAAAAAAATATATTATGTTTTTATTGATATTTATGATACAGATATCTTTGGGTGGGCTGTGTATGTGTGTTTGCTTTTTTTATCCTACTAAAATAAGTATTAATTTCTCTGAGATAAATGATCAAGGGTGCAAAATCTGGGAATAGTAATTGCTTGTTTAGTTTTATAAGAAACTGCCAAACTGTTTTCCAGAATGGCTCTGTGATTTTACATTCCCACAAAATTGTATGAATGATTCAGGTTCTCTGCAGTTTATGTTTCCTAAACCATACACAGCAGCATAAATTGATAGATTATCTTAACCAAATTATTATATTAAAGTGGGAAACATAATTTTTTACCTTCTCATATATCATATGTCCAAGATATGAAAAATGTTAAAATGAAAGCACAGATAACCAATCAGAATGCCTTTTAGAACATACCAATCAGAAATAACTCTAATAGTCAAGCAGGATGATGGTACATGGACACTATTTCTCACTCTTTTATATGTATGTGTATTAAAATATTGTGTTATAAAAATATTACAATAGCTTGGAGTATAAAAATAACAGTGAATTGGATTTTCTTAAGACTTGATTAGAAGAAAAGTCACTCATCTAGAAATTAGTAAAACTGTCCTCATTTATTTTAACAAATTTCTACTAAGGATTCTTTTGATACTTCTATCTACCTATCTATCTATCTATCTATCTATCTATCTATCTATCTTACCTATCATCTTTCTTTTTATTACTTACTTTTAAACACTTTATTTGGTATTTAAACTATTATTTAGTTTTCCCTGGCTTTGACCTTTTTGTAATAAAAATAACATGCTTTGTCTTTCTGTAAGATTTGCTTTTTTAAATTTAGCTTCATGTTTTGAGAAACACATCTTTATAAATTTCTGGCTATATTTGCTTTCTTTTTTATGTAATATTTTTATTGATTTCAGAGAGGAAGGAAGAGAGAGAGAGATAGAAACATCAATGATGACAGAGAATCAGTGACTGGCTGCCTCCTGCACGCTCCACACTAGGGATCAAGCCAGCAATCCATGTATGAGCCATGACAGGGAATCAAAACATGACCTCCTGTTCATAGCTCTTTGTTCAACCACTGACCCATACTGGCTGGGCCATATTTGATTTCACTTGTATGGATATACCACAATTTCTTTCCAGTTTTTTTACTTACAATAAAGAGTGCCACTTTGAACATTCTCATACACATCACATATATTTTCAATATTTTTTTCTGAAAGATATATAACCTAGCATGGACTTGTAGATGCATAAGATATATGTCAAAATGGTTTCCAAAGTTGTGTCAGTTTTCCCTTCTATTGTAAAAGTATGCAATTTTTTGTTTTTCTGCAATCTCATCAAATCTTGCTATGCTTAGAACTAAACTGACAGGTGAAAAGTTGCTCAGTGTGGTTTGATTCTAATCAAAGATATATACCTTGGTTTTCTCACACTCTCTCTAAAAATTAATGGAAAATATCCGTGGGTGAGGCTTAACAACAACAAAAAAGTACATTCTTTTTCTATGAACTTTTTTGTATAAATTGCTGATTTTTATAATGTCTCTCATTTCAACAGTATTTGAAATATTGTCTATTGCCATTCTTTTATCACTGGAAAATAATTTCAAATACATGTATATATTATATACATTATATATTAAATTTATAATAGATAATATTATATATATATGATATATATATTTATAATATTATATATAATATTCTTTCTCTCTCTCTCTCTCTTTCTCTCTACACACACACACACACACACACATACACACACACACACACACACACACACACAGGTTGTTCCAAAAATATATAAACAATGAATAATTGTAAAGGCAGTGTCTATTAGAGTGCATTTTATTTTCAAAATGTAATAAAATCTACAGACATGCCGAAACCGGTTTGGCTCAGTGGGTAGAACGTCATTCTGTGGACTCAGGGGCCCCAGATTTGATTCCGGTCAAGGGCATGTACCTTGGTTGTGGGCATATCCCCAGTAGGGGGTGTGCAAGAGGCAGCTGATCAATGTTTCTCTCTCATTGATTGTTTCTAACTCTCTATCCTTCTCCCTTCCTCTCTGTAAAAAATCAATAAAATATATTTTAAAAATAAAAAATAAGTAAAATCTACAGACAATTGTGCATACATTTTTTTGGGGCACCATGTATATATATAATGTGCTTTCTCTTTAAATGTAATTAGATTTACATATATTATGTATAATGTCATAGCTGGGTTTATCTCATGGGACAACAACCACAAATCTCTAGGTTATACATTAAAAACAATTAGAGATATATCTTATAATTTTATCTTTTAATGTTTTATTCATTTTTCATTCTTCTATTAACCACTATTTACTTTCTGACAGAATGTGGCAATAATGTAATAATACTAGAAACAAAAAATAGTGCAAAAACAAATCCAATTGGGAAATAATAAAGAAAACTAAAACAAAACAGAACTGTCTTATTTTACAAAGAAAATCTAAACTAAAGCTACAATTACTGTAGAATGTATAATTAGTGTCATATACCAGGTGTACCAGTTATTAATGCGGATTTTTTTCAATAGATGAAGTTACACATAGGTTGATATATATTTGATTTGATATGTCTGCTATTTTGTTGTATTGACAGCAAGCTTAGAAACTTAATATATCAAATTTTCTGAAGGTGTTAATATCATAGATATTTTTATGCTTAAAAATGTCAAACTTAGTGCCAAAAAGAGAGCAATTTGCGGGAAGTTTTAATTCATTATTTTATTTTGACGAAAAGTGCTGCTGAATACTTTGGGAAGCTTATGGTGAACATGCTCCATCTCAAGATACTTGTGAATGAAGGTTTAAATGCCTTAACAGGGATGATTTCAATGTGAAAGACAAAGAACATCCAGGTCAACTGAAAAATTTTGGAGACCAACAATTACAAGCATTATTGAATGAAGATGAATGTCAAATTCAAAAATAACCTGCAGGAAAATTAAACGTTGCTCAACAATTTCTGATGGTTTACAAACAATGGGAAAGATTTTAAAGGAAAGAAAATAGGTGCCACATCAACTGAACAAAAGACAAATGGAAAACTGAAAAGTCATCAGTAAAATGTTGCTTCAATGGCATGGATGGAAGTCTTTTTTGCATTGAATTGTGACTAACAATGAAAATTAGATTTATCTTGACAATCCAAAACGCACAAAACCATGGGTTGATCCAGGTCAACCATCAACATTGACTGCAAAGCCAAATCACTTAGGAAAGAAGACAATGCTCTGTGTTTGGTGGGATCAGGAAGGTGTGGTGTTTTATGAGCTTCTAAAACCAGGTGAAACCATTAATACTGATCACTACTGACAACAAATAATCAATTTGAACTATGCTTTGATCATGACATGACCAGAATGGGCCAGAAGACATGGCAAAGTAATTTTGCTTCATATAACACACCATAACAAACTTCAAAATCAGTTAAAGATATGTTCAAAGATCTTGCCTGGGAAGTATTAACCCACCTGCCATATTCATGAGATCTTGCTCCTTCAGATTACCAGTTGTTCTGATGGAGGGCACACGATTGGAATGTCTGAATAGTTTGCCTCAAAATGGTATCCACAATTTATCTGAAAGATAGGGGAAGTGTGTAGCTAGTGGTGGACATTACTTTGAATAAAGCACTTTTAATGTTTCTCTTGAAATTATCGTGTTTCCTTTTATTATAAACTTCGCCATTATTAACCAGTACGCCTGGTATAAATGTATGAGATATGCTTTCAGTAATAATCCAAGGAAATTATAGAGCCATAAATTAAATTTTAGAATCCAAGATTTATTGAAAATAAGTTCATTAAACATTTTGCTCATTATGCTAGAAAACCTTAAAAGCAAACCCAAAGAAAGTAAACTGAAAGAACTGGTAAAAGTAATAATCAAAAAGAAGAGTAAGGAAATATTTAAAATTAGTTGGATCAATAACATCACTCCTTATGTTTTAGAAAGAATTAAAATAGAAGGAAGTTGGCATATGTGAATTAATTTAAGAGAGAAAAAGAAGAAGAGGGAGAAGGAAAGAGTTAGGGGAGAAGGAAGAGAAAGAGGATGGAGAAGAAAATAACACCAATACAGATATAAAATACATTCTATGGATGTTATGCCACAAATCTTTGGACCCTAAAGTCATCTCCAGTGTGATAGGACTCTGGATCTTTGTATGGTTTGCCTCATATTTTGGCACATGTTTGTCTTACCAGGGTATTCAGGTTACTTGCCACTTCCTGCTCAAGACTTTTAATCAATCAATTCTGCAAAAAAAGAAAAAAGAAAAAAAGAGAAAAAAACCTGTGACAGAGATCAAGCGAATTATAGACTTGGAGCAAGGCTGTAAAGGTGTACTGCTCTCTGTTCCAGATAGAAGCCAAGTATCTTTTATTTCCTTTTCTAATTGAAAGAATGCATTTTCAAGATCAATAGATTCTTGGCAATTGTTCTAGTAAAAAGCCTTTTTTGATTTGTTCTGGTAAAAAGCCTATTGTGAACACTGTAGATATGATGGGAGTAACCACTTGGAAAGGTTTTCAATAATTGACCTACCATGAACCAACTCATATTTGCAGAAACCATTATGTTCAATTACATAATAACAGCGACCACTAGCCATATATCCTTAAGGTCTTTGAGGGTTGCTCTTAACTGCCATTCCGCAATGGGTATGTATTGCTTCTGCTTTTCTAAGTTTGTCTCAGGGTGATGAGATAGCAGTTCAAGGGCTTCTGCTTGACCTTATTATGATGCCTCTTACTCCATGAATCTTAGAGTTATACCTACATTTAAGAATATATATGCTCTAATTATGCATTCAAGGGTTGAGAAAATAGCCATAGGGTGACCCGCTGGACTCTGCAAAAATGAAGTGGAACAGTATTTCATTTATCATCTGGTGATTGCATGCCCCATTCTAATACCCCAATCTAACATGGGGGTTAGTATGGTGTGCTGCACCGAGCAGGGTCAGCTCACACACTGTGTCAGTACACCAGCAGTTCTTAAATCTTCTTTCCCAATTTAGTTACTCTTTAAATGGCCCCATGGAGTCTTATGAGAAGGGTTGGTGAAATAGATACTATATATTTTTTTCTGTGGAGTTGTAAGTCACTACTTCCAGAGAACCTTTAATCTTGTGTAGGAGACACCTTTCAATGTATTGTCATTGAGTCAGAGAACTGATTCATACCTGTAGACTTTGTCAGCTGCATTTCACTGTATAACTAAAGCCATAGCTCCAAAGCAGCCAGAGGCATTAGAAAGTGAGCCTGGATGTGTTGCAATGAAACTAATTTAAAAACAAAGAGGAAAAAGGAGGCCGATTGTGGTTCTGGACATACTTTGTAGATGCCTTGTTTAGGCTAATGAGCTGTATTGTCAAGTTCCTGACCATCCTGCTTTTAAGAAATGAAACGATGCTAACAATGGGTTCATGGTTTAATGTTTCTCCTTTTATAAAGTATTGATTTAGTGCTCAGTATGTACCAGACCCTGCTCCGGGCACCGCTGATACAGTGGTGAATCATAAATGTCCCTCCCTCGATGAACTGGTATTTGAATGAAAGTAACTTAGGCAAATACATAAATAAACTAAACCTAGAATAGTATGTCAGGTATTGCATATTTTTAAAAGCCAGACATGTAGATAGGGTTAAATGGAGTTTTAATTAGATAGTTGGTCTGGAAAACACAACTAATAAAGTGATATTTGAATGCAGACCTGAATAAAGTGAGGTGGAATGCCACATACATGACTGTAAGAACATTCTAGAAAGAGAAAAGCCTTGAGACCAAGGCCCCGGGAGTGGAGATGGCTGGTTCCATGGTGTAACGAAACATTCATGATGTGTAGAGCAGAGAGAAGAAAGAAAAGAGGAGAAAGAAAGGATGTCTGAAAGGAAGGCAAAGCCCAGATCTCATGGGCTCTGCAGTCCATGGTGAGAAGATGGGACCCGATTCTGAGTGTGCCAGGAAACTATGTGACAATGTTGACCAAGAGAGTGACATTGTTTGAGCCACGTTTTAAGCTTATTATAGGTGCCATGCAGAGAAGGAGAGCAAGATGGACTGTGAGAAGGCCCGCAGGATTCTGGGAGAGGACAAGCAGAGGCTTGGCATTCTGTGGTATCACTCTGGTGGAGAGAAGCGGCCAGGTGATGGATATATTTTGAGAGTGGAGCTGACGGGATTCGCTTCACCCAGATACTGGCAGGCACATAACCATATTAATATTCTCTGGTGAGCTGAGAGTCTGCTGTGACCCTGTCTAATCTGACAGGATTTACTTAACCAGGGCCTTGGTTTTCTTCCAGTGCCTCTCACGACACCGGGTTGTATATCTGAATTGATAAATATGATGCGATAAAAGAGCTGGCAAGAAGAAAGAGAGAGCAGCATTTTCTGTCGAGTGCCTTGTCACAAGGAAGGAGGATAAAGTTGTTGCAGCGTAGATCTGCACCGGACGAAGGCTGCCAAGGCTGCTGCTTTTGTCATATGCTGGAGATTCCCTAGTCTCTCCAGGAGAGAGCAGTTGCTTGGAGTGGAATTTGAGGGGCCTTCTCCAGACCTTGGTGCTCTAGACCTGCAAAGGAATCTAGGGAAGAATGCCAAGCAGCAGCCATTTAGGTGGAGTTCTGTAAGAGCGAGGGTCTGCTGAGCGTCAGGTGGGGTCGCCCCCCCCCATCTGCACTGAGCCGTGTGGGTGCAATTGCTCTCACTGACGTATCATCACACACCTCAAATGTCTGCCCATGAGGCGGGGTCCTTCCAAGATTTGCAAAATTGTGGAATCCCAGAATTTATAAGCTAGGAGTTGTCTTCAAGGTTATCTCGTCCAACAATCTAAATGTTTAAGGCAGCCAAAGAAGGCAATTGCCTACCAACATAGATTGGATAGTGGCAGAGCCGAGACCGAATTTGTAAAGATTGCTTCTGGCAGGAGTTGGGGATGAAGAGCCATTGCTGTGGTTTCCATTCTGTGACAAAAGAGGATATAGTTTTTCTGCAGTTTCTTATTTCTAATGATGAACAGAGCAAACATCTTTCTCAGTTTGGAACAGGTAAATGAAAATATAACCAGATTTTCTCCCTGTGTTGTACTAGTAATGGGTCTTTAAGCAGGGAGCTTCAGATATGACTGCCTATGAGTTCCAAAGGAATAGTGACAGTGGTCAAGTACAGATCAGCAAGTTCAAAACCCCCCTTCCTGGAAGGATTCGAAGTCCCCAGCAAATTCTGCCCGTTAACGAATTGCTGTGTGCACATACCAATCTTTGTGAAGGATGGAAAGCAAATGGCAACAGATACATGTTAGGGATCATGATTTTAGCTAGACACATTTCTTGCTATAAACACAGCCATGAAAGAAGTAATTGTATTAGCATTGTTTCTCCAGTTGATTCTCTATATCTCCACGTTAGCACCCAACCCAAGACACCCAGTCACCAATAGAAACTGCAGAGGAGGGTATTGTTTTGAGAATGCAATGTGTGAAAAGGAGTAGAGGGGGAAAAGAGCCCATGGGTAGAAGCAGCTGTGCACTCCATCACTTGCAAGTTGGGAAGACACGAAGGAATCAGCCACTCTTCATTCTACCGAGGAGAATAAAGTGTGGAAAGAAGAGTGGCTGAATGGGTTAGGCAACAAAGGGGAGTACGATATTCTGCAAGCCCTGTCAAGTAATTGCTTCAGGGACGGTGGAATGATAAAATATCAAATCCCGCAGGGAGGCTGTACAAGAGCTGAGAAATAAATGCTGTATTTTGCAACATGAAGATAAGGGGCAGTTTCGGTGGATGTTGGGATTAAAGTCCAATCGCAGTCTACTCAGGGGAGTGAAAGAGGAGTAGAATAAGATTTAAAAAAGTATAGTAACTATTGGAGAAGTTCAATTTGAAAAGGAAAAATAATACCACAAAAAATGGACAGTGGTTGGTAGGAAATGTAGAGTGAAGAGGGGTTATATATGGACAGACTTTCTTGAATAAATAAGAAGTGGCCCTTAGAGAGTAGCGGGACATATGTCCTTAGAGCAGAGGCAGCTGCTTCGTGGCACTGGAGGGAAGGGAGACTCTATGGACACCCGTGCAGAGGAGAGGTGGAGAATTGTGGCGGGAGGTTTATGAACTGCTGATCTTATTTAAACATTATTGCATTCTATAAATAAAATCCATTTCACTGAGACATTTCTCCTGTTTCAGAACTTTAAAGTCTGCAAACTTTTACTAAATGAGCTCATTTCTTAGATCTTGCCATGGAAATGACATTAAAATATATTAAGAATAGAGTTATTATTCTGTAATCCTTATAAGAGATTATGTGGACTTAATTTATAATGCAGTCATATCATTTAAAAACCATAGGCTTTCCTAATTTTGCTTTTAATTTTTGGTTTAATTCACTACTTAGTTCCAACATTTGCCTTTGCTATTATAAGTTAACAAAATCAAATTTATTCTATATTTGGAATAATGCAATGTTGTTGAATTTATTTTACATGAATTTTCATATATTCCACTTACATTTGAAAAGTCATATATTTGACAAATTTAACCTTTTGGCTGCTTTATAATTGAGTATAAATTAATCAGGCATTAATGTTTAATATTTTTGCAAATTTTGTTTTTTGCCCGATTTTATTAAGTGCTTGACAAATTCAGGAGCATGAGTAATTATAATACTGAGAATTTACTTCATGGCATGGGCACTTCTTATTGCCACACTTTAAAATCTCATAACAATATTTTGAGGTAGTTTTAACTCACACATTTAAAGAGCAAATATTACACAGGGAAATGTGTCATGATGGAGAAAGGGGGGAAGGACCTGTTTGTCTTTCATTGTGATAATAGGTTAAATTTCCTTTGGACCCCAGTATAACTAACATTCATTTATAGAAAGTAGAAACATTTATGCATAACCCATAGTCAAACAATAATGCAGTGAAGGCTTGAAGAGGGGGTAGAATAAGGGTAGAGGATCAGTGGGGGGGGAAGAGGGCATCTGTAATATTTTCAACAATAAAGATAATTTTTTAAAAATATGTTTCTATATATTGATTTTTAGAGAGGAAGGAAGGGAAAGGAATAGAGAGATAGAAACATTGATGAGTGAGAAACATCATAGATTGGCTGCCTCCTGCATGTCCCCTTCTGGAAATGGAACCCACAACCCGGGCACGTGCCCTGACGAGAATAAAACAGCAGTCTCTCAATGCTCTACCACTGACCTGGACTAAAGATAAATTTTTTAAAAATGCAAATGAAATACTAATATTTTTACTAAGAATATGAAATACTTATTGTCAACCTTTTAAATTTTATTGCTATACTTATTTTTATTTCTATACTTTGCTTTTGACTATTCCAATGGTCAGAAACATATGTTGTAGCTTAAGTTTTATCTCCTTTCTCTTCTTTCAATATAAACAATATAAAAATTAAACAATGTAAAGAAATTAGATATGAAATGCCATTTTGGAAAAATACTATGAATTCTAGAAATTGGAAAAACTGTGAATTCTAGAACAGTGAAGATCTACTGTTCTTTCCTCTGTACGTCAAATGTCTATAACCATAAAATTTTGTTTTACCATGTGCTTCAGAATCCACATTTAATTATACCTTTAATTTAACTATGAACCTACTCCCCCTCACTTTGACATTTTAAGAAATAAAGGAAGCAAGGGTTATAGTGAGTTCTTTACTAGCTTTATTAAACTATGCCCAAAGAATGAACTTCCTCAGTCTATTGATTTTAGTGTATTGTGAAAAGTTTGTTAATTTTTAAAAATTAAGTGATATCTTTAATATTACCACTTTGAGTGAGGGGATGAGCATAATTATTTTCCTAATACCTATTGTCAGGCTTTGCTTGGTCCTCAGCTCTAATAAGAGTGCTTATTTTCTATCAGTCATTATTTAGTACCTACCACATGACATAAACTGTCCTTTCATTTCATCTTATGACAGTCTTCTAAGGTATAAAATTTGTTATCATTTTGTTCTGGGAATCTGCGCCTCAATGAATTTAAGTAACTTGTTCAAAGTCATTCAGCTAGGATGTGGAGGTGTTGACACACAATTATGGGTCTGTCTATTTCCAAAGAACAGTAACCATTTTTTCCACTGTATGATCTTCAGATGATTTATGATGTTTTATCAAAAAAAAGCAGTCCAGAGGAAGAGTTTGGGTGATGAACCAGAACCTGCATTTTTACACAGTCATCATAGGAATTCTTCCACGCCCAATTTGAGAACCATTATCATAACCTTTACACATGGTCTTGCTTGCCCAATCACTGGATGACTTGGTTTCAACCTTTGATAACCCACCTTCCTCTACTCTCCAGACTCAGACTTTAGCAGAGACATGGGAAATGAGGATCTAGGACCCTATGATGATTAGCACCATGTCAGCACTGAGTCTGCTCCGATACATCTCTCTTGCTAGAGCTAAATAAATGTCTGTCCTATTTTTAAAGCATAGGGAATTACCCCCTCTCCCATTTTCTTGAGTTCAACTCTTTAACTAGGCATGGCCAGAACTCATCTCCCCTCTGCCAGACACTGATGATGGTATATACCCTAAGTGAATTGTGGCCCATTTATTTCCACATGCCTTCCTGCCAAGTTTTGCCCATCTTTGGGCTAGAGCTGCCATCTTCTATGGGTCACAAAATATTTTGTGTATTCATTACATTACTTTGCCAGGCTGGTGCTTCTTCCCATCAATTTAAACTGAGTGTGAAACATCCTATGTGCTCTTTTCCAAAGAGCAGGCAAGGTTTCTTTGCTAATCCAGTGACCTGGATGAGCCACATCCTGAGATATGTCATGCGTCATTTAACAACAAAATATAGCAACTCTATCATATAAGAATATACCATGTAACCCAATAATATTAGTAAGGGGATTTGGTAGTTCCAACAATGTTAGGTAGAACCCCAGAAAATGAGAATTAGGAGCAGTGTTTTAGTGACAAATAATTTTTTTTCTGGACCCCAGGCCAAGTGCAATATAACAGAAATTTTGCTTCCTTACTTAGTATATTTTAAAAATTTATTTTATTGATTTTTTATAGAGAGGAAGAGAGAGGGATAGAGAGTTAGAAACATCGATGAGAGAGAATCATTGATCAGCTGCCTCTTGCATACCTCTTACTGGGGATGTGCCCGGAACCAATGTACATGCCCTTGACCGGAATCGAACCCGGGACCTTTCATTCAGCAGGTTAATGCTCTATCCACTGAGCCAAACCGGTTTCTGCTTAGTATATTTTTAATCAAAGATTATTTGATGTAAACATGACATGCATCCTTGGATGCTATCTCAAGGCTTCAAAATCTCCTACAGTCTCTGCTTCAGATATCCCATAATTGCACAGTGTACATTAGAACAGTTCTTTCCTAAGAAACTCATGAGACACTTATAAAAAAATAACAATTCCTTCCTGGAACTTAATTCAAAAGGGAAAAGTGCCTTGATAACTAAGATATTTTAACCGGAAAATAAGTTGGAAAAGCTTCAGCCCTACAGGCTCTGACATGAGCCTATTTTTGCTGTTTACTAATTGATGTTTTTCAAATAACCCGAAATTTCATGGGTATTAATTAATCACCATTTACTTTGCAATCCTTTCACTGTCTATTTATATTATGTATTCTGTCCCCTTTCACATCTAATCTGTATGTCTCTTTTTTGGCTTCACTAACATTGACTCTCAGACCTTGTCAATAGAATGAATAAAACATATGAAGGAACCCCATAAGCCAGCTCAAGATTTTATTTCTGATGATCATCGGGTCGAATTAATTAGCATGCTTTTTGTGAATAATTTATAAACCACGAATGAATAGGATCATTAATTGGTATGAGTTCCTGTAGATTTGTAAATCATTATTCATGACTGATAGTTATATAAAGAAAGGGCTTTATATCTTGTGGTGCATTATCACATAATTTTTCAGCAGCATTTAGGAAAGAGTAATTGAATAATGACATTCTCTGGTACGGCAGCCAATAGTGATAAAACTTAGGACCAATGCATAGAAACAGATGTATTTAATTGTCAGAGGTGCTGGGGAAGTTTATACTGTTACCCCTTTTTTTATAGTTTAGGATATACCAAAACATGGAGAATGATGGAAGAAATTTGGAGGTCTAGCCTCTTGACTAAGAAATGACAGATTCTTTTTGATTTGGTCTCCTCCCATTGCCCCATATCTGGAATTTCCTGGGAAACTGAGTAAGGTGAGCAGAAAGTGGAAGATTGGAAAGCTGCCTATAGCTAGATTATCATTCTTATGTAGTTGTAAGCACTTTGCTTAAAGTGTCTTGCTGCTAAGTAAATTGGAATAGATTATCTTTACTCTTATAAATTACCCTTAAGTGGTTTATCAGGGTAGATGAAACTAAAACCAATACAAAAATTGAATAATAGCATGATATGCTGAACAATGGCCTCCCTAACAATATCCACACATCATCCTTGGAACCTGAGAGGAGGTTACATTACAGGGTAAAAAGGACCTTTCCAGATGTAATTAAGATTACTGGCCCTTGAAGAGAGCAATTATCCTGCCTTATCTCGTTGGACCTAATCTAATCATATCAGTAAAGAACATACTCTGACTGGAGTCAGAGAAGGAGTGAATACTCCAACCTTAGAGATGGTCTTGAGAGAGGAGGGGTGTATGTAAGGACTGGAGAGAGGCTTCAGGGATGGAAAGCATGGAAAGCAATGAAGGCAGCATCTAGGAGCAAAGGCTGCCCCCTGGCTGACAGCCAATCAGGAACCAAGGACCTCAATCCTACAATTGTAAGGAACTGAATTAGGCTAACAAGTGAATGGGCTTTGAGTTTGATTCTTTTCCAGAGCTTCCAATAAAGTACAAAGCCCTAACACTTTTATTTAGCCTACTTGATTTGAACACCTTTATTCTGAGACCTCTGTCAGACTTCTAACGGACAGAACTAATAGATAATAAGCAAGTATTGTTTTACGCTGTGATAATTTGGAATGGCAATAATAGAAAACTAATCCAAATAACGATTTAATATAGGTTTGTGACTTGAGCAAGTAATTTATTTTCTCTGTGCCTCCACTTCCCAGATTTGTAAAATGAGCTTAATAAGGATATCCAACTCACCGTGAAACCAGACGCCATGGGTTTGAGGCTGCTTGAGTCAAATTAATCAGAGACAGGGTTGAATCATATATGAGAGTTTATGCCAATACTGCTGGCAGTATGGGAGAGCAGTTGGTCACCCTAGAAATTCTGCTTTGGCTCCTCCCCCCTGCCCTTGCCAGTTATATATACACTAGAGGCCTGGTGCATGAAAAATTCGTGCATGGTGGGGGGGGGGGAGAAGGGGGGAATGCCCTTCAGCCCAGCCTGCACCCTCTCCAATGTGGGAACCCTTGGGAGATGTTCACCTGCCTGTTTAGGCCTGATCCTGGTCAGATCAGGCCTAAATGGGCATTCGAACATCCCTTTCACAATCCAAGACTGCTGGCTACCAACCTCTTTCCTACCTGCCTATATGATTGCCCCTAACTGCTTCTTCCTGTCAGCCCAATTACCCCTAACCACTCCCCTGCCAGCCTGATCACCCCTAACTGTCCTCCCCTGCCGACCTGGTCACCCCTAACTACCCTCCCTACCAACCGTCTTGTGGCAGCCAGCTTGTGTCCACATGGGGCAGCCATCTTGTGTGTTGGAGTGATGGTCAATTTGCAAATTACTCTTTTATTAGATAGGACAAAGAGGAAGATAGCTATGAGCAGCTGTGAGCTACAAGTGTAACAGAGAAAGGGAAGGGAGGGTCTGCAGTACAGCCTTCAGGAGCTCAAAGTCTGATAAGAAAGTGATTACTCTTCATTGATATTAAAAACAGCTCTGGCCCATTCCTGGGACCACAGAATGATCAGCCTTCCTGAGAAAAACTGCTGGAGGGGGTCAGAGTCCCGGCACAGCAACCAAATCAAAGCATGTCCTATGCTTGGTCTGTTCTCAAAATGTATTTCTTTTCTGAGTAATGGACCCATCTTATCTTTTTATAGCCTTGTTTCATCCTTCAGTTTCCCAGGGTCTGTAAGAAAACTCCTAATTTGTAAGATAATTATTAAACATCCGTGGCTCTATTCCTATTATATACCCTTCCCCACTACCAACTGGATGAGCTATATGATTATTGTTTGTATACAACATAAACTCGAAAGGAAGAGACATAATGAAAAAAAGTATAAAATAAATGAAGCAAAAATTCCATGCTTCATAATGACCATGTTTTATTAAATGTACTTCAGCTACAAGAAGAAGCATGCATTTACAGGTAGAGTGGTCACAGTCTATGTGAGATATGTATGCGGGACAATCTCTTAATGTTTGAAAGCAAATAACAAAACAGGCAATATTTTGTTACCTCGCTCTGAGAGTTGTGTCACAAAGTTATGATTCCGTCATCCAAGATTCTCACAAAGTATGCAGCTACCCACTCTTTGGGAGACATTGAAATTATATTAAAAATCACATGTGAAGTAAATTCTAATTCTATCTCATGTTAAAATAATTTGATTGGTACTGAAGGTAGCTTCACCGTTCCCGTGGTTCTCTCCCTGAGGGCTTGTTCAGAGCCAGCTTGAGCACAGGCAACGTTCACTGAGTGCGAGCCACTGGCAGAGTAGTTCCAAACCCTTGTATCTGAGCATTAAATCCCACTGCATAGTGTTTTTAATAAATATTTAAGAGTCCTGATTAATTAATAATATAGTGAATTATTGCTCAGTTCTTCAACTCAACATGAATTTATTATGTAGATGTCTTGATTAACACAGCCAAGAAAAGAGGGCCTAATGATGTTATCTCTTTGGTCATTTTAAACACCTTTGGATTTACATGCTATTAATGTTTCATTTTCTCCTTACACTCACAACCACTGATAAGGATGATAACCCAATTAGACTGTCAAGCGCACGCACACACACACACACACACACACACACACACACACTCATATATAAATTTACAGTTAACAAAATGTAACCTCAGGGAGGAATAGAGCTGTTCTCAGAAATTTATTCATAAATTCTCCAAAAAATTATGAAGAAGGGAAACACCTACCACTAATTTACCAGTGATCTTTGAAGGCACTCCTACAGACAGAAACCTTTTTAAAAATCAAGGGTATTATACTGTGCCTCAAAATCCAGGCCTTTCTGGGACTAGCTACACGAGGACTGAGGTTTTACAATGACCCCGATGAACAGTGACATGTGATGATGGGCACCACTTCTTTTCTGACCTTTCTCTGGATGAGCCTTCTCTAGGGATTGAGTTCAAGGTTCTCTAGGGATTGAGTACAGAAAAATAGCAAACATAATTCTTTAACCAAAAAGAAGTCGATGACTAAGGACCCATCGCAGAGATAAGAAAGTTACCTTTTTTTCTGATCTTGGGGAGACTGAGATTTATTATTAGATTTATTATTAGAAAAGAATTATGAACTCATACGAAGCAGGGCTCCCTTATTGACAACTCTGGAAGCCCGTTCTCCTTTGCTCAGCACAGTTTTTGCACATAAAAGCTACTCAGTAAATTTTTTTTTACCTTTTTATTTCATTGATAATTGCAATCATGTCAATGAAACAAGATAATAAAATAATGGTTGCACCAGGAATAAGCACAATGGTTCTCAGGATAGAACTATTTAAACGTATTGGAAGCAGTTTTCATCTAGAAAAGGAAGTGAATCAAATTTGACTTTTTTGTTGACTCTGTTAGTTTTCCTTAGTCAAGTAATGTGCGGTGCATAATACAACCAATCACTAGGAGTTTTGAAAATACAATAAAGTATATATTAACCATAAAACTCAACTATTGAATTTTTTGCATAGCTTTGAAGCAACAGCTTTTCATCTTTACAACCTGCTAACAGCAGTAACAATTACACCTAAGTAGAATAAGTACAATGAGTGCCTACAGGGAAGAATTTTAGGATGTAAGAACTTTGTTTCAAACAAAGCATAAACTATTACTTTCAACAGAAAACTCATGGAATAGTTTAATATCATAACAACACAAATCTCAAATTCATGGCATTTATCCAGGATGTGAAATAAGGAAACAAAATGAATATTATTCTTTATATCACATAATTCTGAAAATTTTGAAGTTCTTTGATAAACATAAGAAAGAGGAGACCTGAAGTAAATTTAGTTTTATAGCTGAATAAAATGTATGTATTGAATGTTAACATTGTTGTGAGTAGCAACCTCAGGTTAGTGTTTAAACAGTACACATTTATTATGTTCTCTGCACAAGACAAAGTGCTGGGGTTTTGGAGCCATAAAGTTAAAGCAGGTAATTAAAATAAATACATCTTTTTTTATTGATGTCAGAGAGGAAGAGAAAAGGCGAGAGAGATAGAAACATCAATGATGAAAGAGAATCATTGATTGGCTGCCTCTGGCACACCCGCAACCAGGGACCGAGCCTGGGATTCAGTGGACTAGTAAAAGGCAATTACATGTGCATGTTTAATCATTGCCCAATTATTCTATAACTAGATCCCTGGTGCATGGATTCGTGCACCAGTGGGGTCCCTCGGCCTGGCCTTTGCCCTCTCACAATCCAGGACCCCTCGGGGGAATGTCAGATAGCCAATGTTGGCCCTATCTCTACAGGCCCGATCCAGACAGGAGGCAGCCGGATCCCCACAGGCCTGATCTAGACAAGAGGGAGCCCAATCCTGTCCATTGAGCATGCCCCCTGGTGGTCAGTGTGCGTCATAGCGACCAGTTGAATGGTGGTTTGGTGGTTCAGTCGTTTAGGCTTTTATTTATACAGATTAGCTCAGAGGTGCTGGAACAAAAGACAGTTCTTGAGCAATCTACAGCAACTCCATTCTTTTGCTAAAATACAGTTTTGAAAGCAATGTTATATTTTTTTACAGTTGGAGTTATCTTTTTGAACATCCTGAAGTTTTAGGCATTCATATTGGAAAGCAAAGTGGATTTCCTTGACTTGACCAGCTTCCTGAAAAGTAATATCACAAAACTATACTGAACAGCTTTAATCTAGGCCAGCTTTTCCTATACTATGGGGACAAGACAAATACTTAACTTCTTGTAAAGTTAATAAGTGTTAAGGCAGTGGAATCTTAACCATAAAAAAAATCCCAATAAATAAATACAGTGAAATACATTTATATACACTTACCGTATTTGCCGGCGTATAAGACGATTTTTTGGCCCTGAAAAATATGCCTCCAAGTGGGGGGGGGGGTAGTCTTATACGGCGAGTATATAACAAACTCTGTATTTTGAGTGGAAATGTTAGGGGGTCATCTTATACCCAGTCGTCTTATACGCAGGCAAATATGGTATTTTTCAGGGCCAAAAAAATCGTCTTATATGCCGGCAAATACGGTAACTGGAAAAGAAAAGGAGGGGAGAAATCAATAGTTTGAAGAGTTTTATAGATTAATCATGTATATTATAAACCCTTCTGAGGGTACATTTTACATAGCATATTGTTTAATTTTTAGGTAAGAAACTTTTCTTTTTTTTGAGAAACATCTGTCCATCTGATTTCATGGAATGAAGTTTGGGATCTCTTTTGCAGAGAGGTGACATGGTGAAGTGAGGAAATGATGGACTTCAGGTTAGAAAGGATGAGTTGTATTCTTACACCTACTCCTTACAAACTAGGTGATGGCGAAAGATATCTGTCTATCTATCTATCTATCATTTATTTATTTGGCATTTGTTACATTTTAATTTAAATTATATTCAGATAACAGGTTAATAGCATCATGTAAGTTTCAGGTGTACAACTTCAGAGTAGTAGTTGGATGTGAGAATTTTTATTGAAGTCTATGTTCTCTCCTATAAAAGGTGTGAATATAAATATTATTTGAATTATGTATATAAAACTTTTAATGTACATTAGATACAGCAAATAGTAGCAATCTTTGTTAAAGGTGTTAAAAGATAATGTAGTTAAGGAAAGTTGCAAATATTCAGATGTGTTTTGCTTGACATAATATATAAATAAAAATTTCAGAATGAATAAATACTAAACTATTCCTAAGAGACTTTTAAATAAATTTACATATAATTGCAGTCTCTGATATGGATAAAAATTTAGTGATTAGAAACTTGAAATGAAAAATTTGAATTATGTTATTGCTGTAGTGTAAAAATTATCTTCCTTCCAGAGAATCTCCTTAAATAGTATAGATATTTTAATCCATTTAAATACAAATATCATAACACAATATGTCCCACGAGTAAGAAGGTTACAGATAGTCACAATTATGATTAAAAATCTGAACTTGAATGATATTAATTTGATTACATTTATGCATTATATATGTGTTTTATCTTTTATTGTTAAAGCTATTCACCTTCCAATAAAAGCAATTACTGTTTTTACAATTCTTTTTTCCCCCTTTTTAAATAAAATTAATTTCAGAGAGGAAGGGAGAGGGAGAGATAGATAAACATCAATGATGAGAATGAGAATAGGGCAAGATCTAAAATTCTTGATTAATGTCTGCTTCACTCATTGCTCTCTGAGCTGTCAAAGATGGAGGTCATGCTGTTCAGGCTCATCCCTGAATTTCACTTTCCCCCCAAAACAATATAGAGAAAATGCTCAATAAAGATTTATTGAAGTACTATCTGAAGGAATGCTGCATTTTCATAGATAACAGAACAGCTAGCATAGATTCTTGGCACCTAAATTAAATATAATGAAGCCAAGATCCTCTTTTTTTGCCACTCTCAAACCCACTAGTTGGATTATTAATCAGCAAATAGTCACTCTTTCCCTCCTCCCCAGGGGATGCTGCCCCCTACTGGGAATCAAGTCTGAAACCTGGGGCATGTGCTGTTAGCTGGAATCAAACCTGGGACCCTTTGGTCTGCAGGCCAGACACTCTATTCACTGAGCTAAACTGAGTAGGGCTGTTTTTATAATTTTTAACAGGAAAAAAAGTTCTAGATTTCACAAATACTTGAATTTCATGTCATGCATTTTCTGATTAGAGGCAAATACTTCCCCAGGTTACTAACTCTTATTGATGCTGCAATAAGTAATTTTGCCAGAGGAACAGAAACCTAAACTGAAATGTAAGGATCTTAATTGTTAAATCATTCCTAGCATCAGACCACTTAAAGCATTTGTTAAAAAGCTATTTTCTCTTTCCATTAAGGCTCATCAATATTCCAACTGTTTTCTTTAGTTACTAGGCGTGGGACATCCCTCTTCCTTATACGGGAGAATGGAGGGGCCAAACCTTCAGTGGAATCTCACTTTACTTTCTAAAGCAGTTTGCATTTTGTATTACTAATGAAGTTAGGTATTTTGACTGAATCTTCTAGCAGGTGATTTAGATAAAGACAATTCTTTCATGATGAAATAAAACCTAAATATTTTCATTACCTGTTGTTTGATGGTTTATGTTAACAAAGTTATACTGTCATTCTAAAACAAAAAAGTTAATTTTTTAGTTAAATGCAACAGTGGAATTATTCAATCAGCATAAACCAGAAAAAATGATTCAATGTTATTATTTGTTTGTGAGAAGTATAACAAAGTTCCAAGAAAATAACAGATATTTTGCTAATATATATCTTATACATATATTATATATCTCATTTATATATCTCAGTTATCTAAATTTATATATTTCAATTAAACTACTTCTATTTCATTAAATATTCATTTTCATGTCATAGTAGTAAGATGACATTTTAAAATATTGTATAATTTAAGGGTTCAATTGGTTAGTAAGTGATTTAAAAATTATCGCAAGGTTAATTTTAGAGTTGAGTGATGACAGTTAGAAAATCACTATACTAATTATTTAAGATCTCTACCTGTATTAATTGTCTGTCATGTTTTGAGCTATTTCCTTGGGGGACTGGGCTTGGGGGACTTCATTCCACATATATTCTTTATCTTCTTAAATTACTTGTAAACAGTTTGAACATTTTGGGTCATGCTTTTAAAAATCTATTATGCATAATCAGAACAGTGGTCAATCTTGGTCAAATTTTCTCCCATTGTAGAAGCAAGTTTCTCTGTGTATTGCATAGCAGGCAGCATGAAATTTTAGTTTTCCAGCATGACCAGAGAGAAGAGGAATTGTTCCCGACCCAGAGAGGATTTCAGGCACTGTTACCTGTAGTGTTTTTTGGCAAACTCTTCTTCAGCATTGGGTAGGTTTCTCCCATGAGTGCACAGATTCCTACTCAGATGAATAGTCAAAGGGGCCCCTCTGCAGATTGCTGGAGTTCGCTCTGTATCTCTCTGTCCTCTCCAGTCCCGTGTTCTAAACCCTCTGGCTGTGTTGCTTTTCTCAGCCTCCCACCTCAGAGTTTGCCTGACTCCGCTTCAGTTTCACCTCCCTGTGCTGTGCCCCGGACACCTCTGAGGGCAGGAGGCTGAGGCAGTGACAGGTATTGCCTGGTTTGTCTCCTCTCTCTGAGGGATCACTGTCATGAATTGTCTCATGTCTAGAGCCTTGCAAACCCCTATTTCATATTTTTGGTGCCCATTTTTTAGTTCTTTCAGAGGAGAGGGTACATCTGGATCTATTATTTCATCTTGGCTAGAAGTACAATTTATTCCTGTTAATTTTATATTTTTATGATTTCTATAAAACAAAGGCTTTTTTCTTTTTAAAATTGAATTTATTGAGGTGAAAATGGCTAATAAAATTATATAGGTTTCAGCCAAAACCAGTTTGGCTCAGTGGATAGAGCGTCGGCCTTTGGACTGAAAGGTCCTGGGTTCTATTCTAGTCAAGGGCATGTACCTTGGTTCTGGGCACATGGGGGTGTGCAGGAGGCAGCTGATCGATGTATCTCTCTCATCGATGTTTCTAACTCTCTATTTCTCTCCTTCCCTCTCTGTAAAAAATCAGTAAAATATATTTAAAAAATAAATAAATTATATAGGTTTCAGGTGTATAATTCTACAATACATCATTTGTATACTGTATTATCCTGTTATTTTTAAAGATTAAGAAAGCTGTGACTGAGATATTAAAGAGCAGGTCCAAGTCACTTGGACTATATTGTAATCATCAGCAAGGAGATTCTAAGAAAAAATTCTGACTCTTAACCACTAAAATCAAAATGAGGCTAATGATGTCATACTAGTTTCAAGTAGTACTACTGACTTTCTGGTGCACTTGAGTTATTTTTTCTGTATTAATCCTGCCATGAAATGGAATGAAGAGTTCAGCTTCATTCATTGACCCAAGGAGATGAGTCTTCACTTTAAGGAAAATGTAATTTTAATATTAATAGTATGTAAATATATTATGAATTAATTTATCTTAAAATTATCTAACTGGTAGGGAATGTGAGGATTGAATGTTTTGTCAGCAAGAAGGACTTCTGACAGTTTATCGCACAGTCTAGTGCAGGGGTGGGCAAACTTTTTGACTCAAGGGCCACAATAGGTTCTTAAACTGGACTGGAGGGCCGGAACAAAAGCAACCTGACCATGCTGGCACTCTCATCTTGGGCTGCTGGTGAAGGAGCGGAGGGGAGTGCAAGAGAACCCTCTGCTCTTTTGGCTCTGTGGGCTGGATTGAACAGCCAAATGGGCCAGATCTGGCCCGCAGGCTGTAGTTTGCCCATGGCCGGTCTAGTGCCTTGGAAGTGCTAAGAAGGGCGTTGGCTATAATTTTTAGTTTGCTTCATACTTGGTTAGAGCACACGTGGTTACAGCAGAAACACAGAACAAAATTTAGTGGTATAGTTAAAAATGTGTGGAGACAGAGGGGCGGAAGTAGCAGATCTTCCAAGAACACATGGAGCAATGATATGCTAATGAACACAAAAGTGAGGAGTATCTAAGATATTCTGTGCTGGAGACATGGAGGAGCCACGCAGGTAAATGATGTCAAGAAAGCGATAGTAAGTAGTGAGGAGTCAGTTTGTTTCCTTATGAAAATATCTTCCATGAGGGTTGGGGCCATATAATATTGTCCAAAATTATATCATTCGCTTTTAGCACAGTGGACGGTACAAGCACTCATGTTTTTATTGAATGAATGTTTGATTAGTTGGATGACCAAGAAAGGCTGTATAAATACAATATGAGAGTGAAAACATTCCACACCTCAAGAATTAGTTTTAATCTCAAGAATAGGAATGGTGTTTGGAAATCATTTAGGGTCAATGATATTCATTTTACAGGTGTGAATACTGAATATTTGGATGATTCAGATTTTACCTTGTCAGTATTCTTTGGGTCTTTGTGTTTGGGTGTGATAGATAATAGAGGTTTTGAGAAACAGGAAAACAAATTTTAAGGAAAATTATCTACTTCAGTTACAGTTAAATTACGTTGACATTTAATTCCCACAGGAAAAATGTTTTTTGTTTTGTTTTGTTTTGTTTTTTACTTACAAACACAACAGAGTATGACTAAAACAATTACTTCCATCATAATCACACTTAAGTTTATTCAGTTTTATCAGAAAGAGACAGAGAAAGAGAAAGAGACATAGAGAAACAGAGAGAGAGAATAGCCTGACCCCTGTCCTGCTACCTACTGGGTCAATGATCTGAGAAAACCACTTAGTCAAGTCTTTTCCAAATTTCTGACTCATCAAAATTTGAGCAAATTAAAAGGGTTCTTTAGAGAACAAAATTTGTTATGTGACAATACATAACAAAATCAAAATTTATATGTAATCGGATTATTATTGCTATTTTTCAACCCAGAAACACAAAACTCCAGAGGAGAAAACTAATAATTAGTAGAAGACTATGCTCCGAGCTCCCATTTTCACAATCCAGTCACAGTCTCTGTCCCTCAAGAAACGGGGACGTAAGAGATCTTTTAGGTTTTGTACTTGCAGATTGCAAACAGATGTTTGCTAGTTAGACCCATATGGAAGATTAACAGTTGTCCTCTGGAATAAGTAAACAGGTAATCCTATTATATCTACTTCCTTGGCAAGCATATCACTTTGGTAAATATAAAAAAGTTTTATGGTGTCTTCAAAGAAACCTGAAACAAACTTAAATCGTGATTAAATTTAGGGAACAGCATGTTGGTATGACACTATTATTTATATTGTAATAGAAATGAACTCTGTTCTGCAAATAAATTTAATTCAAATCAAATAAGTTTAATTCTTCTACCATTAGAGGACCAAAACTCATTTATATTCAGCAGTAGCATGTTCAAGGGAATTATGAGAACACAATTATGGTGCTCTGGTAGACCAATCATTCACTAATTACTTTCAAAAAATACTTTCTTGCCCAGCCAGTTTGGCTCAATAGTCAAATGTTGAACTATAAACCAGAAGGTCAGGGTTTGATTTCAGTTTAGGGCATATGCCTGGGTTGTGGGCTCAATCCCCAGTAGGGGGTGTGCAGGAGGCAGCTGTTCAATGATTCTTTCTTCTCATAATTGATGTTTCTATATATCTCTCTCCCCTTTCCTCTCTGAAATCAACAAATATTAAAATACTAGAGACCTGGTGCCCGAAATTTGTGCAGGTTTTTTTTTTTTTTTTTTTTTTTTGTGTGTGTGTGTGTGTGTGTGTGTGTGTGTGTGTGTTCCTCAGCCCAGCCTGCACCCTCTCCAATCTGGGATCTCTCTCACAATCCAGGACTGCTGGCTACCATATGCTCACCTGCCTGCCTGCCTGCCTGATCACCCCCTAACTACTCTGCCTGCCAATATGATCACTCCCTAAACATTCCCCTGCCAGCCTTATCTATGCTTAACTACTCCCCTGCCAGTCCAATTACCCCTAACTGCCCTCTTCTGCCAGTCTAGTTGCCCCTAACTGCCCTCCCCTGCTGGCCCAGTAATCTTTAACTGCTCTCCCCTGCTGGCCTGGTTCTCCCCAACTGCCCTCCCCTGCAGGCCTGATTGCTCACAACTGCTTTTCCCTGCTGGCCTTCTTGTGGTGGCCATCTTGTGTCCACATGGGGGTGGGCATCTTTGACCATATAGGGGCAGCCATCTTGTGTGTTGGAGTGATGGACAATTTGTATATTACTTTTTTATTAGATAGGATTATAAGCTATAATATTATGACTATTATATCAAGGTACAATCAGGGAATTACCCATTATTATGGTCTAAATTTCAATTATACTTCTCAGTATCTCATATTTCACATAGGAAGTTATTCATAAATTCCCATCAGTTTCCTTCTTAACCTTTAAGTGATAAACAATAAATAGAATGTCCATTGATAGCTAAAGAGATGTTCCAGAGCCCTCCTTGAAAAACCCTCTATCCAAATACTCACAGTCTGAGATACTGGAGTTAGAGATTCAACATATCAATTTGGGGAGAGACACAATTCAGCCCATAAAAATAGTGTACATATTTCTTTATTTTGCAACATTGCAGAGTGATTATAATATCTTTGAACACAAAGCAGATTTTTCTCCTTCCCACTATGTTAAATTATTTCAGAAAATTTTAGGATTCTTGTATCAACTTTGTATAAAATTTACCCCCTGCCTCACTCCTAAAGGTCCCTTTTCACAGGGTACATTTGCTCTTTCTTTAGAAGTAGGCTACTTCTTCTCATAACAAGGGCAATCTGGAAAGTCAGATATTCAAGTCTCTCAAAAATTCTGTATAAATTAAATGTAAGTATTACCTTGAGGTGGGGGCTTAAAACTTTTCTCTGAAAATAAAATTATTTGCGTTTGTGTTATTACCTCTCTAGGCTAGACACAAGTCATTTATTTATTTACTAGAAGCCTGGTGCATAAATTTATGCACAAGTAGGCCCATTAGATTGGGCCAGTGGTGGTTAGCAGGGCCACGGGTGGTTAGCAGGCCAGCCCTGCCCCTGATTAGGGTTGGGGGTCAATTAGGGGTGAGGCCAGCCTGGGGGAGGGGCCAAGGGTGGTTTGCTGGTGGGTTCTGCCCCCATTTGGGTATTGGGGGCTGATTGGGGGTGTGGCCTGCTGGTGGGAGGGGAGGGGCCAAGACCAGTTGGCCAGTGGGCCTTGCCCCTGATCGAAGTGTTGGGGGCCGAATGGGGGCAGGGCTGGTCGCGGGGAGGAGCAGAAGACAGTTGGCCAGCTGGCCCCACCAAAGATTAGGGTATCAGGGGCTGATTGGGGGCTGAGCCAGGCTGGCCAGTAGGGGGCCAATTAGGCCCGAATCAGGCTGGTTGGCTGCTACAGTGGGTGTTCTGGTCATTCCACCATTCAAGTCACTGGGCTTTTATATATATATGTGTGTCATTTTTGCAGAGTTTCATATATATATATAACTACCAGAGTTTCAATCTTGTTATATATCAGTTTGTTGGCTAACAGTCTTATGACAACTGCACAATTACAGGCAGGGATTTTCAACATAGGCTTACTAATGATAAGTTGCTATTATATCTTGGTGATATATACTTTGGTTTTAATTTCTCAGAATCTAAATGAATTATCTGTATAGTTTTTAGAAAATTTGCTAATTAACTTTTTCAATTTGGTAAGTAAATATCAGAATTGACATAGTAAAACAACTTATAGATCAGCCATTAGGCAAGTGAATGTTAACAAATATACTGCAAATAGTATATAAAATATGAGTATAGGAGCTTAGTGTAAAACATAGTTCAGAGAACATAATTTTTACATATTAATGAAAGATAAAAACACCATATAGGACTTTGATTATTTAAGATTGAAAAGATGAGAATTTTCATTTTAATTAATACAGATAACATGAAATCTGTAATGATTCAGACATTTTAAATTACTTTGCCCTATAGTTTTTTCTCTCAGTTATAAGTCAGATAACAATAATTGTATAATCAAATTAATGGTCAAAACATATCATGAATATTTCACAACTAGATACGTTCTTATGTGTGTCATTTTTGCAGAGTTTCACAATTTTTATTCATACAACAAATGCTGAGTACATGTACATATACATATACATATACATATACATATACATATACATACACATACACATACACATACACATATACATATACATACACATACATATCATAAATAGGAAAAACAGTGTCTTATGCCATGCTCATATGATAATTAAATCTATATGATGATTACACAATGATCTGAATTAATAAAATTCTAATTTTACCTCCTGGCACTTTGAGGAAGAGGGACAAATAGGATGCCAGCCTTAGCAATGTGACATTAAATTCCGTCCCAAAGTCATTCTAATAGATGCTATTGAAATAAATTTGTGTGTTTTTTTTTTTATCACGGATATATCATGGTTGATCACTTGGGCACTTGTGGATGATGCACACTAGGTGTATTCAGTAAAGTAAGCAAAGTTCTAAAAATAAAACAAAATTCTGAAGAGCAAAAGGTTATTATGAGGTTTAAATAAGAAGAGAAAATAGCACAAAATGTCAATTGGATTTTGTGGTTTGTATAAAAAGCCATCGAGCAGTGGGTGTCCATGCATACTTGCCATTTGTGCTTATATTGATTAATTGCAAGATAAGTAAAATGTGAGCATTTTAAATACAGAAAGGAAAATGCCATTAACCTTCCGCAGACTGAACTTTATAAAGCTGGTTTTAAATGTGCAAATTTTGCTGAATTTAAAGGACGGAAAGTGTACTTTGCACATTTTTAAAAAGAGATAATGATCTTAGTCTGACCCAAATCCATTAATGACTTGGGAAAAAGTTAGCAATGTTTACATGGACCTGTTAGCCAAGTGATAAAGAATGCTGATGGGTGGGTATATAGTGGCACTTCCAATAGAAAGGGTTATTATACATTAAAAAAAGTAAAATAATTGAATGGGTTACTATTTTCTAAAAGGGGCCATCCAGGGAATCTCTTTATGAATAATATTAAATGTCCAATCTTTATAATTTTATAATGCAACAAACAAAACATATTCTAAAAATATGCCCTATACTTTTCTAATTCTATCATTGCCTTTGCAAAAAGTGCATTTGTAATTATGAACAAGGACAATCCCTCAAATGTTATAAAGATATTAATTTCATAGTTATTTTAAACATAATTCCATGGAATCCATTGAGATAAATTCTTTTATTGTTTAATAGAATCCAAAGTTAATTATGTCAGTTAGTTAATGTGTTTTCTGGGTCTGCGTGATGAGAGACAATGAGAGAGGTAACTAGTTTAGGTAATTTTTCTCTATCTGATGAAAGTAAGATAAAAGTGATAAATTGTGGCCAGAATTAATAAAATGTTCTGTTCTTAATGACTTAAGTGATAGTTGAAGAGGCCCACGCAAAGACTGTGACTCTCTAACTTAACTTGATGGCCACAGTATGGCAGAACACGTGGTAGAAGCTAATCAATTTTGTTCAATTCATTAATTATCCCTAGTACCTATTTGGTACTAGATTTGGATTCAAGTATTATTGAGAAAATTCAATTTGTGATATACTGTGTATATACATATATTATCCATTTTTTATTAAAGATATCAGAACAACCCTTTGGAATACATTTGATCAATTGCAATGCATTATTTTATTGACTTAATTGTGTTTGTGTGGTGGTACAGTATGGGAGAGGGTCAGTGTTTTATAATTTTATGACTAAATGTTAGTCTTTTAGGGGGCTTATGCCTTGGGAATGTGGTGTTTACACACGTACTCTAGTAGTCTCATTAGGTGAAATAGAAAAACTAGTTGATACCGGTGCGGTAAAAATGCCCTTCTCCATTTGGGATAAGTCCTGGTAAAGTATTTCCCCCTGAATGTAGGCCGTTTTTATGAAGAATAATCTGGGCATATTTCACAATAAATATTCTTCTCCTACTTCTGCTACAGCTATTAGTTGGCATTTCTTGGGTCTTTACAATGATAACCTGGTGGGCTGTGTGAAGGTAAAGCTCATGAAAATAGGGAAAACGTTTGACACTGCAATCCCAGCAGTTGCTCACTCTCACACCAGTCCACACTCAGCCTCCTGCAGCTGATGGAAACTGCCATTTCAGTGTGCCTACTAATTTAGGCTGCCAGGGACTTCTGCCTCAGGTAAGAAGGTCATGGCTAAGATCCTCTGGGTTAATATGTCTTTCCAGGTTTTAGTGTGGCAGTTTCCACGGCAACTTGAGTTCTTTAATGAGTCCAAGAAAAAATTGTGAGTTGTATAAGATGAAAGGGAAGAACTTGAGGCAACTTCCAGGTTTGCATCTTGAACACCTGGATGAAACAGTTACTGCAAAGAGGAAAACTGGGATTGGCAACCATTCGCAGGAAGAGCAGAATGTCAGGGAGTGTGTTGTCAGCATGTTAATTTGCAAAGTTAGACATCTGGATGTCAGGATGCAGATGCTGGGTGTGCATTTGGGTATAGAAGTCTGAAATTTAGAAAAGAGGATAGGGCTGGAAATATTAATTTAGTGACTATTATTGTAGAGAGAGCTTCAGAAAAAAAAACCAAAGAGAATCTTTGATGAATACAGAACTAATGTTAAAAATGTGTCCTTCCTTTGAATGAAAAAAAAAATCTCTTGAAGGTAATAGAGAGGATTTAGTGTGCAGCATTCTGCAATGCAAAACAAAAGAGAAATGGTAAAGTGCAAGTGAAATGTATATCTCAATGCTGGGTAAAAGGTTTTAGGAAGAATTTTCTTCCCTTTAGTGAATGTATGCTATGGAACTTCTTTGACAAAGAACATATTCCAGGAACATCATTTTCACTCAATTATATTAAAATAGGAGAAAGGGCAAACAGGGAATTGAAATGTATGCACTTTAGAAAAGGCACTTAAAGCAGAACAATTTTTAACTTTAAAAGAACAATTCTCATCTGTGGCACTAATGTTTATTCAGTAATTTGCATTTTTACTACCTATAAGACTGAGGTCACCTTATTTTAGAAGTTTAAGAAATAAAGGATAATTCATTATCAAGAGACTAAGTATATCATTGAAACCCGAAGAAGGAGCATGGGGAAATGTAAACAGAACATTTCTAAGTCATTTTGTTTCTATGCTTTTTTTTTTTTTAAAAAAAGGGGGGGATTCATTCTTTACAAGGGTACAGAAGTTTGCCTCACATAACTGAATACTATGTAAAGTATTTCTGAGTTCTAGAAAGTTCAAATGACCATGATTTCTAACTTGGTTCCTTGATTTTGCTGGAGTTATCTTGATTCTTCAGACCAAGTACTTTGCTTGCCTGTATGATGCTACTATAATTCATAGTTGGTCTAGACCTGTGGTTGGCAAACTGCGGCTCGTGAGCCACATGTGGCTCTTTGGCCCCTTGAGTGTGGCTCTTCCACAAAATACCACGGCCTGGGCGAGTCTATTCTAAAGAAGTGGCATTAGAAAAAGTTTAAATTTAAAAATTTGGCTCTCAAAAGAAATTTCAATTGTTGTACAGTTGATATTGGGTTCTGTTGACTAATGAGTTTGTCGACCACTGGTCTAGACCAATTTAACTGAATTGAAGAAAAGGAAAATGATTCTGATTGTAAGAAGTCATAGCATCACCTCTAGAAACATACCTAAGGATTTGGGCTTTTTGCCTTATGAATTGAAGCTCTGCTGGATGAGACACTCTTGTTTCCCAGCAGATGAGAGATTCTTACAAAAGGAGATACAGTGAGATCTTCACTACACCTACAGTTATGATTATTGCCTGGTTATTAAGAACTCCTCCTGTTAGTGGGTCTCTGCCTGTCGGTGTGGTAAACCAAGCTAAGGCAAACTTTTTATTTAGTACTAGAGGACCGGTGCATGAAATCTGTGCACAGGCAGGATCCGTAAGCCTGTCCAGTGATCAGGGCCATCTGGGCTTGCCAGCTACCAGATGGGCCTTTCTTTGTTCTGTGCCACCCCCTGGTAGTCAGCACTTGCCATAGTGAGCAATTGAACTCCTGGTCTCCCAGGCGAACTGCTGAGGGGAAACTTTATATATATATATATATATATATATATATATATATATATAGTTAGTTAGTTAGTGTCAAAATATATGTCATCTTGAAAATGTTTTTATTTCAAGAAGGCTTACATCTGTCAAATCACATTGAAATTTATTGTAGTTTCCAATATCAGAGATTAATAAATCTGTATAATGAAATAATTATTTTGAAGTCATCCCACACTTAATAAAAAAAGTAACAAGTTCTAACTGATCGAATTGAAGTTTAGGTTTTATTTTATTTTATCACTGATAAAAGATAGCACTAGATATAAGTGGAATATTTAGTCAATCTAACACTAATTAATTAAGACAATTTTTATTTTACTAAGATGTATTAGGTTTTATAATTCACAGTTCTATGGGATAACACATTTAGCCAACAAAATATGTTCTACCCTAACACACACACACTAAATTCCTCTGAACAGTCCCTACCTTTTCTGCCTTGCTACTAGCAACAGAAATCGGGAATGGGCACGTGAGATAAAAGTCAGCTATTCAGTCACTGGCTTTTTTTTCTGGTCTTGAATCTAAAATTGTGGCACATATTACTTTCCCACTCTGAGGAGGAATTCCATATTAATCAGAAGACATGGTTGAACCAAGCTAGTGACATGATGTCTTCATTTTAAAAGATGTGTGTAACTTATCTATGAAAAAGTTAAGTAGCTTACCTCAGAACCTGTTTAGTTATATAACTCTTCTAAGTTAATATCTGTAAATATAGATACACAGATAGAAATAGAATAGATGTATAAAATTATATTGATTTTATTCTCCTGAGGTCAGATACAGATGTAGATGTATAGAAATCCTGTATAATGAAGAGGTAAAATGCAAATTAACCCTCATTCTGAGTGCCTGCCATCAGAGTTCCCTCAGCCCTGCTTGGGGGTGGGTCCCGGCTGCTGCTCTGCAAGGCTTCCACGGGGTTCCCTCAGCCCCCCTGCACCGCAGGGGCTGCTCCGCGGGCAGTCCCGTGGATCCACGCGGCTCGATGCTGCATCCACCTGTGTGTGCACAGGCAGGTCTGGATCTCACGGACCTTGAGGCACACACAAGTGGGTGAGTACTTGACTCTGGGTCTCCCAGTGCAGGCAGGCTCGACGCTGTGTCCCTATGGGCACCGGCCCAGACTCTGACAGCAGGGAGGAGGGAGCCCCATCCCCCACAGAACCAGCCAGAATCAGCCTTGGTCAGCCAGCTCTCAGCGGCCTGACAACCAGGACTCGCATTCACCCGCATCCCAGACCCTGACAACAGGGAGGTGGGAATATGTCTAAAGAGCAACTATTGATCACATGTTGCTCTGCAGCCACAAGATGCCTGTGCCACCGACAGAAAACGTGTGAAAACCAAAGTGCCTCTGAAGTTGAAAGAAGGTGGTGGTGATGACAGAATATGTCAAAAGAACAGTCATCAACAAGTGCTGCCAATACTGGTAGGAACTGCCTTCTCAGCAAACATGGAGTACACGAGGATGCAATTCTCGAACGTGGTTATGGTGGAGTGACTGTTAGATGTCAGTTTTTTCCTATCACTAAATTTCTCTGATGAAAAGCCATGTTACCCGATATAGTAGCAAAGGTAAAGTTTGTCCAAATTATATACATTTTCCAGAATACCCGGCATATTTAAAAAGATTAATGACAAACGAGGATTTTGATAGTAAAAATTTCATGGAAAATATTTGCTCCATACATAGCTCTTTTGCTTCAGTTGGTGTAAATATTGCATCACCATCAGGATATGGGCCAGACTGTTTTAGACTACATGGACAAGTTGATCACTGTACTGGAACTTTACGTCCTTCATATGGTGTTTCTCAGGAGTTTGCTTAACTCTATATTTTAGATACGGCCGAAGCAACAAGTAAACAATTAGAAATGCCAGAAAACCAGGGCCTCTCAGAAAGACTCATGATCAACATCAATGATCTCATGCATGAAATAAATGAATTAACAAAATAATATAAGATGCTACATGAGGTAAAAAGGAAGCCCAATCCAAAGCAGCAGCAAAAGGTATTGCTCCCATGGAAGTAACAATGGTGATTAAATATGATCACAACAGTGATCCAGGTAGATACAATTATCCCCGTGTAACCAAGGCTGCTGTCATATTCAGAAACGAAGATGGAGAACCTGCTTTGGAAAGGGACTTGCTCATTCATTGTAAACCAGATCCCGATAATCTGAATGCCACTAAAATGAAACAATCAGTATCCTGTTTCCTACATTAGATACAATGATATATCCTGTTCTTTTTCCACATGGTGAAACAGGCTTGGGAACAGAGATTGCATTAAGACTCAAAGATGACAGTGTAACTGACAATGGTACTGTATACAGTGTAAGGACACGAGTCACACAAATGCAGTATTATGGATTTCATCTACCTGTGTGGGATATGTTTAATCCTATTTTAAATGCAGAAAAGTTACCTCAACAATTTGTTGTGGATTTATATTTAAAAAATGGCCAAAACTGGTTTGGCTCAGTGGATAGAGCATCAGACTGCGGACTGAAGGTCCCAGGTTCGATTCCGGTCAAGGGCATGTATCTTGGTTGCGGGCATATCCCCGGTGGGAGAGGTGCAAGAGGCAGCTGATCGATGATTCTCTCTCATCGATGTTTCTAGCTCTCTATCCCTCTCTCTTCCTCTCTGTAAAAAAAAAATCAATAATATATATGTATATAAATGGAGGCTAATTGGATAAATTTCATTATAACAAGCCAATATAAATTGAGAGGTGAAAAATATAGTGGATTGATGGATTGTCTCACATCTAGATCTGAAAATGACAATGTGCCTATTGGTAAAATAATAATACTTCCATCATCTTTTGAGAGTAGTCCCAGAAATATGTAGCAGTGATATTGGTATGCATTGGCAATTGTAACAAAGTATGGCAAGCCTGATTTATTCATAACCATGACATGCAACCCCAGATGGGCAGATATTACAAACAATTTACAATGCTGACAAAAAGTTGAAAACAGACCTGACTTGGTAGCCAGAGTTTTTAATATTAAGGTGAATGCTATTTTAAATGATATATGTAAATTCCATTTATTTGGCAAAATAATAGTTAAAATTCATGTCTTTGGATTTAAGAAACTCAGACTGCCTCACACTCACATATTATTGATATTATATACGGAATCCAAATTACAAACAAAAGATTACATTGACCATGTATCTAAGGAAGAAATTCCGGATTAAGACCTGTGTCCTCAACTCTTTCAAATTGTAAAATCAAATATGGTACATGGACCATGTGGAATACAAAATCCAAATAATCGGTCATCCCCCAAGGGTTCCCAAATTGGAGAGGGTGCAGGCCGGGCTGAGGGACAGCCCCCTGTTCCCTGTGTCCAAATTTTGTGCACCAGGCCATTAGGAGATATATATACCGTATTTGCTGGCGTATAAGACGATTTTTTGGCCCTGAAAAATATGCCTCCAAGTGGGGGGTAGTCTTATACGGCGAGTATATAACAAACTCTGTATTTTGAGTGGAAATGTTAGGGGGTCGTCTTATATGCCCAGTCTCTTATACGCAGGCAAATACGGTATTTTTCAGGGCCAAAAAATAGTCTTATACGCCGGCAAATACGGTAAATAGAAATTGGTTTACATGGTTATGGAGGCAGAGAAGTCCTACAATTTTTCTGTGAGCTGGAGAACCAGGAAAGCTGGTGGTATAAGTCATTCTGAGTCCAAAGGCCTAAGAATACACACACACACACACACACACACACACACACACACACACACACAGAAGGTCAGAGAGTTGCTGATGTCTGAGAACAGGAGAAGATGGATGTTCCAGATCAAGCAAAAGAGCATATTTGCCTTTCCTCTGCCTCTTTGTTCTGTTCAAGCCCTGCTAGGTGAGAGCGAGCTTCTTTATCAATTTAAATGCCAGCCTCACCCAGCCACTACCTGATAGACACACAAAGAAAGAACATTTTCCCAGCTATTCAAACATCACTTACCCAATGAACTTGACACAGAAAATTAACCATCATACCCTCTAATTTTAAATATACTATCGATAGGAATATCCTATACCACAAAGCTTAAGTTTCTTTTTTCCCTTTATGAAAATAGCTAGAGGCCCTTCATGCACTGTGGAGGTGGCCCCTCAGCTCAGCCTGCACCCTCTCCAATCCAAGACCCCTTAGGGGATATCTACTGCTGGTTTGGGCTTGATCCCGGGTATCAGGCCTAAATCGACAGTTGGACATCCCTCTCACAATCCTGGACTGCTGACTCCTAATTGCTCACCTGCCTGCCTGCCTGCCTGGTCAGCCTATCTGCCCCTCTCCCCTGCCAGCCTCATCACCCCTTACTGCCTCTGAGTGTTGGCCTGATTGCCCTAACTGCCCCCCCCCCACACTGGCCTGATTGCCCCTAACTCTTCTTCCCGCCCCCATACTGCTGCTAGCCAGGTTGCCCCAACTGCCCCCTCCATGCTGGCCTGATTGTTCCTAACTGGCCTGACCCCCACCAGCCTGGTCACCCCTTATTGCCCCTCCCCCCCCGTTGGCCTGGTTGCCCCTAACCTCCCCCAATCCCCAGCCAGCCTGGTTGCCCCACACAGCCTGCTGTTCAGTCATTTGGTTGTCCCTCACTAACATCCTGCTGGCAACCTGGATGCCCCATGCAGCCTGCTTGTTCAGTTATTAGGTTGTCCCTCACTAACCCCGCTGCCTGCCTGGTAGTAGGCAGCCATCTTGTGAGGGTGTGAGAGTCAATTTGCATGTTGCTTCTTTATTATATAGCATAACAGATAAGCAATTTGGAATGAATGCTTTCTCTTTTTTTCCTCCAAAACTTGTCATACTCTGGTATCTGGATATCCATATTGAAATTCCCCTGGAAGTTATCTGACACAATGTGGTATCTATGGCGTACAACATAAGTCTTCTTTCTCTGCCTTCTATGCTGCCTTGTATAGAAGAAAGCAGATAATTCTTGCATAAAATAAATCCGGGGCAGCCATGCAAAGCAGATTTCTTCATCTACAATTCTGACAGTTCATTTGCAAGTCAACAAATTGATTCTCCTCTGGTGACAGATAAAAGAATATGCTTTTCTTCTCCATTGCTTTCTTCCTCTCTAAATTTTTATATTTCATTATCCATTTATTGAGCCTTTTATTTTGTTTGAAAGGCAGTGGATAGATGCCATAAATCCTAACCAAATTAAAATAATGATACAATGTAATTAAAACAATTTGAGAATGGAAGCTTTTGGAAGACATTTTTGTGTTTTGGGAGCAGTAATAAGTAGTCTGTCCTCTGAATATGAACACCCCAAAGAGATGAATTATAAGTATTTTGACAGGGCATTCCTTTTTTAATAGGGTCCTTATTAGTCACTTAGCAAACAGTATCATTGATAATTTAATAGAAAAGCTTAACAGATATTGAGGTAGAAATCATTAAATCATGTGTATATTTCTGAGGGTATATGCTGATTTCACAATATAGCTGCATGTCTATGAAAAGAAAATTTTTATAATTTGAAATTATGGCAGTTCCTTTTATGATGAGCCTTTCAGTGGTGACCCATTTTTTTTTTTTGTGTACAGTGTTAGGCTACTGTGCTACTGTCTTTTTTTAGCTAGTTTCAGGGCAAATGAGTGATCAAATTTCCTGTTCAGCCACATCTTCCCCAATGAAGGTTCATGTCCATTTCTGTTCCTCCTAAAAATCCCACTCTCTAACCTACCACTTACAAGTTTATACAGAGTATGTAAATTTTTCCTATAGCTTTTGGGAAAAAAATAGTTTTCTACCCTGAAATTATTTATTATTTTTTAAAATTTATTTTTATTGATTATGGTATATGCCCACGACCAAACCAGAGACGGTCGGACCTGCATTACCACCATTTGTCCACCAACCAGTTCTGAAATATCATGAAATTATTTTTGGCATTTCTATTCTCTACTCCCTACCCCACACCTGCAAATTTGAGCTCACTGAATATATTTGCCATTCCTTAATTTTCATGTGATTATCTGTATATGAACTGGTAGCTATTATGTATTAGATACACAATAAATATATATTGAACGAGATAAAATGGCGGCGGATCAGATGGACCTGTTCTGAACTCAGTCCCAGAGCAGATAGAAGGAGCACCTGAGAATTGATCGGGAAGTGTTAGTTGGCAAGCTGAAGGGTGGCAGAGCTCTAGGAGAAGATAAGGGGGGTCTGCTGGACAGGATTGCCTGACCAGGCAGCCCGCTCTGCAGTGGGAACTTCTCCCAGACCTGCTGATTCAGAAGGAAAACTTCTGCCATCTTACAAAGAAAAGAGGATCTTACCTGAGGCTTGAAAAGCCCACAACAGTGGAGCCCACCGACAGTTGTGAAACCCCAATCAGCGCAAAGACATGGATTCAAGGAAGTTCTTCAATCATCCACAGAAAGGTCAGAGTTTGGTGGGGGTTCTGGATTCTTCCTACAGAGGCGGTGCCTGTACCTGTTGTGCGACCAGAGTGGCTGTAGCTGCAGTGGCTGTGCGGCCAGAGCAGCCAGCTCCGAAAGAGTCAGGGGCCCCAGAGAAAACGATGGTACATCTACACAATGGAATACTATGCTGTCATAAAAAAGAAGGAATTCTCATCATTTGCAGTAACCTGGATGGAATTAGAGAACATCATGCTGAGTGAAATAAGCCAGTCAATGAAAGAGAAACACCACATGACCTCACTCATTTATGGATAATAAAGAACATTATAAACTGATGAACAGAAATATAGATATAGTGACAGTAAAACAACAAGCAGACTGTCAAATGACAGCGGGGAGGGTAGGGAGATTTGGGGGAGATAAGAGATCAACCGAAGGACTGATATGCATGCATATAAGTACAACCAATAGACACAAAACTCTGAGGAGGGAGGGCATGTATGGGGGGGGGGGCAATGGTAAGCTATGTACACATATAATACCTTAATTTAAAAAAAAAGAGAAACCATCAAGGTAGCAAAAGAAACAGTGGCCACGTAGGAAAAAAAAGAATAATTTCAAAATACATTACCAAAACAATAACTAGAATATAATAAATGACCAAATCTTATGAAGAGCAATATATATATTGAATGAATTATTCAGAGAGTATATGTAAAGGAACTGAATTATTTCAGAAAGTAATTTAAGAATTTCTTCCTCAAGTCAGCTGCAAAACAAAACAAAACACAACAACAACAACAAAAACACCACAAAACAACAACAACAAAAAACCTGAAAACTAATAAGAGGTAAAGAAAGACAAATTTGCCAACTCTGAATCAATATTTTTGAACTATTTTTTACTTTAATCTTCAATAATTAACCCAGATAATGTGTTCAAAGCTTACTTGAATAAAGCCTCTTCCCCTAATTTTGGTTATTTATCCTATTTTTAAGTATATGGATTTGAAGGATAGAATTGTACCACAATGTGTACTCTGAGAAGTCACAACCCATCCCCCTATTTTTTCTGTTTGTTCCCATTCTTCACCCTTCTACCCATTTCCACCCACTCACCTCTGTAGGCATTCAGTCTCATTGATGTCTGGTTTATCTTCCTGTGTTTGTTTGTATGTATGTCTGCATGTATGTATGTATTTATGTATGTATGCATGCATGCTTATTTTATCTTCCTGTTTATACAAAAAGAGCACAGATATCTTTTTTGCACTTTCTTTATTTCACATAGCCTGGAAATCACTCTGTGCCAGCTTATAGATATATCCTTTCTTATCTTATAGCAGGACAGTGCTTCATTATGTGGATGTTCCAAATCCTTTTCAACCACTCTTCTACATTTATGCATTTAAATTGCTTACAACACGTAGCAATTATAAATTTTACTGCTGTGAAAACTTTCTACAAATGTGTATTTTTATTATGAGAGATGTATCTTCATGGTAAATTTCTAGATGTAGGTCAGAAGCTAAGCCTGTATGTATAATTATTAGATAATGCAAAGTACCCATTCATAAGCATTTTCTAATTTACATTACCACCAGGCATGGAAGGTAGTGCTTTTTCCCTCAGCTTCAACAGCAGTTTTTAATCTTTTTTTTCTTCAGTTTTAGAGATGAGAAGCTATCTCTGTGTAATTGAAATTTGTATTTTTCTGCTGGTATGATTTAATGTCTTTTCATATGGTTAGGACCATATTTATATAATTTTAGTAAATTGTTTTGTTAAAATGTCTAGCCGATTTTTCTAACTATTAGTTAAAAAATTTAACATCTTTATTGAGATATAAATTGCATATCATACAAATCACGCATTTTAAGTGTACAAGTCAGTAGTTTTTAGTATATTCACAGGATCGTGTAACCATTAGCACAGTCAATTTCAGAACATTTTCATCCCCTCACAACAAACTCCCAACAGTCATTCCTTAATTGTCCTCATGCTGCCATTTCCCACAAGCCCTAGGTGTCCACTCATACATTTTATGTGTCCATGGATTTGCCTTTCCTAGATATTTCATATAATTGGAATATACAATGTGTCTTTTATGACCTATCTCTCCCACTTTGCATAATGTTTCATAGTTATTCTATGTTGTAGCAATAATCAACACTTGTTTTTATTACCAGTGATAGTCCATTGTATGGGTATAGCACATTTTATTTATCCAGTCATCAGTTGATAAATGCCTGTACTGTTTCCACTTGAAACATTATAAAGAAGGCTACCATGAATATTCATTCATGTACATATTTTTGTGTGGCTGTATATTTATATTTTGGGGGGATATACCTAGGAGTGGAATTGTTGGATCATATATAATTCTAAATTTCGAGGAACTGCCAAAATGTTTTCCAAGGTGACTGTACCATTTTACATTCCCACCAACAGTGTATGAGGATTTCAATTTCTCCACGTTCTTGCCACTTATATATTTTTACTAGAGGCCCAATGCATGAAGATTTGTGGAAGAATGGGCCTTCCTTCCTCTGGCTCCTGGCACCACCTTCCCCTGGCTGCTGGAACCACCTTCCCACACTGTTCAGAGGCCCAGATTGGGTAGGGTGGTGCAGAACACCTACATTGTCACCATGGTGATGATGCAAGCATCCTGCCCCACTCCCACAGCTAGGTGCCCACATATGCAAATTAACCCACCATCTTTGTTGAGTTAATTTGCATACTCACTCCTGATTGTTTGGTGGGCGTCCGTCACAAAGGTACAGTCAATTAGCATGTTACTCTTTTATTAGGTAGATGGTTATAGCTATCCTAGTTGGTATGGAATAGTATCTCAGTATGGATTATATTTACATTTCTCTGATGGCCAATGATGTGGGACAACTTTTCATTGTCATTTGTATATATTCTTTAGAGAAATGTCTTTACAGATAATTTTTCCATTAAATACTAATAGACTTTACTTTTTAGAGCAATTAGGTTCACATCAGAATTGAGAGGACGGTAGATATTCCATCTATTCCTGGTTCCCACACATGTATAGTCTCTCCTATAATCAAATCCCCTTACATAGTAGTGCATCTGTTATAATCAGTGAACCTATATTGACACATTATAATCATGCAAAGTTCATAGTTTACATTATGTTTCACTGTTGGTGTTATACATTCTATGGGGTTGGGCAAATATTTAATGGCATGTGCCCACAATTATGGAATATATAGAGTTCTTTCACTGCTCAAAGTATTATATGGTCTTTTATTGTCTCCATAGTTTTGCATTTTCTAGAATGTCATATAGTTGGTATTATACAGTATGTAACCTTTCTGTATTAGCTGCTTTCACTTAGTAATATTCATTTAAATTTTCTTCATGTCTTTTAAAAACCTATCTTTATTGTTGAAAGTATTACTGATGTATCTTTTATTTCCACATTGCCATGTCTTTTTAAAAATTGAATCTATTTGGATAACATTGGTTAATGAAATTATAAAGGTTTTGGGTGGACAATCTTGGAATACATCATTTGTATATTATATTTTGTGTTCACCGTGCCATGGTTTGACAGCTCATGTCTTTTTAAGGCTGAATAATATCCCATTGCCTGGATGCCATAGTTTATTCATCCAAAGTTTTGACAATTATGAATAAAGCTGTTATAAACATTAATATGCAGGTTTTTATGTGAACATAAATTTCCAACTGCTTTGGTTAAATACCAAGGAGTGAAATTGCTGCATAGTACAGTAAGTGTGTCTAATTTTGTAAGAAATTTCCAGACTGTCCTCCAAAGTGGCTCTACTATTTTGCATTTCCTACAGCAATGAAAGAGTTCCAATTTCTCCACATCTTTTCCAGCATCCGCTCATTTTTAAAGAATAAAATATTTAATTATCCAAATGGCTCCCGGTGGATATTTATTTTCTAAAACTCATTGTCACTTATAGTTAATTTAAAAAAGTATTTAATATGGTAATCTGAATAAGGTCAGGTCTGTAGAGTCTTTCAGAAGCTGGGTGAATTACCCAGTGTCATTTGCACTACTGAGTAGAACTAAAGAGCACATTATAAATCAATCTATATTCAAATTCTTAGAGATTTCTCAGATATGAAATATTCATGTTGTAAACAAATGTTCTTTTGGGAGACTAAGCTATTAATACCTTATCTCTTTTAGATGGGCAATGACATCATGTTCTAGTAACTGCGTATGAATTAATAGGTATAACTATATTAATGTGAGTAATTGTGTGCATGTGAGAGTTTCAACTACATTATATAAAGGAAATTCAGTATGTAATTAGAAAGTCCAATTGATCTTTTGAACCATGCTGCTTATGTTATGATTCACAGCTTAACATTTTTAATTATTTATTTATTTTCCATGTCTGTTTACATATTAGTAAATTATTTATTATTTATTATCTATTTATTTATTTATTTTTCTATATCTGTTTACATATTAGCAAAATGGATTTATTATATTAATCTAAGAAAATATTATGGTTTCCCATGTGACAAACTCCAACTGTTTTTTTATTTACTACCTCGGAAAGACAAAATTGGAAAATGTATGACTTACGTCTGGAAACTTCTTTCCAACATTAATAACATTATGTAAATAATTTTCCCTAAAATTGAGGTAATGGAAATAACCGAGCTATGTGCAAAGACAAATGTGAGAGTTGCCTCAAGACTTGAGGAAATAATGTTTCCAGAAGATAAACATAATGCAAATTCCTCATAACGAGGGCGTAATTAAGCTTGTTTCTTCCATAGCTATCGAATAGAAAGTTTCACTTTTGGAAAGGAGGCGGTTTTGCTTTCTGACCATCTCCTGTTGTGGATAGTTGAGCTGTAAGGAAAGATGGCTGGGTTCAAAATGGTTGGACATGAGCGACTTGTGCGCCTGCTTCTCGGGAACTCTTGCTTAGCAGCACCTGGACAGAGACCTTAAGTTAGCCTCTCTTTAGGTATTGGAATACGGTTATGTGAGCATTAACTTCGATGAATCCATTCCATTACTTACCCCCAGTTATAGTTTCCAGAGAGTGGGATTTAAGATATAAGATTGTGTAGGGAATCCAGGCTACCTTAATTTTCTTTATTCATTAGCTAAAAATATTATCACATAATTTGTGGAGTATTTGGAAGCATTAATTTAGATAAAGTTTTGAATATGATGGGCACATAGGAAATAAATGGATGTGTGACTATTATTGTCATTCTAACATCAAGATCCTCATTGTAGTTTATATGTTTTAGGCTCTGCTCTATATAGAATTTGATCATTATGAAAAAGCAAGTCAATTTTTTTGCCGGGACCGGTTTGTCTCAGTGGATAGAGTGTTGGCCTGCAGACTGAAAGGTCCCTGGTTCGATTCCAGTCAAGGGCATGTACTCTGGTTGCGGACATGTCCCCGGTGGGGGGTGGGCAGGAGGCAGCTGATCGATGATTCTCTTTCATCGATGTTTCTAGCTCTCTATCCCTCTCTCTTGTTCTCTGTGAAAAATCAATAAAATATTTTTAAAAAACAAGCCAATTTTGAAATAAATAAATGCTTATACTTAGTAGCATATATGTAATATATTAATATATTTGTAATACATACCCTTTGTATATATAGAGTATATAAAACCATGCCTTTTTACTCTGTAATAAGTGATTTTTTAAAAATATATATTTTATTGATTTTTTACAGAGAGGAAGAGTGAGGGATAGAGAGTTAGAAACATCAATGAGAGAGAATCATCGATCAGCTGCTTCTTGCATACCCCCTACTGGGGATGTGCCAACAACCAAGGTACATGCCCTTGACTGGAATCGAACCCAGGACCTTTCAGTCTGCAGGCTGATGCTCTATCCACTGAGCCAAACTGGTTTCCGCTATAATAAGTGATTTGAAGGACATCTGTTTTGGTGGAATAGAAGCATAGCTATAAATAATGGCTGTATATAGAAGTATAACTATAAATAAATAATCAAATGGTCTTATTTATAGCTCATGGGCAGCTTTTGAGTCCTCCCCCCCCCTCAAAAAAAAGCCATCACTTTTGTTTTTCAAATTTTTACAATCAGACACCCTCCATTAGAGGTTAGCCCTTAAAGAAACGGAGCTCTTCCTGTGTTCCTGTGTTGTGCTCAGGGCAGCTAGGTTTGTTTAAACTTCTCTTAGTGAGTTTAATCAAAACATCTGCTGGTTGCTAAGAGGCCTGGGCTTTGCTATTTGGGCTTTGAACGCTGGGCAGGCAGCGTTCTCCATGAGCACTCCTCCGGGACGGGGTGGCCTGAGAGGTCTATTTGGTCTGCTAAGTGAGTCTCTTAGGTAATGTCTCCCTGACCCTGTTCAACCCCTTTAAAGAGTCCACTTCCTCTTGTGCTAAGAGAGGTAGCCTCTATATAAAAGAAACGTCTTGTGGGATATTCGGTATTGATTAAGCGATCCTCAGAACTGCTCTCATTTCTTTACCTTTCACCTTCTTGTGTCTTTTGTAAGACTTTCCTATTTTCCACTCCATCTCCCTCAAATGCCTTTCATTCTTCAGCCCTGTTTCAGTTCAGCATCTTAACTTGATATATGAATTGGTGATATTTCTGCTTCGGATACTGTCTTTTCTCCGGGGTGTGGCATCATGAAAGACTAACCAGTCAAAAGCAACTCTGGCATTAAGCAGATGTTCAGGGCAGTTAAGACAGCAGGTGCAGGTACTCACCAATAAGCATGCTGAAGCCCAGTGCTGGGCTCTGGACCCAGAAGGTGGGGAGGGCATAAGTTCCCCTGTCCCCATTTTTAATATACCATCCACAAAGTCACCTCTTACTCCTCTTTCATCACATACAAACACTGTAAAAGGCAAATGGGTAAGTTTGTACATAAAAATAAAATATGTAAAACATTTAATTAAATAGAAAATGCAACACACATTAAGGTCCATGAAAAAAATTCGACATCTATTGTTCACAGGTTTTTATTAGTTCAGATTTTGGGGAAATTTTTTACTATCACAATAGCAGTAAGAACATACGCAGAAAAAAATTATACATTTGAAAGCTGCTCTCTTATAGACAAAGCAATTTCACACACTTTTCTTGTTGACCCTATATGTTATTTTATGAGATACACTAGAGGCTCCGTGCATGGAATTCATGTATGAGGTGGGGTATCCCTCATCTCAGCCTGAACCCTCTCCAATCTGGATCCACGGTGGGACATCCCTCTCACAATCCAGGACTCCTGGCTCCCAACTGCTTGCCTGCCTGCCTTCCTGTTTGCCCCTAACTGCCCTCCCCTGCAGGCTTGGTGCCCCCCAACTGTCCTCCCTTGCTGGCCATCTTGTGGTGGCCATCTTGTGTCCACATGGGAACATCCATTTTTGACCACCTGGGGGAAGCCATCTTGTGTGTTGGAGTGATGGTCAATCTGCATATTACTCTTTTATTAGATAGGCTAGAGGCCTGATGCACGGTGGGGGCTGGCTGCTTTGCCCTGAAGCATCAGGGTGGGGGTTCCCTTGGGGCATGGGGCAGCCTGGGTGAGGGGCCTGTGGTGGTTTGCAGGCTGGACATACCACCCAGTGACCCAAGCAGAGGCCCTGGTATCTGGGGTTTATTTATCTTCTACAATTGAAACTTTGTAGCCTGGTCTGGAGGCCTAGGCTAGCCAGAGCTGCAGAAACTTGACTTCCTCCATTGCCAGGGGCAACCCTAGCCTTCTGCTCTTTCCAGCTCCGTGGCTGCCTCCATTTCTGTTTGGATTTATGTATCTTCTATCATTGAAACTTTGTAGCCTTGAGTGGAGGCCTATGCGGGAAAGGGCAGGCAAAAAGCTTGGCTTCCTCCATTGCAGGGGAAACCCAAGCCTCCCTCCTGCTCTCTGTGGCTGTAGCCATCTTGGTGGTTTATTTGCATACTCACTCCTGATTGGCTAGTGGGCATGGCTTGCAGGAATAGCGGAGTGATGGTTAATTTGCATATTCTTTTATTAGATAGGATAATTCTGTTCTCATTTTAGATTACCTAGGAGGGAATTCAGGCTCATAAAAGTTCACAAAAAAAAAATACCAGTCAATGATAGCAAAGAAGTAACTGGATTAAGAGTCCAGTCAAAGTTTTCTCAATACCCAGCCTTGTGAATTTTTATCTTCCTCCAAAAATGAAGGTGGAAGGCTGCTTCCTGGGACTTGATAAAAGCCTGTGGTTATCAAATGAGGCTGAACATCAATTTATGTAAATTTGGTCATGATGACCTAAGGTTTTTGGTCTTATCTCTCAAGAACAAATATAGTCAAGAGCACGGAATAAACCATGGCAAGAGGTTGGATAAAATAATAATACCTAGGATTACACAGAATAGAGGTGGATCCTGCTACTGTTGATGTTACTTGGTTCAAACTGGAGTTCAGTTCCCAGGAACCAGGACTGGGCTGTCTTCCTAATTACATATATTAACTGTGAGTGGCACACCTATCTATCAGACCTGATTCTTTATGTAATGGTGTCAGCCTAGATTGTATGAAACATGCTCTATGACCCTATTGTTTTGAACAAAAATCACTTTCCTTGGGGGTCAGCACCATTATTCAATCACATTGTTTTAAAGAATATATATCTTATTGATTTTTTACAGAGAGGAAGGAAGAGGGATAGGGAGTTAGAAACATTGATGAGAGAGAAATATCAATCAGCTGCCTCCTGCACCCCACCCACCCCCAACCCCCCACTAGGGATGTGCCCACAACCAAGGTGCATGCCCTTGACTGGAATAGAACCTGGGACTCTTCAGTCCTCAGGCTGATTCTCTATCCACTGAGACAAACCAGTTAGAGCTCAATCACATTCTTTAGTCATGATTCTAGCCTTGAACTATTCCACTAATACTTGGGCTCAAAACTCTTATAGTAGAGCTCAATGGATTATATCAATATTCATTTTAAATATTTAATGACATGTCATAATACATTTTAGTGAGATAGAGGCAGTATTGTGTCACTGAAAAAAAAAGTATATATATAATTATATTTTAAATGCATTTGAGAAATTTGTGAAGGCCATTTGTTAATCTCATGATACTTTAAAAAATATATATTTTATTGATTTTTTTACAGAGAGGAAGAGAGAGGGATAGAGAGTTAGAAACATCGATCAGCTCGATCACTTGCCTCTTGCACACGCCCACCGGGGATGTGCCCGCAACTGAGGTACATGCCCTTGACCGGAATTGAACCTGGGACCTCTCAGTCCGCAGGCTGATGCTCTATCCACTGAGCCAAACCGGTTCGGCCATGATACTTTTTTATAAAGCAAATCACCATATACCAAAATTATATCTAATAAGAAAAAAATTGGGTTTTCAGGATAATTTTTATGCTGTGATCCCTGTGTTAGCCCAGTGGCTGTGTTCTCCTACTAGGGCTTCAGCTTTAAAAGACATTCAGGCTTCATAAAGGGGATAAATGGTGATGGGGAAAGTAAAAGGAAGGTACTCAGGCTTTGAGATTTTTAAAGAAGGCACACTATGTAAAACCAGAGGTCATTAAACTATATCTGTAAAGAGCCAGATAGCAACTATTGTAGGCTTTGCAGGCCTTTGATCTGTCACAACTGGTTGAAGGCCTCACTCTACCATTGTTACTGGGAGGCAGCCAGCAAGTTGGCTGTGGTCCAGTAAAATGCGATTTACAAACACAGGTGATGGCCAGGATCAGCAGCTTCATGTTTGCCTACCCCTGGTTTAAACAGTTCTGCACTTTATGGGAAGGTGATTTCACTAAGAATGAGACAGAGTGAAAACCGAGATGACGTACCTCAGAAATTAACTTGTAAACATATTTTAGCAAACAAATCCACCCATTCCTGGTAGAAATCATTATTTTCATTTTTTTTTTCTGGTTAAAAGTATAAAAATTCAGATCATACACTTAGAAATTAAGCCATCACTATGAAATAATATAATTTCTTCATTTGCTCAGGATTTGAGTCAGAGGATAACGTTCTCACACTTCCTGCTCAAAGGTGAGGATACAGAATAGCACGCATTCCTCTCGCCTGTTCCAAGGTGTAGCACAGACTCAAATCTGCCTCTCAAATTTAGTTAGGGACAGGGAACCCCTGAGGAAAATTGTGAAGTAATTGATTCAGTTCTGTCCACCTTTCTTCTTTGTCAGCACCTTTCTGATTTCAGTGCCTGAGACATGCTCCCTTGTGATGCCAAACCTTGCCATCCTGAGGCGTTCTGCCAGTGCCTGGACAGCACCCCTTCCTACATCCCCCTTCTGTGTTGTAAAGCCTTAATCTGCAACATCAGTTCGCTAAAGTGAGTTTTCCAGCAAGGAAGTTTGTTGTAATTATAGAACTTATTTGCATTTTAATAAGGAATTCCTTACATTTCAGTGCTTGATTGGAGAAATTAGTCTCTGTTCATTGGCTTTTATAGTAGCAGGAAAAAAAAAGGATCGGAAGGTGATTCTTTACAAACCACTTAATATTGCTAGTATCCTATTTTATTTACATTTTATGACAGTCTTATTAAGGTGGCTGTTTGAAATCAAACCAATTCTTAAGATTCCCCACTGCTATTCCAGTTCACAGGTAGAGAAGGATTAGGATACTGTGAAGTTTAAAAGCTTGTTTATTAATTTAGTTCATATTGTATTTTATGGCCATTTTATTAATGTAATAAGCTGTTGGCCAATTGCATGGCCTCTGTGGACATTCCAGTTTGGCATACTTTAATTCCCGGAGAGGACTTTCTTTTTTCATCTGGATGTTGCTAGAAGGACATTTGAATGATGGGGCAAGAGAAGAGGCAAAGGATAAATGCCTTCCTCAGGCCCTTCAGGGAGACAGCCAGGAGAGGGCGCTGCCATCAGTTCTTGTGACACTTAGACTTGTGTAAGTTAAATGCTGAACAGTAAACAGAAATTTGAGCAATTTCCAATGGAGAGAATGAGATTTCAGCATTTTGTGTGACTATCTACATTTATATCAGAAAAACTGACCCAATAGAAGACTCAGAATGAGTGTATGGTCTGAGATTCAGCACAGTGATAAAAGTGCATATGGACTGGTCTCAAGCAGAAGTCCCCATTCTAGTTACATCTAATGAAGGGCTGAACAGCACCCTAGTGAGGGGGATCTGTAGATAACACCAGTTTCTCACTCTTGTTCTCACTCCATGTTATCTAATTTGTAGAACCAGCAAAATCCTTAACCTATGTGTAACAGTGTGAGCCGTGCTCTGCATGGCTAGGGATGGACCTGAGTGGGGCGGGGGAGTGAAGGATTAAAGAAGACAGACGAGAGACTAAAGCTGGGGCTAGGTGGGACACTTTTCTTGGATGGAGAGACAGTGCCACAGCCTGCAAGCTGAGTTTTTATTTTATAGCCAGTTTCCATGAGGCAAATTAAGGGTGCGGTCAAGATGTTTACAATGTTCTCACGGGTTTTAAATCTACTCAATTACATGTACCTGAACTCCATCAAGCTTTGTTTTGGCAGCTCTTGCTGCACCTGCCCCGGCCTACCTGGGACCATAGGTTCAGACCATAAGGTCAAGCTTACAACTATAGCCTTTGGCTGTAATTGTGCTGGGAGGGCTTTGCCCTCCAAGTTGGGACTTGCACGTGGCTTTGCCACAAGAGGACCGAGCCCTCTCATTAGTCTGAGGCTTGTCCAAAAGCTGTAGCTGCTCTCCCCGATATTGTACTACTAAATTTACACATATGTATGATTCTTAAGTAGCCACTGACCACTTTAAATCAAAATCATTGTGGCTCATGTTTAAAAGACATATTCTTGTGCACAACCAAGACATTCTGAATTAGAGCCTATTGAGCTGCAGTCTGTATAAGCTGCAGTTACACACGTACGCCGGGTGGTTCATGTGCATGCTAACATAGGCAAATCACTGGCATCTCATTTCCTCAAATCCTTAGAGTCACTGTATGATGTGAGCTGTTATCCCCATCTTATGTATGAATGTATAAGGTTGAGAAAGAGAATGTAATCACTACCATTCCATTAGTGAGAACCCATGTCAGGATTTGAATGCAGGACTGCCTACAAAAACAAGGAAAAGCACGGTGACGTAAAGGTTGCTATGCAAATGGAATGCTGCTTAGAGGGCAAATCATAGAAACACGCACACTTATTTGATTGTAAAAATAAAGGTCACGAACTTTAAAATCTAATTTCTTTTCATGTTTTCCATTTCTGTTTCATGTCTGTATGCTTGCCTTCTAATCCTTTTGTTGACCCAATAAGGTTTAAGTTAGATCTTTCCAATTAGGTATAATTAATAAAGATTTTTAAAAAAAACCATTTGATAAAGCAGTCCTGACCCACTAAGACATGTATGTCTTATAAAAGCAGGTCAGAAGTTGATCCTTGGATGCATATAAGTCCACAGAGAGCAAAGATTTCTATCCTCTTCTACATTTCTTAAAATTTGTCAGGTAGAGAAGGAAGAATTATAACGCTTTGGAAAGACATGAGTTAGTCTTGGAGTCAGCTGCTTCATGCAGCTGCCAGAATGCAGCCACAGTGATTTTGCATCTGCGTTGAGCGTCTGCCCCCTCACAAAATAATGTTGGTGGCAACAGGTACTTCCTTGCCATGCTTGGATAGAATGCCAAGTGGCAATTGCAGTTTGGGGCTGGAAAATGAATAGGCTCTACCATTTCCGATCTGTTTGTCTTGATACAGAGCAAGTTACACTGGGCACGGATTTCAGCATTCCTGGCAGTGGCCATGATGTCAAACAGAGAGCTGCTATTTCTATACCTGGGTTTAGGCTCCAGAAATATAGTATTGAAGGCATCAAATTGACACATCATTGGAAGCTGTGGAACAGAGGAAATATGTTTAGGCCCTCACTCTCTACCTCCCACGTTGCAGAAGGCAGGAACAATTTCCTTTGTGCCCGGCTCTGTGACTGGTTCACAGATAAATCATGATTACAGAAGGCTACAGTTTTCAGAATATGCCACTTGTTTTTTTTTAAAATTTCCATAGCTGCAGTGGAATAGTAATAATGCCTTCTTATGTGGTAAGTAACGGGATCTTTGATGAAGTCTCCTTGGACCTGTTTTGCTTGCTTTGTTTCCAATTTAAGTGACTGCCAAGTAAAGACAACATCTTCTGACTGACACCAGACAGAAATAAATAAGTAAAAGAGGTTTTTTTTTGTTAAACCTAATCTTCATTGATGGCAACATAAACTCAAATTAAAAAAAGATCTAGCAGCCGAAACCGGTTTGGCTCTGTGGTAGAGCGTCGGTCTGCGGACTGAAGGGTCCCGGGTTCGATTCCGGTCAAGGGCATGTACCTTGGTTGCGGGCACATCCCCGGTAGGGGGTGTGCAGGGGGCAGCTGGTTGATGTTTCTCTCTCATCAACGTTTCTAACTCTCTCTCTCTCTCCCTTCCTCTCTGTAAAATATCAATAAAATATATTTTTAAAAAAAGATCTAGCAGAGAAGGGAAACAGCCCTTCAACATTAGTAACAGTCAGACATGGAGTGTTGTGCTCATGTGAATTATTATAGAAGGGAGCTTTTCTTGGGGAAAAGCTCACTGAAAGGGGAGGTAGTTGGGATGAATCATTTTGCTACAATAGATATTTGGAACTGAAATCTCTTATCCCCCCCTCTTTTCTTAATACATAGGTGCATATTTTAAAAATGGTAACTATTACATCTAGTGTATAACCTATATTTCTTTACATCTGTATCTAAAACAGTGAGTGCCTCTGTAGAGATATCTGCCCACAACTCTGATCCAAATGTAGAGCACTGACTGACCAGATATGAATATGTAACATTTTAAAGGGAGACATAAACAAAACAAGATAAGTATCTCTGTGGACCAGAAACTTATGCTAAGTAAATACGCCAGGCAGAGGAAGACAAATACCATAGGACCTCACTTATATGTGAAATCTAATGAACAAAATAGAAACAGAGGCATGGATACATGGAGCAGACTGACAGCTGTCAGACGGGAGGAGATTGGATGGAAGTAGGTGAAGGGATTCACCAAAGAACATCTATGCGTATCCCATAGACCCAGACAGCAGTGTGGTGATGGCCAGAGGGAAGGGGGACAGAGGCTGGATGGAGGTGGGGGAAATGGAGGGAAATGGGGACATATGTAAAAGTGTCAACAATAAAAGTTAAAAATATATATAAAATGCTAAATCCACAGTCATTTCTTTAATCTGTAATATGAGAAGTTCCTTCTCAACTATGGAATATTATATAAATACTAGAGACCCAGTGCACAAATTCATGCAATTTGGGGGTTCACTCAGCCCCGCCTGTGTCCTATCTGAGAGCCCTTGGGGGTGGGGAGCAGGCCTCTGCCATCAGTCAGACATTGTTAGTGATGCCCTGGAGGTGGGAGAGGTTCCTGCCACCGCAGCTGCACTCACTAGCCGTGAGCCCTGCTCAGGGTTTCTGGCTGAGAGGTGCTCCTCCTGCATCAAGCATTTGCCCCCTGGTGTTCAGTGTGTGTCATAGTGACTGGTCATTCTGCAGTTCGGTCCATTTGCATATTAATCTTTTATTATATAGGACAAGCACTAATCCCTGATTTTTAAGGTTTCTACTCACAAGTAAGAGCAGCTCCTGTAAGCTGCTGTAGAGTAGAGGTGCCTCATTGTACACGGCAGACATACCTTGGCTCACTTCCTGAAATGGAATTCAGGCTCACAGCTTGAATATCCTGCAGCCAGCATAGCTTCCAAACAATAGTGTGGGCTAAAGTGCCTATTTACTCAAATATTGGCTTTCTCCTCAACCCTGTATCCAGGGCTGACTATCCAATTTGCACTGCCAAGAGTAGAATGAGAATCTGGGCTCCTAGTTCAAAGCACAAGAAAATCTGTGTTCTTAAATGTATTAAATACAAATCTTTTCCTTTCATCTATGGTTTCTTTCTCAACTCATTTTTTTGTTAGATATTTCTTTATTGATTTTAGAGAGGGAGAGAGAGATGGAAAATATCAATGATGAGAGGGAATCATTGATCGGCTGCCTCCTGCATGCCTTTCACTGGGGATTGAGCCTGCAACCACAGCATGTGCTCTGACTGGGAATCAAACCATGACCTCCTGGTTCATAGGTTGATGCTCAACCACTGAGCCACATTGGCGGGCTCAACTTATTTTTAATTTAAAATATCAATTAAAGAAAAACTAAAAATCTAAATGTTGGGAATACATTTTTATATTTATGTTTATATAGTGCAATGATGATTTGAATGGAAATATAAAAGTATTTGCAAAAATTACCCAATCCATATTACCGTATTTGCCGGCGTATAAGACAATTTTTTGGCCCTGAAAAATATGCCTCCAAGTGGGGGGTAGTCTTATACAGTGAGTATATAACAAACTCTGTGTTTTTAGTGGAAATGTTAGGGGGTCGTCTTATACGCCCAGTCGTCTTATACGCCGGCAAATACGTATTTTTCAGGGCCAAAAAATCGTCTTATACGCCGGCAAATATGGTATATATGTCCATGCATTTTATATTTACTACCAACTGAGAAATGCTGCACAAAACTAATTCAATGATTATATTTAGCCTGCCAGTGTGCATGCATTTTATCAGTACTCTATCTTCACTAACTAATAGGCAAGGAAGGACTAAAGGAAAAAGGAACTAAAAGTGGTTTTCTCCTTCATTTTCTTCTGTCTTCATTGTCCACTAATTATCTACTGTAGACAAGTAACATCTGAGTAAGAAATGATATGATGGGTTCCTGGGTTCACATGTCTTAGGTAAAATTATTAAAAACATTAAGACCGGGAGAGCAGAGCATTAAGCCAAGGGAGGGGCCCTTCTGAGTGAGTGGCCCTTTCTGACTTAAATTGTTTGCCCAAGAAGCATGCCGGGCCACCACTGCATTGGGAGAAGAAACTACACAACTACCAACAGAAGGGGAAGGCTGAGTGAGCCTCAAGACCAAGGTGGAGTCTGGGAACCAACAATTCCAAATGCAGGAGAAACAAGGGAACTTATACAGTAACATTCTGGAAAATAATTTACTCCGGAGGATGAAAATAATAGTAAAACATTTTAAAATGTGTTTGAAATAATTGTTAAAAAAGCTCTAAAAATAAGAGAAATTATTTCTGTGGGGAAGCAGAAATAAGAATTGCAAAATGAACAGCAAAGCAGCAAAACAAGAATTGTTGGGTACGAAAACAAGCAATTGGAAATCATAAAAGTGCAAAATAAAATAATTTTGAAAAATGTAGCTGTGACATGAAATAACAGTAGAGTAGGAATAATTTAAGCATAAATCCGTGCTTAGGATTCTAAAACTGAGAAAAAGTAAATTGAAGTATTATATATATATATTCACACATAAGTACGTGTATTTCAGGCATGTATTATATATATAATCTCCAAAATATTAACAGAATTTAGTTGTTTCAGAGTGATTTAGACTGGTATTATTCTTGAGATAGTGTATAAATATGCTGTTTCCGTTTAAACCTTTGACAGTTTCAATTGATAATGACACTGAGTCCCAGTCTTTGTGTAAAGAAAGAAATTGCCTAGTAAAACTATTAAGAAATAATTTCATTAAAAACACATAATATAATTATTTAAGGTCTCATTTATTATGAATAAAGGAAAAATACTTGGAATAACAAGTGCTTATTTTAGATTCAACTTGTTACACGAGAGTAGATTTACTTAATAATTCCCATCATAATCCACCTTAATTATGTGGTTCTCCAAAGGAAATCCCATTGTGAGAAATGTGTCTCCATATATTTAATTCTCAGGAGGAAGTAAAACATTTCCTCTCATTAACTGCTTTCACTAGCAAAATAATTCCCATAGTGATGCACAACCAGCAAATCTCTTCATCTTGTTTAGAGTGTGACGCCTTTTGTCTGGATGAATAAACCAGTAATGAGGATGTATATTGTCCTATAGGTTTATAGGACATCTGTATGTTTTATAAGGCCATCTTTTCCTCTCCATTATCTTACCATCTGGAAGCTAAATGAATGTAGCTCTGTGGGGGCTACATCGGGTTCCAAATTTTTAAAATAATATCCAGAATTTTAGAAAACAACCAATAAGGACACAAGATGATAGATGGCCTATTATTTGTAGAGCTCTCTGAACTCTCTTTCTAGTCTTTGCCCAGGAGACTCCATGACCTATAGCCAGAGGCTGTGGTCCACAGAAGGCAGCACCATACAAAACTGTGATGTGATTTTTTTTGGATGGAATATGGCTTTTAACCCGATTGGCCATATCATAAATTCGTGTTGCCACCTCAGTTCAAAAGACAATCTGTCCATCTCATTGTCTCCATAGAATTACTGCTTTGAGAGCCCAGGATAATGATACAGAAACTCCATTTTGGGTTTCATATTTCTTTTTCATTTTTTTTTCACATATTGGGTCAGAGACTCTGGCTTTACACGAACTTGTATCTATTAGCACTTATGATCTATAAATTCTAGTTTTTTATGTGTATGCTATCACATTATTTCACTTTGTCAACATTTGGAAAGGTTTATTTTCACAACATCTGATGACACCTATTTCTTGCTTCAAAGTAAAATAGAAGAAAAATATGATGAATGCTCATGTACTCACCATCCAGATTAAGAATAAAATGAATCAAATATGCTTGAAGTCTTCTATGTACTTCACTGATATAAATGGAAGGTTTTGCATTTTTTTTTCTGCTTTGACATTTGTAGAAATGGATTGTTCCTGTACTGTTAGCATAGCTTACCATACTGGTCTTAAGATGATTTCTCAGTTCCCAGCATCATATAGAGGCCAAAATCAGGAAAGGGAATTTTCTCCTCTCAGGTCTTTCTATAAATGAAGGAATTTCCTAGAATGTCTCTTTCTCATATATATTTCTCACATTGTCTTAGCCAGAGCCCATTCATAAAGCAATCACTAACAAGATGGGTTTGTATATATTAGAAAAGCGTCCGACTTTGTTTTGCCTTCTCAGCTTGTATTGTAAGGCCTACAATGTTTGTTTCTTTAATTGCTTGATTGCACAAGGAAAACACAAATACTAGTATAATCTACGATGTCCCTGGGAGGCAGATTTCACACAAGCTGTATACCAGCAGGGTTTTTTAAGTAGTTTATAAGCCAATATTCTAGTATATGTATTTTTTTTTATATTTTAGGTAGAACTTCTCACAGAGCTCTAATTTCATACTTCATTTCATGCTTTTCTATTGCTTTCCTTATGCTTATACCAAGGAACTACTGCTCTGTGCATAGGTGAATGTAAGGATCACAGGCCAGATGCTGAGCATTATTTAAAGGCGTTCTCTTGTGTGAGAACACACAGATATTAGGGATGAGAATAGAGGCAGAGAATCTACTCAATGAAGAGGAATGATTTTTACATGAATAAAATCAATGAGTTATTAAAATCAAAATAATCTAATTCATTGGAATTGCTAAATGTTAAAAGAATACATCTGTGCTCAGATCATATAATCAAAAACAAAATAAAATTGTACTCTGAAAAATCTAAGAAAGTAGTAAAATAAATATAGTTTCTCAACTGAATGGATAAAAAATATAACTCATTATAAGTGTTCTTCATTAATTATCTTGCTTAAAATTTCATCATGTTAAGAATATGAAGGATATTTTATGGAGCATGTCATAATTTATATAATCATTTGATTTTCTATTCAGTTCAATATTAATATGTTAGTTGAATACTGGTAGCATTGCATCTGTTGTGGTAGATATATATTTTGCTCTGTCTGTGTAGATGAACATTTGCCAAAAACTTTTATAGGTATAGACATCTAGCAGGTATCCTTGATATCTCTTTTTCCTTTACCTCCTGGCATCTTATCAATCCCAAATATGATAAGGATAGTTCTTCCTCATTAATATTCCTCAAGTTCACTTATTTATTTTTATTTTCATTTATAATACCCTTTTATAATCCACAATTATTTCTCATCAGAACTACTGGAAGTCTGCAAACTGATTGTAAATGTTGTGAAAAATGACCCTGCCAGCAAATGGGCTCTGATGGGGGAACTTAAAATTTAATACAAACCACAAATTATAAAACACTAGAGGCCCGGTGCATGAATTCATGGATGGGTAGGGTCCCTCAGCTTGGCTGGCAATTCGGGCCAATTGTGGCTGTCTCATGTAGTCCTGGTCAGGGCCAATCAGGGCCATTGGAGCCAGGCAGCCAGGGGAGGGACTGCAGAAGGTTGACCGGTCATTCAGTCATTCAGTCACTTAGGCTTTTATATATAAAAAAGGTCTGGTGCACAAAAATTGTGCACTGGGGTTGGGGGAGTCCCTCAGCCTGGACCACACCCTCTCTCAGTCTGGGACCCTTTGGGGATCAGCCCCAAGCTGGCAGGAAGACATCCCTTTTGCAGTCTGGGGTTCTCACAGTCTGGGACCCCTTGCTCCTTCCTGACCACCTGCAGTGGAGGTAGAAGAAGCTCCCGCCACCTCCACTGTGCTAGCCTGTCATAAGCCTGGCTTCTGGCTGAATGGTGCTTCCCCTTTTGGAGCGCTCTGACCTCCAAGAGACAACTCTTGCATTGAGTGTCTGCTCCCTGGTGGTCAGTGTGTGTGATAGCAACCAGTTGTTCCACTGTTGAGTCGATTTGAATATTAGGGTTTTATTATATAGGATAGATTACTGAGTCACACAGTAGATCAACTTTACAAACCAGAACATGCAAGACACATAAAGTAAAAAACCTCTTTTTAATTCATATGATTACAGATAAGACCTCAGCCAAAACAACCTCACAATAACTTAGCATAAGATCTTGTTCTTAAGTGAAGTTTACTTTCTTAACTCTCCCCTTTAGAGAAGCTTGTGGTTCTACTGTACTTATTTATTTTGCTAAAAAAGCTAATTAAACTACCTTGCTTCCAATTGGTCCTTGGTAGTCTTTCTTCAGTAGGTTTGAACAAGTAGAGATACAATAAAATTTGACAAGATGCTCTGTGGACCAGAAACCTTGGTAATAATTTACACACCTGAAAGTAATTGAATTTCTATTTCTTGAGGCCATTGTGATCATGACTCCAAGTGACTATGATGGACTGAACTATAAATATGAATTAAGGCAATAAAAACAATTGAACATTTGACCAATGCCAAACTCTCTCCTAGGGACTTTGTATGGTATGATATAATTTATCTCTAGCAATGACATTAAGGGCAGATACTACAATTAACCATGTTTAACAGAAAAAGGAAACTGAGGCATATAGAATTAAGTGACTTGCTCAAGATAAAAAATTATCCTGTCTTTTATTCTTTGGGGAAACAACAATTCATAACACTATGAGTGTGGTATTTACAGCCTAGAGATCTGGCACTACATCATGCTTCCGCTCTTGGCACAATAACTGTTATTGATCAGAGCATCCTGTACATGGCAGAGAAACAGCAACTAAAATCAGCTTATAGCTCTTACCTTTAAAAAGAAACAAAAATAACCATCTTTCTACTCTAAAAACATTCTGAGACAATGGAAGTTGGAAGAGTAACAGATGGTCAGACACACAGACACATAGGTGGATGCATTAATAATCAAAAGTCATTTTTTTCTCGTTTGGTCTCTGTATATCTATATAATACATCTAAGTGCCTAAGCAAGTATTTTAATAAATCCTTATTGGAAAGCACCAAGTACTTGGAAGTCCTATATAATAAAAGGCTAATATGCAAGTCAACCCAATGGTGGAATGACTGGTCACTATGATGTGCACTGACCACCAGGGGACAGACACTAAGCACAGGAGTTGCCTCCTGATGGTCAGTGCATTCCCACAAGGGGAGTGCCACTCAGCCAGAAATCAGGCTTGCCAGTGGGCTCACGGCTGGTGAGCGCAGCAGTGGTGGTGGGAGCCTCTCCTGCCTCCGCAGCAGCACTAAGGGGGTCATCCTCCTGCCAGCTTAGGCCTGTGCCCTCTCACTGAAGGACCCCCCCCCCTCAGTGCACGAATGTCATGCACCAGGCTTCTAGGGGTAAATAATTACTAACCTCTAATTCTCAACCAATGAAGATTCACATGGAGGTTCTTTACCTTGAAAGTAAGGTACAAAGTCTAATTTGATTTCTTATTTCCTGTGTTCCCTCTCTTTTTCATTCTCTCCAATTGCCTTTAAAATAAAACTTTTATTTTTTCTCTCATGTGCGCCTTTCCATCAATTTCTGCTATATTTTACATTTTACCAAAGAGTAGCATGGAAAATTGAATTTCATTATTCCTAAGTAGTTATGTTAGATTTCATTTGTGTGTCTTGAAATATTTTCAGTGACTATTATTGAATTTAGATATATAACATATTATATCTTTAGTCAAAATCAATGTGAAAACAGAGCAATGAAATGTTAATAATTAGCTTATCCTTTGCAGAACATGTCTGTGCCTATGCAGTAGGCATGGGAATCCAGGTGCATATTTTCCTTTATTTGGTCTTAATAAAAATTGTCAATAGATTGAGGAGTATGAAATTAACAAATGAGTATGAACTGAACTCAGACTGGAAAAATATATAAAGAGAATGTGACCTCTTCTCCTGGTTTCGGGCTCTAAATCCTTTATAGATTCAAGGCTATTGCTTGGGGACTATGTCTGCCCATTGCAGAGAGCTAATTTATTTCCCCACCCCCAAATGGCTTTCATTTTCCGTTGTGCATCATCAGCACAATTTTAAAGTTCTGGTGGTAAATTTTATAGTGGCAATGTGCAGAGTTTAATTTAATTTTGAGTTCCCAGGCTGACTAGAAATGCTAGTGGGGGTTTTATTATTATTTTAGCTTCAAAAATGCATTACTATTTGAAAATAGAAAATATCCAAAACATCAACTTATTTTAGGGGAATAGAGTTGGAGAAGGAGTAGAAAAGGAAGTAGAAAATAGTAATTCAAAGTAATTTGGTATTTTCATTTCTGAAGCACAGAGTGTCTACAGATGTTTTGAATAACTAGTGAGGTAACATTTAGGTATTAAGTCTCAATACTTTATAAATAAATCAGACCAAGTTATTTTGTTTAACTTTTTCCTTTGTTCTTTTCCTAAATAACCTTTATTTTGCATTCCAAGGTTTGGGGAATTTTATTTTTTACTTGATTTTTTACATCCTAAAATTATTAGGACACAAAATAAACAACAACCTAAGAACCATTCTTAAAATGTAAAGTATTTTTTTCTCTGTATAATGAAAAATATGTATTGTGTTCTCATTTATACCAACTTTATACTAGCATATCTCATACACCATATCTTTGGTGTTGTGCTGTATAATTTTTATGGTTTTGGTGTATAAAGAAAGATAGGCAGTGAGGTGTCACAGCAGAGTTAATTTTGCAGCACTCCTATCTGTTTCTGATAATGTTATCAATAAGTCCTCAATCCAGAAAGACTGGATATTAATGTCTTTGCAAGAAGATTAGCATAATAAAAAACAACAACCTGGATCCTCATATAAAACAGAAGGCTAAGTATATTTCTTGAGGAGCAGTGCATTTGACATCTATATACATTCTCTCTATTTTGAATCTTTACCCCTTACTCCTATTGAATTTTAGATCCTTAAGTCATAACTTAGCCATAAGTGATCACAAGATATTATTTTGCGCAAAACACTTTATCATGTGAAAATTCTGAATAATGATGACTGATAAGCAATGAGACAATATCTTGAAATATTTAATTTTGCATCATTTTCCAAACTTCATTTTATTTCTTACTTTAGCCTCAGTCTTCAAGAGGCATCCGTAAAATTTTAGCTTATGACAATTTCTAGTCTTTACTTCTAAAGGTGGCATTATAAACCCACATAACAATACTTTTCTAAACTAAAGTGACTTACAAACCAGAGTGTGTTAATAAGACCTGTGGCACAGAGTGTACACTGTGTAATAGGTGTGAACAACAGGAAAGAGAGAAACAGACTCTCTCTCTCCTGAGGAGTCTCAGATGCGGTGATTTGGTTTATGAGTTGGATATGAAATGATTATCCTGGGGGAAGACAATGGGCTGACTCATTTGCAGCACATGGTTCCAGGGAATTGGTACAACTAGAAGCATATATCATAGTTCTAAATATTGAAAAGTTATATGTCAAGCAAACTAACTTAAAAATATATGCTCTGCCCTAACCGGTTTTGCTCAGTGGATAGAGCATCGGCTTGCGGACTGAAGGGTCCCAGGTTCGATTCTGGTCAAGAGCATGTACCTTGGTTGCAGGCACATCCCCAGTAGGAGGTGTGCAAGAGGCAGCTGATCAATGTTTCTCTCCCATTGATGTTTCTAAGTCTCTATTCCCGCCCCCCCCCCCCCTTTCTCTCTGTAAAAAATAAATAAAATACATTAAAAATATATATATATATATTCTAACCTATTATCTTTACGAATCTACTTTTCAACCACCTTGGTATCCAGGTTCGCATTAATAATTCTTAGACATCTCAGTGTTTTCCTTTGAAATGGAAATATTGGGCTGACCAGAGCTCACCATTCAGCCTGCAGGCAGTCCAGCTTCCATTCTCGCTCTGCCTTTGTTCTACACTGTGGTAGCCCAGTGCAGGTGGACACGCAAGCCTCTGCTTGGTCTCCAAAGATGTGCCCTTGATTGGAATTGAACCTGGGACACTTCTGTCCATCAGCCAATGCTTTATCCACTGAGCCAAACCAACTAGGGAAGTCTTCAAGGAGATTTTAACCTCGAGGATTTTCTTCCTTCCTTCCTTCCTTCCTTCCTTCCTTCCTTCCTTCCTTCCTTCCTTCCTTCCTTCCTTCCTTTCCTTGTTTCTTTTTTTCTTTTTCTTTCACCATGTTAAATTTTAGGTATAGAATTACTTTGTGTTAGTAAATATAAATGATGGCAATGTGGGATTATTTTATTCATATCCAGAAAAATATGTGCATATATTTATTTCTAGATAATAAATATGTATTCATAACCTGTATGTTTATAAATACTTATTGAGAAAAAGGGACAGAGAGGTTTATCTACTGTTGCTATGCAGAAAACCATGGGACAAGCCTCATCAAAATGACACATCAATGAAACTCAAAATGTTTGCTTATTTAATAATTAAGATTGAAAGCTTTGAATTTAGAGGCGATTTCAAATAACCATCCACTGTTTAATATCTGCATTGCTTTAACCATGTCACATGCTTTTTCTTATTCTCACCTTCTTCATATGTAACATGCAGTGACCACCTCATGAGGTGGTTGCAGTTTTAGAGAAGATAGGCTTTGTAAAGCAGGTAGCACAGTGTCTGAAGTAGAAAAACTCTGGCAAAGTTACTTAATTAGAATTTTTGTTATTGATTAATATTTTTCCAGGAAGAAGTGCTTCTAACTTGAGACATTGGGCACCTTTGCTCATTTGTGGAAGAAGTTCCAGGGGTATCAGATGACTCATCTTAAATGTCAAGAATACTAATAACCTTTTGATCCATTTCAGTCTCAGGATAAAGTGAAATTTCCTTTCTGATCTTTCATCTCCAGACACAGACTCACACTGAGTGTGAGGGGCTTACTGGGTGAAGTGTGCAGATGGATTGAGCTCAGTAAGAGCTGTCTGTTTTACTGTGGTTGCTACCCATTTCATTGAAGACACTATGGGATGTGAGGGCAATCTGGCTGCGAGAGCTGTCGCCCCATTGATCGCCAGGGTTGATTTGGTTGATTTGGCTGGCTAGGCCGGTGTCCCCCTCCTCCCTCACCGATCCATGTGTGTCCCTCCCGAAGCTGTGCGCTTGGTCGAAGAGGACGACCTTCCTCCCAGAGGAGAGGACCGGTCTTCGGTCAAGGGTATACAAGTAGCTGCGCTCCCCTGCTAGAACCTCCAGACAAGCTCTCAAGGTTCACTGAAGACACTATGTTTGTAAAAAGAGGAAACATCTAGTAGCTGAGTAGTGGTTGGTGCCTTTCAGAACTTTCTCTGTAACAAAACTAATTATATTTACTAGTTTTTCAACCTCTGAATTGCTTACTTTTTTTCCTTACATAATTTCCTAGAAGCTAGATAGGTTTCTCAATTTATGTACCAGAAGTTCCAAACCATTGTATTTAGTCTGCAGGTTCTTTGAAATCTTTAGCTTTCTTCCTACTTGAAATTCCAGATTTGCGTTTTCAAATATTAGAAAAGAATAGCTGCAGTTGTCCTCTGTCAGCCAAGTGTTGAAAATCCATACAGTAGATTGAATTTGCTTTGGGGTATTTGCTAAATTTTTGCTCACATTTTTGTTCAAGCATATCCTGTATCTTATCCCTGACTGAGTCTGTTGTCAGCTAGGCATTCAGTGAGTCACATAATGCTGCCATATTTCAGTTTCCATTGTAATGTCTGGATACTGAAGTAATGCATCTTTAATGTTGACAGAAGAAAAATAGAAGGCAATGGCTAATGGGAGGCGACTCCTTCTAACACCCTTCAAATTATCTTGTGTGAGCAATAAAGATGTCTAATTACTCATGCGGTAAGCTCTTCCATGCATATTAGTTGTTATGTTATAACCATGTAGATGCTGTACTAAATAGCAGAGGAGATAAAGTAGAATATGAATACCAGTACATATAGGCATGCCTTTGTGCAGATTATTTAATGGTCCCTGGACTCAGTTTTGTTATCTGAAAAATGGGGATAAAAATTCTTCTATAATACTGTTGTAAGGATTTAGTCAGAAATATATATATGATGTATCACAGTATCTGCAATACTATATCAAGTACTCAAAATGGGATTATATAGCAGGATCTTAAAATCATCTTTTAAAAAAAATATTTTTATTGATTTCAGAGAGAAAAGGAGAGGAAGTGAAAGATAGAAATATTAATGATGAGAGGGAATCATTGATTGCCTGCCTACTTGCATACCCCACAATGGGGATCGAGCCCGAAACCTGGACATGTACCCTGGCTGGGAATTGAATCCTGAGCTCCTGGTTTATGGGTCGATACTCAACTATTGAGCACACTGGCCAGGCATAATCATAATGCTTAATGAGAAAATGATTGACCAAAGAGTTTGGGTGACTTGCCTAAGTTATATTTTTAATTTATTGAAAAATCTAGGCTGGAATTTATGTATTCTCATTTCCAGAACAATAATAATTTATGGAAGAAAAGAAATTCTGAAAATGAATTAAAAAGGTGTAATGTATTCTAGTTCTACAGAAGAATTTTAATAATATTGTTAAAAATAATGTTTAAGCCCTGGCTGGTGTGACTCAATTGGTTTAAGCATCATCTGTGCACTAAAGGGTCATGGGTTCAATTCTCCATCAGGGCACATATCCGAGTTGAGGGTTTGATCCCATGTCAGGGTGTGTACAGGCTGCAACTGATAGATGTTTCTCTCTCATATTGATGTTTTCATTTCTCTTTCTTTCCTTCCCCTCTCTCTCTGAAATCAGCAGAAACATGTCCTCGGTGAGGATTAAAAGATAAAAATAATAATAATGTTCAAAAAAAGATGTTAATTCAATTGATATATTGAAGATCAGATTGAGAAATGTATTACTAATTTTTATGCTGTCAATATCCAATGTGTTCCCTCTCCTACAGATATAATCCTATCTAATAAAAGAGTAATATGCAGATTTGACCATTACTCCAACATACAAGATGGCTGCCCTCATGTAGACACAAGATGGCCACCACAAGATGGCCAGCAGGGGAGGGTAGTTGGGAGGGACCAGGCCTGCAAGGGAGGGCAGTTGGGGCAATCAAGCCTGCAGGGGAGGGGAGAGCAATTAGGGGTGACCAGGCTTCCAGGGAAGGGCATTTAGGGGTAACCAGGCCTTTAGGGGAGGGTAATTAGGGGTGACGGGGCCTATAGGGGAGGGCAGTTAGGGGTTACCAGGTCTGCAGGGGAGACTAGTTGGGGAGGACCAGGCCTCCAGGGGAGGACAATTAGGGGTGACCAGGTCTGCAGGGGAGGGCAGTTAGGGGTGACCAGGCCTTTAGGGGAGAGCAGTTTAGGGTAACCAGGCCTCCAAGGGAGGGCAGTTAGGGGAGACCAGGCCTGCAGAGAGGGCAGTTAGGGATAACCAGGCCTGCAGGGAAGGGTAATTAGGGGTGACCAGGTACACAGGGGAGGGCAATTAGGGGCAAACAGGCTGCAAGGGGAGTGGTTAGAGGGTGATCACGCTGGCAGGCAGAAGCAGTTAGGGGCAATCAGGAAGGCAGTCAGTCGAGCAGTTGGGAGCCAGCAGTCTTGGATTGTGAGAGGGGTGTCTTACTGCCCGTTTAGGCCCGATCCTACCTACCGGGATCAGACCTAAATAGGCAGTCGGACATTCCTTGAGGAGTCCCAGATTGGAGAGGGTGGAGGCTATGTTTAGAGACACACACCCCTGTGCAGGAATATCATACACTGAGCCTCTAGTTAATAATAATTATGTAATTACCTCTACCTTTTGATATAAAATTTTCTCTGATGCTCTAGATTTTTTAATTTATATTAACAGTGCTTAAAAACTCATATGGAAAATAAATAGTAAATACAGGTGGAAATGATTTGCAGGGAATATATTTGCCCCTAAATAGCATAGGTGTTAGCAAAAACCATATATAATTTTTGATTCCCTAAAAACTTAACTACTAATAGCCCACTGTTGACCAGAATCCTTACAGATAACAAATAGTTGATCAACACATATTTTATATATTTGTTATACTATACTATACTCTTATAGTAAAGTAAGCCAGAGAAGAGAAAATGTTACTAAGAAAATAACTTATAGTATATAAAGAAAGAGAAAATACATTTACAGTATTTATTGAAAATATCCACATCTGAGTGGACCCGTGCAGTTCAAACCCATGTTGTTCGAGGGTCATTTGCAAATAGAAAACCTTTAACACTAGGATAAGCTTCTTTCTCATATGCTGTGCCTGCTTGTTTTATAGTTGGTGGAATTTTTGTTTGTTCGTTTTGTTTTATTTTATTTTAATTTTTGGTTGGACCACATCCCAAATTGTAAATAGGCAAGCTTCGGGGGATTTCCTGTTTCTCCCCCTGACATTGCTTTTCCTTCCTTGTTTAGTGCACACCTTGCTTCCCAACCTTGCTATGTTTTAGTTTCTTTGTCTGCTTATTAGTTTTGCTTATAAACACTATTTTAAGACTGAGAATATGCATCCTTAATGATGATTTCAAAGCATCCTATTTATAGTTTCTCTTTGGAATGTGCATATTTTACAAACTTGATACCATAAAAGATATCCTTTAGTTTTTTAAAGGCTCCTTAGCTAAGGAACCAGAAATAATTAAGAGTGCAATGTTATCTGAAAAGTCTTCCCTGAGGCCAAATTTAGCTCATTTCCTACCTTGTTATCTTTGTACTCTACTTTGTGAGACTGCCTCAGCAACCACTTCTATCAACTTCATCATCATCGCCACCATTATCATTTTAAAAAATATCATGTCATCTTTTGACAAAAACATTTAATTTTTAAATCACTATTTTCTTGTTTTTCATTTGTTATTAAGCTTATTGAGGGGACTGACTTCTGTATCTCATGTTAGACCCATGTGGAATTCTGTAACTGTCTTCTATATTTCCTAAATTTTATATTTATTTTACATTTCCTTCCTCCCCAGTTTGAGTTAGACATTTAAAAAAAGTTGCATCCTATATACCTTTCTAAATATTCTGTTTTTTTTCCCTATAAATTTTAAAAGGTTGCTTTCCAATAAAAATAACTTCTTTACTTTTTTTTTTTTTTACTTTTTAAAAATAGCATTCTGGGTTTGCTTTAGGGAAACAGTATATTCTTGAATCTTTCTAACCACAGATTTGAATTTAAAAAGTGCTTAAAATGTTTTTCCATTTGTAAATAATGAGAGTCAGCGAAGAAATATGAAACTAGAATAATCGCACAGCATCCTGTAAGTCAAGTGAGTTAGGTGATTAATTTGAGGAAGGAGGTTTGAGTAGACAGTGAAGTTGTGAAATAGCTCTGGAATAGAATAAATGAGGCAATAGAATAAGAACACATGACAGGATTGATGAGAAGCAAAAAGACTTGGCTAAGATGGATGATTATCCACTGCAAATGTTATCAGCCCAAAGCTTAACTTTTCTGGGAAATAGAGTTTGCTGTAACATTCTTTTTTGTCTATATCTAACAGTCTGAAGGATGTAATAGACTAAGAAAAGAAGGTTGTATAGTTCTATCCAAATATTTTTTAATACTTACCCAGAGATTCATCGAGTCCTTTTTACCAGGCAAAGCAAATTTCAGGAAACAAAAAGAATGCAAGTTATTTCTGTACTGATGCATTTTAAAAATTATTTTGCTTTGTGCAGATATTTAAAATTCCAACTGTGACTATGTTACAAATGTCCAGTGTGATATTTTCAAACTCAGTGCTATATGCCATTTTTATGAACTATATTTTTTTTAAAAGGAGACATATATACTACTATTTGTAATACTTTAAACAATAAAGTAAAATTTAAAAAATAAGATTTCTAGTATTAATTGAATATTCCCATGCAATTTATTGCATTCTTTAAAAATATATTTTATTGATTTTTTTTACAGAGAGGAAGGGAGAGGGAGAGAGAGTTAGAAACAATCAATGAGAGAGAAACATTGATGAGCTGCCTCTTGCACACCCCCTACTGGGGATGTGCCCGCAACCAAGGCACACGCCCTTGACCAGAATCGAACCCGGGACCTTTCAGTCCACAGGCTGTTGCTCTATCCACTGAGCCAAATGGGCTTTGGCTTCCCAGGTACTTGAGGTGATAGCCTTATAAATCATCTAGAGAGATCGGTGTCAGTTAGCTTCTATTAAGATGGCAATGCATAATACGCACTCTGACTCAGTGACTTGAAATAATGAGCCTTTGTTTGGCTCAGGGTCTGGGGCTTAGTGATTTAGTTAGGCTTCCCCGGGTGGCTTTTCTGTTTCCACGTGTATCACTGCGTAGTTGGCTGGTTGTCAGCTGGAACAAGAGGAGGACAGACTTCCTGTATCTCATCTCCTGATCAAGTCGCCTAAGCATGATCTTATAACATCGTCAGGGAGAAAGCTCTGCCAAGCCCAACTGGACAAGACCTTTCCAACCTCTGCTTCATCGCACTTGCTAACATTCCATTGGCCACGGGAAGGCATATGGCTAAACTCAGAACTGAAGAGCAGGGAATATATACCACCCTTGTTAGGAGGAACTGTGAAGTCACAGAGCAAAGCGTGTAAATACAGCGAGGGACCTTACTGCAATTTGTCTATAGTGTGCACTTACCTTTTGTTGGGTGCATATGTATGAATTACACTCTCAACCAAATATTTCGACTTCCGCTTTCTAGCTGGGAATATGTTTTGTGTGATCCTTTGAGCTTTCTGGATGTATATCTGGGTGTGTGCATGCTTGCATGGGTGTGTGCATGCACGTTTAGGATCTGTATTAATGAGGCGTGTATGGCAAGCTGTGTGAAATGCCAGGGAAAATTTCAGGAAGCTTTTAGGATAAGAGTGTAAAAGAACAAACACTTGGGAGGAGAGTGATTAGAGCACAGCGTGGGCTCTGTCTGGTGATTAGTAGATTGGTGACCCTATAAGAATTTTGCAGCGCATTAAGTATGTTGACTTCATTTTTTTTGCTTTAAGTTGTATGCATTTTAAGTTGCATACATTTTTTGGGATGAAACACCCAGGTCTTGCAATATCAGGCTCTGGAGACAATGCTGTCCACGAATCAATCGCATCCTTTCTCAGTTTCTTTGTTTGTGTTAGTTTCCATAACAAATGACCGGGGCTCATTAACCTACGATTCAGGGTTCCTGAGGTTCTCTCTGAACCGTAGGAACAGTTGGGTGATGTGTATACATTCTAAGTGAATTTTTTCAGGCATTTATGGAGGAAGATCCTCACATCTCATTGCCCTTCTCACACTTAGCCCTAGAAGGAGATCTGCTGTGCCTGGTGGCTCAGGAGGTCTATCGCAGACCCGGAACCTGAAAGGAGAGCTTTGACATTGCTGATTAGAGAAGTCAGGATGAGATACTGTGTGGGAGTGGCATTGGTGTGTATGCTTTCCCCAGGCCCAGGATGCTTCCGTTGTGCATGGAATTCCAAGGGTAGTCTAGACATGCTCTGCTCTGGGTTTTTCGGTATATCTTTTCATTCTGTGTCAAAATGTTTTACCTAGGGTTTTTGATGTGTGTGTTTTTTTCCCTTCCCCCTCGACCTGCCTTGCTGTCCTATCTAATTGTTGAAGTCTGAAAGCTGAGTGAAAGTTTATGTTAAGTGGTCCAATAATGCCTTTCATTCTATGTGGTTTCCCCATCCTAGGGCTACATCAATCCTGGACAGATTGAGGCCTCTGGTATTTAAGAATCCGGCTATTCTTTTTTTCATCTATACGTTAAAAATGTTAATTGGTACTCACTGGAGTCAAGACTTATAGTTTTATGACCAAGTAAATCAAGCACCATTAGTAAATATGTGATAAAATGATATAATACTATGCTAACTTGAGTGTATCAGCATAACAAATTAAAAATGGCCAAAAGTAGCTTCCATGAAAAAATAAGATATTTCAAACCATCACAGACAAGCTTGTTAAAGTCACTGGTAATGTTCTTTTCACTGTTAGTTTTGCTATAAATGTTAAAGTTTTGAGAGAAACATTGCAGGACAGAGCTTTGATGTATGATATCTCTTAGATTCACCCATAATCCTACTAACTATGAAATGGGAACAGAAAACTTTCCATGACATTTTCCTATGGGACATATTCTTTTTCATATTTCATAAATGTCTAATTATATATGTGATTCTAAATTCTTTATATCAAATTATTTGCCTTGATGGCCAAATTTACTGCCATTATAAATGGTTACAGTTTCTATAGTAAATATTCTACTTTGTTTTAATGTCAGTAGCTTAAAATATTTTTTCCATTTATAGGGTATTAAATATTTTTATTTTTGTGCTCTCAAAGTCCCAACTAGAATGTGAAGCTTACATATCTCATATAAGAGAATTTGATAGCAAGTCAATATAAAGTGTAATAAAAAAATTCAAAACTGTAGATGCGCTTATATTTCAATATATACAACATAGTGTATTTCAATTTTTTTATTTTAATCAAATTTACATATCTGTGTGGTTTAAAGTGTCACATGGTTCCTCTGCTTTTTTCTCAGCCCATTTCCTGATGTACAGATGCAATCACTTTCAACTATATTAGCCAATTCTTTAAGATCTCTCCATCTCTCTAAATAACATGCTTATGTTGCTATTTCCTGCTATTTTTATTAATAGACTTTCTCTATTGGCTTCCCACTGTGGAAGATGAGAATTTAGCTTCCCTTCGTCATCCGGCCCCTGTCACACACATGCACACTTTTGAGCTCCCTTCCTCTTGAAATACTAGATCATAATTTTGAATAAATGAATATTCATGTTTATCATATTAGCACTAAATTAAAGCATTCAGAGCTCAGCCATGGACTATACAGAGGTGGCTTTATCTTTCCTTTTTTTTATTTTCTTGTGTGATGGCCTATTTTCATTTCTTTAGGATTTTTTTTTTGTACCTAGCACTAATTCAGGGTTTCCCAGATGTACAATGCATATCTTAACAGTTGCAGAAATTTTTTGTATTCTAAAAATGTTATCTTCTCCAAGAAATCTCTCCCAGAGCTTGCTAACCAAATCCCACCAACTAGAAGAGAGGTTTCTGCCTTCTAATTCCAAAATTATCGAAGTGTTCTCTATTGGGAACCCCTAGAAGCTTGCTTGTTATGTACTCCCTGCAGTTGGGGGCCCTGTGTATGGTGCCTGACTCACACCAGAGAAATAAAAAACAGCTTGTGCCAGAGGACTTTTGGGACACTAACTCCCACCCAACAATGTCAGGGCAAGGAATGCATGTCATATATTCTGACCAGATTTGGGTTCTGTAGAAAACAGGAAGCTAAGTCATTATTTTCCCAAGGGGGTATTAGAATTCAAGTCTAAGCTATCACGACTTGTACTTTATGATATGAAAGGTGTTAGGAGAAGGTTTTCTATTTTTTTTATTTTAATTTTAAATCACCCTTTACTTCGCCGATTTGTTTTATAAAGAAAAAAAAAACAAACACAAGAAACAGGTCTGAGAGAGATTCCACGCCTTTCACTGCCTACTTTTGAGGCTTTCTAACAATTGGCAGGTCTGCTCCCCCATTCTGGAAAGTAAATCTACCCCTTCAGGACAGTTTGAATCTTCTTTAGTCAAAAGAAGGCTGACTGGGCCTTTTGCTCCCCATCTCATCTCTGTATTTCCACTATACACAGCAAGGAGAAGATTGGAGGCAGTCGCTGACTGTGTGAGGTTGTACTGTGCAAGCACAACTGAATGCCATTTTATCTCCAAAGGTCATATTTAGTTTGCTTACTGGGATTAGTCCTTTGCCCTATCGTCTTTTAAGCTCCACCGCCCTCCCAGAAGGCCACTTCAGTAAGATCTTTAAAAATGTTGTGCTGCCTGAGTTTGTCCTCTGATTTTCTAATCTTTACTTTCTCAGTCTCCAAGCCTGTCTTCAGCTCTGCTTAGGAGATGAGTCGCTTATAGTTATCTTCTGACACTTCAATCTATTGTTTTACTTATGTGTTATAATTAAATTACAACAACAATTTATATAATCTAAATGTACTCTTGATCTGATTCAAATTCTATCAAAAGAAATATTTTAGAAACTTCTGTTTGAAGGGTCTTGATTTCAGAGGATTATTACATGGCATTGGTAATTCTTGTTTTCATAGTGGTACTGGCTCTATGGAAGAGAATGTCCGTGTTGTAGGAAATAAACACTGAGTGTTCAGGACTAATGGGGCAACACGTCTTCAATTCACCCTGAAATGATTCTGGAAAAATAGTTCTTTTATTCTGTTCTTACTCTATTTCAGTGCATTTGAAGTTATTTCAGAGAAAGGCACACAGCAAAAAGTTTTCACATATTAGTAAATGATGGTTCAAAAGGAGCTGGGATCTCAAGTAAAAAATTTATTTTTGTGAGTTTTTGTTCTAACAATGAAATTGCCATAGGGTGGAAAGAAAAAGCACTCATAGCACAGCATGCTGGGAACTGGTTTCTCAGGCACCATTTGACTTAGTGTGTGTGTGTGTGTGTGTGTGTGTGTGTGTGTGTTTAAAGTAGAGAAGGTAAACTTTTATCACAGTCAGTGAGTTATGAAAGTTGGAGTTTCTCACCATTTATTTTCTAATGCTTTGGATTTTCTATTTGAAAATGTAAGGGAAGGCTCAGCCTACCCTTGTGCCTAGCACAGAGTAGAAACAAATAAATGTTTGTTGAATAAATGAGTATTATATGCAGTCCTTAGCACAGTATCTGTGCTCCTGAAATACTAAATAATGGTAGATGTTACTCTTATTATTTTTAAGAGTTAAAGAAAATGTAGTGTTTATAAACCAATAGACTATTACTTAGCATAAAAGTAAGGAAATTATGTCATTTATAAGAATATGGATGAAAATGGAGGGCACTATTTGAAGTGAAATAGGCCAGAAGAGACAAATACTGTGTGGTGTTACCTGTATGTTAAATCTAAAATATTTATTTGTATTCATAGAAACAGAGAGTAGAATGGTGACTTCCAGGGTCTGGGGGTTGGAGAAAATTGGGAGAAGTTGGTCAAATGGTACAAAGTTATAAGATGAATAAGAACTAATGGTTACTATAGTTAACAATACTGTATTATATACTTGACATTTACTAAGTGAGTAGAATTTAATTGTCCTTATCACACTGAACTGAATTATAATATTAATGCTGAGTAATTCACACTGGCAATTGACTTTGCTCCCTCTTCACTTGGACAGATCATGTAAAAGGTTTTTTTTTTTGTTTTTTTTTTTCAAAAGACCTGGTTGGGGTTGATTGGAATTTCAAGGACAGAATTACCCACCTGGATTGTTAGAACTAGAAGGAAATATAGTTTTGAGAAATGCAGTCCACTTAATGAACTTTCTTCCGGTACCTCGTGAGATACTTTATTAAAGGCATTTTTATCCTATATAATAAAACCCTAATATGCAAATTGCCTTAATGGTGGAATGATCAGTCATTATGATGTGCATTGACCACTAGGGGTCAGATGCTCAATGCAGGAGCTGCCCCCTGGTGGTCAGTGAGCTCACACGGGGAGCACTGCCCCGCCAGATGCCAGGGCCATGGCTGGCAAGTGTAGTGCGGACATCCCTTGAGGGGTCCTGGACTGTGAGAGGGTGCAGACCAGGCTGAGGGACCCCCCACCCCCAGTGCATGAATTTCATGTACCGGGCCTCTAGTTTTACTATAAAATATTCATTTAGTTGAAAGTGTAGCTCACTTTTCAAGTTTTCAGTTATACATATGAAAATCAGCTAATCTCAAAATGTTCCATATTTTTATATTTGCCTTTTTGTTTTTTCTTGAAGCTATGCAAATTATAAAAAACATCTAAATCCAGAATCTTATAATATAACAAAGCAGAAGTCCAGCTATTGTGAGTGATTTTCTCCTCTGATGACCTTGTTTGTATCTAATTTTTTCCTATATTTTAATGTCTCTTCTCAATTCATACTGATATTGAATGAATAAATAGAAAGCTATGTAAATATCTTTTTTTTCATAAGAGATACTTAATTTTTTTTGAAATCCCTGAATTTTGCTGAGGCAATTTTTCAAAATAAAGTAGTTTACATTAATGTAAGTAGTTTATTTAATGGCTTTTTTTTATCAATTACATTATTTTTGATTGTCCCCCCAGCTTCTTATCTGAATTCTTCCCATTTATAAATTATCAGTCTCCTTGGTTCCCATTTTTCTATCATCATAGAGACAAAGTAAAGCAGAAGCGTCACTCAAATTGAAGAAATGCTGCCTATTTACTCAGAAAATCGGAGTGGGGGAGAGATGCTAATATTACTTTTCCTGGCCATTTCCCTGAGCCCAATTTCATAAGCCATCAACACTTTAGAGGGGGAAATTAATTTGAATATCATATTCTAGAAAGTGGGACTATTATTAGTAAATATTGTTGGGTTGCCATAGGAAAGATAGATTGGTGAAAAATGGATCCATATTGTTGTTAAAAAGGAGAAGAATATCCAGCAAATGGTGAGATTTTCTATTTTTAATACATATTGATGATTTCAATTCTTTTCTAATTATCATTGGAGAATTACTAATACAAATTTCACGAAGTAATGTGGCTGTACAAAGAGATCTCCAATGAACTCAGGGATAAATTAGAATATGTGCAAATGTGGAATGGGATGAATGTCACCAAGGTTAATTGAATAAATGTATATAATTGTAGAGTCTGTCTCAGTGATGCTAAAATATAGTGGGGATGCCCTTGGGTACATTTTCCAAGACTGTAGACTAGATTCTTACATGTATCCATCAAATAAAAATAACCATTTGATCCTACTGGTCATTATTCAATAGATGAGGACAAAATATAATGTCAAATTTAAATTTTGCCTGTGTTTTTGTACAATGAAAACTTCAGTTGAATGAAGCACTATCTCTAGGTTCCATTCTGTATAAACATCCTTATAATGACTGAAAGAAAAGGCTAGCTGGTGCACTCTTTTTTTTAAAAAAAAGTTTTGTTGATTTTTCACTGAGAGGAAGAGAGAAGGATAGAGAGTTAGAAACATTGATGAGAGAGAATCATCTATCAGCTGCCTCTTGCACACCCCCTACTGGGGATGTGCCTGCAACTAAGGTACATGCCCTTGATCAGAATCAAACTCGAGACCCTTCAGTCCCCAGGCTGATGCTCTATCCACTGAGCCAAACTGGTTTTGGCTAGCTGGTGTACTCTTTTCGAGATAAACAGTAATGCTGAAAACCCACAAAGAATCATATCCTAACATACGTGAGACCAAAAGTAGATAGATGAATTTCATCCTAGGACATATATTTTAGGATTCTTTTGATTGCCCCAGCATGCCAAGCTTTTTTTCTGACTAGAGGATCCATTCATTCACTTTCCTTTGGCTGCATTGTTCGTCCCCACCTCTGAGTATCTTTCCCACCTTCTCACCCCTTCGATCTCAGTTTCAATGTCAGCTTCAAGGAAGTTACCAGCCTATCTGAAATAGTCCACTCATTTCTACTACTCTCTACATGTCTCCATGTTTATTCCACTCAAAATACTTATTGCATTCTAAGATAATATTTTCTTTATTTCTTTGCTTATTTGTAATAACGCACACACTATATATATAAACTCTGTGAATGCAGAGGTCTGAGCATTCTTGTCCCAATGGTACCTCCATTGCCTGGAACAGCACCTCAGACAAAGAGTGCTAACAAACAAATGCACTTGTGTAAGTACTGTTGAAGTAACCCAGATAAATTACAACATTATGGGCAATAACATATAGCAAATTGTGGCTATCGATTGGATAAAACTGCTAAAAGAGGCAATGTAGGCATATTTAGAACACACAGATTACAAGACACTTAAAAAATCCCAGGATATCGCAAACATTACTCCCCCTAACAATTATTACAAATTTTAAAAAACAGTTGTTGCTTCCTCTAAACAACCCACGTAATTTCAAGATAATTGAAATATGTATACACTTCAGAATAATGTAAGTGGAACCATTTTTCAACAACACAAACTTAAAATTGTTTATTAAATTAAATTACATGAAACTAGAGACCATATTTATAGCATTATTTTTCCTTCTTTTAAAATCTCTAGCATCTATTTCAATATCTGGAACATAATAAATATTTGTTTAATTAATGGGAATTTGAAAGGAATTATTTATCCTAATATAACCATAGCGACAGCCTTCCTTCACACTCTAGTGCTTCAAATGCTGGCCATTCTGATTGCAATAATGTCCAAGCAAACTGACCTTTCCCCAATTGTTCAGTAAATAACGTATAAATTGTAAGTTTTGTTCCAGCAAGGAAGGTATAAATCACATTTAGGATATGCTCAATGCTTTATCTGATAGTCTCTCTAGGGCTGGCCTAAAGTCAGAGAAGTTGGAGTCCAGTGATGTGGACATTAACTTTCCAGGGGCTCTCTCTGGGCTCCCGACCCCCTCCCCCCCAAATCTTGGGGACACTTATGGTCTCCTTTCCCCAAAGAATAACTAATGACCCATAACTTTTAAACTAAGGTGGTTTGAGGCATGACTACCCTAAAATATACCTGCTAAGATTTCAAAAGCAAAATAAATACTCAAGGCCCAGAGCAGAGACAAATTATTACAGTGGTTATTTAAACTTGAGATGCACACATGAAAGACCAAGAAGATCCACCGTGCTTCTAAAGCAGTACATTATTTAAATGGTAATTTATTTCACCCACAGGTAAATCAGACTTGAGCTTAGGAATTGGGCGTATTTGCCAAAAGGCTTTATAGGGATATCCGATATTTTAGATTACCCCCTCTTTTGTTCTTCAATTAGTTGATAAAGTCATACTTTTTGAAAAAATGAGTCAGGCCTATATTACTACTTAGCACTACAAATGTTGCTGTTGAGTAGATTTCCTGGGGTGACATCATGCCTTTAAAATATCAAATGATTGACTCAACTATCCCTTTTCTCACCAACCATTAAAGAAAAAAAGTGGTTTCACAAAAAAAGCTAATGATAAGTAAAGACAGAGGGAACATTTTATTTGAATAACTTAGTGATGTTGGACTGCTGGTTTCAGCCACTCTGAGGGACCCCACCCATGCGCAAATAAAAACTTTTTTATATTACTTGAATACAAAAAAAAATATTCTATACATCTATTCTAAAGATCCCTGGTGAGCCCAACTAGTTTGGCTCAGTGGGTAGACCATCTGCCTGTGGACTGAAGAGTCCCAGGTTCGATTCCAGTTAAGGGCATGTATCTTATTTGCAGGTACATCCCCAGGAGGGGATGTGCAGGAGGCAGCTGATCTATGTTTCTCTCTCATCGATGTTTCTAATTCTCTCTCCCTCTCTTTTCCTCTCTGTAAAAAGTCAATAATATATATATATATATATATATATATATATATATATATATATATATATAAAGATTCTTGGTGAGGCTTATAAAACTGATTTTCTTTAAGTCAAGTAAAATTGCTAAAATTCACTTTACATTTATAGCTGATTTAAGCATGAAAAATCAAAACTCTTTAGGTAAAAATGTAAATAATGTGAAAATAATTCATTAGGTTTTGAATTATAATAAATGAAAACTTCAACCAATTACTATTGCTAATCAATAGGATTGCAAACAATAAGTTATGTGACAGCAGTAAGCTTTTATTAAGCGATACTTAATTTGGATTAATTATGAAGTTCTCATAGTAAGAAATGAAGATTAAATGAATTTGTAAGACCCAAATTATTTTTTTCTTTCCAATAGACTCCAACTCAAAGTTTCAAATCAATAATTTGGATGTTTCAATATCCAAGTTAAAAAAAAAGAAAGAAAGATACCTCAAATTGGCTAATTTTAATCAACTTTGTTGAAGTGTTTCTTTACCATAAAGGATCCTGTTTTAAATGTATTATTGTTAAGTTTTGAAAACACATACCACTATAAGACCACCACACTGAAGATGCAGCAATTGTCCATCACCAATGATACTTTATGTTTGTTCAGACATCTGGGCAAGACTGGGGTCACTTTTTAAAAAATATATTGTATTGATTTTTCCACAGAGAGGAAGGGAGAGGGGTAGAGAGCCAGAAACGTCGATGAGAGAGAAACATCAACCAGCTGCCTCCTGCACACCCCCATCAGGGATATGCCCACAACCAATGTACATGCCCTTGACTGGAATTGAACCTGGGATCCTTCAGTCTGCAGACTGACGCTCTATCCACTGAGCCAAACCAGTTTCGGCAAAACTGGGGTCACTTTTATGCCGAAACCGGTTTGGCTCAGTGGTAGAGTGTTGGTCTGCGGACTGAAAGGTCCCGGTTTTGATTCCGGTCAAGGGCATGTGCATTGGTTGCGGGCACATCCCCAGTGGGGGTGTGTGCAAGAGGCAGCTGGTCGATGCTTCTCTCTCATCGATGTTTCTAACTCTCTATCTCTCTCCCTTCATCTCTGTAAAATATCAATAAAATATATATATATTTAAAACTGGGGTCACTTTTATGTCACACTATTCAAGAGGTGGACAAAAGAAAAAAATTAGTGAAAGGTAAAACAATATGACTCCTAAGAGATAACATTGGAAAAAAACTTTACGACTTTTCAATGGACAAGATTTTTTTTTTTTAATTCCAAAAGCAGAGATCAGAAAAGAAATGATGGAAAACTGGACTGTTTTAAAATCAAGAACTGCTATTCATCAAAATACATCTTTAAAGACTGAAAAGACAAGCAGAATCTACAAGAAGACATTTGACCCACATATAGATTTTTGCTGCTTAATGAAATTCCTATGCTGAAGAACATTTTATGACTATTTTAGCTATATAAAGATATATTTCAAAACATCTATATACTAGTATATAAAAGCCTAAGCGACCGAAATACCAAATGACCGGTCGCTATGACATGCACTGACCATGGTGAATGCAGGGGCAGATGCTCGATGCAGGAGCTGCCCCTGGTGATCAGTGCGCTCCCTCAGTGGGCGTGCTGCTCAGCTGACTGATCTGTCTGTCCTGGTGGCGCACCAGCCAGGAGGCAGCCGCTCCCTCCCTCAGGAGTCCTGCAGGTCCAGCCTCTGGAGAGTGGGCCAGGCACTGATGGACTGCTGCCACTGGCATGATCCCACCAGCGCTGCCGGCCTCCTAAAAGTCAGCCTGGGGCACCTCAGCTGCCTCCCTGTTCCTAGAAGCTCCACAAGGAAGACATGACGTAAAAGTGGCCACCAGGTGACTCCTAACAACTGTTGTGGAAGTCAGTGGGCAGGATCCCGGACTGGCAAGGGTGTCCCCACCGCCCGCCTGCCTGGAGGGCCGATTATGTCCTGGCCCCCCACCCCTCTCCCCGACTGCCAGACACAGGGCTCATGGCTGGCCAGTGCCGCTGTGGTGGTGCAAGCCTCTCCCAGTCACGACTGACTGAGCGGGAGCCCGCAGCAGGTGCAACAGAGCCGGGATGAGCGATGAGAGGGAGCAGCAGGCAGCGTTGGACTGCTGGTTTCAGCCCCCCCCATGGGGGGTCACTCTGAGGGACCCCACCCATGCACAAATCCATGCACCAGGCCTCTAGTAGAATTATAAACTATCCTATTAAGCTATCAAACAAAGGTCAAGAACATATTCAGTGCTTATCTACACACTCACCTTCGGTTGGGGGGAATGATAGAGCATCCTGGCCTTCTGAATGGACAATGAGTCCATAAGCGGGTATTATCCTTCCCCATAATTCCAGAGTTCTCTCCTCAGGCCAGGAGCTATCTGTGATCTCCCTCCCCACCTAAGACATCCTCAGTTTTCACCAGATCCTTCTTTACCTCCAGATTATGATTGAATATTCTGGCGGGAGGCCCTTCAAAACTTACATAGACATCCCGCCAGAAACCACAGAGTTAAATATTGGCAGATTTGAATTAAAAAAACAATTGACAAACACAAACGACTGGTAGGATGGTGAGAGAATTTAATATACATGATAGTTAAGGCTTAATATGATTTATGTAAATAGTTCTGAAGCATTTATAGTAAAGATGTGAACAGAACAATAAGAAAACAGAACCAGGCATGGTAATCCAGAAGATACTAAACGCAGATGGCCAAAAGGCATAAGAACTAGGTTGAAAATTGCTAATGAATACAAACTGCAAATTAAAATACTGCTGTATTTTTTTCTCCATCCGTTTGTCAGTCTCAAAGATTATTATTGTTTTATGTAGACAACTGTGTGTGCAAGAGGTAGAAAGAAATATTAGCCTCTCCAATTCAGAAGGATTATCAAGCAATGTAGGTATCAAAATGTATACATTTTGACCTGGCTGGCATGGCTCAGTGATTGAGTGTCGACCTATGAAGCAGGAGATCATGGTTTGATTCTGGTCAGGGCTCATGCCCACTTTGCAAGCTTGATCCCCAGTGTGGGGTGTGAAGGAGGCAGCCAATCAATGATTCTCATCATTTTCATCATGGATGTTTCTATCTCTCCTTCTCCCTTCATCTCTAAAATTAATACTGGTTTGGCTCAGAGGATAGAGTGTCAGCCTGCAGACTGATGGGTCCAGGGTTTGATTCCATTCAAGGGCATGTACTTGGATTGCAGGCACATCCCCCGTGGGGGGTGTGCAGGAGGCAGCTGATTGATATTTCTCTCTCATCGATGTTTCTAACTTTCTATCCCTCTCCTTTCCTCTCTGTAAAAATAAATAAAATATGTATTTTTTTAAAAATGTGAATACTTTGGATCCCCAAAATCATAGTACTCACAACCAATCTTAAAGACAAAATAAAATAAATGAACAAAAACCTCTGTGCAAGGATGTTCATTAGAGCGTATTACATGTCAGGAAAATACTGAAAACCTATTTGATAACTCAAAGATGAAGCATGGTTACATAATTTTCTAGGAAAGACTATGTAAATATCATTGTTTTAACACTGAAAATATTAAATAAAAGCAGTGTAAGCTGTATGCATAGTAAAACGCCATTTTTGTTTCATAGTGTAACTATTCCAGCCTGTCTCTGAGCACACTCGGCATTCATTCATTTATCCATTCATTCATTCATCCGTTGATGGGCTAGGAAAGGGCCAAGACTAAGATTATAAAATGAATCAAAGAAAGACTTTTTAGTCTTCTGAGGCTCCAGAAACCTGCAATAACTTGGCCTTTCAAGCAGGGGCCTGCCGGGACACTATTGTCCTCAGATGAGGCCACTTATGGTATGCTGTTTTTAGAATCTGAGCATCAGGAATATCTTGGGTATAAAACCAGATGAATTCTGCCCTGAGGTAGATATACACTGATGCATACTATCTTTCTGCAGGGAAATATCTCATGGAATTTGCCCTAGGCAATAGTGGATTTTGGAAAACCATTTCTCTAAATAAGCTGTCTCTTCCTGCAGATATTTCTGTCCCTCATTTGTCATGTTTTGTCTGTCTCCGTAATGAAGGATGAAATCGGGGCATTGCTGAGCTAATAGCAAGAAGTTTAGCCTGGGAAGCAAGTAGAAGCAGTTTGTCATAACACACTAATGAAGACCCAAGTTGACATTTTGAAGATTGAATTTCTTACTTCTTTATTTTTGGTGAGCACACATTGAAACATGAATCAATATTAATTTCTTTAGATATTTTCTCATATATGATTAATTCAAACAAAATAAAATATTAAGTATTAATAGAATGGAAGAGTGTATTAGTGTGACTATACTAACAATATTATGTTAACAATATTATTTTTTTAGGAATTTTAATGCTAATACACCTGATCATCATAGGCCTTACCAAACTGTAGGTTAGAAGAAAATGGTTACATTAATAAGAATTACCCAAATTTCTTTGTCAATGTAAGACCTCAGCATCTCTATTTCTTCCTGTATTTCCACCCAATTTTTTAGGACATTCCTCTCATATTATAGTAGATTTAGAGGGAATGTGGTATTGTTAATCATTGTAGCACAGTTGAAACTATGCTATTATAACAGGTTTCAAAATTACATCATCCCTAAATTCAAGTTCTATAAAGATACATGGTAAAAGTTGTGATCTTGGAAGTATTTATTTACTAGTATTTACTATAAACCTCATTTAGTTTGTGTTTCATAAAGGGATTTAAATATCTATTTATAGACATTCTTATGATATAATTGTGGTTTATGGTATATCAAGTACATATTAAAATAAATATCAATATTCTTTATTTTACTAGGTAAAACTATATTACTATATACATGTATGCATGATGTATATGAGTGACACAGTGGTAGACTTGTTGGTGAGAACAGAGATGTAGGAATGGGCAAGACTGGCCCCAGGTAGTACCATAATAAATCTGAAAGTTTTAGAAGCATTAGAATGTTATTAATAGAGGTTTTTCTTTTTCCCCCTCTCCATGAAACTAAGAGAAACCAACCTAAATATATCCTAATGAAAATAGAGGATGGATATTGAGAGTGTTAGCATACCGAGGTTCAAAGTATGCCCACTTTTCCCTCTAATATTATTATTGATAGGATCACTGCATTTAATTGATGTATTTGAATAAAAAGTAGCACATTCTCTTCAGATATAGAGTTTATATGTAGCTACATTTTATAAGATTAGAAGGGTATGAAAAGGTAAGGGAAGGGGATCTGGACTATGTCAGTGTGAGGCTGACAACACATTTGTTGACAGCTCTCAGGGTCTGTTTACTCTAATTCTTGAATATCAACTAGCCTGTGACATTTAAACCATAGAGTATGGCATAAGTAATTAGGGAAGTTTCTACTTTCTATCACTTGGAGCTCTGACCCTAGCTGAGAAATCCAAATACCCTGCTGTAAGACCAGGTGGAGATAGTTTGGAGCTGCATTGAGAGTGAGAGGGGCCACTCTGAACCCAGTCTTCCAGCCATCCCTCTCGGGCACCAGATGTGCACGTAATGAAGCCATTTTAGACCTGAATCCTCTGTTTTTAGTTACTCCAGTTCATAGCACATGAGTCAGAGATGGCCCAGCCAAGTCTTTCTCAAAAAAATTATGAACAGCATGAAATGATATTTTAAGCCAGTTAAGTTTGGGATAGTTTGTTATAGAGAGTTTATAACCAAAACATCATATTCAGATAAAAAATGATTTTAAAATGAAATATATCCTATAAAATAAAGAGCTAATATACAAATTGACTGTCACACCCTCACACAAGATGGCCTCCTGATGTGGTCACAAGATGGCCACCACAAGATGGAGAGGGCAGTTATGGGCAATCAGGTCAGCAGGGGTGGGCAGTTGGGGTGACCAGGCCTGCAGGGGAGTGCAGTTGGGGGAGATTGGGCTGGCAGGAGAGCAGTTAGGTATCAATCAGGCTGGTAGGAGAGTGATTAGGGGGTGATCAGGCTGGCAGGCATGCTAGTGGTTGGGAGCCAGCAATTCTGGATTGTGAGAGGGATGTCTGAGACATCTCAGATTGGAGAGAGTGCAGGCTGGGCTGAGAGCCCCCTCTCACAGTGCATGAATTTCATACACCAGGCCTCTAGTTTTTAAATAAAGCTCTACTTAACCACAGTCTGTCTTTGAGATAGAGTTTTCTGCTGATTACTTACCAATAAGTATATAAACTAAACACACAAATCAGTAACTGGTGAGTATACAAGTACCTTGAGATTAATTAACTTGCATCTTTATTCCCCATATAATAACTGGGGAATTATATCCATACCCTTAATATATCCCTCAAGTGTTTTTATTCAATTGAATTCTTTTTTCTTAGACACAAAGGGAGAAACATAGGCTAACCAATGTTAAATTAGCATAAAAATAGAAATTCTAGAAATTATAAATACAACTAAATTTATAAATCCAACTGTATTTAGAAGTGTAAGTAATTTAAAATTAAATAAAAAGCACCTGTAAGAATTCTGATTAGAAATATGTCATAGTGCTGAAACCAGTTTGGCTCAGTCGTAGAGTGTCCGTCTGTGGACTGAAAAGTCCCGGGTTCAATTCCGGCCAAGGGCACGTACATTGGTTGTGGGCACATCCCCAGTAGGGGGTGTGCAAGAGGCAGCTGGTCGATGTTTCTCTCTCATCAACGTTTCTAGCTCTCTATCTCTCTCCCTTCCTCTCTGTAAAATATCAATAAAATATATATTTTTTAAAAAAAGAAATATGTCATAGTAAAAATATTTCTTAATCAGATACCTATTATAAAGAGATAGAATAAACTATGAAATATTTATAATAAGTGCATTGTTCCCAATGATTATGTGAAAGGGGGGAAAAGCAAGAAGCAATTAGAACTCTATATCTAATTAAAATCTCTGAACATCATTCAATTCAAGCTAACATGACTATTTAAATTATTCACATATGATTACTTTCTTCACAGTTAATCACATCTTTGAATTTTCCAAAATGGTCAGAACTCTAAGATGTTCATTTTACTAAAAATTTCAAGTATCAGGATTGTTCTAGCCTGAAAAGGCAGACTCTATTAAAAAGCAGTTTCTTATCTCAAAAAAAAAGAATGGTGCACTGAGGCATATCTTTTCCCTTGAAGATCAGATAAAAAATCATTTCATTTATTTTTTTTTTTACTTGAAATAAAATTTTGCTGGCTCAATCAACTCTGGTTTTGAGGTTTTTTTAAAAACATATTTAAAGGCAATTCTGTTTTGAAGTTTAAGTTATTTCTAAAAAGCACCATTTTGGTTTCCATGAAAAAAATTTAACAGCAGTTTAACTCAAAATATCAATTTTTAACATAAAGAGAACTTTAGAGCAAATGGAATAGGGAAAACACTCCAGTTATTATATGGGGAATAAAGATGCAAGTTAATTAACCTCAAGGTACTTGTACACTCATCAGTTACTGATTTGTATGTTTAGTTTATAATTACTGTAAATTTAATGTTTGAACATCCAATCGTGCTAATAGTAGAATTAAACACAATATGAAGGATAGAATTGTCATTTCCTTTTTTATGTACTTTCAAAGTTACAAGAAATGACATTTTATTCTTATATTATGCTAGAGGCCCAGTGCATGAAATTTGTGCATGTGGGGAGGGAGAGGAAGGAATCCCTCAGCCTGGCCTGCACCCTCTGACAATTCAGGACTGCTCACCCTTAACCACTCGCCTGCCTGCCTGCTCAGTGTGCATCATAGTGACTGGTCATTTGGTTGTTCTACCATAACTATCCCTTAGGCCAGCCGTGGGCAAACTATGGCCCGTGGGCCGGATCCGGCCTGTTTGGCTGTTCAAGAGAACCCTCCCCTTTTTTGCAGAGCTGAAAGAGCAGAGGGTTCTCTTGCTCTCCCCTCTGCTCCTTCACCAGCAGCCCAAGATGAGAGTGCCAGCATGGTCAGGTTGCTTTTGTTCCAGCCCTCCAGTCCAGTTTAAGAACCCATTGTGGCCCTCGAGTCAAAAAGTTTGCCCACCCCTGCCTTAGGCTTTTATAGATAAAGATACTTATATTAACTATAGATTAACAGATACAGTAATTTATGATTAAATTTTGGCTGAATAATACATAAACTTAAAATATTTTAGTGTGGTTTACTGGTTTCTACCTTGTTTCCCCGAAAATAAGACAGTGTCTTATATTAATTTTTGCTCCCAAAGATGTGCTAGGTCTTATTTTCAGGGGATGTATTATGTTTCCATGAAGTAGGTATTATTTTCTGAGGATGTCTTATTTTCGGGTAAACATGGTATTATAATAATTTCCCCAATTCCTTTGCTGTTTATTATTGCATGAGCATTACTGGATGAAAGCATCAACAGCTAGCCTTGCCTTTTTTTTTTAATGTCTCTTTTTAAAAATAGACTGCTCTGCTTGGCTGGAGAAAAGATACCTTTTCAAGTATACATAGTTTATATGGTTAAAGACAGTGTTAGGTTGTATGAGAATAAATCCATAGGTTAACTTTTCATATAAATAAATGGAGGTAATTTATTTCTAATTCTCCTATAAAAATCTGAAGCAGCCAAAACCAGTTTGGCTCCGTGGATAGAGCTTCGGCCTGCAGACTGAAAGGTCCCAGGTTCGATTCCGGTTAAGGGCATGTACCTTGGTTGCCGGCACATCCCCAGAAGGGGGTGTGCAAGAGGCAGCTAATCGATGATTCTCTCTCATCAATGTTTCTAACTCTCTATCCCTCTCTCTTCCTCTCTGTAAAAAACCAATAAAATATATTTTAAAGTATCTGAAGCACATAGAAAAAAGCAAACAAAACAAATGAAAATGAGAAGAGAGAGAGGGTGGGGAGAAGAACGGGGAAAGGAAGGAGGAGGAGGAGAAGGAGAAAGAAGATGAAGAGTGAGTAGGAAAGGAGGGGAAGAGAGGAGGTATGAAACAGTGAAAGTGGCCAAGAAAAGAAAGGGAGACTTTCACATTCTTTTTCAAGAGAAAAAACATTGTTATTAAAAGTATAAACTAGTGCCAAAACCAGTTTGGCTCAGTGGTAGAGCGTCGGTCTGGGGACTGAAAGGTCCCAGGTTCGATTCCGGTCAAGGGCATGTACATTGGTTGCGGGCACATCCCCGGTAGGGGGTGTGCAGGAGGCGGTTGATCGATGTTTCTCTCTGATCGGCGTTTCTAGCTCTCTATCTCTCTCTCCCTTCCTCTCTGTGAAATATCAATAAAATATATTTTTTTAAAAAGTATAATCTAGTTATTAGTGATCTCTCTCTCTCTCTCTCTCTCTCTCTCTCTCTCTCTCTTTTTCTCAGATTAAATATTCGGCATACTATTGCTATATATTAAAATAATAATGCCAAGATAAGTTTGAGTTTAAGAATATCTCTTTTAGATAAATGTGCTTTTCTTTTGATTGTTTGATATTAAAGCATATTTAAAGTTGTTTCTAACTAAAATGAAAGACATATCTTAGTAACTGTATCTAAATAAGACCTAAGGACTTAGCAACTGAAAAGAAATACAAGCCAAATGTCCACAAAGCAAAGACAAAAGATTATAATCATGTCATCTGATACTGAGGTATGCGATGCTTCACAAACAATCCAAGTAGGTTGTAGTGTCTGCCCATGGCATCCATGTGGTTGAAAAAACTACTATTTTATTCAAATATTGATATGATGTTGGACAAATGCGTCTAGGATAGTTGTATTTGTGATTTTTAGAATTTCTATTTTTATGTTAATATTGGTTTGCCTATGTTTCTCCCTTTGTGTCAATTTAAAAATCATTTTGTATCTGTGTTGTGTAGTTGAGGTAACATGTATTCTCTCCATGTCATAGTGAGATCTAAAAATCAGCCTAATTTTAAAGATTACAACTTACAGAAATTATCTTGAAAGGAGGGGAATTCGTGCCCTACATTGGAATAGCACCATGCAAGAAACTAATTAGTGGTATGAAATGCTACTCATTATGACCTAAAAGCACATATAGTTTTATTTACATCTGAACCAACAGGTTTTATTCATTCATTTGCTATGATTAGATAAAAGTATGTGAAACTCATGATAATAGCACCTTTATATCAACAAGAAAAGTTGGGAGGAGATTTTAATCCAAATGAAGAGCCAGTGAAGATAATTTCCCATCATTCTAACAGAGGTAGCTCTTGGTGGTCCAGTCTTTTCTCTTCAGTGATCAGGAAAATAGTTTAGATCCGATCATAATTGGCCAAGTTAAATGGAGAATGACAGGGCAAAGCAGGTGGAAAAGCAACAAGGAGGACTTTGTGCTTAATGAGACTGATGACTCTCAATTAGGACAGAAATATCAAAATTAAAGTTGAAGGGACATTTAAGATGATCTGGACACCAATAAGAAGGCTTCTTAAGGTTGTTGGCTTTGGTAACCGAGTAAAATCTCCCAGGAGAAGGAATGTAGGAAGAAAAGCATGTTTGGAGAAATGATAACATGAAGAGTTCCATTTTAGTCATATTGCAGCCAACATCCCAGGAGACACTCGGAACCCAGGCCACCAGCAAAGGAGAGACGTATGTAGACTATCATGTACTATAACATCATTAGCCACAGGTGTGAAGAAATACATTTTGTAAAAGCAAAAAAAAAAAAAAAAAAAAAGGGTTGTTTTTGGTTTGATGATCATTAGGGGGAGCCCCAGCGCTTTTAATGCTTCTTTAGCTTATATCTAGATCAGAAATCTTGCCACAGTCTCATAAATAAAACACACATATATATATATTACACACAAAGTTAGTGTTTTATAAAAATTGGATGAACATCAGTGACTCAACTATGTCTGCAGTGTTTGTGAGATAGGCTCAAAGTGTAATTTTCAGATGGCCAGGTACCTATATTTTTTTCTTTCCTTGGAGTATATAATAGCAAGTGGGTGCTTTGATATTAAATATGCTGCATTTCTCTTGAAATGTGATCTCTTAAAATATAAATCAAAGAATGAGAAAATATTTCCAATGCCATCATCTCTCTACCTGTTCCAAGATGAAAAAGAAACATCTGAGTAACAAAAAAGGAAGTATCTGCCATTGTCCTTCTATAGCCTTGCTCTGATCCAGATTTGCTTAAATCTAAGAGCAGCATGAGGCTTACCAGTTCCTCAGTTTACCTGATATCTATACCATAGTTCTGGCATGGTTTTCTATTTCGTTGGCCACGAAAATTCTATAACAGCATATGCTCTAGTGCAGGGGTGGGCAAACTTTTTGACTCGAGGGCCACAATGGGTTCTTAAACCGGACCAGAGGGCCGGAACAAAAGCAACCTGACCATGCTGGCACTCTCATCTTGGGCAGCTGGTGAAGGAGCGGAGGGGAGAGCAAGAGAACCCTCCGCTCTTTCAGTTCCACGGGCTGGATAGAACAGCCTAACGGGACGGATCCGGCCTGCGGGCCGTAGTTTGCTCATGGCTGCAGTCTAGTGATTTGAAACTTGAGCTTGTTACTACAGAAATATTACTTTCCATCTGGATATCTGCTAGTTCCCAATACTGCAGTTGTGTATTGAGGAAGAATGCATGGGCTGCGGCATAGTCTCCTACACCTTTAATGATCCCTTTCGTATGCTGGTGCTCAAATCTAATGAATATGACCAAAGTCATAGACAATTGTCGAACAGGACACACCGGAAAGAACCAGCAATGGGGAAGTCAGCTTGGTACAGTGAGCCTGACAGTGTGCAAGAGGGCGGCGAAGAAGCTTAGAGAGAGGTGTGTGCATTATGTAATGCAGAGGGTCTGCCCAGATCCAAACTCTGCTTTCCTAATTATCTGTCAGGAGACAGTCAGGATCCTCCTTCCTCAGTAAAGTCATTTCAGATGAGAAAGTACAGGGGAGGAGTGAGTGTTGCCAACTTTACAAGCTCTGTTAGGTCTAGCCAGATTATGACTGATGTTTCTATAATGGAAGCCAGTTGCCTTCTGATTTTAGAAGTATTTTTGCTTATAAGTAGATGGGTCCATTGGCTTGGGCTGCCATAACAAAATCCTACAGCCTGGGTCGCTTAAACACAGACATTTATTTTCTCATAGCCCTGAGGCTGAAATCCAAGATCGAGGTGTCAGGAGTTTTTGTTTCTCCTAAGGACCCTCTCCTTGGCACACATATCCCTGGTGTCCCCTATGTGTCCACACATATCCTCTTCTTATAAGGACACCATTGGGATTAGGTTAGATCCCAGTCATATGCCCTCATTTAATCTTAATTACCTTGGTAAAGGCCCTGTCTCCAGATATAGTCACATTCTAAGTAGTGGGGTTTATGGCTTCAACACACCAAGTTTTGGGAGCCATATTCTGGCCCAAAGCAATAGACCCAGCCAGCCTGGACACAGCAGAGAGAAGGAAAGTTTACCTTCTTCTCAGACAGGGATGTAAATGGTGGCAAAAAATTGATGATTATTCACAAATATTAAATTATCTGAGAAAGTTCTCTTTATTGTAATTATTAAAATATTTTTCTCATAAATATTCACACGTTTATAAAAATAGAATTATAGGAAGCATAAGAAATAGGCTGTTTTTTTTGTTGTTTTTGTTTTGTTGTTGTTGTTGTTGTTGATCCTCACCTTAGGATACTTTCCCATTTATTTTTAGAGAGAGTGGAAGGGAGGAGGAAAGACAGAAGGAGAGAAACATGTATGTGAAAGAGACACATCAATTGGTTGCCTTCCACATGCATCCTGACCAGGGCCTGGGATGGAACCTGCAACTGAGGTATATGCCTTTGTACGAACTCTAATCCATGACCCATCAGTTTGTGGTGGGGTGAGGGGAGGCGGGGGTGGTGGGGGTGGGGTTGCTCTATCTACTGAGCAATTGGCTAGACATAAACAGGCCTTTTTAAATTTTGTTTTTAGCAAATTTGATTTTTCTTCTTATACAAATATGACTTGATCATGAAGGCATTGAAGAATGGGGCATCTAGAGAAGATGGGAGGATTGATTAAAATGGAACAAATTGACCATATCTACATCATTATAAAACAGAAATATAACTGAAAATACATTTTAACTTTTCAATTGTAGACAGTTTGGCTTATACATTCTTTAATAAATATTGACTGTTTAAATTAAAAATTCATTCTAAAGGATCATACAATTCATTAAGGAGCATGCCAATCAATTCTGTGGGCTTTTTGTAAATGCATTTTTATTTTTGCCATTAGACCATAAAGCAGCATATGACACCAGACTATATGTGAGGAGTATTGAATTTATTTGCAGATTCTATGCATGTTTTTTTTAACTTCTTTAATTCTGAATTTCACTGACCAAAGAGCTTGAACTGTATAAAAAGTTTTGAAAACATACAGTGATTCACAAATATAATATTAGTAGTGCTATAATGATTATTCCCTTTTTATAAGAATAATTTTCATTTACCTTATTACACTTCCCTATTATTAGTCAAAACATAATTTTTATGTTCAAGCTATATATCTCATTTCCAATATTAAAGTCAGATTTTATCTGAATCAAGGATTAAGTACTGTCAAGAAACTGTCTTAGCATTTAATTCTCAGTATTTCCTGATGCCATAGTTTACCTTAAAGATGCAATTTATGAAATCTCAACTACACATAACATCCTTAAATAATGATGGCTTCTAACTTAGTATGTCTCAGTATTTGGAAAGAGGGCTAAAATTGTAGAGTTATATAATTTATAAATTTCTTTCTATTTTGCATGTGCCAACTTTTCCTATATTCCTGCCAGAGAATCCAAACACGGATCATCAAAACAGAGACCTCATGCTTTTCTTAGGTCAATTTTTCTGTTCTCTTAATTAGCTTTGTAGACAGGTGATGACATGGACAAATTTATCATCCTAGTGCCTGACAGGCTGAATGCACAGAGTAAATGTCAATTATATCCATTCTGTTCATAAGACAATGAATTCCATGATGCAAGGTTTTGGTCCAGTTTCTGTGATAGAACTTTCTTCCATTGCTGCTATAATTTAATGCTGTTTCTAGTTACTGGGATTGTGAGTAGATGACAGACACACGAGTCTTAATGAGACCCTGTATGTTCGTAAAACTGTAAGAGAAATCATACCTACACAGTATCCTTCTTTTGCTTTTTAAGTTTTTTAAAAAAAAATATTTACTAACTGCATGATATATGCCAGCCCATGGCTATCCCATGTTAAAAAAAGAAGAAACATTCTCTGCTGTCACAGAGTTTAGAGTCTAGAGAGAGTAACAAATAATAACCCACCAAACATCAAGCTGGTGAAACACACTTGATATGTGGTATAAAGGGAATAAACAGGATGCTGTCTCATATATAACAGTTTGTAGTCAACTGCAAAAATGGATACAATTTGTCATCTTTTCTATTTCCACACCCTTTGTAATGTGACACTGTCCCTTCTCTCATCAAGAGCTGGAGTTTATTTGATTTCCCCTTGATTCTGGCTGCATTGTGACTTGAATTGACCAATTGACCAGTGTTCCCTGGGTTTGGGTCTCAAGTAGCATATAATTTCATATATATATAATTTTTTTCTGCCAGGTGTTGAGTCCAAGCAAAATTGCTGACTGAAAAAACCATGAACTGCAAAATAGATATTGTTTTAAAAGTATAATTGGGCCAAAACCGGTTTGGCTCAGTGGTAGAGCATCGGTCTGTGGACTGAAAGGTCCCAGGTTAGATTTCGGTCAAGGGCATGTACCTTCGTTGCAGGCACATCCCCAGTGGGGCGTGTGAAGGAGGCGGCTGGTCGATGTTTCTCTCTCATCGACGTTTCTGGCTCTCTATCTCTTTCCCTTCCTCTCTGTAAAATATCAATAAAATATATTTTAAAAAAGTATAATTGGTGGGGGTAATATGAAGTAAATGTAACTGATTCAGTGAAATAGAAGATATCTGAAAAAGGCCTTAGAAGATGAGATTTAAGTTCAGTTCTAGACAGAGTCAGTCATGTGCAGAATGCTTGAGTGAAGGAAGCAGAGGGAATTTCACATTCTAAGCCTTCTGGCTAACTTAGTGGCGCATTATATGAACTCAAGTAGGACCAATAAAATGAAATATATTGAACAAAGAGAAAAAAGGGAGATGGCAAAATGGGGATGTAAACAAGAGCTTTATTATGCAAGATTTGTAAGTAGTGAGCAGAAGTTGACTTTTATCCCTAAGAGCAGGTGAAAACTAGTAAATCCTTTAAGCAGGGGAGTAATACAATTTAATTTTTATTTTGGAAAAATTAGTGTGGCGAAGACCATGTAGGAGGTATTACAGTAGCTTGGTAAAGATGATTTTCTTCCCCTTAGTAGATATGGGAATTATCTAGGGTTTCTTCAAATTACTTCTTGTGGTAAACTTAGTCTGCCTACATCTGGAGTTGTTCCTAAATAAATTTGTGATGTTTAACATACTCTCTGTCTATATATCTATTAACAAGGATGTTGGTGGGGGCTATAAAAGCCATTGTAAACACAAACTTGTACATTTAGCTGGCTATATGATGTCATATTTTTAAACAACAAGGAAATATGTTCCTTGACTTTCTGTTTTTTTACTTTAAATGCCTTGACACCCCCCTACCACCCCCACCATTCGCTTTATTCTTTTAGGGATCTGATTTCCAATGTCACTTTAACATCAAAATTTTCCTCAACAATAGGCTTGTTTGATTCAGGGTTGCCACAAACTTTCAATTTGTAGAAAACACAGATTCTGTGAAGGGCAATAAAGCAAAGAGCAATAAAATAAGGTATGCCTATTTTTTTCAAGTAGCAATTATTATTTTATTTTTTCATTTTTCTTTAAGAAAATGAAGTATGCCTGCATATATTTATGAAATACATTAAATTGTTGCTGGAAGCTATTGACATGATTTATACCAGTGTATGCCATGATTAGAGTTGTATATTTCACAGCTCATTTTTTTTCTTTCTCTGAAGACATTGGATTGGTATGAAGCAAAATTAGATGTAACTGTATTTTTAGAAGCCATCACAATTACCCATTGACTAAGCCTTGGTGACAAAGAAGTGTGGAGATATAAAAAGAAATTGGATTGGCATGGTTGGGTTTTCTCAGTGGGTAGAGTGTTGGACCACTCACTAAAGACTCGTGGGTTCGTTTTCTGGTCAAGACCATGTACCTTGGTTGCAGGTTCCCTAGCCCAGGTAGGAGCACTTTTGGAAAACAACCAATTGATGTGTCTCTCTTATGTTGATGTTTCTCTCTCTCTCCCCCTCTCTCCTCCCTCCTTTCCTCTCTCTCTAGAAATCAATGGGGGGGGGGGGAATCCTCAGGTGAGGATTGAAATTAAATTGGATCTGTAGTATTGTGAGAGTGTTTTGGTGAGCCAAGACATTAAGATAATCTCCAAATAGTTCTCTCTGACTGCTCAGGACATTTGGAATTCTTCAAATACTGTTGTGTAAATTAAAAATATATAACAAATAGTTTACTAAATTTTAGCACCGGTTAAGAGCAAACCATGAAACGGATCGGTGCATTTGTGCCAGAAAACCTTAGTAAAATATTCATCAAGAGTAATAATTTAGATAGTTGAGCCTCACAAGGTCAAATAACACTGACATTTGAATTCTAATGCCTTAACGAGCTACAACGATTTCAGTTCAGACTCTAACATTGAACTCTGTCTTGCTTCTCATTTTCTTTCAGTCCACTGCATCTCTGTGTTTGTAATAGCTGTATCAGAAGCGTTTTTCTATTTCTGATGATCTGTTAGACACTGTACAGATAATACTGCATTATCCCGAGGGAACAGCAGTTCCTGCTGGCCTATTGAACCTGACATTCTCTTCGGAGGAACAGAGAGAAAAGGGAAGAATAGATGATATTCTCATCCAGCACACTAAGTCAGCTCACTTTCTCAGACTCTGGTTTTAGTCCCTTTATACCCTTTGTCCTTTAGTTGCATCGTTATTCTGCAGTGGGCAAAATGAATAAAGATAACAGCTAGATCAAAGTTATTTTGAAAAAAGAAGCATACCTGTGCCATCTCAGATTAGTGGAGTGTTTTTGTCTCTTCAATGTAAGTGCCACACCAAATATAGGTAACCACTTTTTATCATCCTACTACTGATAGAGCAAGTGTCTGCTTATTGTTTCTATTTAAAAACCATGGTAACCAAAGCAGAAAAAGCTAAGAAATTACAGCTGTGAGAAAATTGATTTTTCTCTCCAAAGCAAAATCCCAAGGGATATTTTCCTTTCTACATCTCTTGTAACATGAATAAATGGGCTGAGGGATGCTGCCTGAATGTCTCTTCCGAGACCAATGGATGATTTTAAGTGAAGATTTCATTAATCCTAAGAATATACTATATGAAATTACAATCTGAGGAGAATTGAATGTTTACCATAAAAATCCACTTCTCATGCCCTCATTTTAGTATACTATTGCTTTTTGTTGCCTGATTAGACCTACAGATGTTGTAAAATATTCTTTTCTTGCTTAAAACATTTAAAGGTAAGCTTACAAAATAAAGTTTTTGTTTTTGTTTTTTTAAACTTTGGGCATAATGGGAACAAAATAAGCTATCAATACAATGGTGATATTCTCCCTATTGCAAAACCATCAGTCATGTTGGCTGTGTTTACTACTTTGATATTAAGATGATCAGAAACATGAATGTTTGGTAAGTCACTTGGCTTGCAGAACCCTCTGCTCATAAAATATGAAAACTAAGTAAAATATTAAAAACTCCATTGAAATGGGCAGACAGCCTATGGGTAATTTTGATTCTCAGTAATGTTTGTAACATTTATTATGCTCTAAAGAGGTTGGTGTTAGAAGTATCCATTAGTGTGAAATAGCTTGGAGCACATGATATGCATTTAGCACGCTATGCAGCCTGTCCTAGAGGCATTTAGACAAGAAAATATTTTTGACTAATGTACTATTCCTCCCTACTCTACCTTTTACTTAAACATATTTATAATGTGTTTTTAAGCATATGCAAGTTCACTTTATAAAATACAGATGTGCCCATTTGCTAAATGGAATTTAAACGTTTGGTTAGATTTCAGCTATCTAAATGCATATGTTTTCTTCCAAGAAAGATGATTCTTTGTGTATTAATTTTTAAAAAAATTAAAAATCTACCTCATAATAGCATTTTTAATTATTCCATAATGCAAACTATAATGTATCCTATAGTATGGGTTTATAGTATAAAGCCTTTAGACAGTAAACAGAAATAAGATATAAATATAGAAAATGAAAGATTTTATTGGACTCCAGGAGGTTTCTTTTAACTTTAATATATGCTAAGGTCTCTCTAGAACACATACATAATGTATGCTAAGGTTTCTCTAGAACATATGCTTATTGAACTAACCAATCATAATTGGTTCATCCATAAGGATGGCATTTTGGGAAGTCTCTTATAGAAGCCCTTAAAGAGTCTCTTTAAAACTTCTTTATGCAATATATTAATGGTTTTGATAAAATGTGAATGAAGCTCTCATACCAGTTTCAGATGTGTAGAACTTTTATACAGACTAGAAGAGGCCAAAGGATTAGCGCTGGCATTCATAGGTCAGGGATATAAAACCAGAACAGTTTATCTTCCTTCCTATAATAGGATGTATTATCTGTGAAAAATATTTCACAATATATTAATATATATTTTAATATATTTTTATTTTATTGATTCATTACAGAAAGGAAGAGAGAGGGACAGAGTTAGAAACATCGATGAGAGAGAATCATTGATCAGCTGCCTCTTGCACACCTCCCCCCACTAGGGATATGCCCGCAACCAAGGTACATGCCCTTGACTGGAATAGAACCTCGGATCCCTCAGTCCACAGGCTGACGCTCTATCCACTGAACCAAACCAGTTTTGGCAAGATTTCACAATATTTTATTGGTGATCAGTGTATGTCATAGTGGTCAGTGTATGTCATAGTGACTGGTTGACCGGTCGTTCTGGTCATTTGGTCATGATGGTTGCTTAGGCTTTTATACAGATAGATTGGTTTCCCCTTTGTTGACCTTTTACTGTATATACTGACTACGCAATACATTTGAGCATCTTATATACTAGAGGCCTGGTACACGAATTTGTGCACCAGAGGGGTCCCTCGGCCTGGCCTGTGGAATAGAGTCAAAATCGCCTTTCCAACATCCCCAGGAGTCTTAGATTGCAAGAGGGTGCAGGCCAGGCCAAAAGATTCCACTGGTGCATGATCAGGGCCAGGGAAGGACGAGGGTGGTTGGCCAGTTGAGGAGGAACTGCAGGAGAGCTGCAGGGCGTGTTCAGACTGTCTCATTCAGACCCGATCGGCCAGGACCCAGCAGCAAGCTAACCTATCAGTTGGAGTATCTTCCCCCTGGTGGTCAATGCACATCATAGCAAGTGGTTGACCAGCCTTAGCATATCATTAACATATTATGCTTTGATTGGTTGAACACCCAACCTACTCCCTCAGATGCCTGTATAATAGACATTTAGTATATTAGGCTTTTATTATATAGGATTTCCTGACCCATGATTTCTCACCTGCCTTTGCTTTCCTTCCCAAATAAGGGTAAAGCATGGAAGGGGTGGGGCATAGCTTGCACATTTTTTTTTTTATTTATTAAATTTTGACTCACAAAGTAACTGCAGGTCATTAGATACTGACTTAGTGGTGCTTCATAGTTCTGTAGGAATCTACATATTTTGGAGAATGGAACACACATTTTCAGTTCAGGATTAAAAGAGGAAGTTTCTCTTTATGCCACATGGAGAAAATTCTCCTCTATAATCATGTCATGACACAGAATGATGTTCAGAAGAAAATATATAACCTTGAGTGGGTACAGCAACACGCATCCATTTCTACTGACAAGCTGAGAGGCAGTTGCTATTTTGCATTGTATTGTGTTAGGAAGCGGAGTGTTCTATTGAAGTTAAGTGATTTAAAACTCAACACTTAATGTAGGGGTAGACACATAGGTAAAACCCAGGAGTTCACTTTCTATTTTGCCCTGAAGCAACAACTGTACATGCAAGTTATGTGTAAATTAAAGAAGGAAGAAGCAAGCAGATTCCCAGCACCTTCAGCAAATAAAGGTAAGTTTTTGTGTCTATAAAGCTGTCACAAAAGAAAGCACATGGGGAATGCAAAACCTTCGCCTCCTGAATTGTGTAAGGCAGGTTAGTGAGAGGAGAAAACTCAGACATGCTGAGCCAATGGCAGCATCAGATGGGATGATGGCAGCAGATAGTTCACAGACGCTGGGAGAATAGCTAATATCTAAAATAGTTAATTATAGCTGAAACCGGTTTGGCTCAGTGGTAGAGCGTCATTCTGCGGACTGAAAGGTCCAGGGTTCGATTCCGGTCAAGGGCATGTACACTAGTTGCAGGCACAAACCCAATAGGGGGTGTGCAAGAGGCAGCTGGTCGATGTTTCTCTCTCATCGATGTTTCTAGCTCTCTATCTCTCTCCCTTCCTCTCTGTAAAATATCAATAAAATATATATTTAAAAAATAAAATAAAATAGTTAATTATAAATTTTGTGAATTCGGTTAATTTTTATTTTCTATAGTTTATTTTTTAAATGTCTTATTCCCAATTTCAAATGTGCAATACTGTCTGACAAATGGAAAAGAATGAAAGGCCAAGCCTCATCAATTCATGTCAGAATGTGCTCTATTTGCTCCAGCTTTCAGTTTTGAGGAAAGTTTTTACTGAATGAACAGTTTGTAGAAAGAATACCGTAGTTAGAATCAGCCAAAACCAGTTTGGCTCAATGGATAGAGCATCGGTCTGCGGACTGAAAGGTCCCAGGTTCTACTCTGGTCAAGGGAATGTACCTTGGTTGCGGGCACATCCCCAGTGGGGGGTGTGCAGGAGACAGCTGATGATGTTTCTCTCATTGATGCTTCTAGCTTTCTATCCCTCTCCCTTCCTCTCTGTGAAAAATCAATAAAATATATTTAAAAAAGAAAGAATAGTTAGAATCAAAGAATTCAAAACATACTTTTACAAACAGGATAAATCTAAAAATTTTCCACTTGAAAAGTTTGGTGAGACATAATTTTAATAGACATTTGTGTTAAGGAGTTAATAAAAAATCATACTTTTAATTACAAATGGAAGGAGCAGTTGGAAAAGCTGTTCTAGCCTTTACCTTTGCCATCACATGTAGAGTGATAGTCACATGGGTGAGCATCTCCACAGGCATGAATAAATGTTGCTACAAATGTTAAATGTCAGTAATAACCATGTACTGTGCTCTTTAGGGTAGGTAAGATAGACTATCATGCCATCCTATTTTTCATATTGCAGAAGGCAGATTTAAAATGAGGAGAGCAAGCAATTCATATACTTTTTTTTGTATTAGTAACTCCTTCTTTTGGATGTGAAGGGGACCAAAGTTTTGCCTCCCTAATTTGTGCCTTTGGGGGTACTGATTTTAAGCAGGTGAGCAAGAAGCAAGTGTCTGAAAGAATATGAGACCCTTCTATTAGATGCCAATAGCATCCTGCTCCGACAAAAATAAGAAATCTTACCATCTTTCTCTTTCGTATTTTTCCTGCTAATAAAGAACTGGCTTTCCTTATCTAGCAAAATGTCTTCATATGCAGACTTCAGTGCCATGGTTGCCAATCTGGTTAAATGGCTTGCATGAAGAGTTATCATTTCTTTATATTCACAGGAATGCTCTCACTAAACCAGTACACTGCTCTTTATGCCTTCGGGGCTCTTGGTAAATTGAAAGTGCAGAGATGGGAATAAATGTCAACTCCTGATCAAACAAAGAAGAATAAAGAAGGATTTAAATAATAGACTAATCCATTGTTGACAGAATGTTCTTAAGCCCTTTTGAGAGAGACACTATCTGCTCTCTGCAAATGTCAAGCCAGCGAGCTGCTGCTTCTTGAAAGAGTATTGCTTACACGATTGTTAGGAAGGCTATTTGTTTTTGGAACCCTCGTGCTTCTTCTTTCAGAATCTTTGCCCCCCTCTCTTTATTGATTAAGGTATTACATATGTGTCCTTATGCCCCCATTGCCCCTCCACCCCCCTCTCATGCCCTCAACCCCCTGGTATCTGTGTCCTTTCATAGTCTCTCTCTTCATACCTATCTCTCTACTCCCTCAGACGCCTGTATAATATCATGTTCCAGACATCACAAGTTATATAAAACAAAGCCAGTCATTTAATGGAATTAAGAGGACAGTTTATGAGCCCTGGCAGGTTTGGTTCAGTGGTTGGGAACATTGGTCCATGGACTGAAGGGTCACATGTTTGATTCCCAGTCAAGGACAAGTACCTGTGTTGCAGATTCAGCAACCTAGGTAGGGCACTGGGCAATGGATGTTTCTTTCTCTCTGCTCCTCCTCCCTCCCTTCCACTCTTTCTAAAAATCAATGGATATAATATCTTTAGATGAGGATTTAAAAAAAAAAGAGTACACTATGATTGTGTGTGTGTGTGTGTGTGTGTGTGTGTGTGTGTGTGTCTGTATACAAGTGTTGCAAATGTTGTTGTGCATATGTGAATCTGCTTTTGAAGCACTGACTCATTCCTTAGGTACCACTCATGGTTGCCATAACTGATTGTGGACTTCAGAAATAACATAGAAAGCAGCGTTTTTCTTTGGAATCCCTTCTTTTCTAAATGTCAGTTTCTGTTAAGGCTGAAATATATCTCTCCCCAACCCATCCTCTAAATTCATAAGTTGAAGCACTAACCCCCAACAACTGAGTATGTGCCTATATTTTGAGATAGAACTTTTAAATAGGCAATTGAGGTGAAACGAGGTCATATTGGTGAGCCTGATCTTCAAAGAGCTGAAGTGTTCTGAGTAGCAGAGATTGGGAGCATTTCATTTCCCCAGTGCATGGATCACTCATGTCTTGCTGGCAAACTGTTTCTGAGGAAGTGTGATGGAAAAACAGAGCTGACGTGGGAGCACCAAGGGAGATTGCCCTTGGCCTACTTTAGTTTGAAACGTATCTGCGTTATTACTGTCTCCTTCTGCCAAGCTTTTCTTTCCTAATGTGCATTCTGACACTAGTAATTCAGGGTCAAAACTCACCTCATTGGCAATAAAGGAAACAGCAAGCCAGCATCTAAATATATAACTCTGGCATGATTTACCTAAGCAGAAGCAAAGACAAGGCTATTTATTGCCAACTGGAAATTCACCACAAAGATACTCTCAAGAGTGCTACATCCTAGTGTTAATTAAAATTAAATAAGGGCATTTATTAACTGTTTTAGATCACATGGGCACTGTTCAGCCCTACCTAAGGCAATACTTTTCTAACTTTCACTCAAATGAGCCATTATAATTAATGACATGTTAAAAAAATTGCTTATTTTCTCTATGCAAGTTCACAGGAATATTGGCTGAAAATTACCTAAATTGTATTAGATGACATAAGAAGGAAAGTTCATTGAGTGATTAGGGAGAAATAATTTATTTTATATTAGAATAGTTGAATGTATCTTTTTAAAATATCACCATCTGGTAGCTCCCCCAATACAGACAATTTATCACAAGTCACATGGATTGTGATATCAGAGCTCTTTGAGTAAAATAGTCACATCCAATTTTAATGAAAGAGTTTTAAGTGGAAAGGGATTATTTATAGTTGTTAAAGTTCCTTATATATTTTGGAAATTAACCCCTCAGCAGATATATGGCTTATGAATATTTTCTTCTGTTCGATGTTACCTTTTTACTTATTTCCTATTAGACACCCGGTGCACGAAATTCATGCATGGGGGAGGAGGGTCCCCTCAGCCCAGCTTGCACCCTCTCCAATCTGGGACCCCTTGGGCCTAAACCAGCGGTCGGACATCCCTCTCACAATTCAGGACCACTGGTTCCTAACTGTTCACCTGCCTGCCTGCCTAATTGCCCCTAAATGCCCCTCCCACCAGCCTAGTTGCCCCAAACTGTCCCCCCTGCCAACCTGGTCACCCCCAGTTACCGCCCCCCCCCCCCTGCTGGACTGGTTGCCTCTAATTGTCCCCTCCTGCTGGCCTGGTTGTCCCCAACTGCCCCCCCACCAGCCTAGTCACCCCTCACTTCCCCCCCTGCTAGCCTGTAACCCCCAACTGCCCCCCTCCTGCTGGCCTGGTCACCCTCAACTGCACCCTCCCCACTGGACTGGTCACCCCTAACTGCCCCCCCTGCTGGCCTGGTCACCCCACTCAGCCTGCTGTTCAGTCATTTGGTCATCCCTCACTAACCCCCCTGCCAGCCTGGTCACCCCACACATTCTACTGATTATGTATGTAACAGTGTGAATGAATTATATACTAGTACATGAAAATATATGTTTAAATATTATGCATGCCTGGAGAAAAGTCTAAAAAGAGAAATGCTAAGTTTAAAATATTTAATTGTAGAAATTTGAGAAGAAAATGGAGTCAAGTGGAGGAGAAGAAAAGAAATATACACTATAGAAAAGTAATATTATTATAAAAGGCTAATATAATTCATTTAAAACAATTTTACAAATATTTTCTTATTAAATAACAAATATATTTATTTAAAATATATAGGGTTTGTTTGTATTAAGTGTTTTAATATCCAAGCAAAACTTTGTGTTTATGAACAAAAGACAGACAAAATATATAAGGTTCATTGTGTGACATGTTTTATATTGCTACAGAAATGAGTAATGGAATATCATTAAATGAAAAGCAATTCTAAGCTGCAGAAATTGTATATATTATAATCCATGTAAATGAGGAAAATGTTTGTGCATAATATACAATATGTATGTACTATCATACCAAATCACTTCTCAGCACAGAATGAAAATGAGTTAGTTGTAGAGATATTGTCTTAATTTTTAATACATATGGCATATACTTAAATTATTTACAGTGTGATGTTCATATATTACTTTTGTAAATTTTAAAAGGGAAGATCTTGTTTTAGGAAAAAATATAGCTCTTTTCAAGTTTGAGGACTGTGATACAGCCTTTTCTCATTGATACTAACAAAGCTGTAAGAGCGGACATTTTTTTTTTTTGGAATGAGTTTAAATTCGCCTTTTGTATTTTGAATAGTAAAAGGGACATGTGTGAGTATTATTTTTCCGGAATTTCTCTCTCTCAGAAAACACAAAGTAAAATTAAATAAAAATTAAATAAAGCCTTGCTCAGCAATGATCTCAGTAAATATGCAGAGTTCTCACACACAAAGCTTTCCAGATCCTTGCTCACATGAACTCGAATTCCACATGCACTTCCATTAATTTTAACCGGACTATTTCTTATAATGCCCAACAGCATGTTGCATACACCCGCCTGCTTTACCGCTCTGGCTCTAATTTTGGAAGTTTCTCTTTTTTTTACCTCCTGGAATGCTAACAGCCATTGAAACCCAACTTGTGTCGCTTCCGTAATTATTCTTTGACCCTCTGAGACTCTGGTAATTGCTCCTTCCCTTGCACGTTCACACACCCTGTCTTCCATTACAGATTAATTGTGCATATTTCAGTCTTTACTGCTAGACCAGTCTTCTTTAGAGCAGAGGTTAGATCTTAACTATTACCGAACCTCTATCCGTTCTTAGAAAAAGACCTTTACATGCAGATGTTGGATTGACCTGAAAGTAATTGTGAGATGTTCACATTTCACCGTGTCCCACAGCGCTGATCTTAAGAGAAGATTGGTGATGGTAGGTGGCGATTTTCTGAAATTTCTTAATTCCCCATATCACAGATAAAATAAGAACTAGAATCAGTTTTATGCGGTAATTAAAGGGCGTAGGAAATCTTACCTGTTGCAACAACAGGGATGGACTGGGAGAGTATTATGCTAAGTGAAATAAGCCAGTCAGAGAAAGCCAGGTACCATATGATTTCACTTGCATGTGGAATCTAGTGAACAAAATAAACTAACAAAGAAATTAGAATCAAACATGGGACCCTTGAGTCCACAGGCCGACACCCTATCCACTGAGCCAAGCCAGCTAAGGCTAAACCAGAAGTTAATAATGATTCTGAAATATGAGAGATATTACTTACATTGTCTTCTATGTCAAGGTAGCTGAGATCAGAATAGAAATATAATTATGGCTAGGTGCATTTTACTTTAAACTTCTGTCAACTCTTTTCTTGTGCTGAAACTCCTCTAAACATATCCACTGCCTCCTTCCTAGGTACCAATATTATAGGGCTGTCATTTCAGAGGATAGCATATCTTTTTGTAACAATGCTGGGAGGAATTTGGCAAGATTCATAAAAAAAACAAGGTTGACTTCTCTTAAGAATGTTTGATCAATTTAAAAATTGGAACATTTGTTCCAGATTTCCCCAGAGTTCAATATCTCTTCTATCAAGGATAAACTTCTAAATATAGAGTAGACACTCTCATTACAGCCCTCACCACTAGCATGTCCTTCACAATGCATTTATAGGAAACCATATTCTGTATTCTGTGGTCAGCAATGTCTAAACATTATTTCACTAATGGAAAACACAATGATGGAAAAGTAAACACGAATGATTTTTTATTTTATGGGAAATTTGTGTGAACATATTTACATAGTGCATTTCTAATATAATTTTCAACATGTTCCTAACATAGTATTATTTTGTTTTGCCATACCCTTTTATTCTTATGCTAAGGTGAATTTTAGTTTGGCTTTCCACAGCATCATCACAATTAGTTGCTTTTGAGTAAATTATGATTTTCTGTTTGTCAACTGAAATTTGATCTCCTGTGGGTTGTAACTGCACTGCCAAAAGTCATGAATTATCACTGGGGTTAGGGACAGAGTTTCTTTTATTTTTATTTATTTATTTTTAATATATTTTTTATTTATTTTTAATATATTTTTATTGATTTTTTTACAGAGAGGAAGAGAGAGGGATAGTTAGAAACATCGATGAGAGAGAATCATCAATCAGTTGTTTCTTGCACACCCCTTACTGGGGATGTGCCCGCAACCAAAGTACATGCCCTTGACCAGAATTGAACCGGAGACCTTTCAGTCTGCAGGCCGATGCTCTATTCACTGAGCCAAACTGGTTTTGGCGACATAGTTTCTTTTATAACCCAGCAACACTATGACTTCTACCTTACAACTTCTCTAAGAAATTTGGAACCTGATAAAGAAAGTTTTACTCTACGAGAAGACTGTGCCTTCTTTTATTGCTTTGCTATTGTTGCCCCTTGGGAATTCCTTTCCTAACACACTACCCCCAACTCTACTATTTAAAACCCAGCATATGTATTATTTCATAAGAAAGATCTACCATAATAACTTATGTACACATATGTTAGAGCATATATACATTTTAAAACATTATAATGATCTTCCTTTGTTATCTTCATCTTTCTAACTTCTTGACAGCAGAAACTTCATTGCATTCATCATTTCTGTCTTTTACATTTTATATAGTCACAGGCACAAATCTAATGCTCAAGATATGTATGTGTGTATGTATGAAAATTCACATATTGTCCTAATTTTCCATCTTCCCACAGAAAACCAAAACCTTGTGTGATTGTCTTGCTTATCCTTTGAATTTGTTAATTACGTGCATTCAATTCTTCCTTTGGTCTAAGACTTTGCATATCTACAACATATTGACTTACCTACAATAAACTGTGGAAATTCATTGTGATAAACCCTAGTGCAGTTATCTGACTACTGCATTATCTTACCAAAGGAAATTAAATGCAAATTACTGCTTTTAACATATTTTTGAAATTTTAATGGAAACGGAAATATAATTTTAATAAAATAAAGTCTATGTGGAGGGGGAAATGGAAGCCCCAGTGGAAGATAGTCATTTTGTGCTGCTGAGAACACTCTACAGGGATCACCAGAAATATTCTTAATCCCAGGCAGCTCTTTAGCAATGCAGTGACCCTAAAGATGTTAAATAACCTCTTCTTTTATCCACAGCAAGGCAATTGAATTCAATGCTCCCTGGTGGTCCTTCCATTTCTAATATCATATGCAAACAATTTAATACTGTCCTCTTGGTATTCCTTTTGAGTTTATAAAAGTCCACTTCAATGATTTTATGCTAACCTTCCAGTATCTAACTTATTCCCTTGTCTGGTAAAGCTAAGGTTTTCCTTTTCTTTCATGCGTTCTAGTTGTAAAAAAAAACCATAAGCTTCTGTTAACCTTGGTAAATTCAAACTGTTTTTTCACTAGATATTTATTGTTGTAAGAAGTCTAAACATTTCTGTGGGCACTCCGTTTCTTAAAATTCAAAAAAGCTATAATAATGGATTAAGTTCAAAGTAGTTTTATGGAATCATTGCTTTTCCTTAAGTCTGAGATTAAGTAAGCAATAGCCATTTAGTCACAGCTACTTATACTTAACATACTTCTTAAATTTAGACCCACATGAACTATTTTAGAAAACATGACTATGAGAGTAGAGGGAAAAGAGTTGGGATACAGCTTCACATTCTCACTCACTTGAGGACAGGGAAGATGTGTGAACTTTTTTTTTTTTTTTTTTTTTTTTTACAGGATGTTGACAGAGGCCTCCTATAATACAGAGATAAGAGGAATAAGGCCTAGAGTAAAACTAGGGACATTTGAAGATGATGACCTTATGAGACAGTTTTTTTGGCCACCTTTAATAATGATGAGCCTTATTGATGTTTTGTAAGATATTATGATTTATTGAACTTTTATAAAACAGAAATCTGGAATTTTTATAGGACATGACACGCCTTTATTATCTCGTGGATAATTTATAAATTGTGTAGCTATTTGCACTTTGTTTTCTATTCTTAAAAAAATTTATATCTTATGAGAGCCGGGATCATGTCTGTCTTGATATTGTTGTCAAGCCCAGTAACTGACACATATGAGATGCTTAATAGGTTAGTAAATATTAATTGAATTAGTGCCATATAGTCTAGTGACTGCCATTGCTCCTGAATGTTTGCTAGTCTTTGTTTTTCTTGATAGCCTCTGAGTTTAGATGCTATGTGAGGGGCTGAGGAGGAATAAACTCAATTCTTTTCTTTGTAGGAAAGATATTTTTTTCTAGCGATATTTCAAATGATAGAACTCATTAAGTGTAGTCTTAGAATCACAGGTATTTTCAGATCAGATACTGTGCACTGATTAGGATTTACAGACAGTCCTCGGGTTACATCAGACTTGACGTACATCATGGTTACGTCTCCATTTCCCATTTATTTAATAAAAAAAAGGTCTGTCATTTTGACGTATGTACATACATATGTGCTTTATGTTTTTTATTATTTATTTACCACAAGTATAGGTCAGGAATTTTTATCTTTCTTTAAATTTTCTTTTTACTACTTCATTTCATTACTGCTGTGTATGTGCTCATGTGAGTGACGTAGGTGTTTATGTAGGTGGGTTCCAACTTATGGCGAAAATCACGTTATATCATCATAGGAATAGATCTCCGACATAACCCGAGCACCTACTGTATTGTCCTTTTGTAGTTTTATTTCAATTGTGAAGATATGTTAGAATGATCTTTATAACTTTATTTCACCTAAAATGTGGTTTTGTTCATGTTTTTGAAAAAGCTACATCTTACTACAAATTATTCCTGTGAAGATGTTAGTTAACATGGCATTATTTTTTTATTTGCACAGAGCCATGCAAGTCAGATTGCTTCTTTTTAAATATATATAATCAGAGAGAGAGAGAGAGAGGGGAAGGGAAAGAGATAAACATCAATGACAAGAGAAAATCATTGATCAGCTGCCTTCTGCATGCCCCCCACTGGGAATCAAGCTCGAAACCCTGGCAGGTGCCCTGACCAGGAATCAAACCATCTGGTTCATAGGTTGGACATTCAACCACTGAGCCACCATGGCTGGGCCAAATTGATTCTTTTTTGAAAGAAGCAATAACCTCATTTATTGTAGAAAAATTTTTCTTATTATATAATTACATATTATCACACTGAAAACATATATCCATGGGATGCAAGGGAATTTGAGTAAACATGAGTTCAGGACAAGAAGCACTTAGCAGAGAAAATGCTGTGCAGTGTAATCCATATTGTTAGTATCTCTGAGGCAGGAGGTCCGTCCGTCAGCTCAACTCTTCTTTTCTCTTTGCTGGTTTCCTTGGGCTGACTGTATCCTTAAACAAGATCATTGGTTTCTAAGAGCTGGGTACTTCATACAACCTGTTCCTTTGTGGCATCCAGTAGCCCCTACCACTTCTCATTTCTTTAGGCCACTAGAATGATAAGAGGTTAAAAGGACTGGGCTAAAAAATCACAGTGCTTAAATTACATGCTTATAAAAGTCCAAAAACATTCATAAAATTGAAATTTGTTGCTAAAATTTATTTTAAGCCACTTAGCCCTTTGGCATCATAAAAATTTAAACACCTCATTTTAGTTCTATATTATTAAAACTAGAGGCCTGATGCTCGGGATTTGTGCACTGGTGGGGGGGGGGCGCGTGGGGTGGGGGGATTGGTCCACTGTGGGAGTGCCACTCATCCTGGTCAGCCAGGCGGCTGTGGACCCGCCCTCTGAGTGGCTGCTCCCTGGTCCAGCACCGCTCTCACCTCTCCAGGGGATCCAGTCAGGGCTGAGCCCACTGGCAGTAGCACTGAGAGGCAGCAGAGTAGACCTCAGTCCCACAGCAGCCACGAACCTGCCTCCCAGCCTCCAGGGTCAGTTCTGTGAGCCCGGTGGCAGTGGCACTGTGCAGCCTTTGGGTGTCCACAAGGAGGCAGCAGGGAATGAGAAGGAGGAGACTGGGGCGAGGAGGCCACTATTGCAGCCCAGGCTTCTGCCCTTTGGCCCTTTGGCCAGGGGTTTGCAGCGGGAGCAGCCACTCAGCCAAGGGGTTCTCCCACTGTGGTAGCACACTGACCACCAGGGGGCAGCTCCTGCATTGAGCATCTGCACCCTGGTCCTCAGTGCATGTTATAGCGACTGGCTGACTGGTCATTCTGGTCATTTCACGGGTTGGTCGCTGGGCTTTTATTACATAGGATTATCCCCATCTATGTGAATGTTTAAATGTAGAATCAATGGAATATCTTTCCACCAAAATGCTCAAAGAAGATAAAACCTGTTATTTCATTTTAACTCCAATTCTTCTATTTAGACATGATATGTTAACATACTAATTGTTCTTTATAATTTCAGTTCTTTCCGTGAAAGTATTTATTTGGTACTTGCTTTATATTGGGCACTATTCTAGAAGCTGACAAAAAATAGCAATAAATCAACAAGAAATGAGGTTCCTTACCTCAAGAGTTTATATTCTACTAACCAGAAGCACAATAAATACTGAATCAATAAATTAAAAAACATTATTTTGTGATATTGTCATGATTGTGATGGAAATCAAGAAAATATTCAAGGGTCCCATGAAGAAAATTAGATAATCAGAGTCATGCAAGAATAAACCAAACAAAATGATATGTTTATTTGCTTGCTCATATTTTTTTTGTTTCCCAAAATGGACTATTTGCAATGATTTGAGCCTAGTGGAATGAGGAGATGGTGCAGTGACATATAACTAAGAACAGCTTAAAAAATTAAATTTTAGCATCAAATTTCAATTTTATGTTTGTTTTTAGAATTTTGTAAGCATATAATTTTATCATTTGTGATTTCTAGCCAAGTCCTTTAACCTCTCTTACTATACTAGTAGAGATAAAGGGTAAAACTCAGCCAGTAACTCTTTAATTAAATTGACCCGATTACTTAAAGCAGAAAAATGCAATGAACTCTTGCTCACATACATAGCTTTGACTTCCTAGAAATGAGAGTTGTGGCAAAGAATAAGTGACAAGATGTGACTAAAAATGTAGACATAGGTTCAGTGGGAAGATGTACTGGGTTTTACCGTGTTTCATCTTTTTGTGTGTGTGTTACCAGAGCAAAGTTTTCTGACAAGTGGTATACCTTACATCTTCTGACTGACAGCCTAATCGTCAGGGAGAGCCCGAGTTTTTCAGCAGATCAAAGCTGCGCCTTCCACACTCAGTGGCTGCTGAACCTAAGAAAAGTGGCTAACTCAGGGAGGCAGTGCAGCTTCATGACTTCTGCCAGAGCGAGGAAGCTGGAGATGAGAGCACAGAGCCTCCTTAATATTGGATCCTGTTCCTTTTTGTCTGCCTTCAATGACTAAAATCTTCCTTATTAAATGAGATTAAATTCCCACATTTGAATCCTGAGTATCAAACTCCATTCAACCGGTCTCCCTTCCCTTCATTATAGTCATGATGTCTCTTCGTGTAAATATAAAAATAATTAAATAATGTTTCATATTTTTAAATAATTACCGTATTTGCTGACGTATAAGACGATTTTTTGGCCCTGAAAAATACCGTATTTGCCGGCGTATAAGAGACTGGGCGTATAAGACGACCCCTAACATTTCCACTCAAAATACAGAGTTTGTTATATACTCGCCGTATAAGACTACCCCCCACTTGGAGGCATATTTTTCAGGGCCAAAAAATCGTCTTATATGCCGGCAAATACGGTAAATGGATTTTTTTTATTCCTAGAAAAATCTGCTGTTTAAAGTTATTGGCATAGAAAGATTCTCTTGACATTTTCTTTATTAAGAAGAATAGGCAATTGCAACTAAAAAAAAAATAAAATACCTAGAATAAACTTAACAAAGATATGAAGGACCTATGCAGTGGAAACTACAAGGCATCATTAAGTATACAATTCGTATATAATATAATAGATAAATAAAATATAAAAGCATATATATTATACAGGGGGGGGGTGAAAGTAGGTTTACAGTTATTCACACTATAAATAACATAATTAATAAGTAATGATATAAGTACAAACTGTTTTGAATATTCACAACTGTAAACCTACTTTTACTCCTTTAGTATACTTCTAGTTTACATAATTATAGATAATTTTTCACTATTTTTGTTCATTTCTAATGCCTAATTTTTCTACTATGTTTATTTCTTTTTTTCTTTTTTAAATTAAGGTTTTATATGTCATACGTTTCATAATGTATAATGTACAGAAAACAGATATTCTATTTTCCTTGAAAATATTACTAATTATAATTATAATTTTGGAAAGAGTTTGTGAATGATATGGAAAAGTTATGTAGTTATTAATAAAATATTTTTTACTTAGTCAAGTTGAGCAGTAAAGATTAGAACAACTTTTAACAGTCACTTGTTCATTTCTATATGGTTTCTAAAATAGGACATCTTGGAAGTAACCAACACTTTTGCTAAATAAATAAAGGTAGACTTCACAAAGTGTCAATTTCACAGAGAAAACTGACACAATTTAGATGAGTCATTTGGGCTTTCATGAGGAAAAAGAAAAAAACTAAGGGCTGAACAACAGATAAAAAATAACCTTCAGATACCAGTAAACAAATTTATTTTTGGATGCCTCTATATCCTGCCAGAGAATAAACGCTAATTGAAATCACACTAATAGCAATAATTAGACCTAGAAGCCACTTCTCTATATTCCTAGTCTTCTCAGTATTTTTTTTTTGATAATATCTGATACTTTGACATCCTAGATAATGACCATATAGAAATGGAGGTCAGTAGGGAGTTATTCAAGATTAGTGGCACAGTGCACAAAATTCGTGCACAGAGGGGTGTTCCCTCAGCCCATCCTGTACCCTTTCCAATCAGACATCCCTATCGCAGCCTGGGACTACTGGATCCAAACTGCTCACCTGCTCTAACTGCCTCTGCCTGCCTAATCACCTCTAACTGCTTCTGCCTGCCTGCTTGATCACCCTAAACTGCCCTCCCCTGCCAGCCTGATCTTGCCCCCAATAGCTTTCCCCTTTTAGCCTGATCTTGCTTCCAACTACCCTCCCCTGCTAGCCTGGTTACCCCCAGCTGCCTTCCTCTGCCAGCTTGATCTTGCCCCCAATGGACCTCCCCTGCTGGCCTGATCTCACCCACAACTGCTCTCCCCTGCTGGCCTGATTACCCCTAACTGCCTCTGCCTGCCTTGTCACTATGGCCCTCCCCTGCTGGCCTGATTTTACCTCCAACTGCCCACCCCCCTTGCTGGCCTGATCTTGCCCCCAACTGCCCTCCCCTGGCTGGCCAATTTGGTTCTGATTGGTCAGTTTCTATGCCAGTCACTGTCAAAAGCTTTGCCTTTTAGGCAGCCATTGACTCTTCACAGTTCACCCAGATTTGGTTTTGATTGGTTTGTTTCTATGCCAGTCAGCATCAAAAGCTCTGCCTCCTAGGCACCCATTGGCTCCTTGAACTTCACCCAAATTTGGTTCTGATTGGTCAGTTTCTATGCCAGTTAGCATCTCTGGGCCTGATCAGAGAGGCAAGGCTGATCAGCAGCCCCTGCAGAGGCCTGGAGATAAATAGATGCGTGGCTGTTGGTGAAGCCCAGAGAGAAAGAGAGAGGCAATGGCTGATCAACAGCTGCCCTGGAGGCTGTGGATCAGATTCTGCCTCTCTCTCCAGGCCTCTCTCTCTGGGCCTGGATCACATCCCCCTCAGCAGTCAGTGCTGGGTTGCTGTGCTTGCACTGGCAGCAGTCAGTGTTGGGTTGCCATGGCAACCCAGGACTGACTGCAGGACTGACTTCCAGTGTTTGGTTGAGCCTTTGGTTGGTCATTACGGACCCTGAGATTTTATATATTAGGATTGGTTTACAAGGGTTAAGGCAGATATAATCTTCAAAGAAGAGCCTTGGGTTTATTAAAATATAATGCAAATATCTGGTGTTCTGAGTTGTTCTGAGTGGCTATAAATCCATATATTCTAAATCCTCCTATTCAAACACACCAAGACTGGTTCCTTCTTGATCCCCGACTACTGTACTAACTGTTGGGAACTTAGCCCAAGTTCCTCTTTTACCCTCTGCTCACTAGTTATAGGTGTTGGGTCCGAGCCCCTCTGCCTGAGGTTGGACCTCCTAGGACACCGGGTCTTAGATGGAGAAGCCATTGAGAGGTTGTGTGTATATAAGAAGGAGTCTTTATTGCTGAAGCCTGTGGCTATGTAGCCACCAGAGAAGTCCATACAGGCCGGCATTCAGGCACCAGCTGGTGAACATAGATCTTTCCCATAAAGCGACATCAGCCTCTCTGCCCACAGCTATTATCTGAGCAGCCACATGGTGCCCCCTAGACTCACCACCTCACATCACAGAGGACCCTGAGCTCTCCTGCCCCGCTGCTCTCTCTCTTCATACTCCAGCAGACTTCTTCTCACTCCAGCCTCAGCAGACTGGCTGGTCAGTAACTGATGTTTACACTATTTAGGAAAAGAAGGCTTCTTGCCAATAGCTGCATCAATCATATCAGCTCCTGAAGGGCACAGTGTACCATGTGTCCTTGCATCTGCTCATGGTATCTTAGCCTGATTAGGATTCGCAGGTTCAGTGTACTTGAACATCCCATTTAGGCACATGCCCAGTGTGGCCTTTGGTCATTGTAGTGTATTGAAAACAAGGACTTTGTGCTTCCATCAGCCTTGACTATGGGGGGCCTGGCATGGTTCACACACATAGTTTCAAACGATGGAAAGTCTGCAAATTCAGTTCATTTTAGTCTGAACAACAGTAGAACATGTGGTATTTGTAAGTCTGAAATGAAATCTGATTCTTTTTTCTGTTCCTCTAGTTGTCCCTTAATGTACCTGAACTGAAATAGAAGCAACACCTCTATCATCATTTTGTTATTGTTCAAAAATACATGTGGCATACTTTTAAAATACCTCCTCTCAATATCAATTAGACCTTATGTTCTCTTTTTCAGATAGACATCTGACAATTTCATAGCCAAAAGGGGAAACTACAATGCTAGGTTCTCAATGGTTAGGTTAAATTTTTTAACAATATTTGAGGAAAGTGATAGATAGCACAGAATAAAAGTGGTATTCTCCATCAATCCAGTGGACAAGGTCTATTTGGCCTTAGGCTTTAGGTTAGATTATGGGGACACAAAGCTAAGTGGATTCAAAATATTGCAGTTCATAAAAAGAGAACTTATTAGGAAGAATTTAGTGATTTAATGAAACAGAGGTTTGTTACAAAGTGGCATAGACATGATGATAAGGTACACTTGGGTTTGAAAGACATTTGACTTAAATTTTAAGCAGCTTTGAAGGACATGCTGAGAATGCCTAAAACATGAGAAAATGGGAGGGGGATATGAGGAAGAAGTGCATTTCAGATATTTTGTGAGATCTATCCCTGAAGCCTAATTAACACCATTCTTTAGAATGTACAAGAAAATATCTACTATTCTCATTTTTGGATCTTCTGTAGAATTCTGAGACAACAAGGAGTGTCATACCTGTAGGACTATGAATGGAGTGCTGTGATTGGTTGGGCTTTGCCACTGTTCAGAGCCAAAAATTCTTCCGTGAGCAGAGACACTGGAAGAGAAACAGGAAGACCACTCTTTCTCTGTCTCTGCACTTCCAACTTTCTCTTCTAATTGTAAGCAATGGTTTTTGTTTAGATAACTGCTAGTATAGAGCATATATTGGAGAGGGTATTTCTCTTTGAACTTGAGAAATGTATAGTGACTACGATAGAGATGTGTTCTACAAAAAAAAATCAGGAGTGTGCTTGGCAAAAGAATTAAAGCACCCAATATGATTTTTTAAATAATTAAATTAAAATCTAAAAAGTGAGAGGAGGAAGGAACCAAAAATATAACTTTGATGAGTTTATACTTCATAGTTATTTATTTTTTAAATATATTTAATTGACTTTTTAAAGAGAGGAAAGAGATAGAGAGTTAGAAACATTGATGAGAGAGAGATATTGATCAGCTGCCTCATGCACACCCCCTACTAGGGATGTACCCACAACCAAGGTACATACCCTTGACTGGAATCGAACCTGGGACTCTTCAGTCCACAGGCCGATGCTCTATCCATTGAGCCAAACCAGTTTCGGCTCATAGTTATTTTTAATATGTATATAAAGACATAAAAGATAAGAGGAGCTGACAATTCTTTCTTTAATGCATTTATATATGTGTGTGTGCAAATGTGTATGTAGGTTCTTCAAAATAATCTTAAAAATAGTCATGATCCACAATGAAGTGGGCTCTGAAGAAAGTAAAGTGAGTTATAATTGGCAAGTAGAACTTTCAAAGAGCTTAGAGTTATAAAGAGCAATTTAAATGAACATTTCTATTTGCCACTTGGCAATATTGGCAGTGTTCCCATAAACACTGAAACCACCACACATTTTTTTTTTGAGGAGCCCATTCATTGCCTTACTTTTATTCACCTTGGATTCAAAGGTACGGCTGCTGGAAATAGAATTGATATAACCTCTCCTATATGGGTTTGTGTTTTTGAGTGCTGGTGACACTGTGATGATACATAGCACTAATAATTGATTAAAGTGACTTCTCTCCTCGCCCCAGTGCTCACTGATACGTTGCACTTAGCGATATATTATTAAAGCCCCATTCATTGTACTGATGATGCACGGGCACCGAATGTCACCGGAGAGTCCTTCTTGAATGATGGATTTCCCCTTCAAGGGTTGTCAACGTCTTAAGTATGCACGTTCAAAGCCAGTCTATGTGCCTATTTGAAAGGTAAAAATCAACTTAAAAAATATTAATATTTCAAAGATTGCAATGGGTATATTATGGCTGGAAGCCAGGCAATCCAAGCTCATAAATAATGCATTCTGGCTGCTCCATAGATGTATGAAAAGGGGAGCTTTCCTCCGGAGAAAAGAAATGTGTGGTAACAGGCAGACACTCTGAAGGATGGTTTACAAAATGAAGTGTGATTACGGGCCGGGAGATTTCTGGGAAAAAGTTCATGTGAAGTTTGACAAAAAAAAAAACACACTAAAAAAAAAGTCCATCAGATGATAGCATCATCAAGGAAGTGGAAAGGATAAAGCCAGTGGTTTTAATCCCATGTATTTAAATGCCTGACTGTGAACAGCACAGGAAAAATGAAGACGAATGAGTCCCAGAGACCTGTCTGATATCCAAAGAGGGAAATACATAATATCTGCCTGCACACTGTAAGGCATGGTGCTAGAACTACTGCAGGAGACTTGCCAAGGAGTAGACTAAATTAATCATTTCAATATACATCTTTTTCAGTTCCTCGCTTCTCAATGTGGTGACAAAGGCTAAACATTCTTATAAAATAGAGGATTTATAAAATTCCTCCTCTAGTTGTTTACAGCTAGCTACATGAGGAAAAAATATTAATTAAAACTTTTCTTATCTTAAATATCAAAATTATTCCAAATAATATTTGACCCAAACTTATATAGATTTAAGGTTTCAAAAAGCTAATGATTTATCTAAACATATTTTATTTTGTTATTACATGTTTTAAGTCAGTTCACGTTTGGTAAGTGTACATCAGGAATTCAACTGCATAGCAACCCCTCCAAAAAGAAGAGCAGGAATTGATGCTGGGAGTCTCTTAAACCACTTTTTGCACACTTAGTTGTTTTGTATTTTCTTTTAAAATATATATATATATATATATATATATATATATATATATATATATTGATTTCAGAGAGGAAAGAAGAGGGGGAAAGACATAGAAATATCAATAATGAGAGAGAATCATTGATCTGCTGCTTTCTACACACCCTCCATTGAGAATTGACCCCCAAACCTGACCATGTGCCCTGACCAGGAATTGAACCGAGGCCCCTCCTGGTTCATAAGTTGACTCTCAGCTACTAAGCCACCCTGGCCAGGCTTGTTTTGTATTTTCAAAAGAAGCCCATTTGTGGCTAATAACTGCAAATATATTTTATTAAATAAGGAACATATTTATTAAAATATAGGCAAATAGAGGAGGAAAATGTGTGTGTGTGTGTGTGTGTGTGTGTGTGTGTGTAATGAGTGTTAAATTTTCAGTTAAACAATAGTTTTTTTATTGTTACAATAGTAAAATTGTTTTTATAAATTTAGATTAGGTACAAATTTAAAAAGCCTCCTTTCTTTTCTCTCCTTAACTTCAGTCCTAAACCTGAAAATGAAAATTGAGTATAGCACCTTCAGTGACAGAATAAAGCAATACTCTAGCAAAAGATCAACACTCAAATAATTTCAAGCTAGTTGTTCAGCTGTCTCAAGTAATTTTCTTTTCTTTTTTAAAAAAATACATTTTTATTGATTTTAGAGAGGAAACAAGAGGGGGAGAGAAATAGAAACATCAGTGATGTGAGAGAATCATTATCAACCGCCTTCTGCACACCACTCACTGAGGATGGAGCCCCCAACCTGGGCATGTGCCCTGATCCAGAATCAAACTATGACCTCCTGGTTCGTAGATCGACACTCAACCACTAAGCCACACCAATGGGGCTCAAGTCATTTTCTAACTGCTGTTTTAATGAGGAGGTAATCAGACTATCCAAGTGTGAACTTTTAATAAAGTCACTCAGATTGAGTAAAAACAGTTTGGGGCAACACTCATCTATTGCATCTATAATGAGAATTCAGAATGAATAAAATAGCAGCCATTGAAATGTGTGCAGTTCTTGAAAACTGGTCATTGTGTTCTCTGGCACGTCCGGCACTACAGTTTCTGCCTAACTCAGACACGCCTGTTCCATTGGTATTTATACATATGCTAAGTTAATTCAGTCGTGAGGAGTCATCATTGTTAAGGTTTTCTAGGGAAAACAAATACATGTGTCTGCCCTTTTTTTTTATCTTGTGAACTTTCACTCTCAACTACTGCTTCTTATGTGGACTGCTGCATATAAAAGTCCCAGTGGCGTGTCATGTTTATTTGTAAGTCAAAAACCAACAAGCAAAACGGGATTACAATCACTTGGAGATGGAGGAGACTTAGTAACTAGTTTTTGCTTCAAGAAAAGCAGGCCCTGGGATTTTCTAATACACTGTCACCATTTGTTGATTCACTCACTTAATCGTTCAATAAAGAGTGAAGTGCGCCGAAACCGGTTTGGCTCATTGGTAGAGCATCGGTCTGCAGACTGAAAGGTCCCAGGTTCGATTCCGGTCAAGGGCATGTACATTGGTTGCGGGCACATCCCTGGTGGGGGGTGTGCAGGAGGCAGCTGGTTGGTGTTTCTCTCTCATTGATGTTTCTGGCTCTCTATCTCTCTCCCTTCCTCTCTGTAAAATATCAATAAAATATGTATATATTTTTTAAAAAGAGTGAAGTGTCTATGTGTTCTAGGCATTTTACTACTCAGGCTCTCTGTTCACACCACCAAAGTAGCATTGTACAGGAATTCCTAAGCGTTTAACAAATTTTCACTGAAAGAATATTTCATAAGAATTCAGAGAAAAAATTTCTATGCTCCTAAATATACTATACACTGTTGTTGATAAGAACTTGTTTTTTAAATTTATTTTTATTTTTTTGCATTTTTATGTGTATTTATTACCTGAAGGGAGTTAATACAGAAATGTTTTTTAAAAAATCACCTTAATATCAAAACATAGCTTAACTAGCAGTACTTAGAATATAGAAACACTTTCATTAATTCTTTGCAAATGTCTGTCTAAATAAAACAGATTATAAGCACGTCTTTCTGGCTACTAAACCAATCCTTAGGAACACTGACCATTAGGGATTGACATGGGGCATTCTTTGAGTTTCACCAATAATTTGCAAGAATAAAAATTCTGTGTGTATTTTTTGATCTGTGATATGCTTAAGAATAACACTAGCCTATTCTGCTTACTGTGCCTGAATTCATATGTTGTCAATCATATAATATTATGTACTACTAGAGGCCTGGTGTACAAAATTCGTGCCCAGGGGTTGGGAGGTCCCTCAGCCAGGCCTGCACACTCTCGCAATCTGGACCCCTCAGAGGATGTCCAACTGCCAGTTTAGGCCTGATCCCCAAAGGCCTAAACTGGCAGTTAGACATCCCTCTCGCAATCCGGGGCTACTAACTTTTAATCACTCACCTGCCTGCATGTCTGATTGCCCCTAACCACTTGCCTGCCTGCTTGTTGCCCTAACTATTCTGCCTGCCTGCCTGCCTGCCTGCCTGATTGCCCCTAACCGCTTGCTTGCCTGTGCGACTGATTGCCCCTAACCACTCACCTACCTGCTCATAACTGCCTCTGCCTTGGCCCCCGCAGCCATGGCTTTGTCCAGAAGGATGTCCGGAGTGACGTCCAGATGGTCATTCAGCTGTCTGGTCTAATTAGCATATTATGATTTTATTATTATTGATTCACAAAGATTCTCTCTTTGACCAAATTCTAGCCAGTGTCCTTTGAATTCTTTTTTCAGCTAGGCCTCCACTTTTGGACAGATAAAGGCACAAGCAAATAGTAACAGTTTCTGAGAGTAAAAGGCCACTTTCCTAGGATGATCCTGGCCCTCCTCGCGATGCCTGCCTGAGAAAACTCAAGGCTGTGGAAGGAATCTACTGTTTGTTTCAGCCGGCACCTGAAGATAGGCCTGTCTCCCTGTCTCCTGGGGCGGGGGTTGGGGGAGCCTAATTTCTGTAACCACTGGTTAGCAAACTCAGATGGGTTTCACATAGACCAACCTGCCTCCCCACCTGTTTTGTGTAATTTTTCACTTCCCTGTAACCACCCTCTCTATTCTTCCATCCTTCCCTTAAAACGCCAGTGACCACTGTTCTGTGCAAATCTTAGTTCAGTTCTGTTCATACTGGTCTCTTTTCTCTATTGTAATATTGTATTATGAATCCCCATTTTCTTACCACTTGAAGCTACTGTAGTATCTGCTTTCTCTTTGACAGTATGCAAACAAAACCCTTTCATGCTTTAAACAGCAGAGAGAGTTGGAGAAATTATTTTGCCACAGAATCTGCTTTAGCGCAGGAAGTCAAATAAAAACAATGAGGTGTATCGTGTTGACACTTTTATAATACCGTTTCTTGGCTCTGCTCACATAGCCCACGTACCAAATTTCAAATACCTACTATGAAGCCTTAATAAATACTCACTGAATAGTATTGTAAAAATAATTGAAGTAGATACCAATTTAAATGTGATTTAATTGAAGTTTTTGCTTTAGTGAACTGGATGCCTTAAAGTTATTAAATGGCACATCCTAAAAAAAGCAATAGTTGTCTCTTAAGAGGGTTTCATTAAATATGAAGCCTTAACAGCATTAATTTCATAACCTACGATGCAGGTACATATTATCTGTAATAGAATAATTAAAATCAAAACAGAAACATAGATGGATTGTGCTGCAGGACCCGGCACAGCAGCACTCTGCTCTGAACTAAAGTCAGTGGCTCTATATCTAGCATGAAAAAGCCACCTTTCCTGCAAAAACAATGCAGTTGATTAGTGTTATACTGCTCTGACATTTTTGTTTTTGTTATGTTATACATTTGGGGGAATTCATAGTTTTGTAAATTCTGATTATGCTAAGAACTGGTTTTGGGGATTAATTTTGATAAGATAAAATGAAGGAAAAAATGGATGGGTTGCTTCTTATTTGAAGGAAAGGTGTCTAATTCCAAAGGAAAGGGTGGAACTGGCATGCAGAGAAGGATTAAAGAGTAACCTAAGACGCAAGAAGAAAAAAAAACACATCATTTCTAGACCCAAAAAGAGGATATAGACTAAACCAGCCGTGGGCAAACTACGACCCGCAGGCCGGATCCGGCCTACTTGGCTGTTCTGTCCGGTCCTCGGAGCAGAAAGAGCGGAGGGTTCTCTTGCTCTCCCTTCCTCTCCTTCACCAGCAGCCCAAGATGAGAGTGCCAGCATGGTCAGGTTGCTTTTGTTCTGGCCCTCCGGTCCAGTTTAAGAACCCATGGTGGCCCTCCAGGCAAAAAGTTTGCCCACCCCTGACAAACTATATTATCCTAGGAATTACTATATAATCAACTAAAACTCCATAAAGTGAGGGATCATTTATATTATTTGACTTTTGTATTAGTGGAATATAAGATAGAAAAAGTTGTTATAAATACTGATTTAAGGAGCATCATGAAGATATTAATATGAAAAGGTTTTTAATTATTCTACATTTGTCCATAAATATGTCATCATCCATGGAGTCTAAGAATTCTATATATTGCATATATAATATATATATATATATATATATTATATGTATACATATGATCATACACATATGTATATATCAGTTATGAGGAAAAATGAATAGAAAAGCATTATTTTAAATACATTCTAGAACTTTATATGTATTTATTTGTTTCTTAGAATTAGCTTGTGAGTTTTTTTCCTTTCTATCTTTAAAATTCCTTCCGGCCTGGCCAGTGTTGGTCAGTCGTTGAGCATTGACCTATGAACCAGGAGTTCATGATTCAATCCCCGGTCAGAGCACGTGCCCAGGTTTCAGGTTTGATCCCCAGTAGGGAGCGTGTGGAAAGGAGCCAATGTATATATGTATTTGATTCCTTCTGTATCCCTGAAACACATGGTCAATGTGGCAAGATACTACTAACATCTGCTTCCCATGTACAAAGGTGTTGTTGGTGGCAAAATATATTTAAACTTACTTTAAAAAGTTAAAGACATTTCATATATGAAATGCTGAAAGGTATTACTTAAGAAGAGGAAGAAGATCAAGTGAATTAAAAATCTGAGGAATAGAATAAACTGGTGAATATAATAGAATCAGGGGCAAAGAAAGAAAGTGGATTGATAATTATCAGGGTGAAAGGGGTGTGGGGGTGCAAATAGAGACTGGATTAAAATCGTATAACCTATGGATTAGGACAATGGTGGGGGGGAGGGGGTAAAGGCAGAGGGTGGGGTGGGAATCGGATGGAAGGGAGCTGTGGGGGAGAAAAAGGAGAAACAATTATAATAAAATGAGCAATAAATATTTATTTTTAAAAAAGCTAAAGACAGAACACACAGCAAACATTCCTGTGGAAAATGTGGAATCACAACTTTTATGCATAGGTACGTTTTACAAACTTCATAGTTTATTCAGTGGAAACATTTACAGAAAAAAAAACAAGGATAATGAAAGTGTCTTCCCCTTTAGGCTGGTTATTTCTTTTATTATTTTTAATATTTTTTTGATTTAACCAATTATACCAATTTAACTATTAAACTACTCCAAGGTGACAAAAGATGTCACCTGTCAGCCAAGAAATCTTCCCCTAATTTCTCATTGATAGTAATGTGGTTTTCCTTGCTAAGTAAATGTGTCTTCCATCAGATTTCACAATTCTAGATGATAACTCCAGCTTATAAACTCACAAGAAAATTATTACAGCTGATTAACTGCAAAGAGTACTTATTTCAGAGATAACATTTTCCAGTTGACAAATGCTCCCAACAACTTTTAGTGCATGGCTTTTTAATTTGGTCCTTCATGGATGAAATAGAGTTCACTACTATATGTTAACATAGTTAACATCCATAATTTTGCCCTAGTGTGCTTATAGAGCATATATATTCATGTCAGCAATAGTTCCTCTCAGATATAACAATATAAAGGCTCCTGATAGCTCTCAGTTATGAAACACAATGTATTATTTTATACAGCCAAATAGTCACGAAGCAATTAGTTCCTAATCCTGTAAAAGAAAAGAATATTTTATAGCTGATGCACTAATGATTTGCATTTTCTGACATGGTCATAATGACAAATTCATGCCTCTTCTGAAAAACATCTCTCATTCCTTATTTTCCTGACTAGTGTGATATGGCTGAAGATTTTTCAACTGCATCTGGGAATTTATGTTTACTCTCAAATAACATATGTCTTAACTTTGATGGAATAGAACCAAGATAGTATTGATGAGCTGTCTTCAGGTGATTGTGTTAAGAATTGGTTTTGGAGATTAATTTTGACAAGATAAAATGAGTAAAAAATGGATGGGTTGCTGCTTATTTGAAGGAAAGGCGTCTAATTCCAAAAGAGAGGGTGGAAGTAGCATGCAGAGTAGGATTAAAGAGTAACCTAAGACACAAGATCAAAACATCATTTCTAGATCCAAAAAGAGGATAGACTAAACTATTATGTTAGGAATTACTATATAATGGACTCCATAAAGTAAGGGATCACTTATATTATTTGACTTTTGTATAGTGGAATTTAAGATAGAAAAAAGTTGTTATAAATACTGATATAAGGATCATCATGAAAATATTAATGTTCCGTTATACAATGTAGACTCATTTGAAACATATTCAATCCAACCTTATCTGACCTCAATTCCAAAGGAGATAAATGAGATTACCCCTGATTCCTTGTCTAGTGGAGAAATTGGTGAAACCTCACCAGAGGAAGAAGACGTTTTCTGAATCCTCTGGGATTTTTTTTTTCTTATATTGCCTGATTATAAAAAGTCAAAACAACACTCTTAATAAGCACGGCTAATTTCAGGACTGGATACACAGTGTGCGGGGACCCATTGTTCCAAGTGGCTAGGAATTTCAAGATGGTAACAGCAGAGTATTCAACCATTCTAAGTATTGGGGACCCATGTTCCATACACCCATAAAGCTGGTTGGTTTCAAATAGATGATGGCAGAATGCATACTATTCTCTAGTGCTTATGAATGTTAACTGATAATAACTATAACCTGAGCCACAGAGCAAGTCATCAAGTTTCAAAAAGTAAAGTCATTCCAAGTATGTTCTATAATCACTACCGAAATAAGACAGAAAACAACACTAACATGTAACTAAAAAAAACACTTAACCACTTGGAAATTAAGCAATGTGCTTCTAAGTAATCAAAGGCATAAAGAAGAAGGCATACAAGGAAATATAAATCCTATTAAACTGAATGATAATGCATATGTGGCATGTCAAAACTTGCAGGATGTAGCTAAATCACAGTAAGATGGAAGTGTATAACTATAAATTAACATATTAGAAAATAAATATATGTTAAGCTGATAATCAGTGATTTAATATTTTATCTTAAGAGTGTAGGAAAAGAATAAAAAATCAATCCCTCAACATAAGAACATAAAAATGAGTAGAAATTAATAAAATAGAAAAACACACATCATTAAATAGGTAACATCACACCAAACATTTTAGTTATAAGATTCATGAAGCTGATAAACCTCCAGTAAGAAAAGTAAAAATGGGAGGAAACGAAATTGCCATTGTCAGGAATGAAAATATCACTATACATCTGTCATGTCAGTCCCAGCCTATTGATGGTGATGCTCTTGGCTAGGAATGCTGAGTCACTCCCCAGGCTGTTTTATTCATAGCAAGCCCCACAGACATTGGGCCCTCTGGGTTCTTATTATGATGGCAAGATGCACGTTAGCAAAAATCATCATGGAACTTGGAGGGACAAGTTTTACTACTCATAGGTCCTAAATAGTACATGGCATGTAGAGGGGCCACAAGGGAGATCACAGAAAGGGAGGGAGGGAGGAAGGGAGGGGAGGAGGGAGGGAGGGAGGGAGGGAGGGAGGGAGGAGAGAGGGAGAGAGGGAGGGAGGGAGGAAAAGAGGGAGAGAGAGAGAGAGAGAGAGAGAAGGAAGGAAGACTAGGTAGGATTCTGCCTTTAGTAGGGTTCATTGGTGGGGTATCTGGGTTTCCATGTGTTCGTTCATCATTAGCTGATTGGATACATAAGAGCAGGAACTAGGACATGGGAGACTGGAGATAGGATCACTCAATTGATCAGTTATGTAGGTCACCCAGGTTTTCTGAAAGGGGAACATCCTGGGTTGGAACAGCTAGTTCTTTATCTGGTTGTTTTGCTAGTGGCTGTGCCATACAGCTGGCTATGTGTTCATTAAAATGGATGTCTTTTGAAATGGATGCCTCAGCAACCAAAAGTTTAATGTCAGATACTTAAACTTCAGGAGTCTGCATGCATTAAAAATATTCTGCCAATTAATTTGAATACTTAAATAGAAAAATACCTTTGGGAGGAAAATTTACCAAAATTTACAGAAGGAGAGATATATAGTCCAGCACCATTAAAGAAATTTAATCTATTGTTAAAATCCTTTCCACAATAAACTTTTGGTAAATATTTTTTTCCACAAATGAAATCTACCAAACATATAAATAAAATATATAATCAATATTACATCAACTAGAAAAATAAAAGGAAACAATTCATAATGGACACTCAGTAATAATGATGTGTCAATTTAGGTTCATCAGTTTTAACCAATACACCACTCGGATGGTGGATGTTGACAATAGAAGGCCTTTCATGTCTCAGGACAGAGGGTATATATGAAATTTATATATTTTTTAAATTAAATTTTGCTGTGTACCTAAAACTGCTCTGAAATATGTTTGTTTATTTTTAAAAAATCATGTATTATATTCCCTGGCAAGCAATTAATCCAGAATAATGATAATCATGCTGATGATTTCCATTTGTAATTTTCAAATAAATTTGCTATTTAAAACTTAAAAATAATTTTCTAAGAGCAATTTCATTATAGTAATCAATGAAAATAATCCATTATTCTAGTCATGGAATTAGTGCCCTTCAGCACCAAATAAATTTTAAAGTAAACTTATATTCATTGCAAATTCATATAATTGTAGAAGCAAATATATTTAGTTGTCCTTGCTTAAGAAATTCCAGTCCATAATTGTCTTGGGTCATTTCCAGACATCTAGAGTGATGCTTAGTCATCACTTTAAATGACACTGAGAATGTCCCCTCAGGTTAGTAGTAGCCTGCCTTCTACTAGTATTATAAAACCTGCTAAAAAAGCAGAAAGGGGGAGCAAATTGAAAATCCAACTTATCTTTCTAGTGCCATTAGTAGGTGTCTGATGCTGTTGTCGGTGTGCATATGTGCCAGAGAGAAAATACGTAAAACACTCTTCCTGTGATGTGGAGTAGGAAAGGGCAGAATTGATGAGATTTCTCTTAGGGTTTTTCTAATTAAAGGGAAAAAAATGTTTCATTACATTAGACTACTGATAATATTACATCTTCAGCTCTAGTAATGAAATATTTACATTGGTTTCCATTATTTCATTAATTTATGAATTTAAAAGTAACAAATGCATACTGGGCATTTATAATAGATAACATTCATATAGAAAAATTAAAATCATCCATTATTTATCACTGAGAAACAGCCAACGTTATTACTGTTTGATTGTATCCCAGTTTATTTTCTATTTTATGTGCATTTTTATTTACTTGTATGCTTTGAACAGGAAAATTATGTAATCTAATCCATGTATTCAGATCAGGTCCTTTAAGTGGGTAAATGGGAGGTAATATAACACCTGAGAAAGATTAAATAAGAAGCTGTTGCTGTAGTGTATGCAAAGGAGGCTTCAAGAAGCAATCAAAGGCAAGAACTAATTCTCCCCTATTGGTTTCACTGGGAACATGGCTCTGCTAAAACCTTGATTTCAGGCCTCTGACATTCAGAACTGTGAGACAATACATTATTGCTCCTTGAAGCTGTCCAGTTTGTGGAATTTGTTCTGACAGCCCTAGGAAACTAATGCAGCACTTATATAAATATCTAATTCTTGTTAAGATTTTAGGAAAAGACCAGGCTGAGAGGATCTTGAATGCTGGAATGGTTTTAGTAAAAAAGACAACAGTTGAGAGACATAAATCAAGATTATTCTGAGAGAGAAAATTTAAGGCAGGGAGACCATCAGAAAAATAACAGTTGTGAAACATAAGCTCCAAAATGCCATCCTTTTGCATTTTCATTCCCGGAAGATGGAGGAAGGAAAACAATATTTATTGGGCACCAACAATGTTCCAGGATAACTATGCTAGATACTTTCACATACCTTATCTCATTTAATCCTGGGAATTTCACATGCCTTTCATTGTAGATTATTTTGCTCCTAAATTATAGAAGAAACCCAAGGAGGAAATTTATGCAACTTGAAAATTTACAAAACTGATTAAAACTAGAACTCAACTTGGAACTCACATTCATGTGACCAAAAGTCCTCATTTGTTCCAGTGAATTAGCCTGCCCTTCTGATTAAAGTTAAAATCAAAACAAAGATTGATTTTTTTGTTTGTTTATCATCGGTGTTATTTTAGTTTTATTGTTTTGGTTTCCTGTTCAATGTTGCCTAACACCCATTATTAATCTGATATCACTTAAAGATATGTCTTTAGACATAAAATGAAGCAAAGTTGATACAATAAACTAGCTTTACAGGTATGCTTAAGAAGCCACAATACAATATTTCCGATTGTATGTGAAAGAAAATTGAGGAAATAATTTGATATTTTCTTTGAGCTTTAGGTTAAAAAACAAACAAAAACCTAAGGAGTTCTAACATGTTTATTTGAATATTCTCAAAGTTACACCCAAGTGGATTCTTTGCAATATAGCAGAGCTGTTTATAGAATTTTAAGAGAACTATAAAATACAGATCATGATTAATAGTATTAAAAAGGTCTGCTTTGTGTTTCTTATTTATCATTTTATTAGTAAATTCTGAATTTCTCTTCTTTTTCAAAATAGCCATTTTGGCAATAAAGTTGTTTTCTCAATTTGTATATTGAGTTGGCGAGCAAGCATTGGCTTGCTTCATGATTCTGTCTGATACCACCTTTTAAATCAGAAAATATAGAATGTACGTTACACTTGAGATCACTTACTATTTATTGTTAATATATTTTAAAAAACTACTTGGTTCTAAGAAAATGTTAAATAAATGTATTTCAAAAGAACATCAGGACTCTGAATATCTTAAATAAATAAATTTAATAAATTTTGACAATACATGATTTCAATTTATCTGGCTGTCCATAGATAACATATATTAAACAATAAAATATAATAATACAAAAATTAAGTAATACAGTAATAAATAAAATATTATCAGAAAATGCTCACTGTGGCCGAAACCGGTTTGGCTCAGTGGATAGAGCTTTGGTCTGCAGACTGAGGGGGTCCTGGGTTCGATTCCAGTCAAGGGCATGTACATTGGTTGTGGGCGCATCCCCAGTGGGGGTTGTGTAGGAGGCAGTTGGTCAATGTTTCTCTCTCATTGATGTTTCTGGTTCACTGTCCCTCTACATTCCTCTCTGTAAAAAATCAATTATATATATATATATATATATATATATATATATATATATATATGAAAATGCTTACTGTGATACTCTGGAATGATACATATTTAATTTATATTAATTGTTTAATTTGTATTAATATAAATGAGTTTTGTAAAGTAATGTATTAATTAAACATGTGCAGAATATTTTATTGAGACATAAAAATGTATAGAAAATTTCTTTAAAGATACAAATTATGCATTGGAAATAACTATGGCATAATTGAAATAAGCTGAAAAACCTTGAGGAAAGTAAATTTTATTTCATTACATAGTTACAATACAAATGCAATTACATTCATAAAAGATTTTGATTGACAATCACACTTTATATTATTTCCACAAACTACATTGTTAGCACTTTTCTTCTACAAATCAGTGTGATATTGTTATATTCAAATGGCCTATTTTGAAACAAGAATATTGGTTTAAGAAATAAACTTTCATTTGTGTGGCTCATTTCCAAATCTTGGTAATGATGGAATTAAAAAACATAAATATTTTTAATCTGGAGAATATTTTACCAGTTAACATTACTGAAGTAAAAATTGCCAGAGTTCATGGTAACCTTTGAAATACTCAAGGAATCTGGCTATCTGAAAGCTTCTAAAGCAATCCATCTATTTGTAACATAAATAATGCCATGAAAGGTAGAATCAGGATATGTTGGCTTGAAATTAAAATTCAGAGGTCCCTGCTTTTGTTCCCTACTGCTGGAACTATCTTCTTAGCTAATATTTGGACAGGACTTAATGTTTCACAGAATGTATGACTTGCCTAAATTATCATAATTGATATCCACAACAAAATGGCAATACATTCAGGCCAGGTGCTAATATCTTCCATTCAAACGTGAAGGACTCTGTTCACAATGTTGGTGCTGTTCTATGTCATAGAGCAGATGAATAATGAAGCTACAGTGTAGCTCTGGTTTTCTGATTTCCAATAGCTTGTATTCCATCCTCTGCAAAGCATTCCAAATGTAGAAATCAGAAAGCATTGTGAGTTAGATAAATGACTGAAATTTAAGATTCTTCCTTTCAATTCAAAATGAGACTTTGAAAATCATTAGATTAACTAGTTAGTACTCTGAAAGGAAATGTGCTTGAAAGATGCAGTAAATTCTCAGTTTGCATTTATATCTATAATAACAAAACTGTCATATGCTAATTAGACCAGACAGCTGAATGGCCTTCCAGACATTATTCCAGGCATCCAACCAGACGAAGCCATCCTGGTGGGGGCCGAGGCAGAGGTGATTAGGGGTGATCAAACAGGCAGGCAAGCACTTAAAGGCTATCGGGCAGGCAGGCAGAAGGCAGTTAGGAGCCATCAGGCAGGTGGGTGAGCGGTTAGGGGCGATCAGGCAGGCAGGTGATTAGGCCTAAATGGGCAGTTGGACATCCGTTGAGGGGTCCCAGATTGGAGAGGGTACAGGCTAGGCTAAGGGACACCCCTCCCCTCTGTGCAGGAATTTCGTGCACCGGGCCTCTAGTACAGTTAACAACAGGCTAACTTTAGAACAGCGGTCGCCAACCTTTCGGACCTCACAGATCAACAGTGGTCCGAGGACCACCGGTTGGCGGCCACTGCTTTAGAAGATACAGTAAATCAGTTTATCTCTTCTCTGGACAAAAAGGGGCCACATGCTACCCTGACTAGCTCAGGGAAGACCTGAATGACAAGCCTTGCAAACTCAGAGACTTAAGTAACCACAAAGGGTGGTCTGAAATGAAAACTTTTAACTGAAAGCTGTTTATGGTGTATTGTCATATCCTAGGCCAGTGTTGTCTCCAACAAAGGTCAATCTTTCCTGTACTGAACCTGTCTATTGTCTTTTTGCATGATAACATATCATTGGAATGTAAATGTAATTTTCCTGTTTTTCTGGGCTCCTCAAAGCACAGGCACTGCTCTGAGGAGACCACAGATCCCCTCACTGTCACTGAGTTCATTGTTCACTGTTAACTATCCACCTGAGTAAAAAACAGCATGTGTTTATCATTTTACTTTGTATCCAACCCCAGAAGTTCCCCTCCTCTACTTTGCATTCTCTCACCTCCCTAACCAGTCACCACTGGATTTCATGGGGTCCCCTCCTGCCTCCCCTTTTGATTGCAGTATATAAAACAGGGTCCAAAACTGCCATTCTCTTGGGCATTATCTCAGTCTGCTGAGATTTTTCTTCCTGGCAATTGTCGACACTCTGGGCTCAAATAAACTCACAGAAATTCTTCACAGGTTTGAATGTTTCTTGCGTTCACACTTCAAAAGAAAACTGCTAATTCCGTAGGTTGGAAACAAAGAGGAAAAAGAAAAGAAAATGACAACATTATTGCAAAATATTTGATAAAGTATTTTGATAACTCCATTATTGTTATTACCATAAAGTCAATACTCTCATCATGTTTTAGAATACTCTCATGTTTTAGAATAAATATATACATGATGTGTAATCCATCATGGAAGATGCACACATTCCAAGGACACTTCACTCAGGCATGCCTGGCCAACCTTTTGAGGTTGGGTCAGAAGGCAACCTACATACAGGGAAACCCTTTGATATGTAAGGAGTCACTAAATGGAAGTCTGACTCTTCTAGATACGGACTCATTTAGCTATTGCAAGAAACTCCCGTCAGTTTTCTTGATTCATAGCTGTCTTTCCTTCTGGGGATATTTTCTCCTTGTTTCTTATGAAGTTATACTCAAAAGGAGTCATACATCTAGTTTATAGCCATCCTCCTCTCTCCCCCCCCAATATGGATCCGTGTCCTTCCTGCTGTTTAGTAAGATAAAATATAAAAGAAAAGTCCGTAGCAGAATCTCATGATACTATTCTAGAGGGCAACCAATGACAGTGTTCTGTGTCCACTAGCAAGTGGACGAATGGCCACAGGGCTTACCCCGATTGGCCAATGAGTAGAAGCAGTGGCCTTTTTTCAAAAGGTAGCACAATACCCAGTAAGCCAGACTTGGAAGATGGTTTTTTTGTTTGTTTGTTTGTTGATGTTTTTTTGTTTTGTTTTGTTTTTAAAATATATTTTATTGATTTTTTACAGAGAGGAAGGGAGAGGGACAGAAACATCTATGAGAGACATCGACCAGCTGCCTCCTGCACACCCACTACTGGGGATGTGCCCGCAACCAAGGTACATGCCCTTGACCGGAATGGAACCTGGGACCTTTCAGTCCTCAGACCGAAGCTCTATCCACTGAGCCAAACCAGTTCGGCATGACTTGGAAGGTGTTTTGTTTGGAGTTTTAATTTAGGGTGGGTGGGCTGGCTGCCTTTAGAAAGCCACGGCTTAGAAGGAGAGTGTGTGCTTGCTAGGGATGGAAGTAACTGCTTGGGTTTATTTTGTGACCCATTGTTTATGCTCTTCATCCCTCAATGCATATTCTGTCAAGGGTAATGTTGAAGATTTATGGAATAATCAGGAGGGAACTATGCACATAACACCCGAAGTTTCACTTGGGACATCTCCATCCGCCAAGTTTATAGTTTCTGCTCTTGGCTCTTATCCAACAGTTGTATTTTTTTTTTCTTCACAAGATTGTTCTTATTGGCAGATCTCAGCCTCCCTAGCCTGCTTTCTTTGTAAAAATTTTATGCCAGGTGACTAGGCAAATTTTTCTTCTAAAAACCTGAACGATTGCAATTCTGGAGCTTTATTTCTACTGGGAGGTGATTTATTAAGGAGTCGAAGTTTTCTCCCTTTAAGAACATTTTACTACCATCTCCTACCACCCTTTATGAATAATACATATAAGTAAGTGGAGCATTTAGGGAATTTTTCTGCTCTTTATTCTAAAAGCTGCTCCAAAAACATAAATTCATTGCAAAATCAAGAAAAAATACATATGTAGTTTCATTTCAAATAAAAAATCCTATATAATAAAAGCCTGATAAGTGTCCATTTGTCCATTTATCTGTTCAACCAATCAAAGAATGATATGGTAAGGCTGCTCAACCGCTTGCTATGACTTGCACTGACCACCAGGGGGAAGATGCTCTGACCAGTAGGTTAGCTGATGCTAGGTTCTGGCTGATAGGGACTGAGTGAGATGGTCTGGACACACCCTGGAGCCCTCCCATGGCCCCTCCCTAGCTGGCCAACCTCCCAAGTCCCTCCCTGGCCCTGATCATGTACCAGTGGAGTCCCTCAGCTGGCATGCACCCTCTCACAATCTGGGACCCCTTGGGGGATGTTAAAGAGCCAGTTTCAGCCTGATCCACAGGCCAGGTTGAGGGACCCCACTGGTGCATGAATTAGTGCACTGGGCCTCTTATTAGTAATAAAGCACCATTTTAACTTACTAATGTATTTTTATATTTGATATGTTTGTTCATAGCCCTCATACAGACTATCATGCTAAATAAATCATATTTTTGAGGGCTGTCTACACAATTTTAATTACTGGAGAGGGAATCAATCTTGATCCTCTCTCAATTTTGACCCTATTGAAGTGGGACCAGACAGTTTAGAGGGAAACACACAGGTAGTTCTCTTTCTTCCCAAAGTTAGAAACTTAAACCAGAATCTATTTTTTACTGTGAAGATTCAACCCTGAAATTGTTCTCTCTGTCCACGTCAACTATAATGTGTTTACCTTTTCCACCATTTTCAAGAAATGAATTTCCTTCTCTCCTCTCCACTTCTCCAAAGCTCTTTTTAGGGCCACTCTTTCAAGTTTTCTTAGACCACTCTTGAGTATTTAACAATGGATGATGTTAAAAACAAAACCAGTAGTTGGAATTCATTTACATTTTCTAGATTAGTGTTGTTCGAATATGTTTTATGTTTTAATTTACTTATTAAAAGGGAGATTTGCAGACCCACTAAGTAACCCTCTAGTGTTAATTACCTGGAAATCTGCATGTGAAGTATTCATATCATGTACTCTAATGAACACAGTTTAAAAGCTCTTTAGAAGTGTATAGTAATAACTGGAAAGGTAAGGGGAAAATTTGTTTAATGTTTCACACAATTATTGCATGGACATAATTAATGTTATATCCTCATGGACAGTCAGTCTTTGTTGTTCCTCTGTTCAATTCTATACTATATTCCAAAAGGTAGTCCTCAGGCATTTGAAATTAATCCAAGGCCAACTCATTTCTTCTGTATTACTTAGATTTGCAAATATCCTCTAAGGGCTATTTCAGCAAATTAAATATAATAATACTAGAAAGAACTTTGGAGATTTTTATTATATCCTTTGCGTATCAGTAATCTTTGCAAAAATGTATACATAGAAGATGCATTAACTATAGTTAGCTATTCATTGTTGACAAATTAACTGCCAATTCTATTTTTTCTATCAGTAATTAAAAGTTAAAGTGTTATCTTTCCTTTATTTATTAGAAAATAACTTTGGAAGTTCTACTAATTAAATTTCTTCTTAAGCTTGTCAAGAATATTAAAGAAAGAGGTCGAATGTATGGCTATAATTACCCTGCCTGCACGCACCATTTTTAGTTAGGCAGGGATTTTTCTTTACATTCACAGACTATAATTATTTTTGTCAGTTTCAAATACATCATTTTCTGGGAAACACTACAATTTGCCCCTGGACCAAGTTTGTCTTTTTAATACTAATTCAGTATCTATAATTACAAACTTTTGACAGTACAAACCAACTACTATTGTCTGGGTATGAATTGCTGGGTAAAACCTAATTAATAATTTCTCATCAGAAATATTGTTGCTATGATCTGCATATAAGATAAAGTGACAATCACAAAGTGTGTAATTGAAAAACATATCTGCAATATTCAGTCAAATAAATAATCTATACTGTATATCCTCACATTTCCCAAGTATTTATTTTTTTAGCCATGTTATGTAGTATTAATTGTAAAGGTCTTGCATATCTTTCATTATATATATATCCCTTGCTATTATATGACACTGTATATAACATCCATTTTAAAGAAAATTTTCTATTTAATGAAGTAATACAATTGACTTTTGTAGATAGAATTTATATAAAGTGACATTAATAAAAAAACTAAAGTCCACACTTTGCTCACATATTCTTACTTTTTACCAAATGCCCTCTTTCTGTTCCTGGATCCTATCCGGGATAATTCATTACACTTAGTCATCATGTCCCCTTTGTCTCCTTTTGGCTATGACAATTTCTCAGACGTTCCTTGTTTTGGGTTACCTTGATAGTTTTGAGGATTACTGGTCATGTACTTTATAGAATGTAACTCAGTTGGTATTGGTCTGATGATATTTTTGTTACTAAACTAGGGTTGCGGGTTTTGGGAAGGAAGGTCACAAAGGTAAAATATCATTGTCATCCCATCATATTAAGAGTACATACTATCAACATGGCTTGTCTCCACTGATGTTGACTTTGGCCACTTGGCAGAGGTAGTCTTTGTCAGGTTTCTTAATTGTAAAGTTTTTCTTTTGTTCTTCATTTTTAGAATGTGTTCTTAGAAGAAAGTCACTGTATTCAGTCCACACTTGGAATGGGGAGTTATGCTGTACCTATTGAAGGGCGGTATACACATTTTGGTTTCTTCTGTATGGGAAAATTGTCTATTCTCTCCCATTTATTCACTTATCTATCCATTTATTTATTTACATTGCTGTAGAATCCTAGATTTTTTTCTAACATTGGATTATACTAGTAATCTAATATTTCATTATTTATTTTGTTGTTCAGATTAATCCAGTTTGACCATTCGGAGACCTTATGGTTGGCATCAGTATCTCTTTGATATATCCTCAGTGATGTGTTTTGTAAACATTTTCTTACTTTTAAACACTACAAATACTTTAATTTGTGTATTTTTTTACCCATTGTTACCATCAGCTGTATCTTCAGAGAGCCACTATTCTTTCTATTGGATAGTTATATTGGATTGATCTGGGTGATAGAAGTGCTTGCTACTACTAGAATGTTATTACTTCTAGGCCCTCTTAGCTTATAGATATATGTCTGTTTATCAACTCTTATTATGTAAATTCATAAATGTATATGCAGCAGTCTGTATCTATATTAAGCTAAACATGAGTTCATATTGATATTCTGTATCTTTTAATAAAAGCATATTTTGTTTTTCACTTTTTATCTGATTATGTGATAAAAATATTAATGACTTTCCTCATCTTGAACCAACCTTTTATTTTTGGATTTTGCACTTATTTATATAAGAATTTAGCCTGAAATTTTTCTTTCTTTACATATCCTAGTTAGGCTTTGGTTTATAGGTCATGCTGGATTCCACGTGAAGTATGAAGTGTTTCCTATTTCTATTCTTGGTGAAGTGTCTAAACTATTATTCTAATTTATGTTTCTTTAAAATACTAGTAAATTGTTTTTGTTGTTTAGTTGCTCTATTACATATTTTTGGAGACAAGTCAAACAACTATAAGTTCTTTGGCTATGAATTGATCCATTAGTAAGGATTCCCACTTCCCAACATTGAATCACTACTTCCTGCGAACCAGGCTAACACTCTCTGAGCTGCAATTGCACCATTGTTCCAGGCTTTAACCAGTCATTCCTTCTTCCTTTCCTCTGGGCTTTTTCAAGTGTCAGACCTGCATTGTAGATGCTTCCTCTAATTTCTCCCTTCTTTCTCCCCTTTAATGTTTCACAGACATTGTTCCTCAATGAAACTCTTGATGAAGAATTCTGTCCTGGTATGCACTTCTTGGGGGACCTAAGACAGCCAATGCAACAGTAAGTTTTTTATTTTATTTTAATCAATATAGTTCTTATTTATCAAATATTATTTTTTAAATCTCTTAACATCAAAATGCATTATAAATATGGCAGGTGGTTTATTAAGCAGATGGTATATTCTTCTATCACACTGGTGATAACAGAAGAAAAGCTAATAGTGACTATTTTATCTCACTTACATAACAAAATTGTGAGAAATTCCTTAAAGGCTATAAGGATATGAGAGCATATTAAAAAAGGAAAGCAGCAGACTGAGACATGCCCACGACTTTGACATTTGTCCTAAGTTGCCATTTTTCATTGTTTAATAATTTACAATGACTAGGTTTTCATCTTTTCTAATTGAACTGTTAACGAAAAAAAAACCATTGAAACCCCTAAAGGAATTTTTTGTGAGTTTATTTGAGCCAAAACTGTCGACAATTGCCGGGAAGCAGAACCTCAATGGATTAAGATTATGCTCCGGAGAATGGCGGTTACATTTCTGTATTTATACATAGAAATCAAAGGAGGGACATAGGTGGGTTACATGAATATTCATTGGTGATGGAGTAAGGAGGCGGGAGAAAGCAAGCCGGTGGGAAAGCCCTGGGATTGGATAAAAAGTAAAATGATGGGCATGAGCTTCTTTTACAGAGAGGGATACAGGATACTCTAATGCAATTAACACATTGCAATTAACTTGATAACAGTCACAATGAGAGAATGTCTCAGGGCCATTTGTTGTGCCCTGAGGGGTCCAGGGTAAGAAGGAAGTTACACAAGTTACCCAGACATCTCACAGATAGGTTATCTTAGAGGCAGGAAGGCAGATGGGCTCAGTAAAGATCAAAGCTGATTTTTGTCTGGGAAACAGTGGCCTAGAAAATGACTGCCCACTATAACCTGTTTGTAGTTAGATATTTAATTTTCAAACCATCCTTTGTGGCTACTTCAGGTCTCTCAGTCTGCAAGACTGCCATGCAGGCCTTCCCTGAGCTCATCAGGTCAGCAAATGGCTGTTTTCGTTCACAGAACTTTTTAGATTTTGGGTTGAGACCCTCCACCCTCTATAATAATCTAGTGTGGAGTAATTCAGCAATGTAAGAATAGGTCTTGTTTTTATGAGACAAAAGATGAACCCTAGATGCCAGTCTGCACAGAGAAGGCAGGTTATGATACAGCTTCTACTGTTCAGGAACTGAGCACAAATTTCTGAGTCTGATTCTCAATTAAAATTGTGGTGGGATATCCTTATTAAATGAAAAGTTACATGTCATTGTCCTACTTTCTTTTAAAAATATGTCACTGTATTAGCATCTTTAGGTGGCAAACACCTAGTTGGCAAATATGTGTTTGTCTCCACATTTTGGAGAGTTGCTGGTTATGAGATTTCATGCAGAAAATCACTGTTAGGTATCTAAAAAATAATAACCATTTAGAGATTAAATAAGTTCAATGATTTACATGAACGACTAGCTTTTCAAAGCATCAAGTCCATTTTTCATGGCTATTGTATAAAAGAAATGCTTACAGATGATCTTCTTTCTACGTTTGCCAAACCATTCAACCTAGAAAGAAACTTGTGTATAACTCAAATATTTTTCTCATTTTCTTCTACTTGTATTTAAAAATATCAAAACAATGAATCCAGATGAATGTCAGATGGAGTTATTTTCAGACTTATTAATTTTCAAGGATGGGTTTTGTTTTTAATTCTTCCACTCACCTTTTGATTTTTATTGGAGACACAATTAAAATTACATCAGCATTGCCTAAAAAGAATAATAAAGATTGTATTGTGCTGTTTTATATTCCTAGTAAATAATGGCTAAGATGACTCTTGAGCATAGTTATTATTCTTCACAAAATAACATTTGGAAGCATTCATACTTTAAAAGTTTGCTATTTCTATTCTGTTTAGACTCCAAGATAATTCTAATTGAATAGTAAAAAAAATGATAAAGATGTGGCCTATTGCACCTCACATAATTACAGTGCTAAATTTAATTACGTCTTTTTATTCATAGTTATGCAAAACTTTCAGCTAAACAATGTGATAGCTTTTTAACAATGTATTAATATTTTGTTTAAATTGTACACATAAATGTTATTGGTTTTAGCCCCATGATTCTTTCAAGAGTTCATAACTTAAACTAACATTTCCTTCCCATTTTAAACATTCAAAACAACTATTTTCTAATGGGAAATAGTAGTTACTTTAAAGGAAGTAGAGTTTTATAGAGGAAAATTGCCCATACAAAACCTCAGTCTGAATTTTACATAATTTCTGACCTGTTTAGCAGATTATAAAAACAAAAGAAGCCTAATTCTCAGAAGAGGAAATAATGTATGCAAAATAATGAACATGTTATCTAATGTATAGTAAGTTCTCATGAAAATAAATACAATTGTTATAATCTCAAAAAGAGAGTTTGTTTTCAAATACTTTAATTAATATCTATAATGTGAAAACATATTTTTGAGACAATACTACTTTAAATGGCCAGCACAGCTCATTAACCTATGGTACATGGAATTTGTAAAGAATATTTTTTCACATGGACTAGATTAGAATCTGTTCCCATTCCACCTCCTGGGCTAATAGCTACTATCCATCACTGCTAAGAAACTCACCTCCATTCATAGTTGAATTAAATTCTCCTTCTGCACTGAAGCTCTATAGGAACTCAAGTCAGCAGATATCTAGACCTGCTGTAATTCACACCTCTCGTGCATTGCTGATCAGAAATTAAAAGGTGTAGGCACTTCTGGATATAATTTTGCAGTTCCTCAGTAAATTAGATACGGAGATACTATATGACTGAGCAGTTTCACAACTAAATATATGTCCAAAAGAACTGAATAGATGTTTAATCACAAACTTGTGCGTAAATGCTCCTAGCAAAGTTGTTCATAATAGCCAAAAAGTGGAAATAGCCCACCAGCTGATGAATGGATAAACAAAACATGGTATATCTGTACAATGCAATATCCTTCACCCATTGAAGGGACTGGCGTAGTATGGATGAACTGTGAAAACATTATGACAAGTAAAAGAAGCTAGACACAGAGGCTACATATTATATGATTCCATTTACATGAAATGTTCAGAATAGGCTAATCCATAGAGATAGCAAATTGATTAGTGGTTGCCAAGGGCTGGTGGAGGGTGAAATCATTTTAGAATTAGAGAGTGGTTACACAACTTTGTAAATATACTAAAAATCACTAAGTTGCACACTTTAAAGTAATACATTTTATAGCATAAGAATTATATCTTGGTAAAAGAACAATTGATACTAGGAAAAATAAGGCATAAAAAGCCCAATAGTGAATTCTGTCCGGAGGCAATATGTAGATTATAAAATAAACAGTTCCATTTCTTTCTACACAGAAGAAGAATTAAAATGTGATTTCTCCCTCCTCTGAGAACACTGTTGAGTAACAAAATATGCTTTACTAGCCAGAGTGAACTTAAAAGGAAGCAAAGTAAATAAAATAAAAACAAAGGAATAAAGCATAATTAATATATTTAAATAACACTTATACTTAATTTGTAACTTCTGTAATTTTTTAACAAAACACCATTTTTCTTATGAACATGGACATGCCATAAATATAATGCACTTAAATTTGAATCTATAAATTTATGATTCTGTTCCAAAATACTTTCCTCGTGAGCCCCTTTAAAAACATACAGAGTATTCTTAAGAGTTCTACTTCATTCTGTTTGATGAAATTAACATGCTCTAGCAGTGAATAATTGTGATCTGATTTTTTCAGTTTTACAAACAGCACCTTTCCAAGTTTCTCTTCTTTTCTTAAATATTAAAGATCCACCATCTATATGGCTCATTTTGTCCTATTTTTCCTCATTCATCTGCTTGGCCTTGTAAACATCTGTGTGATACCCATGAAAAGTGTAGCATAAAATTGTGATTTATCAACATGAGGAGGACTATCAATTGTGAAGTAACCAAGAGCTATAATTTAAAGGAGAATGTAAACAACATTTAGGAAAAGAGAGAGGGAGAGGGAGAGAGGGAGAGAGGGAGAGTGGGAGAGAGGGAGAGAGGGAGAGAGAGAGAGAGGGAGAGAGAGAGATAGAGAGAGATAGAGAGAGAGAGAGATGATTAATAATGTATGAGCATCACACTGAAACTTTACTATCTGCTTGGCTTTTCAGCTTTTATAGACATTAAATTCAATTTCTTTCAGTAATGGCTTTAACATAACCACATTGAACACTTTATGTGATGTTTTTTTCACTGAAATTTCTTAGGTGTTTGTGCTGACTCTAATAATAAGCTGGGAATGGGATAGATTCTGTAAAGATTGTGACCAGAAAAAAACAAACACAGTTATACATGATTTCAATTTCAAAATATTTGTTCCCAGTATTTTTCTCTCTTACCTATCTAGACTTTGAAATCAATCATCATTGTTTTTTTTCAATGTTAATAATCATATTTATTTTTCTATCCCTTACTTTCAGGTTTGATATATTTCATTTATTTACATAATAAGGATTATCTTGCTTTTTCATTTCTTTCTATAGTCTTGAAACAACTGATCTATCTTGTGACTTTTGATGTGACCAAATAGCACTCTAATGAAAAGGTTATATTAAATTAACTAGAAGCCTGGTGCATGAAATTTGTGCATGGGGGGTGTATCCCTCAGCCCATCCTGTACCCTCTCCAATCTAGGATCCCTCTCACAATCCAGGACTGATAGCTCCCAGCTGCTTGCCTGCCTGTCTTCCTGATTGCCCCTAACCACTTTTGCCTGCCAGTCTAAGCACCTCCTAACCACTCCCCTGACAGCCTGATTGATGCCTACCTGCTCTCCTGCCAGCCTGTTTGCCCCTTACTGCACTCCCCTGAAGGCCTGGTCACCCCCAAATGCCCTCCCCTGTAGGCATGGTCACCACTAACTGCCCTTTCCTGCAGGCCTGGGTCACCCCCAACTTCCCTCCTCTGCCAGCCTGGTCACCCCCAACTGCCCTCCCCTGCAGGCTTTGTCACTCCCAACTGCCTTCCCTTGCAGGCTTAATTGCCCCTAATTGCCCTCCCCTGCTGACTAGATTGCCCATAACTGTCCTCCCTTGCAGACCTGGTCCTTCCCAATGGCTGTCCCTTGCTGGCCATCTTGTGGCCACCATCTTGTGTCCACATGGGGGCAGGGTCTTTGACCACATGGGGGAAGCCATCTTGTGTGTTGGAGTGATGGTCAATTTGCATATTATTCTTTTATTATATAGGATTAGATAGGATAGAGGCTGGTGCACAGGTGAGAGCCAGCTGGTTTGCCCTGTTGGGTATCCCAGATCAGGGTGGAGGTTCCCTTGGGGCACGGGGCAGCCTGGGTGAGAGGCCTATGATGGTTTCAGGCCAGCCACACACCCCCAGTGACCCAAGTGGAGGCCCTTGTATCTGGGATTTATTTATTTTCTATAATTGAAACTTTGTAACCTTGAGTGGAGACCAAGGCAGGCCAAGGCTATGGAAGTTTGGCTTCCTTGATCATCAGTGGCAACTCAAGCCTCTTGCTCTCTCCAGGTCTGTGGCTGCTGCCATTTTTGTTGGGATTTATTTATCTTCTATAATTGAAACGTTTTAGCCTGAGTGGAAGCCTGGGCCAGCCAGAGGTGCAGGAAGCTTGGCTGCCCCCATTGCCAGGAAAAACCAAGCCTCCTGCTTTCTCTCTAGCCACAGCCATCTTGGTGGTTTAATTTGCATACTTGTTCCTTATTGGCTGATGGGCATGGTTTGTGGGTATAGCAGAGGCACAGTCAATTTGCATATTACTGTTTTATTAGATAGAATCTTCTCTATAACAACATCAGTTACATATAGTACCTGAATAATGAGAATTAGACATTTAAAAACCCCACTTACTTGGATAGTCAAACATTATTATATCTTTTATATGACTTAATTTTAATATACTCAATTTCTATTAATTCTTTTATTTCATATGCTACTCATATGAAGTCCAAATCAGAATGCTAAACTATAAATATCTTTGACTCATTTTTTATTAAGTGTTCATGAGTCTTGTTATTAATATTAATATGTATAGCTGACCAAATATATAATTAATCTTTGCAGCAGTACTTTTATGCCATGTTCAATAGAAGATAATTATTTTAGAAGAGACAGAATTTTTATTTCCCTTTCTTATTGGTGGAAATATATATCAGGGACATTCAATACTGAAATATTAAAGATATAAGATATCATTGAGGAGCACAGTATTTCAAAAAGAGAATTGTTCCAAAATTCTCTAAAACCTTGAATAGAAAATAATTATTTTTAGCATGGTAGCTTACCAAGAAAAACAAATATTGATAGGGTCAAGGACCAGATCTAAGATTCTGTCTAATGGGTTATAATGATTAAAAGTATTAATATAATTTATTCTGTGGAATGCAAAGAATGGTGTTTTTAAACGGCCTTTTGGAGGTTATTCACAATATCCTAAACAAACATGCTCTGTGGAGTCTCTGTGATACAACCTCCTCTCCTTTTTAGTTGCTATTACACGTATTTTCTTTTTTTAAGAAAGTGAGGAAGGGAGATGAAGAGAGAGATAGAAACATCAATGACAATTACTGATTGGTTGCCTCCTGCATGCCATCTAATGGGGATTGAGCCCACAACCCTGGGACATCAAAGCGTGTTTGTGGGCTCCTGATGTATAGGTCCACACTCAGTCAGTAAGCTACCCCAGCCAGGCTACACCTATTTTTATTTCATTGATCTTTAACCATCATCAGAATTAGTCTTCAACAATCTCCCAAACCATTACCTCTCTTTCTTTATTCACTTCTCCTTTTTTTTTTTTTTAATTTGGATGTCTCAGTCCACATTTTTAACAATATCAGTAGTCTTGTCCTTTTTGTCCCTTTGCCTTTTGGTGTTTGTACTGAATCAGTCTAGGCAATGCCATCCCTGGATCCTGGATGAATACAATTTGCTTATCAACCTAAGTAGGGTATGTTTACATTTCAGTCATCTGGAACGTTTCCATCCAAAATCCACTACTGCCCTAATATTTATGTTTGTCTTAATATTTTGACACATTTATTTTTGAAAAAAACTTCACACTGACCAGTGTTATAAAAATAGTATAATATTGCTTATATATTTACCTCAAAGTTTATCATTACTAACATTGTATTCCCCTCTCTCTATATATTTATTTTCCCCAAAGTAATAAATAACTTTCTACTCAGTCAACATTTTTATTTGGGTGAATAAAAGGGAGACGCTATTGTTTAAAAGTATAATCCAAATGAATTGTAAAATAAAAAGAAAATTACTAAACAAAAAACTCTTTCCTCACCATTTGCATTGTCATATACTGTACTGAGTTTGTTAATAATTATTATTTTTTAAAGTTTTTAATACATTAATTTATTATACAAAGCTTCTCTACTTATTTCCTTTTCTCAAGTGCATTTAATTTTGTTACCTTGTTCAGAATTCTTAGACCCAATGGAGTTAACTGCTTTCAATATTTAGCATCATATTCCTCGATTTTTAAAAAATGTTTTTGTGCCAAAACCAGTTTGGCTCAGTGGATAGAGCGTGGGTCTGCAGACTGAAAGATCCCAGGTTCAATTCCGGTCAAGGGCTTGTACATTGGTTGTGGGCACAACCCCAGTAGGGGGTGTGCAGGAGGCAGCTGGTCGATGTTTCTCTCTCATCAGTGTTTCTGGCTCTTTATCCCTCTCCCTTCCTCTCTGTAAAAAAAATCAATAAAATAAAATATTTAAAAATGTAAAATAAAATAAAAATGATTTTGGAACATTCTTAATGCCCCAGCTTTCAATGCTCTAACTAGTAACATAATGTAAACTCTGTAAACTCTTTGAGATAGGAAATTTTGTCTGTTTTGTTGATATTGTTGTCCTAACTCCTAGCACAACACTATTACATGAGAGTTACTCAATAAATATTTGCCGAGTTAATGAGTAATAAAATGTAAACACTTTCTTATTCTACTTTGAGAATTCCTTCAGACCTTCAATCTATATATATAAAGGCCAAGTGATTGGAACGCTGGAATGCTGGAATGACCAGTTGCTATGATGTGAACCCACCCACAGACTCCCTCCCCCAGCTGGCCCTGTCCCCAATCACTACCCCCCACCCCACCCACCCACCCATCAGGGATGGGGCTGGCCTACCTCCTGAGTCCCTTTTTCCCCAGCCTACCCAATTGGCCCCATTGGGAGAGAGGGGTCTGGCCAGACCCCACCATAAATTAGTGCACCAGGCCTCTAGCATTCTATATGTAAGATATCACTGAATCTCACTCAGAATTGCTCACTTTCTCTTTTGTTTTACTACTATGTCTATTGGGTCCATGTTTTTGATCAATTTATTAAATGTTGTCAGTTTTACTAAATTTTAAGAACTTTAACAGTGAGAACTATAAAAAGGCTAAAATAGACTCGGTAAAAGTAAAACATTGAAATTTCCCACCAAAGAGACAATACTATTAGCAAAAATGCAAGCATTTGGGTAGTTTTATAAATTAAATATTAAAAATATCCAAATTAAATACAATATGAAGGAATATTTTAGGACAGCATCATTATTGAAAAGTTCTTATTTGGCCACTTACTTGAATCACCTATAGGTGACTATACTTTCCAAATCTATGATCATCCTTTAAAAATAGTATCTGCAATAAGCAGAGATTTCACCAAGAATAAAAAAAAGCTTTAATGTAAACGTGTTTATGAATATGTATAAGCAAGTTTACATTGAAGCGTTTATATATAAAAATATAAAATATATTTTCTATTGTTGTTAGAAATTCCCACAAACCTGGTGTCTTAAACCAATACAGGTTTATGATGTTAGCGTTCTCTGAGTGAGATGTCTGACACACATCTAACTGACCTAAAACGAAGATGTTGGCAGGGCTGCATTCCTTTCCTTTCTGGAGGCTCCGGGGAAATGTGTTTGATATTTGTGCTCTACATTATGCTATGGTTTATGACTAATTTTAATTACTTGTTTAACTGTAAGCAGCCTTCCACTTAGATTTTACATCAAAGCATGTTCCAAGTTAATTGCTTTAATAATGCTATATTTAAAATGTTTCTTCTGAGGATACACATTTTTTAAAGTACATGTAAATAATTTTTTCTTCTTATGATTTAGAAATTCTTGAGTTTTCTTCAGAAGAGAGAAAACATAACAGAGTTGCAGGGATTGATTTTAGGGAAACTTAAACTCAGGAGGAGGATAAAATGGGATAGGAGTTATAACGCCCAAAAAGAACATGGAGCACTATACATATCCTTTTATTTGAGACCTGTCAATACTTCGTCTATCCTCTAACTAGTAACAATGTAAATGTAACATGCCTAATGATCCATCTAGAATTAGGTTTTACGTTTATGCCTTTCCTGAGCTTGCTTATATTTTTATATTAAAATTGCATGGTCATCTCCTCACTTGAGTCTAACCTCCTTAAATGTGAAAACAGTGTTGTCTCATTGCATATCCCAGCACCTTGTATTCTGAAAATTGTTAGCGTTCTATCAATACTTGTGCAATAAAAAAATAAGGTCACACACATGAACAATATGTGGTATAAACAATTAGAAAAAGCTCACGTTTAAATTTTTTTAAAAATGTCACTGAATTGAGCAAGAAAACTTAGAGTGTTAGGAGAAAAATATTTCTTGAGACAAGACTGGAGGGCTCATTTAAATAGATGATGAGAAAGAAAAAGTGATTGTTGGACCACCAGCCATAGGTTTCAGCAGTGACAGGAAAAAGAACAGTTAGGTTGTAGTTAGAAAATGTGGCAAAGCTGATTTGCAAAAGAGGCAAAGTACACGAAGAGGAAAAAGACTAGCATACACACAAAATTGCTTTAAATATTGAAGGAGATGTACCCTAAACCATAATAGAAAGATGTGGCTTTAGAGGAGGAGGAACACAAGTTTTTCTCCTCAGATAAGAAAAAGCTTAAGGGTGAATAACGATGAAGATGATAAACAAAAGCAGTAGTAATGTTCCTCCATTTTTAGGTATCTTTCTATGTGTTCAGATACTCTACTAAATGCACATAAATGTCCTGAAAGTTCAATGTCACAGATAATAATAGTCACTTCTTATGGAAGAGGAAACGAAGCTTAGAAAAGTATCATAACTTAATCAAAGTCATAAAGGTAGAAAGTGAGAGATTCATACTTAGTACCTATATTTTTTAACAACTGCATTATTGTGCTTTATGTTTGGCTATGTGCCAGGCATGTGATAATAACTTGATATGTATTTTTTCTGGGTTGTCCCTGATTGTCTGTTGGCAACACTAGCTGAGCCCAATACACTGCATTGTGGGAGGAAGTGGTGAAATCATATTTCCCAGACTCTTTGGCCAGACATATTTTGGGTTAGATTCTCCCAAAGGATCTTTACATGAGATATGGATAGCTGAAGAAAGAAGCCAGTTTTCTCCCTCCATAGCAATGCATAGAAAGAGGACACAGGCAGGTGAAAAGTCCTGAAGGAAACGTCAATGTTTCTGTGCAGAGTTCTTCATAGCTGCTCTGAACATTAACAGTGATTTGCTGTGGTCTGGAAGGCTGTAGGTGAGACATCCAAGAGTTAGATGTGACCTTTTCTACACTTTGCTGTTTTATATCTTCTGACAATTTGCAAGTACCTATTTTATTGTACTCTCATGCTGAAACTTCTAAGAAATTTCTTTTTTCCATATTAACACTGATATTGGTACTATATAACCAATGGCTTATTTTCTACCTAGGAAGTCTGCATGTTCTATATAGGCCTAAACAAACAAATATTATTTTATCCTAGATAATTCGCACTCCCAGGATCAGTCTTATAGCCAGGAAACAATGGTGAATACAACTGGCATCTTTATGGGATAAGAGGAATTACTGATATTATGTGACTTATCCTACATTCCACTAGATGAATATGAAGAAGAGTTAACATGTTGGTCTTTTATTTTAGGAAACACTAAATTGTATCTTATTTTATGTGAGTAGGTAGACTAAAAAAGAAGAAAAAAAGAAAATATCACCAAATATAGTAGGAGAAACATATTTCACATTTAATGTATAAAAGAAGATTATTTATTTCTATAGCAAAGAGTTAGTATTATGCTTTCTTTCATACATTATATCCCTATTATTTTTAGATTTTAGATTTTGCCAAATAATGATGTTACTGTTATCCATATAAATAAATCTGATTGAAATTAAAAAAAAGAGAGAATCATAGTGTTATATATGTTTATTTCCTTAAATGGAATGTAGGAAATGTAGAACTACATTTAAAATATATATTGATTTCAAAGAAGAAGGAAGAGGGAGAGAGAGATAGAAACATCAATGATGGGAGAGAAACATTGACTGGCTGCCTCTTGCATGCCCCCTATGGGGATGGAGTCCAAAAACCGGGAATATATCTTAACTAGGAATCTAATTGTGACCTCCTGGTTCATAGGTATGCTGGCATTCAACCACTGAGCAACACTGGCTGGCTAAAGAATAATTTGATAAAGAATAAAAGTAATGCCAACAGAAATCTTTGGATGAGCATGCCTTTGTTTATTTATTTTAGCATGAAACTGTGAAACAGAAAAAGGCTAAATCACTTAAGGCAAATGTTAACCCAACTAAGAAGATTATTTTCAAAGCTACATCTTAAGACTTTGGAGCCTTTTTATGATCTCTATTCTGCACATGACTGAGTAAAGCTTTAAGACTTAAATTCCCCGAGGTGTCTTAATGGTTAGGGACTAATTTATTTAACAACTTGGCCACACAATGACAATGTGGGTAGGCTGCGCTTAACACATATCTTGGGATACGAAGCTCCAACAAACAAGGAACATATGTTGTGAACTGGAGCAGTTTAACAGAGCATTTAATGATTATTTGGTTGGAAATCTCCGTAAAGGGAATAAGAAATTCACACACAGGCCTGCAAGGTTCTTTCTCCTAAACATTTAAATGACGTTATTAAGGGTTCATTGCTTTTTATGTCTGTCATTTCACTATTTGAGAATTTGAACACTGACTTTTACAAGCAACTGACTGGTTCAAAAACAGATGCTCTTTTTTAAGGAAGGGAGAAAAAGTAATGCAATCAAATGTAAATGATATAAAGAAGATGACTAGTATCTAGAAAAATAGACTTCAGACATGTAAGTGGAAGTATAAATTAACTGTTAAAAATGTGGAGGGCATAACCAGTAACAAAAAGATGAATACTGTATGATTCACTTATGTGACATACCTAAAATAGAATAGCATTGCCAGGAGCTGGGAGAAGGGGGAAATAGGGCATTGCTAATTAAAATGTATAAATTTTAGTTATGCAGGATAAATAATTTGTTGAGATCTATGTACAATATTGTGCCTATAGATAATAATACTGTATTGTACACTAAAAATCTGTTGACGATAGATTTTATGTTGAGTTTCTTTCCACAAGGAATATATATATATATATATATATATATATATATATATACACGCACACACACACACATTATACTAGGGGTCTGATACACGAAATTCATGCAAGAGTAGGCCTTCCTTCCCCCAGCTGCCGGCACCAGCTTCCCTCTGGCACCCAGGAGGACCCGGGCTTCCCTCATAGCCCCAGTTTCATCCAGAGGACGTCTGCTCCAGTTAGCATATTAAGCTTTTATTATTATAGATATATAATATAAAGGGGTATAATATAATAGAATGTATGTAATATAAGGTTTTTTTAATCTCCAGAATATTAGAAACTATACTTTTAGTTGTGTTTAATGCTCAAAGAAAAAATTGAGTATCTGAATCAAATGTATGATTAACACCAATGATTTCTAATCATTCTAAGTATTTTTAGAACAATAGGACATTTAAAATTTGTAATATAAAGTATTTATTTAAAGTAATATTTATTATTAGAGGCCTGGTGCATGAAATTCGTGCATGGTGGTGGGGTGTTCCTCAGCCCAGCCGGTAACCTCTCCAATCTGGGATCCCTCTCACAATCCAGGACTGCTGGTTCCCAATTGCTTGCTTGCTTGCCTGCAAAGAATGCCCCTAACCACTTCTGCCTGCCAGCTTGATTACCCCCTGATCACTCCCCTGGCAGCCTGTTTGCCCCCAACTACCCTCCTCTGCTGGCCTGGTCACCCCTAACTGCCCTCCCCTGCAGGGTTGCTTGCCCCCAAAGTTCCCTGTCATGCTTGCCTGATCACCTCCCTTGCAGGCCTGGTCCCTCCCAACTGCCGTCCCCTGCTGGCCATCTTGTGGTGGCCATCTTGTGTCCACATGGGGGGCAGGATCTTTTACCACATGGGAGCAGCCATCTTGTTTGTTTGAGTGATGGTCAATTTGCATATTACTCTTTTATTAGATAAGATAGAGGCCTGGTGCTTGGGTGGGGGCCAGCTGGTTTTCCCTGAAGGGTGTCCCGGATCAAGGTGGAGGTTCCCTTGGGGCACAACGGGCCTGGGCGAGGGGCCTGTGGTAGTTTGCAGGTCAGCCACACACACCCTGTGACCCAAGCAGAGGCCCTGGTATCTGGAATTTATTTATATTTTATAATTAAAACTTTGTAGCCTGGAGCAGAGCCACACCTACTGCTCGCTCCATGGCAGCAGCCATTTCTGTTGGAATTTATATATCTTCTATAGTTGAAAGTTTGTAGCCTGGAGTGAAGGCCTGAGCTGGCCATGGCTGTAGAAGCTTGGCTTCCTCAATCACCCGGGGAAACCCTAGCCTCCTGCTTTTCCAGCTCAGTGGCTGCCACCATTTCTGTTGGAATTTATTTACCTTCTATAATTGAAACTTTGTACCTTTGAGTGGAGGCCTGGGCCCACCAGGGTGTGTGGAAAGCTTGGCTTCCTCCATTGCCAGGGAAACCCAAGCCTCCCTCCTGCTCTCTGTGGCTCCAGCCATCTGGGTTGGGGTTAAATTGCATACTTACTCTGATTGGCTGATGTGTGTGGCTTGTGGGCATGGCTTTTGGGTATAGTAGAGTGATGGTTAATTTGCATATTACTCTTTTATTAGATAGGATAGTTTTAAATTATTTACAGTTTATAAGAGCCATAGGAAACTAAACATACAAGTATACAGAAAGATTTTGCTTAAAGTAGCATCATTTGTAGTTACATTTTCATATCACAAAATGTGGAGTTAAGTATCAAATGAAGGTTTTATTAATGTTTTCTTAATGATTAGAAATAAGATCCTTTACTTAATGTGAAAATGAGTTAATAATTTTCTAAATATAATACCTGCACCAATAGAAGAAACAAGTGATTGAAGCCCATAGTTCTACATTTGAGGAGATGGTACAATAATGATCAAATGATCAGAAATGATCATTTCTGGGCATCCATCCAGTGGTGAGTTATGAAAGCAAATGTGGCAAGGACCTGAAAACTTTACTGTAATTCAATTCATCCCTTACTATTAAAGAGCAAAATCATCTTGCATTCATAGATGTAACTGCCTCATGGCGTAAAATCATAATAGATTTTCTACTGAACATCTTGGCTGGTCCTTTAGGACTAGGATGATGCCCATCTTCAGATCTTGACCCACGACTTTTATGATAAGAAGAAATAAAATGCAGATTGTCAGATGTTTGATTGATTGCATAGGATTCTATGTTGTATAGTATGAGGGATAAAATAGAGGTAATTTGGTCTTTGAGATTTTTTTTATTGGAAGGGTTTGATTGATATAGCTTAAGCATTTTATTAATATAGCTTCAAAGAGTTGATTTTACAGTCTCTACCTATTAAGAATTAAAATCTATTGATTCAGTTTTCTTAATATGTGTCCTGGGTTGACAGCTTACAACTTTTCTCCAGAAAAAGAGCTATCTTTAGCATAAGCAGGATGGAATAGATGTGGGCTATCATTTCACTCTGAGTTTTACAGGAGCTCTTATTTTACATAAATTTTAAACCATTTTATGAGTTTTCTATGTGTACATTTTAACTATCTCAGACAATTTCAACTCTGTCTTTTCCAAAAAAGTATTTGCTGTCATCATCTATTGCAGAAAAGTCATTAGTTTCTACTGCCTATGTTCACTACATTTCTCTACGTTAGCCTGAAAATTTGTGTACATTTCAAAGTAGAAGTGCAACATTCTTAAATTAGTTTCACATAGGACATGTAAAAATATGTCCTTATTGATTTTTAGAGAGAGTAAGGGAGAAGGAGAGAGAGAAACATAGATGTTTCCTACATGGAATCAAGCCCAAATCCTGAGCATGTGCCCTGACCTTGAATCAAACCAGTGACCTTTCAGTGCATGCATGATGCTCAGCCAACTCAGTCATTTAGGACACGGTAGGACATGTTTTTCTTTGAATAGCTGATAAAATCTTCATAAATTTTGTAGTACGTTCATAGCTTTCTGTTTTACTAATTCATGTATATTTTTCTCCTTTTCCAAACTAAACAACACATTTTATACTAATGTTTCTTTTGTATTTTCAAGTTCTCTTATGGTGCCTATAAGCCCCAAGATTCCATCAATCTCTATATATATTTTTATCTCACATTCATTTACCTCGTTCCTGTTTTCATTTTTCATTCACAACCTGGCCCTGTAAGAACTTTAATTCATTTGAGATACTTCCAAAGTTATTGTCAATCCATTGCTAGCTGGCATCTTCCACATTCAGTTGGAAATTTCTAGCTAGATCAATAAATTAATTAGGCACATTTCCTATTTGTCTCATCATTGCCAACTTCCCACTATTATTTAACAAGGATACTTTGTTATTATTCATAGATAATTACTTTGTATTACTTATCCTTCACTACCATTTATTTTTTCACTGTCTTTTACACCCTTACCAATAGTCACTTCTAGGACCCTTGCTTTGATCCCAAATCAGTGCTGATTGTTTATAATAAATTATTTTCATTTTGCCATTTTAATTTATGATTTAAAAGTAATAATTGTTTTATTACAGTTTATATCCTTTGTAAGTCAGAAATCAGGAGGTTGCTCAGATGAGCAGCGCTAGTTCAAGGTCTTTCATGTGGCTACACAGTCAGAGAGTGACTGGATAGGAAACAATTGGCAGCCAGAAGCTGCTCAGGCACCTCTCTCTTTTCATGTAGTCCTGAGGTCCTTTTATATGATCTCTCCACATTCACTCGTCTGTGCTTCTTCACAGCATGGCAACCTCCAGGCAGTTGTACTTTTCACGTGATACTGACTTCTCAGGCCAGTGTACCAAGAAGATCAGGGAGTACCAGCTCAGAAATCACATGGCATCACTTATGCCACACTTTGTTGGATGAAGTAAGTCACTGAGTCCCCCCAGCTACAAGGTTATGGTGCACAAATCCTAAATCGAACTCTCAGCGGGAGCTTTATTAAGGTCTCATTATAAGAAAAACATGTGAAACGGGAGCTCATAATGTAGCTTATCAAAAAAAGCTCTCCAAAAGCTCGCCTGCAATAATGAGGTGTGTTCCATTACATTTAATCTTATTTAACTCAGTTATTCCAAAACTCATCTATGCACCAAGTGGTTCCCTTTCTTTTACTTATAGTTCTTTTGAGCTTGTGGAGTAATGCACCTTTTTGCAGTATGACATTTTAGGAAAGGTTGAACATGAATCATTTGTGTGTTGTTGTTTTTTTAAGAAAATGTGGTATACTGGGATAATACTGTGATAAAATATTAAATTGAGCTGTTTAGCTTTTAAATTATATATATATATATATATATATATATATATATATCCAATTTAATATATATATATATATATAATTCTTTACTAATTCATGCCTTTAATTCACTTTTCCACATATTGAATACCTACTTTCAGCTATACATTTTGCTAAATATGTGCTTAATGGAGAATGAAGATCTCTAAGGATTTTGTAACTAGAAGAGGAAGAAAGCTTTGCCAAAAACTTAAGAGTTAATCGTACCATGTGTTTGGTTGTAATGGTAATATAATAATTAGAGTAGGCATTTATTGAGACATCCCGGGTTTAAGTACAGTGCTAACACTTCAAAGTTATGATCCATTTGAAAGTCACAACAATCAACCATATTTTATATCTACAACTATAATCCATTTTGCATGAATTAAGAAACTCAACTTCAAAGAAGTCAAGCAATTCGCCTGATAAGTGATTATGCTTTGGATAATCAGTTCAGTGAAGTTGAGTGGGGGATCCTTTGATTTGATTTAGTATAAAGGAGTAAGTCTGTGCAGAATAAGACAATGCAGAATGAAGCTTTTCTCAGAAAGGAAGAAGTGTGTATAGTGTCATCAGGGAGTGTAAAGACATAATGCATTTGAAGAACTGCAAGTGGTTTGGTGTGACTTTCAATTCCCTCTGGGAAAATGATAGGGCCTGGATCATAGCATTCTCGAGACCATTCAACTGAGCTACAACAATAGAAGAAAACAAGTACTGAAAAAAAACCCCTCTGTTTCCTATAAAGAAAACACACATGTAAGCCAGTAGTTCTTTAGAGGAATTGTTCAGCTCCATAGGGGATATTTTTGAAGTATTTTCAGAATTTCAAAGATTGAAGGGTATTACTGGCATGAACTGTGTAAGGACTGGGGATATTAGACAACTCGCAATGTGTAGGCAAGTCCCACACACAAAAATAATAGTTGTCCTGAGTCAGGAGAAGTTTCAACATTTCCCAGGGTACTCATTTCAGGGAAGTACTTGTTTAAAATGATCTGAATATAAAGTTTAATTCCATTATATATATATATATATATATATATATATATATATATATATATATATATATGATTTTCCCTCTCAGGTTTACTACCCATTAAATTTTTATATTAAAAGACTTCATATAAATTGATAGAGATTACACTTTAATTTCTTGTAAACTATAGTCAGAGACATTCCAAATTCAGAAAATCGCTAATGGAAACGCATATTTTGTTTGTCACCAATATAGTAGTATGACTGACTTGCATACATCTGTATTAGAGTCTTTTATACATGATGTGATTCCATAGATAGAGATAAACATCTGGCTACTTTATTATGGCTTCGACAGTTTTTATTATTCTTTCTCATTGTTGTTGTTTCTCTCTCTCCTTCTTCCTCTCTAAATATATTAAAATAAATGAATGTATTAAAATATATTAAATAAAAGGAATGATCTGACACCAAGTATAGTGTGCTAGCAAAAATTAGCAGTGTCATTAGAGCCCAGTGTCTGAATTTTTCTCAAGACAGTGACTACACTCTTTTCAGAATAGCACAACAGTAAAACACAGCCACCATTAGTTTAAAGCAAAGATCAGCACTGACCACTCTGTCTAAACAAAATCTGTGTGAGGAACACAGAAATTAGCCACACAAAAAAAAGACATCTTGTTGAATACTTCTTAGGATGGCCAAAAACAGCGTGGGAAGTTCAATTAGCAGAGGTTCCTGGTTTGGTGACATTTCCAATAGAAAAAGTCACTGTCCCTGATTGGCTTTCATCTAAAAGAAGCCACACGACATAATTCTGCTCTGAGAGATAGATAACAACAAACAAACAATTGGTTGAGGGTCTCATAAAATTTTTTAAGGAGCCTGGCACTGCTGACTTTTTTTAAAAAAAATTAATTCTCTGCCCCTTTGCCTTTTAGTTTCTTCTATCCCAAGTACGGTTCGGAGGACTAGTGGAGCTCTCTTATCACTTGAGAAAAAGAGGCTGGTAGCATAAAGGTATATAAAGGAAGTAGCCTAGATCCCTTGAGGGCTTCATGTAGTCAATTTACTACCTGTGAGCCACCACCTCTTGACTTTCTGTGAAGTGATAAAAAAAAAAAAGAAGCCAGTTACTTGATTAAGCCAGTGTTTATTGGGTTTCTAATTATTCACAAACACATTCTTATTATTAAGCAATCTAGAAAAGCAGATTCCTTGAATGAATAGCAGATCCAGGCATGCATTCAAGCAGAGTTTCCTGACTGCACATCCACTGACTACATTCTGCTTAGAGTTGACATCACAGTGTAGAGCTGATAGCTGCAGTCAGTAGTTTTCCAGCAGTTTGGGAAAAGTTCCATTCTGCAATAGAAGGTGGTAGGACACAGATATATTTTCTATTCAGTTACAGAGAAAAAAGTAATTAAATAGGGATAGGTCGCTGAGGATTTGGTCAGATAATTGGGCAAGGACCATAGACTAGAGATTATATATTATACTAAATTATTTTAGTGATTTTCTTCTTATAATATGGGAAGACATAAGAATTATTGAGAATTGAGCCAGAACCGGTTTGGCTCAGTGGATAGAGCGTTGGACTGCGGACTGAAGGGTCCCGGGTTCGATTCCGGTCAAGGACATGTACCTTGGTTGTGGGCACATCCCCAGTAAGGGGTGTGCAAGAGGCAACTGGTCGATGATTCTCTCTCATCGATGTTTCTAGCTCTCTATCCCTCTCTCTTCCTCTCTGTAAAAAATCAATAAAATATATATTTTAAAAAAAGAATTATTGAGAATTGAGAAAACAATTGCATATTAAATAACATTTATGTTTAAATGGTTTGTGAGTCATGTGAAACATTCATACTCTATAATTTTTAAAAATATATATTCTATTGTGTTTTTACAGAGAGAAAGGGAGAGGGAGAGAGAGAAACATTGATGAGAGAGAAACATCAATCAGCTTCTTCCTGCACACCTCCCACTGGGGGTGTGCCTACAACAAAGGTACATGCCCTTGAGTCCACAAGCCAATGCTCTATTCACTGAGCCAGACTGGCCAGGGCTACTCAGTAATTTTTTATATCTGAATCTACAGACTGTGTATTACATACTCTTCTCAAGTTCTCTTTGAGGTTTAGTACTCTGCTTGCTACTCAATTTGTTTTGTTTTTGGCAACCATTCTCATAACTAAGAAGATAAGGATTTGAGGTGTTAGTTCCAAATCTGGCATTACAGGAAGCCCTAATTTTCTTTTTCTCTGTCTCCCTTTCTCTTTCTGAATCAGGCTGCTCCACTGCTCCTATTCAAAAAAAATTAAATTGTAAAAGATCATCATATATAATAAAAGCCTAATATGCGAAGTGGCTGGTCATCCGTTCAACCATTCAAAATGTAATCCTAGATAATAAAAGGCTAATATGCAAATCGACCAAATGGAGGAATGATCAGTTGCTATGACACGCACTGACCTCCAAGGGGCAGACACTCAACAAAGGAGCTGCCCTCTGGTGATCAGTGCACTCCCCACAGGGGAGCACTGCTCAGCCATAATCCAGGCTCACCAACAGGCTTGTGGCTGGTGAGCGCAGTGGTGGTAGCAGGAGCCTCTCCCGCCTCTGAGACAGCATTAAGGAGCAGTGAGCCCAGCTTCTGACTGAGTGGAAGCCGGGCTCACCCCTGGCGAGTGCTGAGAACAGGCCTAAGCCAGCAGTCGGACATCTACTGAGGGGTCCCAGACTATGGAGAGTACAGGCCGGGCTGAGGGAACCCTCCAAAGCACGAAATGTCATGCACGGGGCCTCTAGTACGCTAATAATATGCTAAAGCTGCTCAACTGCTCATTATGATGTACACTGACCACCAGGCCCTCCTGAGACCTCCCCCTGGCTGGCCCTATCCCTGATAATCCCCCAACACCCTGAACAGTGATAGGGCAGCCTGGACAATTGCCCACAGCTCCTCCCCCCAGCAGGCTCCACCCTTGAATGGCCCCCTCAAGGTGGTGGACTGGGCAGACCCCACCTGTGCACAAATTTGTGCACTGGGGCTCTAGTATATTATAATTTTTTTTGGAATAATAAGAGACAAGGCTATTTAAAGCAAACCTTGTGTGTGACAGTAAGCATAATCCCAACTAATTTATCTACTTGTAAATTTAGCTTTTAATAACCAACCAAATGTGCCTAATAGGCTTACTTTAAGGCAAGATAAATTTATAACAGAATGAAAGAAATGAAACTAAAATATCAAGCTGCAATGTAGAACAGACAATGATGTGTATATTCCTTTAAAACTGTTTCATAAATTAAGGAGAGTTTGTCATAGAACAAAGTTCTTAATAAAGCACAATATTGGAAATCATATATTTCAGACATCATTTCTAGGGAGTCTGACATGTGAATGATAGGTTCGGGAAATGCTTTTTTATTAAATTGAGTTTTTAAAAAAGGAACACTTCCAAATGTTTATTAACAGCTTCACAATGGTGAGATCACCACCAAATGTAAATCAATTGATTGAAATGTATAAAACTTTGGAAGGAAGTATTAATAAATAATGAAAATCAGAACTATCCCAAACAGCTATTTCTTGGATATAAATCATTCCATCTTATCTTTAGAAAATGACAATATATGTCATTTTTCAGCAATGTCCTATGAATAATTTAGCATAGTCACAGTCAAGGAATGATTTCAACCATATATTACCTAACTCATAATAAATATGTTCATACAATTTCTATTCCCCTTTCAGATATTTCCCATATCTTACTTTCCATATAGTATGTGTTTCTCAGACCCTTAATTCTTAGGAAGGTTACTCAACAGAGTTTTGAGCTGTTTCAAATAGGTGCTTTTCTTTTTCTTTTCTCTCTCTCTCTTTTTTTTTTTTTTCTTTTTTCTTACTTTGGGAAGATCAGTTTACATCTTAGTTTCTTTGTCTTTGCTTCTCAAATCAGAGGTTAAGTGCTTATAGGAATTTGCAATAATGTAGTAAGGTATCAAGCCATTGGAAACTAACTCAAATGCTTATTGATTTAAACAGAGTTAACTATTGCAAAAAGCACAAAAAAAAATCACAGAACAAGTTCTATCATTTTATTCATTGTTTCCAAAATAAAGCAACCAATAGACTGTGAGGAAAAAAAATTGACATCTGATGCAAGATTAATTAATGGGAAAAGAGACATTATTTCTTATTCATAGCCTACCCATATATTAATTTATTAACATAATTTCTGATGTCTGTAATTAATGTACCTTATTTGGCAATCCCAAAGGTTAATTAAAAATGTCTCAAGCTATATATTGGGCATTTTTAATTACTTTTTGAGCTATTTCATACATTTTCAGAAAACACAGATTCACAAAGTACTTCACTTTTAGACAACTTTCCCTTTCAACTTTAAATAACTTTAATACATTATTGTTCTTATATCAAAATTACCCCCCTTGTTACCTGGAACAGTTTAAAGAGTCCATGCTGGACCTATTGGTTCATGGATATTTACCTGCAAGGCACATGAATGACCTGTGTTATCTTCTCCTCATCCTGCAGCTGCACCACATGATACTAGTAAACAGGGAGTAGCTGGGAGGTGGTTGGAAATCTCTGGCAGCATTGACTCCATGTATCAGAGAGCTCAGAGGGCTGGTGGACTGTCCGCTGGACCAGTGTCCCAATACTAGACAGATGAATGCCCAGAACTGCTATAAAAGTGGTTGCTTATTGTTCATAAGATTATATTCTCAATACTTATTAAGATAGTAATTTTGATTTTACTCTAATCTCCAGATAGTATCCCTGACAGATAGATAACATCAAATGGATTGTGGCTGGAGAGACTTTATCTCTTTTTACCTTAAGATTTCCTGCTGAGCATATAAAGGAAAATATCAGAATGACAATTCAGCAAAATTACCTAACGTGGAAAAGGTCAGAGGTATATGGTTTAGTATGTTCCTTCAGAGGATGATATGAATCCCTAAGACACTAAAGCCTACTTCCTGTGACAAAGCTTGTAAAAGGAAGAGAAAAATAACTACACATAAATCTGGCCTTCTGAACCAGATAGTAGCACGACCCATATCAACTTAATCTGAGTTACAAAAAATCAAGAATGTAATGTCTGACTCACAGTTCTATAATAGGATTTAATTTAGTTCCCTTCAAATAAAGAAGTTTACATGGTGCTTTTTCAGTAATCTTTCTAGTGACTGTATGTCATTATTGTAAAGGTTGATGTTTTAAAAATAACCTCTGAGATTTAATATATTTTAAATATTTAAAAAATAAATGTACCTACAAAACCATAGATAATTTATTACATAAGCTACCATCCATAGTCAAAATTTGTCAATTATCCATTAATATCCTTTTTAGCATTTTCTCCTGGTCATACATTGCATTTAGTTTTCTTGATTCTTTAGTCTCTTTTAAACTTGGATAATTCCTCACCTCGTATCTCTCATTACGCTGAGAGTCTTGAAGATTTCAAACTAGGTGTTTTTTTTTCTGTAAAAAGCCCCTCAACTTTTGTTTTCTGATGTTTCCTCAAGATTAAATGTTGATTATGCATTTGGACATTAATATCATATTAGTAGCACTGTTTTCTTTTCAGTAGATCAAATTGGGAGGCATAGGTTGTTAGTTAAATATAATTTTGTTGATGTTAAATTTGCTCACCCCCCCTCCCACCATGTTAGAACGTCATATAAATTGGACCAAGCAGTATATCTCTTTTGCCTGGTTTCTTTTCTTCAACATAATGTTTATTAGTTATATTCACATTATTGCATGTTTCATTAAATTATTTTTATTGCTGAGTAATTACCCTCTAGTTCAAAGATCATTGATATTTTTCTGTGAAAAGACATATAGTAATTATCTGAGGTTTTCTTGGCTACACACTGATCTCTATGATGTAATTATCCTTTAAAAATTTTTTATACTCTGAAAATATATAAAGATAATTTGTCTCTCAGGCTGCATAAACACAAACTAGTCTCTGGTCAGATTTGTCTAGTTGACTGTACTTTGCCAAATTTTACTCTAAATGAATTCACGTCAATATCTTTTGTCATTCATTTTTTTTTAAAGAATTTTTTTTTAGAGAGATAGCAGAAGGGAAAGGGAGAGAGAGAGAAATATCAATGTAAGAATGGAACATGATCAACTGCCTCCTACACAACCCCACAGGGAATTGAGCCTGAAACTCAGGTATGTGTCCAAAACAACAACCTTTTTGTGCATGAGATCATGCCCAACCAACTGAGTCACACTAGTCAGGGCTGTCATTTACTTTTTGATTGGCATTTTGATTGTTTCTTATTTTGAGACTAGAGGCCCCATGCATGAAGATTCGTGCAAGTATAGCCTTTGCTCCAGCCCAAAGGCACCTTTCCACCTTTGCTGTGGCCAGAGCTGCCTTGCGCCTCTCACCTTGTCATGTCAATTTGCATATTCCCTCCTTATTGACTGTGGGTGCTGCCATCTTTGTTAAAGAGTTACTGTCAATTTACATATTCTGTCTTTATTAGATAGGATAGTAGGAATGAAGTTGATATAGTAGGCAATTAGACATACATAAGCAGAAATCAGGTTCAGAGGTTAGTAGGGTGAAAAGCAACTGAGAAAACTAGAATTACCCATAGGGTGACTTTTCCTCTTCCAGAATATTGTTAGCTATGTGGTTTTATACCCCCTGAACTGTCTTATGGTTGGTGATGTGGCTCAAACCCTCCCCTGACCTTTCCTCTCTGGCATGTTTTAGTCATGCAATAGACACCCTTAGAGGAAGAACAAGGAGGCAGAAGAAAAGCCTCATATGAGTCCCATGAAAGCCTTTGTTCAATCACTCCCTTAAGCATTAAGCCACTGGGACAAGGAGGTTCTAATAAGCATGAAGTAGTCTTAGGAGCAAAGCCTCGGCAGACCACAGAAACAGAGTTTAGGGCAACCTAGAGATAATATCTAGGCCTCAGTTGTGTTTCAGCTCCAGGCCAAGAAAAGCAGTGAGGTCAGGAAGGGCAATGTTATGGTCGGGATTAGAATCAGCTTTCATGACAAAAGATCCCATGGCCTGGGCCCAACCAATCAGAGAAGACCACTAACCTATAAAAGCCCTTCTTTTATCTCTGTAGCTTGGGCAATAGTGTGGGAGCCCTTTTCACGCCCTGCGTGGTTCAGGGTTCAGATTCTGGAGAAGGCCACAAACAAATGAAAAGAGACTAGAAAAGTATTAATTTGGGAATAATGGGGGCCAGGCTGGAGCCCACTTCTAGTGGGAGGACTACACCTGTTCTGGCCTTGCTATCCCTTTTATTGAGGCTATGGAATACACCCATAGCCCTTGGGCAGGACACTCCAATAACAGAAATTTACATAAGAATAGAGGTGACTACTGCTTCAGCTAACAATGTTTCAACTAAGCAGTGAGTGAACTAGCTCCGACCTTTCAGAGCAATGAAGGTTGTTGACAATGATCAGTTTCCGGCACAATAATTTTCTTTGGACATTTTTGAGTCTGTGGAACTAAATTCTTATAAGGTAGCCATTCTGTGTTTTATGTAATTCAAATTGATAACAATTGACACTTTTTAAATAACTTAGCATTTGGTGAAGGTTTTTTTATTGGGTACTTTATAAAAATTACTTTGGATTCGTGTATTTTTTCAATTTACATAAAATTGTTAATGTTATTTTGATTTAAATTGCACTAGTAAACAAAATTATTTTCTTTTGATAATAGTTTTCTAGAATTTAGCTTCCCATAATATATTCTAAAGATATAAATTATTACATTATAGTAAAGTTCAGTGAAGATTACAATGAAGTAATGGTTGTGAACCAAAATCAAATGCATAAATCTTTTCATTTAAAGTAAATCACCTTTGAATGCTGTATTAAACATTTCAGGCATATAGGATAGATACTATTTGATCAATAAATATAAGTTTGAAAGTCTCTGCATAGTGCTTTGGAGTGATAAATGTGGTGAACTAATTACTTAATTTGAAAATAGTTTAAAACAAACCCCTCCATTGAGATCTTTGTTTAATTTAAGGGTCTATATAAATTCCTGATACCAATGAAAAGCTCTTTAATTCATTCCATAATATGCTACCTACTTTTGTGCTACTTTACAGACATTGCAGTTTTGATTAAAATAGAACACAGTTCACAGGTATAGAAACTTTTTTCCAGAATTCCAGGATTTCCTAGAAAAACATGCGTAGACCCACCTGTATTCTCTGTTGCCTTTGTTATCTATTGTAGTAACCAAAGGTAAATATCTGTGTCCTAAAATGTTGATTTAATCATGTGTATTGTTATAAAAATAATTTCATTCAATGTTTTATAGTATTTGGTAATTCCAATTATCACAAAGTCTCTAGAAATAATCTTCCCATAATCTCCATATTATGGAGTTGTGAGTTACCTGAGGACCTACCTGCAATTGGCACCTGAAGCTCCTGGGACTGAACCTGTGGGGTCTGTGTTAATTCCAATTAGTGTTAACATTGAATTAAATCACAGAACACCCAACTGGTGTTGTAGAATTGCATAGTATGGAAACACCCTACACATCTGATGTCAGTCTTGTAGGTGTGGCAGTCTTGTGAGGCTAAAGGAGAAACACACAGGAGTGAGTTTTTCCTATATACCACCGTAGCCACTAAATGCTTTTGAAGGATTAGCTTTAGTATGTTTACTTGTACTATGCTATCAACTTTTCTACATCATATTCTTTTATTTCATCTACTAATTTATATTAATAATCATTAGCTCCTTATTCAGTTCATTACTTATTAGCTCTTCTGCAAAGTGACTCTAGAAATATCCCAAGGTAGTGTGCACAATAAGACTTCCAAATAAATATTATATGACTGAATGAAATTTAATAATAGATAGGAAAACACATAAAAGGATACATATGTCGTTTTTTTCTTATATGCTTATTTATCAGTCTCCAAATGGATTATAGATGGAAGTTGACCAGGTCTCCAGAGTTTACCTCTTTTCTATTGTGTTCTTTTTAGCCTTCTTAAGGATTGCTGGACCAATTTCTATGTTTATTGGTCTCTCAGATTCCTTGTGCTGTTTGAAAATATGTTAAGAAGTAATTGTTATCCATAAGTGTCAATGTCTCAAACTCTTAATTGTTTTATTAGTCTATGGATATGGCCCTGGAAAGAAACAAAAAATAATGTAAAAGGCAGCAAGTTTTAATTCTAGGGGGCCAATCATCAAGTCAATGTGGTAAGTGCCTTTGCCTGTAAATTATTGTCATTGTCAAGTAAATTCAGATAATGTGAGCAAAAGATAGTAAAATTAAAGTAAACTTTTCAGCTGATGAAATTCTTCCTTACATCTTTAGGACTGAGGTGTCCATACTTCTGCTATTTGTTATTTAGGGGCTGCACTGAGATACTGAGCTTGCTGAGTCCTTTGCTTTAATATGGCAGTTTGCTTTCAAGACCAGCAGGAAGACTAGCACATTCCTGCTGGTCTTGAAAGCAAACTGTCATATGTATATTTAACTAAATAAAAAAAGACAATGTGAAAGAAAAAATTAAAGAAAGACCAGCAGGAAAATTTCTCAGGTTTTTAGAAATCTCTCTTTTCAAGAATGATCCAGTCCCTTTTAAGGGATCATCTCAGGTCAAACCCACCCTAGATAATCACAATTTGATTAACCTAAAGTCAACTGACTTGAAATTTTAATTATGTCTGCACATCATTTCAGCTTTGTCATATAATCTAACTTAATCACTGGGGTGAAACCCATCATATTCAAAGACCTGCCCACATTCAAGGGAGGAGATTCTACAAGCCATTTACCCCAGGGGCTGGGGACTCCTAGGGATGCCATCTCAGAATTCTTCTGTCATAGATACCTTGCCCTAAGATTAAATACAGAGTTCATCAAACATCTCTAGCTTTTTATTTTTCTTAGAGACTCAGAACCTTATTGAAGCTGGTAGAGCCAAAGTAATTTAAATATATCTACCAATTATGCCCTTTTTAAAAGAAAAATGCTAGAAATATTTCATGGAACTCTCTGTTGGAAACCTCTTACTGAGAAAAATCCAGAGAGTCAAAAAGCAATTATAAATTTACTTTCTATTAAATTTTCTATTAATAATTTTATTTTTATAGCAGAGTAGACATTTATATAACTTGTGATTGATGTACCTGATAAATCTAGTATCCCCCTGATACTATACACAGTAATTGCAACATTATTGTGATATTCCCTGTGCTATCCTTTACATTCCTGTGAGTATTTTGTAACTGTCAATTGGTACTTCTTAAGTCCTTTTTCACCCAGTCCCCCATTGGGCAACTATATAAAGAACCACTTGTTCTCCATAGGTATGAGTTTGTTTCTATTTTGTTTGTTCATTTATTTGTTTATTTATATTCCACATGTAAGTGAAATCATGTGGTATTTCCCACTTATCTGTATTTATCCAAAGAAATCCAAAACAGCCGGCCCTAGTCAGTTTGGCTTAGTAAATAGGGCATAGGCCTGCAGACTAAAGGGTCCCAGGTTCAAGTCTAGTAAAGAAAGGGCACATACCTTGGTTGCAGGCTGGATCCCTGGCCCCAGATTGCATTTGAGAGCAACAATCCATGTGTCTCTCTCACATTGATATTTCTCTCTGTGTCTCTCCCCTTCCCTTTCACTCTCTCTAAAAATAAATGGAAAAATATCCTTTGGTGAGGATTAACAAGCACACACACACACACAAAAACACAATAACAAACAAACAAACAAAAACAACAACAACAAATAAACATCCATCCAGTATGGTTCAGTGGTTGAGTGTGGTCCTATGAACAGTTTGCTTCCAAGTCAGAGCACATGCTGTGATTGTAGGCTCAATCTCCAGTAGGGGGCATGCAAGGAGAGAGTCAGTTGATAATTCTCTCTCCTCATTGATGTTTTTATCTCTCTCTCCCTCTCCCTTCCCCTCTGAGATCAATAAAATATTTATTTTAAAAAAATCCCAAACTGAAATCCTTAAAATATTTAGATGAAAATTTGCACTTAAAATGATGACTTGAAGTCTCAAATCAATTAACTGATCAGCATAAGGAAATCTAGCTTAGTTCCTACACCTAAAATAATAAACATACAATAAAATAAAGCAAAAATGGATAAAATATATTATCACATCACCCAAAATTTTATTGAGTTTTTTAAGTGCGAATATGGCACAGTGGGAATAAACTAGGGTAGATTAAGTGAGTATGAAACCTAGAACATAAAACTTCAAAGGAATAAAATATTACTGAAAATATTACTTAAAGTGATTATATAAAATGCTACCATTTTAGTTACTCATTACAATTTTATTAAAAGTTCATTATACAGTAAGAAACACTGCAATTTGACATTTTATTATTGATAAGCCAAAATACAATTTTGGGATATATAGTAGTGTGTCTAGACATAATAAGAGAAAATATGAGTTTAAGGAAATTATTATTCATGAAGTCTACTTTAATTATAACTTACAATGCCAGAATTTACTGGATAATTTTTTCATTCTCAATTAATTCTTCAGATGAGAATGCAAGCTGATGTTATTTCTTCCTTCTAGAATGTTATCACTATAAGATTTAAACCCTGCACATATACATAGATATATCTATATACATTATAAACGTGAAAATACATGCATATTTATTTATTATTCAGGTATTAATTAACAAAGGAACATTTTAAAGTTTTAATTTGTATTATATATATATATTACTTCACTTAATTACTGATGCTCAGGATTTATTTGAGATGTTCATTTTAATTCCATAAACCTTTGTGGCCCACCTACTATATCTGGTACAAAAGAAACATAACCCTCATGTCAGTTTAGTTCTTAAATCTGTCTAATATATTTTAGAGCATATAGTAAAATAGTTTTATAGTTACATGGTGGTCAAATTTCACCCTCATGTTCCTTGAGAAAGTTATTCTAGCAAGTGGTGATAAAACTATGCACGGGCAGCCCTGATTCAGTCTTTTACCTTAAATATAGAATTTGCAACAATTAAAGACCATGAATGGACCTTAAGATTGTGGTGCTGGGAGATATCAGAAACCAAAGATTAACTTTATTATTTGATAGATTTGTCATTGAAAGGGGGAGGATATATAAAACAATTTCTTACAAACATCAAAGATGGTTTTACATAGAGTTCAATGTTGGCTTTATTTTTGCATATTTGAAGGTTCCATTAAAGAGGCCAGTTTTATACCTTTCCTTCCTTCCTTGAAAATTAGGAAGCTTTTGGACTGGCAAATAAGACTCTAGTTTTTTTTTTTTTTGTTTTTTTTTTCTAATTGTTATGTCACCTTTGTTATGAAACAGTAAGATATATATCAAAAGACTTACAAAGTTTAGTTTTATGATTTTGTTTTAATAAATTAAAACAACATGCACTGTGAAGAAAATTATTATCCTATGTAATAAAAGGCTAATATGCAAATAGAACAGAGAACAACTGGCACAACTGAATAACCAGTTGCTATGACATGCACTGATCACCAGGGGTGTGTACAGAATATGGTGGGTGTTAGCCATGGCAGGATGGTGGAGCAGGTGAGCAGGGATGCCAGACCAAGGTAGGGCACAGGTTGCTGTCATCGGGGCGAGCCTCTGGTGGTTACTGAAAATTCTTTGTTCCCACACTCCATGGTCCTAACCTGCATTCACACCTGCTGCCGGTGCTGGCCCCACTCACACCTGCTGCCAGCACCAGAGCCACCACTTGCACCCATTGCCAGTACCTGGTACCAGTCCTGATCACTGAGCACCATCAGCGGGTGTGAACAGTGGCTGATGGCTCTTATCACTCGAGGGCTTCTCCACCTCCCCCTGTTCCTGAGGGGCAATGAGTGCAGCAGCCACTGATGGTGTCATCTTTGCTCACACCCACTAGTGCTGCTGTCCCCAATCGCCCCGTGTTGTCAGCAGGTTCGAGTGGGGCCAGCGCTGTCATGTGGGAGTGATGGCAGTGGGGGTGGGGCTGCTGGCAGATGGGATCAGGGGCTGTGGTGGGAGGGTCAGGCAGGGTCACAAGATTGGGCCAAGACTTGCTTCTGTGCCTACTGCAGCCTCGAGGCTCACAGTTCCTTTCAAGATTCACAAATTTGTGCACTGGGCCCCTACTATTGATATAAAAGCGAATGTGCATGAAGTTACATGAGGAAGTTACATGTGCACTCAAACATCTCATTTTGTTGTAAAAGTTACCATCATGGCTTATTCATGTTGCAGACATACAGTTGTCAATGTAAGAAATGTCCAAACCTGCAGAGGATTTTCATTAGTTTTTTTGAGCCAAACAGTTGCTGGGAAGCAAAATCTCAATGAACTGAGAAAATGCTCCAGAGAATGGCAGTGTGTTATTTTTGAAATCCTCACCCAAGAATATTTTTTATCAATTTTTAGAGAGGATAAGAGGGATGGAGAGAGAGAGAAAGAGAGAGAAACACATGAAGGAGAAGCATTGATCTATTGCCTCCTGTATGTGTCCTTCTAGGACTCAAACCCACAACCTTTTGTTGTTCAGGATGATGCTTGACCAACTGAGCTACCTAGTCAGGGCAAGAATGGCAGTTTGGCAGTTTATTTTAAACACTAGAGGCCTGGTGCATGGATTCGAGCATTGGTGGGGTCCCTCGGCCTGACCTTTGGGGATTGGGTCAGCCAGCTCTCTGACATCCCCCAAGGGGTCCCAGATTATGAGAGCGTGGTTCTTGGGTGACGCACCCCAGATTCCAGCTCCCTCCTCTCTGGTTCCAGGTGTGTCGACCGAGGACCACAGTTGCCAAGTTGCCATAGCTCAGCAGCTCCTGTGTTGAGTGTCTGCCCATGGTTGTCAGTGCATGTCATAGCTCACACCCACTGGATGGTTGAACAGTTGGCTGGTCACTTAGGCTTGTATATATATAAGGAGGAGATGCAGAGGGAATTACATGAAATTCATTGGTGGTGAATTAGAAAGGTGGGAGAAAGCGAAGCCAGAAAATCTCTGAAATTGGATAAAGAGTAAAATGCCAGAGAAAGACATGTAGCACATGATCTCACTCATATGTGAATCTAATGAACAACATAAACTGATGAACAAAATAGATCCAGAGACATAGAAGTATGAACAGACTGTGGAATCTCAGAGGGAAGGTGGAGGTGGGTGGGAAGAGATCAGCCAAAGAACTTGTATGAATATATGCATAACCCATGGACACAGACAATAGGGTGGTAAGAGCCTGGAGACAGGGGGAGGGGGGGTGGGGGAGAGCAAGAGGGGGCTACAAAGGATTAACAAGGAGGGAAATGGGGACTTACATAATACTTTCAACAATGAATGTTTAATTTATAAAAGAGCAAAATGAAGAGACAAATACTTCTTTTACATTGGTGGTCACAGGATAGTGAACAATTAACATTTACAGCCCAGAGATGTATGTGTTTTTGACAACCTCAACATAAAGAAATCCAGCTAGGAGTTTTAAAGTATTGTTTCTGTCTACAAAAACAGCAATGGTATGCGGTTGCCAAGCATTTCTTCCAAGACATGAACTGCTATATATTTCTGATATATGAATGCAATTGATATGGATAGGCAAGAAAAAGTAGACTGTTTTAATCTCCTAATAGTTTACAGGCACTTTCTCTCCTTTCCTTAAGATTTTTAAGTATATTGTGATTGCTTCTATGATGTCACCAAACTAATACAGAACAACTCAGTCTGAACCACTAAAGGGAAGATATTCAGGAGCCAAAAGACTTTCATAGTTCCCATGATGACCTGGCAAATACTTCTAGATAGATATTCTTTTCTAAGGATTACAAGTGATAGTATTCTTGGTATGTTCATATGGAAAGTTGAAATTCAGTTGACCACTAGTTAGTTTAAAATACAAGTACCAACTATGACAGATAATTTATAAAACCTCACTTCACTCCTCCAAGAAACACCCATCAGAGCTGGTGGCAGAAGTTTCCTTTGATGTTAGGCATTTGAGAAAACCTCAAAATATTTTTCTCTGATATAAATTTTAAGACTTAATTTTTTGCAATAAAATGTCCCAATAAATGTTATTAACTCAGATAATGCCCTGTGTGTAAGACTATGAGGATATTTACTTGAATTTCTATATTCACTCCTTTGTGGAACTCATTTGCCATAAGCTTGTTATCCCTTATGTAGTTCTTTTGAAATGAGAACAAATTTCATAATGAAAATAAGTTAAAGAACAAAAACAAAACTAGTCCACCCCCCCCCAACTTCTGTTCAATAAAAAGAAAACTTTTAACTTGTAGGATGGGAAGGAAAAAGATTTGCGATGTCTTAATGAAGTTAAAAAAGGTTGAGTAAACAACATATGTAATTATTCTGTAAGGAAACGCTGGCTTAATTAAAACACACTGTCATTCTATTAGCATACACACCTGCTGTTTATGGGATTCATTTCTTTCTAAAATAACTTAATTCGTGAGCAAGGTTCTCCCTCTAGTTCATCTCCTCAGGGAAGTTTCATTTCAGTATTCTGCCTTATTTGTGTTGATACCTAGCCTTGTAATGATGGGAGACTATTATGGGGTGAGCAGGATTTTATGAGGAATTGTCCCTGTAGACTTTATAGCTCTGTGTTTCACTTTAGAAGATAAGGGAATAAAATTTGTTTCTTTTCAAAATGTTCTAAATCCTGTCATATCAGGCCTGAGATCACAGTATTATCTTAAAGAACTCAAAGTGATTTCTCAAAGTCGTAGTCAAAACTAGAGGAGTATCATCCACACATGCTGGTTCTTCCAGCACGGTGTTGTCAGAGAATTTAATGCAAAGACTTGCTAAACTATATTTATTCTGGAAACTTTTTAAAGAAGTTGTTTTTATTTATTTGGCTTTTACTTGAAGAGGTTATTTTGTCCAAATATATTCAACAATAGGCCTATCCACTGTTTAAGGCTGAAAGTTTTCCGATGGAAAGGTTTTATTGAGCTATATGCTGATCAGAAAAAGGGCCAGGTCATTCAAAGCCATCAGCTGTAAGGCTAAGTGGAAAAGATGACCAGGTCTGCTCTCCAGGTGTTGACTGGGCTTTTTCACACAATGAATTCTGGGAAGAAAGATATAAATTATTTCAAAAGAATTTACATTGGCTATAGATAAGGCGGGCAGCCACAGGTAAAGCGAAGTCAGTTATAGCATAGGTGCATAATCAGTAAGGAGAAATATTTTATTTACTTCTGGATTACTACAGGTCAATCTGGAAAGTTCATGCAGAAGCAAAACTGGTGGGTGGCTGGTTTTTTTGAGATGGCCAGAAATTCAGTTCAGAGGTTCAACAAACATTTAGGAATGTTGAATAGTCTTTTGTGGCCCAGGCTGTATAGTTCACTTGGTTAGAGAGTCCTCCCCATAAGCCAAGGTTGCAGGTTTGATCTCTGATCAGGGCATATGTATGAAGCAATCAATGAATGCATCAATAAGTGGAAAAACAAATTGATCTCTCTCTCTCTCTCTCTCTCTCTCTCTCTCTCAAATCAGTAAGTTAAAAAAAAAATAGTCTTTTGTTAGTTTCAGCCTACAGCTATGTGGGAACCATGCCAGAATCGCTAGATAGCCAAGACTAATTAAGAGTGTGGAGGCCTTGTTCTCAATAAGCTGGACAGCCAAGGCCACTCTCTACCTGGGAATCTTAATCAGAATATCCAAGGACTACACAGCTGTAAGGCTGCCGCAATCACACGGTACACTGTGCCCGTCTATAACGCGAATGATTGATGTCACTGTTGGCACCTGGCCTCTTTTGTCTCAGTGGTGTATCACATTACTGACCAGCCAGTGTTCTGCTGCCGCTGCTGCCAGAGGAGTGCAGGCAAGGCTGGAGAGAGGGGAAAGGCCATCGAGGCAAAAGCAGAGAGCCCAGGCACCACTACTGTGTGAGGCAGTGAGCCTAGGGGAAGCCTGTGGCTGCTCAGATAATAGCCGTGGGTACCGAATATAATGCTGCTTTTGTGGGAAAGATGTATTAGTTTATCAGCCTGTGTGTGGCTCTACCTGTATGGGACTGTTGAGAACTGTTTTGATTGATAGCTCCTTGTTAGGAATGGCTGCAAGGCCACTGGCTCCTTTAATAAAGACTCATCCTTGTACACCCTCTACTTGGCATGGCTTCTCCGTCGAAGACCTGGCATTCGAGAAGGTCCAGTCTCTGGAAGAAGGGCTCAGACCCAGTAGTTAGTGTAGCGAACAGAGTTCCAGAAGGAACCCGCCCTGACAATTGGCATAGTTGAGCAGAATTGAGAAGACTATGCGGACTCAGAGCAGCTGTGCTCTGTGCTGCTCTGACAAGCTGTTAACTGATTACTTCAGATGTCTTTCTCACACCTCTCCTGCTGAACACTGAATTTTGAGTGAACAGTTTATTTCACAGGTCATTATAAACCCGGGCCACCTGAACCTGCAGATAACTCTCATTGATAGACTTGGGACGTAATGTGCCACCTTCTCATAGCAACACAGATTTGGGTAAAAAAATATTTTTCCACTAAAACTGTAGTGAATTTTTTTAGAACATATAATTACATTTTACTTCAGGTTGTAAATTATATAATGCCACAAAATCTGACAAAATATATTACAATACCATAATAATTTTGGTAGCTACAGAAACATATTTCTTCTTACCCCTCCAAAGGGCAGAATAAATTGTCAAATACACACCCAAAACAGCTTCCCTTAGCATGTATATATATCTACCAGTAAGATCATCAGGCAATTTTATGAATCTTACATAAATTATTCATTTTTTAGTCATTCATTTTATTGATTTTCCTATTTGTTTCTTTAATTTTTTGGATATATAGTAATATTGTGAAAATAAAAGAATTAATAAAGGAAATGAGTGAGAATAATTGATCTCAATATTTTTAATGTCAAATAATACTGTTTCAAAAAGGAAGGGGTCCATAGAGGCAATATTGCTAATGGATAGTACACTAGAATAAGTCAAGAGTCTTGACTTTTATTCTGAGCTCTATTGGAAATTATTTTTTTAATATTGGGCAATTAAGGACCATTGTGTATTACATATCCCTCAGTCATTAAATGAATGTATACAAACTTGTTTGCTCTTCTAAAGTAGAATCAAACATAATTTTTTCCATTATTGATGACCACAGATTTCATGTTCTCCATTTATGTGTCCCTATGTGGGTACATCCTTAGCTTATACTCAATGTAGATCTTGTTATACTGCATACCGAAAAAAAAAAACTTTTTTTTTTTTTGGTATGCAGTATAAAAAATATTTATTTTCTCAACTGTCTTCTCCATTACAAGCTATGTTTGTTAAAGCTGTGTCTTATTCAGTAGTTTCTTGCCTTAATTTACTGTCTGGTCTATGATATTTATTATGGAAATAACAAAATTTTATCTCACATCATACTGCAATAATGTAATACAATTCTAATGTAAAAGATCAGCTAAGTATAAGGGGAACATATTTTAGTTACAGAATCAAATAATTTATTGCTGTATTTTTCTTCTAAGTGTTAATAAAATAGGCAAAATTGAACTTACTGACTGCTCTAATTAATTGGGTCATTGGCCCAGACATATACTAATCAATGATTTATAAAGTTGCTTCTAATAACCTCTCATTATTATTTTTCTTCTTCCATGTATTCACCAGATACCAAAATAATTTTCTCAAAGAGAGTATTCAATTCATTAGAAAATTTTGTTCTCCTCGTGTACTATCTTCTAAGTGTTATAGAAGCACTTTTAGAAGATCTTATCTAAAAGTATGTATATTACAATCATGGAACCAATTAAACAAATGTTTAGACTTTGGAAAAGTTAGACAGCTTAACAGCAGAGGGTCTGTATTAGTTTTCCTCTGTCGTTTTGACAAACTTGGTGGCATAAATCAGCACAAATGTACTCTCTTATAGTTCTGGAGGTGAGAAGTCCAAAATGGGTCTTGTTGGGCTAACAGCAAGGTGTCAGTATGGCTGTGTTCCTTTCTGCAGATTCAGGGAATAATATATGCTTTCCCCTTTCCAGTTTCTAGACGCTATCCGCAATTCCTGCTAGTACCGTAGTTCCCTTATATTTCAAAGCCTTCCGTCATTCTTTCTCCCTATTATCATTTGGACACTGACTCTTCTCCCTCTTCCACATTGAATGATCCTTGTGAATACATCTGGCTGATCTGGTTAATTTAGGATCATTTCCTTTTTTTCAAGTCAGATGATTAGAGGGGAGGTCCGTGGGGGAAAAGGGAGGCATATGTAATACTATATGTAATACTTTAAACAATAAAGATAAATAAAGACAATGATTAGCAACCTTCATTCCACTTTCAATGTTATTTATTTATTTATTTATTTATTTATTTATTGCCATGCAACATGACATATGCACAGATTCTGGAGATTAAAATGTGGACATCTTTGAGAGGCCATTATTCTGTCTACCAAAGTGTCCCAAACCATATTCTATATATATATATATATATATATATATATATATATATATATATTTGATTTTTTACAGAGAGGAAGAGAGAGGGACAGAGAGCTAGAAACATTGATGAGAGAGAATCATCGATCAGTTGCCTCTTGCACACCCCCCACTGGGGATGTGCCCACAACCAAGGTACATGCCCTTGACTGGAATCGAACCTGGGACCCTTCAGTCCGCAGGCCGACTCTATCCACTGAGCCAAACCAGTTTTGGCACCATATTCTATTATTATCAATAGGTATTTTATCATCATTAAAATAAATATTTTCTGGAATGTCATTTTTTATGAGTGAATCAGCATGACCTGTTTGTTCATTCAGTTAGTGAAGCTTTTAGAAGAGTGTATGTTGCTTAGATTAAGACATTTTAGCAATTGACTATAAAGTCAGATTCCTATAAAAGCAGATATTGAAGGCCTGGATATTTTGAAGGAAGTCAACCCAAAGAGTAAAAGGTAACTAAAATATAGAAAACAGAAATGGGCAATTTTAAAACTCGAGGATTTGTTATAACCACTTTTATTATAGGAAGGAACCCTTATTTGTAGTAGAAATACCTGACACACATGTTTGATTTACTAATGGGGAAAGGCACTCAAATCTGTATTCTGTTTTACACATCAAAGGAAGAAAATATTTAAAATAACAAAATATAGCATAATTAGAAGGCAAAGTGCACATCAATATGGCATTTCACATATTATATTTTAAAAATATGTATATTTTTTGCAAAATGATGGGATAACCTGATTTTTCACCTCTGGGGAATGTAGTATAAACTAAAATTAGGGGCATCACACAAGCATAATATGAGAAACCTCAACATGTGAATGGATAGTGCTTACTCTGAAATTCATATTATTGATATTCTTCACCACATCCTCAAAAGCATCCTCCCATATGAGAGAAAATAGAGTAGACATATGCAATACAACTCTCACTCCTAGAAAACATTATATTGTTGAAGTGGCCATGTGAAAAAATTAGGTTGACTAGCATTCTGGCTGGTGCTAACATAATAGAAAAATTAGTGTCAGACTTGCATCTGCATAACTGTTGACCAGCATTCAAGTTATTGAGTTTTTCACCTTAAAGATTTTAAGAGATCTAATTCAATGGCACAAGATTCCATTGCTGGAATTTCTGAAACATTTTACATCTATGAAACTTCCTCAGATTGGAGAGGAGGAAATTAAATGACAGGAAGACCAGGAAAACAACATTTTACAGAGGCAGAACCCAGAATTCATACCTGAGTTCATTCATACTCTGTGTCTCTTAACACAAATATACCAATGATGAAACCATTTTCCTGGCAATGAGAGCAAAGGAGGTCTAGATAACCAAAAATCAGCAAAGGCTTATAGGCAAGTTCATAGTGTCTTTCACTTTGATCTACACTTTTCCAATTCCAAGTAACAAGTCAATTACAGTGAAACAAACAAACCAGCAAAGCAAACACTGATTACAAACCATCAAGCTAACAAAACTATAATTTAACATCCTGTAGAATAAACTCCGCATTGTTTCATCCAGGATTTCTGCCATGAAGACAAATTATCTAAATGCTATCAGCATAAAATCTGTTCCCACCATGTCCATTTTTAATTAGGTCTGAGTACAGGTATAAATTGGGCCAAGATTTAGGAGATCTGGCACATTCTGTTAATGGAGAAATTGTTTCCGACTAAGGAGGGCATCCGATGTAGAAGCATTCATGTCTTTGCCACAGAAAACCCCTGCATTCAGCTGCACAAAATAGAAGTGTTAAAGAATGCCCACTGCTGGAACGATATTCAATTGCATCTTTAATAGTAACAGTTTAAATGAGTTCAAGCTGTACAAGTAATTTATTCTGCTTAATACCTTTTTAGAACTATAAGGTAATTAGGATTTTCACTCTAAATACAATTGTTTGCATTTGTTTTCAGAATTTCTGTTGTAGGCTGACTCAAATCTATTTTTCCAGTGTCTTTAGGGATGGAAGTGACGACATCATTATATTGTCTATTTAATGAGCTTATAAGTTTTATGTAAGCTCTAAAATACTCGAGTATACAGACATATTCCTCTTTTGCCTTTTTGATCTAATATTTTATTTTATTGTTTGCTTATTTTTAAAATTAAATTTATTAATAAGAGTATATAAGTTTCAAGTATACATTTATATGATACATGACCTATAATATATATATATATATAGTATTTTGTGCCCATCATCCAAGGTTATATCATCTTTCTTCATCACATATTTGGCCGCCTCCCTCTACCCTTCAGTGATTCTTAAACCCCCAACTACCATTATCATTATTTGTATCTATGAGTTTAAGTTTTATGTTCCACATATGAGTGAAATCATATAGTGTCTTAGCTTTTTCTGACTGACATATTTCTCTTAGCACAATATTCTGAAGGTCTGTAAATGGCAGTATTAAATCTTTTCTTGTGGCTGGGTAGTATTTCATTGTATACATGTGCCACATCTCCTTTATCCAATAATCTATCAAAAGGCAGTTGAGTTGTTCTATGTCTTGGGCCACTGTGAATAATGCTGCAGTGAACTTAGGGTTGCATATCTCATTGCAAATAAATGTTTCCAAGTAGATATCCAGAGGAGGGTTCTTTTAGTTCTTTTATTTATTTATTTTTTAATGCTCAAATCTCTTCTTCCTTCTGCATCGTTTCCAGATTTCTAGCTTTGATGTCACTAATTCTTTCCTCCATTTGGTCTACTCTATTTACTGTGCTCATTAGTTCATTCATTTTTTTAAAAAAAATGTTTTTATTGATATTTGAGAGGAAGGATAAGGAATAGAGAGATAGAAACATCAATAGGAGAGAAACATAATGGACTGTCTCCTGCATATTCCTACTGGGGATCGAGCCCACAACCTGGGTATGTACCTTGACTGGGATGTGAACTGGTGACCTTTTGGTCCCTGGGTCAATGCTCAAACCCTTGAGCCACATCAGCTGGGCCATTTTAAAAAAATATATTTATTTATTTATCTTAGAGATAGGGGAAGTGAGGAAGGGAGAGAGGAGAGAGAGAGAGAGAGAGAGAGAGAGAGAGAGAGAGAGAGAGAGAGAGATCAATTTGTTATCCCACTTATTAATACATTCATTGGTTGCTTCTGGCATTTGCCCTGACCAGGAATCAAGTCCGCAATCTTGGTGTATTGGGACAACACTCTAAGGAACTGAGCTACCCAGCCAGGGCTCACTAGCTCACTTTTATCTCTTTTATTGAGTACTTCATCTCCAGAATTTCTATTTGGTTCTTTTCTAAGTTTCAGTCTCTTTGGTAAAGTACTCGTATTATTCATTAATTTTGGTCCTGGGTTCATTAAACTGTTTATCTCTGTTTTCTTGCATTTTGTTGAGTTATTCCAGAGCTTTAATCTTAAATTCTCTGTCATTTAAATCACACATTTCTATGTCTTTAAATTTACTTTCTGGATTTTTTTTTTTTTCTGAACTGCCTCATTAACTGGCTATTCTTGGTATTTCATGGATTCCTTCTCTCTCTAGGCATTTTGGCATGAGTGGCATTTCCATAGTAGATTGCTAAGAAGTCTTTCTATTGTTTTCTAGTAGGAAGCAATTAATCACACTGTTTGTTTGTTTGTCTGTTTTTGTTTAGCTTTCTTGGACTTCTGTGGCTTGTTCCATCTCTGCTGGGTGCTAGAAAATGGCCTGTGCTCCCAGGGAAGGTGGACGCCACCCCTGTGATCAGATCGCCTTGGTCTCAAGGCCAACTCTGCACGGAAACACAGTGGGCGATTGGGCTCCAAATCTGTGAAGTCCAGTGCTGTGCAGCCTGTCACCCCTGACAGGGCAGCCCTAGATGTTGGGGGGCGGTGGGGAGCTGGGGAACCTGGCTGAATCCTTTGTTGCTTTGCCATCTCAGTAAAGGCATCCAGCAGACCTCTGCAATGATGAACCACAGAGTGTGCCCTTCACTCAGGGAGAAGTGTTTCTCTCCTACCAGTCCTCTGGTTGGCAGGTAATGTGCCCCGTAACCCAAAACAACAGCTGAGGGGAGGCAGCTCTGGTAGGTTCAAGGCAGATGTCCAAGCTCCATGGCTTTGTTTCTCTGTCTGGAATGCTGATTGTCAGACCACTATAGCTGCACTTTTGTGTTTTATCTTGGCTTAGGCCATTGGGCTCAGATGCAGCTAGTACTGCCCACTCCTGCAGGAATGCTCTCAAAATCTCTGCTTCTCCCAGCTGAAGGGAATGCCAGTCACAACCTGACTTCCCCCCTCTCTGGCTGAGTTCTGGGCTTCAGGGCTGTGTCTCTGGCTTGTCTAGGCTCATCTTCCTTCTTGCCACCCCTGTTTGTTCCCACTGGCCCAGCTGAGTAGTTTCAGTGTGCCAGTCTCTCAGACATGTTTGTGCAGTTGAGCAGGGAATCCTTTGCTGAATTTTACCTGTTCAAATTGTTGCAACGTCAAGGAGAAAGAGCAAAGAAATCTCTCTTGCTGCCATTCCTTTGATGTCCCAATATTTTATTTTATCACTTAAGTGTATATATGTTGATTTTAAATATTTGGATAATTGAATAGCATTTGAAAGAGACTATGCCTTTAATTATTTATTTTTTAATAAACAATATATTTTTAACTTTTCTTTTTCTTTGTGTAATTTCAAAATTACATAAAATACCTGTGAATATTTCAGGGTGCATTTTCTGAGAAAAATACTTTCCTATAAAAAAAAATCACAGTACACTTATCAAAAGAAAAATATATGTTGACTATTATCAAAATAAGAAGCTATATTGACAATTTTCAAAATAAAAAGTACATGATTATGACTATTCTCTAATCCATAATTTATATTCAAATTCAGGAATGATTCCAATAATATTTTTATTTTTATTTTCTATTCAAGTCAATATCACACATTTCATTTATTTGTTCCCTTATTTTCTTTCACCTAGAAAAATTCCCTGGCCTATTATTGTCTTTCAAATTTACTTTGTAAAATGGTCTCAATATGAGTTTGTCTGGTAGCTCCTCCTTTTGAAACTTAGATAATACAGTTTTAACAGGAATTCTACAAAACTGTATTAATTTCAAATGCATCATATCAAGAGGCACATAATGTTGGTTTGTTTCATTATTGGGAATGTGCACTTTGATTAATTGATTAAGATAGTGATCTCCAGTTTTCTCCATTGTAGAGTTACTGTATTGCTCTTTGCTTAATTCAGTTATTAATGTTAAAATAGTGTTTTCTAAGCCTGTTATTTTCTCTACCTTTATTAGTTGGTGTTTTACTATAAGTAATATCATTCTCTTCTTTATAATTTTACTTAATGGGGTATAGTCCATTATATTATTATAGATTTTGATGCTCAATGTTTTTTTTATCAGACTTAGATGGTAAGCTACCTTCCAGCTTACTCCTGTTTTCTTCTCTCCTGTCCCCACATTTTCTTTACAATTTCTTAAATTTATGGCATGAAAAAACATTATTTTTCTCTGTGGCTCAGTGGTTAAGCATTAACCCATGAACCAAGAAGTGACCGGTTCGATTCCTGGTCAGGGCACATGCCTGAGTTATGGGCTCGATTTCCAGTGAGGGGCATGCAGGAAACAACCACTTGATGTTTCTCATCGATGTTTCTATCTCTCTTTCTCTCTCCCTTCCTCTTGGTCTAAAAATCAATAAAAATATATCTAAGAACAAAGCAAAAACAATAATTTTTAAAAAATATATTTTATTGATATTTTACAGAGAGGAAGAGAGAGAGATAGAGAGCTAGAAACGTCGATGAGAGAGAAACATCGACCAGCTGCCTCTTGCACACCCCCTACCGGGGATGTGCTCGCAATCAATGTACATGCCCTTGCCCGGAATCGAACCTGGGACCTTTCAGTCTGCATACTGATGCTCTACCACTGAGCCAAACCGGTTTCGGCAACAATAATTCTTTTAATGGGATATGGCATTAGGAGGCAAGATCTGAGATCAGAATTATTAATATTATTAAAATGTCCAAACCTACTACCCAGAGACATCTATAGTTTTAATGCAATTCTACAAAAATTTCAATGTTTTTTTTTCAAAGATGTGGAATAAAATAATCCTAAATTTGGTATGGAACCGCAAAAGTCCACATTGCTAAAGCAATCTCACTGAAGAAGAACAAAGTTGGAGGCATCACATTTCCTGATTTCACACTATATTAGAAATCAAAATCGGTACTCACATAAAAAAAAACCACATAGAACAGTGGGACTGTAGGGGGAGAAAAAGAATAAATTTCCTTCTACCTTTATAAGTTCTTGTGGTTGATCTAATAATCAAATTTATTTGAGATAAATTAACAGAAGAAAATCACCAAACTTATAACGTATGTACATATGTGGTTCCATATGAATATGAGGCCCCAAAACAGGTAGTTGAGACTTATACATCATATACATAAAATGTAATATTAAAAATCATTTTTAAAATAAAATCTATAACTACTCATCAGATGCAACCTTATTAGATTAGGTATCACTTGCCTAATTGAAGGTGAAACCTGGAAAAAGATTATAAAGTGACTGAAAGAAAGGTTTTTTAAGAAAGGAGAATCTGCCGAAACCGGTTTGGCTCAGTAGATAGAGTGTCGGCCTGCGGACTGAAGGGTCCCAGGTTTGATTCCAGTCAAAAGCATGTACATTGGTTGCAGGCACATCCCCAGTAGGGGGTGTGCAAGAGGCAGCTGATCAATGTCTCTCACTCATCGATGTTTCTAACTCTCTATCCCTCTCTCTTCCTCTCTGTAAAAAAACAATAAAATATATTTTTAAAAAAGAAAGGAGAATCTTTCATCCTCTGGTCAGCATGCTAAGAGTTGCAAGAGGCAACTTTGGTTTATTAGTGACTACTCTGTCCACTCTGACTCCAGTTGAGTTGTGTTGCACAAAAATTAAGGTGTCAGCCCATATGACCTGTAGCCCTCTTATGTCATTGTGGAGATAAATGAAAAAGAGTTCTGAGATGAAATTGGCATCAGTGAAAGCCTGCTGAAAACAATCATTGCTCTCCCTCTTTACAAGAGGGCAGCTGGAGCTACAACCAAGGACTCTGAAAGCCATATCTGGTCCTTCTGATGGCCTTTATAGATGACTGGTTGCTTTCACAAGAACTCTTATCTTCATATTCCAAATAGCAAGTATGGAGACCTGGAGGAAGTTCTATAGAGGCCCCATCAGTCACACTGAGCTTGACAGTCTTTAGACAATTCCCGAATAAAAACAGGTACCGTCTGTCCACAAACATTTCATCCTATACCCCTCAGTATCTTGCAAAAATTTTTTGTAGTTGGTTGTATAAGCTGCATGCTGAGTTTAAGCTAATGTGTTTTTCCATCCTAAATGGCACAGCTGCTTTCTTCCTCCTGCATTAAGCACTGAGCAGGTGGTGGTTTCTAATCATTTATGTTCATTCTGTCTGCCATCATGAGCAAGAGAGATCATAGTTGTGCTCAGTGCCTCTTGTAGTTAAATGGTGATGAATAGAACAGTGAGAGTCTGTTTGACCGTGGAGGCATCTAATTTGAAAACCATGGCAACAGAAGTGTGGAAATGGGGCTGGGCTCTGTCCTCTGTCATCCAGAAATAATTCAGCACCATCTAGCAGCAATTTGTCTTGGCGCTGGTTATTGTTGAGAAATGATGAACTGGAGCATAGAATTTGTAGAGGAAGTAACAGGATATTTCCTTTGGTTAAAACAAAACATCAGCAAAGTTTGTCAATAATAATTTATAGATACTTCATTTTTCTTACATTTATGAGAACAGCGAGAAAGGTGGAAACAATGACAATAATACATTCATGCTCACAATGTCAAATGAAAATGTCTCAATCTGTGGTCAGAACATTATTTATAAATAAGATATTAGCTTTCTCATCAAATCATAACAGCTAAAAGTTACCTTTTTATTCCTTCTTTACCATTTTAAGGACAAATTAGGAAACAAATAGATGTTACACTTAATGAAAAGGTTACTAAGTTCCAGATTCTGTTGGTCTTTTTAAAATGTAACTATCCTATATAATACAAGCCTAATATGAAAATCAACTGAACAGTGGAATGACCACCAGGGGGAAGATGCTCCATGCAGGAGCTGCCCCAGCCCACAAGCCCCAGACCAGCCAAGGTGGGTGCTAGCAGGGGCTTCCCAATCACCCTACTGGTAGTCCCACAGTTTGGCCCCGATCACCTATGCACAAATTTTGTGCACCGGGCCTCTAGCGGAGAATATAAGCTCATATTAGTTTGATTTTTGACTCTTAATCATAGGCTTATGTCTATGTACAAAAAAAATTGGATGAGAATCAAGCTTGGGAAATAAATTTATGCAAATGCAAAAAGATGATCACCTTTTTATTTTCTTTATTTTCTGTATTATACTCTGCCATACCTAATGTGCCATTTTAAATTTGTCTTGTTTCTATTGAAGAAGAGCAAAATATACCACCCCCCAAATATATGCCTCTGGCATATTGATTAGTTTGATCTGGTTAATATTTTTTCATTTTTAAATTAAATTTAATGGGTTCATAAAATTATTTCGTTTTCAAGGGTACAATTCTATGACAAATTATCTGCATGTTGCACTATGTGCCCACCATCCCAAGACAAATCTTCTGTCATCATGTATTTGACCTCTTTACTCTTTACTACTCACCTATCCCCTTCCCTCTGGTAACTACCATACTGTTGTCTATGTAGTGGTATATGAGGTTTTGTTGGTTTGTCTTGTATGTTCAAGGCAGACACAGATGAAGTTCTGAAAAATGAGTAAAAATTACCCTGCTGTAAGAAACATTTATATTCATAAGGGGACTCTTCATCTGTAAGAATGTTCCCTCTCTGTACCAGGAAGAGAGGATGATTCAAAATCTTTATAAAAATCTTTAGCAACTGTTATCAGTGGAAAAGGCAAGAACATAAAAAAATCTGCATTGCCTTACCCCTGTTTACTGTGCATGTGCATTTCCTGGTAACCTCTTACCACTGGCTCCCCCGGGCCCTTCCCACGGCTCCTCCTTTTTTAGCTTAAGGTGGTGGCTTGGGCCATTTTGGAAAGTTACTCATTTTTCCTGTGACCCATGTTATGAAACTTCTGTTTATTTTTCTTCTGTTCATTTATCTTTCATTACAGTGGGATCTTAGACGGGTAGAAGGGAAAGTATTTCTCCTTAACCTATCAATAAAGACATTACTAAAGGTGAACTATTATAGTTAAGATTATCTGAAGACTGCCTAGTCCAGGGAAACTAAAGAAAGCATAATCCAAATAAGAGTTGTTGTTTTTTTCTTTTTTGGCTGAAGAAAACATTAATTGAAGGAAACACAATAATTGTCATTAGGCAAAACTGCAGGAGTAAATACATCTATACATATAAAAAGCCAGCAACTGTAATGGCCATAACAACCATAATGACCCATTGCTATGACATCCACTGTGGCCAGTGAACTAGCAGATCTGGAGGTGGGGTCGGCCAGCCAACCTCGCTGCCCCTCCCTGCTGCCAGCCTGCTTCTGATTGGACTCTCCCACTCTGATCAAGAGCAGGCTGATGGCCAAACACGTCCCCCACCCCACCCCCAGGCCAGCCCTGCCTCCGATCAACCTGCCCCACCACAATAAACCTTCAGCCTCTCCCCCTGGCTGGCCCACCCCTGATTGCCCACCACCTCAATCGTGGACAGGCCAGTTGGCCAACCTCCCACCATCTCCTCCCCTGACAGGCCCAGCCCAATTTGACCCCATTGGGGCCAGGCGGGGCTGACCCCACCAATGTACAAATCAGTGCACTGGGCCTCTAGTATTCAATTTAAGAACCATAATTTAGTCCAGTAGCAATAATCCTCTACTTACAGTCTAACAGTAAATAGGAGTGGAAAGGAAAAAAAAAATACTAATTGGTATGTTTTACTTTTCATATAGTATGGATAATGCATTCTTTGGATTGCCCATATTAAATATGCTTTATAAACAAAATACTACATGATACAAATAAGTGTTCAATTATGGGCCAGGACAGAAACAAATATACAAACTGTATAAGTAGTATGGAAACAAGGGAATGGGTAAGTCCCAGAATGGGAAGTGAGTGGGAAAATGTTAGGGAACGTTTTACCAGAGGGGCTAGGTAAAGAACTTTAGGGAGCCAGACATGTGGTGTGGCCCAGAGAAAGCTCTAGGAGAATAAAGGAACTAGAAGACTTGGGGAGCAGTGAGCTTCTGTGCTAGTCAGGTTTCAGTCATTCTTTCGTTATTCATTCATTCATTCAATAAATGGATATGTTTTTTGATATTTCAAAGTCCTAAATTTATATACGCTAATTGTAAATCTATTGCGGTCTGGCTTTAAAGTGAAATTGAAGTGGATTCTGCTAATGAAGGAAGGCTTTTAAAATTAAATATTTCTCTATTTTTCCCCCCAATATTTATCAGGAATTCACACCGAGCTACATTCTCCTGAAAGCAAGGAATCAAAATCATCCATTTAGATTTTCCTATTTAAGTTATTTTTATTGTCAAAATACCTTATTATTTCAGCCACAGACAGAAAAGAAGCAGGGTAAGAGTGAATATATGTCATATTTCATATAAATCATGGCCAGTTTAAGATTTTTGATGAAAGTCCAGGTTGTGAAGCCTGTTTTTTAAGAGCTGGATCTCAAAACTGGGTAACATAGAGGCTGGTTAATATTAGGCAAGTCCGAACTCAAATGTTGTATCTCTAATATTCACCTAATACTATCACATGCTTCATAGAATTGTTGTAAAGAAGGAATGATTTCCCAATAGATCTTATAGAAGGGTGCAAGAACTATAAAACTTTTCAAACACAAATTAGGTATCAGCATTAAATTATTGATCTAAATGCTGGAATTGAAGGGCATTTAGGAAATTAACATATTGCTTTCAAAGGAAATGTAAGGGTTTTGAGAAGTAACAGTGTTTATATTCTAACCTGGCATTATCTCACATCCTTCTGAACTAGAAAAAATGAGTACAGACCAACCTGTATGATTTATTTGCAAATTTTTCACCAATTCCCTTATATTAAATAATTCTGTATATTAACAGCAACATAATAATTTAAAAGGGTGGGATACAAATAATTATGGGCAAGGATATAAAGATAAAATCATTATGAAAAGTCTAGAAGGCAAATTGACACCTATGATGCTTTAATTTGATTGAGTTACATTACTTCTCTTGATTTCCTTAGAGTTACTGGGATAAAGAAGAGTGCTGACAACAATGTATGTTGGCTAAATATTTATTGGGTAAAATTCCATATAACTTGTAACTTTTGGATAATATGCCCAGCGGCTTTCAGTCGGGAGCTTTCCATTTCACCACCAGCTGCCAGTGGAAGTGGGCTTCTCATAATGTCATGTGAAAATGGATTTTCTGACACTCACACAGAAGAGTGAGTGGTATTTATTTGCATGGGAAAAGGTCCCATTTTGCTTCCAACAGAGGTAGGATTAAAGCCGGTGCCCAGAGATTTCGCTCCACAGTTGCACAGTCCAATCCAGCATCAGGCTAGCTAAATTTGTGCTCCTGCTGCAGTCTGTCAGTAGCATGTGGGGTACACAGGGTCACATGGCTGTGGAGGGAACATGGGCAGGAGCAAAGCTAGAGGAACAAGAGAATCACAAGAGCCAAGAGAGAGTGAGAATGCCTTTGTTTTGGGATTATGTATCCCCAAATTTTTGTGGGCTTGCAGTGGCTCTGCTCCCTCTAGCCACTGATCTCTGTTGCCAGGTTTAACTGACAGGCATCTTTCTCATATCTTCCCAGCTTTACCCAGCATCCATCCATCCATCCATCCATCCATCCATCCATCCATCCATGCCTCTTTTGTTGGACTCCTTTCCCCCATGATTTGTGGAGAATGGACCAGTGGTTTCCTAGGGAGTGGGAAATTGTGGATTCCTGGTGAATCTACCCAGATGGCCATGCTTATAAAGTCTGGCCTTCCTTTTGCTCCTTTCCTATTAACAACTGGCTAATTACAGTGGTAACGTATTAATTCCAAGTATTAGCTATGTCTATCTACTTTTATTGGAGGAGACAGGTAAATAAAGCTCTCCAACATCACTGTGATTTCATATTTATTAAATCAATAAGGTAAAGCTGATCACTGTATCTCAGAACATTTAACTTATTTTCTGGAGATGAACTGATAGGTAAAATATAGACTATTTTTTATTTTGGAGAGCAGGTACTTTATCCTCCAGTGCTCTCCTAAGCATTTTTGATGCAACATTGACTGTGTTAGAAATAAGTGTGATTACAGGCATGTAATTGTGTTAACAATGAGAATGAGATATTAAGGGGATCAGATATCAACTGGAAATCCATTCAGGTTTCACCAAGGGGCCAGTTTATTGAGTAGCATCATGAAATGTAAATGATGTTTTATAGCAATCTGATGTACATATGAAACCCAATAAAATCAATTCATATGCCATGTTTAATTTATTTTAATCTCCAGCAGGATGTCTATTTATATAGAGAGTATAATTTGATTAGTGATAGAGAAAATAGACATGAAAATGATAAAAACAAAGTTCATCTCAGACCTATAGGATTTCTGATCCAAAAACCACCAGATTTTTAGGACAAAAGGCTTCTTCATGGCTTTTAATCCTAACTATAACATGAAATATATACATTTCTGTGTGCTTTTCAAAATTCAATGATTTATTGGCCCTGTTACTAGAAAAAAAATCTATCAAAAATGTTAATGAAAAAGACATCATTTTCAAAAGGTCATTTTTATATCAATAAAGGAAATTTAAACATTGTGAATAGAATTTTCATACATGTAATGCTAAAGTATCTTTGATGAGAATCAAGAAGTTCCCATCATGTGTTGCTATGCACTTATCTGTAAGAGTTGCTTAGAAGCATGGATTATTATAAAATAAATAAATCTGTTCTTTCAGTGACATAAGAATTTAGTTTACAATCTAATTATAAAAATACAGTTTAAATGGTGGGAGGACCTGGTCAGAGGGAATGAATTGGGGAAGGATTTCTTGAGAAGGAAATTATTTTAAAAGGCTAGTAAGAGCACAGCACGTGATGGAGGAGGAAAGGAGGGACTGTAAAATAAAGTCAAAGAAGTTTGTAAAGGCAAGAGAGCACACTGAGTCAATTTTGTTGACGTGAACGAGCTTAATGCCCTTCAGGAGCCACTTGAGTGTGTGGGACTCTGAAATGTAGCCAAAGTAGTCATTCCATCTTTGGGACATTTGAACTGAACAAAACAACTTTTGGGCTGGGCTACACCGATAGAAAAGCAGATATCCTGACCACAAAGACAGGTGATTATGGACATTCTTTAGACTTAGTAACCAGCAAGTAGAGCTAACCAGCTTTCTAGCACCAGTGGAGATGTCTTTATTTATGTAATTACTTCCCTTCCTTTTTCTCATAAAAACTCTATTTTTTCACCTCCGAATTAGGACATAATTTGAGTTTCTGCCTGAAATCTCTGTTCCCATTTGCAGTTCTTTCATCTCAAATAAACGCTTGTTATCTGTCACTTTGGCTTTTTAAATTTAGGTTAACAAAAATTAAAACTAATTGACAACTATGGAATGTAACTATTGGAGAGCGTTGGATTGAACTTGAGCCATATATTTTCTATCGATGATTAAAGTAAAGAAGGACATTATCTGAGATAGCATTAATAGCTCTTATGGAATGCATGCCATAAGAACTTTATGTGTCTACCATCCATTTTATTTAATCCTCACAAAAATCATACAAGTCAGATACTTTTTTTAAATCTTCATTTTATGAAAGAAAATTGAGATGAGAGGAGTCAAATAACTTGCTCAGTATTACACAGATATATACATTGATTATCTGTATTAATTCCAGGGTACATTCTCATAACAGCTAAGAGTTATTTCAGAAGTCCGTTTGATTTTAAAAGGAATAAGTCATATCCCAATAAATAAAAATCAACTTAAAGCTAAAAATAAAACATTTTCAATGAAAACAAGTTCTGGCAGGAAGAAGCACTATCTTCTTCACACTAGTGTTCCCAAATCTCCACTGCTAAATTGTTCTTCCTCTTGGTATAATGATGGAATATCCACCCATATTAAGAGCTAAGAAATGGAAAACAAGCCTTGGTTTATTTCCAAGTAAGACAAAAAGTAGAGTGTATGTCTCACCTAGAAATTTTCTTTCAGTATTATCTCTTCCCTCCCAATACTCAGCCATAGGTAACAAATATAGAAGTGGCAATGAAATATATCATATAAAAGGATAACTCTCTTAAAGAAAGCCCAGATGTGTGAAAGAATGAGCATAAGAGTTTGACGTGGAAGAATGTTCAGTAAAGAGGACCTTTGGTTTTCCATGCCATAAAATATGAACTGTTAAACAGGCAAACGCCTTCTGAATGTATGTTAAAGAATACAAAGTATTCAGAAGGAAGAGGCTTTTGTTCTGTGCTAGTGGGTTCTCTGACTTTACTGGTCCCAATAGAGCCTTGTAGATACACCTGATCATTTGGAGATGTAAAGAAATGTTGAGCTCTGTTACTTAAAGGATCGTGCCAAAGAAGATTAGTCTTTCCAGAATCAGCCAATGTGTACGGTACACCAATGGAATGACAGTTTTTAAAAAGACTTTATCTCACTTAAATATAATAACCATGTAGTCATTGCAATTTCCTTTGCATGTGTGAAGAAAATGAGATTTTTCCATATTCACATAATAGATGAGTGAAGAGATCAAAGCTTATATCCAGAAATTATTAGTTTTTCCCTGATACTATTCCACAGCTCTTTAAAGTCCAATTTACTTTACTTTTTATATAATTTTTTATATAGCCACGGAATTTAGTCTTCATAAGTGTTTCAGCTTTGCTTATGTATTTATTTATTTATTTTTGTAAAAGGAGTGCAAATTTACAATTTATGCATTCGTTGAACAAATATTTGTCTTAAGTCTACTATGTATTAGGTATATGCCACTTGCTGAGAACATAGCAGTAAATAAATAAAAAAACCTACCTTTTTTTATCAAGGATAGTACATACTTGTGCTGAAGTATTTTATAATCAAATAAATGAGTAAACAAAAATAGTTTTATATTCACTTATTTATAAGTACACTACATATTATGTTTTTTATAATGTGTGATGTGAAGGTGTGCTGAAGAGAGACAGACAGGGAGAGAAAAGTTCTATAGAAATGAATAAAGAGGGATAGAGCCATAGGCGTGCTACTTTAGACAGGCCGTTTGTCAGGAAATTCCTCTCTGAGGATGTTGCAATTGGGTACAAACCTGAATGGTTATCAAGGAAATGCACTTGGAGACAGAGTTTTCCAGGTTGAGGGAATAAAAATTGAAAAAGGCCTGAAATGAAAAGCAGGAACTTCTGTTTGGGCAGGCGTTTCCAAAGTGGGGTCCTTGGACTAGCAGCATCACCACCACCATCACCTGGGAACCTGCTAGGGAAATTTTGGCCTCTCCCTCAAATTTACTAAATCAGAAACTCTGGAATTGGGGCCCAGCAATCTGTAGCCACGGCCATCTCCACTTCAACTAGTGTTTGAGGAGTAATGAATTTGGAGAACAACAGGAAACCAATGGGCTGGATCATGCTGGATGAAGTAATGGAGGACTTTGCGGGGCTCTGGTAAAGACATTGGATTGTAAAGCACAGTGCATTTTTCAATCACCCTGCCATAGTGCGTCCATTATATAAATAGAAGCACGTTCATACATGGCTGCACACATATTTTCTATGTATGCTGCTATGCAAAAATGCAACATTATAACTCTATTTGCATAATTTGCAAGAAAGTTATGCCTGCTGAATTGATGATAAATGCTGATGATAAAAACTCCATAAACAGGGTTTATTCTAAGAAAAATATTGGCTCTGTTCCCTGATTGTAGCATTAAAAAGGGTTAACATGTAATATAAAAACTTATGTTATGAAAACAAGCAAAGTGGCCGTGAATAAATATTTGTGCCTGGGTGTTCAAACTAAGAAAGTAAATTACATTATTTGTTCTGGTGAGGGATTTGTGTAGTTTAATAAGCACATTAAACAGATTTAATGAGCACATGAGCACTGGGGACCTTAGCTTACAGCCAACAACTTTAATTGGAACTTAAATAAATTATACAGTGCCAAGACAACCATATCCCTTATATGATTGCAATAGCTGGCTGTCTTTGAAAGCAACTGATAGTTTCCTTAGCTTATAAGCCAGGGCTAGTAACCTATATATATTTTTATTGAGATAAAACTGGTATACAAATTATATAAGTTTCAGGTATACAACACTGTAATTCAATATCAGTGTGCACTACAAAGTGATCACCATAAGAAGTCTAGTTGCCATTTATCTTATATAATAAAGCCTAGGTGGCATCATGTGACATTGTCACAAGATGGCTGCCGTGATGTCATTACAAGATGGCAGGCAGGGGAGGGTAGTTGTGGGTGACTGGGCCTGTAAGGGAGGGCAGTTGAGGGTCATCAGGCCTGCAGGGGAGGACAGTTAGGGGCAAGATCAGGCCAGCAGGGGAGGACAGCTGTCAGGGGAGGACAGTTGGGAGTGACCAGGCTGGCAGGGGAGGGCAGTTGGGGGCCATCAGGCCAGCAGGAGAGCAGTTAGGCATTAATCAGCCTGGCAGGGGTGTGGTTAGGGAGTGATCAGGCTGGTAGGCAGAAGAGGTTAGGAGCCAGCGGTCCTGGATTGTGAGAGGGATGTCCAACTGCCAGTTAAGGCCCAATCCCTACTGGCAGTCCGTCATCCCTTGTCGGGTCCGATATTGGAGAGGGTGCGGGCTGGGTTGAGGGACAACCCCCCATGCATGAATTTCATGCCCCAGGCCTCTAGTCACTATACAATTGATGCATTCTGCTGAACCGGTTTGGCTCAGTGGATAGAGCATCGGCTTGCAGGCTGAAAAGTCCCGAGTTCAATTCCAGTCAAGGGCATATACCTTGGTTGAGGGCACATCCCTAGTAGGGGGTGTGCAAGAGGCAGCTGATCGATGATTCTCTCTCATCGATGTTTCTAACTCTTTATCCCTCTCTCTTCCTCTCTGTAAAAAATCAATAAAATATATTTAAAACAAAAAAATAAAACAAAAAACAATTGATACATTCACCCATTCCCTCCCTGCTGGTAGCCACTGTTTTATTCTATGTATGTGTATGTTTTAATTTGGTTGTTTGTGTTACTTTAGATTCCACATATAAGTGAAATAACATGGTAATTTGTCTTTTTTCCATCTTGCTAAAATATCCTCAAGTTTCATACCCTCATGTTGTCACAAATGGCAAGATTTCATTCTTTTTTATGGGTTAGTATATTACTACTATGTCTTCTTCTCTTTTACTCATTCATCTTTCGATGGACACTTAGGCTGTTTCCATATCTGGTGTATGGTCAACAGCCATAGAGGTGCATATATCTTTTCAAATTAGTTTTATTTATTGTTTATCTCTTATTGATTTTCAAAGAGAGGGAAAGAGAGAGAGAGAGAGAGAGAGAGAGAGAGAGAGAGAGAGGAAGAGGGATAGAGAGATAGAAACATCAATGAGAGAGGGGCAACATCGATTGGCTACCTCCTGTATGCACCCCCACTGGGGACTGGGACACACCCCAGACATGTGCCCTGAGTGGGAGTCTAACCAGTGACCTCTTGATGCTCAATCATTAAGCCACACCAACTGGGCTCAAATTAGTGTTTTAATATTTGTTGGATAAATACACAGAAATGGATAGCTGGTTCATTTGGTAATTCTAATCATAATTTTTTTGAAGACTCTCCATAATGTTTTGTATAGTGCCTGCACCAATTTGCATTCCCACTAACAGTATAGAAGGGTTCCCTTTTCCTCCAAATCCTCCCTAACATTACTTCTTGTTTCTTGTCATTTTGATAATAGACATTTTTACAGATGTGAGGTAATATTTCATTGTGGTTTGGATTTAAATTTCCCTAATAATTAATGATGTTGAACATTTTTTTATGGGCCTGATGGCCATCTGCATGTCATTATTGAAAAACTGTCTATTTAGATCCTCTGCTCATTCTAAAGAAGGTTGTTGGTTATTTTGAGTTCTTCAATATATTTTGGATATGAACCCCTCATCAGCTATAAGATTTGCAAATATCTTCTCCCAATGAGTAAGTTACCGTTTTGCTTTTATGAGGTTTCTCTTGCTGTGTATTACTCACTAACTTTAAAATGAATGTTCATTCCCTACAGTGTGTCAATAATAAGGATCTCTAGGGAAGAAATGACAGAACCCTGAGGCCACTTTCTGATATATATAGTGTTAGTGATAAGAGTTCCATAATAGTAAAATGATATTACTGAGAAGGTGACATCACAGCTCTTCAAATCATATCTCAAGTTCTAGCCTCTCATATCCTGCATTCTTTCAAGCATGTAGATGTCCTATGGTGTCATGTCCATTAACAACATGTTTATGGTCTTCTTCGGAGCAACTTGAACTACTTTTTCTTTTTTCTGTGTTTCTGAAAGTTTTATATTTGTTTTGTAAAGGAAATGCCAAATGCTGATGACATTGAAGAGAAGAAGGTTATCCTTTTAGGAGTTATTAATGATGTTTACTTTAACAAATTACTGATTTTTCATTAGAACCCTGTTCTTCTGAGATCAAACCCTAAAGAGATAGGAAATATGATTATACTTTATTGATTTACTATTCTACATCAGCATTTACTTAATGTGTTTACCTGGAATTTGGTCAAAGACACAGCATAAAGCAAAGCAAATAGTAATAGACTAAAGGATGCTTCAAACATGAGGGATAAGATGAGATGATTAAGAGAAGGGGGTTCAGAAGAAACATAATAGTTTAGATAAGATGTCATGCCCTAGCTGGTTTTGCTCAGTGGATAGAGCATTGGCCTGTGAACTGAAAGGTCCCAGATTTTATTCCTGTCAAGGGCACATGCCTGGGTTATGGGCTGGATCCCCAGTGGGGGACTTGCAGGAGGTAGCTGATCCATGATTCTCTCTCATCATGGATGTTTCTCTCTCTCCCTCTTCCTTTATCTCTGAAATCAATAAAAATATATTTTAAAATAATAAAAAAAATGATGCCATGCCTCCTGAAGAAAAAAAAAGTTGTTTGTTTTTTGTTTTGCTTTAGGCACCAAGAGAAATGTATCTTCATTGATTCTGTTTTCATATTTAAACTACTTAAAACATTTTCATTCCCTAATTGATCTTTGATTCTGTATTCATGCTTTTAATGCAATGTTGGTCTTTCATAGAACAGGATACACAATTATTCTGTTTATTTTTCTTATAAGATTGATGAGTCAATTATTTGGAAACCTGGTATGAATTGAGTTGCCTTTGACAATGGGAAGAATAATCTCATTTTCTTATTTAAAAGGAAAAAAAAAGTGGCTTAGGCTGGGTTTTGTGTGTTTTGCTTCTTCAGTGGGTTCAAACAGCATAATTGGAAAAAAATCACAAGACTTGTACTGTGTACAATTCAGAATTAGCCCTAGAAACTGTGCAGTGATTTCAGTTGTAAAATGCTTAATGAGGTTTGTGAGGGTTTTTTTTTTTTTTTTTTTTTTTTTTTTAGTTTTTTTTTAGTTTTTTTCTGGATAGCCTCAACCATTTTTTAAGTTGATTTATTATGGGGGTCCTGAATGAGCCACCCCATGATGTGATTCAGTAGTACACAGATTTCTTTGAGCAAAAGGCAACTTCTGCTCCTCCCTTTAACTACCTAGAAGAACTTGAATTAGGGGCCTTGCCCATAGTAAGCTGTTATCAGAGATAACTTTTTTTTTTTTTTTTTTTACCATTTATTTACTAAGTATCTCTTCTTATCATAATGGCCCTTAGAAGCCCTCAAGGTACTTTGCCTTATCCCTAGCTCACAAGTCTTAAGTAGCTCACTTCTTTTTTCTGTTCTGAACCTCTCTTGCTTGTTACTTAAACTACTTAAAACATTTTCATTTCCAAATTCATCTTTGATTCTGTATTCGTGTTTTTAATGCAATGTTGGTGTTTCACAGAGCAGAATACACAATTATCCTGTTTATATATGTACCAGCTTGATCAAAAATTATTTTTTTAAATGAGTATATGATGGAGATATTTACAAGAAAAAGTATTTAATGTGAATAGTTGATATTTCAGAATATCAGTGACATATCACTCTATTAATGAAGTAATACTAGTTAGACTGCTATAGCAGGACTTAGTAACTTTCTTTTAATAATAACCAAAAAGAAAAAAAAGAAAACAATAAGAAACACTTCTTCCAACGAATGGAAAGGGAACAAAAACCAGGGGCACTACATATTGTTTTTTAATCTGTAAAGGAAGACATTATATCCTGTATCAATTTTGTTTTAAACTTGTTCCCTACGGAAGAGTGTCTTTGCATTTCATTTTCCAAATGAACAGTTCCCAATATGCTAATATAACCTTTTTTGTGCAAATGCATCTCTTAGGATTTCCGGGTGGTCACCTCCAAACTGCCACTATCAAATCACTGCAGCTTGGCAGCTCCTGTATTGAGCATCTTCCCCCTGGTGGTCAGTGTGCATCATATGGCTGGTCAGTCACCTAGCCTTTTATATATATAGATAGGCATTATAAGATAAATTACTCCTGTGCCAACTGAATAAGGAATAGAGAATTTCAGTGAACCAACAACACTCAGTTTCCATTTTTTTCCTCAAGGTATTGGAATGAATCAGATGTTTTCATATATTTTATACTTATGAAGGCATCTTGTATTAATGCAGAGTTATGCCTTGATGTTATAAAACTCTGTTTCTGACTCCTCTTTGCTCTGTTTTCTGGTGCTTCAGACTCTCTTTTGGTTTCTGTCAGCAGGGAAGGACCTACAATGGATGAAGCTCTTTCTTTCTCTCTCTAATTTCTATCTCTATCTCTGTCTTTCTTCCTCTTTCTCTATGTCTCTCAAGCAAAAGGACAAATTAGCTTGTGCTGCAAGTTTTGCCCCAAGTCAGCTTGAAAGAGTAAATAGTTCAGTTTGGGCTTTACAATGTGACCCATGATCTCCAATGCAATTTTCACCAGAAAAAAAAAATCGGCAATTGTTTTGCTATGCCTTACACTGTGCTATACATTGTTCATATGCTGGATCTACTTCATCCACTTTGTTATGCTGATCAATAGGTATTTCAGAATCCCTTTCTCTGTACAGTTCCAAGTAAAAGCTACCCAGATGAGGAACTTGTATAATATTCTAAAGAGGAAGTTATCAGCAATCAATATTATGGTTGCCTTCAGACAGTGGAAGACTAATGCCAGTGCGCCGGGCAGGTTCCAGTGTGCAGTAGCTGTCTTTCCACACCCTGAAGGCTTGCCGTGCTGGGCCTACCACCAGCTGTGTGATTGAGAATCCTCAGAGATGCAGAAACAATCGCTACACAGAGGGAATGGCTTCCAACAAACTTCCCTGCCACTTCCCCCTTCAGGATTCTACCTCAGCATCTAGAAGTGCGTGGCTCTAAGATGTTCTTGCAAACATCAACTTGTGTCCACCCAAACCTACAGCTTAATTTCACTTAGTGTCTCCCTATCTTCTAACGCTCCCTTTCTAGGCCTTTACTTGAACAGTACCTCTCATAGTTTTTAAAAGTCTAAGCCCTATAACAAAATCTCTGATTTCATATTTCAGGTATCAGTTATTGCATGCAGATGCTAAGACTCGGCATTTTAAAACAGGATAATTATTTCTTTGTTTAAAATTTTGAAATTAGGCAGAGGCCATTTCTCTGTTTCAGCCTGAGGTTTCCCTATGCCTGGGGAAGTGCAGACTGCCTTCCTGCCTCCCTGTCCCTGCAGTGCCAGCTGCCTCCCCACTTCCTTTCCATCCATGTGGGAGAGCTGGCTTCCCACACCAGGAAACTGAGGGTCTGAGAATGAGGTAGTACAAAAAGTCATACAAAACATGAAGTTTAATGAATTTGATACCTGACTCTACCATGAAGTAGCAAAAAGCTGTATTAATCTTCCAAGCTTTCCTCGGTAAGAGAAAGATTATGATAGAGCTGATTTAATAGCAGTATTAATTTTATCAGTTGAGATTTTGATGGACTATTTTGAATTAGAGGGCAGAGAGATGGATTTCCTGACATTTTCTTAACAATTGCTGGTAAGGCGGGATACATTGCTGTGAGTGCCTTGTTTAATCTCTGGAATGGGTCAGGGGCAACGCATCTGCAGTGAAGCGCTATGCTTTTTCAGTGTCCTAAGCTGAATGCAAGGTGCCAACACATTACAGGGTCTTTGATTAAAGTATAAAAAGTCATTACATTGAAGCCATTATAGGAAAGTATCATATTGATGGAATAGAGTCCAAGAGAATGCAATTGCCTCTCTTTTGAAAAAAAATGATTTTCCAAAGGAAGAAAGAGGGAGAGAGAGATATAGAAATATCAAGGATGAGAGGGAATCATTGATCGGCTGCCTCCTGCATGCCCCCATACTGGGGATCAAGCCTGCAACCCAGGCCTGTGTCCTGACCTGGAATCAAACCTCTAAGCTATGCAGGCCAGGATGATTCAATCACCACTCTTTAAAGAATGGATAAATTGAGTAGGATGGAACTCACTTTTTTATAATTTTTCCACTTTGTGTGGCTAGAGATCTATTCCAGTCTCAAGATAGAGAATGTTTAACTAGTTGTTTGTGTTTGTCATGCAAGGTGAACATTAACTGATTTTAACTGCTTATTTTTCTGTCATGTATCTAGTGTTGAGTATTAAGATATCATCTTGTCTTTTTGTTGTTCTTTTAAACTCTTTTATTATCCATTTCTGGTTTACCAACATGTTTGTTTGTTGTTTTGTTTGTTTGTTTGTTTGTTTTTAATTGAAAGCAAAAAGCTACCAAAAAGAAAAATGCTATTTTTTTTCTTGAATTCTTCATCAAATAAATTACAATTGAGGCTACTATTTAAGAGACTGATGTTTGCCCTCGAGTAAGCGGAAGCTGAAACATTAAATCACATGTAAAAGCAGCTTACTGCAGATGATTACAAAGGAATTTCTGCCAAATGATTCATTTGGAACTGGAATCTTTGGAGCCTTCCTGATGGTGTTGGCGTTAAAATTTTGACAAGAAGATACTGTCTGATGCTGGCCTTTCTCTTCCATATCCTGGAATTAGTTCTATGAAACATGACATTTGCAGCAAGCAAGAACTGATAAGATTGAGAGTAAACCTCAATCTATACCACATGCCAAGGTACTTTCACATAATGTGTAATTGCAGTTTATCCAAGGAAGATTTTACTTCATAATTTTATTCCTAATTTCATCAGCATAAAACCATTATGTGCTTCCATATCACAAGACAACAAATACTGATTATGAAAATTTTATGGCATGACAGCATATGGTAATTGTTAGATTTAGATCATGTGCTCCAGAGTCAGAAAATGATACTTAAATTCCTATTTACTGTTACATTTAAAACTTGGCAATGTTTATGTTTAAAACTATCGAAAGCATTTTGCTTCTTTATATTTCTTTAAATAATTTATACCGTCATGCTTTTGTACAAGGAGATAATAAATCAGAGCAGATACCTGAAGGGAAGCTAAAATGTTTTTGTTTTCTTTAATAGCAATTTGGAGAAACATATGAGACAAAAAGTTATGCTAGTAATTTACAACTTCAAGAAAAACATGTGAAATAACACTATCTTCTTTAAAAACAGGTTTTATGTGACTGAAGGAATTCTCTTAAGTTTAAAGTTTAAAGAATACATTTTAGATGTATTTGTTGATGCTTAATGATAAACAAAGTCTTTATGTTTTGTCCTGGAAGTCTTTTGCAATTAAAGAAAAAAACAAAACAGAACCCTGAAGCAACTGGCCACATCTAGAAGAATCAAATTAATTTTGTCTATTTATCTATTCTGATTACTTAGCATGTAGGTTTATTGTTTAAAGACTAGAGTCATAAAAGTCATAAATAAATAGTCATTGATTTATTAGCAGTGAGAAGTGCTTTTTAAAATATAGTCTGGCCAAAACCGGTTTGGCTCAGTGGTAGAGCGTCGGTCTGCGGGCTGAAGGGTCCCGGGTTCGATTCCGGTCAAGGGCATGTACATTGGCTGCGGGCACATCCCCGGTGTGGGGTGTGCAGGAGGTGGCTGGTCGATGTTTCTCTCTCATCGACGATTCCAGCTCTCTATCTCTCTCCCTTCCTCTCTGTAAAACTATCAATAAAATATATTTAAAAATATATAGTCTGAACAATTATATATTTTAAGTTCTAGTGACTTGCTTTATATTTTCATTAAATGATATTGAAACCCTCCTTGAAAGGAGACACATAATTCAGATTTTATGTTATCTTTCCTTGAACAAAGAGAAAAGTTGTATACTTTTTTGTTTACTATAGAGAAGAGAAAGACATTTTTTTAAGAAAGAAATTCCACAACTTCTTACTCTCTGCAGTGGGGAAAAAAATATTTAATCACCCTGAATTTCTTGATGAATTACTATAAATTAGAGATAATAACAGTATATTCCTATGTGATTTATGGGGTAAATAAGATGAAATATACCTAGAGATAAAAAGTGCTTAGAGCAGTTTCCGGAACAAAGCAACAAATGACGGATAACAATTATCATTTGCATTACATTATATATTATCCTTTTAAAGATTTTCAGAAGAATTTCCAATGGTTTTGGTTCTATACACAGAAATTTTTCTCCTGAGCAATCTGTGTATTTTTTATCACAAAGCCTGTGAACTTTATAATAATCCATTTGCCTGACTGCCAGAAATCTGAGTCAGGTTTATGCCCTAACCTTCAAACTATATTTGTACAAATCAAGATAGGCCAGGTTATTTTATGGTAGATAAAGATCGTTTCAGCCCTAGCTGGTTTGGTTCAGTGGATAGAGCATCAGCCTTTGGATCTAAGGCTCTCGGGTTCAGTTCTGGTCAAGGGCCTGCACCTCAGTTGTAAGCTTCTTCCTGGCCCTGGGCTCTGGGCTGGGCGTGTGCAGGAGGCAACCAATTGATGTGTTTCTCTCACATCAATATTTCTATCTTTCCCTCTCTCTTCCACTCTCTCTAAAAATCAATGGGAAAATATCATTGAGTGAGAATTAAACAAAAAAAAGGAAAGGAAAAGAACACTTCAGTCATTTAATGAGACATTAGTTTACCCCTTGCCCCAGCAATGAACACTGGAGACACTATAAAAGTTGTAAGTCATAAGTTGTTCCGGTATTTCAATCAGCATTGACGTTATGGTTCTCTTTTGTACTGGAGGGAACTCATATTGTATCTCCAACCAATTGTTAGCATCTCTTCCCATAATGTTGGTAGCTTAATATTAGGAGTCATTGGCACCTCAGAAATCAACAAACGCTCCTAGGACTTTTATCCCTTGTTTCAGAAAAACAGTTGGTAAACATTTGCCAGCACATGCTATGCTAAAAAGCACTGCCACAAGCTTCCTTACAAAATAAGAATACGGAGATTCACACACTGGCATTTAAGTTCTTTGAACTAGAATTTGAACGATTCACAGGAAGTAGACGTGGTTATAGAGGTTGCTTTAGACATGGAAAATAAGGAAGGCCTCACTGAAAGGGGTATCATCTAAATAAAATAAGAAACCCAACCTTGTAGCAGAGGGAAAATAGCAAATTAGGAAAGGCTCTAAGGAATGTGCGGGAAATCGCCTGCAGGTGGCATGGTTAGAGTGGAGAGAGGTAACTTTGAGAATGGCGAGGTGAGGTCAGAGAAGTGGCCAAGAGTCAGCTCATTAGGGCTTTGTATGGCCTGGTAAGAAATCTGGGTTATTCTAAGTGAAATGAGGATTTGTTTGACAGTGTTGAGATGGTGAATGGTATTACTTGCCTTCGCATTTTGGCAGAGTCATCATTAATGTCCTTTGAAAGGATGTCTGTGTTTCTGGATCCAGCAATGAGAGGATACCTATTATTTCCTGAGCAACAGACACTGGAGCAAGAGCAAGGTCTCGGGGCCAAAAGTACAGGAACTTCACGAGCTCAGTTTTTTTGTAAACGCCAGACGAGGCTCTGACAATTGTGCAGACACAGGAAACTAGACATGTTGATATATTTTATTCATGTATATTGGCCTACTTTGGTTTGAACAATGTAGTGTGATCAGAATAGAAACCAGAAAGATGCTGAACATTTGTGTAAGGGGAAGATGTGTATGAATATATTTAAGACAATTTTCTACAATAACCTCCACCAAAAAAAAAAAGGGAAAAAATGAAGCCAATAAGCTTGGAAATTCAGTGGCTCTGAGACCATTCAATCAGGAAAATAGACTCTTTCAAATATGTCCCTGAATAAGGATGCAGAATGAGTCACCCTGTTAAAGGATACAGCTCAGCCTAAAATCCAGTTTTTGCTATCGCTGGTATGCTTTCCAAAATCTGCCTCAAAAGAGACTTCTTTGCTTTATTTTTTTTTTTCTTACATGTTCCATGGTATATTTATTTCATTTGTGAAATTCTTTTAAAACTCTGTCTAGGGAACCATTTTTATTAATTCAGTGTTTTAATGGGCAAAATATTACCTACAATTCTTGTTCATGCCAAAGCAATATACTGCTTTCTCCTTTACGGAATCACTAAGCATTTTTGATGTTTTGATAATCAAACAACTTTCTTGACTGTTACAGATTGTCTGCTTATTTGCCCAACAACTTCTGGGGATATTCCGAGGCTTTGTTTTAGTTTGTTATATTTGGATATGCTAGGCAGAGCCAAGATTATTATATATAATTATGCACTTTAATTGAATACAACTTTGAATGATTATTTTAGCTTTAAGATTTTTTTTCAAGGACTCAAGTTATAATTCTCTTTGTGGAGGAGGGAAATAACACACTCCCCTCATGTGCATGTAGCCAGCTGCTATCTCAGCATGTAGATGGAATCCTAGCTGTCTTTCTACAGAGGCCACAGCCCTCATTGTCTTGTTCCATAGTACGGTGTGATGGTGATATGGGTGTTGTTGGAAGCTTATGTTAGTTTTTCTATTTTGCTTTTCATTCTAGCTATTTGAGTTAAATACTGTCTTTTCTACCTATGAAGTATTAGGTAAAAGGGAAAATTGATATTGAAGTTGCTTTTTTATTAATAAATATACTAGAAGCCCAGTGCATGAAATTCATGCACGGGGGAGGGGTATCCCTCAGCCCAGCCTGCACCCTCTCCAATCTGGAACCCCTCGAGGGATGCCAACTACCCTCTCACAATTCAGGACTGCTGGCTCCCAACCACTTGCCTGCTGGCCTGCCTGATTGCCCCTAACTGCTTCTGCCTGCCAGCCTGATAACCCCCTAACCATTCCCCTGCCAGTCTGATTGATGCCTAATTGCTCCCCTGCTGGCTCGATTGCCCATAACTGCCCTCCCCTGCAGGCTTGATCACCCCCAAGTGCCCTCACTTGCAGTCCTGGTTCCTCCCAACTGTCCTCCCCTGCAGGCCTGGTTGTCTACAACTGCCTTCCCCTGCTGGTCATCTTATGGTGGCCATCTTTAACCACATAGGGGAGGCCATCTTGTGTGTTGGTATTATGGTCAATTTGCATATTATCTCTTTATTATATGGGAAAACACAGGCATAAAATTAAACTTGATATAGATTTTGCAAGGTAGTATGTTGGAGAGTCATCATTTGAACCCAGGGAATCTGACATTAAATTTCATTTATCAGATATCAGCATTATTCTTTACTATACTGAGATGCACATTGGAGATAGATATAAAATTAACCATCAGATATTATGAAGAAATCTGGCAATGTAAAAAACAACAAACTAGTAAGTGAGGTTTCCCAAGTTTCTTCGTCCATGAGCTGCCATCTCAGCATTTTGGTGGCAGAGTATATTTTCTGATCTCAAAACCAATAACATATCTGATTCTTCTATTAACTTACTCTTCTTGACTTTCAATTATACATATCACGCACAAACATTACTATACCTTGATTCATGGTGAGCTTCACTTGATTCCTAAAATTCATGTTGTCTTTTTATACTCTTGCTATCTTTCTTTAGTTGGAGAAACAGAGCAGCAGTCCTGATACCCTGCAATGTCTTGGCACTTTCAGATACACCTTGTTATTACGAGGAGCTGGCCTCACAGCTGGGTCTTTGGTATCCTATCTATTTATATAAAAGTCTAAGTGACTGTCCCACTATTCAACCTTTTTACTGGTAGCTATGACAAGCAATGACCACCAGGAGGTGCAGACACTCTAAACTGTAGCTATGATGTGCACTGACCACAAGGGGACAGATGCTTAACATAGGACCTGTGGAGCTGCTGCGGTTCTTGGGTGATACACCGAGAACCACAGAGGAGGAAGCCCAATTCTAGGGTGTGTCACCTGAGAACCACCCTCTTGCAATCTGGGACCCCTCAAGGGATGTTGGAGAGCCATTTCAGGCCAAATCTCTGCAACATCTGGAATACTTAAACCTCCTTGACAATTACAATCTCCATAAGGGATATACAACTTTGAAGAGTAAGTTACCATATATTTGTACAAATACATGCACTTAGGTCCTTGCACAATATCTTTGCACAATATTCAGTTTCTATCAAAGCCATTTCTCAACTCACCTGAGGATATTTTCTCTCTCTCTCTCTCTCTCTCTCTCTCTCTCTCTCTCTCTCTCTCCCTCTCTCTCTCTTAAATTCAGTCTGATTTGAACTTCCTCAGTTCCCCCTTTCCTCCCTGCGTGGCTTAAGACTTTTGTAATACATGAAAAGTCTGTTGACAATGACTTCCAATTGAGTCAAGCTCTGCTACATTTCTGCCGTATTTTACAGCTTTACTTTCTCCTGTTAGGACATCCCCTCTAAGTCCTAATACTCCCACACTTAAGCACGAGGCCTGAAGTTGAATCACACTAAAATTCATTTGTTTGGTTGACCTTTAATTAGTGTGATACACATTGACCAACGAAATTGTAGGACTAACTGACTTTAAAATGAACGATCCTGGTTACTGTTTGCCAACAAACAGGATAATCCTGCTGAAATCATCACTATTATCCTAAACTCAAATTTTTGTTAAATTTGCTATCATTAAACAATCTACTTTATGTTAAAACAAAATTTAGCAGTGTTAATCATAATTAAAATTGTAAAACTCTTTGAATGTTATTATATTTAACAAATAGCACCTTTGTTAATATTTTAGTGCAATTTGGTGAAATGTTATTACATATATACTATTACATTGAGCTTTTATTTGAATGTATTAATAATACCCTCCTACCACTCAGGAAAAAATTCCAAGTGTTTTTGAGTTTACATCCTAGGAGCCAGGGAAAAGTTATCCAAATGTTTTATTATACAACAGTGGAGTTACACATTTATACAAAAATACTCATTTCAAAATTTTTTCTATTCTTTTTCTTAATCTGTTTTAACAGTTGCCACCAGAGAGTGTTCCAAGTGAGTATGTTGGCTGTGCATCATTTGAAATACTGTTTCTCTTTTCTTCTCCATCAGCCCTTCGGCTCATTAGTAATATGGTTGCCAACATTTTTAAAACTGATTTTTGAAGTTAACAAAATTGAATGTCTTCCATGTAATCAAAATCAAAGAATAGAAGGAAGAATTCATAAAAGCCACCTATGTCTGGTAAAGGTTACTCTATTCTCTACACACCAAACATACTTCCGGCATCCTTGTGGTATCTTCAGTTTCTCAGTGCACTATGAATGTAAGAGAGATTTTTAGCAGTTTTCTATAATAATTGTATATATATATATATATTTCAATAGTTACTTACAAGATGCCAGGCATAGAGTTAAAGTTTTCATATATAATTCATATCCTTCTCATAAAAAATGCATCATGTAATCATGTTAGATTTTATTAGCAGATAATTAAATTGAACCTAAACTTTTTTTAATGCAAAATGGAAACACACACACATACACACACATACACACACACACACACACACACACACACACACACGCACACATCAGGAAGTGACAAATCAAGGATTAAAGTTAACGTTTCTGGTTACTAAACATCTTTTTTGAAACCTCTGCATGGAAAAGGAAGATGCTATATATATACGAAACCATATCAAGCAAAAGTGCAAAAATATAAATATTTCCCTATTAAAGATGTTTTCATTTCATTGCATTCACTTTATTTCCCCTTACTTCTACAGAATGAGAATAGAAAGTAGGAAGCATAGGAATAGGAAGAAGCAGTTAAAAATCACATTTCCTTCATACTTTAGGCAACATAAAAATCTCTGAATTCTAAACCAGTTTCAGGCTGGTCATTAAGCATATCTTTTTAACTAGTCACATCTGGGCTAATTAAATAGCGGCACAAATATTTTCATCACAATGAAGTACCCAGGATATGGAAATAGATGTAGAACTCTTGTGTATTCTCCTAGGCTCCCAGAATCTGTAATGGAGTCAGGCATCGCTGCTGTTATGTTCAGGGCAGGGCAAGTTCTCACAGGATGGAGAAACAGATTTTGCTAAATCATTGCCCTTCTTACTCAGTGCTTGAATTACTCAAGAATATTTTAACAGAATGGGACTTATGGCTCAACATTTAATTGAATATTGAAATCCATGAGATTCTCCTAGTTCTCCATCCACGCTCAGTATCAGTGATGCTACAGCCTAATCCAGGGGAAAAGAAGCAGAGTTTGTGCTCAGATGAGCTGAGTCTTATCTATGCCCACAGCTTTGGAGTTTTATAGAAAGCTCCTGTATCCCCAAATTCTACTCTAAGCTTTGGCTTAATCTTTTACCTGAGTGGTTCTGATACTGACTTTGATCCCCGCACCATAATCACAGAACTATTTCGCTACAGGTGTCTTCAGTAGATCTGTAAGAATATCCAGAGAGGGACATCCTTGATAATTTAACTTTTTTTTTTCAAATTTGGCAACAAAACAATGGCCTTGCTAGAGTGCATTTCTTTTGTTTCAGCTCTACTGAGACCTTTGGTTGCAAGTAACAGAAATCCTCGCAATTAACTTATGTAAAGGTATCCTCTATTGTTTGGATGGAGAGGCATCGAAATTGAAGAACAAGAAATGCAACTGAATCTGAGAACTGGGAATCTGCTAGGAAAAATGAAAAGCACTTTTCCATTTCTCATACATTAGAACATTATATTTTTCTCTCATTTCTGATTTATCTCCTCTTTTTCCATTCATATCTTCTGCTTTTAATAGTCCAATCATGTTACTAGCCCTAAAGCTAAATATTTTTATGAATTTAACTTATGGTTTGCTTCCCTTTGAGTCAGATATCCATTTTGGCCCAGTCAGCTGTGACCATTTGTGTTAAATCAAACAGTATATAGACATACCTCACAGAAGATGTTTGTGAGCGAGTTCTCTGCCTTCCAAAGCATCTTTAAAATTTAATACAGTGAGACATCAGTGCCTTCCATAGAGTACTAGGGACATTATGGAAATTACTTCAGAGCCAATTGGGAATATCAGGTAGTATAAAGCAATTGTTCTCCCAGACACTCAACTTTATTCCAATCAAAGACATCTATCATTTTTATTTGCTTTGTAAGACTTCCTCATAATATTTTGTTTGAAAGATGGTTTTGTTGTAAAAATAAAATAAGATCTCTTCCCTAAGGAGATGGTGATTCCCCCATCCTTATCCTTACTCTATCTTATGGAATGTGTAAAGCATGCTAATATATTTAAGTACACTTGAAAGTGATCTTAATAGAAATCTCTTAATGTAGAGTTATAAAATGAAGGCTTAATCAATCAAGAATATAAAAATCAATGTACTTGCCAATGAAAATTTCCTGTAGAAACAAACACATTTCCCATTACAAATGGTCCACATAGCATGACATTCCATTTCCAGTATTATAAAGGCACATGTTAAATTTAACAGAATGCAGTATATATACACTCATCTTAGTACAGAAAATTTATATATATGTATGCTTTATTAACACGTGGTTATATTCTTCTTTTATACTACTATATCTATATATTGCCAAGGTCAAATAATATTTAATATGAAACTAATAAGCCCCATGATATTTCAGAGTAAAACCATCTGATTGATTCAGATAGAAAATCAGGAGAAATAAATTCAAGACAGCAAATAAAATACAAACATGTTTACCTTGATAACAATTGTACTACTTTATTCTTTCCATTACCTGGAATATTATTGGGTGTGTGGAAAAACTAGAGGGGCCAAAATATGTCATAGTTTTTTCTATTGACCACAAAAGCCAGAATAATGCTATATAGTTAATAATCATGTAAGAAAGAGTTGTTGAAAAAAATGACTAAATATTATAAAACATGTAAAGTTACATTTTAAGAATGTATGTACAATATTTTAAAAATATGTTATTACATGATTAAATAAACTTTAAGGAATTATTCTGCTTCTGATGGCATACTAAACAAAAGCAGAATGAATAGATGATAGATGGATGTATATATATAGATAGTTAAAGATATTTTAGATAGTGATTTGTTTTCACATATATCTATATATATAAAAGCCTAAGTGACCGTTATGACCGCTCAACTGCTTGACCGGTCTACCTGTTGCTTTGATGATCCACTAACCACCAGGGGGTAGATGCTCAACACAGGAACAATTGGCTCAGATCTCTGGCCAGGAAGAGGGACCCCACAGATGCATGAATTTGTACACTGGGCCTCTCGTATGTTTATAGACATAGATGTAAAAATCTTTTAAAAATACTCAAAATCCTTAAATCTTTCAATGCATGCATATGCATTACATATTAAATATTTTAAACATATTATAAATACTAAAAGACATATTCAAAAATGTCCCTTAGAAGCATCCGTAGGCAGCAAAATGTCAGTCATCTGGTAGCAATATCTTTACCAACACATCTCCTAGGACAAAGAAAATTAAGGAGAAAAAAATAAACAAATGGAACTACATCAAAATAAAAAGCTTCTGCATTGCAAAAGAGACCATCAACAAAACAACAAGAAAGCCCACTGCATGGGAGAACATATTTGCCAATGTTATATCTGATAAGGGCCTAATCTCCAAAATTTATAGGGAAATCATACAACTTAGCAAAATGAACATAAATAATCCACCTGCATGACCCTACTGAGAATAGAGCCTGAAACCCAGGCATGTGCCCTGACCAGGAATCAAACTATGACCTCCTGGTTCATAGATTGATGCTAAAACACCAAGCCACACCAGCCAAGCAAAAATGTAAATTTTACTGATGTTTTTTTCTTCTCTGCCTACCTCATTGCCTTGGATATCTAAAAAGAATAGCTAACCTCTCTTAATCAGTGATGTAATTTCATTTTTAAGAATCAAAGAAAAGGCTTATGTAGAAATCAAAGCATCCTAGGACACCTTATCTCCAATTATTGAAATTTTAAGGAATTCTTCATTATGTAATCCTAGACTTTGAAATAACACAAACTGGTTTATTTTTATACATAAGTATAGGCTGCAGTCTAAAAGAAACATTTTATTCTTTAATTTAATGCAATTATAAAATCTTGCAACACATTAACAACATAAAGTAATTCAGAACTTCTAAATTTTTGGATGAATTACAATTGGGACTACACTGACTATTAATAGAGCTGACTTGATAATTACTCGACTTGCACTTGGTTTTATAGTGAGTAGTCTGAGGGGTAGGGCTCAAAGGAATTAGAGTTCATTTGTTTCAAGTATTGAAAACGAGGTGAAGAGAAATGATCAGAGTCTTCTAAAAATTGAGACATCACACATCTCTAATCCTATTTCTAATTTTCTTTTCTGCACCATTATTTATTATATTATCACCACATTCCTCCTGCCAAAATGTTATGCTTTAAAAATCATTTTAAAATGTTTGCTTTTTATGTTTAAAATATATAGTGTAATATACTAATCTTAAGTGTACAACATAAACAATTTTTACTTATATATACATTTTTACATATATATGTTCAATTTTAAAAATGAAATTTATTTTAATAAATACTTCCTTTATAATTATCTAAAGTGTGCATATACGTTTTGGCGGGAAGGCACCTATATGCCTGTGTAGGTACCAGATATCAAACTGTTGAGTGATTCCTGCACTTATACATCTTCAAATAACTAAAATACAATTGTGACATAATGTGATAAGTGACATCATAATTCCAGTAGTGTAAGATAGAAGTTTTCATTATTTTTAAAATTAAGGAAATGAAGGATGATCTGCATTTATAGCTAACTGGCCCAGGGTTTGAGGAATGAAGTTGTAAGATTAAATTCTGCTCTGGGACATATTGCAAATGGCACAACTTGCTGATGTTCATATAGTGACCCTTAATCATCAATAGGCATAATTCTGGATCCTGTGACTCATTGTAATTTCCAGAAGCATGGCTAATATTTCAAGAGCTTTCCAATTAGTTGGAGGTCATGGGACTATTCTGGAGAAAAGGGGGATGTGGAGATTCATCCTCAACCTCTTTGTTTTCAGGGTTGGAGTTGCTTGTTGCCATTGCCTGCTATTTATTTCCCTTCTGTCATCCCTCTACTTTTACATCCTTCTGTCCCACCTCAGAGAACAAACCCCCATGTGAGAAAAGAAGGGCTGGGCCCCCGTGCTAATCACATTAGAAATCACTGCGCATCAAAGAGGTAGGGTTATCATTACAAGGTTTTTATTTTATATCTTAGAATACCTAGGCAATTGAGAGATTCTGGGTTTGTCATCCGGCATCTCTAATGAGGATATTTGCTTTTGAGTTCCTCCCCCACAAAAAAAGAGATTTTTTTTTAGATTTTAAGGATTATTATTCCAACTTTTTATTGCATGCACTCATGCACACACATACACACACATATACACACATGTGCATGCACAGTACTCACTCTTTTTCTCTGTTAATATATAATCTACATCTTTATATTTACCTATCTGTATCTATTTACCTATTGACATATACATTTATGTGTGTGTGTATTATATATATATATATATATCATATTGCTAGAGTGATATATATATATATATATATATATACATATATATATATCATATTGCTAGAGTGATAAGGAATTTAATTTTATCTGGTTAATAAAAGTAGGGACTAAAAATCAGTGCTTGACTACTTATATTTTTTGTTCCTACTACTGCTATTCCCTCTCATTTGCAGATTTTGACATATTATATTAATATAGGCTATCTGTGATATAATTCAATAGATCAGCCTTATTTATAACATTTATATGCTTTATAACTTCTCATCTGTCTCCATGGTGTGGCATGGTATGACCTTGATGCAACCTTCTTTTGGTGGATAGTTTGTAGCCTATAGTTTTGCATCGGTAGTAAACATGAATTTTCATAGGCTTGCAAATATAATAAGCACAGTAATACAAGTGTGACACATGACAAGTAGTGACGGGCTGTCTTCTTGTGCCTAAACCTCTTCTCTGTTCTGGGGAGCAGGGAGGGAGACAAAACGAGCCTTTAGCAACTGTCTGTCACCCAGAAACCCATGAAGCACCTATTTAATTATATGGTTAGTTGATTATCTTCTATTTTGTACTGGTTTAGTGACAGCATCTACTAATAGTCAATCCTTGGTTCTGTGACCCTGAGGTAATGGGATTGTTTTTCAAAGCTTACTTGCTGGGACACATTTTCCAAGTGGACAGACATCAAGCAAAGCTGATCTTACCATATTATAGATCTCGCAACCAATCAACAGCTGAAAGAGAAAAGGGTTGGGATAATCAAAACAAGGCACAAAGTTGATAAATATCAGTGCCATGTAGCCGGGTGGACAGAACAATATGCACAGACCAGGAAATAGTAAAGCCTGACATGGGGGCTGGGGACACCTGGGGGATGGGAGTAAGTAAGGAGAGCAAAGGAGCATCCAAGGGAGAGAGGGCCTGCTACAGAATGCACATTTTCAAGAGTTTTTAAGTTCCATCATTGAATATGTGGTTTTCTGTGCCAGTGTGATTCATTGAGAATGCACCACAAATATATGTATATCGTTACTGGTACACCTACTTACTCCATTTTCTTAAAAGTGTTTCACTTTGTGTATTTCCTCGCATATCAATTTAATTTAAGCATGTATTAAAATAATCCCTGGGAAAAAATGGAAATATAAACAATCATCTTCAGTCAAACAGGACAATTTCAGTGGCTGGACTTTTATTCAGTTTACTTCTTTAACATTTAAAATAATGAGAAAGAATACAGATCAGCCATCAACATCCTCAGTTACTCTAAATGTCAAATGGACTGCTGTTATTGAAATCTGTAGCTAGTTTTGTACTGCCCTTTCCAAGTAATTTGTGGTTTCTGCTTGAGAATGCACTCGAGCATATTGTACCACCAGAGAAGTAGAGGCCACAAATCAGCCTGCCTATTACTGTCCAAATTACGGCTCAGTAAAAGGAAGCAGTGCGTGTAGCCATTGTCCACTCAGAGTGTTGACAAATGCTTTACAGATATAACTGTCTAAAATATGGACAGTTATAAATTCAGTGATTATATTTTATATGCAACTGATTGATAGCTCTTCATACCATTTTTTTAGCTCAAATGAATTCCTGTCAAATTCCTGCACCCATTCCATTCCTGTTATTTGAAAGCTAAGGATATGCAGTGTCTTAACCCATGTATCATGGGTAGAAAAGAGAGATTACAGTGTGTTTGGTTACTTATCTCAAAGACTGAAATCTCGATCCAGTCTTTCTATCTCAGCCATTAACACACTAGCAGATACACATGTGTTATAATGAAGTAAAGCACAGCATAAAATGGAAGAATTCAATAAAAATACCTCATATTGGTTTATTTTGTTCATTAGATTCAATAATAAAGATAAATATTTAGAAACCCTCATATTTACGCCTTGAAAATACATGCCCATGTAATATCCATATTACACCCTAAATAATCCTAAGAGAAGGGAGGGGTTGATTTGATGATTATTTTGTCAAAGGGATCTCAAATCTCTCTTTTCTCAAAATGACAAGGCGCATAACACAGGAGATGAGGGTTTGACTATATGCCATTTAAGCCTTAAATTCTTTCTGATACCATTCAAATGGCCAGGTTTTTTTTAGTCTACTTTCTTGCAAGTCTAGCGTGAATGCTTAAGGATTCAAGTCAAAAATCTTGATATAAAAAAAGTAGGCGTTTAAATCTCTTATATGAAGAAAAACTGGATGTAGGAGAAACAGCCCAGAGCAATTCAGTGAACCACAAATGAAAATACAATGCTTTCATGTAGTAAGCACACAGTTGTTTAGTTTTGAAATAGAATATTCACTCTTAGGAAATACAGAGAGGAAGAATTTTCAAAAATGTTTACCCTTTAACTGCAAGTTCACTTTAGTTCTGATTAAGTATCTACAGGGGTGGGCAAAAGTAGTTTGAAAATTGCACTGTGATAGTCTTTTGAGTTAAAGCTGTTGTAATAATTATAAACTGCAAGTATTTTTTCCATATGAATATATATGGTTAAGAATTTGTGACCTCACCCTCATACTTTTTGTAGTGGTCCTAAAATTAAGCTTCTTGCTATTGCTTGTTGCTTATTGCAATCTACTCTGCTTCCACTTTCCACTACTAGGTTATTCTTCCTAATATTCAGCCTTCAGAAAAGTCACTGCTCATTCAAAGAAATTGCCTTAATTATTTAGGAGATAAAAGAAAACATTTATCCTTAAAATCTTCCACAATTTGACAGCAATGAACTTTCCTTATCTATTGCCGGGTGTTTCCTGAGACATCTCCTTTACTTTGGCAGTTGAAGGGCACTAGGTGTTCTTGTAATGAAAATAGGTTGCTTTGTGCTTTTCCAAAATGCCTTCCCCTTTTACTCAGGTAAATGAAACCACCTTCCCATGGACAATCCATTTCCTAAAATTCAGGTGAACTTCCTTCACCCCCACTTGAGAGATGGATCTATAATCCAGTTTGAAGGAAGGGAAGATTGATGGAAAAGATGGAAAGGAAAAGAATGACAATCAGGAGTATATTATGAAAAAAAATATATATATAAAGCTCACAGAATCAAATGTGGGAAAACACCTAATTTTTTGTAAGCCTTTGTATTTCATTCTGTGACAGAGATTATTTATCAAACGTTATTTTCTATTCCATCTCAGATTACCTGAAAGACTGCATTTCTCAGCATTCTTTGATATTACATGTTCCCATGTGACTGATTTTAGGCAATTATAAATGTGAGTAGAAATAATATGTGCCCTTTTCCAGCTTTGACCAAGTTAAAACACAATCAAACAAACAAACCCATAATCATACCAAATAAAAAACAAAACAACTCCAAGTCACAATTTCTCCACTCCTCCCCCATTTTATCTGCATAATGCAGTAGAGTATTGTACACATAAAAGCTGTAAGACAACAGATAATGAAAAGAAATATTTATTCTATAACTGTCCTTCAATATTATTGGCTAAATTGAAATCTCTGTTCTATAGGTTAGTATAAAACTGATCAGAAAATAGCATCTGCTCACATATTATGAGGGGAAAATGTCTGAGTTCCTCCTGAGATCACAGAAAATTAACTAGCAATCAGCAAGATTCATTATTCCTTCCACTTTCCTAATAATGAACTAGTCTCCAAAATGTTCATTTGAAACTGTAGGGATTTATGAAGATGAACAGTTTTTACCTGATATTTATAACTGAATATAGTATAATAGGGGCCTGGTACATGAAATTTGTGCAATTGCGGGGTGGGGGGAGGGAGGTCCTCAAGCCCAGCCTGCCCCCTCTCACATCCTGGGAGCCCTCAGAGGATGTCCTACAGGGGATGTCTGGCCTCCCTTTGTGGGAGGCGACGGGGCTGATTAGGGGAAGGCACCAGCCCCGACACCCTGCTGCTGCAGCCACTGCCAGTCACCACAGCCACCAAGATGTTTTCATCAACATGGATTCCAGTCCCTTCACCATGAAAAAATGACAACTTTCTTTAGGCATTGTCATAGGATATGACATTTCTTTATTATTTTTTAATCTTCACCTGAGGATATGTTTTCCGTTGATTTGTAGAGAATATGGAAGAGAAAGGGAAAGGCAGAGAGAAACAACAAAGTAAGAGGGACACTTTGCAGGGAGGAGCCTGCAACCTAGGCACATGACCTTGACCAGAATTGAACCCAGACCCCAAGGTCGGCAGGCCGAGGCATTATCCACTGAGCCAAATTGGCAAGGCAGGATATGACATGTCTTAGCCCTCCATCAGCGGACCTTAGTGTTTTTCTCCAGGAGTGTGGTAGAAAAACCCTAGATCACCTTTTTGAATTCTTATACCCAAGTTACTAAGAATATTAACAGTGGCATACAGGGAGCTTAGCCAATGAGCAGTCAGAAAATGTGTTTGTTTCCTCTATAGTTCACACGGATTGCAAGTTCTGCCCCTGCTCAGGCCTAAAGCCTCTGGCCAAGGCTTTAGGCCTCGGGCAGGGGCCATACAGCTCCCTCCGATGGTGGGCTCCACCCCTTCCCAGCCCTAAAGAGAAGGGGCCTCCCAGCTCTCTCTGATCACTGGTTCTGCCCCTGTTCAGGCCTAAAACCTCTGGCTGAGGCTTTAGGCTTGGGCAGGGGCTCGCTTGGCTCCAATTGCAGGCTCTGCCCTGCCCAGGGGACCCCTGGCTCAGGCTCTTCTCAGGCTGCTCAGGGTCCATTCAGGGCCTACCTCAGAGTGACTTGGGTGCCGAGGATGTGCCCAGGACCCAGGCCACTGGGCTTCTATGTATGCAAATTAACCACCATCTTTGTTGTGTTAATTTGCATACTCACTCTAATTGGCTGTGGGCATAGCGGAGGTACAGTCAATTTACATGTTTGTCTATTATTAGGTAAGATTACATATACATATGTGTATATACTTTCACAGCTAAAATGTTAAATGGAGTGAGAAGTTATGTAGTATATGCTTAAAGTACTTGCCATCTTATTTATTATTTGTTTTATGGATGTGATATCATGCTTAAATCTTTCCCATGAGGACCTGTAACAGAGTCCGCTATAGAATTCAAGAAATCTGCATTTTATTTTGGAGATTCTATCGCCAGAAAATTGCATGAATTTAATGAAGATGTTTTGTAATTTGTTTATTCATTTATTAATTCATTTAGCAAATATTCATTACACACCTTCTATATGGTAGACCGTGTTTGGAGTGCCAGAGATAAAACAGTGAACTAAAAATAGCCAAGAACCCTATTCTCATAGAATTGAAATATGACTTCTGAAAACGGGCAAGGTGTAAATAGCCATGTCTGAAAAGCAAAGTGTGAGCTCTCAGGCAGTTGTGAGCACCACAATAATATCCTCATATTTATTACAGATTTGCTCCCAAAGCCCTTTTTTATCTTATAACAGCCCATTCTACAAGAGGTCATGCTGGGATAGAAAGAAAGACTTTGTAATTGAAATAGGTTCTTTTTTATTTTATTTTATTGATTTTTTAAATTTATTAAGGTATATGTGTACATAGTTAACCATTGCCCCACCCCTCCCAAACATGCCCTCCCTCCCCAGAGTTTTGTGTCCATTGGTTGTACTTATATGCATGCATACCAGTCCTTCGGTTGATCTCTTATCTGCCCCAGATCTCCCTCCCCACCCCCACCCCCTGTCATTTGACAGTCTGCTTGTTGTTTTACTGTCACTATATCTATCTTTCTGTTCATTAGTTTATAATAGGTTCTTTTACTAAGTCTGAATTTGTGTGCATTTATTTATTAGGAGCTCGAAAGAAGCCCCAGCTTGTGACAAAAACTGGGCTAGACATGTTTTGGGTGGTTGAACATCCATAGTGTGAGGTTTCTAGAGAAAAGCTTTCAGTGGCAAGTCTTCAGCTTGTTAAAAGAGTTTGGTCAGCATGTTTTTCAGAAATAATGATGGGTATTGGGTTAGCAAGTCAGTGAAGCAGAAGTCTGTTAGGAAAGCTTGCAGTAGACGTCTCTATTTCCTGCCATACTTTGAGCTATGATGAAGATAAAATACATTGCATCCGAAATTACACAGTGCTTAGAATCAGACATTGGAAGTTTAGCTTGAGCGCCAAATAGGAAAGATCTGTGTTTACTTGAGATCTCTTTGGGAATCATTTCCCACAACTTAAGCATCTGTATAACATTGTACAGCACTAACAATTTGCAAATTCTGACAACATCCAATTCAGTTCCAATTATGTCAACATCCAGGCAGTTCAGTGCTGTTGCTAACAAGTGACAGTGTGTGGTGAGCCCCTTGGCACCACTTCCTACTTGCTGAACTGTCCTAAAAAAGTGACAATATTTCTAAGTGTCATTTTCCTTGAGTGTCCTTTTAAAGAGATGTGCAAGGATTAGATGAAATAAACAAGAAACCAGCATGTTTCAAGAGCTCAAAAATATGCTATTATGAGTATTCTCCTTGTTTGGGTTGACAGCAAGGAATTTTTTTAAAAGGTATAGAAAAGGCATAAAAATTTCAGACACTTTATAAATGCCACATATTATGTAATTTGGTACAGAAAACCAAAGTGCAAAAGTCTTGTCACACATTTCATTCTCTTAGGCAAACTTACATTACTTAAAGTCATTTCAAATAAGAATCCTCTAGTCCCTAGAAATTATCTTATAACTCTAGTTTCCGGGTTTATTAGATTTCCCTTAATGATTTATTAATTAATTTTAACCTAGCATTTTTCAAGTTATTTATTATTTCTCTTTGGATTTGCAGGTAACATTAGAGTAGCTGGCTGATTAGAAAAAGTAATGAGTTTCAGTTTGCAGCAAACGAAGCTTGAAAGCTCATTGATTACAAATGTCTGACTGTAATTGTTCTTATTTCAGAGGCTAAGGTAGAAGATTATTGAAGATTAAATTTTCCCCAACGCCCTAAAAAAGCCATAATGATATACAGTGGTCTGGGGGACTAAATATGCAATCCTTGAGTACTCTGTAACTTCAGTGTTCTTGGAATTGTACAGCTTTAGATCTGGGAGGAGCTTTAAGGAGCTCTTTAGAAGCCTATATTTAATCTTACTCACCAGGAAGCTGAGGTCAAGAGAAGCTAGGTGATTTGATCTGGGCCACAAGAATAATGTGCAAAAAGCTGAAATGAGAACCAAGATGAAGCATCTTATCACTACATTATCTAAAAGAAGAAATTAATTCAGGGAGGGAAGAAGGGAGGGAGGGAGGGAGGGAGGGAGGGAGGGAGGGAGAGAGAGAGAGAGAGAGAGAGAGAGAGAGAGAGAGAGAGAGAGATAGGTGCATCAAGACAAATAGAAAACAAACTTAATCACCAGGGGCCAAGGTTGGGAATCAAAATCAGAAGATAGATTACCCAATCCTTGTGTAGCCTAACCTCCACACAAGTGGCCTCAAATAGATAAAAGTCTTCCTATTAAGGTTGATAGTTGACATCAGCATGTTACTGGATCTAAGTTTTGCAACTCCTCTACCAGCTATGCCTTAGGAAGTCAGAATCAATTCAGGCAATAAACATGGAAGTGAAATCTGATACATGAGAAGTAAAACTGTGTGGTTCCATGAGCCCACCACATATGAGTATATTAATAAGAGTAAGATCTCTACTTGTATTTGTTTCCTACATTGTTTAGTAAAACTCACTATTATTTAGTAGAATTCATTCGTCAGCAAAGATGACTTGTCTGTCTGTGTGTTTGTTTATAGCACTTTTATCTCCCTACCTCTCTTCATCCCTGCAGTAAGGGGGGAAAAGATATATCAGTAAAACCCAGAACATTGATCATTTTCTTTTTCTCTTGTTTTTTTTTAACCTTTATTGTTAAAAGTATTACATATGTCTCCCTTTTTCCCCATTAACCCCCTCCAGCCAGCCCCCACCCTACCCCAGGCCTTCACCACTCTATTATCTGTGTCCATGGATTATGCATATCTGCATACAAGGCCTTCGTTTGATTTCCTCTCACCCCACCCTCCCCCACCTTTCCTCCCAGATTCCTCACTTTGTCACTGGGCCCACTGGGTTCATCGATTTATTTTGTTAATTACATTCCACATATGCGTGAGATCATGCAGAAAACTGATAATTTTCTACCAATTTTTAAGTTTCAATAATTTAGAGCTTTAGTGGTCTAATTATTGTTATCTTATTTTGTCAAAACAAAATTTTTCTAAGTTTTCAATATGCTTGTAGATAATGTCATTAGGTAGTTGTTCCCATTTAACCAAAGAATTTCCTCTTTCTTTCCTACAGTTTATAATGTGCTCCTTTGTTTTGTTGTTCAATTTTAGCCATCTTGCATAATGTTTAACCTACTTGTGAAAGAGATCTAGGTACCTCCCTCAATATAAAACTTTAGCTCATAAATTGTTCTTATTTGGGTAAAAGTATTACCTTTTTAAGGTCTCTGACCACCCTGCCCACTGCCACTGTAGTTCTCCAAGGCTCATAGTTTGCTGCCCTGCCCTCCTGGTGATTAGTTGTTATGTGTCCTGGCATAATGCCCATTTGCATATTACCTCTTTATTATATAGGATATGTAATATTGACGCATTTATAATTGTGTATATTTTTTCAAATGGCAGTGATTCCTATTTGATACCCATTTCTTTAAGTTACAAACAGTACAATGATTATCTTTACGTACTAAACAAAAATACATCTTTGTATAAATATTAAATGTGATTAGAACTCAATACTTTATTCAATGCATTCTGTTAATTTGTTTGACTTTATCCACACCCTTCCCCTTTTCTTCTCAAGGTGAACCAAATAAATTAGTATTTATGCTTCAATTTATTATTTATACTTCTAAAATGCTTTTTATTAGTCTAGCTAGCTAGCTACTCAACATTTCTGTGCACATAGATAAGAATTTATTGTTTAAGCCACCCAGTTGGTGGCACCATGTTATAGCAGTACTAGCAAACTATTATACTAATGTTTACCATGTAACTACTACTTACATTTTATTGGACTGAACTCAGTCACATGGCCTCATCTTCATGATGTATTGGATACATTGTCATACAGTATTCGGATATACCATCTAAGCAGTTTTTAGGATTTCATGATAAACATACTGATAAACATGTTAAGAAATATTTCTAAACATCTATTAAAATTGTCTTTGCATAATTTTGTAGTTGAATGTTACTACTGGATTAAAAGTCACACAAATTTATAGCCTCTATGTAAATTTTTGAAATTTTTCTCTAGATAGATTACATAGATTTAAGCTCTCACTGGAAGTTGGAAGAGTATGAATCTTTCTCTCTACCTTCATCTATCTGGGTTATCTTATTAAAATAAAACAAATTCATAGTTAACTATGAAAGCAAAAATTAAATCTCATTGTTTGAATCTATGTAAGTTGTTCTCACATTTATTTCTTTTGTGAGTTACGGTGAATGTTTTGTTCCATTTATAATTCCAGTCATTTGTTTTTTATTCAGTGATTTATCTGACATCAATTTATTAATCCTCTGCTAATAATTTGTCTTTAGTTTTGTGTGCATATATATGCATTCCTTTTATCATTAGTCTTCTGTTCATTTGCATTTCTTATTTTGTAAATTATTCACCTTCTTGGTTAATTTTTATAATGTGTTAGAGAAGCTCTTTGTGTATGAAAGTTGTTAATCCATTCATATTCTGGGATTTGGGGAACTCTTTTTAATTTTTTTTTCTTTATTAATAAAGGCATTATATATGTGTCCTTATCTCCCCATTGCCCCTCCCTTACTCATGCCTCACCCCCCTGGTGTCTGTGTCCATTGGTTATGCTAATATGCATGCATGCCAGTCCTTTGGTTGATCTCTCCTCTCCCCTTTACTCCCACACTCCCCCTACCTTCCCTCTGAGTTTTGGTGGTCTGATTGATGCTTCTCTGTCTCTGGATCTGTTTCTGTTCATTGGTTTATGTTGTTCAGTGTATTCCACAAATGAGTGAGATCATGAATTGGTATATATCTTTCCCTGACTGGCTTATTTCACTTAGCATAATGCTCTCCAGTTCCATCCATGCTGTTGCAAATGTTAGATTTCTTTCTTTTTTACAGCAGCATAGTATTCCATTGTGTAGATGTATCACAGTTTTGATATTAATATATTTCTCATTCATGTAGATTTCTATTTGGTTTATATTGATGTTTTTCATTAATTATCTTGGAATATTTTATGTTTAATATATCAGTTGCAAGTATTGATCATAACAATTTCTATTTGTCTAATATTTATACCTTTTAATTCATTTTTTTTTGGCTTAGTTCCTGGCCAATGACACCTTGAAGCACATTACTAATAGTGATAATAGCTACTCCTTAACTTGCTTTAGTTAAGAATACTAATGACTAGGTTTCTGACAACATTTTAATATTGTTAATTTTACCATGTTGCTTTACAGACAATTTTGGTAATAATAATTTTTTAACCTTTATAAATTTCTCTGTGACAGACTTTTAACAGCTCTTTCTCACTGACTCTTCTCACATCAGGGGGTTCTTTTGGACAACTTTTTATTTTGTTTTTTAATTGTGTGTTTTTTACTGACATTAACCAGTTCAGAAACCTTTCTTGGAGTGTCATCTTTAAAAATAAATAAATAAATAAATAAATAAATAAATAAATAAATGTGCAACTTCCCTCTCAAACTCCAGAAATATAAGTTCTTCCAGTGCAGCCTTGTCTTTTTGTTCTGCCTCCACAAGTCCTTCCACCAGACTTCAGCTTTTAGAATTTTTCTTTTACTTATTTTTTAAAATTAAATCTATTAGGGTGACATTGTTTATAAAATTACACTGGTTTCAAGTATATAATTCTATAATACATAATCTATATATTAGATTATGTGTTTACCACTCAAAGTCAAATCTCCTTCCATCACCATGTATTTGACCCTCTTTATCATTTACTTCTCCATTGTTTCCCTCTGGTAACCACCAGAATGTTGTCCCTGTCTATGAGTTCTTGTTTGTCTCGTTTGTTCATTTGTTGCTTTCAGTTTTATATCCCACATATAACTGTAAGCATATGATTCTTGACTTTTCCTGTCTGACTTATTTTGCTTAACATTATAGTCTCAAGATTCATTCATGTTACAAATTGCAATGCTTCACCTTTTCTTATTGGTTGAGTAATATTCCAATCATCTATCCAAAGACACTTTGCTTGTTTCCGTCTTGGCCACCATGAATAATGCTGCAATGAACGTAGAGGGACATATTAGACCAAATGGGTATAATTGGTTTTTATCAGAGTCTTTCATCCCAGAACACCAGATTACACATTCTTATCTAGTGGCCATGAAACATTCTCAAAGATAGACCATATGTGGGGATACTAAACTAACTTTAATAAATTTAAGAAGATTGGAATTATACTAAGCATATTCTCCAACCACAATGCTTTGAAATCAACTGCAGGAAAGAAGTGTTACTGGATCAGAAAGGTCCTTGTCTCCCTTGGTTGCTACTGAATTTTGGGGGTGAGGGTTTGCTTGGGAATGGAATTCTTGTGATGTCATGAAAAAAGGAATTTTCTGGGACTTGCAGAGGAGGATGTGATATTGTAGAAAGCTTTATTTCCATTAAATTCTCAACTTTCCAAAGTCCTAGTTCCCTTTATCCAGTCATAGAGTAGTGTAGCTGGGGCTTTAGTAGAGCTCCACCCCAATAGCAATCGAGGGAAATGAGCCCCTCTCCTCTCCTGTAACAAACTGAGAAAATAATACACCTAGAAAGTTCAGTGGCAGCTGGCTCTCTCCTTTTATGGTCAGCCATTTTCCTCCAACACTAGGATATAAATTGCCATGTGTCATCTCAAAGTTTTCTCACGGTTTTTCACTTCTTCTGCACTGAAAGTAGTGCTTGTTTATGATCTTGTCCTAATTACATTTGAATTTATTTCAACCCAAATAATTAATTCGCTGTCCTATATTTCCAAATAAAAGGGGACGAACATAATTTAGTCCAACAAATTCATTCAGTTTAGATAATACATATTTTCCAAATAATTTATTCAGATCTTACATTAGGCAATGAGTTCATTGACAATTATAAAGAAGAATGCTTCAAGTGCCACTGCAGATCTTTTTATGAATTACAAGTGGTTAGAAAAAATGATGTGGACAAATTATATTACAGATGGCTGGCAAAAAAAATATACTGGGTTGTTAGACTATTCAAAGGGTAATAATGTAGATAATTTTATAGAGAATTTTTGTGTTTTAATTTAGATTATTAGACATATTGCTACCTCATGAAATAATGTTTGTATACAGTCACTGATTGTCAGAGAAGAAAAAATGATGCAATACATTTACTAACACCTCAAAGCATTTACACATATTCTTTCAGTTTGATGTTTATAACAATACTGTTAAGTAGATAAGATTAGCATTTTTAATCCCTTTATCCTGCTGAGGAAATCAAACTTAACTGTATTTAAATTACTTTGTTATTGACTCAATATAATTGGCCTCATGGAATTTAAATTAAGTTGGGTTTTTTTGCCCACTTTCCATTTGTCTTTTCTACATGTCTTCTCTTAGAGGGTATTATGATCATGAAATGTTTTCACATCTCTAACACATAATTTTCAAACTAAATGATTTCTCTGAGAAGCCTTCTCTATCACTAACAATCCTAGAGTTGTATTTTGTTGAAGATATTTTTGACAAGGTTTAGTTATACCCTTCTTGTCAGAAGAATTGCAAATAATATGTTAGTGAAATATTTCAGATGAATTACCATCATCCTAATGTGTCTACTTATTATCTAAATTTTAAAACTTACCATTATGTCACAGATATTTTGGTTTCCTCTCATTAGTTCAAAATTTTATATCAAATGTTTGTGCTTTCTAAAGCTCAGTTGTCATTTAAACGGAAGATGACTATTTTGCGTTCATAGAGGTCATTGCTATATGGGGAAAGCAATGCATATTTTGTTGAATTTCTGGCACTTAATAGAAGAAAAATTATTAAGCTGTCAGAGTTGATTGCTCAGTTTTGATATAGAGCCATAAATATGGGTTGGTCAGATAACAACTTGTGAAATGACAAAGTAGTGAGAAGGCATGAGAAGAGGGAACTTTTTAATAAAGTAATTACTTGTATGGTAATATACATCCAGTATGTCTTTACTCATTTGGTGGCAAATTTTCTGGACCACTCTCTCCTTTTATCTCTAAAGGAAATATCCATCTGGTGTGATATTTGTCCACAGGAAAAAGGCAGTGTTCTTCAATGTGTGTATTTCCAATAAGAAGCATCCAGCAGCCTGTCTAGTGCATCTGTTAGTATGCATGTTCATTGAAACAAGGGCTGGAGAGCATGTACCTTGATTGCAGGAGCATGAAATGACCAGATAAGAGATTTAAAAAGTCCTAAAACAAAAGACTGGAACAATAAGATTTGTTGATTTCACTTTGCTTTGTGAGATAAAAATGTTGAGGTAAAAATATTTATTTTAATGAAATAATAGCTTAAAGGGGAATATTGAAAACATTGATAGCTTCTCAGTCAATAATTTAATTGATTAAAAATTATTTGTTGAGCAACTATTATATTCAAGAAAAACCTGTCTTAAGATATGTAGGAAGACATAAAAAATGAAACAGGTCAACTACAGGTGATAATAATTGTTTAACTATTAAATATAATCCAAGGTAGAATGTGTTTTGCTATCGAACATAAATTTATTTCATTAATTGTAGGATTGTTTAATTGATTTAACTCATAATTAAAATACAAAAATACGCATAAGTAATGTAAAAGTGCTATAGCAAATTTGAGAAAGTGAGATTTTACATATACTATAATAAGTAAAATATATCTTATTTTAACAATCATCCCCTCACCTCACAACTTTTTATTTTATAATCTCTTTATGCCATTTACCTATCTGTGCTTTCTTTGCTCGTATTTATAATCACACTGTAATAAAGATTCAAGTCTCTTTCTACATAAAAATAAAACTTCTGCCTTTCTTGTTGTATGTAATCTCCTGGTAAAGCCCAATTTGAATGATCACTTCCTGACTGCTGCTTACTGATGATTGTTACATCAAGAAGTATATATAAAAAAAACCCCACAGAATAAAAACCTTCTTTTGTAAGGTCACAATAATTTTATATGTCACTCAGAAGATTCTTTTCAAATTTCATAATAAAAGCATTGGCACTAAAGCAAAAATTCAATAATCTAGAGACTGAATGTATCTTGAGCCATCGGGTTATAGTCTGACTAACTATTGTGGGAAATTGAAAAGTATCTCTTTCTTTTAAATGAAACACATCACAAGAAAAACTCATTATAGTTACTATAACTTTATCCCTTTAATTTTATTACCCTTTAAAATGGGCACCTTCTTCTATTTTTTATTTAGGTAAAAATACTAGATACATACATAGAAAAAAATGTTCTAGAAGAGGAATCAGCTTGATTCTATGTGAAATGACATTAAGTAGAAAAATTATAATAGTTAGAAAACAAGCTAATAAATCATGTATCCTTGAACAAATTTTCCTTCAATTATAAACTTAGGGGGTTAGCCAAGGGTTTTATATTCATTGGGTGTTCATAGTACTTATGATAATTCAATGATAATGCTGTTCAACTTTTAAGAAAATGCACATTCTTTACCCAAGGCACATCATTTTGCATTAAAGTTAAGGTGCTTTTTTTTTTAATTTAAATTTATTGTTGCCAAAACCAGTTTGGCTCAGTGGATAGAGTGTCGGTCTGCTTACTGAAAGGTCTCAGGTTCGATTCCAGTCAAGGGCATGTACATTGGTTGCGGGCGCATCCCCAGTGCGGGTGTGCAGGAGGCAGCTGGTCAATGTTTCTCTCTCATCCACGTTTCTAGCTATCTATTCCTCTCCCGTCCTCTCTGTGAAAAATCAATAGAATATATCTTAAAAAAATAAAAATAAACATTTATTGTTGCAAGTATTACATATGTCTCCCTTCATCCCCCATTGACCTCCTCTAGCCTGCCTCCATTCCCCACCCTAAGTCTTCATTACCCCAGTGTCTGGTCCATGGGTTATGCATGTATGCATACAAGTTCTTTGGTTGATTTCTTCCTACCTATCCACCCTCTCCTGCCTTCCCTCTGAGATTCCATAGCCTGTTTCATGCTTCTGTGTCTCTGGATCTATTTTGTTCATCAGCTTCTTTTGTTCATTAAATTCTACATATGAGTAAGATCACGCAATGCTTGTCTTTCTGCCTGGCTTAAGGGGTTTTGTAGATCACTTGAAGTCTATTGATGTATCCTGTTTGAAATCTTGGGGCCACGGGTTAATAATGCTTGGTATGATTGTGGTCTGATGCCCCTTTCTTCCTCAACATTTATTTTTGTTTTTACTTATTGAGGTATATTTTACACAGAATATAATGAATAGCTTTTTAAGCATGCTGTATGAGCAATTCTGGCAAATATGTAAACTGGGATAACCACCTTGCCAAGAAGATAAAGAATATATCTCTTACCCCAGAAAGTTACCAGGTACTGGTTTCCAATGTGTCTCCTCCTCCATAGGCAACCACTGTCCTTATTTTACTATCATTAACTAGTTTTGGAATAATACAATATATACTATTCCGTGTTGAGTTCCTTTCATTAAACTAATGTTATTTAAGTCTACCCATGTTGTGGCGCTCTCTGTATGTGTGCCCTTTTTTATTCAATGATGTTCCTGATTAAAGGATCTGGGATAATAGTCACAGGCTAAAGTAATATTGGGGCAAGAAGAGTGGTTAAATAGTAATTCTGGAGTCAATGTATGGTTTTGGAAAAATACAAAATTTTATCATAAAAATAAAGTCATGCTCATGAAAATTCTCTTATTTTAAAATTTCAAAAGTATTTATCATTTATTGTTTTCTTTTTGAAATTTATTTTTGTTGATTATGGTATCACGTAATTGTCCTTATCCCCCCATTCCCATCCCAAACCCCTCTCTACATATTTCCCCCACCCCCTGTGTTGTCCATGTCCACTGGCTAGGCCCATGTGCATGCACACAAGTCCTTTGGTTGATCTCTTCCCCTTACCCTCACCCTCCCCTACTTTCCCTCTGAGGTTTGAGAGTCTGATTGCTGCTTCTCTTTCTCTGAGTCTGTTTTTGTTCACCAGTCTATGTTGCTCATTATTTCCTCTAGATGTGTGAGGTCATGTGATCATTTAGTGTTTCCTTAAGAACCAAATAATCTGATCTAAAATATGATTATGTATATAATCATATTTTAATCATATATAATACTCATATACATATATAATCATATATAATACTCACACGTGCACACACATACATATATACTCACACTACTGGTTTGGTATTTATGTCAGTAGCTTAAGCCTATTATTATGACACCAGGTTATATGTACCTGTAATCTTATTCCTTATTATATAATTGAACTAAATGTTTAGCTCTGAATTCCTTATTTTAAATAACTGTGTATTCTGTGTCCTTAGACTGTTAATATCTAGCTAAATATAATTTACAGGGGAGAGGATTGAGGAGACAGGAAGAGATTAACCAATTAATTTGTATACATACTAGTGGCCCAGTGCACGAATATGTGCACATTGAAAGGAAATTAGAAGACATATTTTAATATCGCTATTCACCCTTTCTCTCTAATAGAAGTGTCAACCAAATTTATGCTTGGTAATGACAGATCGAAACATGCATATGATTGGCGCCAGCAAGAACTTTATATGTATTGCACATGCACGAGTCAACTTAGCCTTATCTTAATATATAAAAAGCCAGGGGCAGTCATGACCGAAACATCCAGACGACCAAACACAGGCTACGTGGGATGACAAGGCTGGCAGGGAGGTTAGTGAAGTCAATTTCAAGGTCCACTATTTTTTACTTCTTTTCCATTGGGGCAAGTCACTAAGCTTTCTAAATCTGTTTTCCGGCCAATGAAAAGAAAATAATATTCCACTGAGTCTCCTATCTACCTACTTCAGGACTTCAGTGAGGATCAAATGAGATGAGGTATGTGAAAATGCTTCACATACATTTGGTTAAAGTGTAAAATGTTTGCACCTGGCTATAAATCATGTCATATTCCTGGAATGAAGAAACTGCAAGCAGGCTAGTTGCAAGGGAGAGGAAGCTGGGCATCGCTACATGATGTCATTACCTGGTGTCCACATGACCATTTCCAGGCTGGTCTGAGCTGTGGGCCTCATTTTGCACCATGGTGTCTTGGCAGTGTTGGCTGCAATTTGGTGGGGTGTTGCTCCAGGCTGGTAGCGGGGCCTGTGTCCCACTTGGGAAGCCCAGTGTTGCTTTGTGGGTGCCAGATCCATGGTGCCATTTCTCTGTAAATTGCCAGTGTGCATTATGGCAGCACCTGCATTGAGCATTTGCCCCCTGGTGGTCAGTGCACATCATAGTGACTGGTCAGAAGGACAATAAATATGTACCGTATTCTTCTTCATGGAAATGTAAGACATCCCCTGAAAATAAGACCTAGCGCATCTTTGGGAGCAAAAATTAATATAAGACTCTGTCTTATTTTGGGGGAAACAGGGTCACATATTAGTCTTTTATAAAGATAGATAGATATGCATAGCACATGGGCACAGACAATAGTGTGGTGAAGGCCTGGGTTGGGGCAGGGGCTGAGTGGAGGGAGCAAAAGGGGGGCAATGAGGGGGTATCTGTAATACTGTCGACGATAAAACTAACAAATCTCATTTACATTCTCCCTCTTTCAACCGTTTTTGTTTCTGTGTTTGTATTCCATTTTTGTCATTTGGAGGCAATTTAAAATTTTTATTTTGTTTTACAATGTTACTACTTTTCTGTTGTGAGTAGGTGCAAAGGCTTCAATAAACTTTATTTACATTTATAATTTTAATATTTTGAAAAATAAAAATTTAAATTGTACAAGTAAGACATTTCAATGCTTAATCTTCCATGCTTAATCAGAAAGCTAAATTCAATTTCTTCATGTGAATGAGCCATATGAAATGCATAAGACAAATACTCTATGGTCTTTAAGAGTTCCATTTTAGAACTATTGTGCTTCTGGTCAGGTTTAGCATAGCAATTCTTAAATGTGATGGAAGGGCTTTGCTGTATTTATTTAGTCTGGCTTCTGAACAAGTTTTGTTTCACAGAAAGAACTTAGGGAAAGAGAAAGAAGATAAATAGATATTCTATTAGTGTCTCTCAATTACCAAGTTGGGAAAATAAGAATATGGTACTTCATTATGTCCATGACAGTGTTATATGTTTCAGCTTATTCTAAAGTTATAATGGAGTCCTTGAAGTCCATATGTCTCAAGTAGCCTAGCTTCAAGATGGAACTGAAGTGTATTTCTGAGCTGTCACTTGGTGGGTGGATGGGTGGGTGGGTGAAATGACATGCAGGAGACCTAACTAATTTGCATTTATCTTTGACTTCTATAACATAAAAAGCTGTTATTGTTGCTTTTAATGTGGAGCCATTGAGATTTTCATGGAATTTGTTAAAATAAATGCAATTGGCCACTTTTATAAACCTAAATCATGCTCTTTCTAAGGCTGTCTTCATAGATCATAAATTTTGTCATAATTCATAATCCTATTGACTTTTGTGGAAATCACCTAGAAAAGGGAAATTGTCAAATCCCTCTGTATCTCCTCTTCATTAAATATACTTTGTAAATTTATACACATTCAATTGTATTAAAGGTGCTAGGTGACTAGACAGCTTTATAAGAAGTATTTATTTCTATTGGCTTTTAATGTTTATTAAATATTTCCTGGGGTTAAAATATTGAAAAACATATGTTTCTTTTTGATATCATAAGAGTTCAGAATTTGCTTAGAGACTGTGTTTGATGTAGGTGGTATAGCAAATCTATTATATAAAATCTTCTTATATACATTATACCATAAACACAATAAGACTCTGGAAATATATTTTTGGAATTGCTGTCATTGGATTTTTTTATGGTTAACACACAGGTAAGACTAAAGTTTTGGGCGCTTTAAGCTAACTTGAAGGAGTGCAATATGTGACTTAATTTTCTGTGGATTCTTACTTATCATTTTCTTCCTCTGGATTCTTCCTTATACCATTTTCTTCAATATTTGGTCCTATTTTTTTTTTTTAGCATAGCTCTCTGTTATCTTGAGTTCTTGGATTTTTACTGCATCTTAGACAGTGAAAATTGCTTTTAATAATATGAAGACTGTTCTTTTTTGTAAGTGTAATTTCACAACGTAATATGGTCTCTGACCAACTTAAGTTCCTCACTCTATGGTGTCTCTAAACTGTCCAGGTAATCATACCAGTACATGTTAATGTTCAGACATATTGTTTAAATTCCTCTTTCTGCATGCACTAATTTTACATACTCATAAAAATAGTCACTTCCTTGTACAACACGCTACGTATTTTGATTGGTTACATTCAGATCATTTCTAAAGCCTTTATAAATTATTATTTTCATTAACTAGTATTTTAGATTTAGACTAGACTGGATATTTGAACTAAATGATCTTTAACCCTCAAATTACTTGTAACTAGGTGTTTTGCAGAATATCAAGTTATCATCTTGTGACCTCTCCATTTCAAATGCTTTTTAAAATTATCATTATACTTACTTAACAACTAGGATTGGACACATTCTGGTCACTTTACCTCTGTTTCAAAAGTTGGAGAATATTTTCACAGGCAGATTCAGGATTATGTTGAATGATTACTGTAACTCTAGATCTCAGAAGAGGATGTAGGCCATCTTCCGAGCTCTAACTAAAAAGTACATAAAACCTCTTCCTCAGCCCAGCAAACTCTCAATAGAATTCCCACTAACTGCTTACAAATAGCAACACTGACTCGACTGTGCAGCTCAGCTATTCAATAATGGATAAGAGAAGCAGATGCTCAATTTTAAGCACTGAGCTCTCCCCACTTAGCTTCTGAACTTCAGGATCTTTCTTAACAAATCAACTTACTGGTGTGCTATCTTTATATATATTATTCTTTGTGCTTTTATTCACATTTTTCACTATTTAAAAGTATTTTAATGTTGGCTCTATGACAGGTTATTACATATGTTAATAAGGATTCAAAGATATCCTTCATAACATAACTACTATCCTGACCACAAATTCTATACCATAAGCTACTGTTGTTTTTTTCAACCGTTATGTTATATTAGAGGCCTGATGCACAAAATTCATGCAAGAGTAGGCCTTCCTTCCCCTGGCTGCTGGCACCAGATTCCCTCCAGCACCTGAAACCGGGTTCCCTAGCAGCCCCAGCCTCATCCAGAAGGACTTCTGGTCTAATAAGCATATTATATATTTATTATTATAGATAAGATCACAAACTGTTATACCTCACATATTTAGCTCAAAATTTCATTTGTGAGATTCACCCACAATGTTGTATGTAGGTGTGTATTCATTCTCATTATGATATAGTAATACCTGTCACAAATATCCCACAATTTCTTTATCTGTTTGACTTTTGATACATTTGAATTTTTTCCTGTTTGGAGTCAGCATGAAAAGTATTGCTATAAATATTCTAGAGTATTTCTTTTGGTGAATACACTTGCATTTTGTTGTGTATACCTAGAAATGAAATTGCTGGATCATAGTAGAATAAACAATTTTCCAATTTGGTTGTAACAAGTTAGACTCTCATGAGCAATGTCTGAGACTTTCAACACTTGCTATTTATTCTTCTTTTTCATTATAGACATTTTAATGGTCGGGTTGTAGTGGTACTGCATTGTGGTTTTACTTTTTATTTCCCTAATTCTCATTTTTAGTAGAAATACACACAAGCTTCACATTTAAGCAACCAATGATCCACTTTAAAAACTATTTAAATGGTATGTGTGTGTGAGAGAAAATCTATATGTTTATAAAAAGAAACAACAAATGATTGTTCACCTAAAATATAGTTAATAATATACAATAGCTCTGAAAACTACCAAAATGTATTTTGTTTTTCTAAATTTTTTATCATGAATGAAATTAAAATTGAAAAGTCACTAGAGATGTATTTCAGAAATAAGCCTTTTGAATCTTCTGTCAGGCATATATGAAAGGTTTTAAAGATACAGACTACCACTTAATCACCTTTTTATCTTTTATCCAGGGACATAGAACCTTAACTTTTTCCATTATGAATTGTATTGTAGTTGAGTCAGTATTAAGGATCAAGTTCCTGATCTTTCTAAGTTTTAAAACATTAAGTCTTTTTGAGTTTGCATTTTATCAGAAATAACAATCTAATCTGGAAAGACCCATCTAACCTTTAAAACACATGAGCTGACTACTGAATTTTCCATTTTGTAATCTCTTGCTATATTGATGTTTTACAGAGGGTTAATTAAAAAGCCCTTAACGTTTGGTTTGAACTCCAAGGAGAAAGAGTTTAGACCCTGAAATTATTCCTTTTAAAATTTTTATTCTCTGAATTTTCGTTGTTTCCATACCAAGAATATCCCAAGTTGGGATATTCATAAATAGATCATTTATTTTTTAATCTTTCATATTAAATACATTGTTAGCTACATAGTAGATATTTATGAGTTGGTATTTGGCTATCGAGTTTATATTTTGTCAGGATTAACAAACTGGATTTTAAAATTTATGAATCAAATCTCTCTCATTAAATTATCCATTTCTGAATCCTTCATGAAACAAGTATCCTCATTTTATGAATATTGGTTAGTGTTCAACAAATGTTAGGTAAATAAAAGAATAAATAAATATATGAAGTTATTCTGCATCTTGGATTGCTTATCTTCAGAAAAAAAAGTATTGAATTTAAGAAGACACAGATGTAGATGTGTATAGTTTAAAATAACTGGGTAAATTTTTCCTTCAAGTTACTTCAGGTGGGCTCTGAATAAGAGAAATATTTAAAATTAAAATAATTCAGCCCTGGCTGAGTGGCTCAGTTAGTTGGAGTGTCATGGGGTATGCACACACACACACACACACACACACACACACACACACACGTTATGGTTCAATAATTCCTGATAAGGCATCTAATTGATGTTTCTCTCTCTCATCTCTCATATAAATATTTCTCTCTCTCTTTCTTTTCCTTCCTTTCTCTCTAAAATCAGTAAACATATCATTAGGAAAGGATTAATAATAACAATTTAAAAATAAAAGAATTCAGGCCATATTCCTATACCTATAAAATGCACTATGGGGAACTCAAATGGAGCAGAAAAAAAAGGGAAAAGCAATTGATATCTAGACTTTGACATAAGGAATCTTTTGTTCTTATTTTCACAATTATTTCTACTACCATTACTTGAACTGCATTTATATTTATAGAAATTAAATTAATAGCAACTTGAAATAATTCCCTTTCTTGAAAACGTATTGAACAACTGCAAAATATGATAATAACTCTGAGATAGTTTCTACAGTGGCAAACATTGAACTAATTAAGTCTTAAGTGAATAAGTTCTAAGAAAAGTCAAATCCTAATGTATCAGTTTTGAGGATATATTGAGGGAATTAAAGTCACATAAAAAGAAGTTTATAGAACATTACCAAAATGACTTGTCATAGTGATGAAGTAAAAATAAATGTAAATGTATCTCCTAATGCAATTCATTGCAATCAAGCTATTACATATCTGAGTTTATTTAAAATAATTATTATGAGAAATTTTAAAGAGTAAAAGCACATTATTTAGAGATTCCTTCATTTTGCAACTTACTCCGAAGCTAGTACAATGGTCTAGTCATTAGTTGTTAAATAAATAAGAAAATATTTTGTCCTCATTATTATAGCATTCACATTTTCATTTTTTGTATAACCAACTTTCACCTCCTTTGCCCTCCTTCTCCTTCCACATCCTCTTCTTCCACTCCTATAATGCAATAACAATAATAGACCTCATAACTTTTCCTTAGGATAAACTAATTCTAAAATTAATATAAATCCTATAAATTAATATAAATTTAAGATACAAAAAGAAAGTTTGCTTCTCCCTGGCAGGGATCGAAGGTGAGCCACAGATCCCACCAATGCGGCTCTCCTGGTGAGCCAGGGCCAGGCTGCAGTTCCCCGTGTGCCCTGGCAGCGCGGGGGTCGCCCTTGTCCCACTCTTGGCTGTCCTTCCGGCCCCTTTGCTGGCTAGCTCTCCAGGGGAAGGGCCCCTTTGCCCAGGGCCAGCTCACTCAGTTCGCTGGAACAGCTGTATTTGCCTCCAGAGGCCAAGACCACAGTCCTGGTCCTCCATAGGGCTCCTACTGCTCACTGGCTCCTGCCTGGGAGGGAGACAGTGATCAAGCCCCCTGCACGTGCTCCCTCCAGACAGCTGCAGGGTGCTCGCAGACCTGGTCCATGGTGGAGACCTCAGAGGGAGTTAGAGCTACTTTGGGGAAGGGGTGAGGGCACTACAGGGTGGGACAAAATAGGTTTACAGTTGTGAGTACCTGAAACAGAGTTTATTATTCTTGTATCATTGTTTATTAATCTAATCTTTTCCATAGGAGCAAATGTAAACCTACTTCTGTCCCTCCCTGTGTTGCAGACAAGGAAATCTCCCAGGAGCCTTGTGGCCCTTGGGAGCATCCCCTGTCCCTCCTTTGGGAAAGTTGCTCAAGGGCCCAGGCTCTGTGTGCACATGCTTTCGGTACCTGCTGGTGGAATGTGTTGTTGAGTTGCAGGGTCCACCTTCCAAGGGAGACCTTCTCTGCCCACTTTGCCAAGGGCACTGCTGGGGTTCATCCTTGGGATTTATAAGGATGCGATCCCTTGGCCCTAAGATGCTGCTTTCCTCTGATGCCCCCGTGATCCCAATGGTCCTCATAATTCCGATGACGCCATCACCTACCCACCTGCGGAGTCCACCTAGAGCCCCCAGGGTTCCAGCAGGAAGTGTGTTCCCACCACGTGCTTTCCCTGGAGGTTGTGTTGCCACCGGAGGCGTGTGACTATGTCTTCACCTGGGTCCTCTGGTCCCTCTCGCTGTGCCTGGATGGATTCTGAGCCACGCACCCACACCTTGAAGGGAGAAATGAAGTACAGAGTTGAGATGGAGGAGGCCTTCAGGGACAGCCTGGCTCTTACAGAAAAAAAAAAATGCTGCCCTCGTGTTAGACTTAAATAATCAAAGACCACTTCCTTGGTTCTGTTCTGTTTCTCCTATCGCCTACAAGAAATCATCTTGGCCTCTTCACTTTCATTTCTTGATGATCAAAGGGGGGCATCATTTTCTTCATTTCATTCTTACATTGTCATGTTAACTGCTCGCTACTATTTGTTACATGGTTGGGAGATCTAAAATGATGAAATCTCAAGGCTACGTTATAGCATTACAGAAGATTGCCTCTGCTGGATCTTCAAGGACATGTTAAAGAAAGATGTGCCTGAAGCATCTAACTGCCACAATTTCACTTTTATTATTATTGAGCATAATCTCAGTGTACAGAAGCATCAGCATTTCCCAAATTTGGCAGCGTTATCAAGAAGCTGCTTTGATTTCAGAGTGTCATAGCTTTCCAGAAACACAAAACCCAAACTCATTATTTCCTTATTGTGCCTGTATAGCTCTTAGCATGTGTTATACTTATTTCTATGTGTTTGGTGAATTGCCACCAAATTCCATTCTTCACTTTTCTCCCCCAAAAAAATACAAACCCAAGTTTTAGCTGGACAGAATAAAGACTACTGTCTCAGCCTATTTTACAGCTAGATGTGGCCTTGAGACTCAGTTATGGCCAACAGGATGCGACTGGAAGTTGTATGTGTAACTTCCAAGACACACCCTTAAAAGAGGGGAGTGTCTACAAATTCATACAACTGACTACCTGCTAGAGAATGTAATGTAACCTACCAACTATTGTAGACCATGTTATACTCGGAAATAAAACCCATGTTGGAGCAACAGAGACATGAGCCTAGATTTCTTATACTACAGTTTGCTTATCTTTGAGGGCTGACTGACTCTGAGATTTGACTGTAAGAAATCAAACTCACGTGTTGTTTAAAACACTGCTACTTTCCGTTATTCTGTTGCCACTTTCCAACATAATCCTAACAAATGCATCCTATATTGTGTTTTTTTAATTGCTCAGCATACAGTTTCTATTCTTCAGAAAATGCTACTCTTAACTATACTATTTTTAATATAAATGCTTTATATAAGGCTGACTCTGGTCTTGACATTCTAGGAATAGTACATGACCCTGGCTGGATCAATGAGAGCATTCTGCCCCTTGGGCCAGGGGGATAGCTTTATGGATGGTTACAAACTCTAAGTAAGAATAGTGGTTCAGATTCCTGGATCTTTTATAAAATCTTTTGGGGAAAATTACTCTCTTCCTTCATAATTGCTCAACAATGAGAATGTGTCTAGACCCACTTCACATTAAATAGCACAGAAAGGGGAAATCGGAATGATAATGAAGTCAACCCAGAGGAAACCCAGCTAAAAGAGAGGAAGTACAAATACAACAATAGGCTATACCATAAGCCTCTGGATCTCAAGTCAAGCAAGGCTGGAGACTAAATACTCCTTGACTTTAATTCCTTTAAGCATCGTGTATTTTCCTATTCTCTACCCTCTCCCATGTTTAAGCTAGTGGATTTGTCATTTGCAACTAGGAAATTCCCAAGTAATAATTGTCTTATTTATTTAGACACCCACAAAAGTTGTAGCATGTATTTTTTATTTCAAATTTTACAACAGCCCCATGGATTTGTATGTGGATGGGTCAATTTTATTAAGTTTTGGGCTTCCTACATAGTCCAGCACTGTATTCTGATGGCAGCAGTTGCTTACCAAGTGTTTGCAGAATTAAATTGAGATAAAATACCAGACACTATTGACTACTATTATCTGATATTTCATTAATTTAATCCAAGCAAGCCAAAACTCACATAACACAATGCCTACTGTCTTCACATTTTTCTCAATAAATCATGCTTCCATTGCTCAGTACATTTTGAGAGCTGTTGTTTGAAATTGTCTTCAGAGCCAGTGCCATTTTGGTATTACACTTTTAACTGATAAATTTTGCTTTATGAAACATGATATAAATTTTGCAAATAGCCAGAGTTAGGTCTGCCAATTAACAAAAGAAGTTAAAGATTATGGAGTAGTGGTTGTGAAAGTGAGAGGAAATAACATTTTTTAAAAAAGTGCCTACTATCCACTAAGCCTTTTGCTAAATACTACATATAAAAATCAGTAGTATTACTTGAGTACATGCTTTGGCCCAGTTCTGGTGCTAAGTATGTACTTGAAAGACATTATTATTCTGATTTATACCTGAGAAATTAATAAATTACTTGAGACATGTCAAATCAATGAGACATATAATAAAAAGGTCAAGTCAAATGGCTAAGCATACATTAAGGTTTATTAGGGAAGATTTCCAAGCAAAGAGTCAGCATAATGCACCCATTCATTCAACTCACCGCTAATGTGAACTCACTGCTTCTAGTACATATATTCTTATTCCCTGTACAGAAAACAGTGTAATTTCCACCCTTGGATACTGAGTACTCCTAGGGCTCTTACTGTCAAATAAAGATAGATGCTTCCATATAACTGGATGTACCATAAAATGTTCTCCCAGAGAGAACACCTCACTCTGGCGCCTCCTGAATGTTTATTGAGATTATGGCAGGAGTGGAAGACATTTGGTTAAGCCTGTGGCAATAGAAGCTTCCAATGTATAAGAAATAACCTTTTTGGGGAAATGGAGTTCAGGTGTCAATAACCTAGGGAGTTTCTCTACGAGCCTTGTATGAGTTAGTGGCTTTGTGGCCCTTCAGCACATTCAGCTCCTTCCTTCTGAAGTATTTGCTGGACAACATAATGGGTGAGCGCCAGGGTTATTCAGCAAATAAATGATTTGCCTTCTCAACCAGTCTATAGCTTTCTGAGGTGACTACATTATTTGATAATTGTGTTTTTGGTTTTTGGCTTATTCTTTCAAGTCTTACTTTTTCTAATACCCTAGTATATAGAATAGCGTTAGATATGCCCCCAAAGATAACAGATTCAGCTGCTTTTTTTTAAAAATGGCCTATAGGAGATTGCACTGAGAATATACTGTCTATGACGCTCAAATTCCTTTCTGCTCTAAAGAAAGCCTCCCATGAATTTCACCTGAGGAAATGAGCAAGTATCTCATTATCATCCTGAGCATCAATGGAGATAGATAATCAGTAGCCAGAACACCCAGGGTAACAAATACTCAGGGTCTGATGGCATCATATTCCCTTCAATTTACTTCTCTGACTAATCCAGAGACCAGAATAGAAGCAATGAGTCAGGTGTCCTGATGGATGGATGCTCTTGCTGCTCTCTGCAAATGGTGGCGGATGCTGTTGTTTAGAAGGACAGCTAGCACTTCGGGCAGAAGGCTTTCATTTCACCTGCTTCTTCACTACCACTCGATGAAATAAATTTCCCAGTGGTGACCGTCCTGTGGATCACTGTCACATTCTGTGACACTGTGTGTCTGCCTGCTTAAGAAGTGGCTTGAAATTTTCTGTAATAGCAGCATGCAAAAGGCAGCTCAGCTATAAAGATAAGGATGGGCCAGGCTGCTGCTGGGTTTTAATGCAGACCACCTGAAACAAGACCAGGGCCACAGTGAGGGCAGGGGTCTAGACTCAGGTAATAGGTAGTTGGAGATAAAGGGAAATTAGTACAATTATTCTTGACCTTTAACAAGTTGTTTAATCTCTTCCTATCTAATTTCTTCATATGTAAAATTGAATATGATAATACCAATATCATAGAATGGTTGGGAGGATTATGACTCTAATAAGAGTTTGTATAGTGTTTCTATGTGCATTTACTGTGTCAGCAATCAACACTGATTAGCTTTGATGAGGATAGTGATACTGGTGAAAATTATAATTAAATGCAAACAGGGAGGGAATGGGTATTTCTGAAAGCTAATTATCTAACAGAAATTGATCATATTCCTCTTTAGTTCTCCTTTAAAATGAAACAAGTATAAGAATACTATTTTATTCACTTTTCTCTGTGGGAAGTAGTCAGTCATACATTATCCCATTTATAGATGAAGAATATGGATCTAACAAAAGAAAAATATGACTTCCCTTGCTCACAAACATTGTTAGCGGTGGAGTCAAAATGTCGGTCTCAGATCACATGAGTATGTGTGCTATTTACAGAGGTTCCCAAGACAATGTGAATCAGGGACTCACTATTTCACCGTGGTGTGTGGGCTTTGAGTGAGTAGGAGAAATACAATATTTCCTGGGAAAGGAAAGATAGGCTCAGGCGCCAAAATAGGGGTGTGTTTAGAACCTGGAAAATGCAGGGACTGGAAACTTGGAGGTAAGGAGATAGTCACCTGGCCAATTGCTGCTCATCCTTCAAACCTCCACTGCTGACATGTAACTTCTTCTGAGAAGCCTTTCTGTGCTTCAGACCAGGTTTGGGCACCTTCTCCTTTCCACAGCAGCTCACACTTCTCCTCAAATCATTTCCGTGTGTGTTTTTGGTATCCCCAGTTGGTTTTCAACTCTAGGAAAGCAAACATTTTCATAACTGTACCCCATGCTGAGCACTGTTCCTAGTGAAAGGAATTTTAAACACAAAAGAGACAGGTTTATGGAATAAAGAGGGTCCATGGGGGAAGAATACATACATGGGGGCTTGGAGATGCCAAGATGCCAAAATGCTTACATTAGAGAGGATAGAGAAATGCCACAGGATAAGTGGGGGGAGGAAGACCTACCCTCACAGAGGATAAAGACAAGTTACAGGATATCGGGAAGAAGGAAACATACGTTCACAGAGGATAGAGGAATATTGCAAGACAAGTGGGGAGAGCAGAAAAGGGGCACCACATGGGCTTTGAGCTTTGAAACTGATACCATGTAGCAGAATGGCCAATGAGGAAAGCACGGGGTGGGGGGGGTACCAAATTAAGGAATGAGAGCAAGTAGAAAGGGTCAGGGTCAGACAAAGAATTGCAGCATATATAAACTAGAGATAAAGGGTGATGAGACAGATTTCAGACTTTAGTTTTTTGGATTTAGATTTTTTTTTCCCGAGAGAGAGAGAGAGAGAGAGACAGAGACAGAGAGAGAGAGAGAGCAGTCTTTCTCCATTTGGGGGCCTCTCTCCAGGGGGTCCCCTTTGGGGCAACCATGCTCAGATGGAGTTTGTATATGCTTCCAATAAACTTCTACATTTTCATTAAAGACATCTATTATTCCATGAATTTATTCTTCGTCTTTGTTAAACAAGGACCCACAAGAAGGATCTGCACCCCGGAGCCCCAAGTTTCACTAGCTCACACGAGGGGCTCAATTGCTGAATGAATAAACCAGAAGGGCAGGATGTGCAAGATATCTCTCAGGTTCTGTATTTCTGGGGTCTTTTTGTGAAGCCCCCAGATTCAAAGAATCAGCTTGATTGTGGGACAAGGGTCCAGAAGAAGTATTCAGCCCACAAATAACTGGAATTGTGATGGATGGCCTAAAGGTGAGGGGAAGTGGCAGATTTCATTTATCATATAGAAATTGTCATTGGGGTCTTCAGAACTCAGGCCAGAAGATGAATAACAACGGTCAGAAGTTTGGAAATAACAGGTTAACCCCAATTTCTCACAAGCTGAGACACAGGAAATGTTTAGAAGAGCTCAGCCTGCAGACCACAGAGCAGAGCAGGGAGAAATGATTTCACAGAAAGCGTTCAGGGACGGGTAAATCAAGAAGGATCACATGCCAGGCACACACTTCTTCTGCAGGTAGGACCAGCCCTTCATGGATGAGAAAGTCCTTTAAAGACCCCACAGCTTCTCTTCTGAGTCACCACAGAAGCACTCAGTAGCCTGTCCTGCTTACCCCTCAGGCCCAAATGAAAGTTTGCTGGTTTATTTTTCACCCCACAACATTAGGTCATGTTTGGAGAATTCATATTATTTACAAAGCTTTCCAAGAACAATAATGCCCACTACTCACCCAGCTTTTCTTCTTTACTAAATCTGACCCTCACTCTCCCCATATAATATTGCCTCTTCTTAATCTGCCGCCCTATTAATATCCACCAATTCCATTTATTCAGGTTTTTTTAAAAGAAATATTTCTATTGTCATGTAACTCACTCATATGTTCTTTCAAGTTTCCTATTTGGTATTTTTTACTACTTGGTGTTATATTTCAAGTTCTTTATGAGCACTTTAGTTTTCCTTCTCCTCCCCTGCTTTTAAAAAATTCCTTTAAATTGGAATGCAATATTTATGCATAATAAACATTTTTAAAATATATAGTACATAAGGAATCTGATGCTTTTTCACATCCATGTCAATGATATCCCGTCTCTTTCTTGGAAGAACTCACGTAAAGAATGATATGGATGTAATTGAATATCGGTAAATGAAAGAGGTACTTTGTACCCAAAGAATCCTGGTTTAGGGCTCTTGGTACATTGGCTCCATCTAGTTGTCCTGAATACAAGGGTATAAATATTTTAGCCAGTCTATTTCTAACTCATATATTACATCCTCCATGCCTCTGCACATGGTTGGGAACCTCTGATTTATGTTGACTGTCAAAGAAAAATTGCACTGGACAGAGTTGAACAAGCAAGGAAGACTTTTTTCAAGACTGTCGCAGTGGGAGAGAATTATTAAATTTGATTCCACTGAAACAAAAGATGGGAAAGTTTCTAAGCATATGGTGAGCAAGTAAAAAGTACTGGAGAATATTGGGGAGGGAGGAGGTTAGTCAACGTAGTTGCACCATTTATGTTTGCTAATTGGAGCTTCTAAAAGTTTTTCCCCTCCCATATATCAAAGGGATGGCTCCTATGTCCTTGAGGAAGACATTTCTGGGTTTAAACCTGGAAGGAGATTGGGAGAAGACCAATATCTAAAAAGGGACAGAAAACGAATTTACAATGGCACTTTTTCTAAAGTAAAAGCCCTAAGAAAAGGAAGATCATGCGACAATAGCCAAGAAAATCAAGTCTGAAGTTTATCAAGTGAGACGAAGGTTAGTTAAGGTCATTATGGTCAAAACCCAGTGTGGCACAGAGCTTCCATGGGCAGACTGTGTTCTTGCTCTTGGGCTCACCTTGAAGTAGGACCCTGATTGATACAAATCTCAGATGGAATTAAATTACTCTTACATTAACAAGAACTAGATCATTTACTGCTGATACGTGGACAAAGATTTATGGATGTTCCTTGACTTATAATGGGGTTAAATCCTGATAAACCCATCACAATTTGAAAATATTGTACGTTGAAATTCATTTAATACTACCCTGTATGGAGTATTGCTTGTTTACCCTTGTGACCACATGGGATAATATCATTTCCAGGGTCTTAAATTAATTACATCTACAAAGGCCCTCCAAATAAGGTCTCAGGTGCTGGGAGTTAGGAACTCATTATCTGTTTTGGGGGCATGGGACACAACTGAATCCCTTAATATGTATATCTTACTAGTCCTGTGTCTCAGGCTCAACCCCAACTGGCACATCCTCCCTGGATCTGTATAATGATAGAATCAGTGGACAGAAAGGTCACATTTAAGGTTCATCTGAAATAAATAATTTTAAAAATACCTTGTAATTAAAGAAAGCAAAGGTTTCTCAATTCTTTAACTGTTGCTTTAAAAGCATCCTATATCAAGGGTAGAATGGAAGATCATTAGTGATAATAAAGTAGAGAGTCCTTTTGCACGTGACACTATCATTGGTCACAATCAAGTTTCTAGGACTTATGTAGAGGGCCAAATGGGAAGACACCTGGACATTCTTTAGATTGTTGCTGACTGGGCCTAGGATATTGGCAGAATCATGTCAGTTGTACTACCACCCTGGGAGTGAGGAGATGTTCTTAGTTCCTGGCTTGTGTTTGTCCAGGAGGAAGGAGTGGGTGGGACCTGGACCCTCCCAGGCTCCTTGTTTTTCTGTGAAACCCCCTTGTTGGATTAGAGTATAAATAGATGTGCTTCCTGGCTCAGGAGGTCATCAGTCTGCCTCTCCAGCAGGGGAGGTCAGCGGCCCTTCCAGCTCCCAGCTTAAAATCTATCTCTGTGTCTTCTCTCTTTATTTCTAACATTTCTCAATCCCTGGCCGCCTCCCCTTAGAACCAGTTTGTTCATCTCTCTTTCCGTGCGGGACACGGAAAAGGGAGATCCCGCCACATCAGGCCCCCGCAGACTTAGATAATATGAGTTTTTCCTTTACCCTATACACTTTTCTATACAAATTATGCAGAGGAAGTGTAAATAGAAGATACATTTTCTTTGTCACTGCAATCAAATATTTGCATTCTCCCTAGGGAGAGAGCTTTGACAAAGATCATAACTTATTTAGAAAATTCTCCTTCTCAACAGTTTCATAAGACTATAACAAATTAGTCAAATTCCCTCCCTCCAGATGTGACTAAATATTCCTGGTGGATTCCAGTCCTGTTTTTTATTAAAAGGATATTGAAGAGGTAAGCATATTTCCTGTGGTCTCATAAAGGCATCTAGCAATACATTACTTTTGCTGAGATGGAAAACGCTCGGAAAAATCAATTTTTGATGCAAGAAAAGAATAATTTTGAAACGTGATGAAATAATATGACTTTCAAATGTTTGAAATTATAGTGGAAAATTGAACCCAGGGGGAATAACCAGAGATGCCTGCTAGTAAGCTACAGAAGCGATGTCGCATCTGTGTGGTCAAATCAATATTCTTGCAGGGGACAATGCATTTTATTTTCCAGTTATTGTGTTTTCTTCCCCTCACCCATATGTAACATGAATATTTCCAAGTACACATGAAAATATTCCTTGATTGAAATATGCTTTGCTAAAAATGTCAATAGTTTAAGTAGAAGGTATATGGAAAAATGGCAAGATCACATTTTTCGTGATGCTGAATAGATATGATTCATATTTACATACGTATCATATGTACACATATATGTTTTGGGAGTATTATCCTTCAGGATAAAAATTATTTTTACAATATTAGGTAAGAGTGAAGAACATAAAAAAATCCCCAGTCATAAGAAATGTGGACTAACCTAGTTAATATATCTTATGTTTCCATAGCATTTTATAGAGGGTCACCATATAACACAGATACAAAACTCAGAGTCATTGTCCCATGTCACTAATTAAGATTAATTAAAACAATGAATATTAGAAGAAAACCTTGAATTAGAGAATAAAAAAAAAAACTGTCTATGACTGTGTACTAACCTTTACCAGTCCCAGACAATGTCCATGCAGGTCAGATGGTTTTCTCTGTGTCAGAATCATATACCCTTTCCAACAGCCCTGCCTTTCAGTGAGAATAGGAATGGAAGAAAGCACATCACCATGGCTGCAGAAACTGTTTTGATGGTGTGTCTTTATTTTCTCATCTTTTACTGAAAGGACAGAATAGCCCCGTTGGGATGGCTCAGTGGTTGAGCATCAACCTATGAACCAATAAGTCGAGTTTTGATTACCAGTCAGGGTATATGTCCAGGTTGAGGGCCTGATCCCCATCGTGGGGCATGCAGGAGGCAACTGATCAATGATTCTCTCTCATCATTGATGTTTCTAGACATCAACTTTCTCTCCCTCTCTCTTCTGCTCAGATGTCAATAAAATATATGAATTTTTTAAAGAAAAGGACAGACAATAATGAGATAATATGAGACAATAATGTTTGTTTCTTAAATCACCACAAAATGCTTGAAAACATTGTTTTTCTTTTTCTATAGGATAAAATGTGTGGGCGTGTGTGTGCGCGTGCATGGGCTTTATAAAAGGGGGTAACGAAAAAGGAGGAAAAACGCACAAAGAAAGCAACGCATGTGAGAATTAAGAGACCTAGCCCCAAAGACCTAGCGCACAGGTATAAATCACAATGCAGAATGTGCCTTGTTGCACATGAAGCCAGATTGTATTGTGCAACTGGCTCTGCAGAGAAGATACTTCCCCACCCCCCAAATGGAGCATCACAACCTGCTCATTTAATGGTACAGGACAGACTAATCCTTCATGCTTACTGCAAGTTTAAATATTATGACTTTAAGGCTTTCGTTGTTATAGTTCCTACTAAAGGCCCAGTGCACGAAATTTGTGCACAGGTAGGGTCCATAATGGCTGCCAGCTGCCAGCCAGGGGCCTATCTTCATTCCATACCACCCCCTGGTGGTCAGCACATGTCATAGCAAAATCCTGGTCAGACAAACTCCTGAGGGGACACTTTGCATATTAGGCTTTTATCTATACTAATAAAGAGAAACATGCAAATTGACCAAACCTCTGCTATGGAACCTGGTTCCATGCCCACAAGCCAATCAGGAGTAGGTATGCAAATTAACCCAACCAAGATGGCAGTGGCCATGGAGCTGGAGCAAGCAGGAGGCTTGGGTTGTCCTGGTGGTGGAGGAAGCCAAGCTTCCCACTTGCCCTGGCCGGTCCTGGCCTCTACTCAAGGCTACAAAGGTAAATAAATCCCAGATACTAGCTTCAAGCCAGCCTTTGCTTCCACTGAAGGAAGCACTGAAAAATAAAAAAAAGGGGGGGCTGGGGGCTTTGCTCATCAGGGTATGATCAGGCTAGGATGGGATGGCAGTTGTGGGTGATCAGGCTGCAGGGGGCGGGGCCCTTGGTTGTAAACAGACCAGTAGGGGGGCCAGTTGGGTGATGAGCATGACAGCTGGGGGTGCAGTTTGGAGTGAGTAGGGAAGCAGGAGGTCAGTTGAGGGCTAGCAGGCCAGTGGGGAGGTTAGCTGGGGTGAGCAGACCAGCAGGGGGCTCAGTTGGGGATGAGCAGGCTGGCAGGCAGAGTGGTTAGGGGCAATCAGGCAGGCAAGTATGCAGGTGAGCGACTGGAGCCAGCAGTCCCAGATTGTGAGAGGGATGTTCAGCTGCCTGTTTAGGCCCGATCCCTGTAAACAGGCAGTAGGACATCCTTCGAAGGGTCCCCAGATTGGAGAGGGTGCAGGCTGGGCTGAGGAATAACTCCCTTTCCCCCCATGCATGAATTTTGTGCACCAGGCCACTAGTATATATATATTAGGCTAAAAATTAGCAAACAGACAAGAAGGGCAGGCCATAAAATTGCAAGAGACAGCACAGTGACCACTGTGCATCCTTAGACAGGTCCTGTCTCATCTCTGTTTTGTTCCTCTCAGCTAAGGAATGAGAATATTTTCTCATAGCGTTATGAGTATTAAATGAATCCTATATGTTAAAAGTTTTAAAATATCTTTCACATAGTGATTGATGAATACGTGTTGACAGGATATGCTCATTTATAAACGACCAAGAGTTTATGACGTGTGTTTGTACCACTATATCAGAATAGTTTTATGAATTTGTGTCCATTTGGTAGCTAAGTAATCACAATCATTGATACATTTATTGATAAATGATGAGGCTGAACCTAAAATAGTCTGATCACAAGATGTATGCTTACACATTTTATATCTCTGATGTTCCACACAGTGCTTGGTCCATCATAGGTATTAAGCACTTTTTAAATGAGTGAATTGTTGACACTTGAGGATGAATAGAAAAGGAAGAACTATTGTTTGCTTATCAGGTCTGAAAGAATCATAGGCAACATGGCGGTCTGACCATTGTGATGTTTCCTTGGATCATGATGTTTGATTTTGCTGTATCCTATGGACTGAATTATGTTCTCTCAAATTCATACATTAAAGTCCTAACCTTTAGTATGATTGCATTTGGAATTAGAGCTTTTAGGAGGGAATTACGGTTAAATGAAATCATAACAATGGAGTCCAAGTTTAATAGAATTGGTGGCCTTATAAGGACAGAGAAAGTGAAAGATCCTTTTTCTCCATCTCTCTCTTCTCTCTCCCTCCACTTTCCCATGAGAGAATACAGTGAAAGGCAGCAGTCTGTAATTCAAGAAGAGAGTTCTCACCAAAAACCAAATCAGTTAATACCTTGACCTTGGCCTTTCCAGCCTTCAGAAATGTGAGGAATAAATATCTGTTGTTTAGGCCACACAGACTGTGGAGTTCTGTTAGGCAGCCCAAGCTGAATAATGCAATGTACTTGGAAGCCAGATCAACTCTCAGTGATGCCCGAGGTTCTCAATTAGACTCTATCTCTAGGTGAGGTTTCCAGATCTGGGTCCAGCATTACCCCTTCCTGGCTGTGAGACTCTGCACAAGAAAGTTCATGTCTCTGACCTTCATTTTCTTATTTAGAAAATGGGAGATTTGATTAAGTTTCCTTCCAAGACAAATAAGGATATAGAATCTAAGCTTAGTAAAAGGGAAACTTAGTGTTGACAAAGTAGTTAAAACATATTCAGGTTTAGTGCCTAAAGATGTACTGCGTATGGCACAACCTTAAATCTCAATAAATATATACATAAAAGTTTTGGCACTTGTGTATTTAACAATTATTCATGTACACCATTCGTTTCAATAGTATTAAAATCAGGAATTATTAGTAGTAACCCCAAAATTATCCTGGAATGAGCTCACCTAATTTGAATGAGTAATAATTTTCAAACTTAAGGTTTTATATGTCCTTTTCTTTATTTATAGTAATTATTTAGTCAAAGAACCCCTCATTTATGTTATTTATTCATTCAAAAACATTTATTAAAACTTTAAAAATATATATTTAGAGGATTGTACATTTTCTCATTGGTTTCTTGATTGCTTCAGTCATGTTGACTGGACCATGGCTATAGACAGTAAAAACTTAATTCTGCCTGAGTGACACTAGCCACTTCCTTTTCAAGGCTGATAGATTTATTGTGTGTGCTGGCTTAGAGCAGTGGATGACAGAGTGCTCTTGTTAAGATTTGGTGGGTGGCAAGGGGAGCAACTTTGCTCTGACAGAAATAATACGCTTTCTTAATTGAATAATCATCCACACACATAAAACCCAGATAGCATATTGTCATAAAAATGATATTGACTCCGCCATCCACAAGGAGCTTGCTTTTACATTATTGACATTATTGATGGCTTGACCCAGATGTTTTTTGAGGACTGTCACTTTATGTCAGTAGCAGAGTAGAGTTTCCATCACCGAGTTACCAATGGTGAGTGTTAGAAGAAAAATAAAATCTGGATTTAAAATCACAACAACATTTTTGCTACTGTAACTTTTTATGTTTTCAGGCCCCCAAAAGAGTGACACAGAGAGATGTAATATTCGGTTACACTTGTGAATAGGTGTCTTACTGCATATCATAATAATTGTATATAACCATTTTATTGAGATATAGCTAACATACCATGAAATTCACCCATTTAATGTGTACCAATCATTTTTAATATATTCACATATATGTTCAAAAATCACTAACGTTGCCGAAACCGGTTTGGCTCAGTGGTAGAGCATCGGCCTGCGGACTGAAGGGTCCCGGGTTCGATTCCGGTGAAGGGCATGTACGTTGGTTGCGGGCACATCCCCAGTGGGGGGTGTGCAAGAGGCAGCTGGTCGATGTTTCTCTCTCATCGACGTTTCTGGCTCTCTATCTCTCTCCCTTCCTCTCTGTGAAATATCAATAAAATATATTTTTTAAAAAAATCACTAACGTCAATTTTAAGATATATTTTCATAACCTCAAAAAGAAATTCTGTGCCATTTAGCTATCACCACCCTATTTCCCTTCTCTGCTCCCAATCCATCCCTAAAAATCACTGATCTGTTCATCTGTATAGATTTTCTTATTTTAGACATTTCCTATAAATCTAATCCTATAAGATGTGTTCTTTAGTGACTGGCTTCTTCCACTTTTGGAGGTTCTGAATACTAATCTAATGACCAGATTATAGTCATATGCATTAAACATTGGCTCTGAGGCCTACTTATCTGTGTGACTTCCAAGAACAAGAGCTCCTGGATCTAGCCTAGAACAGTGAGTCAAAATCCCTGAAAGTGGGTGGAATAGCCATGAGCCTCTTATATTTGAAAAGCTGCAGAATTCTATCCTGGGGTGACAGTTGTAACTCTTAAGAATAAAGCAAGCAAGGTCTTCAGGATCAACCTCATGTACAAACACCTTTCAGCCAACCATTCCAGGAGCACTAAGAGTGCCCAGGGTTTCCAAACTCTTTGCCCTCTTCCCATTAAGAAGAGATCTGAGAATCTCCTTACCCACTATTCTGTGCCAAAATCTCCTCAACTTTGCAATAATTACATGGAATATAATTCACTAAGAGCCTTTAGCTTAATAATAATCAAATAGTTTACTGCATTATCAAAGCTGATTGGGAAGTTAAGCACTCTTGGGAGAGACTGGCCTGAGTATTGTGTGGCAAGTTATCCAGAAAATCAACAGAGACTAAGAGAATGGTAGATATTTCAAGAAGCCAAAAATCTTTGATTAGGGTATTTGGATTATACCCAAAGTAGACTTTAGTTATTTTGCCTTGGGCTGGCCCAGCTCACTCACTGCTTAGTGTGGAGGAGCCAAATGTAATGATATCAATTCCCCAAAAGCAATACTGGAAAGGCTAAAACTTAGTGATGGAGTATGGGGTCAGGTGGTCTCAGTGCACACGTTTTGGTTTTGACAGAATGGCTGCTGAGCTGAAGCTGTTTATCTCTAACACAGAAATGGTGAAAAGGTGGAAAGTTCTATTAATTAGCTAATTTTGTGTGAACCTAATCAGCTTGTTATTTTTTTCTTCTTCTGGGTTGATCTGTTATTTTAGTGTTATGTAGGCATAGGTTGAATTACCTGTCAATTGAAGACAATTGTGTCCAGCAATTAGTCAGTTCAATTAAAAAAATTAAATTGAACTTGTCATTTGGAGATGGGAAGCACAAAAGCTCTCCAATTAAACATAACCATAATTACATGCATTGTCATTTCATAGCCTGCTAGACCTCACTGGCCTCAACTATGGGAAAAATACCCCAGAAAGAGCAAATTTTCCCATTTTGAGGAAAACTTTTTTCTATTAGCTCTGAATTAGCTACCTGCCCTCTGCTTTTTCATTACATTTCACTAGAACCTCTCTCTATAAAAATCTCTAGTAATAAATAACAGGAAACCACTAACCAGAATCACTTATGTGCCACATTTGATATTCTCTGGTTGTTCATCTGGGTAATGAATCTCAAAAGCACATCATTTGAAAAACAGCCTTTTTTAAAGTTTATTTTTATTGTTTTCATCATTATAGATGTTCACTATTTCCCCTTCACTTCCCTATTCCACTCAGCCCTCACCCCACCCCAGGCCTTCACCACACTACTATCTGTGTCCTTGGGCTATACATATATGCATATAAATTCTTTGGTTAATCTCTCCAAATTTCTCCCACCCTCACCCCTCTGAGATCTGTCAGTCTGTTCCATGCATCCATGCCTCTTGACCTACCCTGTTTCCCTGAAAATAAGACAGTGTCTTATATTAATTTTTGCTCCCAAAGATGCACTAGGTCTTATTTTCAGGGGATGTCTTATTTTTCCATAAAAAAGAATATGGTACACATTTATTGTTAAATAAAAATAAAGGAAATTTATTACCTGTATATGGTACAGTAGTACGGTAGTTGTCAACACAAACCAGACAAACTGTGAATCCTACAGTATCAAGAATTTACTCATTTATTCAATGACAATCATGGCATCATCTTCTGGAACATCATCATAACAATCCAATTCCTGAATTTCCTGGTGAATTTCTTGTGACTCCATTTCTTTCAGAATCAGTGGACCAAATCTCTCATGTTTAGCAATAGCACTGTCTTTAAATGAGTACTTCTTGTCAAGGTAGCCTGCTTGCAGTGCATTTGCAATGCAACTGTCAGTGATTTTCTCCCAAGAATTCTTCACCCAAGTCACAACTTTTTGCAGTTTAGGTTTCACAAAGTTTCCACGCTGATTTCTCTCCATTCACACAGCAGTGACGTCAGGACTCCATGTAGCGTCACTGGTTGCTAGACGCCAGTCGGGGGCGGTCCTAGCGACCAGTTTATGGTAAATTAATTTTCATTCTGAGACAGAGCCTAGGGGCCTTATTTTCGGGGGGATGCCTTATATTTCACTCAGAAGGAAACCTGTAAGTAGGTCTTATTTTCGGAGGATGTCTTTTTTTCGGAGAAACATGGTATCATGTTCCTCAGTTTACTTTGTTCATTAGTTTCCACATATAAAGGAGATAATGTGATATTTGTCTTTATCTAACTGGCTTATTTCACTTAGCATAATCAGCTATTTTTTAAATTTTTATTTCTGATGTTTAACATGACCTCCATCTAGTTCCTAATGAATGATTTACATTTTAGCATTACATTAAAAGTAAGAATAAGATGTATGGGTAATGTTTTCACCCAAGGCAGATCAACATGTGTTTAGGGCAGCCAAATCCTTTATTGTGTAGTATACTTGGGCAGGATACATATCTGAGAGAGTAACTCTCAGAGCTCTTGCATCTCTGATTGTTGTTCTAGCATTTGAAAGTTATGTGAAATCAGAACAAAATAATTTAAAAACCCTTATGTTTAACAAACTAGACTTTTTAGTACAGAGGTTTATTGAATATGTAATTACCCTTCAGGGCAAAATGTTGTAAGTATTCTATGAGGCCAAAATATTCCCTTGGTATTTAACTCAGAGATAGAGTTTTGGCAACATGTATATTTACCCACATAATATATTTTACATTTTACATGGAATGCTTTTATTTATTTTTTTAATTTTTAATTTATTAAGATATTATATGTGTACATAGCTTACCATTGCCCCCCCCCTCCCATACATGCCCTCCCTCCACAGAATTTTGTGTCCATTGGTTGTACTTACATGCATGCATACCAGTCCTTCGGTTGATCTCTTATCTCCCCCAGATCTCCCTACACCCCCCCCTGCTGTCATTTGACAGTCAGCTTGTTGTTTTACTTTCACTATATCTATCTTTCTGTTCATTAGTTTATAATGTTCTTTAATATCCATAAATGAGTGAGGTCATGTGGTGTTTCTCTTTCATTGACTGGCTTATAAGAGATAAGATTCTGGATCCCGACTATTCTTATTGGGAAGAGATTGTCACTCAAATGCTCACAGGGTGGAATAGGAATCACAAAATGTGCTGATTTGAAGGACTGCCCTCTTTTAATTGGAATGAGATCAGCTCTATGCTTGCTGGTGGAACTTAACTGAAAACCTAAAATCATCACATGCTCAGCACCCAGCAGTCATTGGTTAATGAAGTAGTATGCAAGTACTATGTAAACTACTTATATATATAATTATCTAACATATATATAAATTTAAAATCAAACCTTTACTTATCTAAAAATCAGATTTCTACTATTTCTGATTTTCGGTGACTACTCATAAGTAGATAAGATAATGTGGGGATTACATAACAATTAATTGAATGAAGAGTTTTGCTTTGCTTTGAACCTTCACAGTCCTCTGATAACTAAAAGGAGCTTTCAAAGATTAACTGGAATGCTACATTTGATTTTTTTTTAAAGTTGAGGTATTTGCATATTGCCTGCATGGTTCTTCCTGATAAGTGTGAACAGTCTTTATCTGTTTTACCAATACATTAATTTCCTACTTTGAAATAAAAATGCCAATGGAATGCCCAAATGCTATATGAATGCCCTGCTTATTGTTAGGTTTGAAAGGAAACAGGAAAAAGAACAACAGGGAGTTTTAAAGAGAGTTTATTCCCCGGTAATGGGCGGGAGCCATCACCGAGGTAGAGAGATCAGAATTAGGGGGAGAGGGGACAGGAAATCGGAACCCAGCCAGGCCAAATGGAGGTTGCCTCCAAAGAGCGCATGTGTCCGGCCTGGAGTTCCTTTTAAAGGGAGGGGGTTGGGCCCAGGGTGGAACAGGAAGGGATGGGCCCCAAGGGAACCTTGGCCCATGTTAATTGGTGGTTCACTGTCTTGGAGATGTCCCCCTGGCAGGTGCCAGTCATGTTGTTAGCTCCACCCACCAGTTTGGGAGGGGGGAGCCCTAAGGGGTCATGTGTCAAACTCCGCCCACCAGTTTGGGATGGGGAGAATCTTTCACTTATTATGCAGGTAATTGCATTAATTGTTTATCTTTCTTGAGCTATGAGGGTCAGGCCACTTCAGACTAGGAACTAGAAAAGTTGATGACAAATAATGAATAGATCACTTTCTCTTCCATCTCCAGTAAATCACAAGAAAAAAATATGTTCTGAGAATTAATCTGAAACTAGGGTGCATGTTTCTTATAATTTTAATTATTTTGTTTCATAATTACATTTGCCATTTGTAAATCGGCATTCCCTGTGTCAAATCCCTCCTACAGATGTAATCTGTTCAATTCTGTTGACCCTCTCAATGCATTTTTTAAAATTACTACTCATTCCCAAGACATATAAGTTCAGGTATTTATTATTAAAATTTATATTTCTCACCAAACCGGTTTGGCTCAGTGGATAGAGTGTCAGCCTGTGGACTGTAAGGTCCAGGATTCGATTCTGGTCAAGGGCAGGTACCTTGGTTGCAGGCACATCCTCAGTCAATGTTTCTCTCTCATCGATGTTTTTAACTCTCTATCCCTCTACCTTCCTCTCTGTAAAAAATCAATAAAATATATTTAAAAAAATAAAATAAAATTTATATTTCTGGTTTCTCTGAAAAATTAGAAGATTTGGGAAACTGACCTTTCTTGTCAGCATAAAAATGATTGAAGCTGAGTAGCAGCTGCCAGATTTAGACATGGGATGCTTTTCCCAGTTTTTAATTATTTATTCTACTTCCCTTTACTGGGCCCCTTGGACTAAGACTGAGAATCATTTCCATTTATTTTTCTGTGACCAAAAATAAACAAAAAGGAGGTTATTTATAGACATATTTCCCTGATATGTAGCTCCTCTGAGCAAATCCAAATCCAAGGACAGCGGTCCGATCAGATCCGTAGAGAACTACTGTTAGAGGGTGAGGTGAGAGAGTGAGATCAGTCCTGACCTCATCTTCATCAGGTGCCTGGCTTAACTCCTCTTTGCACTCTAGCCTTTAGGGATTGGCACTTTAGTCCCCTGGGGCTTTTGTGAATGGCTCTAATGTTTTCCTTGAAGTCTTTTTGAGGCTAAACTTAAGACTATATAATATAGTAAGACAGAAGTGAATCCTTTTTTAAAAAAAAATTATTTGAGTTTTGTTCAACTATGTTTTATTTTGAAGATATGTGGTATACAATTTAAGAGCATAAACTCTGGGATCAGATTGATTATATATTGAAGTAGTCTAGATATACTAGTATTTACCTCAAAAGTGATACTCAATCTTTTGTGATCTCAGCTTCCTTCTCTGTAAAATGACAGTGTCTGCGATAGGGATTTGATAGGACTCTAAAACATAATCTGAATGATAGTGCTCAGGACAGAATGTGGCTCAGAGTAAACACTGAGTCAATTCTAAAGTTCTTTACTCCCTAATCCCATCTCCAAACCATTTTGCCAAATTACACTGGTGATATTTGTAGCAGTAAATAGTAAAGTCTAAATATTAATCAGAATGAAAACAGTAGATAGCTCTTCTTGCTTACTTACTACATGCTAGCTAGACACTTTTCGTGCATTATTTTGTGAATACTAACTGTAACACTATATATTAATCAGGATTCTCCAGAGAAACAGATTGAGGGAGGGAGAAAGAGAGAGAGAGAAATGAGAGAGAGAAGGTGGGAGATTGAGAGTTTTCTTTCAAGGAATTGGTTCACCACAGGATCTTGGAGGCGTGGCAAGTCCAAAATCTGCAAGGTAAAGTGGCAGACTGGAGACCCAAGAAGAGTTGCAGCTGAGTTCTAAGGTGGTCTTCTGGAAGAATTCCCTAATCTTCCTGGGAAGTCAGTCTTTTTCTGTTTAGGCCTTCAGTTGATTTAATAAGGCCCACACACATTATGAAGTAATTTGTTTTGTTCAAAGTCTACTGTTTTAAATGTTAATCTCATCTAAAAATGCCTTTATAGAAAGATCTAAAATAAATATCTGGGTACCATGGCCTAGCCAAGTTTACACATAGTTAATCATCATACATTGTGGGGTATATGGTTTAATTATTAAGTATTAAAATAGGGAAATTAAGACAGAATGTTTAAGTTGTCAGTAAACTGATAGAAAAATATTGAATCCATTATTTCAATCTAGATCTGTTCTTTATTTGTAGCCCCCATTCTTTTCTTTTTTAAAATTTTTCTTCTTTTTTTTGTCTGAAGTTTTAGATATGTGTCTTTTTTCTCCAATTGACCCCCTCCCCCTAGCCATTCCCACCCTAAGCAAGCCTCCACCACCCCAGTGTCTGTGTCCATTGGTTATGCTAATATGCATGCATACAAGTCATTTGGTTGCTCTTTAACCCCCATCCCCTACCATTCATCTCTAGATCAATCTATTCTTGTTCATCAAATTATGTTGATCATTATATCCTACATGTGAGTGAGATCATATGGTATTTATCTTTCTCCAACTGGCTTATTTTGCTTAGCATAATGTTCTCCAACTCCATCCATGTTCTGTTAATGTTAAAAGTTCCTTCTTTTTTATACCGGCATAGTATTCCATTGTGTAGATGTACCACAGTTTTCTAATCCACTCATTTGCTGATGGACAATTTAGGCTGTTTCCAAATCTTAGCTATTGTAAAATGTGCTGTTATGAACATAGGGGTGCATATATCCTTTCTGTTTGGTGTTTCAGCTTTCTTGGGATATAGTCCTAGGAGTGGGATCACTGGGTCAAATGGGAGTTTCATTTTTAACTTTTTGAAGGAACTCCATACTGTTTTCCACAGTGGTTGCACCAGTCTGCATTCCCACCAGCAGTGCACAGGGTTCCTTTTTCTCCACATCCTCACCAGTACTTATCATTTGTTAATTTGTTGATGATAACCATTCTGCCAGGTTTGAGATGGTATCTCATTGCTGTTTTGATTTGCATTCCTCGGATGATTAGTGACATTGAGCATGTTTTCATATGTCTCTCTGCCTTCTGTGTGTTCTCTTTCAAAAAGTGTCTATTTAGATCCTTTGCCCATTTTTGATTGGATTGTTTATCTTCCTCTTGTTAAGTTGTATGAGTTCTCTGTAAATTTTGCAGAATAAGCCTTTACCAGAAATATCATTGCCACATATGTTCTCCCATGGTGGGCTTTCTTGTTGTTTTGTTGACGGTTTCTTTTGCTGTGCAGAAGCTTTTAATTTTGATGTAGTCCATTTGTTTATTTTCTCTTAGTCTCCATTGCCCTAGGAGCTGTGTCTATAAAGATATTGCTGTGACATATGTCTGCTATTTTTCTGCCTTTGGAGTCTTATAAAATTTTCATGGTTTCCCATTTTACATTCAAGTCCTTTAGCTATTTTGAGTTTGTTTTTATGTATGGTGTAAGTCGATGATGTAGTTTCATTTTTTTTGCATGTATTTGTCCAAATCTCCCATCACCATATATTAAAGAGACTGTTTTGACTCCATTGTATGCTCTTGCCTCCTTTGTCAAATATTAATTGAGCATAATGCCTTGGGTCTGTTTCTGGGTTCTCTGTTCTGTTCCATTAGTCTATATGTCTGTTCTTGTGCCAGTACCAGGCAGTTTTGAGAACCACGGAGCCCCCATTCTTAATAGCCATATCATGATATATAATTTATGTATTCTAAATAAACATTTTATGATACATAATTTATGACATGATAAATATACTCACATTTACACAATATGACTATTTTTAAGGCAATAAGTATTTCCTCACAGATATTTTAAGTCATAGTATAAAGAATCTTCTATTCTTGTGTCAGAATGGGAAAATTAATATCTCAAAATAAGCACAAAACCAACACCCTTTCTCCATTTATTCTTAGTTGACATGATTCTAGACATCAGTGGCTGGTTAGATTTCTGATTCTTTACTAGCTGTAGCCTGAGCTGTCATCCCGTGAGGTAAAGTTCCTTTAGCACCATCAAACACCTTTCAAATTGGATTCACTCAATTCTAACATCTCTTCTGTCTTGTTTTCCCCAGAGGATAAATAGGGTACATAAGACTTGTAGCACCAATTACTCTTGTTCCAAAACCCACCAATCTCAGTACCAGTTTCCTAACAGAGTAGTGTTTTTCTCCAACAAAAGCATTCATCTCATAATATGACAAACATTTAATCTTGGGCACCATTATTGCTATGAACCATAGCTCAGAACAGAGGTTTATCTGGGAGAAAATGAAATATAGAGGGACATAAGGTAGAACAAACAACAAGGAACAGCTTTGTCAAGGTTTGCTTCAATCTATGCCAGTTTTCCAAAGCATAGGACCTGTGAACTTAAACTCACATGGTATTAAATCTCTCATCACGAGTTTAGTTGCAAAAAAATCACTCTCATATCCTCTAAGGGGGGCGGGGGGTAGAATCCATGCTTAATACAAGTTGTCCCCTTTTCATTAGTGGCAAAAAAAAAACTGTAATTTTGAAAAATTATAAAGTTTGCTATAGTGGCTCTGCCAATCATTACATTTTCCTTAGTACTCTGTCTTTCTTTTATTATTCTTACATAAAACCTCCATTTTCCTTCTTTTCCCCTCTAAATCCCTGATACATTAGTGTTGAATTAATTGGGGGCCATGTTTGGAAATAACATTTTTTTCTTGTAATAACTTCTTTACATTTGTAGATGGCATCACTCTAGGATAAATTTATGGCCATAATTGAAATTTTCTGTTCCAGTAGGATTCAATGTATTTCTTAATACCAATTTCCTCTCTGAAATTACTTATATCTATTAATTACTTATTCCAATAAAATAACCTGTAAATTAACTTATACTAAATAATCCACTTTGTTTGCTCATTTCCTCCAGTTGGAACGTTGTTCTTAGTATTTCCCTGAATTTCTCAAGTCTAATAATCTAATAGATGAGGCCATACTTGACTACTCTGAGGTGAAAGAATTGAGGATTTCTAGAAGGTAGAAAACTGCAGACTTGTCCTCATTTAATTAGCTTTTAGAAAGAAAGTATATTTGAAAAGAGACCATGCCCATAGCTCTTTAACTTAATCATAAAAAAATCCAGTAACTGAGACTGTTGTCCAGTAACCCAAACAATTCATAGCAGCACATCTCAATTTTTTTTTCAAAACAGGAGGTGATAAAGGAAGCGGACAGAAGCCACAAGCATTCTAATTCCTTCACTGGATAATATAGTTCTCAAGTCCATAAATTATTGCAAGTCCAGTGCTTTCCCTTGGGGGAAATCCTGAACTTTTTCTTTTCCCATGGGAGAGCTCACTTAGGAACCTTACTCACTATCATAATATAGTTAATTTCTCCAACTCTGAGCATTTTTATTTCCATATTTCAGAAAACAATCTATTTTTTTCTAAAAGAAAACATTTTTAAAAGTATAGAGGAGCTGGGACAAGGAATTTATAAATGAAATAAATTGGTTATTTCTGGAAAAGTCATCATTTGGGGGTATTTAATAGGGCCTGTTAGGCAGATTACCTCACTGATGCTGACGAGGACAGTCCAGATTGGGCAGTTAAAATGACCTTCCTGGGAGAAGCTGAAACTGGAATCAGATTAGGTTGTAGTCTTGGTTTGCTGAAGAGAGTCTTGGTGATCCCATTTTGGGCCCTTTGGTTTTTTTTTTAACAGCAGGCCACACATATTCACTGAATAATGATTAAGGTGCTGTATCTGGAGCTGTTTTTCTATTTCTTACACTAACTTAGAAAAATCTATTGAGAAAGAGCATTTATCAATCATTTATTTTATCACATTTTTGTTGCTCTTCTCTAAGGCTACTTTCTTTGTCCCTCAAAGTATTTTCTAACCTGTTGCTTTTTTTTTTTTTTTTCAGTTGCACATATATGAAAATAAACCTCTTAAACATCCCCTTGCAGTATTCAGTTTTGTGACCATTCCATGTTTATTTCATGCTGATACTTTGAAGGCCCATTATCAAGCCAGAAGCTGAAATCTCAAGTTTCCGCATCTTAGATTCCTTTATATGATAGAGTAACTGTGGTCATGAGGTTCATATCCTGGGAAAGTAATTCCATATCACCTCTATGCATGTTTTCTGATGTCATCTTCATAGTTGCATGAGATTAAATATTGGATTGCTTCTCTTCCTTGCCATCTGCTCCACTCCTACAGTTCTTTGAATTTTTCTCAAATAGACACTAATCCCATTTTAATGGAGGCCATGCATCAAAGTTTTTAATGGCCTGCTCCTCACTGGAGGATCCTCTGATATTTTTGATGAAGGCAAGATGCAAAGGCATAATCCAAATCTCAGTGGAATGTTCTACTTAGCATCTAGGCCATCTGTGGTTTTATCTTTTTGCTTCTCTGAATCTATCCTTAGATTTAAAAAATATAAATAAATTATGAGTTTTATTTTATTCCAATGTCTTGCCAGTGGAAACAGAGGTGTATACTCTTTTTGTTGAACATTTATTTAGGTTACCACTTTGGGGGGAAGTTACACTCTTACTAATTGTTTTCATCCTAAGGGATTTATTTCCACATGACATGCTGAGTGAAGAATGCCTGCTGCTCGCTAGTTATTCCCCTAAGAAATGGTAGCTCCTCTAATTAATAATAGTAGCAAGGAACATGCTAAATGAGGCTGTGCCTATTGATAGAGTTTGGGGCTCAGGAGGTAAGGCAAGCATCTCAGTTATCAAACAGGTGATTAGAAACGGAGATGTCCTTCATTAGTAAGTTAGTCAGTGAGCCTCCAGATGAAGCCAGCAATATTATTTACTGTAAAATTCTGCTTTATCGGCTGTACATAGGATTGTGCTTTAGGCTGGGGTTCTGTCAATGTTATTGGGATCAGGGTTTCAATGCAATTGTACATCCTTCTTGTTGTGAACTGTTATGCCCAGACTTCTTGATCCCCAAGGACCACCAGGGAGCTGAGTCCGATGCAATAAACAAAAGAGCCTCTTCCATGCTAGCATGGGCTCTGTCCCACTCACACGGACAGCATGGTGGAAGAGAGAGAGAATGAACTTCAACAAATCCAGGGGTTTTATATGGGTGGTGATGTCACTGCTTTGGCTGACCCTAATTGGTTGGGTGAGGGCTAGGATGGTTACACAAAATGGAGGATAGTTCCGCCCTGTTCTGCCCTGCCCCACAATACAAAATGGAGTCAGGAGTTAGCCTCGCCCTGCCATCTCAGAACTAAAAGAGCCACAATGTAACCTGATAAGTTCAGGGAAGGCCTGCGTGGCAGTCTTGCAGACTCAGAGACCTGAAGTAACCACAAAGGATGGTTTGAAAATTAAATATCTTACTACCAACAGGTTTTAGTGGGCAGTCATTTTCTAAGCCAATGTTTTCCCAAAGATCAGCTTTGATCTTTACTGAGCCCATCTGCCTTCCAGCCTCTAAGATAACCTATCTGTGAGATGCCTGAGTAACTTGTAGCTTCCTCTTTACTCAGACCCCTGAGGGCACAACAAATGGCCCTGAGACATTCCCTCATTGTTATTGTTATCAAGTTAATTGTCAACTGTTAATTGCGTTGGAGTGTCCTGTGTCCATCTCTGTAAAAGAAGCTCATGTCCATCATTTCACCTTTTACCCTATCCCAGAGGTTTCCCACAGGCTTGCTTTGTCCCGCCTCCTTACTCCATCACCAATGAATTTCATGTAACCCACCTATGTCCCTCCTTTGATTGCAATGTATAAATACAGAAACGTAACCGGCCATTCTCGGGAGCATTATCTCAATCCATTGAGGTTCTGCTTTCCGGCAATTGTCCACAGTTTGGCTCAAATAAACTCACAAAATTCCTTTACAGGTTTCAATGGTTTTTTTCATTAACATTGTGAATGACATTTATTGATGCTATTTAGTATTTATTTTAGTGGACTAACTAAAGGGTTTTTTATTTTTATTTTTTTAAATATATATTTTATTGTTTTTTTTACAGAGAGGAAGAGAGAGGGATAGAGAGTTGGAAACATCGATGAGGATGAGAGAGAGTCATCCACCAGCTGCCTCTTGCACACCCCCTCCTGGGGATATGCCTGCAACCAAGGTACATGCCCTTGACAGGAATCGAACCCAGGATCCTTCAGTCAGCAGGCCAATGCTCTATCCACTGAGCCAAACCAGTTTGGGAACTAAAGGGTTTTTTAGATAGTCAAAAATGGGTAGCAAATTGAGAATTACTGATAAATGTATAAATGTCATATTTGAAATTTTCATTTATTCCATTTTTCAGGAGATAAGCAGTAGCCTTGAGGGAACTGAAGTCATTTTCTTGAGACTCTTAATAAAATTAATTATCTTTCTACTTCATTTTTTTTTCAAATTTTTGTTTTGAGTGGGGTAATAGGGATATTCTTTATTCATCAGTAACATAGAACCACAGAAGTAGCAGAGAATTTTTTTATCATCTGAATGTTAATATTTACATCACTCTTAAAATAATTGTTTTTCTGGTGAAACTTCTTGGGAAAAGATTTCAAAGAGAACACATGTTTGCTCTTCACCAAACAATTCCATCTTTATGATAATTCTCTGTCTGTGTGCATCAATTGGAGATGAAAAGCTCCTTGAGTCACAGGGACTGTTGAAAATTAGTTGGTAAATTTCAACAAGCATTTCTTTGGTAGAAAACAAAATGAGCATGACAATAAACCTGACTTCTTGAGCTTTCAATTTGAAATGTATTTACGGATGGCAATTTTTAAAACTATTTTTGGGAAAAATATGTTAGCTTTATTTTAACCTTTCCTGCAAAAGTCCTCTGCTTAAATCTTCCTTCCTCAGAGAGGCACTCCTTTGCCCTTTGATTAACACTTACAATGCCCATTTTCTTCGTAGTGCTAATTGTATAGCCTAATTATCTATTGAATTTGTTTCCTAGTTTATTTGCTGCTGTTTCTCCACAATCAGACTATAAACTCCATGCAGGTGGGGACCTTTCTGTCTGGTTCACCCTCTGACAGTTCCATAGGGCCTCATGCTTTACCTCCCACAGAGGGGGACTCAGTGGACACGAATGGATGAGTGAATGGGTTTGGAAGCATCCCTTCAACTGCAAAGCGCTAATTGTCTGGGGTTACCAGGGTTAGAGCTATAGCTTAATGTCAAAGCGCATCACACTCCAGGAGACTTTAGAGTATCTCTGCTCTCAGGATTGCAAGGACACCAAGCAGAGGTGACATTGCCAGCATCATCTTGAAAAGTCCTGAGCATTTCACTTACTTTCCTAGTGTTTGTGGATTTCAAAATGATTTTTTTTTCCTGCTGCCAGGATCTGGTTATTGTAATAAACCTTTGAGGAAGACATTAGCCAGTAGACTCTAAACAGAGCATTCTGCCTCTCTGGTCCCTGTTCTTATACACAAAATGAAGCTGTGGTTAACGGGATTCCTAAGTTTCTTTCAATACATTGGAAAGGACTAGATAAGTATGTAGATATGTAAAGACCAGCAATGTAAGGCAAGCTCCTGATGAGTGTGAAGGGAAAAAAAAGTGGGTAGATATGTACAAAAGAAAAAAAAAATTAATCACTTTCCTTATTGCTTGTTAAAGTTGTTTTATCACAGACTGTCAGTGGGGAAAAATGAATGAATGAAAATAAAAGCCAATTTGGGCCCAGAGCTGAGAACTATTACAGTGATTAACTAAACGATCATTTCCTCAGATGGTGATTTGTGGTCTAGCAGACTGTTAGATTGCTTTAAAAAGTAAACAAAGAAACAACAATAATAATAAAAAATCTTGAAAATTCCTTTTAAGTAAGTATCTCTGACTTAGAAATTTAAACTTGCTTATTTTTTGGAGGAAATAACTTTAATAAAAGTCAATTTTTTTCAATGGTGCTGGGAATACCATAAGATAAACCAGGTACTTGGCAGGGTTATTTCTTCTGGTTGATCAAAATTTAACTTATGTTTTGTGAAAAATAACAATTTAGTATATTGTATTTTCTGGGAACAATTAGAAAATAGAGATCGTCTAGAAAAATAGAGTCCTAACCAGTTTAGCTCAGTGGATAGATCATAGGCCTCTGGACTGAAGGGTCCCAGGTTCTATTCTGGTCAAGGGGGTGGGGAGGGATTAGGGCCGACCAGGCTGGAAGAGGGAGGGGAGTCGGGGGCGACCAGGCCATCAAGAGGGGCAGTAACAGGCAACCAGTCCTGCAGGGGGGAGGTGTTAGGGGTGACCAGGCCGGCGGGGGGACAGTTGGGGCAATTAGGCTGGTACAGGGGGGCAGTGAGGGACAGTAGGATGGGGGGAGGCAGTTGGGGGCAACCAGGCTGGCAAGGGTGGCAGTAAGGAGTGACCAGGCTGGGTGTTGTGAGGGACAGTTAGGCGCAACCAGGTCAGCAGGGAAGGAGCAGTTGGGAGGCAATCAGACCAGCAGGAGGGGCAGTTAGTATCAATCAGACTGGCACAAAGAGGCAGTGAGGGGCAATCAGACTGGCAGGCAGGTGAGCAATTAGGAGCCAGTGGTCCAGGGTCATGAGAGGGATTTCCCAGATTTGAGAGGGTGCAGGCTGGGCTGAGGGGAACACCCCCCACACACACACATGAATCTCATGCACTGAGCCTCTAGTATAATTATAAGACCTAGTATTTTTAATAAACCACCAAAAATGCATATCACTGACTAAGCTATCCAAGGATATAAATAGTACTAAACCTGAAAGGGAAGAAAAAAAGGAATGATATATGTATCAAGATAGGTAAATGGCAGTCTTTGGGCCTTTATCACAAACTTGGAAATGCCTACTTTTCAACTAGAATTATTCTTTTTCACTTGAGATTTTTCATATTGTAGCCAACAAACTTTGATAGGATTTTTCTTCAGACAGCCTATTTTCCCTTTGGACTTTTTTCCCCTAGAGAAATTATCCAATTTTCTCTTTCTCATCATGAAAATAATGAAATTTTCATTTTTTTAAACTTTACCTACTTAACTTTTCTGATAACTCAGCTAAAAATAATGTTATTGCATAAAAACATATATTCTAGCTTTCTTCCCCTTGAGTACAATAGAGAATAATCATTTTTAATTTGAAGAAGAAATAAAGATAAAAGGAACACATATATTACATGATTTAGAATAATTATGAACTATGAGTGAAGTTAACTCTAAACCTATCAAAAATTATGGTGATGGAAGGAGACTGACTTGGGGTTGTGAACACACAATACAATATACAGACAATGTATTATAGAATTGTATATCTGAAACCTATATACTTTTATTCATTTTAAGTTTTTAATGAAAGTTTTAGATATTACTTTATTCCTTCATCTTCTTAATTGTTTCTTCCTTGTATTTTCCCTTTTCCTTTCCAGCTTGGTAATATTTGGCTTTATATTCGATTCTTTTTGTGGATTTTGTCCAGCTTTATCTATTAATAACCACCTTGCTGGGGTGAATGTCCACATGAACAGTTGTGCCATTAGCTTTCTCCCATTGCACTCGTTCAATGTAAATGACACATTTCTTCCTATAAACCTGGACTACTTTGCCAATTTTCTGCCCTTTCAAAATGTCCTCAAACAACCTGAGTTTCATCATCCTTTCAGATGGGCATGGGTCAAACATTGTACTTCTGTCCCAGCTCTTTGGGAAGAGAAGACATAATCTTCCTGCGAATGTGGGAAGGTGCATTGAAATGCCTTTTATGGTTCTTGCTCCGGTCAGAGGTCACAAAGGAATTGAACTTCATTTTGACCACTGGTGCTTCTTCGATGGCTGCAACTATATAATTTTACTAACCAATGTTACCCCAATAAACTCAACAAATAATTAAAAAATAATAAATTCTAAAGCTACAGTTACTGTAATCACATGATGAATATATAAAATGTTATACATTTTAGTATGCAAATGTGCATATTCACAGGCACAGACATTTCAGATTATACAGGCAGAAGTCCCATGTTAATTTGAATGTTGGAAAAGCTTATTATTAGTATCTTCTCTAATACCTTCTGCTCTTTCCTTGAAGTTACCATTTTTTTTTTTTTTAGCTATCTCCTTTGCCCACCAGGGCCTTCTGAAAATATGGAGATAATGTGTAAGTTTTCCAATAATAATGATGCCCTCTAACTAAGGCCTTTTTTGGTGCAAAAGATTGAAGCTCAGTTTTGGCTGGCCCCAATGAGGAAGAATGCATTTGATGTAAAATGGAGACTTTAGTCACAAGGTATACGTAGGTAGATTTGTTTTAAACCAGTAGTCAGCAAACTCATTAGTCAACAGAGCCAAATATCAGCAGTACAACGATTGAAATTTCTTTTGAGAGCCAAATTTTTTAAACTTAAGCTTCTTCTGATGCCAATTCTTCAAAATAGACTCACCCAGGCCATGGCGTATTTTGGAAGAGCCACACTCAAGGGGCCAAAGAACCACATGGGGCTCAGGAGCTGCAGTTTGCCTACCACTGTTAAACTGTTGGTTACTAAATCAGATAGCCTTCCTCTTTCTCACACTTTTTCTAGAATTCCAGTCTCTTCTCATTTTCTTTATGTGAAAATGGACTTCTTTTACTTTTCTGAATGTACCAGATACATGGTGACTCAGAGTCTATGTAGTCTTTCGGCTCTAGAACCTCCCAATCTCAGTACAGTTGAGACATATACAGTGTATTTCTTAATAAAGAAATTTTTATGGTTTCTGGCTAGATAATGTTTGCTTGGTTTAGGGTCAAGTTCTATGGGACCAATCAGACATGTCCAGGGCATGAGATCCTGTGGTTATGTTACCCTGTCTCTTTCTGTATAATATAGCAAGACCATGTAGAAGTATTAGGAATATGACTGGCAAAGAAGTAGGTGCTTTTAAGAAGATTAGTGATTTAATTAATAGCTCTTAAATTGAACACATAATTTTATACACTGTGTGTATCCTAAGAAAAACATTAATAATATTTTTGTAAGTTTTGCCCTCCTTTCTGATACCTTTTAGCCAGCTCAATCATTTCCTGATCTCAGTTCCATTTATGTTCATTGAAAATGATTGCCTATGACCTTCCTTGCTTTGTTCCCAATTCTACACATGTTGTGTTTTCATTTTGTATGAATTCTGGCCCTTACATTTGTCATATTAATATCACTGCAGTTGACCAGCAGGCTGATCTCAGACTCCTTGGCCAGATCCTCAGCACTCCCCTGGAACCTGCTCATTTTCTAGGTGCCTCAGGTGGAGTAACTAGTCTTAGCTCAGTCCTGCAACCCAAATTATAGAACTAGTTACTTGGCAAGAATCTTGCCTGTTCCGTGTTGTTTGGACATTTAGCTGCCATGTGTGATGTCCTAGTTGTTTCCCAAGAAGAGTTAATGAAAGCTTTTCACCAGCAGAAGCAGAACCTTCTCATAACTCTGTTGATGATGCTTAAAAGGTAGGAAATACTGTTTTCACATTTATTTTTTGGCACATATAATGAAAGCCAAACCAGCACTTAGACAGGTAGAAAGCAAATGGGACTATTAAGGTGAAAAATCTAGGTCAGAAAAATCATCTGGTTGGAAGGTCATCTTAAGTAGAAGGACACATTTTCAGGCTAATGACATCACCTACTTGCACACAAAAATTCCTAATGTTCAGATTTTTGACATTTTGTCTCGGTTAACATTGACACCTGCATGAGGCTCTTGTTCGAGATGCAGAGAAATCACTTTCAGAATGCTTGCAGGCTTCTTGATAAATTCACGATTGGTCTTTCTATCCAAGGAGGGCTTCATAATAAATCTGAGCCTCTTAGCAGCAACATCAAAGTGCAGATTCTCTTCATCTCCTGCCCAAGATCTATGCCCTGACACAGGATATTGTGTCACCTGTTAATCCTAGCACACTGAGCAGTTATTCAGTTTGTATGGCAGCCTGCATGAATCACATTATTAGCCTTCAAAGTCAGAGTTATGAGCAAAATAGCTTAAGGAAATTTCAGTCTTCAGCCATCTTACATAAAATGTCTTGAACCAGATTTAAAGAGAAAATTGTGGTTCTGATATTTCCAATGGTTGTAACAAATAAGAAAAAAGAAAACTATTCCATAGGAACTGTATATGGCCAATAAAGCCTAAAATATTTACTATCTGGTCCTTTACAATTGTTTGCCAAACCCTATTAGAGATGTATCTAGGTATAAACAAAGTGATTGGAGGAAAGTTAAATAATTACACAAAATAAATATAAACATTTTCAAAATCCCCATACCTCCAAAATTCTCCTTCTTTTCTCTGATTTAGAGGTGTAATATACACTGAGTGGCCAGATTATTATGATCTCTGGACGCATAATAATCTGGCCACTCAGTGTATATCCTATATAACAAAAAGCTAATATGCAAGTTGTCCCCTCAACCAGGAGTTGGACCAGCTGGCAGGCTGACCAACTGCCCATGTCCCCTTCCCCTGGCCAGGCTGGCTGGATCCCACCCATGCACAAATTCATGTACCGGGTCTCTAATATATATACACTGAGTGGCCAGATTATCATGCATTCCGAGGTCATCATAATCTGGACACTCAGTGTATATTGTTGTTTGCTGCCCACATTTCAATTCCAGATTAAAGATCTTACTTCTCAGCAACAGGGAGAATCAGCTGCTGATGTCTTGGGGTTGGATTTCTTTCTAGCAACTGCTCTCAGCAAAGGCAGCAGCCTCACTCAAGGTAAAGGCCCTTTCTAGGAGTAATCAGAATCTAATGGTTGGTAGCTATGGGAACTAAGCTTGATATCCTGTCCTGATCATGGAAACTCTAAAGAGTACTCTGAGTTCGATTTCTCCTTGAGAATTTTATTGCTACAGTATCACATGTCATTCTTTCCCTTGGCTCAGTTTATTTTCCTCCACTTCCCACAATTTTTGTTTCTGAGAACCCTCTACCTAAAAAAAAAAAAAAAAAAAAAAAGAAAAAGAAAGAAAGAAAGAAAAGAAAAAAGAAAAAGAAAAAAATCCTACTTGGAAAGATCACCTGTTTCCTGGGAAACCCACCTAAGATGGTGGGTGTCAATAGTGTTCCAAGGAATCAGACTCTGAAATGGGATTTTGGAGCTAGGTGACATACCCCACAGTTCATGAGGATTATAACAGTGATAATGGATATAATTCTTGGTTTGCTGTAGTGGTGCAACTAGTGACATTTTTCTGGGGTTGAAGTAGGGTGGAATAGCTGTGTAAGGAAATGCATTGGTTGAGTCAATATCACAGATGTTTGAAAGGGTTAGGAAAATCAAGGCCATATGTGGACCCAAGAATGTAGATTTTCATCACCAGTGCTAATCTGCCTACATCTGTTGAATGTCCAAATGACAGTGACAGAGATCAGCACTGAATTCCAGCTGGATGCCTTTCTCAGGCAGTCAATCAGTTACGTGTAGGCAAGTTAATTACATCAGAAATGTTCTGCTCTGGAAAGATCAGCCATTTATCTTGACTGGAATTAACTCACCTTCTGAGTATGAGTTTTCTTTTTGTCTTCAGATTCTCAGTGCTTATAGTGTCTTTATTTAACATGTGACTCTATATTAGATCAGAGCATGGAACCCCCCCCCCTTTTTTTTAAATTTAACTTACTGGTGTGATATTGGCTCACAAAACCATACACATTTCAAGTGTACAACTCAATAAAACATCATCTGCTACTGCAGCATGTGCCCATCACCCCAGGCAAAGTATCTTTCTGTCTCCACTTCCCACCTTTGCCCAAATCCACCCAGCCCCAGCCAACCTTTCCCTCTCGCTATCATCATGCTATTTTATATGTCTATGTGATTTGTATGAATGTATTCTGGCTAATCCCTTCACCTTATTTCATTCAGTCCTCTCTACCCAATCCTCTGTGACTGTTCCCTGTATCTATGCCTCTGTTTCTGTCTTGTTCACCAGTTTATTTTGTTCATTAGAATTCACACATAAGTAAAATCATGTAGTATTTTTTCTTTCCCTTATTTCACTTAGCTCAATAATCTCCAGGTTCATTCTTGTTGTCATAAAAGATAAAATTTCCTTCTTTTTCACAGCTACGTTGTTAGTATTCCATGGTGTAAATGTACCACTGCTTTTTTATCCACTCATCTACTGATGTGTACTTGGGCTGTTTCCAGATCTTGGCTATCCTATCTAATAAAAGAGTAATATACAAATTAACCAGCATTCTGCTACAACACAAGCCACACCCTCCAGCCAATCAGGAGCGAGTTTGAAAATTAACCCAACCAAGATAGCTACAGCCACGGAGAGAATAGGAAGCTTGGGTTCCCCCAGCAATGGAGGAAGCCAAGCTTTCCTCACATCCTGGCAGGCCAAGGCCTCCACTCAAGGCTACAAAGTGTCAATTATAGAAGATACATAAATCCCAACAGAAATGGGTGAGGTCATGGAGCAAGCAGGAGGTTTGGCTTCCACTCAAGGTTACAGTTTCAATTATACAAGGTAAATAAATCCCAGATACCAGGGCCTCCACTTATGGCTCCAGGGAGTGTGGCTGGCCTGCAAACCACCACAGGCCCCTCGTCCAGGCTGAGCCACGCTTCAAGGGACCCCCCACCCTGATCTGGGACACTTTTCAGGGCAAACCTGCTGGCCCCCACCCGTGCACCAGGCCTCTACCCTATCTAATAAAAGACTAATATGCAAATTGACCATCCCTCCAACACAAAAAATGGCTGCCCTAATGTGGTCAAAGATGGCTGCCCTTATGTGGACACAAGATGCCCAACAGGGGAGGGCAGTTGGGAGGGACCAGGTCTGCAAGAGAGGGCAGTTGGGTGCGATCAAAACTGGAGGGGAGGGCAGTTAGGAGTGACCAGGCCAGCAGAGGAGGGAAGTTAGGGGCAAACAGGCTAGCAGGGGAGCAGTTAGGCATCAATCAGGGTGACAGGGGAGTGGTTAGGGGTGATCAGGCTGGCAGGCAGAAGCAATTAGGGGCAATCAGGAAGGCAGTCAGGCGAATAGTTGAAAGCCAGCAATACTGGGTTGTGAGAGAGATGTCTACCTGCCCATTTAGACCTGATCACAATAGGGGTCCCAGATTGGAGAGGGTGCAGGCTTGGCTGATGGACACATACCCCCCTGCATGAATTTCATGCATTTGACCTCTAGTTATAAATAATGCTGCAAGGGTGCATCTATTCTTTGAATTTGTGCTTTGGAATTCTTAGAATATATACCCAGAAGTGGGATTGCTGGGTCAAAAGGAAGTTCTATTTTTTTTAATTTTGGGGGGAAACTTCATACTGTTTTTCACAGTGGCTGCACTTGTCTGCCTTCCCACCAATGATGCATGAAGATTCCCTCTTCTCCACATCTTTGCCAGTGCCTGTTGTTAGTTAATTTATTGATGATAGACATTCTGACAGGTCGGAGGTGATATCTTACTGTTTTTTGTTGTTGTTTTTAATTTGTACCTCTCTGATGATTGATTAGTAATCTTGAGAATTTTTTCATGTCTATTGAACAGACATATGTCCTCTTTGGAGAAGTGTCTATTCAGGTTCTTTGCCCATCTTTTTTTAACTGGATGGTTTGTCTTCCTGGTGTTGAGTTCTATAAGTTTCTTATATGTTTTGGAAAATAACCCCTTATCAGATGTATTATTGGCAAATATGTCCTCCCATTCAGTGATTTTCCTTTTCATTTTGTTGATTGTTTCTTTTGCTGTGAAAAATATTTTTAGTTTGATGTAGTCCCATTTATTTATTCTTTTCTTTTGTTTTCTTTTCCCAAGTAGTTAGATCAGCAAAAATATTGTTACAAGAGATGTCTGAGATTTTATTGCCTAAGTCTTCTTCTAAGATTTTTATGGCTTCATGACTTACATTTAAATGTTTTATCCATTTTGAGTGTATTATTGTGTATGGTGTAAGTTGGTCTGGTTTCACTTTTTTTGCATGTACCTGTCCAATTTTCTCAACACCATTTATTGAAGAAACTGTTTTTACTCCATTGTATGCTCTTGCCTCTTTTGTCAAATATTAATTGACCTTAAAGGTATGGGGTGATTTCTGGGCTTTGTTCTGTTCCATTGATTTGTTTGCCTGTTCTTAGCTAGTAGCAGGCTGTTTGGATTATAATGGCTTTGTAGTATAGTTTGATATGATGTATTGTGATCCCTCCAACTTTTATCTTTCTAAAGATTTCTAAGACTATTCAGGGCCTTTTTTTGGTTCCATATAAAGTTTTGGAATATTTGTTCTATGTCATTGGTATTGCAATTGGAATTGTGTTGAATCTATAGATTGCTTTGGGTAAATGGACATTTTAATGATGTTAATTCTTCCAAACTATGAACATGGTAGATACTTCCATTTATCTATATCTTCCTCAATTTCTTTCTTCAATATCTTATAAGGAACCCATTTTAAAGGAATGGAAATGCAGCTGGGTGCATTATTAGATACCACACGTCCCAGAAGCTGGGATATAATTAGGGTTACCAATGGGTTGAATTTAAGATAGGGATATAATCCTGGACTACCTGGGAGTACCATGTACTATAATCACATGAATCCTTAAAAGTAGAAAATAAAATAAGTAGATAAGAATTTGAAACCCCACTTGGGACAGCTGAGAGAACATGCATGTGAATGCAAACGCAGTCAGTTACTAGTTCTGAGACATTGGGCATGTCACTGAAACACTCTGAGCATGTTTCCTCATCTGCAAAGCACAGAATATGACATCTGGTTTTTGTTGAGAAATAAACTAAGCACTGTAATTCATGAAAGAGGCCATATTCAAGGTACCCAATAAATATTAAATTATTGAGTGCTATTATGTGTAAAATCCTATAATAAATAATGCAGGGGATGCATAAAAATGTATAAGGTTTACCTTTTACAGAACTCAAAATCTAATCAGGGATATGTGACATATCTTATAGATATTTTGTATATACACACAGATATGACATTTTAGAATAGTCTTCTAGGTCTTTGCAAATTTTATCTCTATTTGAAATCAATACTGGAATTAGCTCCAATATTAAAACCTTATCATGATTCTTTTGTGTTAGCATTCCTTTGCTTCCTGTATTTGGTTTTCCTAGCACCAAAAATTAATGAATTCAAAACCAGTGCCCGGTCTCCTCAGCATTGCATTCAGAGCCTTCACTGCAGGTGAAGTGTGTATAATGAATAGATCGAGGCAGGGATGTTTGTCTTCCCAGCGTGTTGTTCTGTGCAGCTGCTCCTCTGTAGCACTTCACTCCCAAACAGATAATTTCCCCCTATGGGGACTGTTTCCAGAATGAGCCAAACAGAGAGCCAGACAAATGAACCCACTGGAGATGAATAGGAAATGAAAGGGATTGGAAGGGGAACCATCCCAGAAGCCCTGGGTCATGTCGACCAGCATCAGAGGCCTAATAGCGGGCAAGGGGAGGGCCTCATTGAATTCCAGGCACATGCGCTGGCATGAGCGCCCTTGGGAGCTGGGAACACCGGGTTCTCCCAATGCAGCGTAATTAGGAGGCCCCGTGGGATGCAAGTTGATGTCTCCCTGCGAATGTGCATGGACTCGCGTTCGGCCATTCCCATTTCCTTACTTTCCTAGGGCGTCCACGTTGCTACGGATCTAGGTCAGACGCTGTTGCTGCAGCAAAGACTCTACCCATGATTTTGGTTTCTGCTTGCTGCAGACAACCATGTAGATCACGGTAGTGAGGCTGCCTGCAAATTCTCTGCTTGGCTTTGGCTCCGAAAGAATGTCAATATTCAGGCACAAGAACTGAAGTTAGAACACACAACAGACATCATGGGGATTTTGTAAACATCTCCCTGAGCAGGGAGAAAGTGACATGACAGTTAATGACTATAAATAGACTGTGGTAAGAGTTGTCTGTGGCCCAGCTAGGAGAGACACTTTTATTTTAGCAGTGGATTTAGCTAAGAGCTACACAGGGTTCTCCTTCATGATTGTTCACACTGGGCAATTAGGTCTTATTATTGTATACGTTTTCTAAGCAGTATATCAAATTCCAAAAAAGATTATATTGAGCCCTGACTGGTCTGGCTCGACCGATGTAGTGTCGACCTGCGGACTGAAGGGTCCTAGGTTCGATTCCTGTAAGGGAATGTGTCTTGGTTGCGGGAACATCCCCAGTGGGAAGTGTGCAGGAGGCAGCTGATTGATGTTTCTCTCCCATCAATGTTTCTAGCTCTCTATCCCTCTTCCTTCCTCTCTGTAAAAAAATGAATAAAATATATATTTTTTAAAAAGATTATGTTGAGATGTTGACTAGAATTGCACTATGTAGATTCATTTGGGGGTAAATTACATCTTTAAGGTTTTAGGCCCCACAGTACATGAACATTTTTATATAGGTTTATTTATATAGGTTTTATTATTTTTTTAACTTTATTTTTTGTTAATCCTTACCTGAGGATATTTTTCCATTGATTTTTTAGGGAGACTGGGAGAGAGAGAGAAAGATGGAAATATCTATGTGAGAGAAGCATATCAATCGGTTGTCTCTTGCAGTGCCCTGGCCAGGGAGGAGCCTGCAACAATTTCTATAATAAACTAGAAGCCTAGTGTACAGGCCTGGCTGAAATGGACCCTCCCAACATCCCCTGAGGTGTCCCAGATTTTGAGAGGGTGGTTCTTTGATGACACAACCCAGAATCGTGCTCCCTCTTATCTGGTTCTGGGTGTGTCACCTGAGAACTGCAGCTACCAAGTGACTGAAGCTCCACAGCTCCTGTGTTGAGTGTCTGCCCCCCTAGTGGTCATTGTGTGCCATAGCTACCAACTGGTCAGATGGTTGCTTAGGCTTTTATATATGTAAACTAGAAGCCCAATGCACAAAATTTGTGCAAGGGGCTCAGCCCTCACAGCCTTGGCCAGCCCTTGCAGCCACTTGCAACCTTGACCGGCCCTCACATCCCTGGTTTCATCCAGAAGGCGGTTTGGCTGTTCGGTCTAATTATCATATTAGCTCTTTATTATATAGGGCTAGAGGCCCAGTGCATGAATTTGTGCACTTTGAAAGGAACTGTGGGCCAAGAGGCTGTGGTGGGCACAGGGGTGGGTCTCAGCACATCCTCTGTGCCCCCAACCCATCCCTTCTGCCATGGCCCTCAGTCCCCTGTCTGCCGACAGCCCTGCTACAGCTGCCTCTGTTCCCATGCACTGATGTTGCTGGCCCTGTTTGCACCCGCTGACAGTACAGAGTGATTGGGGCCAGTGCCAGCAACGGATGTCAATGGGGCCAGTGCTGTCAGCAGGTGTGAGTGGTGGCTTTTGCCCTGATTGCCCCCCAGGAGCAGGGGAAGGTGGAGAAGCTCTCAGGGAACACCGGGGTTGGCAGCCACTGCTTACACCTGCTGCCAGCATCCAATCTCAATTGCTCAGCATCAGCTGCACATTTAAGCAGGGCCAGTGCTGGCAGAAGGTGCAAGTGTTGGGTGGGTCCACACTCATTTAATGACTAAGGAACAAAGAATTTTCAGTAACTACCAGAGACTTGCCCCAATAACAGCGACCAGTGCCCCACCTTGGTCTGGCACCCCCACTCATCTGTTCCACCATCCTGCCACAGCTGATGCCTGCTATGTTTTGTGATCTGCTGCCTGCTGCTGACTTGTATGCACACCCCCTGGTAGTCAGCACACATCATAGCGGCTGGTTGTTTGGTTGTTTGGTTATTCCGCTGTTTGGTCTATTTGCATGTATGGTTATATATATATATATATATATATATATATATATATATATATGGTATGTTTTAGTCTGTTTTTAGAGATGCTATTAATTTTGGTTACAGCAACATTGCAGAGCTCTCTTTATATCCAATTCTTTGCTCAATCTCTTTGCTTTTCTGTATAGATAATCATATCATCTTCGTAATCTCTTTTCTCCCCAAATCATAAAATTAAAAAAAATATATTTGTCTTGATTTTCCAGCTAAGAGATTCAATCCAAAATTGGTTAGTTATTGATAATGTCTCCCTACTGATTCTAAAGGAAATACCGTCAATATTTTACTAGTCAATGTTTTTTTGAGGTAAATTTCTTAATGCAGCTTTTAACAGGTTAAGATTTTCTCTTTTATATTTACTTCAGAGTTTTATTATCAATATATTAATTAATATTTAATGTTGAATTTATTACATCAGAATTTCATTCTAATAAAATATACTGCATTGTTGCATTTTTTCCAGATTAAATAATGTGATTGGAAGTTGGGGGCCAAGCGGAGAGTCTAATACAAAGGGAAGGACTTCCTGGGCGCCCAGGCCTTGCCAACCTTTTATTAGATTTTGGATATACATATTGCCCTTAGTCAGGCAGGCAATTCCTGTGACAGACAGACTATTTTAAAGGTCAGTAAATATTAGTAAAGATTTACTTTGAGACCATTTGGTCAGGAAATTGCTTGAGCCACCATTGTCTCAACTAAACAACCAGTGCATAGCTTTGGCCCTTGTCAGAGCCCAAGGTTCACCAGCGTTCTGGGCTCCTTGTTTAAACTTTTCTGATGGTGAAGTCAATGGGTAGATTCCAACAAAGTAAGATGTAGCTTTCTCCATGTATAAATTATTTTTATAACTGGCCTTTGTATTACCCTGTGATTAATTTCCTGGAAATACATCCAATTGCATATGATACTTTTTTTTTTTCTAGAGAGTGATATCCCAAATGGTTATGACTACAGATTATTTCTCCTGTAAAGCCAATACACTTTTGTTTTTTATACTTATACATCTTTAAGTGTGGGTAAAACACATGTATACCCTGCAAGTTTTGGCTAACCATCTTGCTTGCAAGAGAGAACAATTCAAACGTCAGAATTTTAAGTTAAGCTGTAAGGCCCTATTATTTTCAAATTCATGATAATTTGATAAATTTGAACCTGTATCTTTGGAGATTCAGAGTACCACTTTTGCTAAAATGGTATGAAACAAGTTAGAGTGTAGGAACTTCGCTGCGTTGTTTTAATGTTGCCATCATGTAGCAGTAGGTTAATGAAGCAGTTTCTTCAGTAAACTCCAATAACATGCCACTTTTTCTAAACTATTCATCACATACTTAGCAGTTCACAAATAAGTGACTCTCAGTTCCACTTATAAATGAAAACTCCTGGTTCGCATGAACTCACAGATCCACCTGACCCTCTTCACCAAGATGTGTCTTTAACTCCATTGGTTTGAAAATGCAGTGAGTAAAAAATGAATCATAAAGGCTTCCTAGGGACATGTGATTGCTACAGAGTGCCCTGGGCTGCACCCAGACGAAGATAAACCCAATGGATTTAATGCTTCAGCAACCCCTGCCAAAGATCACCGAGCTATTTGTCATCTCGAGGTTAGGCAGTTTCACACAAATATGACATTTACCTTGCCTTAGACTTTGCTTACGATACCAGATAAATGTAAAATTGGGAGATTACGGAGTTGTCAAAGGGCATCTAAAACAATTGAAGTGATTGTTTTCTATAAAGTGGGTTTTGATGAGACATCTTGACAAAGGCCAGTTGAGGCCACTCTCCTTCCAAACTCTAATCTTTTGAAACCAGGAAGCCACGGGCCGGTGTCATTCAGAAGTTTCACCAGGCTCCTGTAATAAAGCCTCCCCTGAGCTAGACATTCAAGTGCAGGCCACATGATGGTAATTTCACTGCATGATGCTGCACCCTCTGAGTGGTGTTGCCATTGGCTGCTGAGGTTGGCAGCTCTTCTACCCAGTGGCTACAGTGTCATTGATCCGTCATTTTAAATGAGCTTCACCACTCTCTTGCATTTAATAATTCATCTGGCAGGTGCAAAGTACACAGATATTTAAGAAATCCCAGAATTTTGGAAGAATTAAAAAAAAAATCACTGATCGTTTATTTGCTTCTGGATGGTGACATTTAATTTGGAGATTGAAGAGGATTTACTAGTTCCAAACTAATTATTTTTATTGTTTCACTTTTATTCTTTTTTTTTTTGGGGGGGGGAGGGAATGGCTCCATTTCTATGGTCTACCCTAGGATACCAATAGGTTGTTCAGATGTGGCTGGTTATTAGACTATAGCAGTAGCCTCGTTAAACATAGAAACATGTTTAAGGGCATAGATTATTCCCTTGCAGAAATATCTGTCCCAGACATTATGGCTGGCAGAGCTTACTGATGACACAGAGTTTTACTTCTGATTTTATTTTCTTAATTGTTATACTTATAAGTAAGTATGTATGTATATGTAGCAGTATCGTCTGGGTTCATTTTCTGGTTCTGCTACTAATAAGCATGATAATCTTGGAGACAAACAAGTAAACTCTCTGTACTTTACCAGTAACTTGGGGATACTAATAATACTTCCCTTGTACTTCAGGAGAGTCATGGTGCTAACCTCATTATTTAATCATATATGTGAAATAAATTAAAGCAGTGGTAAGCATATAGTAGGCCCTTAATGAATGTTAACCCATTATTAGAGCTATCCTCACTTTTGAATAAACGTTTACTTATCATTTGTTAATTGCTTTCCTATGTGACCACACATGTTTGCTTCTATTTTATTTTTAATATTTTTCTTAAACAGACAATACATTGAAAATTAAAACACTAAGCAATGTATGGTGAAAAATAAGGTGTTTTTTTTATCCCCACAGTGCACCAATTGCTGTTTCATCCAGTGATATTTTATGCTAAAATACATGTATTTAATCTTCCATTTAGAGCTTTAAAAGAACATGGTGACTATAAAGAGAAGAACACTGTTTAAAAGGAAGATATTGTTTAATCTATTTTTGTTTTGTTTTTAATTATATAGTAATATGGGAGAGAAAGAAACCCGTTTTGATAGACTACTTGTTATGTAGCAGCATTATTCTAATACTATATTTACCAATGCAATATATCATTCAGTGATTATAATAATTCTATGAGATAGGTGCATTATCAACTAGAGTTTACATATAAATCAAGTTCTAAACATAACCCAGCTGGAATTAAACATTATGCACTTAGATTTAAGTTTCCAAAGTGTATAATATATACAAATACCTTGTATTTTTCTCTTTGGAAGGAATCTTACATTTTATCTTTGTTTTCTTTTCCCTTTTAAATGCGACCTACTACTTATGTTAAAAAATAACCCCAATCTAGATGCCTTGTCCAAGTACACATTCTGCTTAGACATTTCCTGGTAATGTACCATGGCTGTATCCCTCATCAAGCTGATCAACTCTTGACATTCAGGGCCTGATTTTAAGATACAATTTAACCTATACCTGTAGTTGGAATAGTGGAAAACAGAGAGCCCATCTTAGAAGTCACAAAACCATCTGCTACCATAGATTTTACATAGAGATCTAAGAAGAACCACATTGTTAATAATTTCTTCTGTTGGGATATTTCACATTTTTTGGGAGAACAGATTGCCTGAGTAGGTAATTAATTTATTTTCAAGTAAGTCAATACTGCCTTGTTTGAAAACAGAGAAATCCATTCGTTCATTTTATTATTTTTAAAATATAAATTTTTATTTTAGAGAGAGGGAGAGAAAGATAGAAATATCAATGATGAGAGATAATCATTGATCAGCTACCTTCTGCATGCCCCACACTGGGGATTGAGCCCACAACTTGGCATGTGCCCTGACAGAGAATCAAATTGTGGCTTCCTGGTTCATAGGTCAACACTCAATCACTGAGCCACACTGGGCTGGGCTATCAATTCCTTTTATTATTACTTTTTTTATTCCTTTTAAATTAGACTGTTTTGAGACCCCCAAATGCTGGGATTGTGTTTCTTTCTTTTCTTAAAACATATTTCTTTATTGATTTCAAAAAGAAGGGGAGAAGGAGAGAGATATAGAAAGATCAATGATGAGCGAGAATCATTGATCAGCTGCCTCCAGTAATGCCCCCCACTGGGGATCGAGCCCACAATCCAGGCATGTGCCCTTGGCCAAAGTCAAACCTGAGACCCTTCAGTGTGTAGGACGACACTCTATCCACTGAGCCAAGCCGGTTAGGGCAAGATTGTGTTTCATTCATCATTTTATCCCCATTGCCAACTGCATTTTCTGTCACCAGAGAAATGGGTTTTTGTTTGGTTGGTTGGTTGATTTTTCTTTGTTCGTTTTTTAGTAAAAGAATGTGAATTATTTTCCTGAAAAGGGGGCTTTGACTATTAACTTCTTAGATGTGGGTCCAGGAAGATTGCTTCAAATTTTCTGACACTAGAAAATTCTATTAGTACCAATTTAATAAGTCTGATATAAATATACAAATAAGTATAATGTAAAAAGATAATTTTTGGCCTCTTAACAAAGCCCAGGGATCTACTGAACCAGATATAATTGGTTCCAACGCATGCTGGTAATATAAGTTGTGTTGTACAAAAAGTGTCTTCTTCGAGGTCCAAATGTTCACTGGTGTAGCGCAGTCTAGTGCTCAGAAGTACTTCTGAGCAGAGGGACCAATACACAGTGTGTTTGCTTTGATCTGTAGTGCCTGTGAATCATTTTGTTTTACCCTCCCAGTGATCAAGCTCCACAGAAAAACTGAGGTCATTAGAGGAGCTTCTTTGATCTTAAACAGAATTTTTTATTTGTTTTTCTTGAGGGGAGGCTTGAGTTCAGAAACGGGGAAGAAAGAAGGACAGATGGTTAGTGTTGAAGGGAGTTCAAAGGAGTAAAGGAAGACGTTAGTAGAACAGAGTAAAGTAATGTCACAGGAGCATTCGCGTTCAGCCAGTGTTTCCTATCTCCTCTCTGTTTTCTATCAGACTCAGTGCTGCCCTTTTAATTCCCTTGGTGCCTAAGGAAGTCATGACTTTCCTTCTATTTTCCTATTTAAGCTTGTCTTTAGGACATAGTAAAGTAACTCCAAGATAGAGTAATAACAACCTTCTTCCTTCCCAAACATATTTTCATATTCATTGAGAAGAAACTTAGGATGAATGAAGAAATAAAATACACCATATGATGTTTCAAACAACTGTGAAGTAGGTGGGAGGGATTTTCATAAACATGAAGAGAAGCCTGACCTAGGCACCGGTAACATGAGACAACAGACAGTCTCCTGGCGGTAATGCTACGTCCACTGTAGAGCCCAACAGCTGTCTTCCACCAGCTCACTGGACTCCTAAGGGTTGGAAGCAGTACTGGTTTGTTCATGGGGTTTTCTTGACCTGCATAGTGAAGATTATCCAAAATGCTTACATCTCTGAATTCAGATACTTTCATAAGGTAGCACCCATGATGCTTACATCTCTGAATTCAGATACCCTTTATAAGGTTAGCAAGTTGGATTGTATAAAGTGAAATTTGGTCCTGGTCATCTCAGTTGACTCTTTCCTTTGATGCTCCCCTGTCTTCTCTATGTCCACTGACACTTTGCAGATATCATACTTCATGAAGTACTTCATGCTTAAATGTCCTCAGTTTTCTTGAAACCTAAACGATTAAGTTTTTATGTTTTATGAGGACAGGGGTCATATTATTGTCATACAATATGATACGATACAGACTGGCGCATAGGAGCTGCTCAGTAAATGTTTGAGCAAGTTAATGAAATGAGCCCTTTCCATAGGTGAGATATTACCCTCGGGGAAAAGTGAGGGGGGAAAAAGGCTAAAACTCCATGAGCACATATGTAACTGCATCTTTGGACAAGCATGATGCATCAAGGGCTAGACTTGCAAAGCAATTTATTTTTTTGAGACTTTTAAAATTCTCTCTGCTGGGCTACTTTTTCCTCTTCTCTATTAAATTCTGGTCACTTAAAAGTGAGATATTATTCTACAGTCAGTAAATAAAATGTTCATTCTTATAGTCAACCTTTAAGCTTTTTGTCTATTGATATGAAAAATGTGGTAGAAATTAAGAACACGATCCAAAAAAAAATGATAGGAATGTATCAGAAAGACATAGAGAAGCCATCTTGAAATGATTTACATTGGCCAAATCTAGTACAATTTGAACATCACAACAAATGACAATATTATAATGCAACACACTGAATAAAATTATATTATGCAAGTTCACTGAACATATAATAAATTAATAAGTACATAAATAAGGGCAAACGAAAGCTATTTAGAATGCAATGTTAACCAATAAGCAACATCTGTCTGACAGGCTTAATACCCATGCACTAATTCAGTGACAGCAAATGTGTTGTTTGTTATGAGTGGATAACTTGATGCAACTAATTTTCTCACTGTTATGAAATGTTATGAGGAAGATTTCATAACAGTAAGCTTTTAGTTTTTCTTTCTTTTTACTTCCCCCTAACAGAAAGAGAAATGAGAAAGATATATTTATTATTTGATAAATAATTTCCACACACAAAAATGTTTATTATTAGAGTTTAAAAATAAATTTTAATAAATAACAATAATTATCAGAGTTATATTTAAAAAAAAATTAAGTGGCCTATTTGGATCAGCCCCTTTATAGCCTTGTTTGCCTTTCCAAATGATTTATCAAAATAAAATTGTTTCTAACTGAGCAGGAATTAGGCTTCCAACATTGCATTTCTTGACAAAACAATCAATAAAGATCACCTAATTCTGTCTAGTGTACTTTTGTGCTTTTAATAACCACAAAAAATAACTTGTTATGCGAAGGGCTGAAGTTGATGAGGCAAATATTTTGTGATGAGTTTTTTATTATTATAAATTATTTTATATTATAATGTAGATTGTTCATTTCATCATACCTCAGCATATATAGTATATATGTATATATATATATATTACATATATATACATATTTAAATATATATAGTTAAACAAAGAAATTGTTTAAATGCAGATTTAAGAGACAGAGTTTAAATAGGTCTAGACTTTATTTTGTCTATTAGTGTATAAAATGAGTGGGTTGGATTAAATATTCTTGTGGCCTCTTTAAACTCAAATATCCTATGGATATTGGCATTTCTAATTCTAAAATGCACATTTCTTCTTAAATTTACAAGTTATTTTGCTTAAGCCTGGGAGCAATTATTCATTTGATGACCACAATTTGATGAAGCCAAGGCAAAATAAGCAACTTTATGGAAAATTTATTATGAGCCAAGAATGATGAAGAAATATTCTTATAGGTCAGGTCAAGTACATTTAAGTATCAAAATTACTGGATTTGGACAAGGTCTTACATAGTATGTCATGTACAAAACCTTCTTGCTGGTCTTGTGAGCTGATCTGTGTTCTCTCAGGAGGTGGTCTTCATAGCCCAGACTTGGACTCTTCTGTCTATGGAGCCAGGGACCACCGCTTGAACATTTGTGATGGAGACATGAGTTCTACTGCAAACACTGAGAATCCAACTACAATAAATGGCCATAATAATAAGAAACCTGAAAGGATGTTCCAGTAAGAATCTTGTTAGCAAGCCAGGATCCACAGAGCAACACTTTGCCATCAGTAATTTACCACCAGGGAATGAATTAACAGTTCTAATATTTATAGGTTTTATAACAAAATGCTCAGAAAATTTTAAAAATATGTAGTTAAGAAAAAGTGTGTGTTTTTCCTCAAGGTATACCTTATCCTTGTTACTACAGGCCTAAATTTAATATTTAAAACCCTACCTTTGAAATGTATTAGTACTGAAAAAGAGAATGTAGAAACCTCTATTTTTTCTAAAAAATTGGATTGAACAGAACTACTGCTATCTGCCTGCCATTTGGACAACATATATATTGTCTTGTCATTCAGGAATATTTATAAGTTCTACTTCTCTTGTATTTATACAGAAAGGCTGGCTAACAGCACAGATTTGAACTCCAACAAACCCGAGTCAAATCATCATTTGGCTACTTACTAGTTGAATGATTTCAGGCCAATTACTAGGAAGGAGAATGGCCAAGTTAAAAGAGGAAAATATTGTTCTCAGTGAAGTATCAAAGATTATTGATTATTAGAGACAGAGGCATTTATTGATTACTAGAGACAGAGGCATTTAGCTTCTTTAAAATATTTATTAAAGTGTTAAAATTTGCTTTTCCCCCTATATTTATTTGGATTCATATGCTTTTTTAAGTGTATCACTGGTAAATGGCTTAGTGATATTGAAAGCAGGCTAACTTATGAGGTCTTTGTTTTTCTACAGTAGATTCTACACAGCCTTGGAGTTAAGCAAGTATGTGGAAGCAGGGAGGTTTCGTGTGGTTTTAAATTTAATTCTTCAATTTATAACACTAAGTATGTCCTATAACTCTGCAGTAATTTGGTAATGGATGCAATTGTTTGTCACTTAATAAAGCAGCTTAAGGGGTTTGGAAATATTCTTCATTTTCATGCTGTATTATAGATGGCTATGAGTGGTGTTTGTGCTCATGACATATCACCTTATTTTAATATATACACTTTGCTGTTTCTGATTTGATTGTTCATCGCAAGAGCACATTACATGACTATTGATTTGAAGTGATGGCCTTCAATAACTCTTCTCTTTTGCTTCTTATTCTTTGCTGCTGGGAATGTGACTCATCTATCTTTTACCTTATTCTGTATTCTGTTGCAAGAAGCAGGCCTAGGGAGCTGTGTCTGATTTTGGATTCTCCCCACTGAGCATTGTTCATGGTCATATGTCAATTCCAAATCAGGGTCAACTTCAAAACAAAACTGCAGGAGTTGCTTACAGATAAGAGCGTTCTACTGCAGATAGCTTGTTGCTTGTCTTTGGTGGCCAAAGCTATTAATGATTAGAAGAAAACAATGTGGTTTTATTAAAGCAAACATTTTCATAACAGTAATATTCTTGTCTCAGATCAGTAAATAGCATATCTTTGGGCATGTTTGTGATTTGAAGCTTCAAACCATTTTGATAACAGACTCTATGGGATGCCCCAGGAAATTCACTCTTTCCATTAAGGACCAGGGATAACTTTAATTTAAAGGAGACACATTGTATTTTTTCCCCCTCAAAGAATATTGGAGACTATCCTGACCCGCAGTGATGCCTCCTGTATCAGAGGATCTCAGTTCCACTGAATATTCAGGCCACAAACAAGCAGTTATTTTTCCCATCTGTGACTTGCCCATCTCGGTTCTTCTCTTAGACATAACATGCCTGAGTCTGTCTCCCGGATAGTCAGGCTAAATGACTTACAGGCACGAGTGTAGCAGTACTGGCATAACGAATGCTTAGCCGCTTAGCTTTTTCCTCCACCTCACCCCAGGTAAAACAGAGAGCATTGAGCTGGATCTTCTAATTCCGTTCTCATTTCTGCCCTCCACCTAGAGCGTAGGCACCATGAAAAACGAATGAGAAAAAGAATAATGCAAGGAGACACTGTTTCTCTCAGTGTCTCTAAATACAGAGAGAAGGGACTTCAGGAACATGTAAAACGCTGGCAGCTGACCAGAACTCTGACATCACTGAAGCAAAGTCAGTACCTTGTGTTATTGTTTTTTCCATTCATGATTCAAAAACATTGTGATTTTTTTCCAAACAAAAAAAATGGCATTGTTTTCTCCTTATGATAAAATGCATTTTTTTCCCTTCAAAGTACAAAATAGTCTCTCTTTAAATGGATATTAATGTAATGTGTCATCTTGAAATTGACCTTAGACCCAGGACATCTTTGCCTTGAAGAATGCTGACAGCTCCTAAGCAGATAGTTTCTGGGCTGTCGTACTTAATGGTCTTTGGATATTCCTTTACTAGTAAAAATTTCAGATGAAGACGTACATTTACAAGAGTTGAATTTTACAGTTTGGACATATTAAATGCTTTATTAAATTTAGATTTGATGTACTTTCCAATAATGGAAAAAAAATCAGTTTTTCCAATTACCCTCGCTGGGTAACAGAGGAACTCCAAAATGCCAAGTGTCTAATCATTTCCATAGTGGTGAATGATGGAGTGATGGAGGACTCTTAGGTATCAGGATAATTTTATTAGACAGAAAACACTTACTTTTCTGAGACATTATTTTATTTTTTGGCTAAAAGCAGAGCTCACTTTATTAAACTAGCAATGTTTTGTCATATCAGCAGTAGCTGCAGGGAGAGTGAGTCTAATTCTTACACAAGCAATTTAATGCAGTTGTCATTAATATCAAGCAAGTAAATGTTGGGCTTAATGCTGCCCTGGTTTCTAAATAAAGAGACATCAGATTGTACCTTTGGAGGATAGAAATCCATGCCTTATTTAGCCCTCAGAGGATGACAAGAGAAATAATTGACTCCTTCCCTTTGAAATCTTCCAGCAAGGATTATTTGCTCTTCAAAATGTTCACAGAAATGGAAGTCTCTTGTTATAACAAGAGGAACATGAAGATAAAAACCAAAGTTTCCTTTTATGCTTTTACTATATTATAGCAGTTGGAAGTCATTATAGTCCTTGTCATTACATTTAGACAAAGTGTGCCAACTGTTTCCAATGAGATTCTATAGAAAGAGATGGGAAGTGTTCTTTGGGTTTGCATTTCTGGGAGGACTTTCGGGAAGAAAAAAAACTAAAAATGGAAAACAGGGTAGTTTTTTTCTATCAACCTTAAGCATGGTATTTTTCTTGCCTCACTTGGAGTTAAATTCTTGGTGATTTGATAATAAAATTCAGAGATGCAATACAATCCCAGAGCTTCAAGAGGCTCTAAGATCTAGTCTGCTTGGGACATCTATATATATAAAAGGTTAAACGCTTGTCCAACAGGCTGACTGACCAGTAGGTAAGATGTGCACTGACCACCAGGGGGCAGATGCTCAATGCAGGAGCTGCCTGAGACTTGGCAGTGATGCATGTCAGAACCAGACAGGAGGGAGCCCCGTTCTGGGGTGCATCACCCAAGAACCACCCTCTTGCAATCCATGACTTCTCGGGGCTGTTGGAGAACTGGTTTTGGACCGATCCCTGCAGGCCAGACCGAGGGACCCTCCCTGCCAGGGGGATCCCACTCACTCTGCAGACACCTTTTGAGCCAGGGCGCCATCCCTAGTTGTCCCCAGGTGTGGCCGGCCAGGGAGGGACCTCAGGAGGTTGGTTCTAGGGCCTGTCTAACCTGTCTCACCCAGTCCGCCCCTTCTAATTAATTTCATTTCAATGTGCATGCATCCATGCACCAGGGCACTAGTTGAGATATGAATGCCTTCCTTCTCCAGGAACATAGAGCACATGTGATTTGTAAGCAGTGAAGCATCATTCAGGGGGAATTACAGATGCTCCTCTTTCTCTTTCTAGGGTGACATGTTCACTCTCTCCTCTGGAATTAGGCACTTGGAATTTCATTAGTCTTGTTTAAGGTTACTGGAACAGTTAACAAACAATTAAGGATCTTTTGGCAATTAAATGAGCTGCACACAGCTGGCATGGCTTGAGGTCACGGTTTGATTCTTAGGTCAAGGACATGCCCAGGTTGCAACTGGGAGCATGTAGAAGGCAGCTGATCAATTATTCTTTCTCATCATTGCTGTTTCTATCTCTCTCCTGTTCTCTATGAAATCAATATATTAATTAAATGAGCTGGAGGTGACTGGAACATTTAAAACAGGACTTATGTAGGCAATTCTAGCATGGGGGAGGAGAATGGCTTCTAAGGTTCATACACTTATAATGAGTCTGTGGTTACTTCTGCCTAATATTTTCCAAGCCCTTTCCTAGTTACATTCTATAATGGGCTATTACTAATATTGAAAATGCATTTTTATGTCATTCATTTAAAATAAATTTTATGTGAAATTATAAAACATTGCATATGACAAAACTTTTAGCTTGTCCTTTTAGCATATGTGAAAATTCAGATTATAAAGGCCACAAATGTGCCCATGATTGATATATGAAATGGTGGCAATGTAAGTGAGTTATTCATGAGATTACCAGGTAGAATATGATAAACAACTTTTATTAAGGGAAGGGAGTCAGTACCAACATCAAAGATCAAAACACCATCTTTTTATAATTCTTCCAAATAAAATGCAAACCCATAATTTTTATATGGCAGGTTGGAAAACTGTACAGTTGCACAGTTTTTACAATTCTGTGAAATCACAGAAGATCCTGAGACGCGTCCCCGGTCCCACCCCCATCATGCATCCACATATACACATGCCTGAGAAGGTATTATACCAAAACACCTCACTTTTTTTGTTTGCTTTTCTTTTTGTAAAAATGATGTATTCCATGGCTATTGTAAAAAAAATAATGATGTGCTGAGTAAATATTGGTTTAAGGCATATAGCACAGCAGCTCACTACTTCTCTAACATACGTGTAACAAGATGGAGTACCATCTGTTTTCCAAAGATAGAGGTTAAACCAGTATAACCATTTTGAAGTGCTACTATACTAGTATATACACACCCAAACTACTACATGCGTATACAGGACTTCAGAAACAAGCAAACAAAACCAACTCAAAATGCTTGCAGCTGACACCTAAGCCTCATCCATACCTCACAAGGCTATGCGGGGTGATGCCTCAAATTTCTTGAATCCTGGGAACTGATATCACTCAAGACTCCTCTTAAGAGGGGGAATTTAAGATCTCCACATTACATGCCCTTTTTAACAAGAAAAAAAAAGGCAGCTGTAGCTCATGAGCTGCTCTTTTGCCAACATTTTCACATTTTGTCTTTCACGTTTTCCTAATTTTATATCTAGGTCACCAGACCATGTTTCTTAATATTCACAGGAAAATCCTTGTGAATCACTTCCAGCATCGCAGCTGTGATCCGACATCATGTCCCCCACTGTCATAACATAGAAGCGTTATTGCATCCTCTCTAATCTGATCCTTCTAGGGCCTGTTCAGAGTTTTAAATGAAAGTGAAATGACATTCCCAAGAAAATAAACACTGCATTATGGGATGTCGGTTGTGTTCATTATTATGACTTTTCCAGGGCTTAGTTTGTGTTTCAGAATTAAGGAAAATTGAATGTGAACTATTGCTTTTAAAACAGGTCATGGCTGGCTGTGAGAATGTGGATCAATGGTTTCATTAAAAATCATTTAAAAATTATTTCCATTAGTCTTAATGTTTACATCTGGGAGGGCTTTAAAGGAATCAAAATTCACAATGCTGTTACTTACTGGTGGAAGCAAAGCTCTTCTGAGAAGAAATAAGGATATGCTCTGATACATATATGTTTTATATTCCATACTAAAGTTGATTGGGGTATGAACACATGTATTGGGAAAAGCATGACAAGCTTATACATTAGACATGGGTATAGGGAGCATCTCTGAAGACCTCTAAGTGTAGATTAACTAACACTGACTAGATTTATGATGTAGAACCCACCATTTATTTAATTTCTTAAATTTATATAATGCAAATGTTAATTTTAGCTATCTCTTACAGTTGCTATGGCAATTCAATGAGAAAATATGTGCATTTATGTAAGATTGTAAAACTTTGATAAACATTAGACTTTATTGTTGTTACACATTATAATGACAGAAAATATGCAAAGCAATGTGGTGGTAGGACAGTACCAGATTGCAAATGAGCAAGTCAGGATTCTAAACCTTTTGCTATGACTGGATAACTGAGAAGCTGATAGCAAATTTAACTTCTTTGAGCTGAGGGTAATTATTTTTTCTTTTTTTTTTTTGTTTTTCCTGGAATTGTTTTATTTGGCTTGTATTGTACAGAGATAGGCTAAATAATATCTCTCTCATTCTCCAAATTGCTATTTTTTAACAGCTATAAAAGTTAATGATTCTAAAATAATCATTAATATATTGAATTTAGCCTGCCCAGTGTGGTTCAGTGGTTGAGCATCGACCTATGAACCAATGGATCATAGTTCAATTCTCAGTCAGGTCATATGCCCAGGTGGTGGGCTTGATTCCCAGTGGGAGGCATGCAAGAGGCAGCCAATCAATGATTCTCTCTCATCATTGATGTTTCTAGCTCTCTCTCCCTCTCCCTTTCTTTCTGAATAAATTTATATATAAACATATTTATATATAAAATATATATAAATAAAATATAAATATAAATAAAATATAAATTATATATAATATAAATTATATTAAATTATATTAATCTAATAAATTAAATTAATCTAAAATAAACTCCTATGTGCCTTACTGACTTTAAGTATTCAAAACTATACATTAGAATGTCCTGAAGTGATAGGATACAAGAACATATATTAGCCAAACTAAAGAATAGTACTTGTCAAATGGGGACCTTTTTTCCCCAAAGAGATAATTGGCAATGTCTCTAGAGACATTTTTTATTGTCAAGATTGAGGGGCGGGGGCCATGGCAGGGTGGCTCCTACATACATATCATGCACCAAAAAGGTTGCAGGTTTGATTCTGGGTCAGGGAGTCAGTATGAGAGGCAACCAATTGATCTCTTTTTCTCTCCTTCTCAAATCATATGCGTGGGTGAGAATTCAAAGAAACAAAAAAGGTTGGGGGGTGGTGCATAGAGGTAATACATCACTAGTTTCTAATAAGTAGGAGCTATGGATGCTACTCCGCACCCTGCAATGCACAGGCAGCCTCTTACGACAATACATTATCCAATTGCAAACATCAATAGTGCCAATGCTGTGAAACCCTGAGTTAGCGCATCATTTAACAAAAGCAATTTCATAGATTTACGGAGAGCCAATGGTGTTCCTGGCAGTGGATATGCAGAATTGGATAAAATAATCTTTTCTTTGAGGAGCTCAGTGCAAGACAAGTCCTGTCATGTCTGCATAATCACACCCTTGCCTTTATAGGTAAACAAACATTATTCATAAATCCCACCAGAACACGTAAGAAAGTTACAGGCCCAGACCTTTGGCTTCTTTATTGGATCAAGAAATTAGCTGAGTGGGTTTAAAATAGCAATAGTCTTATATTCATACTTTTTATGGTCGACATCTACTTAAAAATATAAGGAATAAAATCAGATATCGAAGAGAATTAATTGGACAGATACAGAGCACAGCTCATGTGTTTCCTCTCAAACAGAAGAGTCAGTAACTCAGAAGTGAAGGTCAGTGTATGCACATAAAAATGGGCCAGCGTCTCTCAGCAGAACTGGATGCGAATGAACGGCAGAACCTGAACAATTGAGCGTCTGCTCTACTTTCTTTGCGAAGGGCAGAGACTATTTTTTTTTTATTACCCGAGACTGTAATACAATTTTAGTGAAGAACTAAGGATATTTTTATACTAAGTAGAAATAACTTTGCACAAAAACTGTTTCTGTGAAACTGTCAGTGTAAGTGTCATGGACAAGAAAAGGGCACGGGAGGCAAATTGAAATTAAATTTGGAGTAACTGTCTCAGAGGTTGTCCAGGGGGTAATTGTGAGTCACACTCACAAAATGGAAAGCGACAATGTACAGAGAGTGAAGCTCCTTACAAAATACCAACTGGAGAGGCTGAGTGAGGAGCCGGATGTCCTGTGGGGAGGGGAGCTCTGTGAAAGCAGTGACCACAAGGAATGGTGTATGGAAGATTTTAAAAGATGAAGATGCCACTGAAACCGGTTTGGCTCAGTGGATAGAGCATAGGTCTGTGGACTGGAAGGTCCCAGGTTCGATTCTGGTCAAGGGCATGTACCTTGGTTGTGGGCACATCCCCGGTGGGGGTGTGCAGGAGACAGCTGGTTGATGTTTCTCTCTCATCGACATTTCTAGCTCTCTATCCTTCTCCCTTCCTCTCTGTGGAAAACCAATAAAATATATATATATATATATATATATATATATATATATATATACATATATATATATTTTTTTAAGATGAAGATGCCTTGATGTATTTAATTCACTCTAAAAATTATTGTCATAATCATATTTAATATGAGATCTACCCTCTTAACTTTTTAAGTGTACAGCATTATTGACTATCGGTAAGATGTTGCACAGCAGGTCTCCAGGGTTTATTTATCTCGCCTGACTGAAACTTCTTATGCCCATTGATGGGTAACTACCTGTTCCATTTTACCCATAGGCTGTGGAGGCTTATCTCTTTAATTTAAATTGACCATAGGAATGGAATATATGTGGAGAAACATCTGAGGAAAGCTGAAAGCTTGCAAATAGTTTACATTTCTATCAATTTTTACAATACAGTTTTCCCCATTGATTTCAGAGAGGAAGGGAGAAGGAGAGAGAAACAGAAACATTGATCAGTTGTCTCCTGAATACCTGCTACTGGTGTATGGAAGATTGATCAGCTGCCTCCTACATACCTCCTCCTGGGGAGCCAGTCCCAACCTGGGCATTGCCCTGACGGGGGATTGAACCATGACCTCCTAGTTCATGGGTTGATGCTCAACCACTGAGCCAAACCGGCCAGGCGCTCTCTATAAAATTTTGTCTGCAAATGTTTTGGGTCTTATTCGAACACAGGGACCAGATTTACAGTTCCATCTTATACAAACAGAAAACTGGACAAAATGTGTGAAGCACTAGTTTCCAGACATGGAAGAATGGGAAGTGCAGGACTGCAATCCTCGAGTGAAGTAAAAAAAAAAAAAAAACAAAAAAAAAAACACCAAAAAACTAGGTGAGGTTTGTGCTTGCTTCAGCTGAAGGCATGAGGGCATGAGGGCAAATTCTAAGCCACAGCATAGAGAGGAATATAAGAAGTCTCTTGGGAGCATTACTAAACTATTCTGCATTCTGTAGCTACACAGTTAAAGATATTAGTTGGGAGCTTTAATGCCATTTAAATGAGATGTGCGAGGAAATAGCAAAAACACAAGGTTTTCCATAGTTTGAGAATGGTGTAAAAACGTGTTATGCACAATTTTCTGAGTCATAAAGTCTACATTTTCTGGTATAATCTGTTATCTAGTGCCCAAAATCTTTATAACAAACAGTTATCAGTGAAAAGAAAATCTATTCCGCTGTTAAGTCTGTAGATTAAAGCTCCCAAATTTAGGAGTTCCATGTGAACTTGTAGAATTGCATTCAGTAGAATATAAATCATATGTCCAGAAAAACAGATCATTCCACTTTTTATTGTAGCCCCAAAATCTTCACATTATTTTATTAAATTGTCTACATTACCTAAGACTGCAAATGCACTTTAGCCAATGTTTACAGCTTACTTGTTCCCTCATTAATAAGTTACATAAAATATTTTATAGGTGTTTATTTTGGACTTTTAAAATCTTGAAAATTGCATTGTATGTCACCATTCATGTTATTCCGGAGTTCGGAGACTCTTCAGTTTATTGTTTTAACATTGAGGAATTTCTCCTCAGCGCCAGATGCTGTTCTAGGATCTGGTTCCATCCTTGAGATCTTACTACTGGGAAACCCCTGGTTGGGCTCAGGTTGCCTGTTGCTGTGTCCAATAACAAAGGCAGGGGTGAATCATATTAGGCATTTATTGAAAAGACTAGCCAACCAAGAAGACAGGGTGCTGATTAGCATCAAACCCTATCTTCCAGCAAGGTTCAGGGAACAGGATTATAAAGGTGAAGACGCTGGGGTGAGGAATGCAGCTCTGTGCAGGCCTGGGGGTCTACATATGTCAGCTATTGTAATTAATCATCAGGCAATGAGATGATGTTAATGTGGTGATTTTTTTACTCCTGGTGGGAAGATCTGACACTGCTTCTGGGTTCCGTTTGCTGGATTCACATCCTTCTGAGTCACATCCTCAATGGCTTCACACAGGCCTTAAAAAGGAAAGTGAAGAAAAGCTTAACCCCCTTTCCATATAAGTATATGTGTTCTAAGATTTAAAATAATATGATTGTTTTTCAGATTACTTTTAAGGTGTTCTATGTATCAGGTTATAGATCCCCCCCCCCCCAATCAATCTCACTGCATAGCTGGGGAGTTTATAATGTCATGTTGCAGATCTTCAATAAAAGTATTAAAAATGCAGAAAGCAATCTTTATCTACACTAATAAAAGAGTAAGATGCAAATTGACCATACCTGCATGACATCCATAAGCCAATCAGGGGGTGACTATGCAAATCAACCCAACAAAGATGATGGTTTAATTTGCATACGCAGGCACCAAAAGGCTGGGAGCAGGGCAGGCACAGGCGTTCCACACCGCCCCAGTTGCCCCAGGCCTTTGGGTAGTGTGGGAAGGCAGAAAGGTGGCCCTGGGCCGAAGTGATGGCGGTGCCAGCATCCAGGGTATGGAAGGCCCATTTTTGCACAAATCTTAGTGCATCAGGCCTCTAGTTTATATATAATTTATAATAGCTCTACACAAATAATTTATCTATGGAGACGTCCTGCAACTGATTCAAAGGAGTCAGCTTAATTTTCTATTTGCCATTTTATTTATCTGTTTGAATACCCAAATCTTTTCTTTTACTTCTTTTATAAGAAAATTAATTCGTCCAATTTACTCTCCAGCATTAGTATCTGATTTTTTAATGAAAATTCTACCTCAAAAAAAAATTACTTGAAATGGCCTGGGGAAACCAATTAGAGCACATGATTTTGACTGAAGTATTGAAATCACAGAAAGCTACAAAGAAGAGCTTTGATTTAAGCTTTGAAATTTAAGAAGGATTTGATCAGCAAGGCAAGGGAGAGAAGTGGGCAGTGGGAAGAAGAGGATATTTTAGGGAGAAAAAAAGCACCAGCAAAGGAAGTAATTCATAGTAGAATTTGGAACATTCATTTAATCAGGAATTTCAGGTGGCCAGAGTAAAGGATGTACAAAATAGGGAGTGGCTATAATAATGCTATAAACAAAGGCTGGGTATAATTCCCAAGGGCTTTTTATTCCTCTCCAAGGAGTCTGGCATCATCCTTTTGACAATGAGGATGTATGAAAGGTTTTAAAGCACCTACCTTTATGGTAATAGATTCATTTTCATGCATTTACCTGGTGTCAGAGTGGAGAATTAATTGAAGGGAAAAAGATACAAGATTTATGGAAAAATAAAGTTTGTCTCAAAAGAATCCAAGACAGAATTGATTAAGATCCATATCAGAGATACTGCAGTGGAGATGGAGTCGTTTTCAGATTCATTAGGGAGATAGATTCGCCATGAGTTGATGAGGTGTGAGTCAGAAAGATGAGTTAATAAAGCCTCTGGGGTTTATTGCTTGAGTGATAAACTGGGTGGACGGTCTGGGGTGGCAGTCTGGAGAGAGGAAAGGCAGAATTAAGAGCAAACTGGTGAAAGAGGAGACATGAAACACTGTGTCAGGAAATGAAATACAGCTAGGTTGTATGGCAAGGGAAAACACATGCCCCGTTCTCAAGGCAGTCTCCTCTAAAGGAAATTCAGCTTCATTTAACATAAAGATCGCATTAAGCTCAGTATATATATATATTTTTTGGAGCTGGGCAGAACTACGTAGGAATTCTAGCTCACCTGGAACTATGTGAAAAGGGCTGATTACATAACTTACCTGGACATTAGATTTCTCATCTATAAAATGGGGGGAAGAGCACATACTTGCTGTGATGATGTTGTGAGCTAATGACTCCAAATAAACCAGCATGGAACGTGGCAGGTGAATGGGTCTACGAGAGGTTCAAGTTCCTCACTCTCCTAGGAATAACATTTTGAATGCTGCTTCTTGTTCAGACCCAATCAAACAACAGTTGCCCTCGTCCGGTTTTGCATGTTTGTTCATTCATTGAACATTGAACAGGTAGTTTTGAGGGTCTCCCGAGTGCCATAAACTGTTCTAGGTCCCCAGGATATAGCAATAAACAAAGTAGGCTTAGTCTCTATCCTCATGGATCTCATTTACTGATTCAATACCAAGAAAAATATGTCTCCATGCCTTTTGCATGGGCAAATAATGGGAGCCTTATAGCTTATCTCTGACTCTCTTCTCAAATAATAATAATCTATAAAATTAGTGGATGTTGGGGAGTGGGGATTAGCTGAATGGTGCTGTTGGATGTATTTGCAGAACACCTGCTCCGTAATGGTAATCTGAGGGAACCAACAGGTGGACAGTGTGTGTGCACGCAGGGTTTTACCTCAGGCTTGGTGATGATTAAGGGGGATCGTTACACAGAGGCTGAACCGAGACGGTCAGTACAAACTCAAATGCTGCAAAATGCTTCAAAAGGGTAGAAAACAAGTGGGTAGAATATCAAATTTAAACTTTTCGTTTTCTATTACTCTCCTTGTACAAGCATGCAGCCCCCAACACTTGCAAGTCCAAGTCCTCAAATGCACGTCTTGTCGTCAAAACTCTAACTTGAGAAAGAAAGACGGATTGGTAGAAAGTCTTCTGTGACTTGAACAAGATGTTTCCTGATATGCTTTAGCAGAACATAAACCTTCGCAAGATAAGCCACGGAAATCAGGTGACTCTCATATATTTTCCTGCTTACGAAGCAATGCTTTATGTACCGGGGCTGTTATAGGTGGGCTTTTTCTGGTTTGAAATGAACCTTGAAATATTTGAGCTCACATTTGAATTTTAAGAGCCCTGGTTTCTATTTTCATGGGCCGAGGGCCTGAAACACAACTGAGGTCAAGATGTTCTCTGTAGCTGAACTGAAACTGTGCTCTTGATCTTTAGCCTGAGGCTTTATTCTGATTCCAGTTCCTTGCTGACCAGAACCTGACCTCCTAGGGGCTCACTGATTAAAGGAGAGGTTGTTCAGCGTGTGCAAAGGTGGCGGGATCCGGCTGAAAGGGCGCAAGTGAGTCACGCTGCTTTTAGACTGGGTAAAGCCCGCTTGAATAAAGGAAAAAAGATATAATAGAGAAGGGAAGTTCCTGGGCAGTTACATCGCCACAGCTAAGGATGTGGAACTCTTCCTTCCGGAATTTTGACTCGACTCTTGGATCACTTCTAGCGGAACGTTTGAGGAATCGCATGTTGGAGATATCGTCTGAGAATATTGTTGGGATATTAATTGTCCATTATTTTTATTGTTGACCGATGTTTGAAATAAGTTGGTAAATCTTTACTGGAGTGGGAGATTTAAATAAAACGGGTTCGTAGACGTTTATAATGTTTTCAAAGTTAGGAATTAGTAAGAAGAGAAAAATCTTTCTTGAAGAAATGTCATTTTATGGAATTTATCGGGGTGACACTAATCAACAAAATTATATAGGATTCAACTGTGTTTTATGCACAACTCTATAGCACATCATCTGTACAATTTATTGTATGTTCAACCGCCCCAAGTCAAGTCTCTGTCCATCAACTTTTATCCCTCCCATAACCTCCTCTTGTACCCCGAAAGCAGGATCATAACTGAGAACACTTCTGTTGAAATGGAGAGAGTCCCTGGTCTATGGCTATCCTTGCTTCATCCACAACTTTGCAGAAGACCAAGACAGGGCAATCACCCCAGTTTCTTGAAGTGTGGAATGAAGTGGGCAAAATTGTGTCTGTACCAATTACCAATCTTAACTGCTGTGAAATTCTCAAAGCACTTTTCTAAAGACTTTTCCCAGTCCCATCAGCAACTGAAAACTATCCATTTAGTTCATAAATGAAACAAAGGAAGATGGGCATCCTCATTATTGGAGTAATCAGCACAGGCAGCTTGCGGGAGGGTTAAGGAAACTACCTGACAATATAACCGAATAGGAGACTGCTGACCCCAGAGTGATGGATTCTGACTGCAGTGATACAATTCTTTTCTTTCCTGAGTCATGCTGCATCTTTCCCTCTTCTCAAATTAACCACAATTCCACAAAATGCAGTTGAAGAAGTCGGAAGAACCCAAAGATAATGAAAAAGTCACTTATTTTCTGCAGATAGTCTATCATTGGTGGTTTTTTTGTTTTGTTTGTTTCATTTTAGAAGGAAGTAGAAAATATAATAAAGGTCCTCTCATACATACAAGAATCTTTATTTCATGGTGATTTTAAAAGGAAAATTTATTCTAAGTCAGACAATTTTATTAAAATTTGGTGGTATTGAATTATTCCTCCAATGACCAGAATGATAAAATCATGGCTTATGAAATTCTATGCCTGGGAGAGCAAAAGGAAAGCATTTCCTTTCAACTGCAATAAAATTCATATTTATGAATCCCAGTTTTTACAAAGAGTTCTGTATGAAAGCTACTTACATTGACGTATTCCACACTGACTCCATAGTAAGTTGGTCAAAGGTAAAATCAGTTTATAAGACTTCACTCAAGTATCACATACTTGATTTCCATTTTTCTTGGAGGGAGTTCTTAAAGATTGTAGTTAGCCAAATTGGTTATGACACTGAGCCAAGAGATATTTCTTCAACTTTTCTTAACTTAGCAAGCAGATAAGTAATTCTGTGTCCTTGTGACCAGCATGGCTAGCTACTTTAAAATATCATCTTTTTTTTTCATCATCACAACAGTGTTTTTGCTGGGTTGTAATAACAATAACAGCGATTATTATTATAAATGTTTATTAAGCACATTCTATGTGCAAATCACTGTGCAAGTGGGCATTTTCCGTATTATCTTTTGTGAATTACATACATGCCTAGATTTGGATTCTTATTCTGGGGACTTTTGCCAATAAAATCAAGAGAAAGAGGGAGAGGGGGAAAAGAGGTATACAAATCAGCATTACAATTCTCTGCCGGGAGCCATAAAAACAAGAGTTCAATCTCACTTCCTGGTCAGCCCCTCTTCCTGATTGAGCCCGCCCGCACGAGCCAAAGGCCAGAAGAACCTCCCACATCAGAATAACCAATCAGCTAAGGACAGATACCCAGTCCCCAACCAATCACCCCATGGCAGCTCCTTATCCTGTCCCTCCCCTTCTGAGCTTTTAAAAACTGCAACGCTTCAATAGAGAAATGAGGCTTGATCGGAACTTCGTCTTGCCTCCATTCTTCCGCGCCCCTTGTTTGATTCATTCTCTTAGGTGGTTCCTGCGTGCCCTCGTTGTTGCCCCGCAGGCCGGGGCAATTCTCTGCTCTTTTAAGACTAAAGCTGGAAAGGATAAAAGAGGAGGAGAAGAGAGTCCTTTTTTTGCCATTTATTGCCTCCTACTCCATTCTATCAACAGTTTTAAGTTTTAAGTCTTATTTAACATGGGTGGATCTCTGGCTCTTGGTGAGCACTTAGAACAGAACTCTTTCTACCTTTAGAAAAAAAAAAATCAACTCAGACTTTGTTGAAGGCTCTGGCCAGTTCCAGATTCAAGTGTGAGAATGTGGCTGAAATGTGAGCAACATTCTTAAAGGAAATTATTTAGAGTGCTGAAGCTGGGATCTTAAGCTTACAATCAATATCTGCTGTCTTCCAACCTCATCCTAACACGATGGTGGCTCTTACTCTTTATGGACAGCGTGGCAATAGAAGGGTTAATTCAAGAGTCTGTGAGTAATGGCCTCTTATTTTGAGTCTACCCATCCATATGCACTGTCCACTTGGAGGAAATTAAGTATGCATGTGCTTCTGTGGTAAAGCAATGAATCACTATCATCATCTACATCATCATGGTTCATACTTGCATCACTATTAGCATCACTATCGTTATCAACAATAACTACCTCCATAATAAAAGGTTGTTACATTTTGAGTAGTGATACATGATTTCACTTATCACCTCATTTAGTCCTAACTGATTCAATCAGCAGGTCTCACTATGCCTAGTTTTTTACAGATGAGGGCACTGAGGTAGAGAAAAGTTAAGCGACTGACTTAAAGCAACATAGCTAGGAAAATTTGAAACCTGGACTATATAACTGCAAAGACTGTACTATTTCTGCTGCACCTTCTTCCTTAAAGTCACATTTTATCAAAATTTCCTCCTTCTGTTGTTCTTTCAAGGCCTAACTGCTTTTTCGGGACGATGCTTGAATATACCCTATCACTCACCCCTCTTGAAATACGCTGTTACCTTGAAAGTACATTGAGTGAAGATCATTGGAGGATATGGCTCTTTGAAAATATCTTCCCTAGAAAGGAAATCCAAAAAATTATAGTTAGATGTTGTGTGTGTGTGTGTGTGTGTGTGTGTGTGTTGCTTAATGCTGTTAACTATGTAAATAATGCTAACTCTATACAGTATTTTGGGAGTTTGTTAAAGCCTTTCTCTTTCTTCAAGTTTTATTGAACAAGCACATATTAGTTCAAAGCATATGCATTCTTTCTTGCTTGTTGAATACTAGCAAATCTTAGTTTTCTAAGTAAATACATGTTTTGGTATGTCTTTTTTTAATTGATTTCTTACAGAGAGGAAGAGAGAGGGACAGAGAGTCAGAAACATCAATGAGAGAGAATCACCGATCAGCTGCCTCCTGCACACTCCCCACTGGGGATGTGCCCACAACCAAGGTACATGCCCCTGACCGGAATCGAACCTGGGACCTTTCAGTCCGCAAGCCGACGCTCTATCCACTGAGCCAAACCGGTCTTGGCTTGATATGTCTTTTAATTTGATATCTAAATATTATTTGCAGGCTTCGATGTTTGTTTCTAGGAACTTGTAAGATGTGTATGTAAAAGTAGTTAACTAATTAAAAAACAACAAAACAAAACAAAAACACCATTATCCGTTGTAGCTTAAGTTACAGCTTCAGCTGAAAAAGAAAAAAAAGAAGAAGCCAATTATGCAGGCAGTTTTGGTAAACCTATCAAAGTATGAACTGAGTGTTCTTTCTAAAATAATTTCTCCAGCAAAATACTAAATCTAGAATCCCGGGAAAACCTCTGAGGACTACATAGTCTGGGGGAACTGGCCTTAAACTGAAGAGTCAGATTCTTCTCTGCCAGGACTTCGGTACTTGGTGACTTAATAGTTCTATATAAACATACAGTTTCTCATTCGTAGAAAAAAATGACCTACTGGAAGATGAGGTATGCACACAATACATGAGAACAAAAAGCCAAATTCATTGTTTAGGCACACAAGGGAGACTTATGCTATTGGGATAGTCTTGTATAGCAAAGCACATTGCTAATGTTATGATTTTGGGGAAAGTTGTCTTGGGGATTGTGTTGGTTAAAGAGACAAGAGAGCATGGGCACCAGTTGTAGAACATGTGTTGTGTCGTTTTCAGAGAAGGGATATATTGACATCAGCCTTTGAAAAATGATCACCCAAGGCAATCCACATCCTGGTGCTGTGTATACTGAAGGCTAATTGTCATTGATCGGTCAGGCTTAAACATTTTGATCTTTACATGCATCTTGGCTATCGAACTGCAATATATTGATTAAAAGCATTTCTAGTGTTTACTCATTACCATAAGCATCAGCAATCCCATAACTACCTATCAGTTTGGTAATTTATTTAGAATGACTCATACTTAAGGTTAGAGTTATGGCTAAGATTTATTATAGCAATGGATATAGTCCAGCAATAGCAGGAATAGAAAAACATGAAAAATATAGGTGAACAGTCTTTTCTGTCTTCTTTCTGAGGGATCACACCAACACATTTTTGTCTCAAACTGTAAATTTTATTGCAGAAAATCTCTTGCCCCCTGAAAATCTGCTTGAGTCTCGGAATCCAACTCTCTTAAAGGGAACTGGCTGAATTCTTACAACATGACCCTGTTGCAACACTAAACCAGGTATCATGTACCTATACCCAGTGACAGTGAAGACTTCCCAATCGTTTAATGCTAAGAATCTGAACAAGAGTTGTTATTATGCCTACAGAGATAACCTACACCCAAGCCAAACCAACTGGCCATGTCCATTACCTTTCATTGCACCATAACCCTAAAAATGCCAGTTTTTAACTGTGTGGGGACTTTTAACAAATTTCTAAGTTTTTACCCTTCTGTCTGGATCACAGATATTTCATGACTGTGAACACCAAGAATAACTCTTTAGGTTTTATTTACAGGGTCTTTCAAGTATGGATCTTAAAGCAGCAAGTTGATTGTGGCACTTTAATCTTTCCTCTGTCATCAGACTGCCTTAGTGTAATCCTGGCTAAGTGCTTTACTAGTCTTTGACCTTGTACAAATTTCTCAATCTCTCTGAGCCTCTATATCTTCCTATGTACTTTGAATAACAATAGTACCACTTCACTGGGTTTGTATAAGAATTAAATGAATGTATGCCTACATCTTTTTTAGCAAAGAGTTTGGCATATATTAAAAAATCAGAAAATAATAACTTTTAATAGTAATAATTATATTCATAATCTCACTTGCTTTTCATAGTCAATCTGTGTTAGGCATAGCATGTACTATCTTAATTTATAGACAGGAGAAACTGAGTTTCAAAAATGCAAGAATTATTTTCTTCACAGATAACTATTTTTTAAAATATATTTTTATTGATTTTTTACAGAGAGGAAGAGAAAGGAATAGAGAGTTAGACACATCGATGAGAGAGAATCATCGATCAGCTGCCTCTTGCACACCCCCTACTGGGGATGTGCCTGCAACCAAGGTATATGTCTTTGACCAGAATCGAACCTGGGACCCTTCAGTCCTCAGGCTGACACTCTATCCACAGAGCCAAACCGGTTTCGGCAATTTCCTTCACAGATAACTATTTTGATGGATTTTAGATTTATGACATGTTTCTTCTCAATTAAGAAGAAATATTTTAAATCAGTGAATGGTAACAAATGCCACATAAAGGCTTGAATAAAATAAAGAAGTAAATATCCTCAGGCAAATTTCAAAATTTGTAAGCTACCAGGGCTAGTTGTTAGAAGAATGCAGCTAAATTTCCTAACATCTCATCTCAGGAAAACATGGGTAGGCACCAGGAAATCACAAAACATTCCTAGGCATAGTTTTTTTTTTTTAATACAGAGGCTCTTACCTTGGGGCTCATAGAAAGCTCTCCTGAAATATTAGACATAGATTTGATGAAAGCTTTATTAGCTTTATAAATGACCCTAGAACTTCTCAAAAGACTAGGAATAACTGCTTTAGGATATGAGATTTATTTTAGTTTGCATAAAACATTTAGTTTTGTGGCAAATTGTAGTGGCCAACCTCATTAGTGCCAACCCTGTCACACCCTTTCATTGCAGATAAAAGAATCAGAGTTATATTTGGAAAAATCCACTGACATTACCTGGACCATATCTATGCTATGAAAAAAAAATATTTGAGAACCTTATAGAATAGCAAGGCAAAAAAGAATACAAAAGATTATTTCTAAATCAAATTGGATCATTATAGCTTAATTTAAAGTGCACCTACCATATAGAAAATAGTTCTGACTATTAAATTTTTGTCCAAAAATGTAGTATAGTGTATTAAAGTCATGAGATGATTGATATTTAAATTCTGAGTCTGTTACTTTGGACCATTAAGCTACTGTGCCATGAAAAAAAACAATGCAAGTTTCTTTGCATTGATTGTTATAACTTTGAACATTTTTCATTTTACTTAAAATATTCATTTTTTTTCTCCTTAAAATATTTGATTTGGAAAAGTTTTCACTCTTTAAAAATGCTTCAGGCATTTTTTAAAATAAAAGTTTCCAATTAGAAGGAAGACCAGTATTATCAAAGGATTTTTAATAATGAATATTATTATTTAGGAAAAATTTCAAGCACATATTATTAATATAATGTAAACATAACTCAAATATGCATCCATTATATATTTTATTTCTTACTGAGTTTTTAACAAGATCTTAAATATTATTCTAGGTGACTGGAATGTAATACTTGTAATCCATGCCGAACCTTCCAAAGAAAGTGTTATTATTTTCATTTTACAAATGAGGAAACTGTTTAAATAACTTGTCCCGGGACATATAGATTCTATGATGGCTGGAATTTTAACTCAGATGTCTATCTGCTCCCCCCCACCCTTACATCATACAGCTTTCTTCCTTAGTTTATTGCTTGCCCATAAGGTATTAAAAAAAAAACATTTTATTGATATTTTTACAGAGAGGAAGGGAAAGAGATAGAGAGCCAGAAACATCAATGAGAGAGAAATATCCATCAGCTGCCTCCTGCACACCTCCTACTGGGGATGTGCCCGCAACCAATGTACATGCCCCTGACCAGAATTGAACCTGGGACCTTTCAGTCTGCTGGCAGATGCTCTATCCACTGAGCCAAACCGGTTTTGACACCCATAAGTTCTTGATAGGACTTGTTCACTCTTATTCTGGAAACCAGAGTATATGTACAAAATACATTCAGGGTCATTGTATAATGAATCATGTGTATCAGTGGATAGAGTATTGGTTGATGTCTCTCTCTCAGGTAGATGTTTCTCTCTGTCTCTCCCCTTCCATTCCATTCTCTCTAAAAATCAATGGTAAAATATCCTCTGGTAAGGATTAACAAAAAATAAAATAAAATAAAATATCTCCTTTTTATTTTCCTTTCTTGATTGTGAAAGTAAACATGGCAAGCAATCTCCCCACCCCTCGATAATATGATACGTGATCCATTAGACCGGGGACAGGAAATGTGGCTGCAGTGCATGAATACCTCGCCCATGTAAGTGTTCACTTGTCATCTGTGTGACCTGTAAGTAGTTTATCCATTTTGGTGGCAGCTAAAAACACACAGTGCTTTAAAAAAATTTTTTTATCTTGATTGTAAGTGGCAAGTGATTGATTTCCTGCCTCTAAGCTTTTTTTGTAACCTCTTAGATATTAGCACAGGAACACACTGCATGAAAATACAAACTTCTTGGCAAGTGGGGTTTTAAAATTTGGTATAAAGCAAAGCAGTATACATCAGAATTCATTGATCTTTTAGCGAGATCCCCAAGGCAAATATTATGTACAGTGTGTGCTGATTCTCATTCATGTCAAGCTGTTTCTTAAGACCTACCTTCTCACTTTCTCATCTCGTCTGCACACTTGAGTTACTGGGGCAGGGAGTCACTATTCACTTAAATCTGCTTTATTGTTTATTATCCTTGGCTTTTTCACAGAACATTTCTTTTGGCATATTGAATTTCTTTAGATCACTTGGAAATACTTGTCAAAAATCCCAAATGAATGTCTTTCTTTCTGAAACCCGAGTACCAGTCTAGCATGCAGCATTGAAACAATCATCTGCAGTTTTTTGTTTGTTTTTTAACCTCTTTCTAGTAGGAAGAGGATAAAGAAGAAGAGGATGAGAAGGAGGAGGACGAGAAAGAGGAGGAAGAGGAGGGGGAGGAGGAGGAGGAGGGAGGGGGAAGGGAGAAATGAAATCAGAAGTGTGCCACATGGCAGATACATTCACTCTGTCTTTTTTGTTTTTTAATTCATTTTTATTGATTAAGGTATCACATAATTGTCCTTATCCCCCCATTCCCATCCCAAACCCCTCCCCACATATGCCCCCACCCCCTTGTTGTCCATGGCCACTGGCTCGGCCCATGTGCATGCACACAAGTCCTTTGGTTGATCTCTTTACCCCCACCTTTCCCTACTTTCCCTCTGAGGTTTGAGAGTCTGATCGCTGCTTCTCTTTCTCTGGGTCTGTTTTTGTTCACCAGTCTATGTTGTTCATTATTTCCTCTAGATGTGTGAGGTCATGTGATCCAAGAAATACCCTTGTACGAACCTAAACTGCGACAAGCCTTAATGGTTATGCTGAGAGGCAAATGAATCAGTCTGTAGTGAGTTCCTTTCTGGGCCAACAGTTCTTTTGAGTCCCAATTTCAATGTCAAATAGTTCCTTATGTGTACATCCACCCTGTCTTGATGCTGAGCTTGTACCTAGAAACCCAAACGCCCTAAAGCATAGACCTATCTGAATTTCAGTCTCCACTCTGTCCTTGTCCTTTAAGCTCCATTGCAGTCTTTATGCCTTTAGCATGCCATTAATAAATTTAGAATACTTGTATTTTATCTGCTCTACCAGAAAATGTATTATTTGTAAGCAGAGGGTGAATCGCCTTCACTAGTTCTAGTACAATGCCTCACACAAAGCAAACTCCCAATATATGTGTTAGAACTCAATGGTTATTGCTTAGTGTGCACTAAACATATACAGATTCCAGATCCTAGTTTTGTCTTCTATATTGTATGTTGATGGTCAGATTGCTTAAGTTGTCTGATCTTCGATTGAAATGGAAAAAAAAATCTAAAACAAGGGTGACATATTTTCAGTGTTTTTGCGATGATTGGATATATGCATTGTGTTTATAGCATTTTTACAACTGTGATTCTCACACATGACAAACATCTGATACATTTTTATTACATAAAAAAAGAAGGCAGCGTATCATCTCTTAAAAATGCTTGAGGTTGAGAACTTCCTTTGTTTCTGAGATGTAACTGTAGTAGTTTTAACAGATTAAGAAATTCTCTTTATTTTTTTTAAAATAAATTCATATAGGTTAAGACCACAAGTAAATTCTTCTAAAAGTCACATGGCTTCAACATAATTTAAGAATGTGTCCTAGGTTCTGCCTGATCTGCTCAAAGTCATTACTTGGGCTCATAAAAGAGGGCTGAAAAGGCCAGACTGGAAGAAAGCAGGAAAGGATGGGATTCCAATAACAAGTGAAGAATATGTCATGACCTTGACCCTGCCCACTGGTTAAATCTGGGGCATCAAAATAAGAATGCATTAGAAACAATTGAAAAATAGGAATCCATTAGTGTAAGCCAATAGTGAATATGTAATGAATGGAGGAGGAGAGAGGACTTCTGCTTGTTGCAGACTGGGAGTGGTGCTGGGATTGAGGAGGTCCTGATGGAGTTTGGAAAGTTACTTTGAAACCTTGCAGTAAAGACTGGATCAAGCAGGAAGCATCCAGGGAGGCTAAATCTAGGTGAAATTTCTGATGAGTACAATCAAGTTATAAAAACTCATTGAGAAACTATAAAGGAAAACAAGTATTTTAATTATTAGAAATAAGGAGTAAATATACTGTAATAGTTCTTTTCTTTAAAATCAAATCAGGGAGGTTATAGGGAATTCCTATCACACAAAATAATCTTTTGCATTCAATTTTAAATAATTTTTTTGACTTTTAAATTCTATGATTAAAATTATAATAATACAACAAAATATGAGAGGCACTATGAAGTATATTTAATAAGATGGATCTTATAAGTGATAAGAATTCTTTTTCTCCAGACATAATGAGGATTTTAATAAGGATTTATTTGATGTTATTTATACCATAATGCCTTAGCATTATTAATAATTTTAATAAACATTCTGATAATGATGACACATAGAGGAGGAATTTATACATAGTTAAATGTAGGTAAGTACAATAGAGCAACAGATATTTGTTAAATCACTATAAGTGTTTCATGAATGACAAATTTTTTATTGGCATCCTATAATGATTTGTAGAATATTCATTCAACAGGGAACCAGTAAAATAAACTATTTGATCCTACCAAATCAAACTACAATATTCTATCTCATCTCCTAACACTTCGGTCTGGCTACTATTATTTCTCCCCTGGACTATTTTAAATGCTTCCTATTTTCTCTAACTCTGTCTTCTTTCCCCTACAAGTGATTTTTTACACTGTATCCAGAGGTTCACTTTCCTGCTTAATGCAATATTTCTTATTGCATCTAGTAATCCAAATTTCTTGGCACAGCCTCTGACTTCTTCTCCCTCCTCACCTGCTATGCATGCCCACTTCACAAAGAGAACTTCACTAATTCATTAATTGCAACGTTCCCCAATCCCTCTTATCACATCATCCTACCTTATTCTCCACACAGAACTTATTCCTCTCTCTCTCTCTCTCTCTCTCTCTCTCTCTCTCTCTCTCTCTCTATATATATATATATATATATATATAAATGCTTACTTCTCAGATATGATATTTGTAATCAGATTCATGTCTCTGTTGTTCATCACTTAATCCCCGGATTTGAGAAGCGTCAGTCACTTCGTAGACGCTTTATAAATCTGGAGTGAATGAATGAAAAGATGATGCCTATGGCATTAGCTCTGGCATCAGAGAGATCAGAGTTAAATCCCCAGCTCCCTTTTTTTCTGGCTAAATGGCATTCAGTTCATTGCTCAGCTACACTAATCCTCAGTTTTGTCACTAGGCAGGTGAAAAGAATAACAATTCCTACCTTGTAGGGCTGTGTGAAATAAAAATACAGTAAATATAGCCTGCTGAACTTACTGCTTCAAAAAGAAAAGTCTCTCAACAAATCAGAGCATACTCTGATAGCTTCTTTTTAATATGTATGTCCTTTTCTTCCTTCCTATATAGGCTTTGATTAAAGCCATCTGCTACTTAGAAAAGTTAAAGAAACTTGATTAGGGCTTTAAAATAAAACCAAACTCATTTCTCACAGACTTTGATCTCAACATTAAATACCACTATGCTCAGCACCTACATCCATATTTCCATTCATATTCTGATGTCTCTCTTAGAAACTCTCTGCATCTTTGACTTTATTAATATTATTTTGTGCCGTAGTTCATTTCTCTCACCCCTTCTCTCATCTCTACCTGTGAAAGTTATATCCACCTCGGGGCCTATTTCAAATCCTAAGTATTTTATCTCCTAACTGCTCTTCAACTGGATTCCTCATTTGTCCTGCCTTAGTCATATTAGTATCTTTGAAGTTGCATTTCATTTTACATTATATATTCACTTGTCTTACTTTGCCTCCTAGATCATGAGCCGATCCCTGAGACCATCCATGCCTTACTCATTCTAAGGAACATATTGAATTATTTATTGTAAATACTCAATACCTACTTGATGAGTGACTAAATGAATATGTGGCCATTCATGCATTCTAATTTAAAAGCTAGAGAATAGCTAATGGCCCGCTTTTAGAATTGCAAAGTAACTGAAAACTTCTCCTGAAGTGGGGAACAGCCACATGAGCTGATGCTCTACATCCTCTTCAGCATGTTGTTCAAATTCAAGGTTATTTACACTTTTGTTCAAATTCAAGGTTATTTGTACACTTTTGTTCTTGAGTGGGTAGAGCCAAGCCAGCCCGAAAGAACATGTAATCCAGCCTAATGTACAAGCAGGAGAGAAGAGCAAGGTTAATGAGTATGTGCAATATGCATGAACTCGAATAAAAAAATATACAGATTTCTTAATAAAAGAAAACAGCTCACCAGGAAATGAGCTAAAATACACCTCTATTAAATTCAGATATAGGGCTTTATTATACCAAAGTATAATGGGAGATATTGGAACAAAAAATGCATTCAAAACACATTTAACAAACCTCTATATTTCCCCTGGTAAAAGGAATGCAAGAATGAATATGGGATTCTTTTTTTTTCTCTGAAAACCTTACAGACTTTTTTGGGGGATAATACATGTACACCTGGGTAATTTCAAGTGTGAACATTTTATACATTAATATATATATATATATATATATATATATATATATATATATATATATATCATCCAGGAGTCACATGAAAACCACAGCAGTTGCTCTTGAGAGGTGGCAGTTAAATAATGTTTGGATACCAAATCTATGTGCATTTCCTAGTGATTATTCATTTTGGATAAAAGTTAGTATTACCCTATGGAAAGTTATATGTGCCACTTCTTAAATTTGCATTAGCCATAAATATGTGCACTGTTAACAGACATTATGTACTTCTGACTCTCCACCTAATTCAAAGTTTAAAAATTAAGAATTTTTTAAATGATGGGTTAAAAACTAAGAAAACTCTAAGAAATACTAAATAAAAACTATAAGAAATATCACAAAACTATGAGAAATACTAATGGGCATAGACAGTATATTGGACTATGAAAACCAAGTGAAATTCTCTCAAACTTAAGTCAGAGAAAAGTGAATTAGAAAACAAATGAGAACAGCAAAACTCACATACATATTCATCAAAAAATGGCAATCAAAGTGTAAGACTCTAATATAGGAAAATGGAGTTATAGCTGCAAGCGCAGTAAAATATTTGAATCTGTTTCTCATATGGTGAGTCCCTCTCATTCCATCTGGTCAAATATATTCTTTATATTCAACAGATGATGCTTTCCTGTAATTAGTTTTTTCATTAACTGTTAACAAGGCAAAAAAAAATGTAAACTGTTTAACTGTATCATGTTGGTCAGATGCAATGTAGGTTGCTATAAAGAATTTGAATATTAGATAATTGATCACAAGGCTATTAAATTTTTTTCTTAAATAAGTGAATAAGTAAATGCACTAACATTTTATTAATAACAACCAAGGTAGTTTAAAAATGTCATTTTACTCTTAGTGCAAATTAAAATAGAGTTCTTAAATTTTATAAAATATACTTATAATGTGGATTATAATTTTAAAATAATATATAGATAATTCATTCGAGATAAACTCATTTATAGATGGGTAATAGATATGCAATAAGTATGCATAGGATAGCAAATTGATTGATGTTTCTAAAATTACTTTTGCCCTTTTAGAAACAGAATGAAAAAAACTGGTTTTGATTTCTGTACAATTATTTTAAAGAAGATAGAGATATGGAATATAAAATCTTATCTATTTTTTCAGATAACATGAGTAAAAACTGTCCTAAAGTTTCTATTTAAAATTAAATGGGCAATGATTTTAAATTTTGGCTTACTGGTTCATAACAAAGGACTCACAATGACCGACTAGTTATATTGAGGGTTCCTTTCAGACATGTAAATCTATCTGATTTTATGATTCAGATTATCTGTAGGAGCTATATTAATCAGCATGAGATAGGTTTATTTCAAACACTAATGACTCTAAATTCTAAACATAAGTTTATTTCTTACTAAGGCTATGTGTTCAAAATTCGCCACCTAGGAGGTTCTGCTAATCTATTACTCAGACACTCCATTCTTACACACACTTCCAAAATCAATTAAGCAGAAGGAAGAAAGATGGTAAATCTTGTCTTAACTGTCCACTTATCAGCACAGTGTTAACTAACAATTACATACTTAACATTCATTCTTCTTCACGGTGAGAACACTTAGGATTTACTCTCAGCAACTTGCAAATTTTAACACAGCACTCATTATTAACTACAATCACTATGCTGCAAATTAGATCCCCAGAACATATTACTCTAGTAACTGGAAGTTTTACTCTTTGACCAATATTCCTTTTCAGCTATTCTGGCCCCTAACAACTACATTCTTATCTTTGTGTCTGTGAATTCTGCCTTTTTTGTTTTGTTTTGTTTTGTTTATTAATGCTCACCTGAGAATATTTTCCCCCCATTGCTTTTTCAGAGAGTAGAAGTAGGGAGAGGGGGACAGAGAGAGAGAAAAAGAGAGAGAGAGAGAGAGAGAGAGAGAGAGAGAGAGAGAGAGAAGAATCATAGTTTGATTGCCGCACTTGCCCCACTTGGGGACAGGGAGCAAACCCACAACCCAGGTACTTGCCCTTGATTGGGAATGGGACCCATGGTCCTTCCATGCAAGTGTCGTTGCTTTAACTACTGAACATGCTGGCCAGGGCTGCTCTTTTTTTATTTAGATTCCACATATGTGATATCCTACAGTATTTATCTTTCTCCATTTGATCTATTTCACTTACCATGATGTCCTTAAGATCTCTCTTATTTTGTTGCACAGGACAAGATGTCTTTCTCATAACTGAATGTTATTCCTTCATTCATCTGCCAATGGAAACTTATATTGTTTTTTATGTGAGTTATTAATGCTGCAGTCAACATGCAAGTGCTAATATTTTTGTGATACCTTTTTTTCATTTCCTTGGGATATTTAACCAGAAGTAGGATTGTTGATCATATATGGTAGTGCTATTTTTTAATTTTTTGAAGAAAATGCATACTGTTTTCCATTATAACTAGCAATTTACATTCCCACCAAAAATACAAAAAGGCTCCCCTTTATCCACATACTTACTTGTCTTTTTAGTAATAGCCCTTCTAAAAGTTGTGAGGTCATATCTCATTGTAGTTTGGGTTTGCATTTCCCTGATGATTAGTGATGTGCACCTTTTCATGTATCTATTGCCATTTGTGTATCTTCTGTGGAAAAAAAAATCTATTCAATTCCTGCGTCCATTTAAAAAAATAGGATTACTTGAGGTTGTTGTTGTTGTAGTGTCTGTGTGTTTACTATTTAGTTATGTGAGGTTTTTTTAAATATGTTTTGGATATTAACCACCTATCATTGTCAAAACTGATGTCAAGAAGCTTACCCCATATGCTTTCTTCTAGTAGTTGGGTTGATTGTAACATACATTACATTCTTGTCTTATGAAAACTCTTTGTTGTAACAACTTGGTGTCTATTGTTCCAAAGAGTATATCTTTAGTGAACTTTCAATATCATATTTATAGATCCTTGGGAAGTTTTGTATTTTATATCAAATATAAAACTTTTATTTTACACTCTAAAAATGTCATATGTAATCACTTTTTATTATATTTCACATTTTCAAATATACTTTAATGATCCTTTATTCATACTATCTAATAAAAGAGTAATATGCAAATTGACCATACCTCCACTACATCCAAAGGCATGCCCACCAGCCATTCAAGAGCAAGTATGCACATTAACCCAACCAAGAGGGCTGCAGCCACGGAGAGAGCAGCAGGTTTTGGTTTTGCCAGCAAGATAGAAAGCCAAACTTTCCTCCTGCCCTGACCTGCCTTGGCCTCTGCTTAAGACTATAAAGTTTCCATTATAGAAGATAAATAAATCCCAACAAAAATGGCGGCAGCCACAGAGCTGGAGAGAGCAGGAGGCTTGAGTTGCCCCCGGCGATGGAGGAAGCCAAGTTTTCAAAGCCCTGTCCTGCCTTGGCCTCCATTCAAGGCTACAAAGTTTCAATTATATAAGATAAATAAATCCACTATACCAGAGCCTCCACTTGGGTCGCCAGGGGACATGGCCAGGCTGCAAACCAACACCGGCCTCTTGCCCAGACTGTTCCACACCCCAGGGGAACCCCTGTCCTGATCCAGGACACCCTTCAGGGCAAACCAGCTGGCCCCGCCCATGCACCAGGCCTCTGTCCTATCTAATCCTATTTAATAAAATAATAATATGCAAATTGACCATCACACCAATACAAAAAATGGCTGCCCCCATGTGGTCAAAGATGATTTGCCCCCATGTGGACACAAGATGTGCGCCCCAAGATATCCAGCAGGGGAGGGCAGCTGGGAGGGACCAGGTCTGCAAGGGAGGGCAGTTGTGGGAGATCAGTCCTGCAGGGAAGGACAGTTAGGGGTGACCAGGCCTGCAGGGGAGGGTAGTTAGGGGCAAAAATCAGACTGGCAGGGGAGTGGTTAGGGGGTGATCAGGCTGGCAGGCAGAAAGCGGGTAGGGGTAATTAGGAAGGTAGGAGGTGAACAGTTGGGAGCCAGCAGTCCTGGATTGTGAGAGGGATGTCTGGCTGCCCGGACATCCCTTGAAAGTTCCCAGAGGGTTGTCTCAGATTGGAGAGGGTGCAGGCTGGGCTGAAGGACACACACCCCTGTGCACGAATTTTGTGCACCAGGCTTCTAGTATATAGTAAACATCGTAATATTTGAATGCATATAAAATGAGTAACTAAGTTATTTTATCACAAAACCTGGAACATAAGTCACTTTGGTTATTGTTTAGACTTTTGATAAAGTGCAACAGACCTGAGTACCTATTGTTAACAGCTTTTGGAGTGAAGGCCTGGGATATCTGAAATAATTTGCTCCTGTGCTATCAAACATTGTGATTATTGTTTAAATCCAGAGACTGCATACATATGTGATTCCATGACCTGGAGCCCACTCTACAGGCCCATTTATTTCCCCAGCTTTAAACAGACACAGTTAAACAAATGATTGAATGGTTCATCTATCTTTAAGGAGGCTTTGAAATCACTTTGAAAATCGTGCTTCCTCATGCATAAATACCATAGATTTAAACACCCCGTAGAGAATAGTAATGTTATGGCAACAAGGTGACTTACAGAGCCACCTCACGGATATGAGCTATTACCTGTACTGTAACACATTCCCACAGTCTTATAAGAGCACATAAATGCGGTATCCTCCAAAAGCATTGCTGACCTTTATAAACAGGTCACATGGGATAGAGTATTTAACCACAAGACAATATGCGTTTTATCATTACAGATCCTACCCCACTTTCAAATGTTGTAGAAAACTTCCTTCAGGAAATAATTACTAATATTGTGTCCTGGAGTATAAGGAGATATTCAAGTGAAGAAGGAAGGAGGGTAGAGACGATTGTAATCAGCACTACAGTGAAAATCTGTGAGAGACCTTAGTAAATGAACTCCTAATGTTCTCATCTCTTTCAGGTATATTACTCATTTTACCCTGCCCAAGGCTTCTTTCTCAATTTTATTGGGGCCCAGGGACACTACTTACTATTCTAAGTAGTAAGATGGTGCTTATTAGAATAATGGAAAAGTAAAATTCTAATTTACATGAAATTTATTTTTTTATTTAATTCATTGGGGTGGCATTAATTAATAAAATTATATAGGTTTTAGGTGTACAGTTCTGTAAGATATAATCCGCATATTGTATTATGTGTGCTACACCCCAAGGCAAGTCCAGGAGTTAGAGGGGAGACCACTGTACTCTGATTTTCAGCTTGGCCACCTGCATTAGAGTGTAAAGAAAGCATGACAACTTGGCAGCAACATCATCATCAAGGAACCTCTAGAGGTTATGCTTGGGAAAAATTGATCTTGTGCTTCCATTAACTTCAGTTGAACGGGGGCATTTATTGTGAGAATTCGGTATATCATCTGCCGAAGAAATTGCAAGTGTGAATGCTGCAATCTTTTTCTTTTTGCCTTTAATACCAAACTTTTAAAATGTCACCACAGCACTTTAAAATAATAAGATTGTAATACTGCTTCACAGTGTTCGGATACATTTTAGATTTATTCATATACCTCAGATATTCATTCTGTGATAGTGACATTTTTAGTCTCCGATTTGGCTTAATCAAGATTTAACCCTTGTCTATCCAGCATTTGGCCAATGTGCTTTCATTGCACATGCAATGTAAACATTTCTCTGCTGAAGGATTAGAGAGATTTAGAAGGGAATTTTAGTAGGAAGTTAAAGATTAAGGTTTTGGGTACCCAATGGCTTTCTATGATCTTAGAGAAAGAGTACTCGGGGGAATTTTCCATCATCCTAATCTAACTTTTTTTTGCCTTTAATTTGGAACATACCTCTTAAGCTCTATCCTTTCTTCAAGCCCCCATGGTCTGAAACTCCAATCCCTTCTCCATAATAAGAAAGCCCCTCTCTGAAAGATTGTTGTAAGATCTGTGCAATGGCCGAAGTGTGAGCTATACAATCTCAAGAAATCCCCAACAGTTATAATGTCTGGTTCTGAATTTCATAGTTGCCAGAGTGAGGGGGAAGTGGAGATGAGGTAAGAAAAATGGACCACTATACCCATCCCTTGAGCCAGAGAAATGCATTTATTTTAATTCATGTATCTCTTTCAATAATATTTCTAGTAGTAGGAGCTATAGGCCTACTGATCCTCTAATATTGATTAGGATAAAATAATAACCTATTTAACGAATAGCTTTTCTTGTAAGGATAAACGTCCGTTTTTAAGAGACAGTGAAATGCTAGCTCATAGTAACCAAATTTATTCCCTTAATAAGGTGTCTTTCCATGTTGGACACCATTGTTTCTCCTCGGTGAAATTTATTTATTTTTATTCTTTTCAAAGCTTAGAAGAATCATAAAAGATGTAGATAAGACTTTAATATCAATTTTATTGGGACGCAGGGACACACTCTATTCTATTCCATCCTTTTGTGTCGGGGCCTTTCTTTGGAAGAAAGGAAATTGAAGGTAAAAATTGTCAAAACACTCAACTATTGACCAACGGATACATGGTTAAATAAGTGCACAATCATTATTAGATCTCAGGGTATACAGGCATAAAGTTTAGAAGAAAAAAAAAATGGCTGAGAGAGAGCGAAAAAGGAAAAGTCATACACCTCTTGGTATTTCAAATAACATGTTTTCTAAGGTTGAAATGGCTGGTCTGTGCAGACTTTTCCTTTAAGCTATTATAAGGTTTAGGGCAGAGTAGTAATATTATTTAAGTTTTATTTATGGAAATTCTTTATCTTATTATTGTAAAGTGTAGTTTATCTAATATAGACACTCTAGTCTTCTTGTAATTAATGCATGTTTTTTAAATCCTTTTACTTGAAACCTTTCTTTACATCTAAAGTCTGTCTATTATGGTGGCAGAATGTTGAGTGTTACTTTCTCATTTGTTCTGAATATCCCTAACTTTTAATTGATGTATTGAGACTATCTTTAGTTAAATTCATTGGGGTAACATTGGTTAGTGAATTAAACAGGCTTCAGATGTACAATTTGATGATAGATCATCTGTGTATCGTATCAGGTGTCTAATACCCAAAGTCAAAACTTCTTCCCTCACCATATATTTGACCCCTTTACCCTTTACCACTGCCTCTACTACTTTCCCTCTGGTAACCAGCATACTGCTGTTGTTGTCCATGACTTTTTGTTTATTTGTTTGTTTGTCTTATCTATTCATTTGTTGCTTTCAGTTTTATATTCTACATTTGAGTGCTAATTATCAATGTGGTTGTATTTATATCTATCATTTTATTTTATGGTTTCTGGTCCATCTAAATAATTTTTGTCCCACTCTTATATTTAACTAGAGGCCCATTGCATGAAGATTCATGCAATAGGCCTTCCTTCCCCTGGCTGGCAGCACTGCTTTTCCTCTGGCACCCAGAAACCAGGCCTTTGTTCCAGCTGAGGCTTGGCTACTCCGATTTGGCCACAGCAGAGAAGCCAAGCCTCTTCAGTCTTCAGTCTTCACTCTGTGCCTTGTATGTAAAGTAACCCGCTACCTTTGTTGGGTTAATTTGCATACTCACTCCTGATTGGCTCGGGGGGGTGTTACAGAGGTACGGTCAATTTGCAAATTTCTCTTTTATTAGTGTAGACTGCTCCTTTTACCTCATTTTAGTATTAAATATTTATTTTTTTAATTTTCTATTGTCTTTTTGTTTGAACATATTTGTATCCATCTTTAGAATTCTAGGTTTTATGATATGTTTCCTTAACTTTTCATAATCTACTTAGAGTTAATATTGCTCACTTCACACAAAAGATAGATATCTAGGATTTATATATATATCCCTTTAACCATCCCATTATCTTTTATTATATCTACATACATTTAAATGCACAATATAATGATTTTTATTTGTAAACATTTATATTATAAAGGTATTGAGAAAAATATCTTTGATATAATGGTACAGATTCGTACCATTTTAACACTTCTTTCCTCAAGGATTCTAAATTTCCTCTTATATCCTTTTCTTTTAAAATATATTGCTAGCATTTCTAGTATTTAATTTCTGTTAATTAATTTAATTTTATTTTATCTGAAAATGTCTTTATTTTGTTCTATATTTTTGACTTCTGTATTGTGTTTTCTTCATCATGGATTGTTCACATTTTATTTTGATCTGATGGAATTTACAGAGAATGTATCTTTTCTTATCAGAACTAGAATTTTCTTATGTTTTAAAAACATTACTCTGCTTGTTATATTGAGATTAGACTAACAGAGGAAAAAACTAGAAGTCAGATACAACGGTATTGAACTGGTCCATGGGAGATGATTTGATGGCTTTGGTCAGTGATTTAGAGGTACAGCTGCTTACAGAATATATTTTAAAGGTTAAATCAATAATAATTGCTAACAGATTGAATTATTGGTATGCAAGGATAGGATTCAAGAATTTCTGCAAAAATTTTGTCCTAAGTAACTGACTTTGTTCATATTATATTTATTAATATGAGGATGACATTTTAAAAAAGAGTAAATTGTGAAGCTTGGCTTGGAATAAATTAGGATATTAAGTGTTGATTGTGCTATTAGATATTCAATTAATGATAATAAGTAGTATAGTTTATGTCTAGCTTTCTAGAAAAATGTTCAATGTATAAACCTTAGAATACCCAGCATGTATGAATTATATATTTTTTTAAAAAGATATAATGCTGTGAAAAGTTCAACGGATAGGGATAATTTTGATACTTCTCTAATATAAGCATCATGCATTCTGAACTCATTATCATGTGTCAGTTCTGTATGAATCTATGTATTCATATATTGTTATGTATTTATCATAAGCTGGGTATTTCACCAATAAAGGGACAAAGCTTTGAGCCTTGATGCCTAGACTTGAATCTTTGTTTGCAGTTCATTGGCTAAGTGACCATATGTTTTTGCTTTGATGATCTACTTCTATGCAACAAATCACTCCAAAATTTACTTGCTTAAAAATTAAAGCCTTTTATTATTTCTCATGATTCAGTGTGTCCCTAGAATTCAGATGGATTTTTTTTTCTGGTTGTGTTTGGGGTGTCTCATTTAGGTTTAGTAAGATGGCAGTTTGAGCAGAAACAGTAACCATTGTGGCATTCTTATCTGGTACTTTGGTGGGATGGCTTAAAATCTGGGCTCAGCTTGTCCATGAGGACAACTGGTTTTTTCTCTCAAGATGGCTTTTCACATGTCCCTTCCATGTAGCACAGCTGAACTACTTACATGTGTCTCAGAACTTCCAAAAAGAGAAGAGCAGAAGCTCCTAGGCCTCCTTACATATTGTAGCTGGACTGACTCAGAGTCTGTTGTTGTGTTTATTGGTTAAAGTGAGCCATAGCATTAGCTGAGAATCAATGCTAGAAGTACCAACACAAGCATCTTAAATCATGGTATTTTGTTGCATCTACCATAGTAAGTTACTTAGCCTTTCTATGTCTCAATTCATATATATTAATTGGGAGTGTTAATATAAATATTACATGACTATAGTGAAAATCATAAGAATGGATGATTGAAAAGTACATACATTAGGTATAGCACACATCCAAAACACTTTAATTATCATTTATTTTAACTATTCTTTAAAAATATTATATTTTGTATAGCTTGGTGCTGGAGTATGTATGTCATTTGCCCTCTGAAATTTTTTTTCCTGGTAAAAATTCACCAATGTTATTGCATTTTACTTATTCAGTATGTCTTATTATGTGTGACTTCTGTCTGTTGCCCAATTTAAAATGAATGAAAAGAAAGATGTTTGACATGACTGAAGTCATCATATTCACAAAAGATGGTTTGAAGAGGATTTCAAAAAACTTTCAAATATATTTTTGTATTATTTTTAATTTAACTAATTTATTCAAATAACCTTGATAATGCTTTATATAGATGTATTCTGAGCAGATTTCATATAATAGAATGCCCTTGTGTGTGTATGGGGGCACTTGACTTCTTTTTGTAGTATATCAAAAATTAAATATAATAAGTAGTATAGTTTGTGTCTAGCTTTCTAAAAAAATGTTCAATGTTTAAACCTTACAATACCCAGCATGTATGAATTAACTCTTCAGCATTAAAGGTCAGACCAAAAGTTAGCAGACAAAAAGGAGCTTAGAAATGATCTCTTCTTGGTTCCTTTTTCTGAGATTAGATTTATGGACACTGAGGACATTTATGGTAGGTGAGAGTATGGTAAATCTCAGCTTATTTTCCAGGATGGAAGGACATAACTAATGGCTCTACCTACTTTTGTCTTTTTTGATGATAAAGCTGACTTTAGTCATTATTTTGACAGAGGAGGTTATACTCTGAAAAGAAGAGATCTGAAACTTCTGAGAAGTTTTCTCAAATGTCTCCACTCTCACTTTAGCAATCAATTCTGTTGTTTTCTGGTTTGTATATTTTATTTCTTTGTAAGAATTTTCGAATAAAAAACTACTACTCTAAAAATAGTTTGAAAACAACTATTTTCAAATTTTTATTTATAATTTAACTATATGTTCACTTGTTGTTGTTAATGCTCAGCCCAGGATATTTTTTCCATTGATTTTTAGAGTAGAAGGGAGGGGAGAGACATAGAGAAATACCAATGTGAGAAGACACATGGATTGGTTACCTCATGTATATGCCCCAACCAGGGCCGAGGATGGAGCCTGCAACCGAGGTGCATGTCCTTGACTGGAATCAAATCTGGGGACCCTTAAGTCCACTGATGCTCTAACCACTGAGTAAAACTGGTTAGAGTTAAAGGTTCTTATAATTAGAGGTGCAATGTTTTTGAGGCAGTTAAGAGAATTTGGGCAAAATAAAAGACATTACATAATAATTTTTTAAAAATTTTATTAACAACTTAATTTAAATCCAAATGAAGAATGAGTGGTTTTGTGAAAATGGACAGATATATAATTTTGGAACATGTGATATTGTAGAGACAGACAAGCCAAGGAGATTCATGCTGAGAAATTTATTAATAGACCTGGTGTAATATAAAGGTATGGAGTTCTCTAGAGGTGACAAAGTAGACATGAGAAGAGAGAAGCAGCATCATGATAAAGATTCAATACAGGCAACAGCTACACTAATAATAGAGGAATATGCAAATTGTCTGGGACACTGTCACAGTAACAGTAATGACCAAACAGCAAGCTGCGTGCAATGACAAGGCCAGCAGGGCTGTTAGTGAGGGACGACCAAATAACTGAACAGCAGGCTGCCTGGAGCAGCCAGGATGGCAGGAGTGGGGCAGTTGGGGACAACCAGGCTAGCAGGGGTGGCAGAGAAGGAGAGAGAGAGAAGGAGAACTCTTGTATCTTATTATAAAGAACAATAACACCATCATTGGGGCTCTACCTCTTGAGCTAATTTTTTTTAGGTTGTGACTTTGTTTAATTGACATTTCTTAAGTAGAGTCCCTGAGTGTTGGATGGCGATCCAAACAAAGTTCAACAAAAGACCATAAGGGAATTGAAATAGAGAAGTTTATTTTCCCAGGTCTTGGAGGATATATATAACACACCTCAAGGGGGCCACGTAGAGAAGTCAAGGTAGGGTGCAGGCAGAGAGAAAGCAGGAGAGAAAAAGAGAGTTCAGCTGGACCTAGAGCACATGCCTCTGTTGGAGTTGCTTTGGGATTCTGGGGCTAAAGCCAGATGGGTCACTTTCAGTTTCATGGGTGTCTTAATAAGTTGTGTACAAAGGGGAGACTGCTTACCACAGTAGCAGTTGGTGGAGTCGTGTCAGGAACTCACCTTTACTCGTGACTGTGGGCTGTTACATAGAGTGTGAGCTCATGGGAGGGACGAGTGTCAGTTCCAAGCCACACAAAATGGATGACAAAACAGAAGTGCTATGAGATAGTTTAGCTAAAATCAGCAACTCCAAAAGCCTGATCTCCAAATAGCATCATATTGGGGGTCAGAGCTCTAACAAATTGAACTTCTGGGAGGACACGGTTCAGAACCTAGCAGGTGCTTATTATGTGGAAAAGATGTTGTTCAAAAACAAAATTCAACTGAGTGTATTTTAAAGATCTTAATGACTGTATTCAGTGGTTCATAAATTGGGCAGCCTCCAATCTAGCAGATAGAAGGGAGCTCCAAGGAACTGTGAAAAATAAAAGACTTTTATAGGTAGAATGTAGAAATGAGGGAGTTATACCAGGGAATTGGTTAGTGAAAGATTACTTTCCTTATAGGGGCTGGCAGGGTCTATCAGGCAGATTACCTAATTGGTGCTGATGAGGCAGATTTCTGCCTGAATGGTTTTAAGATTTCATTTTTGGAAGAGTCAAAATTGTAATTAAGTCTGGGTCTGGTGACATGAGGGTTAGTGTGGGCAACTCTTTCTCGTGCCTGTAGTTTTGTTTTTGACAATATAGACTGTCCTAATTAAGCCCTAATTAACTGATTATTTGTCTAGACTTAGTGGGACATACTCAGGTGACCAGGAGTCAGCAATAATGGCCTATTCCCTGGTCCTTCAATGTCTAGACAGCTGAGCCGAATCAGAACACATGACACACAAGACAGAATTAGTATGCAACCACACAGGGTCTATTTATCTATTCCTAGTGGGTCCTAGGCTCCCCAAAGGCCACCCAGCAATACACACTGAAGGATAGACAATGAAAACAGAGACAGGCAGGCATCCACAGTTGGTTCAGACTCACACAGCAGAGCAATCAGGGGCTTGTCTCTCTGGGCGACTTGGAGTCTTCCTCAACTGGAGATGGCCTCCGGGTTGTATAGACCGTGGTAAACAACTTGTGTCCTTATCCCTGTGGGCCAGACCCGTGTGGGCCTTATATTGAGAGCAGAATGTTTACACTTTAAAGGTGTAGAGCTTTTACATCAAAATATTGGGGTGTTCATTAATTTTGGAAGTTACAGAGTATTTGGGGGTTTCCGTACAGAAAACATTTCCCACAATAATTATTTCATACATTAGAGGGGTTATGTTATTATAATATAGACCAAATACTGTATTTCTCTTATTGACATTTTGAAGATAAATAAGAGATTTAGTCTTTATATTTCTCATTAGTAGATATTCACGGATGCTTGAAGGACAGAGAGAAAAAAGATCCAGTACACATACCTAAATGTTCCTAATCACGGTCTGATCACTATAGCAAGCATCAATAATGTTCTTAAATATTAGAAAAAATAAAAGAATGAAAAAGAAATCTAGTGTTAGCTGGTTTCCAGGCACTCTCTTATTTTACACAAAGTTGGATAACTCATCTCTGCATCACAAAATTATATGCAATTAAGAATAGTAATTCTGCATATATCTCAGGTACAATACGCATGCTATACAAATTTTTGATATGCCTTGAGAAGAACCAAATCAGGGTCCCCAAATATGTCAGTTAACATAGGATTGATTTCTCTATACTCTAGATTAGATTATCCTTTGCCTTGGCATGTTGGTGTGGTATAAACAATAAATTTCCACCATATGTTTATGAAGTGTTTGGAACTCCAGTTGTTAAACATTGACCTGGAATGATATGGTTAAAAAAAAAAAAGACTTTAATGAACCAAATCAATACTTTAACTCACTACCCTTTATAGACAAAATAATAAAAAAGGGATTATTGATATTTGGCTTGGTAGGTCATTCACACATATGAACTGAAGAATTTTATCTTCTGAGCTGAAAAAAAAGAGTCAATATCTTTTGATTGAATGTTGTGATGCTTTAATTTGATGTGCTAACTTGATTGTGTTAAGGAATGCTCAGCTGGCTATTTATTTCTATTTGTGTTTGTGAAGGTGCCTATGGAAAAATTAGCATTTGAATCAGGAGACTGTTAAAGTTCACCACCACCAATACAGGTGGTCATCATCTAATTAATTAAGGGGTGGAGTTATACTAAAAGGCAGCTGAAGGGGGGAAATCTTTCTCTTAAACTCATTCCTCCATCTGCCACTCCTGGGCATCAGTGCTCCTAGTCTTTGGCATTTTGGACTCAGATTGGGACTTTGCTCATCGTCCACCCCGATTCTCAGGCCTCCGGACTCACACTGAATTACATCACCAGCATTCCTGGTTTTCCAGCTTGCAGATGGCAGATGGTGAACTTCTCAGAGTCCAAAACTATGTAAGTAAATTTTAAAATGTCTCTTGATATATATATATATATATATATATATATATATATATATATATATATATATATATATATATATATATATATAAAATTTTTTTGAGACTATGTTTATCAAAGCTGGGGACAGTGAAACAAAGCAAGGACTCAGGAGAGTGCCTAGGCAGCGCTCTGCGTTAGCTCCCTAGAAACTTGACAGGAAAGAAGTGAGCAGAGCTACTTTTAGCTCCCTGGAATTTCAGAGAAAAGGTGGTCTTAGGGACAGGATCAGAGGGTAAGCCCTGGACAAGCTGCTGTTGCCCATCTCCCCTGGTTGCAAGTTTCCTGGGGACCCTTAAGGGTTAGGAGGAAATAAAAGTTCATGCCCAAGAACAGGCATGGGTGTGCTCTTGAGTCAGTCAGCTCACACTGGTATTCTTTGTCTCTTTTGCTGGTGAGAATCTTAGGGGAGGGTTTCAGGAGAACTTTCATCAGCTTTCTAGGTGTGTTTTTAATACGCTGAAGCATCAAAATGAGCTAATAGGGGAGTTTGGGATTATTATTTGGTGTGCTTTACTGTTTGAGTTTTATGGGGTCTGCCTGGCTCTGATCAGGTTTTTATTTTTATTTTTTTGTTTCCTTCACTTCAATCATCCTTGGGTTTAGCAGGCACAAATGACATTACTTGGGTGTCTGCTCTCTGTCTTCCCCGGCCAGGATGGTTTAAACTATGTATTCTCGGGTTAGGAAGGAGAGGTGTAAACTACTTGCTCTCAAGTATCCTTGGCTAGGGAAGGGAAGGTCTTGTAATTCACTAGCTGGCTCTAAGTGGTTCAAATTGTTGGGCTTTGTTTAATGATCTTCTCCCAGTTTCCCCATCCCATTTGCCCAGGAATTTTCCTAACTGCTTACTATCTTGCCTCAACATTACTCTCTCAAGGCCGTTTCCTTGAAATGGGCCCCACTGTGAGAATGATAGACAGAACATATCCCAAGGATCTGGGAAGGGGTGAGGAGGTGCCAACCATGGGGGTGCGGGGAGGGGTCCAGCTTCATGACTTCCTCCTACATTCCATACTGGAGGGAAACACATACAAGGAAGAACCCACACACAGGCTGGCCTGAGGCAGACCTACTTGGCTAGGTCCCTGTCCTTAACCATGTGTTGTTGAAACCACCTGGAGGGCATACCTGGCTGAACCTAGTTAAACCAGTTAAGGCCTCCAGGTAAACTTTTAAGAGGATGGTGGGCAGGAGTGGAGGTCTGCTTGCTTTATAGCTGGCCAAGGCAAGCCTCCTGTGCAAGTTCCTTGATTGTTAAACCTGCCACCTACCAATGTGGAGAGGTCCACCTGTGCCTTTAGACTCTCCTGCCCTCTGTACTTGGGGACCAGCACACGAGGCTCTGCACCTAGCTGTTATGTCTCCTTCATCTGTTTTATTTGGTAAAGCTCCACGCTTTTGTTGCTCTGATAATATTGATATACTACTCCACTGAAGAATACAATCTGTGTCTAACTAGCATCAGGTACATTTCCGTCCCAAATACCTTATAAGAGTTGCCTCTGTTAGGATAGCACATTGGGAGGTATTCAATATCCATCTATGCTTCATTGACTTTATTATTGATTTCCTTATTAACGATGTAGTTCTACTTTTCCCCCCCTTGCAATTTATTGGTAATGTGCAGGATGGTATTTTTAAACCATGTAAGAGATATTATTGTTTACTATCTTATCTTCTTAGAATAGTGCTTTGTATTATGTAATGTTACTCATAATCATTTTCAATATTTTACATTTGAGCTCTATTTTTAGTAAAATATTTTCTAGAACAGATTTTATTGATTTATTATTGAAACAGAATTTGTGGACTGGGACCCGGATTCTTTGTCCGCTGAAATTGAAGACTTCACAAAGAGAAAGTGGTATAGCAAAGGTGAATATTTACTGAAGAATAAGCACAGATTCCCACATGGAGAGAGGGAGAGAGTCCCACAGAATGGACTCCAACATAGAGAGGGGGAAAGGGTCCCACTGAGTTCCTTTTTCCTATGGCTTATAAAGGCTGCAGATCTTGTTGCCTTGATGTTCCCTCTGATTGGTCACTATTCCCTTAGACTAGTTACTATGGTAACTCTTGGGCTCAAAGATCAAACCTCATTTGGGACTGAGTTCTCCCTGCTCCTTCCTTATTTTTTTCTTATTGCCTCTGGGCTTTCTTCCTCTCCTTCTGGATGAAGGGCTTCTTTCTATTTATTTTGTAAATATAGACCTTTTGCTATTCCCAGATCCCTCATTCTATGGAAATGTACCTGTTGCAGCTTTTCAGTTTCCCTGTGTTATGGAAATATACCTTCTGCTGCTCTGCAACCCTGTGCTTCCTCCATGGTCCCTTAATTCCCAAAATTTTCTAAACCTGTCTCATTTTACCCCTAAAATTCTTTTTTATTATTGATTTATGAATTGGTTGATATATTGCTATGTTCACCTTATTTTCTTTATTTTGAAACTTTCTCTTTGTGTTTTACACCTCTCTTTCAAGCATCCTATAAGACAAATTTGATCGTTTTCCAATCAAAGATTGTGGCTCTTTCACAAAATACATGGCTTGGGCGAGTCTATTTTGAAGAAGTGGTATTAGAAGAAGTTTAAGTTTAAAAAATTTGTCTCTCAAAAGAAATTTCAATCGTTGTACTATTGATATTTGGCTCTGTTGACTAATGAGTTTGCTGACCATTGCCTTAGTATTTAAATGTTTGTTAATAGTTTAAGCTTTTTGAGTTTTTTTTTTGTTTATTTGTTTGTTTTTTGGTGGGGTGGAGGGTGGGGCCTCTAATTGCTGTTAATATACATGTTAGTTAGAAAGGTTACTAAAATAATATATTGGTATACAGGACTCTATAATGTGGATTTGGTTGGGGAAATTAAATAAAACATAGCTGAGATTTTGGTTTGAAGAACTTAGACAAAGAATGGGGGAGTTTGGATTAAGAACTTGAGCAGTGAAAAAAAGAGCATTTCCTTTTAGCACACAGTGATGAGAGTAAAGAATTTCGCACAGCTGGAACTTGTTGGAAAGTTAAGTGATTCTAAGATAAAAATGATAAAAAGGGGGAAGACAGGCACCTAGATTCATTTGGGCCCAATGAAGATGTAATGTCCTTCATACTTTTAACAAAGTCTGCCTTATTGAGATTAAATTTTGTATGGCTTTGGGTCATATATGTGATCTGTGTGGATTTTTTTAATAAAAATGGAAATTGTTGCTCATAATTTGCATAACATGCAGAGTTCTCAGTGCAGCAAGAACAGTCATATACAGCTCATAGCCATTGCATATTTACTATATGCATTGCCCTGTCCTGAGCTCTCAGACACAATCTATATGTACCCCATGAGGGAGGTGCTCTGAGCAAAACAGCTTGTACATGGCAGGGCCAGGATTCAATTCCAGGTCTGTGAGCAAGAGCTGTTTCTTCATTCTATGATACCCTTTCTGTAAGAACTTTACACACTCAGCGGTGTGCTCTGTAGCGGTGTTTGAACTCTGCTTATCCACACACAGCAGCTTGGATCTTGGTTGGACACCAGAGAATGTGGAATTGGAGTGCAGAGAACATGCCGTTTTAAAGCTAGAAAAGCCATTTCCTGTGAGATACTTGGAGAGCCAGCGAGAGTGGCCCCTGATCTGAGAAGGAAGGAGGGTTTGTTCCTTTTCCTGTCCTGGATAAGTGCCCCTGTGAAGCCCGGATAAGGCCTCCTTGGAAGGACTCCTGTGTCCGGAGGAAGAGGTGCTGCCAGAGTGGCTGCAGCAGAGTGTGGGTCAGAGAGGAGGAGCCAGCCCCCAGTCCAGCGCCAGCTGGGGTTTCCAGAGGAATGGGCCTGAGTCGGACTGACAGGAGTCAAAGCTTGCCAAGGAAAAAAGGAGCAAGACCCAATAAATGTAGTGGCTGATTTGAGACACCACGTATTTAGACTCGGGGGAAACCCTGTCAGCACATCTCTGAGAAATGCTTGACTGGGGATATTTATGAAGAACATGAGCTACTCATTGAGATAAAGATGATACAGTACCTTGGAGTTCTTCTCTAAGATTTGTCCCAGTCCAGCCTAGCTCATCTGTTTTTGACAAGATTATGGTACAAGGATTGTGATTAAAAAAAACCACAAAAAAACAAAAAAAAAACAACAACAAAGGGGTATTTTATAAAACTCTCTATAACATATTTGGACATAAGCAACAACCATGTGGTAATCTAAAAAAGTACTAATTATTAATATTATGGTACTAATGCAAAAACACCAAACAAGAGAATGGATGAACTTTGCCAAGGGCATTATGTCGTTTTGACATCTTGTGAGAGCCACTGTCTCAGATTTTTCAGAAAAACATAACAAGTCCCAACATATTTAATTTTGCTTAGAGACAACAAAGGGCGAATATTTCAAAACAATTTACTGTGAAACTGAGCGCATGTACAGGGAAGTACTGAAATACATTTACATTCAAAAAATTTGCTGCCAAAACCGGTTTGGCTCAGTGGAGAGAGCGTCAGCCTGTGGACTGAAGGGTCCCAGGTTTGATTCCAGTCAAGGGCGCATACCTGGATTGCGGGCACATCCTCAGGAGGAGGTGTGCAGGAGGCAGCTGATTGATGTTTCTCTCTCTCATTGATGTTTCTTACTCTCTATCTCTCTCCCTTCCTCTCTGTGGGAAATCAATAAAATATATTTTTTAAACTCTCTCCCTTCCTCTCTGTGGGAAATCAATAAAATATATTTTTTAAAAATTTGCCATAGTGGTTAAGAAATACAGTATAACATCTCCAAGATTCCACATGCTATAGTACAGTCAGTATCCTTTCCCCACCATAGGATAACTGCTACCTTAAACTTTGCTTTCTTTGTAGTTTTAGTAATTATATATGCCCTCTAAAATATATAGCTGTATATTATATGGTTATTCCATGGGTTATTTCCTGACATGAAATATTTTTCTGAACAATTTTGTTTTCCTCCCCCATAATCTTTGAGACAAGTCACTTCAAAAGATTGCTCTCAATGAAAGAGTAATTTTTATTTTGAGCCATAATCACGTAAGAGCTTCTGCTGCTGCTACTGGCTGCTGATTGCAGCCTGAGGGGCGTTCTGTGACTGGTGCCCAGTTCTCATTGACACAAAGGCCTAAAAGCTGCATTTCTTTCATGAAGCACCCTTGGGTTCCCTGACCCGCACTGTGTTAATCACTATGGAATTACACCGTGTAGAGAAACTTCAGTTCTTTTGAAAGATTGTTACTGCATGAGCTGTATGTCAATTTTTGCCATTACTGGTACATTTAGCCTGAGACTTGAAAGGGCTATTTGTAGTACATACATTTAAGCAAAGGCCTAGAAGAGAGACTAGTTGGCAATTTGGTCAGCCAGGATGACTAGGTTATGCTGCAGTCTCAAGTAATCCTTACATCCTGTGGACTAACTCAAATAAAATGTTAATCTCTTGCTCACCCTGGCTGTCCATCATTAGATGGCTGGAAGGTCTCCTCTGTTTCCCTCGTTCTGTGAAAAAGGCAGGTGAAACTACAAGCATGTGAAATGTTGCAGGTTGCCAAGATCACAAAAGAGAGAACATGGACTTTAGTCCTGGCTCTTAAAACTTCCATCCAGAAGTGTCACGTAACACTTTCTACTCATTATTAGCCAAAAACAAACAAACAAACAAAAATCAGACGCCTAAAGTTAACTCGAATCAGGGCAATGAGGATGCTTGTTCACATTACTAAAGTTATGTACACATTGGTGTACTTTTTAGGAATGTCTTTTCTGGGGATTAGTGACATTGGGTAGAAACGCAGAGCAATGTCTAAGTGTACAGCACACTGCCGGAAGCTTTGTTACAGCTGAATCTGGACCCTCAGATGATGGCTAGAAATTGCCCTTTGAGGTATTGTCATCTTGACATCTTTGTTTAAAAAGTCTGAAGGGATTCTTTAACTTGAGCCTTAAGCCTTAAGTTGTTAATTGTTGATTGTTGAACTCAGTGTTTATTTATTTATTTTTTTAAAATGTATTAAGGTATTATATGTGTACATAGCTTACCATTGCCCCCCCCCCATACATGCCCTCCGATCTTTAAAGAGACTCATGAACAAGTTACTGAACCAGTTAATATTAGCAGATCCATGCATCAAGGGAAAACCAACAAGCTCGCTTCCTCCTGTTATAATTTCAAATCCCAGTTAAAACCTCAGCCAGGAGAGGCCTATGCCCCTCAGGCTCTGCATTATCCTGATTTCATACGCAGGCTATTACTTCCCTGGTGCGAATTTACCTTTACGTAATCGCGCTGCTTCTGTTTTAGCCAGGCGTTCAGTATTCCTGCTATGTGAGACTTAACTAGGGGTTTAAGCAGCACCGTTTCTATGGCCTGTACACTTCTGCCACTGAGAAGAGTTTGAAATTTCCCTTTGTCTACTACACTCTGAGAAATGCCTGCCGCTGCCTTCTCTCTACTTAATTTGTTTTCCTCCGTATTTCTCTTGATCACCTCAATTTCTTCCACTGTGCCACTTCTATATTTCTTGACTTTTGTACTTGAAGAGAGCAGTTTTCATGTTGTGAACATGACCTCAAAAACACTCCACCTCCATTGTTTGAAAATCTCAGACTCTGGGACAATTGCTAGGTTGCAATATGAAATATCTTGCCTGAATACAGGCATTGTAGGTCTTTTCTTTTCTTTCTTTCTTTATTTTTTTCTTTTTTCTTTTTTTATTATAACAGTTCATTGACTATTGTGAGTAAGCTCCATTTGTTCTAAAACCAATGCTATTGATGTATTAAAAGCTACTGTTTAATTTAGTTAGTCAAGTTGCTACTGATATTAAACATTAAAAATTTCTGTCATCTTTAAACTATTTTTCTGGGCCCCTACTCTTAGAGAATCTATTCTAGGTCGGATCCTAGAAACTATCTTTTAAAAAAAGTATCCAAGCCAAAACAGGTTTGACTCAGCAGTAGAGCGTTGGTCTGCGGACTGAAAGGTCCTGGGTTCGATTCTGGTCAAGGGCATGTACATTGGTTGCGGGCACATCCCCGGTAGGGCGTGTGCAAGAGGCAGCTGGTCGATGTTTCTCTCTCATCGATGTTTCTAGCTCTCTCTCTCTCTCCCTTCCTCTCTGTAAAATATCAATAAAATATATTTTTTTTAAAAAGTATTCAAGATAGTCTCATAGCACCAGTGTTGGTCATCTAGATATATTATCCTGAAGATATAATCTAATACTTGTGCATCTCTCTCCTGTTGTGAATGAAGAAATTAAAGCACAAGTAGCAAAATACAGTTATCAATCTCCGAGGGCACAACAGATGAAACCTAGCTATCACATAAGGGCGATCGCGGTGACTTGCTTATTAACCTTGCTGACATCCAGTTCTCATCTGTGAATGTAGGAAGATTTTACAAGACAGTCAACATATTAAGTTAGTTAATACATGTTAAGTATGTAGCACATTCTTGACACGTATTCAGCATCCAATCAATACTGACTACTTTTCTTGTCCTTAGCATCTTTTTCTTTATCCTCATCTTTCTGGGCCTCTTGGTGAAATCTCACACAAAAAAATGAGTTTAGAAATTATAGGAGACAACTGCTACAAACGTATTTGTTCTGTTTTATATCATGTCTTATGTTTCTTCTTTTGATTTTTCATCTACCGGGTTTCCCAGAAAATAAGACATCCTCCGAAAATAAGACCTACTTCATGGAAACATAATACATCCCCTGAAAATAAGACCTAGTGCATCTTTGGGAGCAAAAATTAACATAAGACACTGTCTTATTTTTGGGGAAACAGGGTATTAGCACAGCAGGTGAGGGTGGTGCCCCAGCGGGATTGTCTCTATTGAGCAGGCACCCCCAGGTCTCAGCTGTGTGTGTGTTTAGCTGCCAACAGGTCACCTTTCTTGGGGAATATCCCTTAGCTGAAGTGAGCCACCCTTCCCTCTAGACAGAAAGCCGATAGGACTGACTGGAGCTGTGATACGCTACCCCAGCCTTTCTGCCTCTGGGCAGGGCAGATGCTCCAGAGCTGAGTCTGGCATCAGTGTGAGGCCAAAACTGCCCTTGAAATCCCATATTTGCTCTATTCCTCCCCTGCCCTTTCCTGTTTCTCTTGCCAGTTCCTACCGAGGACAGCCCTTCCATAAATCACTAGCCAGGCTCTGCTGTGAGGGAACCTTACCCCCAAATGCTCATATTGCTTTTTGGAAAGACAGGCATAGGGACAGGAAGACCACCCAAGAGAAAAAAACACTGGGTTCTAGAACATGGCACCCAAGCAAGTGTCACCCAGCACGTTACCTGCCTCCTGGCAGAGATTCAGACACAGAGATTCAGACACTCTTGTTTAATGAATGGAAGGGATCTTCTATAAATGAAGAATCAGGTCTCCACATTTCCCTAGTCCTTGCTTAGCTAAGCTTTGGTTGCTACAACTTAACCCTTTTATGAAGGAAGAGACTAGGCCTGCAGCAGACACTAGATTCACAGTCCTGGACCTAGGATAGTAAAACCTCCAACAATTCAAAAAGTGGCTGCTTACCTTTGGATAAGAGGGTTTGATAAATGGGTGTTGTTTGTCTCTTGTGTCTTCCATACTCCCAATTGTACCAGGGCTACTCCAGTATGACTCATTATAAATGCATTTGAACTGATTTCCCTTGGTTCATTATCTTAACTAAGTGTCTTGAGAGACCAGTCTTAGTGGCAGGGCACATCTAAACCCTGGGTTATCATTCTTTGCTGCACCTACCCTGTGGTTGGCCTTGGATGTTTGTAGGCTCTCCCCCAACCCACTTAATTCAATAAAACTATGGAAACAAGGGGAATCAAATAGGAAAGGACAGCCATAAAATCTATTTTTTTCCTTTGTTACATGAAATGACTAATATATCAATGATAACATGTATAAAGCAACATGGAAGCTGTTATCTCCTGTGGCAGCCTTATTTTTTTCCATTGATAAAAATGACCAGGCAGGAGGATATAGGTTAGGAATAGCACGTGACATTAACTTAGAAAGCACAAGGACCTGTACCTTTTTACAGTGGTGAATAGAAAAGAGGCTACAATTCTGATATGCAGGGGCATTGTCACAAATGCTGTATAGTGGCTGTGCGATTTACAGCATGGAAATTTACTTTTCAACAGTTGCATGAAGAATCATTTAACTTCTGGGCTATTATTAATTAAAATAACGACAAGTTAAGTTTATTTTCTAGCAGCTAATTTATTATGTATCAAAATTAAATTATGATTTCTGAAAAAAATTGTCTCCTAAGATTATTCCTTCCCAGATAATGTCTGTGATCTTGTATATAAGGTGAAAGAATTAATTTAAACTTGTCCTCTAAGAGCTCATGTTTTGAGGACAATGAGATATTTTTATGACTTCATGCATTTTAACAATTTTTTTTGTGTGTACGATTTTTAAAAAAAACTACAGTCTTAATGTAAATAGGGAAGACGCATATATGATATTTTATTTAATTAGCAGGGACCTAAACATCTTCTATGCTAGTCAATTACATTGGTTTGCAGATGAGGAAATTGAGATGTGGGAAATTTGAGTTGCCTAAAATAGGGTCAGGAGTATAGAACTATCTGGAGATGTGATGTTTAAGTCATTGAGCATTTCCTAGAAAATTTATAGGTTGACTGTATTACTGAATTTTGGTGTGTGTGTGTGTGTGTGTGTGTGTGTGTGTGTGTGTGTGTTAGACAGTTATTAGGAGTCTGGAATACACTCAAAAATACTTGTTACATAAATTGATTTGTTTCTTGGCTGTTACTTATCACTCAGTACAGTTGGACATTCTTATTAAGAATAAACCTTCTTAAGTTAGTTCTGTAGTACAAAATAGGAAAAAAAAAAACAAACCAACAAGCTAAATGCATAACTTAATTTCAATGAGTGCGAGAACTTAAGGAGAAATAAGTTTAATGAGGGTGATGGAAATGCTCCCACGAAAGTTCTGAAGTTTGTGAGGATTTGAAAAGGCCTTGGAGGCAGAAAGCAAGAGCTTTCTCTCTGTCACTTCAACATGCTCAGCTTTCCTTTGCTTGCGGGGAGTTGCCCCACTCACTGGCTTGCTCTTAGCAGCCATGGTTAGTGGCACAAACTGAACTGAGAGAAACAAACTGAGCAGGTTGAGAAAGCCAGGGTGGCCCGGGGGAAAGAAGGGAAGAACAAGAGATCTATCTCCTCCAAGAAATTAGATAAGATTTACAGAACAGAGGAACAGCATTAAAGAAGATGCATGTTCTAAAGAAAGTGCATCAGACTAGATAAATCCCTGCTGGGACTGACAACCAGAAAACACCATGTCTTGGTGTCTGACTTTATGGAGGAGGCAGAGAACCAGGGGAGTATAGGGGGCCACAGCTGTCTGTGTACATGAGAGATTTTCCTAAATCAGATATCCAATACTCAAGGAGGACTTTCATAGGAGTTTAATTATTTAGGCTCTACTTTCAGGATACAAAAAATGATTGACTTCTCAACTTGTGAACAAAGGATTTGTCTACTAAAAACTGTTTGAAATCCACTGATCTGTGACCTGCCCAAGGTCAAAGTTGTACTGAAATGTGGAACTCAGGTTTCTGACTCCAAGCCCAAAGTTATTTTCATTCTATTCTCTTAGATATCAGAAATATTTCATTTTAAAATAAATTGGAAAACAGGCTGATATTATTAAAAGTACTAAATTTAGTGTCAGAACACAGGGTTTTAAAAAATGTATTTATTGATTGAATTGAGAGAGAGAGAGAGAGAGATCAATTTGTTGTTTCACGTACTTAAGCATTTATTGGTTGATTATTATATGTACCCTGAATGGGAATTGTTAGGTTTGAAAGGAAACAGGAAACAGACCACCAGGGAATTTTAAAGTAAAGTTTATTCCCTGGTAATGGGCAGAACCCATCATGGAGGTAGAAAAATCAGAATTGGAAGGGGAGGAGGGGACAGGCAGACCCAGCAGGGCTGATTCCTGGCATGGCGGATCAGCAACATGTGTCTTGCCTGGGGTCCCTTTTAAAGTCCTGCACTGAAGGGGGTTGGGCCCAGGGCAGAACAGGAAGGGGTGGGCTTTAAGGACACTCTGGCCTGTGCTGATTGGTGGTTCAATGTCTTTGAGAAGTCTCTGTGACAGGTGCCAGTCATGTCATAAACTCCGCCCACCAGTTGGTGGGGGGGGGGGAGGAGAACTTTACACCAGTCCTGTTAAACTTCGCCCACCAGTTGGGAGGGTGTGTGTGTGTGTGTGTGTGTGTGTGTGTGTAACCTTTCAGGAATCAAACTCACAACCCTGTTTTTAACTTTCAGCATTTCCTAAATGTGAGAACTGTTGCAAAAGAGACTTTGTAATTTTAGTCCTTCCTCTTCAATGGGTGTGTCTAATTGTTAAGAATACCACCAATTTCTAACATTTGGTATGAGTGACAAAGAATGTATATGAAATGCTTAGTGCAGTGCTTGTATATTACAATAAGGAAAGTAACATAAATAGAAGCAAAAGATTTGAAAGGAAGACTTAAAAATACATATTCAGAGATTGCAGGATTATTTATGTAGACTACCCTAAGGATTTGACAACACTGTAACTAGTAATTTAATATGCATTCAGACAGAAGGTACATATACAAAAATCTATTTTACTTTTATAAATCAGCAATAAATAATTAAATATGCAATGAAAAAATAACATATTTAAAACATAATGAAAATATGAAACAATTAGGGAAAAATCTCGACAGTAAAATGATATACTCTATATATAGTAGGATATACTTTATGTATAATAGGACATGCTGTATAAAGGACACAGAATCAGTAAAAAAAATATTTTTTGAAATTGCAACATTTTTACTCTGAACTACAGACTTACCATAACGTTTGGATAATCAAGACAGTTTGATATTTCCATTATACAGACAGACAGGTTGATGAAACTGAATAGTGAATTCAGAAAGAGACTCATATTTTCAAGGTCAGTTGATTTACAAAAGTATGCCAAAGCAATGCATATAAAAATGGATGATCTTCTAATTGGTTCTGGAATAAAAGATCCATAAAGCTATATACATTGAGAGATAAATTAATTTTGACCTTTGCTACCTCACACCATACATTTTAAATTTCAATAGAAAGCATAGTAATTTTTACAACCTGGAGTAAGCAAAGACTTCTTATAAAGATTCCAAAAATAAAAACAGTGATAAAGTGGATTTCATAATAATAATAATAATAATAGAAACTTCTATCAAATGATATCATTAAAAATGTATAAAGAAGCTAAGTACTCGGTGACAATATTCACAACAGATATATTCAACAAAATACTTGAATTCAGAATAAATAAATAACTCATGTAAAAAGTGTACATATTTTTTATGTATTTTTTTGTTTTGTTAATCTTCATTGAGGATATTTTTCCACTGAGTTTTAGAGAGAGTAGAAGGGAGGAAGAGAGACAAAGAGAGAGAAACATAGATGTGAAAGAGGCACATTTAATGATTTGGTTTCCTCCCCCATGTGGCTGGACTGGAGTTGGGGATCCAGCCTGCAACCAAGTAAGTCCTTTTGACCTGGAATTGAACCTGTGATCCTTCAGTCTGCTGGCCTATGCTCTCTCCACTGAGCAAAACTAGCCAGAGCAAAAGTACATTTTAACTAAAGTAATTTATATTATTTAACTTTAGCAAACAATTCTGAGTAAACAGAAAAGAATAAAATACCCACAATTTTCCCAGATTTCTCTTTTCAAAAGTTAGTACTTCAATAGTTTGATTAGTAATGTGCTACATTTTTCTATAAGCTGCTTGATTTATATATATATATATATATATATATATATATATATATATATATTTTAAGTATTTACTTTTTTCTTAAGTGATATAAAATTCCTAATTTACTATGTATAGTCTTCCTATAATATTATTTTAATGAATACACTGAAATCCCATCAAGTAAGTATAGAATAATATACATATATTTAGGTTGCCATAACAATTTCTGAGCAAAAATCTATTTTTATTGAATTCTTAGGATAGATTTCAAGTCATGGAATTACTGGAAACAAAGCCTTCACTCTTTGATGCCAAATTGCTTTTCAAAAGAGTTAGTCAATGTTACATTGTCCTAGCACATTTCAGAGTAATTGAATCTTCATCATTAAAATATTATAAAAGAACAATAACATACTTTCATTTATAATTTAGGGGAGAGAAACGAGACTGGAGACAGTAAATACAGTTAAGAATTGATTACATTAGACAACACAGGAAATGATGTGAATATATGCAACAGTTGAGCAGCTCTTGGCATCCACTTGTTTATTTCTACAATTGCTTAATACATATTCATTGGTCACCCACTCTGTTTCAGGCAGTATGCTTGATATAGAAATGATTTAAAGCTCAGATCTTATGTTCCAGCATTAAAAACAAACACAGGATGAGCTTGCATTTGAAATTTAGGAATGCTTGAGGGTACTTGGAGACAAAGATCCAATTTTCTGGTTTGATGACTTAAGTGTAAAGTCAAGTCCTTCATTACCCACATTTCTTGCCTATTTTTTTTTCTGATTCTTTATACTCTTCATTTCACCTAAATAATTCTTAAACGCTTCCTTCAAGTATTAGCATATAAACGATTTCCTTCAGCAAGGCTTTATGACTCATTTCCAAGGTAAGATGCAATTTTTGGCTATTCTCCTGCCTCCCAAGCACAGATAAAGTAACAGTGTCTCCAGTATAATATCTTTGGAAGAAGCCAACTGCAAATCAACAGAAGGATTGCAAGCATAGGGAGACGTGGATACATGTTCTGTGTACAAAGCTAACAGTCCTTTCTGAAGGAACATTTCCCCCTGGGATCATCTCTTCTGTTTCAAGCTCCAACTCAGGCTTAGCACATTGTCAATCTGAGCTATTATTTTCCTAGTTTCCCTTGTCTGTCTATAAGGCAACAAGCTCTAGCTCTATCCTCTTGAAAGGCTTAAAATAATATAATTATGCATTTGAGTTTTTTGTAGATCCTACCAAGAGATAAATGGTGCACAAGTTACATATTGTATTGATTGATGAATCATTTGCTGTGAAGTTTATTCAGAGAAACACAATTACTTCTGTTACACTTCATTTAAAAGTGTTTTCAACAACATAAAGTGCTGTTTTAGAATTCGTGGTCTTTTTGAGAGAATAAATCCTTAAATGTATATTTTTGAAAGTTTATTGCTATAAACAAACAACACTTAAAAACTGATAATTAGTATACTTTTCTTTAAAAATATATTTTAATTGACAATGCAAAAAACATCCTCTACTATTCTTCTTAACTAACAGTTTTATTGTTCGAAAATCGAAAATCTGTCCAGACTGCATGGCTCAGTGGTTGAGCATTGACCTATGAACCAGGAGGTCAGGGTTCAATTCCTGGTCAGGTCAGGGCACATACCTGGTTGCAGGCTTGATCCCCACTGTGGAGTGTGCAGGAGGCAGCCAATCATTGATTCTTTCTCATCATTGATGTTTCTATCTCTTCCTCCCTCTCTGAAATCAATAAAAACTGTTTAAAAAAATTAAAAATCTGTTTCTTTACCTGGGCCGTTAGCCCATTGTGGAGCTCATGGGTCTGGCCCTTATAGAGACTTTTTGACTTGATTAGCTAAATGATGAGACCTACTGGCTGCTGCCCCGACTTCTAACGTCCATGCCAGCCCATCACTTAATATCAGTTTCCAGTGGAGGCAGCTCATTTTCCCACTGCCACTCTCAGCTGGGAAATCAGCCATGGCTTCCCTTCTTCTGGGTGGACAGTAATGCCAGTGAGCAATGTCCAGGGAGGGAAGGAGGCAAAGGAGCAGCTCAGGTGGGAAGAAGGAGGTCACTCTCCTCCTCCCCTCTATCCCCATCTCACCAGCCCCCAGCCCTCATAGGACTCTGCCTGGGCAGAAGTGCCTGGGCTGGAGCGGGGCATTGAGCTGGGTGCTGTCCTAGGCAGACTAGATTCCAGGCTAAATAAATACTGTTTGCTAAGTAATTGCATTTTGCACAAGTCATCAGTTACCTCCAAACTTAGGATAAATGAGATGAAAGAAGACAGATTCAGAGAGAAAGTGACATAATATTGGGAGAAGAGAGGAGGGAGCCTGATCCTGGGGTGGGTCACCCAAGAACCACCCTCTTGCAATTCAGGATCCCTTGGGGAAGTCAGAGAGCTGGTTTCAACCTGATCCCCACAGTCCAGAACTAGAGACCCCACCTAGAATTACAATAAAAAAGACATGAGGGCAGGAGTTGTCATATTTTTCCTATTTGTTGCCTTGAAAAGGCACTTAAAAATATATGAGTATCTTGATTGCAGCAAGCCCTGAAATTCCTCTAGCCCAGCCATACACACTTGCCATATTAAGCAGGCAGGATTGACACAAAGAAATGTGTGTTCTTCCAATTCTTTGTGAGTAGATATCTATTGCATTTCTGTATTTGTGGTAGAGGAATGGGAAAATTAATATGTATTTCTGTTTTTAATTATAAAGATACAATGCATTTAGTAAGTTGAAGTAAATATCACATATAACAAATCAATACGTGGCCTCCCTTTAGGGGAAAAATAGAAATTAGTGAGAACTATGGTAATATGGTGGTTATTATATAGGAAAAAAGCCCAGTCCTATCATATTTAATTCTCTAAATAAAGATATCAATTTATTAGACTTCTCCTAAAATTTCTATACAATGTGCAATCTTTCATCTATAAATTACAGCATAAAAATTTGCTCAAGAAATGTTTTTGTTTCTCATGTTTGTTTCTCATTTTTGAGCTCTGTCACTTGGAAGACAGAGATAAAACATGTAAAATTGATTTATGAAAGCTACTTTTAATATCCTTTATTGATTGATTGGTTTTAAAGAGAGGAAGGGAGAGAAACATTGATTTATTGTTCCACTTATTTATTATTCCAGTTATGCATTCATTGGTTCCACTTACTTATGCATACATTGGTTGATTCTTGTATGTGCCCTGACTGTCTGGGATTGGACTGCAACCTTGAAATATCAGGACAACACTCTAATCAGCTGAGCTACCTTACCAGGATGATTTATGAAAGTTATTTTTCTTCGCCTTTTTTTGTTATAGGTACAGAAGGAGTGATTGATCATATACTCTTCACTTTAAACATGTACCTAAACTAGTTTATTTGGTAGGAACACATTAAATTAATAATCTTGAATGTAGAGGGCATTTGGATGGATTTGGCCAGAGCTACTCAGTACTACCTCTCCTTTGCTCATTCAAGAGGAATAGGGCATCTTGGGTTGTGAAGACAGGGCCTCTTGGGGTTATAGTAAGATTGTGGGACTGACTGAAGGTGAACCAGCATCTGCACAAAGCTTAAAACTGCGCAGGTGCCAAGTTGCAAAAGATAAAGAAGAATCACAATATTGGTCAAATTAGGTTTGTGAGGCAGGTGAAGAGGCAAGTTTCAAAGCTAAAAGTGTAAATAGGTGAGGCAGATAATCCAGGCATCTGCTATAATCCTGAGTAAAACCAGAACTGTTTAGGCTGTTAAGAATGGACAACACCCAATGAGATCAGGAGTATGGCGCAAGGCAGACCCAGAAATAAATGTGCAAGTTAAAAACCCTCACCTACAGGCTGATAAAGGAATTGGGACAAGTTGTCAAATTTGAGCAGATCTCAAAGCATCCTCTGAAAAGCAAGATGTACACCCCAGGTTCTCTCAGAGGCGATGCCCCACTGCAGCAGAGATTTGTACCTTCTGTTTATTGGCTCATTACCAGATTGCTGGATTAAAAATGAGTTTATTTTTCGATAAACTTATTTTCTCTTAAGTCTCTGTCAGAGTGAGTGGTTCAAAAGCTTTACTTGGCTTAAAAAATAAGCTTACGACATAAAATTCTCTTTAGGACTCACATTTTTTGGAAAAGTTTTCTTTGACTCATTGTATATTTTAAGTTTAAGACTGCTCAATCCCTAAGCCTTAAACATAATAGCATGGCTTTTTCTTCTGTGTTTTCCAAGAAGAAAAATCCTTCGTATTATCTAAAAAGAAAATCCATTCACAGGTGGATATTTGCTTTACAATTTCCATCCCAAACTCCAAAGGTTAAAATCTTAAGAGCTATTCTCCACATACGGAAATGAACAAGAGATTAAGCAAAGCTGACTTAGAAGGTGATTATGTCTACGAAATTACACACATCCTACTTCTGAGTTGGAATTACAAAGTAATACCATTGGAAGCAGCCTTGAATGTTTAAGAACTGGAAAGATGAAGTACTTAACCCATGATTACCCTGCTTTTGTTAGTATTAGCAACTGGATGTCAGATTCCCTGTGTCCTAAATGCTACTCTACTTTTCTTCTCTTCTTTATTTTAGAGTTCAGTGACATGAATTGCAACTTCTGACGAATATGGTTCAGATTCTATTTTTTGCAACTTCTGACGAATATGGTTCAGATTCCATTTTTGTATCTCATTAACCACTTGGATATGTTACATAAACTTTCTGAAATCAATCTATTTGTAAAATAGGGATAATATTAGTGTCTGATTTATTATACATGGGACGTGCTTGATAAGTATGTGGTCCATGTTACATAATTAATAACAGTTAGTGATTGATTACAAGAAATGACATAACAAGAAATATCAGGGTATGACTATTATTGTCCTCACACAAGCTGAGTATACATGCTGAGTATATTCTTAATGGCAGTGCAATTTGGATACCATGCTAACATTATATCTTAGAGTCAGTGCTACATATTCAATTGGAAAAAGTCAGGAACTCTGATTTAATCTTATCCTTCAAATCTCAGTGGTTTAACATTGTATATTCTTCTCACACAAAAATTCATAATCAGCGGGGGAGCTCTTACTCATGAAGTTATCAAAGACTTAAGCTCCTTCACCCTGTTGTTTAAAGTATCCCCTAGTGCCATGTAGACCTCCGTTTGAGTATAATAAAGTCTAATGAAGGCAACTGAGTAATCATAAAGAATTTTAAGTCTGAATGAAAATTTGAATGCAATAGTTTGGTTTCATTTCCATTGCCAGTACACAGTCCTATGGCTCCTTAAAAATGCAGGCCAGGCTTAGAAATATACTCACTTGTCTACTCAGGAGGCAAAGGGCTTTAGCAAGGAGCTTAAGAGTGTCTCAATCACAGGAAAAATTCAGAGTGTAAACACTGGATTGATTCTTGTAAAAGAAAATATCAAAAACAAAGTTGTGGTGAGGTTACCTTTATTGTTGGCTACAGCCTGTAAAACTCCTCTGTAGGCCAATATCAATAGTTGCTGATGAGTAATGATGTTATAAACCTCAGACTCCTCCTGGCAAGAAACTGTGGGGGTAGCAGAATCCACGAAAAGCAGGGAACAGATAATAGCAGAATATTTTAAAAGTGTACGTTGTGTCACTTCAGCATTTGACTTCAGTAATTTTGTGCTTCTTTATACAGTTGGGAAGTAAAAATACATATGTGACAATTAGAACATATTAAATTCCTCCTAATTCTTCTGCTTATTAAAAATCTTGATTTGTAGGTCCATGGATTAAGATGGATAATATAGGATTTTAAGAAAATGCTATTTATGTTAAACTATTTTTTAAATGAAGATTTTAAAATAATAAGGTGGTACTTGTGACATTTCACATACCTTTTATTGCTATTTATGAAATGTGGGATTCGGGGAGCAGATTGTTCTCATGGGTTCTTGTCCAACAAAGTTGAAGAATAAATTCATGGGCTAACATATTTATTTAATAAGAGCGTAGACATTTATTAGAAGTATATACAAACTCCATCTGGCCAGGGGTATCCCCAAAGGGAAATCCCTGAGGAGGGGTCCCCAAATGGGAAAGGCCTGCGTGTGCTCTCTCTCTCTCTCTCTCTCTCTCTCTCTCTCTCTCTCTCTCTCTCGTCTAATCTGACTCTACTGAGTTTATAGAAACTGTAACTTTTTGTCTGAACATAACCTTTTCTAATTGGTCCCTTTCCTGAATTTGGGACTCCCATGCTTTCCTCATTGGTTACTCTGCTTGCTACACAGTGTTAGATTCAAAGCTCAAAGCCCACATGATATCCCTTCTTTCTCTCTGCTTATCTTGCCAACATTCCTCTATCCTCTGTGAAAATATGTTTCCTTCTTCCTGATAGCCTGTGACTTTTCTTTATCATCTATGATTGTGTTTTCCTCTCCCGTTATCCCCGTGGCATTTCTCTAGCCTCTGTACAAGGAAGATGAGCATTTTGTTGTCTCCAAGCCCCCATCTATGCATTCTTCTCCCATGGATCCTCTCTCAGTTGTCCTGGCCAGGGATGTTTTATTAGCCCTTATGACTCAGCTGCTCAGGTCAGAAATGCTATTAATTGCTTAAGCCGGAGTTACCTCTGTCCTTGGTTTATGGCTATTTCAATTGTTAAGGCAGAAATGCCTCCATCCTAGCTGGATCCTTCCCCACCCCTTCCCGTCTGCCTAATTAAGCTAGCTAGCTAACTCTACTCATTAAATGTTTTGCCTCACCATTTATCTCCTCTGTGCCCTCTTCCACCTCCACCCACCATTATAACAGTGTTGTCCAGGTCCATGAGTTCTCTTTTTTTTTATTCTAAGATGTTTCACATATTTTTGGATGAACATATTAGCACCTGACAACTCTTAAATTTTATATCACAGATTCAGTCACACTTCCAAAAAAAATTGTGCTTCTGAGTTTAATTTCCCAAAGTTTGGCAAAAGAACTGATTGGTCTAATTCAGGCCTAAAACTTGAATTAATACAAGATTTTTTACTGAACTATGGGGTTCATAATGTTGGAACAGAGATAGTTGGCCTACAAAGTGAGCAAGGGAAGGGGAGAGATTCAGAACCGGTTTCTACAGAGGAAAACATAGAAGGGAGTGGGAATGACAACCACAATTGTGCTGTTAGTATCTGGCTCTTGCTGAGGCACAGCTTCTTTTTCCTCCTCAGGTTACCAGAGATATAACAGCTTCGTTATAATTAACATTAATGTCCTGGGGCATGGATTCGTGCACATTGAAAGGAAATTAATTAGAAGAAATATTTTAATATCTCTATTCACCCTTTCTCTATAATAGAAGTGTTAACCAAATTCACAATTGACAATGACAAATCAAAACACACGCATGCAACTAGCACCAGCTAGAGCTATATAATAGGCATGCATAAGTAAACTTAGCATATATATATATATATATATTAAACTTGCTTAATTAGACCTGCTTTCTAATTTAGCTAAACTTTTTCCAGCCCAGTGAAGCACCCAACTTCTCTTTCAGGTAATTGCCAGCAACAGAAAGCAGATTATTATTGTACTAGTAGATCATACAGGGAGAACAAAGGGTGAAAATGTTTAACTGTAGCAGTGTTTGACTATATTCTGTGCAATGAGAAAACCTGAAGTCATTTTCAAGGTCCACTATTTCTTACTTCTTTTCATTCAGGTCAAGTCTCTAAGCTTTCTAAATCTCAATTTTCCAGCTAATGAAAAGAAAATAGGATTCCACTTAGTCTCCTATCTACTTACTCCAGGACTTCTGTGAGGATCAAATGAGATGAGGCACATGAAAACACTTCATAGACCTTTGGTTAAAGTGTAAAATGTTTGCACCTGGCTATAAAGCAAGTATTGTTCCTGGGCTGAAGAAACTTCAAGTCATGGATAGGGAAAGGAAGCCAGGCATTGTTATGTGAGAACATTACCTGCAGCCCACAGCCACGGTTTCTAGGTTGGGCTGGGCTGGGAGCCACGTTTTGCGCCATGGAGTTACTGCGGCATTGGCTGCAATGTGGTGGGCTTTTGCTCCAGGGGAGATGGGTTGGGAGGGTGGCAAGCCCTGTATTGCTTTGTGGGTGTCAGGTCTGCAGTGCCGTTTCTCTGTAAATGGCCAGTACGCGTCATGGCAGCTCCTGTGTTCAGCATGTGTCCCCATGTGATCAGTGTGCTTCATAGCTACCAGTTGGACAGACGGACACTTAGTCCTATATATATATAGTTATTTTTGCCTAAGCAGTTCAAAATGCTTGCATACCATTTGAAAACAAAAGATTGTTTTAATAGAGTTCCTATTGTATGTTTACCACCTGTAGAATTCATTGTAATTATCTGCAGGATGGCTACCGTAAATCCCTTGTTTTGTACTTGGACATTATGCCCCAATTATATCACCTCTTATATCCCTTGAGGGAAATGAGTCTATATTAATCTGACTGAAAGAATTGCTAGTGTGGGAAGACCTTGGGCATTTTGCCTAGCCATTGGCCACTGAGATAAAAATGATGATTTTCTCTTAAACCTTCAGAAGAGCATGTCTTATTTTGCTGAGAACAATTGGCACTATTGAAAATAAATATATCTAGTTGGACACAATATGTTCTAACTATATTTGGAAACCAATATCTTTTATAAAATACTGCTACAGTATATTGTGGCTGTAAATCCAGAAGGAGCTGCTCTTTGACACTATATCTATACAGAATGAAGTTTTTTTTTTTATAAGCTTGCCCTTTTTATAGCTCAGCAAATCTAAATTCCTTTTCTCATGCAGAATAAACCATTTCCGCAGAATATCAGGATTAATGAGTATGTTTTTATGAGCTCCAACATGAAGTTAGAATTGTCCATGTAACACACAGAAGTGACAAAATTACTTAGCCCACTTTTCATTTAAGGTGCTATAATATGAAATCATGTGTTCTAAAACTGCATATCTACTCTGCTATCAGTATGTTTCATTAATGATGTGGGCACTTTTTACATGGGTAAACTAAAGTAAAACCTCTTGATCATGCATTAATTATTAGCCCACTCATATTTTAGGTGAGAAAACAAATGAACACACTAAAAATAGTATTACAGTCTTTAAAATAAAAAGTAGGCCTTTTAATTGAAATTTATAAGTTTTAATAATGGAAGACTTTAATAAAGCAAATGGCTAAATTAAATAAACATATAGAGTTATTGGAAAGTTTTAAAATCTATCTTTACTGTAGTTGGGTGAGAGAAAATGAACGTTTTCTCATAGATTCTCTCACAGAGTACCTTTCCTTTTTTTTTTCTTTAATATATTTTATTGAGTTTTTACAGAAAGAAAAAAAGAGGGATAGAGAGTTAGAAACATCGATGAGAGAGAAACATTGATGAGAGAGAAACATCTATCAGCTGCCTCTTGCACACCCCTACTGGGGATGTGCCTGCAACCAAGGTACATGCCCATGACCAGAATCAAACCTGGGACCTTTCAGTCTGCAGGTCAACGCTCTATCCACTGAGCCAAACCGGTTTAGGAAGAGTACCTTTCTTAAAGATGAATTAAAAGAGGCTTTCCCCCAAACCCAAAATTCAATGTAAATGCCTTTAAGTTAAAAAATGAGGTATTGTCAGTTTGTCAAATTCTACATTCTGAAGAGAGTATTTTATCTGGCATCAGGAAACTAGGGCATTAGTAAAAAAAATAATAATAGAAGACTAGCATTTTAGGAAATGTTTAAAAAATACTCTACATCAGTGGTCGGCAAACTTATTAGTCAACAGAGCCAAATATCAATAGTACAATGATTGAAATTTCTTTTGAGAGCCAAATTTTTTAAACTTAAACTTCTTCTAATGCCACTTCTTTTAAATAGACTCACCCAACCCGTGGTATTTTGTAGGACAGCCACACTCAAGGGGCCAAAGAGCCGCATGTGGCTCACAAGCCGCAGTTTGCCGACCAGGGCTCTAGGATTATAAAGATAGTAAAAAAATTTTCATTCTTTGCTCTCTCTAGCATACATGTAATTTTATCCCAAACTCACAATTGTTAAATAACTTTTGGGCAGCAGCCCATGCTTTCAGACTCCTTTTAGCAAAGAGGACTTCCATGTTTCTTTCACATCCTGTCTGTTATATTTCTTGGTAAGCTGGGCTATCCTGAAGAGGTGATTTATAAGCTTGTTTCAGGTACTTTAACATTTCCACTTCTTGTATGTCATTTGAGGAATCTATTTGGCATATACCTATAGTCATATCAAAATTGTAATTTTAAAATTAAGATAAAAACATTCCCATCTGAATCAGGCTGGATTTTACCTTTTTTTTTTTCTTCTGTTCAAGAAGTAATCCTGGTATCTTTTGATAGTCTAAGCAGGTGTTTGCATAAAATGTGAAGGTTCAGATGAAATGGATTGTGGCATTTCCTAGCTGTTTCTCCCTATAAAAAATGGCTGATAGTTTGGAAAACTGTATGTTCACTGCATCAAATGATGATGGATGTTCTGAGTAATAACACTTCTAGGTTGCTCCCCGATGAGTCCATGTTCATATCTTCTTTGTGCTACTCTTGATATTTTGAATCTGTTTCTGTCAGAAAAAAAACACCCCAAAAGCATGCTCAGAGACATTTTTAGTCTCTATTGTAAATCGTGTTGCATTAATGTGGTACACGCCGAGACAAGTGGTGTGTGGAGGGAATAGTCCTCAGGTCTTCAGAAAGAGGAGAAAGGAAAATGACTGGCCACTGGCTGGGATGCAGCACACTGATATGATTAATATGATTGTGGTTGCTGTCCACATAGCATTTTGCACAAATAAGGCACAGGGAGAAAGGCATTGCTGTCTTTAATTTTGAATGGGTAATATTACTTATTGCTTGTCGGCATTGAGAAGAAGGAATGAAATAAAAATAGGAGAAACTATAAGCAAGCAAGACTGTCCATAATATACTCTAGTGTTAATACTGTAAAATGATGGTGAAGTGACTGATTTTTTTCTTAGTGCAAGAGTCCTGGTATATATTACTATGCTGTACTCACTTGAGTAGATACTTCTCCATATTAATAATTGCTTCTTTACTCTAGTTGAGCCAAATTGGAAGGATTGGAAATGAAACCATTTAAGGTATGGGAATGTGGAGATTGTAATAGTAACTAAACACTTTATATAATTAAATGTACATAAATATTGAAGCTGAATAGAAGAAATGATAATAATTCAAAATAAGAGGGATAAAATAAGCCAAACTATTCAAGAGACAAAATCCACACAACTCTTTAATGAGTCAGAAGATTTTCTACATTACAATGAAGAGCCATTATATACATTATTCTTATTCAAACACGTTTTATATCAAAACAATTTTTTTTCTTTTCATGCGTATCTCTTACAAGATAATTATATAAATGCCATACTGGCAGAATCAGTCAATTCATGCATTTAATTATAATTAGAAATCAATTACATTTTCTAATTCTTACTAAGCCCAGGTCTCATAAACTAATCATAAGTATAATCTTCTCTTATAACGAGACAATTCAATTAAAATTGGTTACAGTTATTGCAAGTATCATGTTTTCTGAAATATAGCATCATTTCATTTTGGAAATCACAGGCAAAGCAAGCAAGCAAGATAAAACATACAAAATAGCACATACAGATAAAAAGAGCTGGGTGAATTATTTGTTTTGCTTAAATAATACAAGATCCATAATAGTAAAAAATTTCTGCCAAAACCGGTTTGGCTCAGTGGTAGGTAGAGCGTCAATCTGTGGACTGAAAGGTCCCGGGTTTGATTCTAGTCAAGGGCATGTACATTGGTTGAGGGTACATCCTAGGTAGGGGATGTGCAAGAGGCAGCTGGTCGATGTTTCTCTCTCATCGACATTTCTAGCTCTCTATCTCTCTCTCTTCCTCTCTGTAAAATATAAATAAAATATATTTTTTAAAAAACAAACAAATAGTAAAAAATTTCTAATCCACTATTAAACTCATTTCACATCGATTGTGTGTGTCCCTCAGAAGGTGCTTAAAATATATTATAAAATTATTTTCTTATTTTGTTATTTAATTTCATCATTAACTTTTGCAAGATATTTAGGATAGATGTAGAATATTTATTAATCTCTACCTATAATTACCTCAATTTTGTTATAGTGTTTTAAATTGTTTTAAAAACATAACAGAGAATTAAATAACAGAAAATTTGATTTAAATAATGAGTTATTTAACTGACTTATGAGGAAGAAAATAAAAGTTGGCATTTATATGAATATAACACTAATGGAAGAAAATAATTGGAATGATCAAAGCAAATAATTAGCCAAAGGTGCAAAATATTCTATATTTTTTGGAATATTGTCTATTTTGCATTCAATCTGTTTCATTTGTATAACTTGTGAAGCTACACTCTGACAAAATTGCTCATGCAAGGAAATTATTTATCATTAAAAAGTAAATTTGTAAAATTTGAAATTGCAATGAAAATTCTTTTGATCAAACTAGTTCTTCAATCTGCTATGGCTGGATGAATTTGGCTCATGTTCTGAAAGTTGAGTGAAAGTCATACAAAAAAAAGCATTAATTAAACTGATGCTAATATAAACAGAAAGAGGGTGTGAGTCTAGAGAAACTTACAGGTTTTACTGGCATCCTGTAAGGAAGTAGAATTCCAGCTGGTATATTTTTTATCCAGCTGTGACTAAATTATCATTCTTAATTATATTAAAATATTGAATGCAGATTCATTCTCAAGGACACTAAAGGTCTAACTTAGCTATTAAAATCCAAATAATGACACCTACAACTGTTAACAATCATGTTATTCTGCCAAAACCAGTTTGGCTCAGTGGATAGAGCGTTGGCCTCCAGACTGAAAGGTCCCAGGTTCGAGTCCGGTCAAGGGCACATACCTTGGTTACAGGCACATTCCCAGTAGGGGTGTGCAAGAGGCAGGTGATTGATGATTCTCTCTCATTGATGTTTCTAACTCTCTATCCCTCTCTCTTCCTCTCTCTTCCTCTCTGTAAAAAAATCAATAAAATATATTTTTAAAAAATCATGTTATTCTCACAATGAAGGAGTAAAAGATGTAATGGTACACACAAGGTAATGAGTCACCCATTCTCTTGTTCCTCCTAGATGGTTTCAGGCACAATACTTTCGTGAGAAATCGGGGAAACAACATCAAATTTCCCTTCAAACACACACACACACACACACACGGCAAGATCTTGGCTTTTAAATTCTAATGCTGAGCTCTTTTAATAGGATGATGATGCCTTGGAAAGCAGTCTTTATGTATCAATTATTTATTGCAAGTATGAGGGAAAGTACCTATGTGCATGCATGAGTGTGTGTGTGTGTGTGTTTGGGTTGACTTTTAGTTGGAGGTTTAATGGAGGAGACTAAGACTTACTTAGAAATTTGGATATCATTTTTTTTCATCTATATATATAAAAGGCTGATATGGTAAGTATTTGACTGGTTGTATGACTTGCACTGACCATCACGGGGCAGACTTTCAACACAGGAGCTGCCCTGTTGCACACTGGCCATTTATAAAGAAACAGCATTGCAGAATTGGCACCCACAAAGCAACACTCAGCTTCCCCCAAGTGGGACACAGGCTCCACCACCACCCCAGAGCAACAGCCCACCAAATTGCTGCCAAGACCCCATGGTCAAAATGCAGCCCACAGTCCAGCCCAGCCCAGAAATGGTGGCTGTGACTGCTGGGTAGTGACATTACATAGCAACACCCAGCTTTCTCTTCCTAGCAACTAGCCTCCTTACAGTTTCTTCAGACCAGGAACACAGCATACTCTATAGCCAGGTGCAAACATTTTACACTTTAACTAAATGTCTGTGAAGCGTTTTCCCATGCCTCATCTCCTTTGATCCTCACAGAAATCCTGGAGTAGGTAGATAGAAGACACAGTGGAATCCTATTTTCTTTTCATTAACTGGAAAACAGATCTAGAAAGCTTAGAGACTTGACCTGAATGAAAAGAAGTAACACATTGTGGACTTTGAAAATGACTTCAGGTTTTCTCACTGTGCAGACTATAGTCAAACATTGTTGCAGTTAAATAGTTTACCCTTTGTTCTCCCTGCGTGATTTACAATAATAATCTGCTTTATGTTGATATTTATTGCTGTGTTGCTGGAAATTACCTGAAAGAGTAGTTGGGTTGCTTCACTAGACTGGAAAAAAATTAGCTAAATCAGAAAGCAGGCCTAATTAAGCAACTTTATTTTGTATACTAGAGGCTTAGTGTACAAAATTTTGTGCACTGGGGGTGGGGTGTCTTTCAGCCCGACCTGCACCCTCTCAAAGTCTGGGAGCCCTGTGATCAATTGCACCAAAGAGGTAGGCCCTGCTCACCTGGCCAGGACTCCACAATGGATCACCCCTGCAGAGGGAGGCCTAGGATACCTACCACAGTGCCGCCAGCTGGGTAGCCCGGGTCTCCCTCTTTGGGGCAATCATGGTGCCCCTGGATTGCTTGATCACCCTGTTGGCTGGGGACCTGGACCTCCCTCTGTATTTTATTTTATTTTCCAAATTATTTCTGGATAATTGCATTCCATACGAAATGGCTCCTTTTTAAGACAACTATTAGAAATTAGGGCAAACCCAAAAGAAGATGATTAAAAGTGAAGAAAATCTGAAATGTATACAGATGAAAGAAGTAGGGGCACTTAAACTTGAGAATAAACATATTATAGAAAAATATAGGATATATTTTAAAATATTTGGAAAGTTGCTTTGTGGGAGAAAGACTTATTTCCTGCAACTATAAGTAATTTAACTAGCACTAAAAATTGTTATCATAGGGGATGGCTTGTGACACATTAAGAAAACACATTTTTAAACATTTAAAATACTTTTATTATGCTTTTAGGTATCATATTAGAATAAGTAATTTGATTTTCAACAAAATAGACTTTTAAACAAAGGCTTTTTCTTTTTAATGGAATAAGGTATTGGGTTGAGCAAACACTAGGGAGATATGGGGGAGATAAGAGATCAACCGAAGGACTTGTATGCATGCATATAAGCAAAACCAATGGACGAAAAACTCTGGGGAGGGAGGGCACGTATGGGAGTGGGGTGGGGGACAATGAAAAAATATGTACACATATAATACCTTAATAAAAATGATTAATGCATTATTGCATTTTGAAATGTGATACAATACGGATGTCCTTAGACAGGATCACACAAAGTTACAACCAGACAAATACTGCAGTGTGATTCTGGCTGATACTGCTAGTTGTCAGATATGGTGTTACTGCAAAATGGAAAAATCAAATAGCCATATAATTTTGGTTGTGCAAAACTATTGTTTCTTAGAGAGGAGGTTAAGGAAAAAAGCATCAATCGTGGTGTATGCCTCCTTCCTTAGGATTCCCAGGTTATCTGGTGGTGGCTTTTGCCCACTGCAGAGGCAGAAGTTCTGCACCCTGTCGCTGTAGTCAGGGACTGTAATTTCACAGGCCAATAGTTCCTTTGGCATCAGTTTTATGGCATGTCTCTATCAGTCCATTAAGGGAGCCTAGATGAGGCTATTACTTCATTCACCCCAATAATTCTACAATCCATTTAGAACCCTCTAATAAATTATTTCTGTTTATGTTAATCAGAATGCATTTTGCTCTCTGAATGTGATAAATCTTCTGTAGTATCTTTAATGGTAACCAAAAGCAAGGTGTAACTATGAGTCAACTATTCATTAAAGACACATTTGTGGACACATGAATGTTTCACTTTTGACCGTTGTACATTCATTATTGCATTTTATGGCATGGAGAAATTCATGCAGACTGAGATGCAAGGTGTTCACTGGCTGAAGTATGACTAGAGGGAGTTCTGATAAGAGAATTAATTAAGTTTATTTATAAAACGATAGTCTTTAAATATAAATTGACATAAACTATTTGGGAAGTCAGGTGTGCTTTAAAATCCAGTTTTGGAGCTGCAGTCAGATATTATCTTGCCATGTATTTTTGTCCATTTAAAAAAGACAGACAAGCCGAAACCAGTTTGGCAGAGTGGATAGAGTGTTGGTCTGTAGATTGAAAGGTCCCAGGTTCGATTCTGGTCAAGGGCATGTACATTGGTTGTGGGCACATCCCTGGTGGGGGGTGTGCAGGAGGCAGCTGGTCGATGTTTCTCTCTCATCGATGTTTCTAGCTCCCTATCCCTCTCCTTTCCTCTCTGTAAAAAATCAATAAAATATATTTAAATAAATAAATAAATAAATAAATAAATAAGGCAATTTAGCAGAAAGTAGCAGATCTTGCACTAAAATAACTAAGTTATTGTTTATTAGCTACATTGTCAGTGACTTGTCAAATTGAACTCTGTTTATATTTAAGCCCTTAGTATTTCTACTTTTTCATGAAAATGATCTTTCATACTTAGTATGACTTTTACATAATGACACGAACTGTTTCCCTTAGCTGGAAGCTCAACCACTATATTGGGAAAAGGATATTATAACTTACTAGTGAATTACTTATTTCCACTGTGTCACCAGTAATGTGGTCTTGTCAGTATTCTGATGAGAAAGATTCTACAGGGAGTACTCTTATCCTATCTAATAAAGAGGGAGCATGCTAATTGAATGCCACACTCTCAAAGATGGCGGCACCCACAGCCACAAAATGGCGGTGCCAAGTCCCTTCTGTCCTGTCTGAGCAGCAGGCAGGTATGAGGCACAGCCAGGCCCTCCCCCAGGCAGGTCCAGCCTCTCTGTGTGCCTGCCTCCAAAGTCCCCCAGTCTCCTCAGCCCTCCAGCCACCTAGGACTATCCCGAGGAGCAGGCAAGCCTTGCATGAAGGCTGCCCGGCCACCCAGGGCTGCCCAAGACTCAGGTAACCAGGGCCAGCCGATGATTGTTTTGCTGGCACTGGCAGCAGCAGAGGTGTGATGGGGACGTTGCTTTCCCCTGATTCCAGGGTAGCCTCTCATCCTTGAGGCTCCCGGATTGTGAGAGGGGGCAGGCCAGGCTGAGAGTCCCCCCCCCCCCCCGCTCCAGTGCATGAATTTTCATGCACCTGGCCTCTAGTTATGCCATAAATTTCAATGCTATTTCAGAATGACTAATTTGATTTCCAAACAAAGCTTCCAGCAATAACATTTTCTTTTGGATAGGATAAGGTATTGGGTAGAGGAACGTCTCTTAACTTTTTAAAGTAAAAGTTTAACAAATTTTTTTTGCAGTCTTGAAATATGAGACACACTGAATGTCCTTAGAGGTTGTCACACAAAATTACAACAAAAAAGTGACAGTGAGCTTCTTGCTGATATTGCCAGCGACTTGATTCCATTTCAGCTATACAAGGTTTCTTATCTCTCGGGGCAATGATATGCTTCAGTTTATACTGCAGATCTCTAAAAGTTGACTTTATTCATGCTTCTAAGGGTCTGTCAGGAGTTAGCCAACTGAAAAATCACAGAAATACCGTTTATTCCGCCAAGAGTTGTTTTGGTGTTTCTCTGTGTAATGGAAGAATGAACCTAGGGGATAAGGCTCTGTCACAACATTAATGTCATTTTGGAAATGAACAAAGAACTGAAATCACTGCGTTCCAGCCACATCTGTAAGTATGGCCAGCGGCATGATTGATGCGTGTATCACACAAGTGATTTGGTGGCAAAGTTCTAAAAAAATTAGTAAAAATAAACAGGATGGATACCTTGGTTATTTGTGCTGTGGCCAGAGACAAAAAAAGCATGAATTATTTTTTTTTTATCAATTTATTTGGAACATTATCATTTGATGACTGCATTACCAATTTAGTGACTACTGATAAAGAGCTTGGGAGAAAGGCCACTGTGGTCCCTTTGGCCTTTTTAGTTCACTTGATTTATGTCAGCAGGGGTATTAATCAAGCACCAAATTTTAAAATTTAAATGTTCCTACTGTTAATAAAATAATGTTAATGGTTACATTAAAATAAATTCTACTTTAGGTCCTAGCTAGATAGCTCACATGGTTTGTGCATTGTCCCAATACCCCAAAGTTGAAGGTTTGATCCCTGGTCAGGGCACACACAAGAATCAACTAATGAATGCATAAACAAGTGGAATAATAAATTGATGTTTCCTTCTCTCCAGTCTTCTCTAAAATCAATAAATACAAATTTTAAAAAACACTACTTTAGCACATTTTCAAGTTACTTTTGCATTTTCATCCCCCATATGATCTTCATAGTATCTCCAAGACATTAATAAAAATTACAGATATCTATCTTGCTTATTCCTCACATACATAACAAGCTATTTATCATCCTATTATCCTCCTCATTTTGAGGGGAAAAGAAAACATTTCTAAGGTCAAAATAGAGGGCAAGCTAGAATCACAGTCCAAGTAGTCTCTACCCAAATCTCTTGTTTTGACTATGTATATTGCTACTCACGTGTGAAACTTGGGACATTACCATATGATACCTATTAACCCAAAGGATTCTGTGGTGAAATAAGACTGGACATACTGATACTATTAAACAGATCTCAGGACCTTTACTTTGCAATGGGCCTGGTGAACCACTAGATTAAAAAAAAAAAAACAGTTAAAAACCAAAACTTTTCCAAGAAAGCAGAGCACCAGAAGGACTGGTTGCTCAGAAACCCAGTGGTGGTTGCCTTGGTGGCTTCAGTTCAGGGTCTGGATCACAGTTTTTAAGAGGGAAGTTGTCCCTATGGATAGATTTATATTGACCAACTTTACAGGGACTAATGGATCTAAACCAGTGATATGTATAACTAAAAATGTCACCATTCATTTTCACAGAAACAAAAAAAATCCTGCCATGTGAATCAGATTTAATCCTGCTTCTTTAGCATAGTCTCTTGGTAAGGAAAACACATTGGAAGAAAAATTTTAAAGAAGTTTGAACAGAGAACAAGGAATCAATGAGATGTTTAAGTATTTCTCAACTTTTGAAATCTGATTACTCACAGTTGGGTTAGCCAGACTCCATCTACCTTGAACAATGTTAAAATGGGCAGAGTCAACAAACTCTTTGTGACTTTCACTCTTTTTTCTGTCTCCCCTGATTGCTCACTTTTCCACTGTTGCACTCTTTCTCCATGAAGAACATAAGTCCATTTTCTGCATGGCAATGGGTGAATTCTCATATGATAGGGATCAGAGTCCTGAACTTTACCAAACTAGTCCATTGATCTCTTACCCAAGGTATTTTATTTTACTGTCATCTATGGCTAATCCTGTATTTTGGATACATATCTTATTTAGATTTAAAAATAAAATCTAATTCTTCCTTTTGAGGACACCTCAATTCATTACCATTTTAGTTATTTCTCTATTAAATTGTGATTCTATTTCTGTTGATAATGAGCATCATCAGTATTCTCAGAATATATTGAGAATTTATAGATTTGAAAAACTATTCATATTGCTATACATCTATAGTATATATTTTAATGTTGACATATTTGTCAGGAAGTTTGTAGTGGGCATATGGGTATACATGTCAATTTTTATATTGATTTAATTGGAGTTATTCGGTTAGTATCTGAAAAGTTAGTATTCATTTATTGAAAAAATGGTCTTTGTTTAATGATAATTACATGCTGAATTAAATTATCTCTTTAATTCCTTTCTCTCATCAAGCTCTAATTAGATCAGCTGAACTATTTGAAATGCAAAGGAATATTATGTAAAAAAGAGGCAAACATTTTTATGTAGCATACTCTCCTGCTTTGGAATTCCCTCTGGTAAAGGTTACTTAAACTTAGCTTAGCCAAATAAAGACATTTTCCTTTGGAGAGATGCCATGTAGCTGAGTACTAAAGGTAGTTCATTTTTAATATACTGAAATGCCTCTTTGTTTCAACACTGGCTAGCTCCACAAATGAATCAGAAATATTGCTTTAAAAGTAGGGTAACAAGCTAGGACTGGTTTAGCTCAGTGGAGAGAGCGTCGGCCTGCGGACTGAAAGGTCCCGGGTTCGATTCCGGTCAAGGGCATGTACCTTGGTTGCTGGCACATCCCCAGTAGGGGGTGTGCAAGAGGCAGCTGATTGATGATTCTCTCTCATCAATGTTTCTAACTCTCTATTCCTCTCTCTTCCTCTCTGTGAAAAATCAATAAAATATATATTAAAAAAAAGTAGGGTAACAATCCCAAGAACACCAAAGACTTATAAGTAAAGTTGCAAAGATGATTTTAAGCTTATCCATTAATCTGTCAGTGGAAACTTATTTGCTTCTCTGTTTTAGCTATTTTGAATGCTGGTATAAACATGGTTGCATAAATATCTTTTGATGTGGAGATCATGTATGATGTTCAAGAACGTGTTTTTAATTATTTTGGGTATATATCCAAAAGTGAGATTGCTGGATAATATGTATTTATATATTTTTAATTTTTGAAGCACTGCTGTTCTGTGTGTGTGTGTGTGTGTGTGTGTGTGTGTGTGTGTGTTTCCCCCCAGAACCTGCAACATTTTACATTATCACCACCATTACACAATAGTTTACATTCCTCCAAATTCTTGCCAACACTTACTTTAATTTTTTTCATAGTAGCCGTCCTAGTGAGTGTGACATGGCATCTTCTTATGGTTTTGATTTCCCTAATAATTATGTCAAACCTCTTTCTATGTGTTTATTGGATATTCATGTATCTTCTTTGAAGAAATGTATATCCAGTGTTTTCCCATTTATGAATCAGGTTGTGTTTGTTGTTGTTGTTGAGTTTTATAAGTTCTCTATATATTCTGAATATTAATGCCTTATCACAACGGTTGGCAAACTTATTAGTCAACAGAGCCAAATATCAACAGTACAACGAATGAAATTTCTTTTGAGAGCGGAAAACTGACTTATGCGCATGGGCCACGAAGTTTCAATCGCTCTGTATGTGCATGCCTGCAGGTGGTATTTTGTGGAAGAGCCATACTCAAGGGGGCAAAGAGCTGCATGTGGCTCGAGAGCCGTGGTTTGCCGACCACTACTTTATCATATATATGCTTTTCACATATTTCCCCATTCAGCATGTTACCTTTTTACTCTGTTAATGCACCATTCTTAATTTTCATGAAGTTTACTTTTTCCCTTTTGATGCTTTGTGATTTTCCATGGAAAACTAGACATTTGAATTGAATACTGTGATAACTCTACAAGTCAGATTTTCCTTCTTTCCCAGTTTGCTGGGTTTGATTTCTTTTTGTTTTGCTTTAGATTATTGAAGGCTGTCTCCATGCTGAGAATCAGCCTGTAGTATAAACATAAGATCTTCTTCACTCCTTAGTGTCTTAACTGAGTCTGAGCCTTCTCTGCTCATGGCACAGTGATCTTTTATCTCTCCCATATATGCCATTGCGTTTGAATGTCCTAATTTTCAATGTCTGACTCTCAAAGGGGGGAAAAGAAAAAAAAATTAAGGGGGTGGGAAGGGCACCGGCCCTTTAAATCCCCTGGAAGTCTAGTCAAAGGGAGGCGTTTGAATCAATGCAGAGCAGTGAGTCCAACATGGCTGCCCACCTCTGTGAATGGAACTCCATGATCAGAAGTAGCAATCAGTTATCAAAACAGATATTCCAATATTTGGAAGGCAAGATCCTTATTGCCCATGCTGACTCCTGCAAGCTGCAAGTAAGCTGCTTGGAGAATATATGCACAGCTGCCAACTATTGAGTTGGTAGGCAGGACATGGTTAACTACTGATGAGGTAAGAGCTGGAATTAATGGCTTGAACCACTTAAGCTTTCCTCTGGAAGTTGCAAGCCTTCAGTGGACTCCAGAGTTCCAAAGTAGTTACTTTAGACAGATCTTCCAGTGCTGTCTAGGTGGGGAGATGGATTGCTGGTGCTTCCTACCCCACTATATAAAATGGGGATAATGACAACTAATTGATCCACTCGGGATTAATTAAGAATGAAATGAAGGAATTCACATATAACATAGATAGTATGTAATGAAGAGATATATGCCTATGATATTATTCTTATAGTGTCCAATATGAAAGGTAATAGTATCCTTCTCAGTTATTCACTTCCCTGTTGCTATCGGGCTTTACCTTCTGCCTTGCTTTGGCCAGTGCAATGTGTGGAAGTGGCACATGTTAATTCTGCACAGATGTTTTAAGAATCTGCATTTGGTCTCCAATTTCCAACTTCTTTCTGCTTATTATGACTAATAATGCTTAGAAGCCCGAGCCCTAGAATAAATATTACATGAAGTAGGGCCACTATGAACCTATAATAGATTGGTCACATGTACAAAGAGGCAAGTTTCTGTTATTGTAAGTCAATGAGATTTGAGGGTTGATATGTTATATATTGTTTCTTCCCATTATCAACTTCTTTTTGATTGCACAGTGACTGCCATAGTGTCTTAATTTTTTAAAATATTTTTATTGATATTTTACAGAGAGGAAGGGAGAGAGATAGAGAGCCTGAAATGTTGATGAGAGAAACATCGACCAGCTGCCTCTTGCACACCCACTACCGGGGATGTGCCTGCAACCAAGGTACATGCCCTTGACCAGAATCGAACTCGGGACCTCTCAGTCTGCAGACTGACGCTCTATCACTGAGCCATACCGACCTCGGCCATAGTGTTTTAATTTTATTGTATCTCCTACAAAAGAAGAAAGTAATAGGTTCTATCTAAGCCACAATGTGGAGTTAAGAAGACCTTGTGTGACTAATTTAAGAACATGTTGACCAATAAGAACATTGTTTGTATGAACTATTTTCAACTTAATCATTTGCAATTAGAAAATGTGGGTATATCCCTCTATTTTAAAAGTAGACAAGTTAAGTAAATTCAGTTAGTGGATATTCAAACTAAATGGGGAAACCTATCAAATTCAGCCAATGAGGTTTTGAAATTAATATTGTCCTTATAATAAACTAAAGAATATTGTAAGCTAAAATGCAATTTAAGGTAATGAAGATAATTTCAATTTACAGACATAAAACTGAGTGAGTTGATACATGCATTGTCCATGGAGAAATATATGGAAGAGATAACAAAAGAAAATATTGATAGATAGCTTTTATTGAACATCTAGAATATGCCTAGTTTTCTCTTTCATTATAACATTCAATTCTCCCTTCAAGAACTAAATGTTTTCAATATAATTTTGTAGATGAGTCAAAGCTTAGAAAAGTTTTGGAAGTTCTCTAAGTTTACATACTGACAAGTACAAGGTTAAGGCTAGCTCACTTCAAAGTCAATATTTTCATTCATTTTCTATATTTACTCTCTCTCTCTAATATAGAATAGCAAGCTAGTCTGAGAATTCATACATTTCTTAAGGGACCTTGATTAGTTTATCAAAGCTTGCCTTAATAAGAAAAACTTATTATGGTTAATATAAGCCTCGCATTTTTAGAAGATCCTATATAGGCGTTAACAAAAAGGTGCTGTTTAAGTGTTTAAAAAAAGTGACTCTATCTAGTGAAAGAGAAAGAGGAAACACATCATTAAGTGCTACATTTCATGAGTGATATTATATAATTAGGAATAGATATAACTGTAATATATAGGTAAAACTTGCCCTAAGATTTCACTCTTGCCAAATATGCATTTTATATAGATAAAAAATGTCAGATAATCCTTTTTAAATTTTACTGCACTTCATTTAAAAGTATTCTGATACCTAAAATATATTATATATTAATATAAAATATATTAACTCTAAGTCACCTTAAAAGTAATCTCCCTGTTTTATTCATTACTATAATTTCAATACTGTTATTAACACCTGACATATAGTAGTGATTGGCATTAATATTTATTGAATGAATGGAAAAATAAACTGTGATGTTCAATTTTGTTTGCAATGCTTCCTCAACTATGGGATTTATCGGGTATATTATATATATAAATAATGTGTGTGTGTGTGTGTGTGTGTGTGTAAGAGAGAGAGAGAGTCAGGAGTAGTCTTACCCTAACTATAGTTGGTTATATATCTTACTCAGGGAAATGGGCCCATACTAGCTCACAAAAAATTAGATATAATATTCCTATGTTGTTATTTTAAGTTGAAAAATAAGCATATGCACTTAAGGTCTAAACAAAATGTCTAAAACATGTGAGAGGGTGCTACAACATAGTCTGTAAGGAAAAATAGAGGGAGGTAAAGAGTGGGAAAAGATGTCAGTGAGAATCCAGGAACACAGAAAGCTTAAAAAAGCATGTTGATGGATGAAGTAGAGCTGAAATCATGCACAAAGATTTGTATGGAACCCTGTCTTCCCGGAAATGCCATAGATAATCCAAGCTTAGAGCCAGCTTTTCCTAGCGTGGGAATAAGAGATGAGGCTTAAAACAAGGTAGCTGAACGTCTGTCTCAGAACTCTCTGCTAATTAGCCATTTATTCTAATCCCTCTTTCTGCATGACATTTATCTCAAAATAAAATATTCGAATTGATCTCAAAATAAAATATTCTATAAAGAAAGGAAAATAACTCCTTTGCTGGAGGTAAGGGGTGGTAGCAAAATAGAATACTCTTCGGGAATAACAGACACATCATATTCAGGGCCAGGGACACGATCACAGCTTAAGACCTGAGCTAAGGGCCTTCGAACAGCCCAAGAGCCTCCCCCTTGCTTGCCACCATTCCTTCTCCAAGCAGGGAGCCTCTGATGTCCAATTCCCGGCCCCTCCCACTCCATTGAGTGGCTAGGGGAGGTGTTTCTAGGTTTCTGGGGCTCTGCCATCAAAACCTAGGCTTTTAGGGAACGGGAAGGCTGAGTGTCTTTCTCCACTACCTCTTCTGGTGCTATTACAGTGTCACTGCTGACATTAAAGTAATGTTTGGGACACCCTTCCATCTGGCTCCCTGCTCCCAGCAATACAGTTAGCCTCCTTTGTAACAAGCACATCTCAAGTGGAAAGAGGAGCCACTTAGCTTTTTTATTCAGGGGAAAGAAGGGCCTTTGAGAAAAGCAACTGCATAGAACACAGTGAAGTAAGCACACATACACTTCTTAGGTTCACCTACCCCTTTGAGCATGAAAGCAATTTAATATAACAGAAACTCAGCAATGTTAAAAAGAGAGTTAAAATAAACAAACTGCTCTGAAGGAAGCATAATTGAAGGCACATGAGAAATTACATAAGCCAAGAACCTAACTCTTATCCTTAGAGGAATTTGAAAAGGTATTGTATATATAATATATAATTAAGAATAATAAGCTATAAAAAGAACAATATATCAAAATAGTTATAAAAAATAAGAAATATAACTATTTTTTTTAAATTAAGATTGAAAGCTAGAGGCTCATGAATTTCCCAGAACACAGATCAAATAAATGAAAAACTGAAAATAAAAATGATTTCCAGTAACTTAAAATTATATTAGTAGCATTTCCATAAAGAAAGAATGGGGGTGGAGGGGAGAGGTAATAAAAGCCAGAGAAATAACCAAATAAATTTATAAAACTTAAAGAAACTTGTACATTTTTAGATCCAGCCAATATAAAAATCATGTCTGTACCACTCTAAGATATTCAAATATTAAACATTTTTTTAAATCTAGAAATCCAGAAATACATTTACATTAAAGAAGATTAGAATGGCTCACATAGGATATTTGGAATGCATTTTTCCCTCTTTATTCTTTAAAGTATTACACAAACTATTACCAAAACCACTGTTTTTGGTCAGTAAAAAGAAAGGACAGCTGAAACCGGTTTGGCTTAGTGGATAGAACGTCGGTCTGTGAACTGAAAGGTCCCAGGTTTGATTCTGGTCAAGGGCATGTACATTGGTTGTGGGCACATCCCCAGTAAGGGGTGTGCAGGAGGCAGGTGGTCGATGTTTCTCTCTCATCGATGTTTCTAGCTCTCTATCTCTCTCCCTTCCTCTCTGTGGAAAATCAATAAAATATCTTTAAAAAAGAAAGAAAGAAAGGACATTAGAAAGTCATGAAAAATTTACAATAATTAATAAAGTAATTGAAAACCAAAACAAATGTTACACAGAAAACTTTAATGGCTGAATGCCAATTTAAATGAAAGGGTCTATTGGACCATAAAGGAGCAGGTCCTGGGCATCCAGTCTCAACCGCCAGCAGCAGCACTGGGGGGAGGGGGAAGGCACCATGTCCACTACCCTGGAGTTGAAGGGATATTTTATACATCAGGTAGGGGGAAGAAAGAATTTATATTGGGCCTAGCCGGTGTGTCTCAGTTGATTGAATGTTGTCCCATGCACCAAGAGGTCACCGGTTTGAATCCAGGTCAGAGCACAGGCTCAGGTTTCTGGCTTGATCCCCAAGTAGGGGACATGTAGGAAGCAGCCCATAGATGTTTCTCTCTCTCCTCCCTTCTTCTCTCTCTAAAATAAGTAAACATTGTCAGATATAGCAAGAGCTCTGCACAAGCACTGCTGTTCTGATTTGCTCTGAGTCCATTTAGTCTTCTAAATTCTTCTTGACGATGCCAGGGCAGGTTTCTCCTCGAACCCTACCCACTGTGTTAACTGTTGGGAACTTAGGTCAAGTTCCTCCTTTATCCTCTGCTCGTAGTTACAGGTGTCTGGTCCAAGCCCCTCTGCCTGGGACTGGGCTTTCTTGGGACACCGTTGGTAGATGGAGAAGCCATGAGAAGTTGTAAGTGTATAAGAATGAGTCTTTATTGTAGAAGCCAGTGGCCATAAGTCACCAGACAAAACAGTCCCTTACAACCGCACATTGGCTGGGAAACACGGTAGCTATAGCTGAGCTCTCTATGAGCTCTTAGCCTTACATGGTAGCAGTACCAGTTCTCAGCTCCATCTAGTCTTTTCTCTCTCCAGCACTCTCCTCTGCCCAGCACACTTCTTCACACCAGCGCATTAGCTGGCCAGTAATTTGTATATTACTCTAGAGACAAGGCTTCATGCCAATAGTTACATCAATTATATTTTGACTACAGGAGGGCATGCATGTGCAGTGTACCGTGGGAATTGTGTCCCACACCCGCTTATGTTATTTTAGCCTAAGTCCGTGGTCGGCAAACTCATTAGTCAAGAGAGCCAGATATCAACAGTACAACAATTGAAATTTCTTTTGAGAGCCAACTTTTTTAAACATAAACTTCTTCTAATGCCACGTCTTCAAAATAGGCTTACCCAGGCTGTAGTATTTTGTGGAAGAGCCACACTCAAGGGGCCAAAGAGCCACCTGTGGCTTGCGAGCCGCAGTTTGCGACCACAGGCCTAGGTGCATAGTGGCCTTGGACATTCAATGTATTGACAACAAGGCCTGTGTGCTTTAGTTGGCCTTGACTATCAGGTATCTCTGGTGTGGTTCCCACACATATTAAAAAAAAAAGAATTTATATTGGGGTGGGATAAGGTTGAAGTGAAGGATGGCGCAGTTCTATGATAGAGCACAGTCTATAACAAAGAAATATTTGGCAGGTGGAGGGATTAGCATATATGTATACCCCAGGGATATGGACAATAGTGTGGTGAAGGCCAAGGGAGGGGGAGGCAGGGGTGTATGGAATCAGGCTAAAATGAGGGAGGAGAAGGGGGCATCTGCAAGAGTGTCAACATTAAAAAAATTAATAAAAATAAAGTTAAAAAGAAAAAAAGGAGATATTTATTGCTTTTGACTGGTTACAGGCAATAGTCATGCATATGCCAAATGCATGACCCCTCTAGAATAGTATATGCCTGTATGTTGATTCAAAGCTCCAACATACATTAGGAATGTGAGCAGTCAATTGTCAGATGGCCCCAGCTACTTAATTAACAAGCTAACAACTGCTCTCTTTCAATTGCTGGCCTGCTTTAATTTAATTTAGAACATCTCCAGATTTTTTTTTCTGTCACAAATATGGCATGAATTTTAGCAACTAGTGGACTATGTTTGTTTTTTTTTTTTTTGTTGATTTTTTTAAAGACATTTGATTTTAAGCCAAGAAAACTTTTCTTTCAATTGTCATTGGGTGTGTGACATTAGGCTCCTAGCACAGGAAATATAATCTTAGTACCATTCAATTCTATGAAGATGGATAATTATATAGTCATGTTAATGTACTTCCTGTTAATTTTCAACTTTTAGAATCAAAGACTACAAAAAACCCATACCTAGTTGTGTTTACAAGAGAAATTATAAGTAACATTCTTGATGACAAAAAATAGGGAAGGTACAAAGTAGGAAGAAGCAAGGACAGGAGAGAACAGAGATAATGTTATCTTACTTAAAAAATAGCAGAGGCATAGTGTTTAAATTTTTTTAGCAAAAGAAATCAAATTTCAAGTTTCTTATTGCACTTAACTAATGTTACCAATAGGAGAACTAAAAATATCAATACGGCTCAAAAATTGAGGCGAGGAAGAAATAATTAAAGTGAAGTATAATGAAATAAATCCCTATATTTCATCACAGAAGTCAATTAAGATTATTGAAAGGAAAAAAAAAGGAATAAGCATGATACTTAGCACTTGGAAGGTAACCAGGAGAAAACATGAGTTGTTGCAAGCACTTTTCTCTGAGATGATGCTGTATGTATAGAAGAATGGACTGACAAGTGGCATTTCTCCTTTTAAAACCAGTACTGCCTGATTATTTGAACTGCAATGGAAATGCAGTTCTCCATTTAAAACTTATTATTTTTATCAACATGACATTTTGATAGGGAATAGCTTGAACACATTGACTTTGGATTTCTCTCTTGGAAAACAGACATGGGGCATAAGATTTTGTTTTAATGTAGAAGTGCCAGTAGGAATTATGCCACTCTGTATAAAAATAACTGACATGTTCATAAAAACCTTACCTGGACTGAATTATTACTCACTGGTTGATAACTGACAAAATGATTCTACTCCATATCTTTGGACAAGGTCAATAATAAAACCAGTAAACCAAGAGGACAAAAATAGCTTCTATGTCAGTGGTTTCTAATGGGCATAGCATTGGACCGAAGATGGTTATAACACCCAGGTTAACACTGTAGAGTGTTTAAAATCGAGCCCACACATTTCTAGCTTTAGGGCATGTCGGTAACTGGCTACCTTAAACATAGCCTTTAAATTGGAAGGAATCTGTGTCTTTAGAGATATAATTGTCTAACTGTAAAGAGGAATTTACTCAATGTCATTGAAAAGTTATCACTCTGAAGTTTTTTATTTATTTTTCTTATCACTCTGAAGTTTTATATTTTTATTAGAGTTTATGGGAGATTTAAAAAAAAAAAACTATGGAAATGAAGTTCCACTTGAAATTGCCTTTGAGTTGACTCAATACATTTATTATAGATTTTGCCCGTCTATAAGAATGAAAGATTAATGAAAACAGTTGCAGGGTTTTTAGGTGCAGATTGGCCTATCTACTAAAAGGGTACTATGCAAATTGACTGTCACACTAAGACACAAGATAGCCGCTCCCATGTGGTCAAAGATGACTGCCCCCATGTGGACATAAGATGGCTGGCACAAGATGGCCTGTTGGGGAGGACAGTTGTAGCAAGTTAAGGGTGACCAGGCCAGCAGAGGAGGACAGTTGAAGGGACCAGGCTGGCAAAGGAGAGCAGTTGGGGGGACCAGGCATGCAGGGGAGGGCAATTGAGGGGGGACCAGGCCTGCAGGGCAGGGCAGTTGGGGGGATCAGGCTGGCAAAGGAGGGCAGTTAGGGGTGATCAGGCCAGCAGGGAGGGCAGTCAGGAGTGACTGGGCCATCAGAGGAAGGCCATTGGAAGAGACCAGGCCAGCAGGGAGGACAGTTAGAGGTGACCAGCCAGCAGAGGAGGGTACTTGTGGGGGGGGCCGGGCCAGCAAGGGAGGGCAGTTGGGGAGGACCAGCCCTGTAAGGGAGGGTAGTTGGGGGGGACCAGGCCAGCAGGCCAGTTTGGAGCCAGCATCCCCTGGGATCGGGCCTAACCGGGTGGTCAGACATCCCTCAAGGGGTCCCAAATTGGAGAGGGTGCAGGCTGAGCTGAGGGACACCCCTCCTCCCTGGCACGAATTTCATATACCAGGCCTCTAGTATAATACATAAATGTCTTGATATGTTTCTCCCTCAAAACATTATAGTATTCAAACATCAACTTCATGTGCTTTTATGATTGGGACTATCTTATGCCATGATATTTTTGCTTTTAAGACTTTGACACATTCATAATACTTTCTATTTTGCATTGTAGGTTGCATTTTCTAATATGGAGGACTATTCATTTGGGGGCTAAAGAAAAAAAATGTCCATGTTAACTGGGATAGCTTAGCAGAAGAGGTTAAAGTGTTGGTTTTTATTTCTCTCTTTTATTGAAGAGAGAAATAAAAAACAAAACACATATGGGAAGCTCAAGTTTACTATTAGCAAAGATACAATGATAATTTTTCAAAGCATCTACTGATAAATGATAGAAAGACCCATGCATTTTACTATTTGTTACTGATGACTAGAGGAATTCTTGAATCAATCTGTCAGATCATTATCAGTATATTTTACTTATATAAGTTTTCTCAACAAAGTTGCTCTATATTTTTTAAGTAAAGTTGGTGTGAAGTGGAATGAAAAACAAAAGTAATTATTTAAGAGCTTCTGTAAAAGAAAACAATTTCCTCTATAAGTGCACTAATAATTGAGGGAAGATTTATTTTTTTTGTATACATGTGTATAAAAGTATCGGTTAGTTGCAGATTATTACAATTCTTCATTCTATTTCTGGAAAAGACATCTTTCTAATTACAGCTCACATTATTTACACACTGTTCTTAAAATCATTATTTATATTGCCTCTTGTTTCACTAAGGAAATGTGCTACAGTAGTTTTATCAAATTTCTCTCAATCTGTAATGAATAAAAAAGTAAAATTTAAATTTTATCTTTGAAAATTCTTTTCCCAAGCTTGTGGCAAAATCCCTAAAATGAAGTGAGGGAGGAAAGGTTAGAGGTAGATTATTCTTTGAGAGTGTGGAACACAGCTGCCCCAGGAAATTAATATTATTTTGTGGAAAATGTATTTTATTGCTCTTTTCCCTCTTCTAATTAAATATGCTCTAAATTTGCATGCCTAAATGGCTCAGTGGTTGAGCATCCACCTAGAAACCAAGAGGTCACAGTTCAATTCCTTTTCAGGGCACATTCCTGGGCTACCGGCTTGATCCTCAGTGGGAGGCATGCAGGAGACAGCCAATCAATGATTCTATCTCTCTCTCTCTGCTTCTCCTTTCCTCACTGATATCAATAAAAATATATTTTAAAAATGTATAAAAATGAATATGCTCTAACTTTTTACTTTTACACCTAAAAGCATTCCTGTGGAGCAGGGGAACCAGTTCACATTCCTCACAGTTATCAAACATAATTCAATTGCCCGAACTACCTTTTTAATTATTAATATTTAATTTTATATAAGAAAAATCAATGATCTTGGTGAGATATGTAATTGGTAGATACTGAAGTCCATGAATAAAAGTAAGCATATACAAATCATGAATTATTGAGTAAAGTAAAAACGTTATCTAGGTCAATATTGAAAATATTTACCCACAGAGTTATTTAATTTATATTTAACTAAAGTTTGCCTTCCTAATACTTCATAAGTATAATTATTGACTGAATTGACTATAATATTTGAGTAGACCTTAAGATACAATGTTGTTTTACAGGTGACAATATTAAGTCTTGTAGAATTAAGGAAACTGAAGGCCACACATTAAGTATCAGAACTAGAAATCGAACCCCTGTTTGTCCAATTTAAAGTCTGCACTCTTAAAGAGTATGCTGTACCTTCCCTCCCACTCCCATCCCTCACCCTGAAGATGTGTCTGTTTCTAATACCCTTTTTTTTAATGAGTTATATTTGTTGTTTTGGAAAAACCCTTTTCTATGGTTTTCAAACAATGATTTTATATATTCACTTGGGTTCTAAAATTCTAGAAGTTGTCAAGCCATTATATAGTTGCTTTATTGAGGATGATTCTGAAATGCATGAATTTCAGTTATTAGCTTCGGCTATAGGGATGAACTGAACTCAGCTTCCGTCTTACTGAGAGCAAGCTCAGCTGCTTCAGCAATTATTAAAGTGCTCTGCACAGGCAAAACTTCGTCAGTCAATGCCATTGTTTAATTAGTGTACATGAAGAGCCTCTGGAGACTTTAGTAGCCTGTGTGGTGTGTTTTGTTATATATTTCTTCTAGCATTATTAGATTGACATAGCCATTAGAAAGAAAAATCTTCTCTACTTTTCTCAATATTTTTAAGGACAAGAAAATTAAGGGTAAGGTCGAATAGAGTTAAGGAATTAAGTGGCTTTGGAGATCTGTGTGCCTATACTGAGGTAGTTGGATGTTTGACACACACGTTCAGAGTCTAGTACCATGGAAAGAGGGTGATGACTAATAATAATGGCCAGTGGAAAGGACTGTAAAACTGAGAAGTATTATTTGAGTGTTGACTATCAATTGGGCAAGTGAACTCTGCTCTTTTGATTCTATCAAACAGTAGTCATCACTGATAAGTAATAATATCTTACTACTCCTCTGCCCCCCATGAGTGGAGAAAAGTTCACGTAGAGTTAGGGCAAAAAAAATCATATCATGGGAACCTAAAAGCAGGCATGAGATAAAGTAGCAGGCAGTATAGGTGAGGAAGCCTGAATGAGATTGGAAAATTGTTTGTGGAAAGAAAAATGGATTAGATCTACAGAAAGAAGTAGAGACAAAGAGATATGGAGAAGAAGGCTACAATCGCACCCCATTCCCTGATGAATTTCATCTGAGGCCCAACACTTTTTTTCTTTGGGGGGCTATGGTGTTTATGAGGCCCATCATGTTGGAGTTGGGTGGTAACAGTCTAGGATATTTGCAGCAAATGGAACTTTGATTAGAACAATCACTGTATTATCCAGTTGCTTTTGTTTCTCTGCTACCGCTCTGTAATAGCTCTACTTTGACTATGTTAATTAATAATTTGAGTAGTCACTGTTTTCCCCTCCTCTAAGTGTTTTGGTGTTCCCTACGTCTTCTAAACAATCCCCTTGCCAACTTTTCTTTATTTTAATTCACAGATATTACTGTAGAGTAGTGGAAAACTGTCGAGTTTGCCACGCTCTGTGATCTAGAGTGGAGCACTGCATCAACAACTCGTCTTTCTTCAAGTGTTCACAAAGAGTGTCATTCTGCTGAGTGACTGAAAATCTGAACAGTGTAGGAGTTTCCTTAATGGTTCCCCTTCATCTCTCATGTATCATTGTTGTAAAAGGAGTATGAAGAGTGAAATAGGTGTAGGCAACATTCTGTGGCAGTAGACATGGAACTGACTTTTTTACTAATTTTCTAAGAGGATAATGAATCATATAAGTCATTATGTCAGTGATAATGTGTATATGTGTAATTAGGTTTAGTTGAAACACTGTATAGGTTGATTGATAGATATATAATATAGAGTTTATAAAGTACTTATCACAACTATTCAAAAATTATTTAACTTAAGAAGGCTCATATGTCCTGGTTATGAAGAATTAAGTCTCCTACTACTTTTTTTTTTAAACAGGAATTTTCATTTCTTAAAAGCCTCCCAGACTCTTACTATAGAACCACAGACCTGAGAAGATTAAAGAAAAATATAGTTCAGTCCTTAGGCTCTCAAAGAATGAGTGGGATGCCAGGACTCCTGTGTAACCATGTCATTAACTCTGCTCACATCTCTTTCAGAGAATGGATATGAGTTAATATTCACCATGTGGCCTCCTATTTAAGCAAGTCAGAAGTCATTGCTTGGCCTCATTGTCTACATCAAAGTACAGTTAACTTTTGTAGGTCATGGATTTCAGGCAGGCAGTACAGAGTAGGCACGGATTAAAAGAACTCCCCTCCTGAGACTTGAACCTCACAGCAATGGACTGAATGTCTCTCTTCCCTCAAAATCTATATGTCAAAGCCTTAACCCCACATGTGATGGTATTTGGAGATGGCGCCTTTGGGAGGTAATTCCACAGATGAGTTCATGAACCCTTACAGATGGAATTACTGCTTTTTAAAGAAAAGATATGAGATATCTTGCTCTTTCTCTCTGTGCTATGAGAGGACACAGCATAAAGCAGGCAGCCTGTGTGGAAGGAGGGTTAGGGAGGAATAGAATCGCCAGGCACCTTGATCTTCTACTTGCCAGACACCTGAACTGTGAGAAATAAACTGGTGTTGTTTAAGCCACCTGGTTTATCTTGTTCTGCTATGGTAACCTGGCCAGATTCACCAAGTTGCTTTTTTTTTTTTTAACCTGTGATATTCTTGTTAATTCCTTATGTATGATATAAACTCTTACCCCTAAGAGTTTCTTAGAATTGGTCTCAGGTATTTTAGCCATGATTCTTTTAGATTTAATCTAAGATGTATATTTCTTTCTTTGAGTTTGTAACATGCATGGGACTTTTCATATTAATATAAGTTTTATCCCTAACGGTCTTGACTAACATCCTATTATTACCCTGAATGCTACAACATCTTGAGCTGAGTTAGCACCTTTCAGGACCTAGTCCCAAATTATTCCAAAGTGATTTTCACCCATATTGGTATAGCATGGGCCACATGTACTAAATGTGTCATCTCTCTCAGGGTCATCACTGTCAGGATGTCAGCATGGGGTCCTTTTTGTGCCACCTCAGTTAGGGTCGAGGTGCTTTACCTTCAGGGCATCTTCTCTCTCGTGGTGTCCACTCCCAAAAGATAGCTCAGGTATAGCGCCTTTTCATTTGGGATTATTTGTTTCTTTTTCCCATACTCTTCTGTCTATTCAGTTTCTTCCCTTCCTATTTCCCTCCACTTTCCATCATTAAACACATGCCTTCAAATTGTCCTGGCTCACATTTAGATCAGATTATTTTGAACTTACTTATCAAGACCTCGTGGCTTTTGTTTTCCGGTGTATTCTCAGGTTATTCACAAATAATCATAACTCCTGGGAATAGTTGGATGGAGATCTCTGGGGGTGCTGGTTGAAGACTTGATGATCCTCAAATGCTAATTAAAACTAGAAATGTGAGTTCATCCCACTGGTATTTTTGTTTTCAAATATTGTTAGAATTTGTCTCCACCATAGATTTGACACTTGACAGTATGTTGTGCTTTGTTGGCTGGCATTTTATTTTTCCGATTGTCAGAACATTGAGAGAGTCAGCTGTGGCCCATACTGATATTGATTCTCTCATAATCTTAGCACATACCTTGTACATACAGCAGTTGTTCAATAAATTATTTTCGAGTTGAGTTTTTCAAGGTGGGAGAGTTTGGCAGTGTTAAGCAATAAATAAAGATTTATTACTAATATATACCATTTTATATTGCTACAATTTAAGAAACTAATGAAATTGAACTAATACCCTGGATATTTTAGCAAATTTACTTCAATTCATTTTTTAACATTAGTTAGAAGCTTAAAGGTTATGTTACTCCTCTTCACATATATTTTGTTTCTGCCAAACTGAGGCCAAAAGATGTGAGCTGGATGCTGAAGAGCTACAGTTGAGTAGTCACAAAATCTGGCCTAGAGCTTGACATTTTTTTCTGCAACCTTCTCTAGCTGAACGTCACATTTTACCAAGATAAGAAGTTATATCTCCTTGGAGAAAATTTAACCTAAAATTGTAAAGTGTCCCTATGGAATAGATTTTCTTCATCTTATTTCAGGAAAGTGACAGGATATGTGTGAACAAATAATTAGAGTAAATACAGAAGCACATTCAATGGTCACTCTTTCCTGCTATCTCGTTCCCCAGTAAGGAAGGAATGCATCATAAGAGGAATTCTACTTTGTAATGAACATATATTTCCACAATTCTTGTAGGAAATTTTTCCCCATTTTGCAAGCAATCATTGGCAAAAGTTAACTTTGGATTTCAGAGATGATAATTTGATTACTACTATTAAGTTATTAATAAACACCCAGGGTCTGATTTTCACCTCTGCTAATGAACAAATATGTCAGTTTTGCACTATGGAACATATGTTTTACAGACCACATCTCCAGCTTGAGACTCTGATTTAAATAATTGCTTTACGTTTTCCTGAATCCAAAGATTAATCTCACAGAATAATTTTACTGATATGAAGTTAAAAAAAATACTGGCTCAGCATCTTGAATCCATTAAAAACAATAATCATGTAATGCAGAACTTAAAAAGCAATATTGGGAAGATGTTATAGTCTTGAGGTCTCCCTTCTTTCATAAAAGTAGCACCTGGTATTTATATTTCCAAAATGGTATGCTTCTTGGAGGGAAATGGTGTGCCTGCGCATGACGCGTAAGGGAAATGAATGCAACACGATTATAGTAATCAGTCATTAGTGAACATTGTAGTTTGTTATTGATAATTATGTATAACAGGATATTGTAAAAATTAAGTTACAAAATTTTTACTAAAATGTTTCCTATATGCTGTTATATTGGCTGGGCTACAAATTTCGGCCTATAGACTGTGAGTTTGACATGCTTGATCTACTGAGTCTTGAGTGGATCATAGCTTCAGCTGGTGCAATACCATAAAGAATACCAAATACTTACTGGTAGACTCATTCGGTTCTACTCAAAGTGCAGCCCGCAGTCTAGCAGTCACTGAACTGTCTGCTGCTGGACCACAATAAGATAAGATGCATCTCAAGAATGTAAATCAACTACATTATTCACCACAATTATTTTAGTGGACAATCTATTCTGAGTGGGAGAAGTACTGCATTGATTTGCATTATTCATAAATATTGCAGATTGCTACTCTGAGGATTATTGATAGAAATTACACTTTTATTTCTGTGACCCAAAGCAGTTTCAGCAGCACACAGAAGGTTATCATTTTTATTTCTTCTTGTTTTCTTTCAGGGTTTTAAGCAAGGTGTATCAGTCAGGGTCACAGCTAAAAACTCATGACTTAAAGTGTGCAGGTTTAAGTGAACCAATAAGTGACAGTGAAACTCCCAGAACTATCAACAGTGGAGACCAGTTGTTGGTAGCAGTTCCTTGGGCTAAAAAGTCAAGGGAAGCGAGTTCTTCCTTTTCTGTTAAATACTAGGGCTGTAGAAAGACGACCCCATGGACTGGAGTTGTGGCTGTAGACAAAGGAAATAAGTCACAAACAACAGCAGCAAACCATCAGGCAAGGGGCAGAGAAATAAGTCTTCAGTGTTCTCTATCACTGTAGAGGGCATTTTGGGGGGATCATAGGTCATTAACTGTATCTCAATTTTAATAAACTATCTGCCAAAAACAGAGGGCTTACTGAATTTCTAAATCTCTACTTTCTAAGAATGTGCATAGCAGATGAAGATGGAGTTTGAAACAAATACTTTTTTTTAACATCTTAGTACGTAAACACTACTAATTATGCCCCGGCATTTATTCTTCCCTTTTTTTCCTTTTATAAATAGAAATATCACATTTTAACTGGACAAATAGTATACTTTCTAGTACTTCTGGATGCCCTTGCTAATGGGCATTTTCATGTAGTGAAATTCTGTCCAGTTGGAGAGGAACTAAAGCAATATGTATAATTTTAATTTGATGTCCTTAAAAAATAAATAAAATAAAAAGCTTGCCTTTCAGTTTTTCTTTCTTCCCTTTCATGGCCCAGAGTGTGAACAATTCCTCTGAAGTGACTGAGAAGGTCAAGCAAGATAAATGATTGCACGGGGATCAGAGAGGAGAGTCAGAGCCCCCACAAATGAGGATGGCATCCACACAGGGACGGAGCCTGGAGTGGATGGAGTGTTAATGCTCCAATAGAGAAGAGCAGGCATCGGGTAGGAGGGCTGTTTGGCTCAGGGTGTCACATCTCAAACCAAACCGAGTGAGGATGGTGCCAGTGCAGGGGTGACGCCAGCTTATCACACAGGTTTAAAGTATGCACCGCATGAGTAAATACCATGCAGGAGGTGAGAGCAATGGCAGAAGCTCAGCCCTATTGTGGTGAAGAGGGCATCTCCATGGGAGATCAATTACATGAAGGAGATTTGATATAATAAGTAAATATATTAAGAAAAGGCCAGATTTCTCAATAGACAGCCCCCAAAATGTATACAGACACTTTGAATAATTAGAAAAGCCATGTTCATTAAAATATATTTTGTTTTCAAAAGTGAGTTATCAGCAATGCAAGTGTGTACACATTTTTTGGACACCCTGTATATACATAGAAAGGAAGAAAACTATAAATAACCATATTGTTTTTATATTGTAATTGGAAGTTTAAGGATGAACTTATGATGTTCAATAGATAGATAGATGATAGATAGATAGATAGATAGATAGATAGATAAATAGATAGATGATAGATATTAAGAGAGAAATAATTATATAGATATTATCCCCCAGAAAGCCTAGGAGCAGTGACTGCTCAATACAATGGCTCAAAACAAATAAACACACATACCTTAGTACTGACTACTATTCTCCACTCAAAGGAATGAGTGATTTAGGGCTCTCAGAGAAAGGACTGTTTCCAGAATTGAGGCAGGTAAAATAAAAATAACCTTAGAATATCTTTTTGAGTCCGAAAATCAGTAAGCCCTTAAAGAATGATATTGATGTAAACACAGGATCTAACTTGAAAGGACTTCCATTGGCATTGGCATGGATACAAAAGTACGTAAGTGATCTTGAATAAAGTGTGATGCCATGTGTCCAAGTTATAATAAATGATTGCATAGGCAAATAAATAAATGGGAAGCTTGATGAGTTATATTTTCACAATTCCAAGCACTTTCTGACAAAATACTTATTTACAGAGGAGCCAAGAAAATAAAAGTATTATCTTAAGTTATCACAGTGAATATCATCAGTTATGGGATGAATTAAAATTGGGTGTTGATAGGATACGATGTAAAAATTGAGCATCTCTTCTATGGCCTTCTTACCAAAGATATGTAACCCAAGTACAGTCACCAGAAAACAGCAGACAACACTGAGTCGATGCCAGCCACTGAATCTGAAATGATTCTGTAGGGGAAAGTAAAAGTTCTTTGCATTCTACTTCCAATATTGCTGGGAGTTTTATAGTTTCAAAATAAAATAACACTGCCTTAACAGCAAAAACACAGCACTGGATAAATGAGAGATGTGGAATTTACATATGTTAGAAACAATATAAATTTAAGGAAAAGATGAACAGAGGAAGAAGGAAAGGGAGAAAGTTAGGAGAAATGTTAAGAGTAGTACTGATTCAGAAACAATTTTTGGTTTGAGTACAAACAGAAAGAACAGGGTAATTTTTAATCTTTGACTACCATATCTATAGAGAATATTGAGAGTAATAGAAATGCCGGAATGTGATTTTCCATTCATTAAAAATGTATCATCTCTTTTGCAGAATTTTCAAGGGTCTGAGCAAATATCAGAAATGCTTTTTATAATATATTTTTGTATACTAACCACATAAAGAAAATGAATCTAACTGGTTATTCTCTAAGGTTTCCTTCAGTTCTATTAGTTTTTTTTGTGTGTTTTTTTAGGTTTTTTTTCTGAAGAGAATCAAAGTTTTGCCACAGAGGGATCCTGAATATTTTGACTTGCATCTGCTTGTCAAACATTATATTTTAGTTGTAAGTTCTTGAATAGTGCAATAGAAAGTAATTTTGATAATTGTGCTTTGACAACTGAATATAAGTGTGTCTTGAACAAGATATTAATATATATTATATACTTTATTCACTCATGTTTTTGTTTTGTATGTTTGCTTTGTCTGTTGCTAATAAGCTTTTTCTTGTCAAAAGAATGTTAATAATGCCTACATGTATATTTGATTAATTAGTTTCATTATGGAGTTATATTTAGGCATAAGTTTATAAAAATATTCAACACAAAGTGTTTAAGAAGGCATCTATTAAAATTTTGACTATAGGAAAGATGGATAGACAGATGTGCATATACTAAATCTATATATAGCTAAACCTAAATCTAGATACTTATATAATTATACACAATGTATAATAATTATATTCTTGTAGAGTTGCAAAAGAAAAAAGCTAAATATTACATGCAACTGTACTCCAACTATTTTGCAGAGTCCATTGCTGTGCATGCAGCTAATTTTCACACCCCTCAGGTGAGAAATTGATGAACTCTGCTTAAGGAAAAATAGTAGTAGAAAGATAAATGAACTTTCCAGCTACCCGAGACTTTACTAGTGTGAGGAAGTCTTGAATTGCTAGATAATGTTAGGACCTCCTGGCATTAGATTGATAGGAACAGCATAAGGTCAGCTCCAAAGATACTGATTAAAGCGAACAAAATGGATAAGAGTGCCAAACGCACTTAAAGAGCAAGGTTCTCTTAAGAAATAATGTGAAGCTCCCCAAATAGTTAGAAATGTCCCTCTCGTTTTAAAGTTAGAATTCAAAGCGGAAAAAAAGATCTTAACAACTGAAAAATAGAAAATGTGGTGGATAATGTACTAGAAAAAATTTGATCATAAATGAATCAGCACCTCTGCAGGAAAAATTCATGAAACACTTAAACAATTATTTTTGAGCTTTTAAAGCAAATTGCAAATGAGGAGAATGGATAAAGGAGAGGTTGGTAGGTGAGGGCACTGGTGGAGCTTAAAGAGACATTTTCCAGTTAGTGTGCCTCCTCACATAGAAGCCAAGAATGTCGGAACTGAGTCAATTCTGGAATCAAAGAAGTAGGGTTCAAGAAGGCCCTTCAACAGCTCTCCTGGTATTTTTTTCCCTAATGCCCTTGCTTTCCAAAAATAAGGTTCATAGCATTACTTCCCCACCGCCGACCAAGCTTATGATCCTTCTTCACTGAAACAGCTTTTGATGGGAAGTTTGGAGATGGTGAGCTGAAGTGGCAAATTCATTATGGTTCTTGGTCCTCTGCAACAATGGTACCTGCCTTAAGAAGTCTAGCATATAACCCGACGATTCCCCCACTCTTAACCTAAGTAGGAGTAGATGATAGATTTCTGGGGGTAAATGCCTTTTTCCTAGCTCCCTCATATTTTGGATTCCAATTGTTACTAAATAGTAGTATACCAGATGGCAAGAATAGATTTAAAAAGTGGCCAGAATCGATGAAAAAGAGTTATCCTGCAATGTGTCATAGTTTATAATAATTAGAATATTTTATATTGGCAATAGACTTTATGCACCAAGGTAGAATCCTGGGGGGGGGGGGGAGGGGTTATAGTGACCATATTTTAGAATTGCGATTTGTTTGTTTTTTATGGGCATAAGGAGGTCCCCATTAGAGCAATTATTTATTTGAAGATACAAATCCTAAAAAGTAATAGCTACATGGAAAAAGAACTAAGTATAAATGGGATGAAACAAACAAAAAGCAAAGTGTATGCTGACTCTGATGAAAAACAAATGTCTGAATGATGAGAACTGTTAAGGAAGTTAGGCTTTCCTAGGTGGGGCAGAAATAGGTTTACGGTTGTTCTTATGGAAAACTTGTGTACTCACAACTACAAACCTACATTTTCCCTGCCCCGTATTTTTAATTAATTGATTAAAATCCTACCACTTGAAGTTATGAAAAGAAATGGGGACTTTTAAGGGATGTTGCATAAGGAATGGCCTTAGGCTCTTCAGTGTTGAGAAAGATAATCTTATGTAACGTATTTTCCCCCAAATACTAGGAATATAAAAGTCTCAATAAATATTAAACGCTCAGAAGTACTTTTGGGATCATAGCACCTATAATCAAGGTTTGGCAACCAAATGACCAGAGCTTTAACTCACATGCAAGACAATATTCCTAATGCTTTAAGCATCTAATATGCTTTTCTTTTTCTAGACCAATTGGACTTTCATCATCCCACCTAATAATCACTAAAACTTTGTAATCAGGATTAAGTTGTTGGCATCATTATCATCTTGGTTACCTAGACTAAGAAATTTAAGCACAGAGAGATTATGTGATTTACCTGACATCACATACGTGGTTGAGTTCACACCACATAACTGGCAAACACTGACAAGCCAGGAGGAACTGAAAAAGAAATGGGGAGAACAAGAGACAAGGCTGGTACAGAGGGTAAGCAAATAGTGATGTGGTGTGATCTAGGCCCATGGTTGGCTGGCAAACTATGGCTCGCAGGCCACATGAAGCTCTTTGGCCCCTTGAATGTGGCTCTTCCACAAAATACCACAGCCTGGGCGAGTCTATTTTGAAGAAGTGGTGTTAGAAGGAGTTTAAGTTTTAAAAAAATTGGCTCTCAAAAGAAGTTTCAATTGTTTACACTTGATGTTTGGCTCTGTTGACTAATGAGTTTGCCGACTACTGCCCTAAACCAACTGACAACATACTGTTGCCTTTACCCCTATTTCATCGTCTCTGAGGAACAGCTTTCATTGAGTTGACCCAACAATGACCTTAAATAACCTTTTTGTATTCTTTTGTCAAAGGTCCAAGTTTAATTACCAAGATCACTTTTTTCTCCTACTTTTTTTTCAAGGTTAAATTATCCTGATTATTTCTTGTCTCTTTTACCTCTTCTGCAGAAAAATTGATATTCCTGTAGATTTATACATTTCTCCTGAATATATTTTCTACTGAGGAAAGAGGAAAACATGAAAGTCAGGGTTCCAGGTTTCAAGAAGGATTCGGGATTCTATAATAATATCAAGTAAATAAATTATAATTATACTATTTTCAAAAATAACAGGGCACTTGTCTAGGAGAGCAGTCCATTACAAAAAAAAAACTACAATAAATTACATCTTTGCGCCTGTCGTACCCTCCTTTTAACAGATATTTGTTATTCGTGAATATTTTACTATTCCATCACTTTAATAGAGATTCTACTGTAAATAATCTGCAGTCTGGGTCCTGGCATTATGAAAAAGGACATGAGGGGTTGCAGCTTATTTACTCTATATCCTGCATATGTGTTGTACAATATAATATTAACAAGAAAATAATTATACTATGTAAAATGCATCCATAATTATTCCTGTAATTGTACATTCATTTACAACCCGTTAACAAGGCAATTAGAGGACAATTATGTATAATATTAATTTTAGCTCCAATAATAACAACAAAAAGCCTCCATAGATGGGAGAAATCAGCGATATACCCTAGTATGGGGTTTAATTTAGAAGCTAGAGTTTCATATGCGTATCAAGGGATGCTTAAGAATTGGATAAGTGGAGGGAAACTGAAATGTCCTCCCACATGCGACAAACATGAGTGTCTTTATAAAATAATCTGGGGAGCTTGCTGTCTCTCACCTCCATGTGAGATCATAGTGAGAAGGTGTCTCTTAACAATTCAGAAAGAGAGTCTTGACCCGAACCTGACCATGTGGGCAGCCTGACCTTGGACTTCATTCAGTCTCTAGAACTGTGAGTGAAATAATTCTGCAGTTTAAGCACCTAGTGTAAGGTATTTTGTTATGGCAGCTTGGGCTTAACAATATTACTAGATACATGATTATGACTTCACACACAGAGAAGGACCACCTTGATGACAACAACTCCTGATTTAAAACCTGCCCTTACATTGTACAGCAACATTAAGCAACTTATTCCTTTGATTTTTTACATTTGAGTGAAAGGTTCAAAAATCAGGAAAAATCATCTTGTCTAATGAACAACCCATACCAATCTGATGTGTTATCCTTTTCCCCTCAGTCTCTCTCTCTCTCTCTCTCTCTCTCTCTCTCTCTCTCTCTTTCTCTCTCTCTCTCTCTTTCTTTCACACACACACACACACACACACACACACACACACACACACACATTCCTTCAGTTAAAATGCCCTCTGGAATATAACAATTTGGATGCGGAATAATTAATGCCTTTTAGTTGCCTTAAAAAAATTCTCATTCAGATGGTCAAAACAATCCATAATTTCATCTCAACATGTTGTTTTAAATAGTTTCCTGATATCTCAATGTTGCTCTAATTTATGCTAAAGCTATATAGCTAGCCCTTGACAACAGGTTGTGAGCAAAAATGGCACGCATACCTTTTAGAACAAGAATATTAAAAATGGTTTGTATTTAGTTTCTAGTCCCCAAAGTAACAAATTGCAAGTCACTACTTCAACCTAGCAACCAGTGAAAGGCTGAATAAAATGAAAAATCAACAGCTTACTTTGTATCTGTAAGAGAAGGGAGGATGGAAAATAAAGGGCAGCCCCAAGGCTGGAGAGAGGGGTGAATGCTTAGCAGAGCTGGCTCACAGGTGGAAACCCAGGGCTGGGGAGGAAAACCTGAATTGTGTAATTGGTGAATTGCTGGTGTGGACAACTGAGTTAATAGCTCCAGGGGGTCCAGTTATGGAGAAACGGAGACTCGATATTATAAGATTTACCTCCAGGATCTCAACTAGATTCCCACAGTAGATATTAGAGAAAAATCTCCTTAGGCTTCCAGCAAAGGGAGGGGAAAGGAAACCATTTTAAAATAGACCAAAACGCTCTGTTCTTGAATAGGCCTTCCTTTGGGGAAAATAGTTAACAGGACCCTAGTGTGCTGGAGTCTTATCAAAGTCCAGCTTAGCTGAGGAAGAGAAATACCCAACTTGAGCCTGCTCTAACCATTCTGTCCCACAGGGAAAGGAAAAGAACTAAGAAACACTTGTAAAGGTCAAAACAGAATTGTAGGCTCACTAAAATCAACCCATTTCCTCCATCTCTCTTTCCCAGTGTGGTGAACAGGGATGATGCATATTCCAGATGGCATAACCACAGGTTGCAGGAGCATATCTAAACTTCATTTAGACTCTACCATAGAAGCCTTCCTCACCTCATGTTAGAGGGCATGATTGATGTGTTCTCTTTCAATAATCTGCATTTCCTGTCTGCAACACTTACCTGGCATTCACTGTGAATGGCCTAGATTATAAGTATATAATTATTTACATTTTTGAATGTGTATGATGCCCTTCACCCCAGTACATCATAAGCAGACATTTTTCTCAGATAATTTTTAAAAAAATATATTTTATTGATATTTTACAGAGAGGAAGGGAGAGAGATAGAGAGCTAGAAATGTCGATAAGAGAGAAACATCGACCAGCTGCCTCCTGCACACCCCAGACCAGGTATGTGCCCGCAACCATTGTACATGCCCTTGACCAGAATCGAACCTGGGACCTTTCAGTCTGCAGACCGATGCTCTACCACTGTGCCAAACCAGTTTTGGCTCTCAGATAATTTTTAATAAAACATATTTTTCTTATAAAGTTATCTTTTTTTGCACCTTCAATCTCCCAAGTAAATAGAAATTGATGCAAGAAAGCATGTTAAATGGTTAGAAATAACATTGCTTTTTCCTCAGTGTGATTCAGTGGTAATTTAAATGATAATCTAGTGATAGTCACTAGGGGAAAATGAATATTCACAGTTGTACTTAGGAGTATCAAAATAAATAACACATCTCATTTATCATGGACATCTGAGTGTGTGTGGGGCAATCTCATACTCATCTTGTAGGTATGAAAATATTGTCCCTATATACAGTCTGCCCAGAGTTGTAGTAACCGTGAGATAACTCTCAAAATGAGTTCTAGCCATCTTCACTTTAAAAGTTATTCTGTCTGTAATTATACCAATGGCTTTGTAGAGTATAGGATTATACAGTATCCTAGGGCAAGCTCGTCTCTTAAATTACAGGGGTATTATAATAGCAGATAAATAGTTTTTAAATTGCTAGCATTAAAATGTGTTATTTGCCCCCAATTCAAGTTTGGGGATACTAAATCCCTTTGAACAGGTCTATTTCTATTTATGAGATCAACGTGTTTGGCTCTCAGTCTCATCAGGCTTTTCATGCTTATTGAGCTGATAATTTTTAAAAATCTTCCCTTTTGAATAAAACAGAAGTCTTATAGCTGACCCAACAGGGAGCCTCCTTATCTGGTCTTATACAGAGGTAGCCAGTTGAGAAGGAAGAGGGTTTCTTCTTTGCAGTTCTGTCAGGTCACCTCTGGAGTTTAAGCCTCTGAATATCCAGCAGTGTCTTACTCCTACCCATTATATTTTGGCTGTGCTCTAATGGAGCAGACAGAACACCTAGGGAATTCTGTAATAGCCCCAATAAGGTGCACTTTGGTCTGATCCTGATCATTAGGGAGCCTTGCTAATGAAATACATATTTGAAAACATGTATTTTTTCCCAGACTGAATTTTAGAAATCAAGTTAGTTGGGGGTTCACCATGTTTTAGTGCCTGGCTATGAAAGGTCAAGCATATTTGAAAGGTATTAGGGGACTAAACTATGAGAAGAGACCCTGAGCTAATACTTTCATAGAGTGGCTAATCATCATTGCTGCCAATGGGAGTTTTGTAAGTTGGCTTTTCAGGAAACTAGGACTGCCAAAAGTGAGTTGCCAAGAAATCTATGACAATTGCAATTCTTTTCTGTACATATGTTAATATACATGTTATTATATGTCAACCTCCAATCAATCAAGCAATTGATTTTTCCATTTTTAATTGACAAATGTCTGAGTGATTATAATCAATTCATCAACAATTACCAGGTTGTTATTCACCATGGAGAATGATTTGGATAATGTTAATCAATTATAAGGGATTCTAAGCTAAATTGCTGGGTACTAGTCATGAATCCATATGACATCTTTGTCATGCGACTCCAAATGCATTTCTATCTGAACAAGTCAATATTAAATAAGACTGAAGATTGTATAAAAATGAGCTAATGATAATTCCCATATTATCTTCTTAAGCTGTTATGATTTTTATTAATGTAAGACCACAGATTTCTTGACTTCTATGGCTTTTGGAGTGACCACAGGCAGCATTTTATGCTTCTGTATTTACCTAAATCTCAAACTCTGTTATTTCACCCACCCAGGGCATTATGGTTTTTTCCCCTGAAAGAGAGAAATCTTATGAACTGAATAGTTTCCTGTAACTTTTAAGATAGCAGCAGCACAGTCTCAAAAGTATTGAATCAGATCTTTTTGCGTGTCGGCTTTTGATTGGACAAACTGAAAAAATGTTCCACTCAAACAGGGAGGTTCCTACTGTTGCAGTTATCAAATGATCCAGTGTCTAAACATAAAAATGACCCATATAACTATCTCTTACTTTGCAATGCTTATTTTCCCAACAAGCATACTTCCTTCTTCTAAGACAGTACCTGGATTTTCCTGTGGCAAATATTGCAACTTGCTTCAGTGATTATATCAGTTTCAGTTAAGAAAACCTCTCTAATATACTACTGGATTTCTTCCTGCTATCAGGTGGTGCTATAACATATTAGAATAACAGCCCTATAGCCAATGCTAAGGAATAGAAATGACCAGAATGCATATCACAACCTTTATGCAAAAGGATGACCAAAACGACTTATTTTTCTCCTAAATTATAGGATACTACAGGCCCGATGCATAAATTCATATAAGGATAGGTCCTCACAGACCCAGCTGCCTCAACCCTTGCAGCCCTGGCTTGGTCCAGAATGTCATACAGGCAGTCGTTCTGCTGTTTGGCTGTTTGGTTAATTTTCATACTAAGCTTTTATTATTATAGACTAGAGTCCCGGTCCACGAAATTCATGCACTTGGGGGGTAGCCCCTCAGCCCGGTCTGTGTCCTCTCACAAGCCAAGAACTATCAGTTGGACATCTTTCGTGCTGCTGTGGAAGAAGGAGAGGCTCCCATCACCGCCTCGCTGCTGAGCTGGCCAGCCCTGAGCCCGGCTCTAGCTGAGCCATGCTCCCACTGTGGGAGTGTACTGACAACCAGGGGGCAGCTCCTGCATCGAGCATCTGCCTCCTGATGGTCAGTGTGCATTATAGAGACCAGTTGTTCTGCCAGCTGATTTGCATATTAGCCTTTTATTATATAGGATAATCTTCCAAATAAAAGCAAAGTACTAACAACAGACAAATAAAAGAAAAAACACATTAATTTTATCTTCATCATGATGATGATGGTGATAGTGACGGAATAAGTTTATCTACAGTAGCTAAGTGTGATGATACCAGGGACAGGGATAGTTATCTGGATTTGAAATCTAACTCTACCTCATGTTGCTCTATGACTTTGATCAAATTCATTGACTTGTATTCTTCAATTTCCTTATTTGTAAAATGGGAAATGAAAATAACTTCTTTATATTCTAGTAGTGAGGATTAAATGAGTCAATACCTTAAAGTCTAGAAACAATATCTGTTGCATGTTAAATACTAAATAATCATTATTATGAGTGATATGAAATTATTTAATAATTGTTATGTTATACTGGCTAAACTTCAGCCTGTATTATCAATTTGGTTTTTTGTTTGTTTGTTTGTTTGTTTTTAAAATATATTTTATTGATATTTTACAGAGAGGAAGGGAGAGAGATAGAGAACCAGAAACGTCGATGAGAGAGAAACATCGACCAGCCACCTCCTGCACACTCCACACTGGGGATGTGCCTGCAACCAGTGTATATGCCCATGACCGGAATCGAACCCGGGACCTTTCAGTCCACAGACCGAAGCTCTACCACTGAGCCAAACCAGTTTCGGCATGTATTGTCAATTTGTTAATGATGATGATGGCAATGACAGCTCCACTTACTGGGTGACTTCTATTACCAAGTATTGTTGGAACATGTCTGGCATTGAAGTTTCCATAATCAGATCCTAAGAAGAGGACATGGGTATAAGTATTTCATTTGGGAGGTAATCAAGGCAGCACAGTGATGGATAAGAGAACACAATGCACAGAAGGAGAAAAGGCTCATAACACATTAATAAGTGGTCATGACCCTAACCTCAGTCCTGCTTGGGATTCTAGGGGCTTAGTTGCACACATCTCAGAATAGTCCCCAACACTCACCCAGAATCTGAGGTTGGGGCATTTACCTACTGACTCCTGCTCCACAATAGTTGAAAGTTACTTTGGGAGTATCCTACTTCCTGGTAATTATGAGTTCAAGAGATCAACATTATTGAATTGGAATAAACTGGAGTTAACAATAGCCTAAAGACAGAACATATCCAGAATGTCTAATAAACTAGAATATGTTATCAACAAGGTAGAGAAATTATGTAAAGAACATTTTGAAATGCAAGCAATTTCAAGGAAGTTGAACTTTAATTAGTTTACTTGTGAAGCAGCTCCACGTAGGAATAATATTGAACAAATACCCAGAAAATGTTAGCTATTACATGTTATAAAAGAGAACAGATATGGGAATAGTCATTCTGCAGCAACAGTATCCCTTTCTCCCAAACTGTATATAGCCCACACAGTCCTTTTTCTAAAATAGGTATTTGTCCTAAAACTCTTTTTAAGAGCCTACCAGTTTTAATTGAGCTCATCCATCCTTGGTTTTGGAGTTCTTTTGTTGTTGTTGTTTTAGTTGCCTTATCTTCTCTAACAGATTGTGAGCTATTTGAGTGGAAAAATGAGTTTTCTTTCACTGTGCCACCACAGAACTTAGCAAGTACCTAGCCTGCTGTATTTATGTCAGGAAAAATAAGGAAGAAGGGAGCAACATATAAAGCAAAAGAGAAATGGTCTTTTAAAATAATATTTTATATTTATTGAGTGCTTCATATATGTCAAGTGCTTTCTATTTATTTACTCTTTCCATCATGTTAAGCATTCTATGATGTAAGCTTTATTAGCTACACTTAATAGGTGAGTTAATTGGGGCTTGTATAGAATGAATAATGTGCTCAAATTTTCACAGGTAGAAAACAGTAGACCCTGAACTTGAGATTGTGTATATTTTCTTTAAAAAGACCAAATATTCATACACAACTAGATCCTTTCTCTGAGAAAAGAAGGGGAAATGGGAAGAAGAAGAAAATGTGGGCCAAGTATGGAAATAAGGAAAAGAAATGCGAAGAGAGATGGAAGGAAAGACTGAGGGAGGGAAGGATTAAAGGATCAATTCTGAACTTGAGGAGCAGACATGGCAATGTTTGCTCTCATGTGAGAAGATGTCATAAACTTTATTGATGCTTTTTCATAGGAACTAAAAAGGTCTCAGATCAAATCCTGTGAAATGAGAAGACTAGTTTCCTGAATTTTTTTGTGTGTAGAATAGTTTATTTCTGGAACACAATATGATTTTGATAGTTAATACAATTAAGACAATAATTATATATTTGATTAAGCTAGGACTGTGGCATTGTAGATTGAGAAAAAATTAGCTAACCAACTATGGGATTAAATAGAAGTAATTTCAGATTTTCATCTCTCTAATAGTGTAGCCCCCGGATTATTTTGGTAAATTTCTAGATATAGAACAAAGATTTAGATTTAGCACAGAGTTCCAAAAGTTCAATTCATTTCCAGAGTCTAAAAGTGCCTGTTTCACATTGTTTCCTGTCTTAGTATGATTTATTGTTTTAATTTTCACCTCACATTTTATGGTTTTCAGAAAAGGATCTTCAGTAATACCCACATGTGGGATTTGTTTTCCTTCAAACGTCATTGTGGCTTTGGGGCATTTACTTTATCAGAGAAATAAAATAAAACCAGTGTTTTTTTTAAGAGTAGATAACAGTCTCAAATGCATAGCTTTAATACATTCATAACTTTATGTGTCCACTGCTTGAAATAATGTGGAGACTGTAAAAACTTGACTTTTTAGAAAATGTTCCGAGTTAGGGGGTAAAATACTTATAAAATCATGATATGTTTGTAAATAATTATTTTCATAAATAATTCCTTCACCACTGAATATACATTACAAAAAGTTTTCCACTCACTCCTACAGTCATCACTGAAGTAAAATTGCTGTATGAATTACTCTAGTGAGAGAAAGAAAAAAAAAGTAGAAAGAAGAGTGGAGGGGGGCGAAACAGAGAAATGTATAGGCAAAAATGGGGAAAAAAAGGCTTTTTGAAAATAGATACCCTCATTTAGAAGAAGACAAAAATCTCCCTGAGTGTTTACAAATACAGTTCCTTTCCTTGTATGTTGCCAGAAATCTTTGGAAAATGATAGACTTCTTAGTAATTATGCAAGCTACTTACATTTATTTATTTTATAAACATTTACTAAAGGCCTATTACAGGAAAGAGGGAAGGCAGGTTTTATATAATCTTGTGTATAAGACAAGTTTAGAAAAGTCATGAAACTTTCCTAAAAGCATCTATTGTGTAACCTAGAGGTGTCCAGTGCACAACATTCATGCACTGGGGAGGAAGAGGTCTCTCAGCCTGGCCTGGGCCCTCTCGCAGTCCAGGATGCCTCAGGGGGTTTCCGACTTCAACCTAAACCTGCAGTCGGAAATCCCTGAGGAGTCCTTAGTGCTGACACAGAGTTGGGAGATGCTCCTGTCACCACCGTTGTGCTTATCCGTGAGCTTAGCTTCTGGCTGAGCAGCCCTTCTTTTGTGGGAGCACACCTACCACCAGGTGGCAGCTCCTGTATTGAACATCTTCCCCCTGGTGGTCAGTGTGCATCATAGTGACTGGTCATTCCGCCATTCCGTCTATTTGCATATTAGCCTTTTATCATCTATAATAATAAAAGTGTATTATGCTAATTAGACCACATGACCTTCCAGATAAAGCCAGAGCTATGAGTGAAGCCCAGGTCCCAGATACCTGCCAGCAGCTGGGGGAAAGCCTGGGTCCCAGACGCCAGTGGGAAGCCAGTGCCAGAAGTTGGGGGAAGGAAGGCCTACTTTTGCATGAATTCCCTGCACCAGGCATTTAGTGTATAAATAATGGTGCATGTTCAGATGTCTTTATATGTTTACTTACCTACCCCCACTTTTATATAGTTTTTCATATAAAATCTGTTTAGTGAAAGCTTGCCTGTCAATTCAAAAGGATGTACCTCTCGGTAACAGTGACTGCCTGCAGAGGTCAACTATTGGCAATAAGAATGCCTTACGTGAGTCTGTTCAGATGTGCTGATCGGCTTTATGTACTCATGCCTCCCGCTCTTAGTAGTGTTTGTAAGATAACATGGGAGCTATGAGACTTTTAAACAACAGTGAACAATGAGCTTTAAAACGTTTCTTAGAAACACTACTGAGATGGGTCAAGGGCCCCAACAGTGAAGAGAGCAATAATGACTAAAATCTTAAAATATACTCCAAGAACGAGGGACAACATTTTCTCTGCTGTTAGATTTAGTGAGAACTATTAAGTGAAGATGGTATAGTAAGCAAAAAAAGTGAGGGTTTGGTGATAATGGAGAAATGAGTTATCTTGTGCTATTTAACGTTTGTTAAAGAATTTCAGTGCCCTAGGGTACAAACTATACAACAAATTACTTCTTAGGGGATTTTTAAAAAGGGATATGTTATTGAGACTTAAAGGGAAGGAAAATATTCTAAATATCTTAGTCATGCTTCAGAAAAATGCCACGGAAAGCTAATATTCAACATTGATATGGATTAAATCCATTTGCCATATTTCCTTATGATCTTCATTTCTTAATCAGCTTCTTGTGAGGAACATTATGACATTTTCTGTTTTCTTTTAGAAAAAGCTTTCTGATTAACCAGAAAGACAAATATCTGGAAAGCTACAACCACACAAAATTGGTCTTAGTGATTCCGGAAATTTAGAGCATAATCTGTAGTTGTCTTCTTTTCTAATTAATTATTAGTGGTCTGTTTTTTCTTTATTCTTTGATATTTATGTAACCAACTAGTCAGGAAATAATTACTTATTGAGTAAATATTATTCTTCTGGGAAAACATTATGTGGTGGGATGTTCTCTAATACTTATTTCAAAAAGATGCTGCTCTAACTATTATTATTTACATTCTTATTTACATAAGACATTTTAAAAATGTCTTAGAATAGTAGAGGTCATTCATTTCTATTTCAGCCAAAGCAAGGAAAAATTCTAAATTAAATACTTATGTATTATTTTCCTATTTTACTATTCCAGGATTATATTCTAATCTAGAAAATTGTAGCCAAATCTATATAATTTTAATAATAGACCTCAGGTAGCTTCCCTCAGTTACTTATACAAACAATACCTGGATAAGGTAATGGCATTTTTTCTTTTTTGTGATTTTTAGTACATTTTATTTTTTGCTTTTGCTTTTTGTCCCACTCTAATTCAGCATACATACCATAGTGATTGCTACATATGTTGGCAACCTGTGTAGTTTAGGAGCAAATTAATAATTGTGCTATAGCTCAGTTTTAACAACTCTGCAATGTCTATTAAGGTATGTGATCAAAGGATGACTTAGAGGAATTAATGAGGTAATGTGTGTAAAGCACCATGGCTAGTATATAATTTTAATAAGCCAACTTATAGAGGTTTTACTAAGCCTTTTACTAATTAGCTCATAAACCATACTTGATATCTCAGCCATCTCTCTTTTGACTGTATTTCTAGCCTTGAGATCCTCCAGTACTTGTCTCTTTCATTATTTGTCATTTTACATTTTGTAGACATTGAGCACTTAACTGTGCCCTAGGTGTGTGTGCAAAGTGCTTGATATAAAGACGTCATGGCTTGCCTGTTATTTATACTGTGTTTGGTTTAATCCTTAAAGCTGATTCAGCTTAGATCAAAATATTACTGATTTTTTTGGATAAATCGTTACAGAAAGGGAGAAGAAAACATCCATCTTTCTTAGTACATTTTGTCTGTGGGAACAGTGACAAGTCAACAACACATCTCTGAGTAACAAGATAACTTTACTGAAACTCTCTTCCAGCTTTAGTGATACAAATATGTAAATTATAGATTATTCCCAAGTCATTTTTTCCTGAAAAAAATTTTTTCCTGTCTTACTTGAATTGGCTAGTTTTATAGGCTTCTCAGTTCCTTCTCATTACCTTAGGTTTTGTTAGTTTTCTAAATCAACTTACAAGAAAACTTAATGAAACACAGGTGCAAACTATTTAAAAACTCATGAGATTTTGTTTTGATGGGTTCAGTTAGAGAAATCTCAATAATTGTTGGATCTGGAAAATTCTGGCATCTACATTTGGCACAGCACTGAGCAGTATAACTTACTTTGCACTTTAGTTCAGATAAACACACATACACAGAGAGAGACATATTCACAAAGATGTTTAGAGAGGAAGCTCTCCAGGTTGGAGAAAAGTCCTCTTTGGATGAAGGAAATGGGCTTCATTTAGGTGTAATAAGTTCTATTGATTTTTTTATTTATTTCCCATCATACTAGATTTAAACATAACTTTTAGTTGCAGGATTGTGAGAAATGACCGAATATTTCAGCATTCCTGAATATAAGCATATTTATAGATGTTGGCAACTTGGAAACTGTGAGGGGAAAGTGTCTTTGCAATATGCTCCTTGATAGCTACATTCTTTTGCAATATAAGGACTGATGATGCACAACACCAACTATGGCACATTTCACTTTCCCTTTTTAATCTAAGATTATTAGTTATTATATTGCTCATTTGGATTAGGTACTGGCACTTGACTTGAATCCTTCCCTATTTGTGGAGCAGGAGCCAACAAGGAGGCCAACATGGAGGTGACAAAGGGCAGGGAAGAGTCATCAAATACAAAGACTCCTTTCAGAAACACATTCATTCATAGCAAATGTGTGGCTGGTACAGACACTAACAAAGTGAATGCTGAATATTAGTAATTACTGTGAAAACCCAGGTATCAGCCAGGACCCTTTCTGTACCTTGAGATATAAATAAAAAATACGTGGAATGCCCCAAATTCCATGGCATTTGCGTGTTCAAAACCCTTAGAAGGATTTCTCATTTCACATATTATATATTTATACTTATATTTGAAGTCAAAGGTTGTTTTCTTCTATATTCTCCATCTTCATGTATTTCAGAGCAAACATGTTGCACTAATGGTGACATCTCAGGTAAAAGCATGATATCTTGTGCATTTGTAATTGAATTGAGGTAAATCTTAAAAAGATGTTAAATTTAATACATAAATTAAATAATAAATTATACAATTGTTATCAACTAAGAAGGATTAATGTAAGAAAAGCAAACAGATTTCAGTTTGATTTTGTACCTAATGTAAATAATGTAGGGAAATATGATGGAGTGTCTAGCAAATTTGACTATTAGGAGAGATTAAGGTGTACATTAAGTAATTAGAAAACAGTAAGTCTTCCTATTTCTTAGTGTATAAAGGAAGATAGTCAAGACATAAAGGGAACATAGAAAATAGTTGAAATGGGGGAAAAAAGGCACCAGAAAAACTCAGAAACTTCCAGAGCATGCAAGGCAATAAAACTGCTTCTCTCAAAGAGAAAATAGCCAATCTCTCTTACACCGGGACATCTACTACTCTGAATTATCTTCTGATACCAATAGGCGGTATATATTTATTTTCATGTTGGACAGTGTGAGCAGAAATCAGAGATGCAGGTGACCTGTGGTCAGGCTGTCAGTGAGTGACAGCTCAGATCCTGCAGTCCATTTCCATCTCGGCTTATTTGTTTTAGAAAAGAATGACTTCAGTTAGGAGAGAGAAAAATGATACAATACTAAACTTATTCACTTGGTATAAAAGATCTAAAAATTTAGGTCATCTGATCTTGGGCAGGAAGCATGAGGAAAGATGCCTGCTAGGGCAGCCTGCCTCAGCACAATGATGCATTTTGATAGTTTACCTTTGCATTTTGTAACTCCACTCCTATCACTTTAGATGAGAATGTTTTGAACCTACCATATGCATGTTGTAGGCAACATTCACTTCAATAAACTCAATAAAGTGTCACACTGATATATTTCTGATTCTGCCAGTAAACCAAATAAGCTATTTTCACCCTTAAATGTGTTTCAACTTCTCCAATGGTGAAATATATGAGTTTGCTTCTTACCAGCTGAGAATGATCTTGTGAGTGTAGAACATTCTGCTAAAGGTCAGAAGGACAGAAGTCAGACATGTCCCTAGCTGAATTTCAGAAGTTTAGACAGAGACATATTTTAATTGGATTGAATAGGTTTTAGTGCTAGTAAATCCATTTCACATCCTTCATGGACATGCTATATAGTGACTTGTACATTTATTTAACAGTGAAAGAACATCATATGCAGGTAACTCTAAAATGACCCCAAATTAGAGATAAAAAGTATATTGTATTTGCTATTTATAATTCATATATTTTATTTATTATGGGTGTGTGTTTTTTTGTTCACAAAATTCATTGTTTGCAAAAGTGAAAGGACTAAACATAAATATCATAATTTAGGAGACTTTGTCTTATAGTGACTTGCATAAAAATTATTCCAGTGAATTGTCTTATAGTGACTTGCATAAGGATTATTCCAGTGATTTTTTATGTTTCCTTGTAGTCTACTTTGAGGAAAACTTTGAATTTGGATTTGGTTGGCATGGAAGGCAGAATAGCTCCCAAACACTGTAATCCCTGGAATCTAGGGATATGTTACTTTATGTGGCAAAAGGGTTTTGTAGATCTGATGTGAGTTCTGATGAGCTTGCTTCTTACTAACTGAGGATGATTTTGTGAGTATAGAAAATTCTGCAAACGTCGGAAAGAGGACATGTCTCTAGCTGAATTTCAGAAGTTTAGTCAGAGACATATTTTAATTAAATTGAATAGGTTTTAGTGCCAGTGTGGCTCAGTTGGTTGAGCATTGAGGTCACTGTTTCAACTCTTGGTCAGAGTACATGTACAGGTTTTGGGTTCGGTCCCAGCCAGGGTGTATATAGGAGGTAAATGATAGATGTTTCTTTCATTCTCTCTCTCTCTCTCTCTCTCTCTCTCTCTCTCTCTCTCAAATCAATAAAAAACATATTTCTATTACAAAGATCTAAAATGGGGAGATTACCCTGGGTCAGTGGTCAGCAAACTCATTAGTTGACAGAGCCAAATATCAACAATACAACGATTGAAATTTCTTTTGAGAGCCACATTTTTAAACTTAAACTTCTTCTAATGCCACTTCTTTAAAATAGAGTCGCCCAGGCTGTGGTATTTTGTGGAAGAGCCACACTCAAGGGGCCAAAGAGCCCACGTGGCTCGCGAACCGCAGTTTGCTGACCATTGCCCTGGGTTATTGGGTAGGCCCAACATACTCACAAAAGGTCCTTATACGGGGAAAAGGGTGATAGAAGACTTAGAGGACACATAACCACAGAAGTAGAGGCTGGTTAGACTGAAGTGATTGCTGAAAGTAGGCCAGCAGCCACAGCATGTGGACAACTTCTAGAAGCTGGAAAAGGAGTACTTTCTCCTTTAGGTCCTCCAAAAGGGAAGCAGCCCTGCCAGGATGTTTAATAGCCCCAAAATAATGCATTTCACACCTCTGACCTTTCAGAATGAGAGAATAAATTTATGTTGCTTTAAGACACAAATTCACGGTAATTTTTATAGCAGCGATAGGAATCTAATTCAATGGCCCCAAAGAGTCAATCATACTTTAGTCTTAAAAGAAAAAAGTGCCTCACGTGAGTGCAGATAACTTAGAGAAATATTTTTCCTCACAGAGAAAAATCCAATAGCATCCGAGTTCTGCTTAAGGAAAACTCGCTTTACTCTCTGGCACAATCTAAAAGTCACTATTCCCCATTCTTTAATCCCCCCCCCTCATTTTCTAACGTGAACAGAAAACCAGGCACACATTAGAAACAGCAGTAGCCAAAGCAGAGATGTTAGTCAGCAGAAGGCTTATTAACACAGAGTAAGAATGTTCTCACGTACACTTGGTGACAGACATTTCATATACATTGTTGGTTGGGGGACTGGGACCCTAAAAGGATCATTGTGGTTCAGAATGCACAGGATATCCCCAAAATGTATACACACTTTGAATAATTATTAATTCCAATGGGTTAAATCCACAAAGAAAGGAATATCAATTGAGCCATTAGTTATTAAAGCATGCATACATTTCGGGGGACACCCTATATATTGAACATCTGAATTTGGAGCAGTAGATAGAGACTCTGCTTCATAGATAAGGCCCTTTTATCAAGAAGTCCCTTTCCCCTGCAGATTGCAGTGGGCCAGGAGCAGGAGACAACAAAGCAAGCGGAAATCCTGAGACATGCAAGGGAGGGAGGGACATCCACATCTGGCTAAACAGGGAAATCATTCTTTTCCACACCTGGTTGGAGATTTGTACTAGTTTCTTCATTGAAAAGGATTAGACTTTAAAACCAGGCTCCTTATTTATTTTTTTTTTGTTTATTTAATATATTTTATTGATGTTTTACAGAGAGGAAGGGAGAGAGATAGAGAGCTAGAAACGTCAATGAGAGAGAAACATCAACCAGCTGCCTCTTGCACACCCCCTACCAGGGATGTGCCCGCAACCAAGGTACATGCCCTTGACCGGAATCGACCCCGGGACCTTTTAGTCCACAGACTGACGCTCTACCACTGAGCCAAACCGGTTTCAGTTCCTTATTTATTTTTAATACTCATCAGTGTGGACTTTGGATTCTTATTTTATTTCATGGATTTTAATTTTTTACTATCATGATTTATTTTGACGTTTTAATTGTTCCAGATTTGGAACAGGATAATTTGCTACCTTCTACAAAACAAGTGCCTTGGGCTTACTTGGAAAATAATGATATATTGAAATGAAAAGAAATGAGTAATCGTTTTAGACTTGAAGCAATGAAGTTAGTTATAGTATCTGAGTACAACGCATGCTCAAGATTTTATTTTTGCCATAAAGGTTGACACAATTAGTAAAATCTGATCTATAGATTAGGAAACATTAAGGATATCTCTCAGTCTCTGATAGTCATCGATGGGCCTTCTTTTTGTGGTAAAAAACAAAAACAAACACCTACACACACCGAAATAAAATGAGAAGGTTAGAAAATTATTTAACAAAAGTCAGTCCTATCCAACTTTATACTCTAGTTATACTAGTGTGTAGGCTTATCAGATTTAGCCAATTAAAATACAAGAAGCCCAGTTAAATTTGAATTTCATCCTGCCACAAAAAATGAAGTACTGACTCATAGTATAGAACAGATAAAACTTGAAAACATTATGTTAAACGGAAGAAGCCAGACACAAAAGGCTGCATATTGCATGATCTCATTTACATGAAATGTCCAGAATAGGAAATTTTTAGAGACAGACAGTAAATTAGTGGTTGTCAGCAGCTGATGGAAAAGGAGTCATGGGTATTGAGTGCTAACTGGTACGGGGTTTCTTTTGGGAGTGATAAAAAAATGTGCTGGAATTAGTTAATAGAGATGATTGCAATCTTTGTGAAGATTTCAAAAACCACCGAGTTGAACGCTTTGAAGGTGAATTTTAAGGTATATGAATTATAACTCAATAAAACATTATAATAAAAATTTAAACAAAACTAGACAAACAAATACACAAAAACCTGTCACATGGCCGAAATATTCAGCGGGCCAGAGATTGCCAGCCCTTGCCCTATGCCAGTGGTTGGCAAACTGCGGCTCACAAGCCACATGCGGCTCTTTGGCCCTTGAGTGTGGCTCTTCCACAAGATACCACGGCCTGGGCAAGTCTATTTTGAAGAAGTGGCATTAGAAGAAGTTTAAGTTTAAAAAAGTTGGCTTTCAAAATAAATTTCACTCATTGAACTGTTGATATTTGGCTCTGTTGACAAATGAGTTTGCCGACCACTGACCTCACCTATGGTACCTTTCCCAGGCTTCCCACTGGGGTCAATTCAAGAACCTCTAAATAAAGAATGCTGATGCTAGAGACCCTCCCTCTATAAAACAGATTCATTTGGTGTAGGATGGTGCTTATTTCTTCTCTCCGGGTGATTCTGGTAACCATGGATGAAAAATACTACTAGTCTAGATCAGTGTTTCTAGCTTCAGGGTTAGCCTAGATCTTTTGTAACCCATTGATGTAGGCAACATTATGGGCCCACCAAAAATGTTCAAGGCTGAATCCCAAGATCCTATAAATATGGTACCTTTTATGGCAAAAGGGATTTTGCAGGTGTGATTAAGAATGTAGAGTTACAGAATTTTTCTTGGATTATATATGTGTGGGCCTAAACTAATCTCATAAATCCTTAAAAGCAGAGCTTGGCCAGGTGTGGCTCAGCAGTTGGGCATCGACCCAGGAACCGAGAGGTCATCGGCTCAATTTCCGTTAGGGGCACATGCCCAGGTTGCAGAGCTTGATCCCCATGGGGGGCATGTAATAGGAAGTCAATCAGTGATTCTCATTGATTTTTCTCTCCCTCTCCCTTCCTCTCTTTGAAATCAATAGAAACATATATATTTTTAAAAGCATATTTTTTGTGTGTGTGTGGCTGTGGTCAGAGGAAGATATAAATTCAAAAGAAAGATTGAACAGATGCAATTTGGGTAGATTTATAGTGGAGGAAAGAGGCCAAGAACAAAAGAATCTGGAAGCTGGGAAAAAAAGGGAGAGATGGTTCCCTAGCCTTTAGAAAGGAACATAATCTCATTGGCACTTTGATTTTAACCCATGTTGAACTTCTAACCAATAGGACTTTAAGACATTAAATCCATATTGTTTTATGTCAAAATAAAGCTGAATTATAAATGAACAATGATTGCACTTTTAAAAAATAAGTATGCCATTTTCAATATTTGGGGCATATTTATAATCAATATGTATGTGTTATTTTCGATTCAAATTTAATGGAATATCCTGTGTTTTATCTGGTGACTCCATGAGTGTGTTTATTGAAAAATATCATCTTAAAGGTTAATGTCTTTGGAATATGTACATATATGCACATATAATACATTGAAACAGTGATTTTTAAGTAGTCTTTCTTTGGTGCTATGGAAAACCTTGTAGTGACTTACTTAAGTGACCAATTTGAAGGATTGCATGCTCAGCTAAAATTTAGTTTAAAATTTTTTTCCAGTGTAAATAGATATTTGCAACCTCAAAAATTTGGGGAAGACACATTTCACCTTTTTTTCATAGATAATGATAAAACCACTTAGCAATTGTATGTTGTTATTCTCTACTACTGAGAATATTGATATAATTAGCATTCACTTTTGCCAACACAAAACTCCAAATGAGAGTGAGAGCAATTAATCACTAACTTCATTAACGTGTTCTCAAATTTGTACTTTATTGCTCAAAACATTAATTAAGAGAGCGCAAAAAAACTAAGGTAATATATAATGGAACTGTAGTTTCTCTCTGGAGATTTAAACCACTGCAATCTTTTTACCTTTAGGGAAATGGGTGATGAAATTCTAAAAGCAAGAATATAAATCAACAGCCTTGTCATTTCTTTGAAAGACTACTACATTAATGACAGCAATTACTTTTAAAGGACTGTTTTGAAATGTGTGGAATTGAACCTTAATAATTTAGCTTTCCCTTTATAAATGTGCCCGACTTCATCTATGAGAATTAACGTACTTCCCTAACCTCATCTGTGCGATGTGTCTGTACTAATTCATTCTTGTTGACTATCCCAGTTCCTCTGAGGAACAGCACTCAGGGTGCACAGGGTTGCTGAAGGTAGCTAGGTCTGTTGCAAGCCCCCAGATAAATGAAAGGAGGTGCTCCAACCCTTTATCCCTGTAGGATCACATTTTACTCTGCTCACAGATTCCTTGATTGCTTCCAATTTGTCAGAAGTCTTATTTTGTATGACTTAGCAAGCAGTTTGAAATAAAGATGCATGAATGTGTTGATCTTGTGATCCCAAACATAAAATAAACACAAGTAGGTTTTACACATTTAGTTTGGAAATGTAGCTTTTCTTTGACTTTGAATTGTATACCTGCTACTGAAGACTGCATTGGATCTTGTATTATCCTTGTAAATATGGGATGGCTCTTGGCCCCAAACAATAATAGTTTCTCTTATTACTTGGTGTGGTCTAAGTTGTGCTACTAAAAATAAGTTTTAATAATAAAAAAAGCATCTTCTATGTGGTCCTGCTCCAGAGCCTCATATGTTACTACTAGTATTATAATCCCATCCTATAATTTAAGGTAGGGGCCGCACACATTTTTATAGGGCAGATTAGTAAATATTTTCAATTTTCGTGGGTATAAGAGTTCAATTAATTACTCAACTAAGTCATTGTAGCACCAAAGAAACCATAGAGGAATCTATGGCCAATTTTCAATATTTACAAATACAGGCAATGGGCCAGATTAGATCTGTGCTTGTGTATTGTCTAGCTCAGTAGATAAAGCCCTACTAAATTTCAAACCCTTTGAAAAACAACCATATAAGTCAATACTTATCTTCCACAATTTTTGTAAATCATCTTAACAGATTTTCTACCACTTGTCTGAAGACTGGGAAAAATACATATTTTTGATAAAGAAAAATAAGGACAAAACAACATTTTATAAAATATGTTCCACAAAAATCTAAGTATGCAGGAAATGAGTAGATATCATGATAAAAAGGGTCAATTATGATTTTAAAACTCTGATTTTAAAAAGTTAGATTTTGTTACTCTGAGATTTATCAGTCCTTAGTATGATAATGTGTATTGTAGATCTCCAAATTCTGATTATAATATCAATTATTTCCCAATTATTACCTTAATTTTGCAATGCACTTAAAAACATTAACCATTAATAACAAAAACAGTCCATATGTATCACCATGCTTAGCTCATGCTGAGGTATCCAGGGAAGTATAACATGTTCTTGAGTGTAAGACCCAGAAGAAATGAAGAGTGGACAGAAGAGCCAAAGGTGGTTAGTGAACTGTTTTATTATCATAGAATGAAATTGCTATTTCAATAGCAATGATATTCTAAGCAGTGAATAAAATAAAAAGTTATAGAAATATTTGTTCTATAGCTGCTCAGTGGAAATAAATATGCAGTAATAAAGAAGAAACATGCAAATTGTCCATCACTCCATAAAACACACAAGCCAATTAGGAGGGGATATGCAAATTAGAAGGACAAAGATGGCGGCTATACTTTTATTGTAAATATACTTTTCATATTAAGGGAGTTCTCTTCAATTGCTATTTGTTGAAATATTTTTCTCATGAAAGGATGATGAATTTTAGCAAATTAATATGTTGTAATGATCCCAGGTTTTCTCTCCTTTATTCAAGCACTGTGTTAAATTATATTAAATAATTTTCAAATGTTATTCCACCTTTACATTCCCAGAATGAATTCTAGGATCATGATGTATTTTCCTTAGTGTATGCTGTTCTTATTTGATAATGTATAATTTAGATGTTTATTTGCATATATGTTGATGAAAGGTACCGTATTTGCCGGCGTATAAGACGATTTTTTGACCCTGAAAAATACCGTATTTGCCGGCGTATAAGAGACTGGGCGTATAAGACGACCCCTTAACATTTCCACAAAAAATACAGAGTTTGTTATATACTCGCCCTATAAGACTACCCCCCACTTGGAGGCATATTTTTCAGGGCCAAAAAATTGTCTTATACGCCGGCAAATACGGTATATCAAGTTGTGATTTTACTTTCTTGAAATGTCTATTTCAGATTATAATATCAAGGTAATATTGGTCTTATGAAATCAGTTGGTTTATGATCCCCTTTTTTCTATTCTCTTTTTAAAAAATATTATTTCTGTCTCATATAGTTGGCAATATTCACCAGTAAAATCTCATCCTGGAGTTTCTCTCCATGGCATTTTTATTGTTTTTACCTTTTTTTTTTGTTTTCTTTTAGCATACTTTATTTTAAAAGTAGTCTGCAAATTAAACTTTATACCATTTCACCATCACATAAATTATATGTTTTTCAATGCTGAGAAATAATCTTTAGTAGCATGCTTTTAATGTGAATTAAAATCCATGTTAATTAAATTTTCATATAGTTGCTATAGAAACATAGAAAAAATGTAGCACCTATGTCATTATCTTTCATATCACTGCATTTGCACCAATCTTACTTTTATAAAGATGTTTCAAAACTCTCAAGCATTAATTTAAGTGATCTCTATACATTCTCCTAGCTCATTTTAAATTATAATTTAACAACTACAAAAATGCTATCTAGTAGTCCTAATAACTACCTGTGATGAAATTTTGATTTTTTTTTTTTATTCTATCTGTTGCCATCATGGCACAAGCCTTCATAAGAAAGAATTAGCCTCTGGAATCCATCAATTGTATTTATTCATATCAGCTTTGTTTTGTTTTGCTTTGTTTTTATACTGTATGTATTTTTGCATCTTTGTACTTTCAACCAGTTAGGGTTTTATATTTAAAATATGCCTATTATAAACGACATATACTTGTTTTACAGAACTTTTATGTCTAATTTTACAATTTTTCCTTTAATACGCATTAAAACATCTAGGAAAGAATGTCTTAAAGTCGCCTCTCAACCTACAAATATATAGTTTCCTGAAGGGAAAACTTGAGTAACATTGCCAAAATTAGGATGACAAGAAGCCCAAACACAAAACAAAGAGCAGAACTCAAAAGGTCTTATACATTTCCATGTCTATGCTTTTATAAGCATAGAGACAACATTATAGCAAAATTCAGAAGGAAAAAAAAATGGCTTTTATTTCCTCTTGCCTGGAGCAATCATTTGAAAAACAAGCTTTGAAGTAGAAGCTGTATAAACATTTATATTAAAAGTAAAGAAGAAAAATATGTAGTGTACATTTTCCCTCTAATATCATATATTTCTCTTATAAAAATGTCTTGCTACACAAGATAAAGTTAAAACTCAGATGAGCTCCACATAAATTTCTGTTGAAGGCAGTGCTTTTCTTACCTAATTTTTATACGTAATAAACAGTTTGGCAATAAAATCTTCAAAGGTGATTTCTAAGGAGTGAGTTCCTCTTGAGTTCTGTAAATAAATAAATAAAAAGTGCCCTCCAGTAAACAGAGAGGCAAAAGCTACTCCTAACACATAGTAACTTTTAAATATCTCTGGAAGGCAGAATGACATGACATGGGTGCTGTCCAGTCAAACACACAGTATATTCACAAAAGATACTCTCATAGCGATGGAGAGACAGCACGATGTAGCAGGAAGAACTGGAAAGCAGGACAGAGGATTTCAGCTCAGTCTCTGCCACTCATTACCTGGGTTTATGGATCGCTTACCCTCTCCAGGGCTCCTGATTGGTTAAATGTTAAGGTTGGTTTAGATAATTTCAAAGTTCTCTTTTGGGTAAGAATAAAGCTAATGTGATTTCTTCAGGAAATTTTCAAGTTTTGTATTCAAGTGTGTGGATTGAAAAGTAATTTCAGATTTTTATGTATTGAATTTAGTTAGTATTTTATGCCCATTCTGCCCGATGTAACTGACCTACGTTTATCCCAAGTAAAATATCTTATTATTATTTTTTAATATATTTTAATGATTTTTTACAGAGAGGAAGGGAGAGGGAAGAGAGAGAGAAACATCCATCAGCTGCCTCCTGCACACACCCAGCAACTAAGTACATGCCCTTGACCGGAATCAAACCTGGGATCCTTGAGTCCGTATGCTGACATTCTATCCATTGAACCAAACCAGTTAGGGCCCAAGTAAAATATTTTAGATTAATTTTACATACACTTATTCAAGGATTTTCTCTTCCTCCACATTCTCTGTTGCTTGGGCAGCATCTATATTGTTCTAATATTAGCTGCGTGGTTTCATCATCTGTTGGTGTCTCAATGGCATTAACTGTTGTTGTACATCCATCAGTCTGGTTCTCACCATGGCCAGGCTCCACATTGATATCCTCAGAAAGAGCCGAGTCCTGGTCGGCATAGCCCAAGCCTCCTCTTGTCACAGCTCTATGCATTCAGGTCGGCTGATCTTGTTCTCTTCTAACATTTGTCAAAATCTTGGGGGCATAGGAACATTCAGCACTTTCCTCATGCCATTCTTAAAATAGGATGCACAGTGTTGGATATCTCCATTCACTTTAGCTTTGTATAGTTCACTTTCATATATCCCCACAGTGAATAGTTCTCTAAACTAAAGAATTTGGATGATATCCCCTCACCAGGACATGATCTGAGGGTGGGCAGACTAAAGATTTCCTTTACAGAGATATAAATTGCATAGTGTTTCATAGATAAATTGCATCAAATAGAACCCCTTCACAGGGGATTCTATTTTACCATTTTTCTTCCTTGAATACTCTTTTATTTTTCACTCACCAGGCTCATAGAATTTGTATTTAATTTCAGAGGTTTGTGCATGAGAGAGACAAAGGTCAAAACAAAAGGTCAGATGTTCTTATCTTCCTAATTATCCAGCTATCATCTTTTTAAAATATATTTTTTTTTACAGAGAGGAAGGGAGAGGGATAGAGAGCTAGAAAAATGGATGAGAGAGAAACATTGACCAGATGCCTCCTGCGTACCCCCCACCGTGGATGTGCCCACAACCAATGTATATGCCCTTGAAGGGAATTGAACCTGGACCCTTCAGTCCACAGGTTGATGCTCTATCCACTAAGCCAAACCAGTTTTGACATTCAGCTAACATCTTAGTTCATGATGCCCAGAATTTGAAATATAGTTTTTTTTCCCCCTCAAAATGATTGCCATAAACTTTAAATTTCTGTTTTGAACCTTAAAAGCTTTCAGCATTTTTCTTCATCATTTTTTTCTTGAGGGCACTAATGGTGGGTGGTTGTATTTTGTTTCTTGGCCCTGGGGAAAATCATACACAATAAGAAGGAGCATAATGGTGGTTCTTAAGACTGTCTTTCATCACATAACTTGCAGTGGTTTGCTTTTGCCTCAGTTTTTTAAAGAAAGATACTTTTAACTAGTGATCCTGACTTGGCCTATTATGGCATATAAAGTTGATGGAAGTACAGAGTTTGTTTTATATTTTTAAGACTGTAAGTGATGGTAAACTCTGAGGATACTTAGAAACTTTGCAAAGAATATATTTTTTCATTTTTGTGTAGCTGAAGTGTGTTCAGGGATATGGGAGTTGTGTGAATTGTTTTCTATTCTGCTTTTCCTTGAAATAGCCAGTTCACAGACCTCTCCCTTTAGAAAAAGATAATAATGATTTGGGCTAAAAATTTTAACTCTGAAGAAACGATGTAAAAGATAACTCAAAAGAATTCTTTACAATCTAGATGTTTACCAATAAGTTTATTCATAAACCTACAAATATAGTCATTACTGAAAGCCCATACCCAAAGGAGCATCAGAGATGGAAAGCGTTGCCATAAGGGAGGAGTCTTATACAAAGGGAAAAAATCGTCATTGTCAAATCACACAGCAGGTTATGAATTATTCATAGACCATCAAACATAGCAAATATCTGATGGTATTCTATTACTAGAAATGTTTTAATATAGGGAAAAGTCCAATTCTGCTCTGTAATTGCATATTTGTTTCATTATGTTTCATTGTATTGGTTCACTGTCAGCACCAGGAGATGGCTATCCTTTGAAGAAACAATCTTTCACCAAGGACTGGGAATTGGAAACAATTGGAAGTAGAATATAAACAAATGCATCATCAGGGGAACCTAAGTGGATTTTGGTCTTCTGCAAATAAGTCATTTCTTATCAGAGATGATCTTCTAGAAGGTCCTCCTGTAACATCATCCAACCATTACTGCACATAGCACTTTGTACATGGCCGTTATCACTAGGAGACATGATTAATTTCACAGTTGTTATATGATAATTAGTGAGTCAAATGAGGTGTACATGAATACTAATCTGAGTTAATTTTATTATTACTTGAAACAAAAAAAACACAGATAAATATCACACGATCTCATTCATTTGTGGAATATAATGAACTGCTGCAATCTTTTGCGGTGGGGGTTTAGGATCTGAAGAAGGGGCCTATGCACAGATGAAAACACTAGACAAGAAATATGAATTTAGAAGGCATGGGGGGCCAGGTGGAGACCTCTCTCTTGGAGAGGCACACTGAAACCTGGTCTTATCGGCTTTTTATTCAATTTTAGATACACATCTTGGCCTCAGTAAAGCATGGCGAACAGGTCAGGTAGCAGACAGACCATCACTAAGGTCAGTAAAGATCAGTAAGGTTCAGTAAACATTTACTTTGAGGCTATTAGGTCAGGAAATTGCTTCGAGCTACCACTATCTAAACAGAACAATGGTGCATGGTATTAGCTCTGCTATACCCATGGTCCATCAGCCTCCTGTGTTCCTTGGTGCACTCTCATGATAGTATTGGCAGTGGATGGCTTCCCACAATGAACAACATAAGCTGATGAACAAAAACAGATCCAGTGACAGAGAAGCATCAATCAGATCGTCAAACCTCAGAGGAAAGGTAGGGGAGGGTGGGAGTAAGGGGGAGAGAGCAACCCAAGAAATTATATGCATGAATATAAGCCTAACCAATGGACACAGACACCAGGGGGGTGAGGGCATGAGTGGCAGGTGGGGGGCAATGGAGGAATAAAGACACATACACAATACCTTAATAAAAAAAGAAATATAATTGAATATAATCTTGTTATGACTAAGAATAATACACCTTCTAAAATTAATTTAAATGTTTTTCAAAGTATAATTTTCCATTCCTAAAATAATGAAAAGTAAAATCATTTCCATTCGCTTTGCAAATATTTTAAATGAAAACAAGTAATGCAATCAAGACCGAGTCCGAACATTTGTGTATATGTGTATTTACATATCCAATTTGTCTTACTACAGGTGCATATATTTAGTTTCTGTTAGGTTTGAAAGGAAACAGGAAACAGAACAATGGGGAATTTTAAAGTAGAGTTTATTCCCCGGTAATGGGCGGTAAAGAGATCAGAATTGGGGGGGAGGGGACAGGGGACCCAGTTGGGCTGATGCAGCAGCAGCCACAGCCACCAGCACACAGCGGCTTGTGTCTTACCTGGGGTCCCTCTTAAAGGATGGAAAGGGAGGGTGTTGGGCCCAGGGTGGAACAGGAAGGGATGGGCCCCAAGGGCACTCTGGCCCATGCTGATTGGTGGCTCAATGTCTTGGAGATGTTTCTGTGGCAGGTGCCAGTCATGTGTTAGTTCCACCCACCAATTTGGGAGGGGGGGAACCTTACACCAGTCATGTGTTAGACTCCGCCCACCAGTTTGAGTGGGGGAGATAACCTTTCAGTTTCATTTTTCTAAATTACTGCTAATGTTTTCTACACTTTAAAAAAATTTTTTCTCATTTGTAAATGCAAATATTATGTGTAAGTTTTATATAAATTTTGGAAAATAAGATATTTAAATTCAAATTTAATTAGAATTGTATACATTTAAATATTCAATTCATCAATCATACTTTTCATGTATCAAAAGTTTAGGTATGGCCGAAACCGGTTTGGCTCAGTGGATAGAGCATCGGTCTGTAGACCGAAAGGTCCCAGGTTCGATTCTGGTGAAGGGCATATACATTGGTTGCGGGCACATCTCCGGTGGGGGGTGTGCAGGAGGCAGCTGGTCGATGTTTCTCTCCCATCGACATTTCTAGCTCTCTATCTCTCTCCCTTCCTCTCTGCAAAAAACCAATAAAATATATATTTTTTAAAAAGTTTAGGTATGTATGACTATATGCTACTGGCATGGACAGGGCAGATATGGAACACTCCATCATTGCAAAAAAGTCTATTGGTCAGTGCTACCTTAAATAACTTGAAGCCATTTTGATGGCAACATAATATTCCATCATGCTATTTCACAATAATTACTTAAGTATTTTTATATTGTTGTAAATTTTCAGTTCTTACAGGTGGACATTTCTTGTTCGTATTTGTTAATTTTGTAGTTGTGCTTGTTATTATTTTAGTAATGCTGTAATACATTTTAAATTATACATAATTTATGCTTTATTTTGGATATGTTCATATATTCACAATTTTTTTTCCTTCTGTGGTCATAACTAAAGCAGAATTGTATGGCAGAATTATTGGCTAGAGTAAATAACTCTAGAAAACTACAACTATTCTTAAGTATGGGGAAATATTATTTTACATTATTTTGATTTTCAAAATGGATTGGGTGGTAGATTTTTAAATAGTTACTATACATTGCAGTTTTTTAAAAAGTATTTATTTATTGGGCTTGAGATTATTGTGAATTTACAGTTTAAGTCCTGAGTGAACTCATAAGATCTGAAAAGCTTTAGTCTTGTAAACTTCATGCACTATGTACCTTAAGAGACAACACATTTCCCCAAGTATTTATTCAAAACCAACTTGTTATTGGTGACCCTGTTAAGCGAGAACCAATTCCGACATGTAATAATTACAAGAGTTTCACCAAAAGGTTGGTGGAGCTTGGGGGCTGAACAAGGTTGAACCACATATGTAATTTACCTGTTGGAAAAGGCTAAACAGCACTTCCCCCAAACCTGAATAAGATACTGTATTTGCCGGTGTATAAGACGATTTTATGGCCCTGAAAAATATGCCTCCAAGTGGGAGGTAGTCTTATACGACGAGTATATAACAAACTCTGTATTTTTAGTGGAAATGTTAGGGGATCGTCTTATACGCCCAGTCGTCTTATACACCAGCAAATACGTATTTTTCAGGGCCAAAAAAATCGTCTTATACGCAAGCAAATACGGTAATTGTTTACTGCCAGACAGCCCAGGGCATGTTATTGCCTCCTGTTGGCCAAACACCTGAACAGCTGTAGGCTATTCACTAAACTGACAATGCTTCTGTATTCTACCCTTTGAAACCTTACTCTTTGAAGTGTATATCTCCATCCTTGCCTTAGGACAAATTGTATTAATAAAAGCAGGGGTCCTTGGTCAAGGTAAGAATCTTTAGCTGCCTTCACCTGAAGATCCTCTCACCCTAATGCCTTTCAAAATTATCTTTCATCTCTGGACTCATTAATCATCTATGCACAGCCCCTTTCTCCAGAATGCTGAACCCTTTGTAAGGCTGGGAGAAGAACCCCGGGCAACTTTGTTCTGAATAAATATTTTGAAAAATCTTTGAGGAGTAAAAGTATTTAATGCTCAAATAAATGTGGCTTTATAGGTGAAAGGTTATCTCCCCCTCCCAAACTGGTGGGCGGAGTTTGACACATGACCCCTTAGGGCTCCCCCCCCTCCCAAACTGGTGGGTGGAGCTAACAACATGACTGACACCTGCCAAGGGGACATCTCCAAGACAGTGAGCCACCAATTAACACGGGCCAAGGCGCCCTTGGGGCCCATCCCTTCCTGTTCCACCCTGGGCCCAACCCCCTCCCTTTAAAAGGAACTCCAGGCTGGACACATGCGCTCTTTGGACACGATCTCCATTAGCCCGGTTGGGTTCCGATTTCCTGTCCCCTCTCCCCTAATTCTGATCTTTACCTCAGTGATGGCTCCCGCCCATTACCGGGGAATAAACTCTCTTTAAAACTCCCTGTTGTTCTGTTTCCTGTTTCCTTTCAAACCTAACAATAGGTACTTCCATACATTAACAAAGTTACATCTTCCTGTTCCTTATACATTTTAATACCCTTGAAATGATGTGGGTGCAGAGTAGTATGGTAGTTTAAGCACTTTTATAAGCAAACCAGAGATAAGTAAATGCAATGCAGTATAATTATGTGAGAAAGTAAACATTGATAAAGTTAGCCTCATGGGTGCAAAGTTTCTACAAAGGTTTTTTTGGTGTGTCTCCCGGCCCCATATAATTGAATTTGATTTTTCAAGAGGATCCCCAAAGTTCCCAGTGTTTCTTAACTCATACTTTTTAAAAATTACTTTTACTTTCCTTCTCATTTTAAAATAGCACATCTTGACTCAAAGAGAAAAGTTGTCTAGATGATAAATTTTAGGGTTAGACATATTTAATTTCAATGATGTTCAACTTCCTCTTTTTTCCCTCTCTCTCATGAAAAATGCTTTGTTGTTGTTGTATCTAAAAAGTCATCACAAATCCCAAGGTGAATTAAAGTTTTTAGTGTTATCTTGTAGGATTTTTATAGTTTCACATTTTACCTTTAGACATATAATAAAGTTTGAAATAATTTTGTGAAGAGTATAAAGACTGTGCCTAGATTCATTCTGAAAGAGAGAGAGAAAGAGAGAGAGAAAGAGAGAGAGAGAGAAGTGTGTGTGTGTGTGTGTGTGTGTGTGTGTGTGTGTGTGTCTGTCTGTCTGTCTGTCTCTCTCTCTCCAATTGTTCCAGCATCATTTGTTAAAAAGACCACATTTCCTCCACGGCATTGCCTTTGCTGCTTTGTCAAAGATGAGCTGACTATATGTAGTTGTGTGGGTCTATCTCTTGACTCTTTATTCTGTTCCATTGTTCTGTCTTTTCTTCCATTAATACTACATTATCTTGATTTTTGTCACCTTATACTAAATCTTGAAGTTGGGTTGTGTTAATCCTTTGACTTTGTTCTCCTCTTTCAATATTGTGTTGGCTATTCTGGCTTTTTAGATTTTTCCATACAAGTTTTGGAATTAGTTTATCAGTATTAATAAAATAACTTGCTGGCATTTGAATAAAATTAAATGTAATCTGTAGATTAAGGTGGGAATAATTGATATCTTGACAAAAGTTATAATATTGACTTTTCCTTTTAATGCAGATAGACTATATTTCCAATTTTTAAAACATTCAATTTATTTAAAGTTTATTATTTTGCTCATATACATTTGTTTAATTTATGCAAGTATTTATTTTGGGGTTCTACTATAAGTAGTATTGTGCTTCTAATTTCTAATTCCAAACGTTAATCGATAGCATATAAGAAAGTAACTACTGACTATTGTATTCTAACTTTGTATACTCAGTCTTTCTATTATTTCTTATTAATTCTAGGAGCTTTTTGGATGATTCTTTAAGATTTTCTGCATAGTCAATAGTGTCATCTGTGACTAAAACATTTTTATTTCTTCCTTCCCAGTCCCTATACCTTTAATTTTCTTTGCTGGTCTTATTGTATTTATTGTCTAAGACTTCCAGTACAATGTTGAATATATATGGGAATAGTAGCCAATGGCTGTTAAGATGTTATAATCAGATTGTATATTTCCTTATTATAAGAAATACTTTAAAAATATTTTAGTAGTTTAGGTGTATCTTATCACTGATGAGATTTTTATTTTTATTTTATTGATTTTTTTAACAGGGAGGAAGAGAGAAGGATAGAGAGTTAGAAACATTGATGAGAGAGAATCATCGATCAGCTGCCTCTTGCACACTCCCCACTGGGGATGTGCCCGAAACCAAGGTACATGCTCTTGACTGGAATCGAACCTGGGACCTTTCAGTCCGCAGGCTGGCGCTCTATCCACTGAGCCAAACAGGTTTCAGCTCACTGATGAGATTTTTAAAATTTGCATCATATTTATTTTGTTTTTCTCTTAAAATAGTATATAAAATGGTATATATTAAATGCGATTACAAATATTGTTTTCTTATTTTAATATATATTTTATTGATTTTTAGAGAGGAATGGAGAAGAAGGAAGAGAGGGAAGGAGGGAGGGAGGGAGGGAGGGAGGGAGGGAGAGAGGGAGAGAGAGAGAGAGAGAGAGAGAGAGAGAGAGAGAGAGAGAAGAAAGACATCAGTGATGAGAGAGAACCATTCATTTGCTGTTTCCTGCCCATCCCACACTGGGGATAGAACCCACAATCTAGGCATGTGCCCTGACTGGAAATCAAATCATGACCTCCTGGTTCATAGGTCAACCTTTAGTTACTTAGTCATGCCAGCCAGCTGAAATTTTATCGTTTTTCAGGATTAAACCTACCTTAAGATAGTTGAAGAGTGACCAAAATCCATATTTTCTTTGTTCAAATAGCATGTTATGTGGCCCAACTGTGGGTCTTAAACAAGTATTTCAATGAATATATCAATTTTCTTCTGGCTTTCACTGCTTTACTCTGACTGTGTCTCCAGATACTACCACCCCTGCATTTTTCTACTTTACCTGTCCAAATTGCAGTCATATTTTAACTCTAAAATCCCAGTTGATAAAGGGATATTTTCCTTCCTCTCTCATTTGTCATCTTTATTCTATAAAGCATCTGATAACTTTACAGTTACCACAACAGAGAGTGGACACATGCTGTGTCCCTAGTAGATACTCAAACCTGTTTGATATATTTTCCTATTGAAAAGAATAAAATGCTAAAGTCACTTCTCTCCCAATCTATAAATAAATAACTTCTGCTCTAACCTAAAGCAGCCCTACCTGAGCTATGTAGTAAAAATGGAGGAAAAATGTATTTTACCATTTGATATAAACTCTTTTGCTTGTTTTAATTGTAATTGATTGTCATATAAGGAATTGCAAATGGATTATGAAACTAAAGATTAAAATGCATAGATTGAGAAGGTTTATATCACCAATGTATTAGTTGAGGGATGTGGTATATATACACTGAGTGGCCAGATTACTATGATCTCTGAATGCATAATAATCTGGCCACTCAGTACATATCCTATATAATAAAAGGCTAATATGCAAATTGTCCCCTCAACCAGGAATTTGACCTACAGACAGGCCGGCCAACTGCCCATGTTCCCTCCCCTTGGCCAGGTTGGCCGAACCCCACCCATGCATGAATTCATGCACTGAGTGGCTAGATTATTATGCATTCATAGATCACAATAATCTGCCCACTTAGTGTACATTGCTTTATTCAAAGTATAGATAAATGTTTAGATGAAGTAGAGATTTGGAATCAGACAAAGTTATGGGTTTTTGTTGTTGTTTTATATATGGTTTCATTTAGGCAATTTAATCTTTTTAAGTTTCAGAATTCCCAAAAGTTGAAATTTAAAATTGAGTTGCTTGTCTTGTTCATTTATTATCCAATACCTTTACTTTTCTTTCTTATTCCCTTTCATTTCCTAACTCCTAAAAATCTAGTACTTTCTAAGATTATTGCTAAAGAAAGAGAGATTAACCTTAGATCAGTTAGTGTTGTACTTTCCATAAAATAGATTTTGTAGGGCAAATTGAAAATTAGCAACTTAATGAGCATCCTGTATTATCTGCTAATTTGGATAATTTTTTTAACCCACCATGTTCACAACAAATGCTCTACATATTTTAGTTCAATATAGTTCAGATATATTTCACATATATATATATATATATATATATATATAGGTGTATTCTTAAATACAATTTTTTTAAAAGCAGAGACTATGACACTTTTTACCTTGAACACAAAAAGCTAAAGAGACACAAAAAACTTAACAGGAAATGCTTAATAAATGGTTGCTTAAGTGGGTGAATATAGGTATAAATGGATGACTAGTTTGATGGAATCATTGTTTCCCATTATTGTGGATAAGAATTTGTCTGGAATCCTACCACATGAAAATTATTAGCTACAAATGTGTCCTGGTGCACAACATTTGTGCACTTGGAGTAGAGAGGGTCCCTCAGCTGGACTGCACCCTCTCTCAGTCCAGGAGCCCTCAGGGCATGTCCGACTGATGGCTTAGGCCCACTCCCTACACGCCTAAGCCACTAATTGGACATCCTTAGCTCTGCCTCCAACACGGGAGAGGCTTCCATCACTGTTGCTGTGCTAGCCAGCCATGAGCCCAGCTTCTAAATGAGTGGCGCTCCCCCTGTAGAAGCTCACTGACCACCAGGGGACAGCTCCTGCATTGAATATCTGCCCCCTGGTGGTCAATGCATATCATAGTGACTGGTCAGTATGCTGTTTGGTTGACCCGCATATTAGCCTTTTATTATATAGGATTGATAGTAGAAAGTGAACTTATCCCCTAAGATGCCCCATAAAAATGTCAGTTATTTAAAAAACCTTTTCTGGGAATGCTAAAATGTTTTGATATTGTATTAATATTTAAAGAACAGATATATATATATATATATATATATATATATATATATATATCAGTCTTTGTTTATAATTCACTTATATGGACATTTAAAAGTGAATATTTTCATCAATCATGGAATTTGATAGCATAGATATTAGGTTCCAACTTTCATATGATACCAGTGAGTTTTTAAGGCATTAAATAACTTGTACATGTTTACACACCTAGAGAATGATAGCTTTGCTACCTGTTCCTGTGATATCTGATTTTAACTTTGAGGTAGTTCTTTTTTTTCAAACTAGTAATTTAGTAGTAGTTTAACTCCTTTAGTAGTTACATGCCTATAATCATTTAAAATACATCATTTAAGTCTCTTGGAGACTGAGAAATATGAGTTCAAAAATATGTTTCTAATTAATGTTTAATGAAATAAAATATTCTGTGCAAAGATTCTAAAATCATGAACTGTTTTTAATTTTGAGCTTTAATTGTTGAATCTCATTATTATTTTTGAACTTTGTTCCTCTGAGCATTTAGTTGATATTACCTATTGATTGAATATACAACTTGAGTTAGCAAAACATTTGAATACATGGAAAGGCTAGCTTGGGGGAATCCAAAGACAAATATGAGAAAAAATGTGATATTATTAGTACATGCAAAATAACTTGATGTTCCCAGATTATTTATTCTGTTGTTACCTTTGGAAGAAGCCATGAATGAATTAATGTACCAAGAGTATCTTAGACATGTGAGGTGAAAAATATATCAGTATCAACGTTTTGTGGAAGTAGAAAAAATTCATAATCATCAAATGTAGGTTAATATCAAATAGCTGGAAATAATTAAATACTTCTTTCACATTAGGATATCTGACTAAATTACAGGATAATGTGATGAATAGCAAATGTATTAATATAAAGAAGCCAAGAAGAAAGCCATTTATTTGTTGAAGTCCATTAATGGGAATACAAAGATTGGCTGTTGAAGTGCACGATCTTAACGGTTAAACAGTTTATTCTATTTGATTCAAGTATCCAGTTCCTTATACCATTTCACTCAAATATGTATATTTAATGAGATAAATTTTAATTTTAAAAATATGAAATAAAGAGAATGGATAAAAATAATAGCAATGTTACTTGGATAATTTAAATTAATATAATAATTAGTATGTATTCCAGAATACTTTTCAAATATGATTAGGCATAACATAGAAAGTATATGTGAACAAGAATAAGTTGAGCAGAATGAACAGAAGAATATATTTGCCTCTTCTTTTGATTACAAAAACATCCCTCTTTTTTAAAAAATATATTTTATTGATATTTTACAGAGAGGAAGGGAGAGAGATAGAGAGCTAGAAATGTCGATGAGAGAGAAACATCAACCAGCTGCCTCTTGCACACCCCCTACTGAGGATGTGCCCGCAACCAAGGTACATGCCCCTGACCGGAATCAAACATGGGACCCTTCAGTCCGCAGACCGACACTCTACCACTGAGCCAAACCGGTTTCAGCAAAACACCCCTCTTTTGAACTGAACAGTTTCTGAGCAATTTTTCAAACTGCTATTTATCTTTTAGGTATTAACTATTAATGTTTTGGGTAGAAAATCTTTATTCACAGTTTTATTAAAAAATGTTGGCAGGATTCACACTCAAAACACAGTAATCTATCTTAAGGGTCACCAAAGGTGGACATCTCTCTTTAACAGTGAGAAAGAATGACACGGGACTTATGAGAAAGTATACAACTGCTATAAGAGGACTGACATTACAGAACTGAAGTAATTTAAGTTCATTTAGGGAAGAAATTTACTCAAGTAGGAAACTTTCAGGAAAAAAAAAACACAAAAACAAAAAAACACCACCCTAAGATCAGAATTTGAGTTCTTTACTATGTACTTGGTAAAGTTAGCTCTCAGTTGTCAATATGAAGACGATGACATTTAGCTCAGTTGACTTTTGTGAGTATTAATTGAAACAATCTGTATAAAACATTAGCAAAGTGGCCTTCAAGAAGTGATGGTTATTGTTCTGGCAAGGAATAGATGCACAGCAAAGATACATGATGTTGACTAATTTAATAAATTGCTTATAGATCCTTATAATAGATTTCTACTCTAAAACTAATTTTATTTTTACTTAAGTTGTTTCCCTCTTTGCTACTGAATATTTGTTTGAAGAAAATACCTAGTATTTCTTTGCAACAAGGAAAAAAAATGCATGACTCAGAGTGGTACAATTTTGTCAGCAACACAGAGGACTGCATGAAAACATTTTGAAAAATTTTATTCAAATTAAGAGACAAAGAAACCCTCAGATAATTACCATTGTTGACAAAATATAAGAAGAGAATACATATGTGACTTCTTTATAACCTGAGTGATGAGTAGGATATATGAACTAAAATCTCCAACTCAATTTAAGTTTTAGAATTTGTCCATGACTCTAGTTTTTGTATTTCCTTTACTTTCTTTGTAATATTCAAGTGTGTCCCTTGGAGAAGAAGCAAAAATGATACATCACATAAACAACACGTGGTAGGGACCCACGGTCACTTTCCATATTTATTTTTCCTATGGAAAGTAAATAGTTATTTCTTCTAACATTATCCGATCCAGTAGAATATGCAGGCTGTGTTTTTGAAATCCAAATATGTCAGAAAAATAATCACCGTGTTGGTTGAATTCTTGCTCATCAGTATTCCGTGCCTCCACCTTAAGAGGAGAGCAGAGAAGAAACTGACTTTAATGTAAATGTAATAGGAGGAAGCTTATCAGAGACCAAGGGCTTCTATCGTTTACTCATTCCCAACTCACATTGACTTCGACCAACTTCAGCCTCTCAGCAGGGAGAATCTGACAGCAGGATGGGAAATTGAATTTCTTTAATAGTATTACAAGGGATCAAGACTTACATGGTAAGTTTAATATCCAGGAAATAAAAGGAATTACTAATCACAAGAGAGTCTTAAAAGCTGCTATTGACTTAGAGCATTTCATGTTTTCTAAAGATGAAACCGTTTAAAGGAAGTGAATGTATACACATAAATATGCATTTGCTGGATTCCAAAAGCATTTCATTGGGGTGCTGAATAATTATTTCCATTCACAGGTGGGAGAAGTGGGTGTACATATTAGCAGATCCAGCAGCAAGGAGGATGAATCATGATAAATTTGATTATGAAAATTGCATTTGGCCCCCACAATCATACATGCTTCTTTTCTCTCCCTCCCATATTCTGCTCCTTCTCTAAGGAGAATGGATAATGATGAAAACCACAATAAGAGCAAATATCAATAGTGCTGGGTAATATAATATGGATTTATAGTAATTATTTCATTAATTCTTACTATAATTTTTTTTAGTGTACATGATATTACTATTCCAATTTTACTAATAAATAAACTGAAGCCCAAAGAGGTTAAGCAACTTTTCTAGGTAACATGTATAGAAAGAGAGAATGCAGGAAACCAAATTCAGGTGTGTCTGAAATTAGAGCTCATGGAAATGACACGTTGCTTTTCTTTGAATTACTATTTACCATTTTAATACCTTTATTCAAGCCCTCATCAGACAATAATCTGATTTGCTATTCTATTTTGACCCCATTTCAGCTTCATTCTCCACACTTCTAATGGAAAGATTCTTATAAACCCCACACTCTAGCACAATCTAGCACATGTTTCTATCCCGCTTTAAAGCACCTCAGTAACTCCTAGCTGCCTCTTGGATAAGTCTCCCACTCTCTACTGGGACTGTTAAGGAACTGTTATAGATCTAGGTCTTCTTTTTTAATTTTGCACTTAAATATGTTTCTGAGTCCTTCCGTTCATCTCCCCTCAGTGGTTTCTTGTGAATAGACTTAGATATATTTAAGCCTATATCCTAATACACATTGTTTAAGTTATTTTTCCCCATTTATTTGGTTTTTTTCCTTATGTGTTAGCTACTTCCCCAGATTTTTGCTCCTCTCTTCCTTATAGCCTTTATTCCATTCATACAAAAATGCATACATGTTTCTGGCTTTGTGATATGGTTCTATGACCCCATGTCTCTGGATCTACAATTTCTTCTTGAAACGTGTTTTCTTGTTTCCTTTACTAGGTTAAATCCCATTTGTACTTCAAGATACCGTCCATGCTCTTATTCTCTGAGGGATTGAACTTGGCCTTTTCAGGAATAGGGCAATATTTCCTTCTTTGTCACCACTGAATCTTACACACGTGCGTATTGTATAGCACTTGTGCTTTCTGTAGTGCTTGCTTACATCTATATCTGCTCTGTTTGACTCTAAGTGATTTCTTATCTTAGAAATTATGTACTATGTTACAGATACAATGGCAAATAAAACATGGTCACAGATCCTGAGCAGTTTATAATCTGAAGGAGACAAACAGTAAATAAGGCCGAAACCGGTTTGGCTCAGTGGTAGAGCATCGGTCTACGGACTGAAGGGTCCTAGGTTCGATTCCGGTCAAGGGCATGTATACCTTGGTTGCGGGCACATCCCTGGTGGGGGGGTGTGCGGGAGGCAGCTGGTTGATGTTTCTCTCTCATCAACGTTTCTAGCTCTCTATCTCTCTCCCTTCCTCTCTGTAAAATATCAATAAAATATATTTTAAAAAAACAATAAATAAGTTTGGATTTAGGGATATGTTTCAAGTGAAAGTATACAAAACGTGCTTTGTGATTTCCAATAAAGGAGCATGTACTTCCCTAACCGTTTTGAGAGAGAGAGAGAAGAGAGCTGTCATCTGTAGGGAAAACTAAGGAGAGTTCACTCAGAAAATTGTTTTTTTGATCATTTTGCCATTAGGATAATTGGCTTTGGGTAAATTAGCTCACGTAGAATCGGTGTGCTTTCTGTAACATTAGACAATAAAGCTAAAAGTTAGCCTACAGACTTTTCAAAGAAGAAAAAGTTTTTCCCCTTTCACTGTTTATCAGGTTCCTAGAAAATTGTAGAATAAACTCCTGCCATAGACAAGAGCTAGACACAACAGAATTAACTAAATTCTGCATGCTTATTTACAGTCTTGAAATATGCATTGACATAGAAAGATTAGATTAAGTTAAATAAAATAGGACCAAGTTCTTTAGGAGGCAGTAGAATGGGACCGTGGGTGTGAATGAAATAGATTTTTTCTGGGGAATAATAAAAGTTCTCTGACAGCTAGGTTGCAGATCCCGGCAGGGACAACAATAGTTGAGGAGCTTACTTAAAAGCCTAGTCTTGCCGAAACTGGTTTGGCTCAGTGGATAGAGCGTCGACCTGTGGACTGAAGGGTCCCAGGTTCAATTCAGGTCAAGGGCATATACCTTGGTTGCGGGCACATCCCCAGTGGGGGAAGTGCAGAAGGCAGCTGATAGATGTTTCTCTCTCATCGATGTTTCTAACTCTATCCCTCTCTCTTCCTCTCTGTGGGGGAAAAAAAAAGCGGAGTCTTTTTCGTTTAAAAGGATTGTTCCTCTTAAACTTGTGAGAGAAAATCCTGATGGAGAAGTGACACTGCTAAATTATCCAGCAATACTTAATTTGTCAGGAATTTAAAATCAGAATTTGATCAGAGTTTGAACTGTGATGACAATTGTACTTCTGAAAAGGTACACTAGCTCTTATGAATGAGAGCATTCAAATGTGGCGTCTAACAATGGTCCCAATTTCCTTTTTCCAGAAGTCTTTTTACCAGCACATGTCCCTTGCATGTCAAGAAATCAGATTTTCTTTCTGCTTACTTGCATATTTACCACAATGCCAAATAGTTTTATTTTACTTAAATTAAAAATAAATTAGTTTAGAAGTTACACATATGTTACTGACATAATAGAGATTACAGTATTTTAAAATGTTATCAACTTATTTATTGATTGAATGTGACTTAAAAACACAATCTTGTTAAAACTAAAATAAGAATAAAAACACGCATTTCCCACAAATATTCAAGTAATTGTGCAGGTTATCTGTTGTCTCTTTCCAAATGGGATTAAACATTGAGAAGTAAATAGTAGGGTCATTGGTCATTCTATCTAATGTAAAATTTGCTTTCTAGAGATTTTTTTAAATGGTCATTCAGTGATGTAAAATTTGCTTTCTAGATATTTTTAAAAAATTACATAAAGCCACATCAACAGATGATTTTTATAAATGTCAAGTACATATACTTAATGTTGTATTACTTCAAGGTTATGTATAGTCTCATATGATTTTAAGGAATTCTATGGTGGTGCTTGCAAAATATAATTTAAAGGGAAGGAGGTAGGGATAATGATGTAGAAATCAGTTTCAACTGATGGTAAACATTTGAGGGGGGGAGTTATAAAAAAGTAATGTGTCATATATTTATTCCTGTCATTCTACTTCACAACTTACATTTATTTGCTCAATATCCAGCACTTAGAAATTTATGGTAGTTTTATGCTCTGCTTACCTCACCTCTCTCATGAAGAGGGTCTTCTGAATAGTCTTAAGTATTGGCCCAGTATCTACTAAAGATACATATGTCAAACTGATTTATTTTGTAATATCTATGTGGTAAAATGCATAGAACAAACCAAATTTCTACAGATATTTATCTACCTGTGAAAATTTTAAGTGCAAGAGTCATCCAGGCATAGATGTTAAAAGAGCCGCTGGAGAAAGGTCTCTGTTTCTTATACTAAATACGAAAATTAATATTAATGCATGCTAAATCATCAGGCATGATAAAAGCTGAATTTTGTGATTCATGATCATTAGTTTGAAAAACTGGGGGGTACAACTAAATAGATCTGTGATAAGAACTGAGAACTGAGTTCATTTTATTTTCAGACGCAGCAGTCAAGACAAATAAATTTATTTTAAAAAATCAGCTAGATTTATTAAATATTCTTATAATATAATTTTAAAGCCATGGAGCCTTGGAGTCACATCATGAATTGATATGCCACTTAGAAGATAAATAAATTTCTGGGCAAATAAGCAAAGAGAAGTTTGCTTTCATTTTTCTTCTGCTCCCTCTCCTGGCCATCATCATATTTCCCTGTGATTCAATGCCTTTCTCTGTCCCCTGGCTGCTCCTTACAAGAGGGTTAGAATAATAGTTTGTAATATTGTAAGTCCCCAGCTCACCATCCTCAGACAATATTAGCTGGAAATATCGGTATCAAATTCCTTCCAAATTCGAGGGAGTGTTTGCAAAATGGATGCGACTCATTTTTTTTTAATGTTTGTATTGTTTGCCATTTCATTCTTATACCCAGCCTATAATTCACTCGTTGTCTGGGAAGCAATTTTTACTGGCATGGTTATCCGTGGAAGCGGGATATCTATCCCCTTCCCCACTGTGTGCTGGGAGCCGGGGTCTTACGCTGTCTTGATAAAAAGGATTTTCTGAGATTCTCACAGGAACATGGGTGCTTTTTATTTGTGTGGAATTACATCGCTGAGTTGCCAAAGTCCCATTCCCCTTCACCCAGTCCCGGATAATGTGCAGCTGGGGATTCAGAGCTAGAAGCCACGCCAGTGTTCAGAGTTGCCTTTCTGGGGAGGAGTTGGGTCTGGCGCAGCATTAAGCTCGCTGCAGCCCATTAGTCCCTTGCGCGGGGTCCACGTGGCTGGGAGCCCTGCGGGTGAATGCAGGGGAGCCAGGAGAGTGTGCCCTGCAACAGGACTTCCAAGAGTAAAGAACAGAGAGTGAATGTCTCCGTTTAGGGGACTAAATATCCTAAATCTTCTCATGCCTGCACTGGTCCCCCTGCTCTGGCCAATGACCTGTTCCCAGGTGTGAATGACAGACGGGTACCTTCCCTGTGTCACCCAGACTGTCCTGGGCACGCATCTGTTCTCCCCCTGTCCAGGCCCTTGCCCAGGAACTGGCAGGGAATAGGCCAGTGCCCCTCCTGGGGAGTGTAAAACTGCAGTTTCCTGGCAAAGCTGCACAAATGGCATGCTTACGTTTGGGCCTTCCCTTTGCTCCTTTCCAGTTATTCATATCTGCGTTAATTACAATCCGCCTGACTTTTGGCATCACTCATGTTGACTCCTGTATGGGGCTCTACTGTTTCTGCATTTGGAAAAGCTATTCTTTTGTCCCGGGTCTAGACATAATGCTGCTAAGAAGGGAAATATATCCCTCGTTATGCATCATTTCTATATCAAGCCTTCCACATGCCTCTCATAGAGTTCCTGCTTTATCAGGTACATCTTTTAGGGAGGAAGTGTGGTAAATGGTAGCTCTTATTGATTTATGAATTAGAGGTTTTTTTTTTTTTTCTTTAGCCCCAGCTCCTCAATTCATCATGAAAAAATAAACAAAGGAAAACACATAGAAATTGAATTTTAATATCTTCAGTTAATTCAATGATAAGGCAAGTCTATGTTTAGGAACTGTGCTGAATATATTTCATTATGCGACTATAGGCCTGGTGCATGAAAATCATGCACTTGCGTGGGGGCTCCTCTGGCACTCCAGGACCCCTCAGGGGATGTCCGACTGACAGCTTAGGCCCACTCCCCCATATGGGAGCACACTGACCACCAGGGGATATCTCCTGCATTAAGGGGGTTTGGGCTTAAACTGGCTCTCTGAGGGGTCCTGGATTACGAGAAGGCGCAGGTAAGGCTGAGAGACCCCACTGGTGCATGATCGGGGCTGAGGAAGGACAGGGGAGTTTGGCCAGCTGGGAAAGGACTGTGGGAGGGCTCCTGGGTGTGTCTGGCCCATCTTGCTTAGTAAACTAACCTACTGGTCAGAGTATCTGCCCTCTGGTGGTCAGTGAACATCATAGCAACTGATTGACCAGTTGACTGCCCACTGGTGAGTGTTGAGCCACTTTGGCATATCATCAGCATATTACGCTTTGATTGGTTCAACAGATGACCCGACGACCAGACACTTAGTATATTAGGCTTTTATTATATTGGATGCTATAGTTACAAAGCTTGAGACATAATTGTGTACTAAATTGCAAACCAAACCACATTGTCTATTACTGAAATATTTCCAGGAGCTTTAAAAATGTACAACTAATAGATGGACACCCACTCTTTTAAATTGTACCTATATTATCATGTGAAAAGAAACAGATTTAATTTATATTAAAGCAATATTATAAGTAGAAAAGCAGGCTATACTTAACATTTATACTGTTTTTGACCATCACCTTTTAAAAATAACTGTAGCCCAATCTTATTATTCTTAATTTCGTCAATTAGAAAATGGGGATACAGAAGGTGCTGGCAAGTCACCTTGAATTACACAGACAGTGAGTAGAAGAACTAGAACAGAAACTATCATCACTGAATCCCTACAGTCCTTTTTTTTTTTCCTACTGAAAAATCTGTTATTAAAAATCCTATTTAAAAGCCTGCTATAATTTAGTCAAGTCTAGTAGATTCAATTTTGTATTTCACATTGAATCACATTGTTTAAATGACTAAAAAGTTATTTCAATACAATTTTAATTATTAATGACTTTGTAGATGTTGGTTCTTCAAGGCCAAGAAGCAAAAATCCCTTATAAATCTAATAAATGAATGAAGATCACAACTGTTCAGATCACCGTGTCTGTCAGATTTCAAGCAGTTACTTTTTATTTGAATTAATGAATTTATATAAGAACATTCATGGCCTTATAAATTCAGTCTTTCATCTAATGATGACTGAGTGCCTACCATAATCCAGACATATAGGTGCTAATAGTTCCCGGTACAGAAAACTTCTCAGTCTTTATGGAGTTAATATTGGGGTGTGTGGATGGGAGATATATGATACAAAGACAAGTAAATAAAATGTATAGTTTGTTACCTGGCTTTAAATTGTATAGACACAAAAACAGAAAGGGGAATGGGAATTATTACATGTCAGGGGACCACAGAAAAACACATAGAGAAAGTGATATATGATCGAGGTCCTGCAGGACATGTGACTGTGAGCCAGCGGTGGGACACGTGAGGGGAATGCACTCTAGGGAAAGGAAACATTACATGTAAAGGTTCTGACATGAGAATGTGCCTTATATATGTGAGGGATATAAAAAAATATTTTTGTCTGGACTGAAGAAAAGTGGGGAAGGGGAGTTTCAGAGAAGTGATAGAAGACAAGATGATATAGAATCTTATGGATCATAATAAGAATTTAAGCTTTAATAAAAACTGATCCACGAGTAGCAGAGCAACTTTAGGCTTTAAAAAGGTAAATCTAGCTCAGGTGTTGAGAATAAACTCCTAGGCACTAAAAGCAGCAGTAGGGGATTCTCTGTTTCTTACTAGTCTCAAGGCATACATTTGTGCTATTGGATGCCATTGAAACTCTGAAGTAGCAGGGCCCTGTTATTACAGATCGAAGGCATTCAGTGCTGGCTAAGTGGCTTGCTCTGGAATGGGGGATCCTGGATATGTTCTGGGACTGCTGGTTGTCAGGTCCTGTGGGTTATCGTTGGCAAGTGTTAGAGCTGCAGTGAGGAAGCGAAAGAGAAATGAAACCAGCAGAGTCACATGAAGAGTTGAGGTAAACCCACTCAAAAAGAATCGCACTGATTATCAGACACAGGGAACTATTGAGTAATAATAATTTCAGTATAGACAGAGTTTGCCTAGGTGGGAAGCTAGAGATGGGGTTAAAGAAAGCAAATGATAGGTATTCTAGTGGTCCAAGAGCATCTTTTGAGAGATGTTCAAATTATGCTAGAAACATTGCCAAACTATTTGAAAGTAAAAAAAAAAGTGTGTGTGTGTGTGTGTGTGTGTGTGTGTGTGTGTGTGTGTGATAATTCATTAACATTCTTGAAGAATATGTACCTCTGTTCAAAAACTGAAATTTTTAAAATTCAAGTGAGTTTTTAAGAGGTATTCTTATTGCTGTTATGAGTGACATAGAATGGACAGTCATGATACCTGATATGTACAAATGATCCAAAATAGTTTCAAAATGGAAAATGTGAGCTAAAACATCTCTATTATCATAGAGTATTGGCAAATGAGAGAGAGAGAGCACGAGAGAGAGAGAGTGAGTTTTTTCACCAAAGCATAAAAACTATGATTTTTTTCAGGTTTATATCTTAACATCAATCTCTATTTAATTGATTCTTTTAGCTCTGACTTTTATTTTCAGATTTTTCCCTTTGTTACCTTGTTTGGAATGAATATGAATTAATGAATTTATATGAATTTTCACCTCTGTTTTTCTCCCTTTCCTTTTTTGAGGCATATATCCCTGGAATTCCTGTGAACAAGGCAATAATTTTTAATTTTGATAGAACAAAATTTAGTTACAAGTCTCCTTTTTTTAATCTCTGAGAAATATCAATTCCTAGAAGCTGTTGCTCATATAAACAACTTCCATTATTCTATTTTGAGCACTTTTCAGCTTATGAATTAGGTAAAGTAGCTGTAAACAATCTGAAATCTGTTAAAGGATCAGTAGTAAACAATCTTTAATCTATTTAATATTGTCATTTTTATATTATAGTCATTATAATTCTATAAATAGAAAAGATTATCTCAAATTTAATAGTGTATAATGATGAACAGATGCCAATAAAATTGTAAAAAAAATTAATGGATAGAAGAAGCCTATCTTTGAAATAATGTAATTAGCCTCCAAATGTTACAAAATAAAATTAGTTAATTGAATCAACAGACATTTGTTTAGAACCTAAATTAAACTAAGGACAGTGATGAGGCATGTGACCACAGAGCTGAACAATCTATTCTCTGACAGTAATGAGTTCACAGTATTATTAAAGAAGCAAAAAAAAATATTCAGTGGTGCAAAAAAAAATACACTTCATGGTAATATATGACATGCTAGCTGAACTAATGCTTTAGACTTTAAGATACCCTACATGTATTTAATATTTTGTAACTTACTTTTTTTTTCCTTATATGAATTGAGACCATTCATTCTCCACCCCCCAAAGAAAACCCAGAAAATTTTCAGGTCACTTTAAGAAGCAATAAATTAGAGAAGTTGCTAGGGTGGAAAATAAAAAAAAAATAGGATAGTTAATTAGAATTAGGATGGATCTCAGTATTTTACTATATAGTACTTCTAATATAAAGATTATTTTAAAAATTAATTTCTCAAACAATATATTTCTACCTGTGGTAGAATGACCTGCTACACATGTCTTTTTTTATTTTATTGGGGTGACAGTCTACATGAACATATACGTTTCCTGTGTGGATTACTAAATTACAAAATCTGTATATATAGAACTATGTGCCCACTACCCAAAGTCAAATCTCCTGTCACCTCCTATTAGGATCCCTTCTTCCCCAACTCCACCTCCCTCTGGCAACCACCACACTGCTGTTTGTGTACATACATTTCAATTTTATATTCCACATTTAAGTTAAATCATATAGTTCTTAGCTTTCTCTGTTTGACTTACTTCACATTGCATGATGTTCTCAAGGTCCAACCATGTTGTTGTAAATGACGCTATTCCATCCTTTCATATGGCCATGTAGTACTCCATTGTGTGTGTGTGTGTGTGTGTGTACATACCTCATAATATGATTCAAAAGATACTTCATTATCAAATGTGCCTCATTTTTACCCTTAGTTACTATGAGATGATATCTATTTTGTCATTTAATATTGATGATCTGGGTTAGTACCAGTCTTTCCTTGGAGACAGATTGTGATATTATTCTCTAGTTCCACATACAAATGATCACATTCAGGAGGGTGTAACCTGTATTGTCGCACAGAGACCCACACTTAAAGGATACTGTACTTGGTTTCATGCCCTGAAATCAATGCCTTGAAAGTCTTAATAATTTTATTTTTATGAAACATACTGGGGTGATATTGGTTAGTAGCATCAGATAGGTTTCAAGCATGCATTTCTATGATACGTGGTCTTCATAGGACTTATGTTTTACAAACGAAGCTTGATGGGACTGTGTAGCATTGGGGAGCAGAGTAGATCTATACAGTATACTGTATGCATCCAATGTCCCTTGCTGCTCTACCTGCAAATAGTATTTGCATTGCCCCATGAACACAGAGTGCTCCCTGCCTGCAAGTTCAGCACCACCCTATTAAATACAGCTAAGCACGTGTCTTAGGGTGGGCTGACATAACAAAATACTGTAAACCAGGTAGCTTAAACAATAGAATTTTATTTTATTTTATTTCAGTTCTGGAGGCTACACTTCTGAAATAAGGGTTTTGGTGAAGACTTTTCCTGACATGCAGACTTTTGCTTCTCACTAATGACAGATAGGGAGAGAGTGAACTGGTGTCTTTTCTTTTTCTTATAAAGACACTAATGCCATCAGGAGGACCCCATCCACATGCTCTTATCTAATCTAAATACCTCACAATGGCCCCATCTCCAAATACCATCACACTGAGTCAAACACATGAATTTTGGGAAGACACAGTAGAGTCCACAGCAGCATGTTACATCTATGACTGACTAAAATGAGGTGCTGGCAGCCCTGAGAAGCCATACTGTCAGCTAAAACCAGAACTTCCTTTAAATGCAAAAATAGTATGATATTTTAAGAGATATAAATGACCAAAAATGATATTTTAAGAGATATAAATAATCCCTTTCTTATGTCACTTCCCTACATTAGCCAACTTACTTATTCTGAAAATGACACAAAAGGAAAGAGAAGACAGATCAACCCATAGTTCATTTTTATTTCAGTCTTTTCTAATTCTTCAGTAAACCAAAGGTAGAGAGTGTTGGTAGAATGTGCACATCTGAAGAAATGAAATAAAAACAGTTTGAATTTGTTTTATGTAACATTTCTATTGTTCTTACAGGAGATAAATGAACTTTTCCATCTTACTTTTAGTTGGTACCCTACAGCTGTTTTTTAATCACACATTATTCAGAGGTGGAGCAACTACGGCCTATGCGTCTATTCTTAAAACTTAAATATTTAGATTTGCAAGTTCTGGGCAGGCCCATACATAAAGAGAAGAAATAAAAGACTTACAATCAGAAAGGAAAGAATAAGCTCAATTTATGGGTGGCATGATTGTTTACATAGAATCTATAAACATTTCTATTAGAATTTGGAATTATTGCAGGCAAACTTAAAAAATCAAGTAAACATATGAAAAGAAATAACTAATAGACACCAAACCAAATAAAACAATAAAACTTAAATCACCTGTCCCCAAAAAACACACAATGAGATTTTGTAAAGCCAGCAAAACATGTACAGGACTTGTGCACTGAAAGTTACAAAACACTGACAAATGAAATATAAGAAGATTAAAATAAATGGAAATATGTATTTTGCTAACGATTGAAATGGTCAATGTAGTAGCGATGGTAATCCTCTCCAAAGTGTCATACAAGTGCAATGACATTCTTATCAAAACCCCAGCAAGAATATTTAGTAGCTAAAGACATGATTACTTGTATTCTAAAAGTTATCTGGAAATGTTGAGAAATTAGATAAGCTACAGCATTTTTTTTTTAAAGTGGAAGGAATCAACTGACCTCACTTTAAGAGGGTATATAGCTAGAGTAACCATGACTGTCTAGTATTTGTAGAGGGTTAGACACATAAATCAAAGGAACTGATTAGAAACCTTAAAAATTGTGGAGAAATAATTTTATAAAATTATAACATTATAAAATTATGAAAATGACTTCTTTTAAAAATAGTCCTGGAACAAATGGGCATCTATTGAATAAAAACAAAATAAGAATACACTTTGACCTAGAACTCACACCTTATCTAAAATTTGATATGAATTGTGGACTTAAATGTAAACTATAAAACTTTAGTAATTAATTGGAGAAAGTCTTTGGGATCTAGGACTAGTTAACAAATATATCACCCACATATAGAAAAATTGAAAGAAAAAAGAAAAATTGATAAATTGTACTTCATCAAATTAAAATCTTTACCCTTCAAAAGATCCTATTGAGAGAATTAAAATAAAAGCTGTAGATTGACTAAGTAGCCAAGTATCAAAAAAAAAGGACTAAGATCTAAAATAAAGTACTCTAAAAGGTGTTTTTAAAACAAACACACAAATAATCTACTGAAAAAAAAACAGGTTTAAAAAAATAAGACATTTTTTGGAGGGATATGGGAATGGAAAATAAGCACATGAAAAGATGTGCAACGCCATTTGGGAAATGCAAATTATGAACTATCACTACTCAAGTTTGAAGACCGCTACAATTGAAAAGAAATACAGCCATGGCACTAAATGCTGGCAAAGCTACCCAGACACTAGATCACTCACAGATTGCTGCCATCCATCTCAAGCTGCTCTTGAAACCATCTTGGCAAGAAGTCACAGTGAGAAAACGATAAAGACAGGAGCAGCTTCCAAGGCTTGATGTGAGGTTTTATTCAGTGACATCATTTAGACTCGGACTTGGTAGCAGCTTCTAAGGATCCTGAGCAGATGGGCTCTACCAGACCTGCTGGGAATTTAGGATCTGGGAGGCAGTAGCATCTACTTGCCCTGATTTAAGCTTCTCTTGTGGCAACTGACCTTAAGCATGTCTTGAGTTCTTGCTGCATGTGAGTCTTAAGCCTTCTGCAGCCAAAGAAAGATGTTCTATTCCAAGACAAAAACATAGGAGCTTCCTGAACACACCTCCTCTCATGGACACAACAAATTGACAGCTGTACTCACAGCAATTTCCTCTGAAGAATTCCTAGATGGTACTAGATTCACTGAGGTGACAACTTCATAAGGTATATAAATGTCTAACCACTAAGTTGTATACCTGAAACTAATATAATATTGTCATCTGCAATTGAAAAAAAATTTTTAAGGGTAAGAGGAAGGTAAAAAGACCCTGTAAAATTACTTCCCTCACAGCCCCCCCCCAAAATATAATAATCCAGAAACCAGCTGTGCCATTCCTACACATCAGGCAAACAAGAAAATACCCAGATCCCCTGCATATGAGCAAAGTCTGAGACACCCATTGGCATAAATTCCATTCCTTGTACAGTGCTATGAAATTGGAAGGAAACCCAATTCCCAGCTTTTAGAATTTACCACCCCAACTTTTAAGACCCCAACCTGAGGGACAGGCTCCCAAAAGACCTTGTTTTTTTGTTTTTTTCTGTTTTTTTCCCCATACCACAGTGATGCCAGACTGTGCGGAGGTGTCAGCCAACGGAACCAGGAGCAGTGCAATGAGCAAAAGACAACTCAAGATTTTGAAAATTGGAGGGACTCCATTAAAGGGATCTAATTTCTAACCCCCTGAAACATCCAATTCCTTTCACCACCTACCTAATTCTCAAAAACACAAATAGCAACAACCAATCCCTTCCACTATGCATCCATCCTTTGGGATTTTTGCTCTGCGGCCACTTTGGCTCCTCTGTTCCCTCTGTGGTATAAGATATCTGCAATGTAGAAGGACTTAGACTCTCGGCTTAGGTACCTTCTCTCCTCATGCTCTGATACTGGAGGGTGGGTAATATATGATATGGAGTAGGGTCAATAAACAAAAGCCTCAGAAACACAAGCAGGAAGGTTAGGTTTCATGCAGTAGGAACTATAAATAGGCTGCACATTCGTGTTGTGTGTGTTTTGAAAACCCATGGGACTTCCATTATGTAGCCCTTTAAGATTACAATGAACAAAGGTATAGCCCCTAAATTCCAGGACTCCCCATGAATATTCCCCACAGGGCTCAGGGTAGAGGGAGCAGGCAAAGACCCCATCCATGTCCCAGTCTTTCCCAGAGAAAGGGCTGTTTGCATAGTGTAAACGCTGCTACTGCTCAGGGTGAGACTTCTAATTTAGGACACACCGGGGGTTGGACCACAATCCTCTCTGTTGACCAGGGAAGCCAGCCAAAACCACCTCAGCCTCCTTACTTGAATCCACTACAAACCACCAATATCTTCCTGGGAGGAGCTTGTACCCATTTCTGTCACCCCAGCTTTCCCAGCTGCCCCCCAAAAGATGGGCCCCTGTAAGACCTTACTGTGGTAGCTCATGGGATCACATTCACAAGTTTCACAGGACCACCCATGGTGACTTACCCACCATGACCTGCCCAGAAAGAAATTATGATCAGAATACTCTGGGAGGTCACTTTCCTTTCCTCATCCCAATTAGAAAAAAAAAAAAGTATGGTATAACAAAAAGAAAATAAATGATACTGAAAAAGCCAAAAGTTTTCTTCCAAATAAAGAAATATTGACATTCATTTTGACGAAGTACTATGTTACAAATTATTTAAATCCAAGAGTATTCAGTATTGACTTTAGGTATTCTCTTTTAGTCAAATTTGTAGTCCTTTGTGACCAGGCTAGTCTTTATAAAACTAGCAGATGTATACTACATTTTAAAAGTAATGTTTTCTCTTTTAATATAAATAAAAATGGTTTAAGTTTAGTTTCCTTCAAAAATTGTATGCATGTGAATTCAATCCGTAATTTAACTCTGGTACAGAACCTAAGCGGTTTCTTTTCTTGCAAACATGAAGTTTCATTTTCCTTTGGTTTTTCTCAGCCTGTCTCAGAAATAAAGCTTCAAAAACTCAGCTTTTAATTACCAGTGTAAGTGGAGTGGCACTAAGGAAGTGAAAAGAAGCTGAAAATAATTAAACTAAAATCATCTATTATAAGTCAATATGCCCATGGTTTCCAAAGTCTAAGTGATGAGGCTAAGACCAATGACACATGGAGGCATTAAGAAGACATCTTAACATTTGTGAAAATATCAGCTCACTGAGTCTTCTCAGTGCCCAGCACAGATATTTAGTGCTTTTATTTACATTTAAATGTTTCAAGAGGCATCTGAAATAACCGTTAAGGAACACATAATATGATCTACTAAAGTTCTTTTGCCTTTCAGGGTGAATGTCCTAATAAGAATTTATTGTTATCATAAAAATAATTATTCTCTGCACTTGTACTTAAATGTTATCAGATACCATACACCTAACACATATGTGGAGAAAAAAGGACCATAATTCCCCCTGCTTATATGCTGAGTTTATATATAAAGTCTATACATAAAAGCAATAGCTTATATATAAAGTAAAATATAATGAGGAAATTTTGGCTCTGGGCACTATTTTCTCTATTTTTTTCAGAAATTTCCTCCTCCCCACTAGTTCCTCTTCTATGCATCCTAGGTTTATAATAGGTCTTATTATGGGCCTGTGATAGGGTCCTTAGTAAGTAATCTTGATGTGGCTAACTTTAACTTAGGTGGTACATTTCTTTCTTAAAAGGTCTTAGCTTATATATCATTGTTATAGAGGTTGGGCTCATTGTTGTAAGATGTCTTCTTAGATTTATTCACACTAAAAACAAGATGAATGGTTTTACACTGTACCATTTAAAGAATGCAGTTTTATTATTATACTAGAGGCCTGGTGCATAAAAATTAATGCACTGGAGGGTGTGGTCCCTCAGCCAAGCCTGCCTCATATCACAGTCTGGGAGCAGTCAGGGGTGGGAGGCAACCCAGAAAGGAGGGGGAGGCGAGGCCCCTATCACACCTCTACTGCTGCCACCGCTGGCAGCACAAGCCTCTGCTGGCCCTGGTTACCTGAATCTCAGGCAGCCCTGGGCAGCTGAGCAGCTCCATCTGAGACTTGTCTGTGCCTTAGACCAGCCCTGGGGGGGCTGAAGGGCTGTGGGGACTGGAGGACACTGGAGGCAGGTGCTAGGCTGAGGGGACTGGGTGTCACTATCTTGTTGCTGTGGATGACACAGTCTTTGAGCACATGCAATCAATTAGCATATTCCCTCCTTATTGGTTGTGGGCACCACCATCTTTGAGGTGGGACAGTCAATTAGCATATTCCCTCCTTATTGTCTGTGGGTGCTGCCATTTTTGCAATGATGTGAGGGTCAATTTGCATATTCACTCTTTATTAGATAGGATGCATTTTTTTCAAATATATTTTATTGATTTTTTTTTTTTACAGAGAGGAAGAGAGAGGGATAGAGAGTTAGAAACATCGATGACAGAGAATCATTGATCAACTGCCTCTTACACACCCCCTACTGGGGATGTGCCCACAACCAAGGTACATGCCATTGACTAGAATCGAACCTGGGACCTTTTAGTCTGCAGGCTCGTGCTCTATCCACTGAGCTAAACCAGTTTCTGCTAAATAGGATGCAGTTTTATTATCCTAGAGATTCAGCAAATATGATAATAGACTTTCAGTTACACTGTGGAATGGACTGGGAGAAGTGGTACTTCCATCACGTTTTCAAAATTATACCACATAAATAACTGTTTATACCATTTGCCTTTAGTTGATCCTGCTTAAAAGTCATATTCTAGCTCTGCTATTGTATCAAATAATTTTGCTACTGTCTGTTCACTTAAATTAAGGGAAGTATGGGAAAGAAGATATTTCAGTGACTCAAATAATAGTTTAAATGTGTAGTCATTGTTTCCAACGTAATAGTGTGTTCAGATAGAAAAAAAATGTAATTTTTCTTATATCTTCACGACATTGAAGTTTGTGTAAGTGAACACACACATGAATGTGCATATACACTAGTGTTCAGAATGATGGAAATGATTGGTGTGGTGGTTTTGATATCACATGAAACATTTAATTGATTCATGTTTCTAGTGATACTGGGATAAAAGATGCTGGCTTCACATTTGAAAAGATTCTCTTCACTATACCCCATCATCCAGCAGCCCATTAGAAGACCATGTACTCTGTGGGATGCATCTCCAAGATATAGCTGACAGGGTATGTGCTCCAAGAGCAAGAGCTATCTGAATAATAGGGGAATCATAATCAAGCAATTATTTGTTAAACTATTAACAGGGATGGCATTAATTCCATAGCTAAATAGAAAAAATCCAACCCTGTTCTTATCTGTTAAAATGGTAATTATGAGCAGGCTGGTGATGGTTGGAATCAAAATCACAAATATTGGCACCATCCAAAAAGAGCAGATCATAGAATTTAAAAGAGAAAATCTCATAGTAATTTCGTACACAATTTAAAATTACTGGTTAAGTTCTAATATCCTTAGAGGTAGGTAGTATCAGTTTGCTATAAAAAAAGTACCACACACACACACACACACACACTCACTCACTCACTAGTGGCCCAGTGCACAAAAGTCATGCACATTAAAAGGGAATTAATTAGAGGATATATTTTAATATTGCTATTCTCCCTCTCTCTATAATAGAAGTGTCAGAGATGAAAGAAAATTAGTAAAATGTATATAAAAATCTTCCTCCTGTCAGAGTCTGGGGCATGCTTGGGACCCAGAGTCAAGTCCCCACCCACCTGTGTATGCCTTGAATTCACATGAGACCCAGACCCAACCATCCTCACCCCCATTGGGTGAGATCCAGACCTGGCCAGCCCCACTCTCATCAAGCCCCACCAGCCAGGAGCGCAGCCTCAGGTCCCCTGGCCCAGCACGGGTGGGTGGCGGGTGCAGCCTCAGGTCTCCCAGCAAGCTTTACTGGGCAGGCGCAGCCTCAGGTCCCCCACCCCAGCCCGGCACCATGCAGCCTCAGGTCCCTGCTGATCACTCATTACAGGAACCCCGCAGTCACTGTGGGTGCAGCTATCTTGTGATGCTGTGAGGGTTAATTTACATATTACCTCTTTAGTATATAGAATATATATAATGGCATTTATTGAGTGCTACAAAATGTCCGGTACCATTTTTCTTCAGCACTATGTGCCTGTATTATCCTTTGTAATATATTTTTTAAATCCTCTATTTTCAGGTGAGTAAATTTAGATAAAGACAAGGTAAATGACTTATTCAAGAAGCTAGAATGAATAACTTATAAAACAGAATCTGATCCCAGGCAGACTGACTTTGTAATTTTTTATTTAACCACATAGTAAGTCTTACTCTTGCTCAATAAGTCTCTCTCTTTCTCTCTCTCTCATCCTCTCTCTCTTTCTCCCTCTGTCTCTCTTTGGAGAGAGAGGAAATGGGAGAGAGAAAATGATTTGTTGTTCCACTTATTTATGCAATCATTGCTTCAGTAAGTCTGGATTAATATATTAAAAATAAAAACAATCCTTTACACAGACATACAGTTTTTAACTAATGTCAAATCCAAAATCAAAAGACTGTAAGACTAGATTAGGTTTAGCTTATTTTTTATTCCATTTAATCAGAATAGGTTTCTTTCTGTGTGTATGTCTCCCTTTGTCTTAAGTATATAGTTTAAAACCACATTTATTGCATGAATACTTTTGTTATTAATACATAACATAGTTTTAAATTTCCATTTGTTATAAAGCATTATGTTTATGTAGAAATTGATTTGATGATGGATAATTTGAGACTGTAGGAAACTCCTAAATATCCAGCAGTTTGCATCTGTATTAGACTTTTACTTGGTGAGAAAATAATGATGGTATTGAGAAAACCCTTCTGCCTTTATATGAATGTAAATTTTACTAATCTTCATTTTTTAATCCCATAATATTTATTTTTCTATTTGGTACACATGCAGTAATTCATTTTTACTTTCTTTATGTAAACCCTCTTTCAGTCAATATTTCAAAATTCTCCTCCTTGGAAGTTGGAAAGGTGAGGCTAAATCATTGTCTGATGAAGAAAGATTCAGATGTTTCTAGACAAGTGTGGGGCCAGGGACACACAGGTGGAGTCTTGCTGTCAATGGTAACTGTGTCACTCTCATAGTGCGGTGGGGTGAAGGAGGGGGAAGTATAGGAAGTATTGAAAATTATTTCCCTCTTTAGGATTTTACATTCTTTCAATCTGATTTGAGGTGGGAGAGACTGGTATAGAGGAGGTGATTTCTAAAGTTGTTTCAAATTAATTTTATGTAATTTCTATGTGATATAACCTTATAGAATTTTTCTTTCAAAAAACTCCACAGAACTGTTGCTCCTTTATCAATAAGGAAGCTGAATTCCTGCAAGCTACATGTCACTGACCTGAGAACACCTGATCAGCAACAATGCTGTGCTAGCCACTGGCCTCTTCATTCCATTTCCAATGCCCTTTGGAAATTTAGTAGTATTATACCGGATTCATTAGTTTAGTTTTAGTAGTTTGATAGAAAGGCCATTGCTTAAATGCAGTTGTTGAGACAATTTCCTTTGGTTTCCTATTGAGATGCTAATATTTTTGCCACTCAAACTTAATGAAAGCTTTTGACAATTTTATTAACTAGCTCCAAATCAATTATTTTATTCATCAATCCCTTAATATGTCTTCCACTATGCCTCTGTCATGTTTTCTAGCTTTTTGCAAATTTTGCTTCATAATGTTGAAAACCCATTATTATACCCATTTTATATAAAGAGCAGCGATGTTAATTAACCTGTTGTTGAAAAATTCTGTGCCCAAGGTCATAACGATGGTAGGCGAGGAAGCCAGACTCAAGCCCAAGCAGACTGGTCTACAACCCATGCTTCTTGAGAATGCAAATAAGATAATAAGAAACTTTTACTTGACACATTCCAAACTTTCATTTAAAGGTCACTTACAATTTTTAAAAAATTATTTAAATTTCAAATCAATGTATTTTCCTATGCCACAGGAAAAACCAGTGGCCTGGTGCACCGATTTGTGCACCCATGACCAAAGGTGGAATCATGTGGCCCGGCAAGGAACTGGGCTTCCTCCTCTCTGGATCTGGGGTGCATCACCCAAGAACCACCACTACCAAGCCACCGCAGCTTGGCAGCTCCTGCATTGGGCATCTGCACCCTGGTGGTCGGTGTGCATCATATGTACCGGCCAATCAGACAGTTGGATGGTCAGATGGATGGTCAGATGGTAATTTATATATATATATATATATATATATATATATATATATATATATATCCTGTTTTCCTGAAATTAGGACAGTGTCTTATATTAATTTTTGCTCCCAAAGATGTGCTAGGTCTTATTTTCAGAGGATGTATTATTTTTCCATGAAGTAGGTCTTATTTTTGGAGGATGTTTTATTTTCAAGGAAACATGGTATATGTATGTGTGTGTGTGTGTGTGTGTGTGTGTGTGTGTGTGTGTGTGTATAGAGAAAGAGAGATGAAAAACTGAATATTACATATATAGGCAATATCATACATGGCACATATGATATTTATATCAAAATAGCATATACAGAGGCACCAAATTCCACTGTTAATAAAATATTTAGTGTCAAAGAGTTTCTAACATCGTGATGGATGTTTAACTACATAGACGTGCTGTAAAATGAGAAAGATAAAAAAAAAAAAGGTCTTCACAGGGTAAGGTTACCTAGAAAGGAGACAAAAGATCAGGGTGAGAGATACTCTCTTTTTGCCAATTTCTATTTGCTATATTTTTCAAGCCAGGCACCCTGCTCATTTTTTGAAACAGTTAGGACATAAACTCTAATGTGCTTTAAAATCAGGCAGTGTGAACTAAAGTGTACATCAATGGACTACGTCTTCCCCGCCCGCTCTGGCTCATATGGAAAGGATAATGAGCTGCCCATTTCTGCGTCTGTTTGGCTGCACTGCACTGGCACACTCAGTGGGTATGCTTTTGGATGAGTTTTAGAACACATTGAAACTCCATCTCTGCAGAGAAATCATCATCCAATCCTGCATGTGTTGTTTCTTGTTTACTCTCCAGGTCTACTGGCAAATGCCTAACTTGGTTACTATATTCACCAAAAAAATATGAGGGTAGAGAAAGAGGGAATGATTCTGGAGAGAGCAGAGGCTCTGAGAACTGGAGGTGGATTTTATAAAGAAAGAACAGGGCAGAAATAGTAGATTATGGTTTTAATTGTTAGAATAACAGCAGAAGATTTTTATAAACGTGAATATATTATATCACAGAATCAGCAAGGTTCTAGTTTTGATGGGGTAAAAGAAGTTTAGCCCTGGATGGTCTGGCTCTGTGGATAGAGTGTTGGCCTAGGGACTAAAGGGTCCCGGTTCAATTCTAGTCAAGGGCATATATATAGGTTACATCCGGGCTTGATCCCCAGGGAATGTGCAGGAGGCAGCAAATCAGTGATTTTCTCTCATCATTGATGCTTCTATCTCTCTTTCCATTTCCCTTCCTCTCTGAAATAAAGATATATATATATTTTAAAAATGTATTTCTTTAAAAGAAAAGGATTTTAGTGTGCCTTTATATCACATTTTTGGTTGTCTGACAGTTAAATGTTTCTAGAGGAAAGAAGCAAATGGAGCATTCCAAGTGAAGTAGCAACATATAGTGGAATGTCTATAGGATCTTCCATGTGTTGAATCCAATGCCATGCCCCATACCCACATGCAGCCACACACCCAATCTTATGCACATATACATATTTATACCTACACATGCAATCATACATACATGTAATTGCAAATACCAATCCCATACTCAGCTAGGAGCAGATCTTTCCAGACTGGAACTTAAAAAAAAAAAAAAGAATGCCTGACAAATTGAGTTATTTCGCTGAAGGGCTGTAGAAAGAGATGAACAGACTAAAGATTCTACTACTAAGTCATCAGTCCAATGTGAATTCAGTATGGTTTGGAAAATATCAACAAACCTATCACAAAGAGCCATTTTGTACATTTTCCTAAATTATGTGTTTGCATGTGTGTGTTTTTTCATTAATAGTAATGTTGTTAATGATGAAATGAACCAATCCTTTCTAAATATAAACTTACAGTGTTGAAATCACATATACTACTATAAGATTTGGAATCTAAGAGAACTGAAAAGAATGTCATGAACGCACAGAAACATGTTATGCTTCCCTCACTTATGTTTTAAACCAAACACAGTATTTCTTTTCCATAGATCTATTATTTATTCCTTATTGAGAGAGAATGATGAGATGTTTTTTTCAGGAGACGTGGGAAGCCAGGTCTCAAAAAAATGGAAATACCCTACTCCTAAACAGGTACTTTTTTTCTCCTGTGATCAAAAATTCACTTTCTAACAGCTAGATCCTATAGCTTGACTCTTCAGAAGCTGCAAAGGATAAGACTTTTGAGCATCCTGTGTACATCCTGTGTATGTATAAGCATTTTTTATTGGTTATGAAGTTCATTCATAACCAATAGGAAAAATTAAACAACCTCTAGACTTGGTCACCTTTGTTGCTTTTAAATTTACTTTGCAAAGACATTTTAACACTAATATTCATCTATGCTTCTACCTTGGATTTCAACTCAGTTAAGGTATTTACAATTGAATCTTAATTCTATTTCTTATTGGCTCAGTAGGGCTACAGAACATTTGGCCAATCTTTACTTCCGCATATTTGTTTAAAAGTCACTATGTTTTCTCTATGATCATGTGCCAACTGTAAGTTGAGAAATTTAAGTAATAGCATATCATTCTGCACCGTTGTAAGTGTGAATTTTTAAAATATTTTTATTAAATGTTTCATGTTTACGTTATAGTTCAACATCTGTATAAACTACAAAATGATCACCCCCCAAAAGCCTCGTTATCAGCCATCACCGAACAATCCACTCCCTTCACCTCCTTCATCTACCCCACCCCCAATCCTTCCCCTCTGGTAACTAGCAATCTGATCTGTTCTCTCTATATATGTTTGTTTTTGTTTTGTTTTCTTTGTTCATTTGTTTTCGCTCTTGTATTTCACATAAGAGTAACATCACAAGGTATCTGTCTTCCTTTTTGTGACTTATCTCACTTACTATACCTTCTAAAAAGAGCTTTTACAACTTTGAATATCTTTGTTGAACTTAAAGCATTAAGCATTCTACTGAGTTTAAAGTAGTTTGGTGTGATGCTCATAACAGATGCATTAAGTCAGTGATAATATGATTCAGTTAGTGTCATTAGTGCTTTCATCAAAGGCAATACATTCTGCACTATGACTTTGGTGTGCTTTGTATTTCTTCTAAAATGCTATTACTTTTTTATGATCTTGTGAATAAAGCATTCAAAAATACATGTTCTTAGTAGAAAATTAAAGGTAATGAATGTTAAGGAGATGTAAATATCACTTTTAAATGACTTAACTATTTTCAGAATTTTAAATTATCTTGTAAAATGAGAGTTTTTTTTAAGGAGCCTATACACTCAACATGTAATGACAAGTCTTATTACCTAACATCTTAAAGTTTAAATAAATCAAAGAGCTCCTTCTTCAAAAGACCTCAGAACTTGCAGCATACGAAAGAAATATTTTATATTAGGCAGTATTTACCTGTTTGTTGATAATTTACTAATAATGTTGGCATAGTGGTTGTTAAGAAAGCAAAAAATTCAAAAATTAGTAAATAAGCAAAAAAGATGATATTGTTCCCTTTCAGTGTATTACTGGGGCTTTGATGTCTGGATCTAACAGTCTCAGTTAAAGATTTAATTTAATTCTCTAGGCATTTGCATTCAATATTTGATTCAATATTTACTAATGAAAAGCATATTTTGCACCTCTCTAAAGGTTGATAATAACTTTTAGAACAATGATAATAGTGTAAATTATCTTTGTACAATAAAAAATCGAATGAATTTTGTCCTGAGAGATGCAAATATTTTATCCCCATTAAAAAGATGATTTGTAGGGGCAGCTCTAGAGTTAAGCCTCGGACTGACCCATAGAACATTAACCAATTTTTAATTTTATTTCTCATTTTTATTTCAGTGCCTGTAAATAATTTTATTTCTCCTATATTCCATTGAACTAGTTTATCTTCCTAACTGACCAATCAATTACTTAAATAAATCTTTGACATACATTTATATTTTTAAGTCATGTTCTTTATCTTTGGAAAGTCATAGTTTAACATTTTACATGTTATATACTTCTTCAAAGCTTATTCCTGCTATTATATATCAGATCTTTTTAGTTTCCCTTATAATTTACACCTTACTTTAAGTTTTAACTTGAATTATTTTCAAGATCTCAAAACATGTCATTTCTGAACTTTTCTTAGGTTTACATCTGAACATTGGCTCCCACAACCCGTCTGTTTTTTAAGATCAATAAGCTAAATATAGGGTTTATGATCAAATTTGTTAGTCTCTTTCATATATCTGTAGGCATATGTACAAGTGTTTCAACATTTCTAGTTTATATAGAAATGTTTTCCACCTTGTTTTCCACTATTTTGGGCTTAAGTCATGGAGTGTGCTGCACTCAGCATGACCAGGAGTGAACCTGACGGGGTGCAATGATAGATTAAAGAAGACAGATCACCTCTTTGGCTCAGTGGATAGAGCGTCTGCCTGTGGACTCAAGGGTCCCAGGTTTGATTCTGGTCAAGGGCATGTACCTTGGTTGTGGGCACATCCCCAGTGGTGGGGTATGCAGGAGGCAGCTGATTTATGTTTTTCTCTCAACAATGTTTCTCTCTCTCTCTTCCTTCCTCTTTTAAATATATTTTTTAAAAGACAGATAGGAAAATAAAGCTGGGGCTAGGTGGAACAGTGCTCTCAGATGGAGATACAGTGCCATGGCCACCAAGCCGATTCTTTATTTGATAGCTGGATTCCACGAGGCAAAGGGCATGGTCAAGATGTTTACAATGTTCTTGCGACTTTTGCATCTACTCAATAACATGCACCTGAACTCTATCAAGCTTTGTTTTGGCAGTACTTGCTGCACCTCCCACAGCCTATATAATTTAGCCATATGGGACCGTAAGTTCGGACCACAAGGTCAAGCTTACCTTATAATTGTACTGGGAAGGCTTTGTCCTCCAAGGTGGGAATTGCTCATGGCTTTGTCACAAGAACCTGTCCAAATGCTGTAGCTACTTTTCACAATGGAGAAGTCTAGATAAATAAGAATGTCTGCCATATATGTGAAAACACTCTGGTAAACAATTTGATAATTTGTCCATATTCAACATTCAGCCCTTATCTCTGCTACCATTTTCTATGCCATTGAACTCTTTCATTGTATTCATTCATTCATTAGATAAATTAATATCATAGATTGAAGTATAACTATTTCTGTATATCAAGCATGTCAAACTTGTGGCCCACAGGCCAGATGCCTTATTTATTTGGCCCATGTTAGCCTTTGAGTTTTGCATGCTTCCTGTATATAGCTGTTCTCTCTCAACTAATTTAATTACCTGAACTCATAGAAGCCAATGTTTTTCCATCAAGGCATCTCCAGAATCTGCTGTTCTGTTCACAGTGGAATTAGAAAACAAAGTAAACTGTTGCATTTGTAAAGATGACTATGAATAATTAGATTCCATGCTTCTAGGACATGGCTCATGTTTCTAAATTTTTAATAAGTATTATGCATAATTGTGTTTATTCTTAGTACTTTAAAGGTTCTTCTAGCCTGACCAGTGTATCTCAGTGGTTGAGTGTTGACCTATAAACCAGAAGGTCATAATTGAATTCCCAGTCCAGGTCTATGCCAGGTTGTGGCTTTGGCCCTAATATGGGCTGTGCAGGAGGTAGTCCATCAGTGATTCATTCTCATCATTGATGTTTCTATATCCATCTATGAAATAAATAAAAATATATTTTTTAAAAGTTTTTTTTTGTTTCCAACACTGTAGTTCTAAACCACTGCTATCATTTATTAAATTATCTAATCATCACTATAAGTAAGGAAACAGTTGTTTCACTTTTCATAAACAATGTAAGTAACAGGTTATAATTTGCAACAAGGGTGAGTAGTCTCTGGTTAAGGATGGTGAGATTTTTAGAACATACTTTTGAATAAAGACTCATTTTGCAGTTCAACTTGCAAACTGTTTTTAGTTTTCATGTAATCATCACTCATACTGAGCAGAAACCATGAATGGCAATGTGGTTTTGGTTAAAGTTTGGGACCACATGTCCAAATATCCAGGTCACAAAAGAGGCTACCATTTCAGTTACTCAGATCTAAATCAGTGTGGTGGTCAGATTGAATGGAGGAAACAGAATATTTATGACCAGAAATTAGAAATTGGCTTAGTGAATTCTCAACTGACAGGTAGGTCTTGATTTTAGAGCAAAGACTGCTAAATATAGGGAGCTCTGAGTGAAGGGAATTGCCCTGAAAGTCTATTTTACCTGGTAGATCACTTGGCATTCTCTACAAATCTCTAGCTTCTTCCTTTGCCACTCAGTAGTGCAATCTATTTTGAACATACCAATGTTAGCAGGAGTTTAGCAAATTTTTAGGTAGCAGAAGCAATAATATACTTATATTGCCTAATTAATGACTAATAATATATCCTGTGAGCTCTTTACATATACAGCACAGATATTATAATCTAAAATTAGCTTGTTTATAGAATAGACCATCAAACCACAGAAGGAAGGCAAGGAATGGGAGGTGGTGGTAAGAGATCAATGAAGGGACTTGTATGCATGTATATAAGCATAATCAGTGGAAACAGACAGTAGTGGGGTGAGGGCATTGCTGGGGATCAGGACTAGACAGGGAAATGTCAATGGGAGAAAAACGTGACGTATGTAATACTTTCAACTAAAAATTTAAATGAAAAAACAGCTTCTTCTCTGAATATGTAATACTTATATTTATGAAAAACATATTCAAATTGTTACTACTTTGATTATAATTTAAAAAAACCTACTTTTTTGGAATAGAATCATTAATGTGAGTGGAAATATGGGAAAAATTGATCAGGAGATTGAGAGCTACCAAAAGAACACAGACTGGATGAGTTCACAGTTTTCGTTGAGTCCAATATGATAAGATTTCATGACTTAGGACTTCATTATTTTCTTTATAATCTCACATCTTGTTACTAAACTGCATTTTCTTATATTTATACAGACTTGGCCGAAGTAGGATGAAATAAGATGTATAGTCTCCCTACTTTCTTTTTCTACGTCTATTATTGACCAAATAATTCAATCAGGTAAAACACATGCCTTTGTTTTCAGCTGAGCTATTTTCTTCTTGATTGCTTTGGTCCTGCAGACCTATAAAACAAATCTTTCCTGGTTTTCACGAATATTTTTGCTTTCCTTTATTTGCTTCATTACATTCTGGAATTGATTTCTTTTGCCTGTTGTGTACATTCTGTTCTGATCTTTTATGTATCAAAAGCAGTAAAGTGGGTGACAAGTATCAAAGAAAGAAGATAATTTATACCTATTCTCTGTGTTTCAGAGTTTACCACCAACCGTTCTCCATTGCATCAAACAGTCAAATTATTTACTTCGACTTCTATCTTAGCAATGACAGTGGTTTAGGAAAATGTTGTTTTTGATAAAGGTCTCTTGTTTGGCCTGAACAATAAATAATGACTCAGTTTTCATGCTTATTTTGTTCTCTTGTTGGTGACAATATGAGAATAAATGTGTTTTACTTGTTTAAACTGAAGTTCAAACTCCAACAAAGGCAATATGTTTTCTTACTCAGCCATACATGTGACCCAGTCTAGCCCAATATTCTACCTTCAACATGAAAGTGTTCTGAAGTAAAGGCCTAAATTTCCCTGATGATTTTATCAGAAATAGTCAGGAATTAACTCAAATACCAACCTCTCAGCTGATTTTGATAATCATAAAATGTTAGTTCATTTGATCAACTCAGCAACTGGTGATCTACTATAGGGCTCTATCCACTGAGGAAAACTGGCTAGGGTTCAATCTTTATTTTCATTCAGCTCCAGCTGACTGTCTCCTAATGGGAATGCAAAACTGGTTTGGAAAATCATCAGGTTTTTTTTTTTTTTTAAAGAATCAAGAAATTTAATTTTTAGAGAAAATTTCCAAAATCTTAAAACATTTTGTAACCAAGTATTTGATGAATCAATTGGCCAACAGACTGATGATTAGTAACTGCTCCTTTATTAATAAGTAGAGTGCTTCCAATGACTCCATTTAAACATCTAAAAGTTGACTTGTACAGTAAGTAGACTTAGGGAGAAGATATTTAACTATGCCTATTTTGGTTTATTTAATAAAAATAAAATAAATAGGAATTATTAGAAAAAATAATTTTTGGAAAGGCCAAAATATGTTATCCTTTTTGAACCAATTCTATAGTCATTCTAGTTTATCCAGAAAAATAATAGTAACAACAGTTCTGTAATTCCTTCCATCTTGCTCTCCTTGGGAACAACACTCATTTTAATTACTACTTGAAACACATTAGCATTCTTCCTCACCACCCCATAAGGGAAAACCAGAAGAGAGGAAACCAAAGAACTATCAAGTTACATTTTTATAAGAACATACGTTTGTTACCTTGACAGATTTTAATCAGCAAGGGAGTTTGTATTGGATGTCAGTGAAATCTCAGGTTGGTCAAAGTCTTAAAAGTCTACCCCCATAAAAGGGGATGAGAAGAATTAAAAAAAGTCTTTGAAAGAGCAATGTTAAATGTATTAATCTTATTGCATTACCTCGGTAGAAGAAAATTACCTTGACAGAGCCTTAGTAGTGTCCCAGAAGAAACATCTGGGAAGGATTATTCTAAAACTTTAGATGCTGAGGTTGGTGATTTTTAAAGAGATCTTTCAAAATGAAGAACTGGTTAGGATTGCATAATTTATAACATAGTAGCATTGGATTAGTTGACACAGTAAGTGTCTTGAAGCAATACTTGGTAAGCAACCAATTAGTCTTAAGCTATCTCAGTTGTTTCATGGACTTATGGTTCAGTGGCATGTATTTCCTGGGTGAAGTAGCTAAGTTGATTTGGTAAAATAACATATATAAAAAATAATATATATATATATATATATATATATATATATATATATTATATATTATTTAACATATATAGGAAAGTATGCCCAGCCCAAGTATTGTCCAGCATAGAGACAGGAAATTATGTTGACTTCAGTTTTCAAGTTGTACCCTTAGAAAGGTAAACTTTGATTTTGAGCTAAGAACTTTCTTCCTACAAATTCTCTAAGATTAAGCATTTTTCCTTAGGACTAAGCTATTATATCTATTTCCTGAATCTTCGGACAATTTTTATTTATGTTAGTGCCTTGTTTGATAATGTTTATGGTAAATTATATATTAAAAAACCAAACTAGTAAACATTCACTCAGTGTGAATAAATAAACCTGGATGTGAGGAAAGATCATGTTATGATATAACTCACTGGTCTGTAAACTCATTAGTCAACAGAGTCAAATATTAATAGTACAATTGAAATTTCTTTTGAGAGCCAATTATTTTTTTAATATATGTTTTATTGATATTTTACAGAGAGGAAGGGAGAGAGATAGAGAGCTAGAAACGTCGATGAGAGATAAACATCGACCAGCTGCCTCTTGCACACCCCCTACCGGGGATGTGCCTGCAACCAATGTACATGCCCTTGACCAGAATCGAACCGGGGATCTTTCAGTCCCCAGACCGACGCTCTACCACTGAGCCAAACCGGTTTCGGTGAGAGAGCCAAATTTTTAAACTTAAACTTCTTCTAATGCCACTTCTTCAAAATAGACTCTCCCAGGCCACGGTATTTTGTGGAAGTGCTGCACTCAAGGGGCCAAAGAGCCTCATAAGGCTCACAAGCCACAGTTTGCTGACCACGGGTATAACTGTTTGGCATGAAGCATTTACAAAAAAATTAAAGAAACCATAACTTATGCTAAATTACTATATACAAGTGAGAAGAAGAAGAAGGACTTGCCCCACTTAATATTCCAAATCTAATCACATATTATTACCATGTTTATTCATTTTTTTATCTGGCTAAGGAAGTGGAACTGAATTAAGGAAGTGAATATCCATTCCCCCAAACATTTCTTTTCTGCAAGGGTTAACCTAGTTTTCTGTGATTGCAACCCAGTTATTCATGCTCTTTTTTTTGGTAATTCGCACAGCCTAATATCCTGGTATTCTCAACAGCTTTATACAAAAGCTTTTATCTGCTATTTGGTAAACACTTGATGTTTATATACAGAGCAGCAGTTGATGGTCTTATTGTGCTGACAATGCTGTAAATCAGTTCAGAGGTTTTTGCTGACTTTATAAATAACAAGAACATCTTTTGAATGCTTTATTACTGACTCCAAAATCCTAAAGCTGAATTTAGAATGCTAGAGTATTTACTGTATAGACACACACCCCCCAAATGAGAGGAGATTAACATGTCGTGTAAGATACATGCAAGTTGTTATTCAGTATACTGTACTTAAAAATTTGTACTAAAATGAACAAGGAGTTTCTAATGTAAATTTAGATGTCACATTTTTATGGCTTGAAAAGAGGAACTATGAAGAAATTTATCTTTTTAGTATTTTAAAATATAATTTTGGTGGCAAGTGATGAACATTTAATTTCAAAGTTGAGGGTCATTGACGAAATCACTGAGAAGAATGGTGAGGCCACTAGATTTCAGAGACCAGTGAAAATGGGCTTGATTCTGCCAGAACTCTCATTCCACTCTCAGGTTTGCATTTATCTTTGTGTTCATTTATTGCATTACTGAGCAGTTTCATCTCGTGGTAGGAAGTACGGTCATCAGAAGCTCTAGAGCTTCATACCTCAGTTATTAATTTTTTACGTTCTATTTTTTCCTTATTTCCAGTTAGAATAAAAAGACGACTTACATAGATTGCTTTGATCAAGAGCTCTCCCCAGGACCAATTATCTGTGGCCAGAGGTAGGCACACATAATACATGTGCAGCTCCCAATATGACAATATGGATCTGAGTGGGTGGAGGGTAATTTTTAAAGCAGAAACAGATGCTGAGTCAATAATAGCAAAGTTTTGATTGTTTTCATCGCATCTGAAAAACTTAATAAATAAGGGTTATTCTCTGAAGCCTGTATTAGTTATATGGTATTGGTTACAATAACAGAAAAGTTGATTCACAGTAGCTTAAAAATATAGGTAGAGATAAATAGAAATACAGTATGCATGATAAACTCAGAAATTGTGCTAACATGAAAAACTTGATAGTGCTAACCTCATTCAGAGGGGCCTGTGCTTGTAATCAGATGTTTACTTTTAGCTCTTGGACAGAGATATCATTGTATTAGTATTCCACTAAAAATCCTGCTGGTCACTCTTTTGTTTTTGTTTTTTAAGAATCTTTTATTGTTGAAAGTATTACATATGCCCCCTTTTACCTCCATGGACCCCCTCCAGACTATCTCTTCCCCCTACTCCTCAGGCCTTCACCACCCTATTGTCTGTGCCCATGGGTTATGTACATACCAGGTCTTTGGTTAGTTACCTCACACTCACCCGCCCTCCTTTCCTCCAAGATTCTGCACTCTGTCCCATGCTGTTCACTCTTATTGAAACAGCTTCATGTCACAGTTGGCCAGGACACTAGAATGTTCTAATCTGTGTGTTCTCTACTGTTGGAATTTGGAATGGAATCAAATGAAGAACTAACAAGTTGGGAGCTACTAGGAATCTGGAAGTGAAAGGATACTTGCTGGGAATCTGTCACACATCCACCCCTCCATTTTTATTTTTTAATTATTTTATTGCTAAATAAATGGAAGATAACATTTATCTAAACCCAAGGCTGTTAGGACTTAAATATATCACTCATTCTTTCTTCCAATGAAGCTGAACAGAATAAAATGCTATTGTTAATAAAATGCCTCCTGTTCCAATAAAAATTCTCAAGGTTGAATTAGAAATCAGGTTAGATTTGAGTTTAAATAATTCCTATTCTCTCCCCCCCCCCCCATTCTAAATTATTGACAAGACATACTAGGGTATCTCTGAGAGAGAATGGTAGAAATATGACCAGTTTTCTAGAGAGATTCCAACTCATTTCTCTAGAACAGTGTTTCCCAAAGTGTGGTACGCATACTCCAGGGATATGGGAAGAGTTTGGTGGGGGTACACATTGCACCAGAGTTTGGAGGGGATATGCACTGTACCATGTTTAGCTGTGCCTAATTCTATGTTCTCATGAGTCAAGTCAAGACAGTCTTGTGAGGCGTGAGATGGTCCGGTGTGCAAATAAATGTTATTTATAAAATAACTTTTATTTATATTTTATTATGAATAATTTTAGTCTTTGTTTATTATTTTGTGTATGAATCAGAAAAAGAAAATAAATAAATATATTTTGATTGTTATTAAAATACATCCATTTTTTTTGATGAGGGGTACTCAGCATTTCAAAAATTATAGAAGGGGTACACATATGTCAAAAGTTTGGGAAACACTACCCTAGAAGCATGAGGAGAGCCAGCAGATCTCAGGTAGCCAAAGGAAGACCAAGGAGACTCAGAGAAAGTGGGGTGACGTGCCCATTTATGCTGATCAAGAATCAATCAACTATATTGTTCCCTCCCTTGGCGAAGACTTCAAAAGAAAAAGAGAAGAGAAGCAAAATTGCATTGCTCCCCTGCATAAGGAGAGAAGGCAGACAATTTCTATGTTCAAGATTTCAGTGAAGAAATAGGATTATTTCCACAAATTACGATTCTGTCCCTATGTCTTTAAGTAATGAATTTCATGTTAGGTGGGACACCATAATTATATATATTGAAATATGGTAGCAATCATACTTTGGTAAAAACTGCCGTTTGAATTTTAACCCTTCTAGTCTGGCTCCTGCACCTGATTAAACACAGGATGCCTACCTCAGCTTCCAAGTGGAGACCTGGAGGCTAAGGCAATTTTCCCATGTCTGGGACTAGAACTACAGGAGATTGACTCCCCTGGACTCAGTAGCTTCAGGGGGTAGAAATTGTAGATAACATTTAGAGACTAACTGTTGAGCTCTGCTTTGGTAATAGGGCCACATTCCAATGTCCAGCAGGATGTGACTGGGAATGACCCCGAGGGCTGTTCCCAACCTTTAGAATTTAGAACAAAGGAACATTCTTGTGGTTTAGGCATTTAAAAGGACTGCCTACACTTGAAACATTGCGGTCCTGTGGAGTCCACCTGTGTGTGGTGCTCCTGTGGCCATCCTGGCCAGTTTTTCAATAAATCCTTGCCTGCTTTTTTAAAATCAACCACCAGCCTCCGGTGGTCTTATTTTGAACCCAGGGTTCGAACCCAAAACATATATTTCTCTTTTATCCTCTGTAAGTGGTACATGTCTACATTTACCTTGAACTTATCAGTGAGTGATTTAGAACATGGGGAAAAGGAAAGGGAGAGAGAAAAAGATAAATGGTTGAGCTTACTAAAATGGGATCTTTGCTGAGTCAGAGTAGAGTAACCAAAAACGGGTAGAAGCAAATTTGTCAACCAGTTTATTTGCTGTATTGATTATGTGATGATGAACACATGTACATTTTCATTACAGTTCATTATTCCCAAGGCTTGGGAGTTTATTGATCCATTTGAGAGTGAAAACCTGAGTTATCAGACTAAGTTTCTCTGTCTTCCTTCCTTTCTTTCTTTCTTCCTTTCTTTCTTCCTTCCTTCCTTCCTTCCTTCCTTCCTTCCTTCCTTCCTTCCTTCCTTCCTTTCTTTCTTTCTTTCTTTCTTTCTTTCTTTCTTTCTTTCTTTCTTTTCTCTTTCTTAGAAGTAATCCATCAAGGAGACACATTTATATGTGAAAGTGCAACAGAGAATAAAACCATGACCTAAATTCTGAAAATACAACTCCTTTTCACCCCTTCTGTCATTTTTAATAGGTTTGATTGATTGGTGGATTGATTTATAAACAGCCATCACTGATTGCTAGGGGTCAGAGAATAGTCTCTCTCAGGCCAGTAAGCAGTCCTTGTATATGCCAGAATGGATCCCTGGAGATTGTAAAAGCAGATTTTTCCCATCTTCTTCCTTAAGAGAATTTCTTGATCCTATTATGCCCTACACTATTTCATCTTAATGATCCCTAGTAGAAATGAGGAAGCAAGAACGCTTTGTCTTGTCACCAGGACACTGTATTGCCTTCCTGGGTTTTGCCTCTTGCCTAGATTAAGTGCCAGGGCTAAAAACGATTAAAAGGAAAAGGCAGACCGATCAGTTATTTGAATGTCCAAAGGTTGGTTACGCATGGAGGGACAGGCAGCAGGTGGTTTGAGCTGCATTATGTCCAGTTTAAAATGGAACAGAAGGTCAGCAGCACATGTCAGAATAATTATTGCCAAGAGCAGTTCTCACACAATATTTCTGGACCTGCTTTGTCACTCACCTCATCATGTTGCTTTCTGGTTTCCAAATGAAACTCCACTGATGAAGAATAATTCTCTTCTTACTATTTAGTCAGGAAATAATGTCACTCATCTGTCCGATCAGACTCTGTTTTTAGAGGAAAACCTTACAAAATCTGTCATACAAGCTCCAATTATTTATTCTCAGAAAAATTGACTTGTGCACATGATTGGATTTAGGTTTCAACTATTTCAATGTAGAATCCATCACATCTAAAGCTAATTGATATCAATAATTTAAAGGAAAAAAAATTACAGTTTACCTTTTAGGGGAAGGAATATCAGCAGTCTCTATGTTAACTTTATCTTTTATAAGTGAAATGGAAAATAAGGTTGTGGGATTTGATTTCAAACGAGATTCCACATCTTGTCACCTCAGTTAAACAATTTAAAAGATTCCCTGCTTAAGTTTTCCTTCACTTTATTCTCTTTCATAGATAGATATGCTAGTCACTTAACATGTAGTAATAATTCTAATTATCATGTGTATTCTGAAAATGTAAATATCTTTACTTGATCATCACAGTACATCTAGATACCTTTCTATTAAGAAGATTCTATATATTCACCTATGTACAGTTATGTTTGGATATTATTAAATATTAATAGTTACATAGAAGTATAATTTTAAAATAGAATTGTAGATTAACGCTGACAGAAAAGTTAATATCTGCTAACGCCCCTTTGGTCACTACTCAAGTTCATTAGTGGATGATGGCACGGAATAGATACTTGTTTGCATAGTGACTGTTTTCTCTGTAGTTGGCTGTGTCAGAAAGCGTATGGTAAACCAAAATAGCTTCATATTTGGTTTCATTTGTAGAACTTGTTATATAATTAATTAGATAGTTTGAAAGTATGTTACTACATGGGTGCTCCCAGTAAATCAGGTTTTAGCATTCATGACCTGTGTATCTTTGCCACTTTATGCTGGTCTGGGCCTGTGGCTTGTTTGAACTACTAGGATAAGGGGAAGACAACACTATTCAGGTTTTGGGTATAAGACAGGAGAAGGCCTGGAAGCTTTCACTTGTCACTTGGATACCCTACTGGAGATATAAAATGGGGAGAGTCTCCATGGGAAATAGAGGCCCTGGGATTAAAAAGGAAAGAGGAAGAAACTTAGCCATTGAGAGACTCAGCAGACCTCAGCCCCTACTCAAACTATCAGCTGAATGCAGCCTCCGGAAACACACACACACACACACACACACACACACACACACACACCAAAAAACAAAAAACACAGAAGAGGTGGAGAGATAAAGTACAAGCACGTTGGCTGTCATTGGAAAGTCAGTGTTGTTTTTAAGGACAGAAAGAGCTGTTATTCAACAATAAATAATTAGAACAAACGGGAATGGCAAAAACTGAAATCGTCCACTCCCTGTCCCTACCCTATCCACTTAGTGTCTGCCTTTAGACCTTTGAGGTTTAGTGTGGGCACCTAGTGACTCTGGTGTTCGGGTGCTTAGAGTATAACATGAAGAGACAAGTTAATTGGACAAAACAGGATCAGGATTCTCACTGAATGTAGTGTGTATATTAAACTAGTATGTGGAAAGTGTTTCTTCTAATGAGATCCGTTCTAACAAGTCTCCTCCATATTTCATGAAATATTTACTCTGTTGACTTGGGAAAAAATTATAGACAAACAGAATATTATAAATTTCTAGCTCTTAAAATCTTTGTGAGTCAGTTTCTCTCTCTCTTTCTCTCCATCTCCCATCCACCCCCACCTCTCACATATGTCTCTTTCTGAGTTAATCTTGAAGGGAACATGGTCTATAGAATTTCCTAAAATTCTGACTTCCAGTTGTCTTAGTTTAATTGCTTTACCACAGGTCTACACAAGGACAGTAATTGTGTGTGTGTGTGTGTGTGTGTGTGTGTGTGTGTGTGTGAAATTAAACACAACTTGCATATGCCAAAGTGACTGTGAAATGATCTTTGGATGGATATTGAAGACAACATATTAAATATTTTTGTCTGAAACAATTCAGGCTAATTTTACTATTTTAACCCAAAATTAGTAAATTTTGTTCAAATATTGAGGGCTCTTGCTATGTTAACTTATTAAAGCATTATTTCTACATATATTAAGGACACTCTGGCTCTCATTATATTAAGTGTAAAACTAACTTTGTAGAAGTCTTATAAATAAGATTAATGGTACACACACAATGAGGTCTCATTATCTGAAAAATGCCACAGAAAGTACTTTATTTTCAAAATATCAGGCTAGAAGTAAACAATTAAATGTTTTTCAAAGTTTACTATATGAAAATAACACAGATAATTCTTAAAATATGTAGCACTAGGCCACACTTCTAGTTTTTGACGTACCAAAACATGCACCATTAGAGAATTTTGTTTCAACATGTCTCAAGTCTGTATATTAGCAGTGAATACACTTTGACAGTGAATTAGTAAGGAGAGTTGAAATGTGATGTGCATATATATTATTTACTGTCTGATTATAATTCTCATGGCACTCGCTCCGTAAGAAGCCTGGTGGCTGTAAAATATTGTCAGGCCTCTTCTCATGAGTATATTTGCAACTTTTAAATTCTGGGCTTCAGCGCCTTCCTTTCATGACATCATGAAAGTTGACTTGACTTGGCTGTACTTTCCATTGCTATTTTCCTGTTATAAAAAGACACATAATTGCCATCTTACGTTTTCTTAGCACATTTACCTTGTTGAGGGTTCTTCCTTATTCCTATAGTGTGTAGAGATATGTATTTTTATCAACAGAAAATTTAAGCTATAAATTTTTAAAAATATATATTTTACTGATGTTTTACAGAGAGGAAGGGAGAGAGAGAGATAGAAACATTGATGAGAGTCATTGATCAGCTGCCTCTTGCACACCCTCTACTGGGGATATGCCCACAACCAAGGTACATGCCCTTGACTGGAATCGAACCCGGGACCCTTCAGTCCGCAGGCTGACGCTCTATCCACTGAGCCAAACCGGTTTTGGCTAAACTATAAATTTTATTAACTATATTATCTCCCTACTATTAAAGTGGATATATTAAAAATGTTTTAAAAATTCTTAAACAGTGAAACATCACTAGTGATGTGCTGCATATGAATCTGCAGTGTTTAAAAAGTCATCATACAACATCAAAGCAACAGTGTTAACTGTATTTGGATTTTTTTTACTTTATATAGGGCCATTTAGAATAGAAACATGTGATAAGTTTATATCCTTTATAATGTACTTAATTAATTTATTTATGTTGGTGCAAAAATGTTACTTATAGCATTTATATTGCTGCAAAATTATTTTATCATAAGATAGTGAAGATGTTTAAACTAGCAATGTTCTGAAAGGAAACAGCACCCTTAATTTAGGTGTTTGTGGGGGCGTTCACTAAAGCCTACATCAGGAAACTGGATATAGCCCAGGCCTAACTCTAGCAATGGTAGAAGCACTTACAATGATTTAGGACATGGACTAGAGTGGTTATCAGAATCCAGGGAGGACAGTTCCATGGAAGTGGCCTTCTGCCAAGAGCAGAGGCTTGATAGAGGGGTGGCAAAAGAGGGACTTACAGGAATAAATACCACAATGTCACTCTCACTCTAATGTCCATCTCCTAAAAGCTCCTCTCTTTATGCTAACCCAAACCAGAAGGCAAGGAGGCCCACTGAGTAGTCCACAATGTCAGCCTGTCAGGACAGAGAGAATTATGAGGAAGGATGGAGAGCAGATCTAGAAAAACAAGTGGACCTATCATAGAATTACTATCTTAATAACTTGAATATTCATAAAAGAAATAAAATATTGTTCCATTAATACAATCATATGTCACATTGAATGTGCATTGCAGGGCGGACTTCATTGCAAAATTTAAACATTCATGTATCTAAAAGCTGGGTATTAGTCCCATAGTAGCTGGGATGCCTTTTAAATAAAGAACTCTACTAAATTTACCAGTATTTTAAAGGAGTTTCTCTCATTTTTTAAGGTCACTTTCTATTGATTTTATATCTCAAAGGAATTAGCAACTCAGAGTTAAATGAAAATTGACCAAGGGACACCGCTATTCCTTTTTTGAGTCACAGATGAAAGAATGACATTTTAAAGAGCACATTGGTGTAAACTCTCAGTAGCTATTCATTCAGGGTACTAAGGAAGCATGGACATGATATGATCACAAAATACTGAGAGTGTTTGCATGCTCTGTCAATTTATTTTTCTAAAAGAAAAATTGTATTTTTTCTATAATTATGACACATTAGTCTGTGGTTTATATTTTATGGTCTATATTTGAGCAACATAAATGTTCCTGACCCTAGTGACAATTGAATTTAGATAAGTAGGCCATAAATGCTTTTATACATATGTTTAGAAGAGAAATGGAATTAAAAATAGGAGCTTCACATTTTAAGTACGTGGATTTAAAAATGTGTACAATCAATGGGCATCTAAGCATTAGCCAGGGGAGTCAGGTAAAAATTACCTTCGATCATAAGGGACTCATAGGCCATCTTATAGTTAAGAAAATACTGGACTCAGTAAAAGAAATCCTCAAATTTTATTTTGTTATAAGCAATTTATCTGCTCAGATAATAGAAATATGGCATTCTCTACTTTTTTGTGATCCTAAAATGATGGATTTTGAGATAAATCTCTTCCAGATTTAAAGTAATTAACTTAAAAAGTATGGAGTTTCCAGAAAAAAATTAAAACAAAACTGCGTTTTGACACAGCAATCCCAGCGATCTGGGAATTTATCCAAAGAAACCTAAAACATAACTTGAAAGAATATGTGCACCCCTGTGTTCATTGCAGCATTGTTTACAATAGCCAAGATCTGAAAATTGTGCCCATTGTGTTCGTCAGTTTATGTTGTTCATTATATTCCACAAGTGAGTGAGATCATGCGATATTTATCAGATGATGTTTTATTGAGTTGTACCTATACCCCAATAAATTCAATAAAAAATAAAATAAAAATTACCAAATAGCACAAGTCTTCCTCAACTAATAATGGAAGAAATCATTATTTAAATAAATTTGAGCAGATAATGAATTCAACCTATGGGGCTGGGAAGGTATACCTTCTTCCTTTCAGTCCTGTTTTTTTATTTTTTATTTCTTGGATTCTTTATGGTCTATCTCTTACTGTTTTGTTTTTTTAATATTATCTATTCACTGTTATGTTTCTTTCAGCTCAACATGGTGAGTATATTTTCTCTTTAAAACCCTTAGTTCTCTCTGACCAGCAACATTACCATCATTTGAGAACTTATCAGAATTGCAATTTTCAACTTAGAACAATTAAGTCAGAAAATCTGAAGCAGAGCTCATTCTGTTTTGCTTTATTTTTTTTAACTCTCCTAAGAATGACCTTATCACTCTTGTCCACCTCACAAATTATTGCCTATATCTTATAATTAGGTTCAGATACCATTCATTCACAACACAATTATAGCTGCTTCTCTTGGAGAATCCCCAGTGCCACACACATTTCCCCAAACAGAGCAATGAATTAAAATCAATATGTTTAAAACTTCATTACACTTTTGAATTATCTGCAAAGAACACAAAAAATATAGACGAATGAATGCAATACATCCAGATAGCTGCATAAACAATATAATGTTTAGGCCCCAAGAACTCATGGTCACCTGATAAGATAAACAGTAGGTAGATCAGGAAGTGTTGATAAGCCATGTTAAAGAATTTGGATTTAGCCTGAAAGCTCTAGGTAAATTTTAGGCAGAGTGTCTATTGGTTAACATCAGAATGGTTCACATCACAGTGGTTTTGAGGTTGGGAAGACCCAACCATAGTGACAACTGAACTTACGTTTGAGGTTTGCATGTGTAAATACCAGTGCAAGAGGCTTCCTTGGCAAAAAAAAGAAAGAAAAAAAAAGAAAGAAAGAAAAAGAGTTGTTTAGATTCTTTCCTCTTCCTCTCAATCCATGGGGGAGGTTGCTTGAGCTCTGAGGGCTGTCCTATGGCTTATGTCCTAATACTTTAATTTAGAAGAGAGAAATTGACCCAAGAAAACCAGAAGTAGAAAGAGATAATGTAATTGTGATAGCATTGAAGGTCAGTGTGGGAAAAAGATCAGTTGTTACCCGAAGGATTACAGAACAATGGAAAATACAGATCAAGACTAAAGAAGAAGTTTAAACTTGAGAATCAGTGTGCATAAATTGATCATGTTCTATATGAATTTACCTTTATTGTAGTCACCCCACCCACATTGTATGTGAATGGACCTGGCTGGCTTAGGGTATAGGAAGAAGACTGGGGAAGTATTTGGATAGAGGACCTGAATTAGGAAAAGATGACATGCATAAGGAAGAGTAACTATTTAAAAAACTGACACATTTGTGATGGGCTATACCATGAAAAGCAGATGAAAAATAGTCTATGTTTATAAAACACAGAAAATAACACCATAGTCATTCCTTTCCTTAAGACATATCAGAGCAGCAAGGCCAAAATAGTAATAGCCTTGATTATTAGAGAATCTTAAAATATAAGAAGTTCTGCAACATTGGTCATGTGTTTCATAAAGAATTTAAATAGGTCTGTTGATGAAATGTTAAGTCAGTCAAATGGGGGGGGGAACTGATAAAAAATGATGATACTACCATATTTGTTTATCACTTTTGATTTTGCAGCAGAATTTTTAAAAAATTGTTTTGACACTATATGGATGTGTGTGTGTGTGTGTGTGTGTGTGTGTGTGTGTGTGTGTGTATACACTAGAGACCTGGTGCATGAAATTTATACATGGGGTGGGGGGTGTCCCTTAGCCCAGCTTATACCCTCTCCAATCTGGAACCCCTTGAGGAATGTCCAACTGCCCATTTAGACCAGATTCTGGTGGGATATGGCCTAAATGGGCAGCCGGACATCCTTCTGACAATACAGGACTGCTGGCTCCCAACTGCTCACCTGCCTGCCTTCCTGATTGCCCCTAACTGCTTCTGCCTGCCATCCTGATCACCCCCAAACCACTCCCATGCCAGCCTGATTGATGTCTAACTTCTCCCTTGCCAGCCTGTTTGTCTTTAACTTACCTACTCTGCTGGCCTGGTCACCCCTAACTACCCTCCCCTGCAGGGTTGATCACCTCCAACTGCCCTCCCTTGCAGACCTGGTCCCTCTCAGTTGCCCTCCCCTGCTGGCCATCTTGTGTGGCCATCTTGTGTCCACATGGGGGCAGGATCTTTGACCACATAGGGGCAGCTATCTTGATCTTGTTTGTCTGAGTGATGGTCAATCTGCATATTACTCTTTTATTAGATAGGATAGAAGCCTGGTGTATGGGTGGGGACCAGCTGGTTTGCCTTGAAGGGTGTCCCAGGTCAGGGTGGGATTCCCTTGGGGTGTGTGGCAGCCTGGGTGAGGGGCCTGTGATGGTTTTCAGGCTGGCCATGCCCCCTGGCGACCCAAGTGGAGGTGCTGGTATCTGCAGTTTATTTACCTTCTACAATTGAAACTTTGTAGCGTAGAGCAGAGCCAAGCCTCCTGCTCTACCTTGGCCTGCAGCCATTTCTATTGGGACTTATGTACCTTCTATAATTGAAACTGTGTAGCCTAGAGTGGAGGTATGAGCCTGCCAGTGTGTGTGGAAAGCTTGGCTTCCTCTGTTGCCAGGGAAACCCAAGCCTCCCTTCTGGTAGCCATCTTGGTTGGGCTTATTTTCATACTTGATGTGATTTCTTAGTGGGTGTGGCTGATGGGCGTGGTTTGCGAGTATAGCAGAGTGATGGCTAATTTGCATATTTCTCTTTTATTAGGTAGGATATATACTCAGACCAGTGAGTTATGTGTAATAGCGTGATGATGCTTTGTGTTTCATGGTGTCTTTCAAAATAATTTTCCATGGCAGCATCATTATATCTCATTTATAAATTAAAGGCCCTGTACAACTGTTAGAGTGAAGAGATATATTTTGTGACTGGATCTGAATAGCAACTGCTTCAGTGTTTAGAAGCATAAATTCCTTCTAAGTCGATAGCTTATCCTCAATCTTATCTAAGATTCATTTTCTGGCCCTTTGGATATTCCATATTATTTACTTACTGGAGAGGGCAATGAAGCACTTCTGGGTCCCTTAGCATCTACCTTGGAGTGACTGATGTAAACAGAGGGGAGTTTTCTTCTCTCTGTACTTTTACTAATTAGTATGAGCATCTGATATTGCTCATGCTTCTTTGAAATCACCTTTAATTCTTTCTGATCTTAGAAGTTGCAAATGAATCCAGAAAAAAATAAAAGTTCATAATGATGATGATGATAATTTATAATGAGCTAGAAACTGTAAAAGTGATTACCCTATTTGGATACTACAGCAAACCAATTAAGTATGATTGGGGTTAACATGAGGTAGCTATGTTTCAAAAAGATTAAGTAACTTGTCTAAGATCAAGCAGTAAGTGGCAGAGTCAGTATTTGAACTAAAGTTTGGCAAATGCTAAAAATCCTTGTCCTTATATTAAAGAATTGACTGCACCATATAACGATTCAATCTATATAATGTATTTTTCAAATCTTTAACAGTGTCATAACTTATTACTTCATTTATTACAGCACCATGTCTTATCCAATGGATCTTCTAGTGTTTGGTTTGGATTATCACTTTTTCTCTCTTTAGATATGCTTCATGCTATCAAAAATAATTCTACTTATATTTGATTTCTGGTTGGGGGGTAGATGCTTTATCAGAAGGCTTTAGTAAAGAAAAGTGAAATGAGACACCAATGAGCAGATGTGAAGTAATGTTTCTGCTAAAGCTTTCAGGCATTAGGTGGGGCTTTGTGAGTTATGGGAAATCCATCTTCATATATCTAAGGCACCCGTTAAAATTTCCTGAAAGCATAAAGATACTAAGATTATCATCACAATATTATTGTGATGCTGTCATAATATTTCCATGGAATATCACATCACACTCTTAATAACCCTTTAAAATGTGTTCATGAGAATATGTTCCTTAGTATAACTACCTCTGTATCCAAAAAATACTATACTTTGACCAATTCTCTGACTTAGATTGTCTGCTCCTGACTTATTTTATCTTCCTGAAACTTTGCGTTTATACTTTTTTCATAATCAGGAATATTTCCCTTACAGATTTCCCTGCTTAAAAAGTTTGTTCTTTCTCCTCAGTATCTCTCCCTTCTTCTTCTGTCGTCTATCTATCTATCTATCTATCTATCTATTATCTATCTATCTATCATCTTTAGTTCTCTCTCTCTCTCTCTCTCTCTCTCTCTTATTGTTATAAATAAAGGCTACTACAGCACAGAATGTAGTCATTTTTAATTAACAGACTAATGTCAGAAAGATGTATATATATCATATTCAAGAATAAAATAACACATTTGTTCAATTGCTTTGAGTGTGATATCATAAGAAGTGATTAACATGGATTTCAATAATAATAAAAAATCAGAGAGATATATTTTTATCAAGAGAAAGCAAGGCTGAGTAACCTTATCCTACTGAATGTCAAAATTCAGAGAAACTGAAGAGGATTTCCCTGTGCATCTGAGAACCAGAAAGATGAGTGATTTCAACACTTTAATGTTCTCAGTATGTCTATCACACTTACTTAATTTTCCTTAAGACCTTTCTACCCATGGGAAGTTGAAACAACTCTAGTAATACTAGATGATAGAAATTGAATTTTTTTCCATCAGAATTTTCAACATTTGTTCTACATTCTTAACTTGAAAAAGGTTATCTTGAAACAAGTTATCTTGATTTTCCTCAATGGAATGTAACAGTTTCCTAAGTGATTTATGGTCTCATGCTATTCCCCCAAGAATAGAAAGTAGCTTATAAAAAGTAACACACATTTTTTAAGTGGAATCTATGTTTTTTGTGTTTTGTTTGTTTTCAATTTGAATGAAAGAGATCGAAATTTGATATAGATAATACTGGATCATTATACTTACTGGTGTGTCATTGAATACACACACAGTTGCTGTTTCGTCCAGTTGAAAATTTAATATGCCTGGCTGGTGTTGCTCAGTGATTGAGCATTGATCTAGTACAAGAGGAGGTCATGGTTTGATTCCCAGTCAGGGCACATGCCCTGGTTTCAGGCTTAAAAGGCAGCCAATCAATGATTCTCTCTCATCGATGTTTCTATTTCTTCATCCCCTTCCCTTCCTCTCTCTGAAAATCAATAAAAACATTTTTAAAAAGAAAATTAAATATATTAAATTTTATCACTTTTGTCAGCATCTGCCTTATACTCAAATTTCATTATATCAAACCTCCCAGAAGATACAAATATACTTTAGCCATAGGTGACAAGTCTGAGGATATATCTATGAACAAGCATATATTTAAAGTTTAGATGTCTAAGTATTTTTAGAGAAGGCCATTGGGATCTACTTACCTGGTAGCAATTTATCTTTATAGAAGACAGAATATATTAGGGACATCCAGTGATAATGAGTTCCCATAATAGAGAAGCAACAGTTTCAAATATAATAGATTATACTACATTCATTTTCATACTACTAAGGAAATTGTACACTGAGCCCCAGAAGAAAGGAAATTAGAATTCTGAGATGACTTGTATCACTCACATCTCTAAGATACTTGAAACATATGGTAATACATTTTATAACTTACTTATCAGAGTGGAGCGTAAAAGATATATCCCCTACAATAAGCATGGATGGAGAAAGAGTGGTGCATAGTGACCTCAGTGACACCTAGAACTGAGGAGGCCACAGCAGTTTCAGAGGCAGAAGAAGAGAATAGCAATTTGCTCACAGTGGCCTTAAACGATAGTGCCCATTAAAGAAATTTTGCTCTGAAAGGAGCATGGAACATGGGCAGTAGCTGGACTGGGATTTAAGGAGAAGATAGATTTTTTGGTTTATTTTTATAAGATGGGAAATTTTTTTTAACAAGTCATGTTTGTTTGTGTGTTTCTTTAACAAGTTATTTTGATGAGGAAATTAGTAGAAAGAAGAAACATAATGGTGAAGGGGAGAGGCCAAAGGTCGCAATCTAGTACATAAATACAGAATAAGCTTGCGCTTTTGCATGATTCATTGGTTCTATCAGGAAAGAGCGAGCCTAGGACTCAGGTATAAGAGGACCCCAGGGAACTTCTAAAGTAATGTGGGAGGACTGCTATTCATTCATTCATTCATTCATTCATGCATGCATGCATTCATTCATTCACGTAAAAAGTATGAGGCACTATACTAGGTGTTAGGTATATAACAGTGAACAAGTTTGATAAAACTGGTATCAACTGAGAAAAAACACTTCACAGAATATCATGCTATTTAATGGGGGGGGGGGAAGTTATGAAGCTTTTACCAAGGGCTAACATTGTTAAAAAGTGAGGCAAATAAGAAAAAAAAATGTATAAAAAAGAAGTAAAAACTTCTAGATGAAGCAAGAGTTTATTATTAAATTTGCCTGTATTTTTATATTATTAAGATGTACTAGTCATCACACCTTAAACGAAAAAGATATTCCAGTAACCTCATGTGTAGCTGCGTAAATGCAAATGGTGGTGCTAAATGTGTCCGGACTCCTTTAGGGAGCCAGCTTAGCTAAATGTGAGGTGGGGACTGAGGGCAGCAATGAGAAGTAGCAGCTAATGACTAAGAGCTGCAGCCAAAGCCAAGGCACTCCATGTAGTTGGACACGACATGTAGGTGCGAAAGCGCAATGGTGCCTCATACTCCATCCCTTACATTATTCACCAACAATATTATCCTCACACTCAGGCATCCCGGAACTTATTTTACATCGTTTATTCACATTTCCCTTGGAAACTGAATTTAAAAAAAAAAAAGAGAGAGAGCAATTGGAATGTCACAGTTTTTTATTCCTTATGTTAAGAATACTTTTCTGAGTACAAGGCAGCGATACTTTTGTTAGGGTTATTATGCTCTTTTTTAGCCATCTTCTCTCCTGCCACCATAGTTTCACAATAGAGTCAACTAGGTGGCCACCTTGGTCTTCCTATCTCATGTTGGCATGAGACTGTGCATTCATGAGGATGACTAAAGTGTTTGCTTCAGAATGGAATTTCTCTAAGAAATGGCCTGAACAGTTCCATTCCCCTCCCCCATTTCCCACCCCTACCAGCTCCACCACCAATGAGCAGAATTGGCGGAAATGAGAGCTACTTTCAATCCCCTGCCCCTTGCAAAGTACAGAAAATGTAGATCTGTTCATGGGTCCTTGAGTATGTGACAAAATTTCCTTTGTGCCAATTCAACTTTGATCCTTCAGAAAACATGTCTGTATACTTCATTTCCGTGAGTTACATCTTTGTAATCATTTGGAATCTGCTGCAGTAGTAATGATAGTGGTTTAGATCGAATTATGTCCCATTTAGATTGAAATAAACTATCATAATGTTTGCAACTCATCAATTCAGTGTTTTGAGTTCACTTAACATGTAAACATCCCCACTGAACAACTTTACAACTATCTGTGGTGAAAGAATCTTGACCAAAAGAAGAGTTGGATCGTCCTTAAAGAATATGGAAGGGCCATCACACTTTAACTTGGCTGTAAAAATTCAATAAGCAATTGCTAAGGATTTACTCTTAAATTTAATTACAAACCTTGTATACAGTTCTTAACACTAACCTATATCATCAATGTGAACAAAATGCACCCTAATATTTAGTCACAGCATCACGTGGAAAAGGATGAAATACTTTTTACTTCTTCATTGACTAAGGTATCACATATGTGTCCTTATCCCCTCAATGTCCCCTGACTCCCACACTCATGCCCTCATCCCCCTGTTGTCTATGTCCATTGGTTAGACATGCTTACAAGTCCTTTGGTTGATCTTTTCCCCTTACCCCTGCCATTCCCTACCTTCCCTTTGAGTTTTGAAGGTCTGATTGATGCTTTTCTGTCTCTGTTTTTGTTCATCAATTTATGTTGTTCATTATATTCCACACATGAGTGAGATCACGTGATATTTATCTTTCTCTGACTGGTTTATTTCGCTTATCATTATGCTCTCCAGTTCCATCCATGCTGTTGCAAATAGTGAGAATTCCTTCTTTTCTACTGCAGCATACTATTCCATTGTGTACCACAGTTTTTTAATTCACTCATCTGCTGATGGGCACTTAGGTTGTTCCCAAATCTTAGCTATGACAAATTGTACTGCTATGAACATAGGGGTGTATATATTCTTTCTGACTGGTGTTTCTAGTTTCTTGGGATATGTTCCTAGAATTTGGATCACTGGGTCAAATGGAAGTTTCATTTTTAGTTTTTTGAGGAAACTCCATGTTGTTTTCCACAGTCTGCATTCCCACCAGCAGTGCACGATGGTTCCTTTTTCTCTGCATCCTCACCAACACTTGCCATTTGTTGATTTGTTGATGATAGCCATTCTGACAGGTGTGAGATGATACTGCATTGTCGTGTTTATTTTCATCTCTGGGATGATTAGTGACTTTGAGTATATTTTCATATGTCTCTTGGCCTTCTGTATGTCCTCTTTTAAAAAGTATTTAAGTCCATTGCCATTTTTTTATTAGGTTGTTTATCTTTTGTTAAGTTGTATGAATTCCCTGTAAGTGTTGGAAATTAAATACTTATCTGAGATAACATTGGCAAATGTATTCTCCCATGCAGTGGGCTTTCTTTTTGTTTTCTTTGTGTGTGTGTGTGTGTGTGTGTGTGTGTGTGTGTGTGTGTGTGTGTTTTGCTATATAGAAGCTTTTTATTTTGATGTAGCTCCATTTGTTTATTTTCTCCTAAGTCTCCATTGCCCTAGGAGCTGTATCAATGAAGATATTGCTTCAGCATATGTCTGAGATTTTTATGCCTGTGGATTCCTGTAATATTTTTATGGTTTCCCACCTTATGTTTAAGCCCTTTATCCATTTTGAGTTTATCTTTGTGTATGGTGTAAGTTGGTGGTCTAGTTTCATTTTTTTTGCATGTATCTGTCCAATTTTCCCAACACCATTTATTGAAGATACTGTCTTGACTCCATTGTATGTTCTTGCCTCCTTTGTCAAATATTAATTGAGTATAGTGGTTTGGGTCAATTTCTTGGTTCTTTATTCTATATGTTTGTTGTATGGCATTTTTATACACCAATAGTGAACTTACAGAAAGAGAAACTAAAAAAAAACAAAAAACATTTAGCATCATATAAAAAATAACATACCCACTAATAAGCTTAACTAAGGAGGAAAACTACAGGACACTGAAAAAAGAGATAGAGGAAGACATAAACACATGGAAGAACATACTATGTTCATGGATTGGGAGAATCAACATCAAAATGTCCATATTTCCCAAAGTAATCTATAGATTCAATGCACTCCCCATTAAAATACTAATAGCATATTTCACAGACCTATAAAGAACTCTCCAAAAATTCATCTGGAATAAAAAATACCTAGAATAGCTGCATCAATCCTGAGAAAGAAGAATAAAGTAGGAGGGGATCTCAATACCAGATATGAAGCTGTATTACAAAGCTACTGTTCTCAAAACTGACTGGTACTGGCAGAAGGATGCAGTACTTAATAAGCATTCATTTTAGTTGTATTTAAACAGGCAAGTAGTTTGATTGGACACTACACACCTGGCATCACATTCATTTAGAAAAACACATGACAAGAAGTGGAACACAGCAGCAGGAGTATCTTCTTGGTGGCGGTACTCAGAGAAGGTCATACAGCAGACCTGGGTTACTATGGCAGCTCATGCTAGTTTGATAGTGAGAAAATGAGACTCAGTTGGATGGGATGCAGAGCCACCTTAGTCTAAGAAGCCATGTTCCAAATAAGAACCAGAGTTTACCGTAGCAATCCCATAGGCATAGCTATGAAGGGGTGATTGTAAGAGATTTTTCTCTATTGCAAAAGTCTCTTAAAAATACTAAGGTATAGCTTGCACTAGGATTTTATATTCCTTAATAGGACTGCCATTCCAGATGAAATTTTCTGATTAGGGGGTCATTTTAAATAGCCTTTTGTTGCCAGGAAATAAAAGATGGTATTCCATTTTTATTAGTTTTCCAGGGAAACAGAGTTAGAAAGTTATTTATAGGTTAAATTTATCATTTTTTTAAAATGAGAAAGGAATTGTTAACACTTTTCTGAGAGTGGTTTCCTCACACTTTTATAAATTTTTGGTCCCAAGACCCATCCCCAATGAACTTCTGCATGCAAATCTCTGCTTCGGAGTCTGTTTCTAGGGAATCCAGTTATTCTTCGAGGATTTTATACTTATTATTAAAGTTTTAATTTGGACAGCGAGGGTCTCTTTCTTTAGTTGAGAGTGGTAGTGATATGCTTTGCAGTCCAGAGCTGTAAAGAAGTGAATGGGCCTTTTATCTCCTTTGTGGGCGAAGCTTCACATGCCATGCTTTATTTTCCTTTACTAAACTTTTCCTTCCAGTTCTTGCATTCAGTACATCTGAGGTAAAGTATGGCCTGTTGTGCACTCAAATGTTTTAATAACATAAGTCACCTTCTTACTGTTACTAACGTAAAGATTCACTGTCAAGGGGTTACTTCTACACCAACGTCATTGGTTAGAGAATACATTTTGTAATTGCTGTTGGCACAAGGGTAAGCAATGGGGACAACTGATGAATAAGGAAGCCCAGAAACAGTGCACACAGGAAGAAGACGTGCACTGTTTCTGGGCACGTCTAGGACAATTCTGAGATTTTTATTTTTAATGAACAAGATGTACATTATGAACAATATAAAAAGATATAAAAACATACGGATGCTCCGTATAACCTTTCAAAAGAAATGATTGCCCTTTTCTTGATGAATCAGACATACTAAAATAATAACCAACTGGACTATATCAATGCACTTATTTCAGATGGACTTGAGTCAACGTAAAAAATGCACATGACTCAACACTTAACATAAATATCTAAAGAAGATTCTAACACGAATTACTGAGCAACAGAAATCTGTTCTACGTGGCAGAACATACATTTCATGTATTCTTTGCAAAAAAAAACCATTGTTGTTGTTCATTGCTTTTTGAATAACTTCAGCTGAAATAGTAACTTCTTAGCATTTTAGTGCAGCCAGTGCTTCTGTAATTGATAGGTACTGAGTGATTCACGAAAAGAATGAGGTACATTTTGAAAGTTTGACTGTGAGCGAGACAACTTTGCCATTTCCTTCAGCTTGACTAAATTTTTACCTACGCTTCTTCCCGACTCCAGGCATTGACCTTGCTTTTCTTAGAGCAGTTATTTTCAGCAGGTGTGCCGCAAGAGACACACTGGGGCGCTGCAAGGATTTTTAAAACACGCAACACCTGACTATGCAGTCGAGCGCACTGATCTTTTTTCCCTTAGACTGTCAAATAAAAAAAATGATGACAGCCCAAATAACAATAGCCATCCGGTGTTAATGAATCAAAATTATACCTACTTTTTGTCACATTGGCAAAACATATATATTTTTTGGTGTGCTGCAGAATTATAGTAATTAGCTTATGCATGCTGTAAGATTTTTTTTAAAAAAAAGTTGAAAGTCACTGTCTTAGAGCATTTACTTTTGAAAATTCATTCTCTGCTCCTTTGAGCGGATCTAAAAAGCCTCTAGCCAGTTTTACAACCTAGGAATGTCTTTCACAAGGACCTGCGAGTTATCCTTTAGAAATTTAATTGTCCAGGAAAATAGAGCGCCTGTCTCTGTCTCTCGGTGGAATGATAGACGGGTAACTTTTGTGGTTGACTTGCACCAAGTTATAAAACTACCTGCTGTCATGAAGATAGGAGGAAGTTTATGTTTCCTTAAGGGAAGGCAAATGAGCAAACACAGAAGACCTAGCCTTTAAAACCCCCTTTGGCTTCGTCTCAGCAAAGTTGAACTGAAATCGAGTTCTTATCTCTCTCCCCTATTGCAAGAGGCTTGGATAAAATTTTTGTTGCAGGGTTAAATGTATCTAATGCATTTTTCATTTAACAACTGTATGGAATCAAACCTGAAAAAAAAAGTATGTTGAAATATCACAATATCAGATTCTTATAAATCAGAAAATTGGCACATCTGTGTTTTATATTTTTGGATTAGCAGTAATTGTGCGACATTTCTTACCTTGAAGACTGATTACTGGGTAGCAGATTGGAGACATACCTGAAATTAGAGCCTCATTCAAAGAGGTAAGAAGGATACCTTAATCGTCACACAGGGATCGGTGTTTAAACATGGGAACAGTGCCAGCCACAGTGACTCTCCAAGTGCTGATGAGCATAGGTTGTGAATCTATTAAAATTTCACAAAACACCTTGTGAGAATATTGCAGAGCACCAACTATCTGCCTGTTTTAAATTGCTTTTATTCCTACTTGCAGTATTAACTATCTTTGACAACCAGAATGTACAAAATGGTTGGACTGATATTTTTCATGATATCATACCATGGGTTCAATTATAGAAGGGTATATTTCCTTTCTTTTATATCAGTTAGAGGGTTATTGATAGACTGCAACATCTCAAATGCTTTTCTTTATAACTGCAATTTTTTTTCTTTATACTTTAGCAAAATAATCTGAATTCTCGTTAATCTCTAGTCTGAACTCTACCTGAGGTTTAATACGTCCAGTGTTTGTTCTGAAGGAGATCTGTTTTTTTTTTTTCTTAAACTTTAGGGAATCAAAGGTCCCTTGAGAGTATAATCCAGTTTTAGGTGCTCTTCCCCACCATACTATATGTCCATGAAATAGTAGAGGATTCAGATCTCCCACAGTTCCTACATTTAACCCAGGAAAAGATTCCTCATACATCTCCCTTGAGAATCGGTGTGGATTATGAGGTGAGCAAAACTAAATAACGCTTTAGACTTGACATTTTTAGATAGATAGATAGATACATAATTATTTCGTTATTGTTGATAGTATTACAGATATCTCTCTTTCCCTCCACCGCAGCCTATAACCACACCCCTATTTCCCATGCCCACGGGCTATGCATATAAGCATATAAATTTTTTGGTTTATCTCTTCTCATGCCCCCGACCCCTCACATTAAGTTATGTCACTCTGTTTCCTGCCTCCATATTTCGGTTCTTATTTTGTTGATCAATTCATTTTGTTCACTAGATTTCACAAATAAGAGGTCAGAATGAGGACTGGGAAGCTGGCTCCTGATTCCTAAATTGAGCACTTTCTAATGCCTCCCCACGACAATAAGTTCAAACACTGACTTTCTTTAAAGTCCTCACAGAGCCACAAGACTGACAGGACTTAATTTGTATTGACAGGACTTCAGAATCTTGGAATGAAGCTGTTTACAGCATGTGCTCCTTTTGTTCAAAGTCCTAACTCTCCATGAGTTGCCCTCAGATGACGTTTCCTCCATTTTCTTGATCATGTTTGTTTTTTCTACTCTGACCACCGTAGTTCAGTTTTCCTAGCAGATGGATACCAGTAAACACTGTTGTCAAAATTCTGCATTAAATATTTAGAAACATATAGTTTTAGAAGAAAATAATAAAGTTTAAAAAGAATCAAACTGAGTGTGGAGAGGGGGCTAGCCTTTTTGGTTTTACTTACGTTACAACATTTAAGAATGTCTCTCTGTCTTTAAAATCTGACTTTTGGGAGTGGTTTTAAATGTATAGTATAGCAGATTTGATTAGCCCCTCCTCTTAAGAAGAGAATTTACCAGCAAAGAAAATAAACGTATTATTTATTAATATATATTTTCTGTTCTCCCCTTGGGAATGAGCTCTGTATGTTAGAGAACAAACATGCATTCACAGCTCTAAATCTGAACTGACACTTCATGCAATCAATGCTAAATTAATGAAGCTGGTGGGTGAGAACCACTGGGACAAAATTTCCAAGTACCTGAATTTGGTGCTTTGACACATTACTATAAGCTACTACATTTTCATTGAGTTGCAAATAAATTTTAATAATAATAATAGAGATGAAACAACCCTAACAATCCACTTATGTATTAGAAATTATATCTTCTGATAAATTCAAGTTTTATTATGTTAGGCAAGTTTCATTTATTTCAGAAAGTAAAAACAATTGCATCTTAAAAAAGTGTTTGAAATATTTCATTAAGCAATATTTTCCTCAGGTCTTATATAGGTTCTTATTTAGGGAATTATATTTTGAATAAAAAAATTACCACAACACCTGAACTCATTTCCATTTTAGAGCTTAATGTGTGTGGAATTGAGACACAGAAAAAACTTAGAAACAGGACACTCCTTGTATACTGCTGTGCATTCAGATGTTTGATTAAGTCTCCTGTAAAATTAAATGTTTATCCAGAGAGGTACAGGGTCATGGGGTCTACACATTTGTAACCCATCGTCACGGTGACAAATGACTGCTGAGTAATTACTCTTACCAGCTCTGCTACACCATCTTGGGCCCTCATTTGGGCAGACAGATTTCAGAACTAAGCTGATTTACTTGTGATCACACAGCTCTGTGGCCACTGCCTGAGACTGGTGTCTGATTCCAGAATCTCTCTCCTCACCAGGCCGTATCTAATGGAATAAAGCAGAAGTAAGAAACCCCGGTGGTTTACTTACAATAATTTTTTGGAAAGCGACCTAACATTTAAATGGATCAGAGTAGGGCCAGAGTTTACTCTGGATAATAAACTGGGCAGGCTGCCAGATCCTCAGTGATCAATTCTCTTGATGGAAATGCTTACAAAATGGCTCTTCTACCTATTGGCGTAGAAACTGTGCCAATATGTGCTACTGTACCCTGTTACCTACAGGTGGTGCACTCAGACTTCAGGAAGGAGCTCAACCGGCCACCCAATCCCTCCATCCTCCTGCCAGGCAATGAATAAAAATGTCCACGCTGGGTGAACACAGACACTCTCAGTTATTTCCATCCTGTTGACTGCCTATCTCACATCAGCTCTTGGGGCCTTTCTGGTACTTTATTTCTATGAAAATTGACTTTCAATAAAACAAAACAAAACAAAGCAAAAAACTTGGCAGTTTTTACTGTATATACCCTTCCATTTTACCATGAGTTTTGAAGCGATCATTTCAAAAATGATTTTAATTGCTACAAAAGTTTTAACCCATTTTTAAACTTAAAGCATACATTCTGAGTGCTAAAGTGACTTGTTAAATATCACATAAGGACATAGATTTGAATTTGACACTTTTGAGTTTAAAAATTGTTGTTTTTACTCTCCATTTTCACTCTTTTTATGTAAAATACTTATGTCTTGATTTCTCTGGGATAAATCTGATTTATACTTGTCCTGGGGTCATTATTATTAGCATGTTCTTCTTCTGTCAAAAGCATCTCAGTTTGAATGATAAAGTCATCCTTCTGATAAACCAAGCTTAAGCCTTTATGTCTCTCCACCCCATTCCGAACAACAGTACTTGAAACTTTTCTGATGACGTGGAATACTTTTCCTTATGTAAAGGAAATTCAGAAATCACTATATAGGTGTACATACTAGCAAATTTTTTAAGGATTTGTAAATACTCATGATCTCACAACCCAAAGAGGTAGAGACAGAGACATCCTGAAACCTTCTAGACCCGGTCAAACAGTTAAACCTTCACATGTAGTCTTGATCTTAAAGCACCTGGGCCATCTGTTTTAGGTAGAATTTTTATTATTGCAAATCACAACATCTTGGCTCAGCTTTGCTTAAACCAGTAAATGAATTTAACGTATCATGTAACTGAGTTCAAAAGTAGTGTGGAGGGGCATCTTTGAAACCAGAGCCTCCAACAAAATTAACACTTCTCTCTCTCTCTCTCTCTCTCTCTCTCTCTCTCTCTCTCCCTCCCTCCCTTCCTGCCTCCTTTCCTCACCCTCTCCATCTCCCTCTTCCTCTCTTTTCATTCCCTATTCTTTCCTCAATATGGCCTTCATTTTTCTAAATAAGTCTCATTTACTATGGTGACAAACAGGTTATTAGCAATTCCAGGCTTACCTTATACCAGAGAATCTCTCTTTATCAATGGTACTACTGGCAAATGGTCTTGGCTGATTCTTATGGAGATAATTTCAATCACGTGTTTATTTCTGAACTAAATGCTGTGGTTAGGAGTAGAGAACATTCTAATATTCTAGGCTTATCATAATGTGTTTATGCTTGGATCTATAATGTTATATTATCCCTAACACAAAGATAAAGATAGAGAATTAGAAAATGGTGCTTTACTGAAGGCAATAAGCATGGTGAAGGGGAAATGGATGCTGGGAAATTAAATATCCAGATGTGCACTGTTTTGCTTTTTTGCTCAAGATAAAATATGTATGCATGTTAGTATAATTAGAAGATTGTTATGTTTCCACAAATGAAACTAATTAACATTCACCATGATTAGTTGCATTTTTATAAAATACATTAGCTATTTCTATGCTTTCTCAGATTTATTCCACTCGTTCGAAATGCCTAGGACATGTCTCTTGAACCCTGAGCATGCCTGACCTTTTGGATCTGACTTGGTCATCACTCTCTGCCTCTAAGCATGGAAACCATGTTTAACAAATATTTCTTTTCTGCTTTTTTTATTGGATTTATCTAGACCAGACCACATCTGCTTATGTAGGACACCAATAATGATGGATTTTCTCCTCAGCCTTGTCCCACTCTGTACCCTGCTTTATAAACTTCTTGCACAGTGCACCACACATTGTAGGCAAATAGTGAATATTATAAGCATGGTGAATGGCACAGATGTAATCCTAGATTTTAGCATATTCTCTTAAAGCAAGCAATTGAAGAGAAGATGCATTATTCTAGAAACAGTGTTTCAGTTTACAAAACAAAATCATAGTGTGAGAATTAAATTTTATTTTCTGCTAAATAAATTAGTGAAGACCTCGAATCAGTTTGATTTATTTATGATGTAAAACTTAAGTGTTTCCATTGTGACAGACCTATATTATCTATAGTTAATTACAAAGCATCCGTGGTCTTACAGCATAGTCTATCTATTGAGGCACAAGGGCAGAAAGAGGTATGTATGCATGGCAGATGTTATTCATCGTAATTGAACATGACAATTTCAAAGAGGACTTTATCAAAATGCACATGCTTGGGTGTACCCCCGAAGACTGGTAAGGTTTGGAGTGAGACCTAAGTAGTACAGACTTCTAAGTTTCTTCTCAAGTGATTTTTGGAAGACATATATGGTTAATTCCAGATATTATATTCAAAGGTATTCCAGACAGAATGACTGCAAGATCTCCTGACCCCCTCCCAATGTCAAATCTTTGAGGAAGTAGTGAGGTGTCCTACTGAAACATGAACTCCTTATGTAAGGTTGGAAGCAGAAGTCAAGATGCATCAGTAAACTGCTCATTCATTCCATTCCTATTGTTTGCATGGTGGTAGGAGCTGTGAGAGATTCCCTGGGATTTATGGAGTATTGGCTTTGCAAACATAAAATATGGGAAACTGCAGGTAAACAAGTGTGGTGGTTAAATCTGTTTTGTTATGTTGAGAGTCAATTTCTGGTCTTCATTTTGTTGCAGTTTTAAAGTTAAGTATAATCTGTTCCCCAAATGTTATTATTATTATGACTGTTTCTGTGTTAGGCAGGAGACTATTGTGAAAAGTCATTAAGATACCACTATTATCCAGGAAAGTTATAAGCACCTGCAATTGCCTGCATTCGGATCTCCTCTTTCTCTTATTTTTCCTTTTTATTTAAATGTGGCAGAAACCTAGTTGAGGCAATGTGGGAATGCATTAATTCATATATCTTAGAATAGCTAGTAGTAAGGGAGACAAATTACCGTATTTTTTGGACCATAAGACGCATCTTTTCTTCACCAAATAGTGGGAGGAAAAGTGCCTGCGTCTTATGGTCCGAGTTGCAGAGCGGCAGCGGGTCCCCCGGGACCTTCCGTGTCCCTGGGGACTGCATATTTGGTGAAGAAAAAGTGCGTCTTATGGTCTGAAAAATACGGTATGTGCCTTCTCTCTGTCTCCATAAATCTATATGCAGACTCCTAAATTCTGTATGAAGTGGGGGGAGGGTATATCAACTTTATCTTGGCATTATTAGAGTTTATCAGTCTCAGAGAAGAGAATCTCTTACTTCCCCGATCCAGTATACATAGACTTGAGCATGGGGTTCTGATCACCCTTGCTTGTCTCATACTCCCTATCCTTGGGACCATTCTCCATGGGCAATCCATATCATAGTATGACTAGAGCCCCTGTGCACAAAATTCATGCACCAGGTTGTGGGGGGAGAGGGAGGAGATGTTCTTCAGCCCAGCCTGCACCCTCTCTAATCTGGGATCCCTTGGGGGATGTCAAACTGACAGTTTAGGCCTGATGATCCCACAGACAGTCTGACATCCCTCTTGCAATTTGGGACTGATGGCTCCTAACTGCTCACCTGCCTGCCTTCCTGATCGTCCCTAACTGCTTTTGCCTACCAGCCTGATCATCCCTTAACCACCCCCCCCCTGCCAGCCTGATTGATTCCTAAATGCTCCCCTGTCAGCCTAATCACCCCCAACTGCCTTCCCCTGCTGGCCATCTTGTGGTGGTCATCTTGTGACTACATGGGGGCAGCTATCTTTGACCACATGGGGGCCACCATCTTGTGCAAGTCATGATGGTCAATTTGCATATTACATCTTTATTATATAGAATTAGAAGCTCTACCAGGATTGTATTCAATGTAGTTTAGAGAAAGCAATTCTCCTAAATAAATGCATGTGTGTGTTGAAAAATAGGTTTTGCTCCTGACAGAAGAATGAGAAAATAGATATTGAGTATAGTAAATCAACAGATGTTCACTGCACAAATTCTGACTATTTATTGTTCAAAACAAGAATTGCTTTTGCAGTGGGTTTAGTCCTAGAAGTTAGGATTCCTCCCCCAAAAAACTTCTTTGTTCTCTGGGGTGATACATGAGAAAGTCTACAGAATTCACGCAAAAATATTGGCTTAATTTTTTAATAAAAGATCTTATGAACAATAAAACAAAATATAGAAATCTAATGCTCCATTTAGTTGTGTTAAGGGTATGTCCAAGGGGTTTGCTTTTATTATAGTTTTCTATTTGTCACCGACATAGTCCCAAATGATGTTAGTGTTAGCATTGATTATTTTTTATCTGAAATATGTAGTGTAATGGTGTTATCATGCCACCCAGCTCTATCACAAAGTCCACACCAGAATGGAAAGCCATAGTAATATAAACGTCTTTCTGTTAATTTTTTTCTTTCTTCTTTTTATCCTCCATTTAAAAAATCTGACCACTTCAATATGTACAAAGGAATTCAGTGTTTCTCGAATAGAAAGCAGAACACAAGTTTCTGTCACATTTTCCCACTAAGGAACACGCCACATAAAAATGACTTGCATCTTGATGATTGCTCATTTTTTAAATATTTTATAATATCTGAAATCAGAAAGAGTTTTATACTTGATATCAAAGAAGATTAGCTAGCTTACTTGTTATTTTTTTCTTGAAAATTTCTTAGGGGACGTAGTTGCTAAAATTATAATTGGCGGCATTGTGTTTTCAGAGTAGTATGGGATTCTCATTAAATAAAAGGTGCTGAAAAACTGTCTTATTTTAGAATAAAATTAGATTTTATAAACTTAATTTCTGGTTCTGCTTCTTATGAGCTTGTTTGCTTTGGGTGAAAGTATCTTTGTACCTCAGCTTTCTCATCTATAAAAGGAAAATACTATAATTAGACATGTTACAGTATTGTTTGATAATAAATTAGTAATGAATTATATTAATACAGTGTTTAGAATAGTGTCTGGCATGCAGTAAATATTATATATATATATATATATATATATATATATATATATATATATATATTTTACCATAATCATATTTCTCATTATTGTTAGGCTGTTGTTAAAAGTCTTAGTTATAATTCTTTCAATCTGCAAAGAACTCATTTGTATAGCAATAGAAGGAACACATTCTCAAACTCAGAAGGGAGATAGTTGTATTATTAAACCCAACTGGTTATACAATATGTAACCCGGAGTGGACTGATCAAACATTATACAAAAGAGTACATTACATATAGCATTATTTAAATTTTAAAAAAGTAAGATGAACTAAGAGGCTAATATAGGAAGAATGGCATTAGCTAACTGAAGGTATTGTGTTATCATCAGTAGCATGAAGCTTAATGAGGAAATAAGTATAAATTAAATTCTTAAGAGGCCTACAATATGATATCCCTGGTTCTGATTAACCACCAATGTTTTGGTACAAAACATGAAGGTTTTTTCCTCATGCATATAGTCAGTTGGAATAATTGTACACCTGGGCATGCACTAAAACCACAGCAGCAACAGACCCTGATTACTCCACTGAAACTGATTGAATTTTCAGCTGTTGAGCCTTACCTTGAAATCATGTAGCTACTAAACACAGTAATCTGAGCGTAATATGCCATAATGGGAATAAAATGGATTTTTTTTTAGAGAGAGGAGAGGAGTAATTTTTTGAAAGATAGAAATAAGTTTTGAGGGAAACTATTTTGAAACTAGAAGCTCGGTGCACAGATTCATGCACCAGTGGGGTCCCTTGGCCTGGCCTACATCCTCTCGCAATCTGGAACCTCTTGGGGGATGTCAGATAGCTTGGTTCAGCTCGATCCCTGCAGGCCAATCCAAAAAGGAGGGAGCCCAATTCTGTGCCTTGAGTATCTGTCCCCTGGTGGTCAGTGTTCATCATAGCAACCAGTCGTTTGGTTGCTTAGGCTTTTACATATATAGATAAAACCATTAAAATTGCCTTAATTTTATGTGCCACCATTTAGCTTAGGAAGTGAACCCATTCATATCTAGATTATTTAGAGACATCCATTCATTAGGTGAAATATTTTTTCCTGATTTGCTTTTGTCATTGCCAATTGTTCTCCCACCCCCTTCTCAATGTAGGGTTCTTATTCCCAAAATTTGATATGGTGAGATATGTTAGAAGGTTGGTTAGCATAATATCTGTAAATAATAACATATCTTTAATTGACAAAGGATAAATTAGTGCATATTTTTCTGGGTCAAGGACATTATATATGTGTTTGTGTGTGTGTGTGTTTCTACATAATATATATTCAGAAAAATGAAAAAGTTTTTATGTTTTAATAGCGAGCAATTTTGTATAGGACAACCTAAGCAGGAACAAAGGAAAACATCTAACACACAGAACACTGAATATATAACACTTTAAAAAATGGCCAAGCAGGGAGAATCAAGTCTTTCTGAGAGAGAATTGCACATCTAATTGCTTATCTACTTTAGCTTATTTGGACACTAGTCTCCCTGGGGACATACTGCTGTCATTTGTACATGACAGTACTTGAAATAACTCTTTATCTTGGGGTTTTGAGAATACGTGAGAATAGTTTATGGAGAGCCTGGTGAGCACATCATTAAAAACATAACTATTTTATATTGACCCATCAAAGATATGTAACACATTTTGGCATTCGTCTCCAGTTCCTCTTCACTAATTTCATGATAACCCTTAACCTTCATGAAGGAGGAAATGATAAAATTCGTCAGGGTATTTGCAAGTTTTGAGAATTTGTCATACTTCAGAAGACAAATATAAGGGTTTTAGTGCAGTGCCTTTTAAAATTAATTCATAGAAAGAATTTTCTTCCTTTCAATAGATTTTTGAAAATACTGGTAGCCAGCTTCCCAACTGATCGCAAGAATGTCTGCATAAGCTTTAGCTCTTTGTCCTTGAGCCATCTCTCAGTTTATTGGCATCTGGGTGTTCTCCAAGCACAGTATCCATGAAAATTTAGTTTTAAAACTTTTTTTTGTGTGTGTGAGAAAAGTCAATTTTTGTGTAAAGACAACACTAAAAGTGTTTTGCTCAAAAATGTCATCACTTATTCATACCAATATTGCAGAAGATGTGTGTACTAAAATCTGTAAAATAAATGGAATACTATTACCAATTAATGAAACAATGACTCTCAATCCTCCATTGCCAAGTTCATTGTAGAACATGTTATATTAGTCAAATATGGAATTTTTATTTTTCATAATTGAATCCACATCAGGGAATTCAGTGGAAAATATACAAGTTTGGTGACTTCAACTTCTTAACTTGACCAATGAATATTAGAAACTAGAAAAGAAAATGGAGTTATTTAACTAGGAGGAAGTACTAGGAGACCGGCAGAGCATCTGAAATTGTATCAGCCTCTGTAAGACTGTGATTGTATTTGCATGTGAGGTATAACTGAGGTCAACTGTAGTTTTATAACTATTTTTAAAGGGCTGTTAACAAGGAATGTTTAAGAACTATTCTAGTCAATAAAGTAGAGAAAGAGCGAATACAGAAACAGTCACTCTGAAAATATAATAGTTGAGTAAGAAAATAGTTTATGCACATGATAAAGAAAATCCAGGTGCTTACAGTAAAATAGCCAGCATCAGCTAAATATTCCATTAACTTTTAAAATTCCATCTTATCAGACATTGAATTTTTACCAGGTCATTTAAAATAATTTTTAGGTCTAATAGCAGAAAAATAATTCTTGTACATTCTTGGTTCCCCTAAGTTCCTTTATGCACTGATAAGAATATTTAAAATTTGGGAAAATTAATCATTCTAGACCTCAGTTTCTGTATCTATAAAATGGAAAGAATAATGAATAACTACATAATATACACAAGAAGATTATAGGAATAAATACATATAAAACTGTTTATGATAGGACTCAAACTTGCTAATTTCACTATAAATATTAGCTGTTGTTGTTATGAATGAACAGATTATGCTTTTCTCTGAACATATTCAGAAAATAGAAAAGTTATTTCTGTAATGTATAATTTATGTTGCATTGTGATATTCGACTCGGCCTCTGTTGACCTTGATAATTTGTCATATTTCAGATCACAGATAGCATTTCAGAATTTCCAGTCTAATCCAGAAATCCTGTAACAGCTCAAAGGAAAACACTCTGACAACACCAGGAAAGACTGTGTGAAGACCATTATAAAGAAAGCCTCAGAGTTGGAGAAATACTAGTATTTGCAAACCACATATCCAAGATAGGACTAGTATCTAGAGTATATAAATATATACTCTCTCTCTCTCTCTCTCTCTCTCTCTATATATATATATATATATATATATATATATATATATAGAGAGAGAGAGAGAGAGAGAGAGAGAGACATTCAACAGAAAACAACTCTATTTCAATTAGAAAATGAGCAAAAGACATGAACATGGCTTTCACTTAGAAGATATACAGACGGTCAATAAGCATGTTACATTATTTTTAGCATCATTAGCCATCAGGGAAATGCAAATTAAAACCACAAGGGATATTCCTGCGTACTTATCAGAATGACTAAAATGAAAAATTGGTGACAACACCGAATTCCGATAAGGATGCGGAGAAACTGAAATCACTCATACATTGCTGTCAGAAATGTCAACTGGTGCAGTCCCTCGGGAAAAGAGGTCGTTTCTCATAAAGCTAAACATGCAGCTACCATATCCCAGAGAAATAAAAATGTTTATTCACATAAAAACCTGTACAAACATGTCTATAGCAGCTCCCTTATAATAGCCTAAAACATGGAAGCAACCCAGACGCTCTTCAGAGAATGAATGGTTCAATAACATTTGGCACACTCAGACCATGAAACACTGCTCAGCAATAAAAAGGAACAAACTACTGATACACAAAGCAACTTGGATGAAACTCCAGGGAATTACCCTGAAGAAAAAGGAAAAAGAAAGAAAGAGTTTGAAAACAACATGTATGGTCCTATTTACATAACAGTCTTCAAATGAATGTTATGAGTTGAGTTGCATCCCCTTGAAATTCATTTGTTGAAGGCCTAACCACCATTTCCTCAAAATTATGACTGCATTTAGATAGATTCTGTAAAGAAGTAATTAAGTTACAGTGAAGCCATTAACATAGGCCCTAATCGCAGTTCTTATAAGAAGAAAAAATGCCTATACACAAAGAGACACCAGAAATGCATACACTCAGAGAAAAGATAGAGCCAACCAACATGAGGCCTCAGAAAAAAATCAAACCTGCCAACAACTTGATCTGGGACCTCTAGCCTCCTTGGACTTCATGGTGGTGATGGAATTATTTCCTATGTTGGTTGTCTGATGTAGATACACTAGCGGTGTATACATGTGACAAACATTTATAGAACTGAGCACACATACACATATACAAATGAATACAGGTAAAACTGGGAAAATCTGAAAAAGATTGATAGAATAAAGGTCAATATCTTGATTGTGATATTATGCTATAATTTTGCAATGCATTACATTTAGGGAAAACGGTACATAGGATCTCTATAATTTCTTACAGCTGCATGTGGAATTAAAATTATACTAATAAACATTTTAATAAAAACAGATATTTTAAAAATAAAGGCTCAGCATCTTCCTTGTCAAAATTATTTATAGTTATTTTCTAATTTGTGCTGTTACTGGAATTGTTTCTCTTTTTTTTTACCATTTATTCATGTTTATTCAAAGGTATACAAATGTTTTTTGTTTTTTTTTCAGTTGAGGAGGGTAAAGGTAATTCAGCATCATTGAACTATCAATTTACTTTATGTATAAATTATGGAAGAAAAGGCATAATTTATTATTTTAGTTTGAATCTCAGCCAACAAATTCTCATATGCATATGAAATGTTACTTTCCAGTTTCCATTCGTGTGTTCCTTTTTTATTTGTTTAAAACCATTCTGAATTATATTTGGAGATATACATTCTATCTAGTATTAGGAATTTAATTCAAGTGCCTTCAATTTTCACCTCTTCATGGTAGAAGGTGGGTGTTTGAGGACTCAGTGTCACGGCGTCTGTGGGGGAGGACCGCTAGATGGCCTCTATTATCTGAACACATTGAATCCTTTGAGATGTGCATTTTACCATTTTGCACTCAGTCTTTTATCAAAATAGCTTATAGATAAATCACCCCTCTTTACTTCTAGCAAGGTCTCTGAAGTTTCAGGTTTCTCTTAGTAAATGCCATTCCGCTCTCAAGGGTACAGAAAATATTTGGTTGCTTCCAGTGCTCTTACATCTCCCTGTGTCTATATTAAATGTTACACAGCTTTTAAGACTGTACTCCCTCAGGGCTAGTCACAGGTAAGGAGATCTCATTCTACTATATCAGCACTGGGATAAGAGGCAGTATCAAATCTGTTTGCAGGAAAACTCCACATACTGATATCTCTAAGAATGTCCTATTGATTTGTAAAGAAATAACCTCTAACTTAGTATGTTAAAACCACAAATGCATGTATATTACTAGTACATCACCTTGGATCAGGAATCCAGGCTTAGCCATTTCTCTGGCTCAGGGTCTCACAGGCTGCAAGCAAGATGCCCTCCGAGGCTGCGGTTACTTTGTCCACCTCCCAGGGCTGCTGGCAGACTCTAGGTTCTCCCTCTCCGTTGGCCAGAGACCAGTTCCTTTCATTGTGCATTATTCTTTTATTCCCCATAAATATTTTATTGATTTTTTACAGAGAGGAAGAGAGAGGGATAGAGAGTTAGAAACACCGATGACAGAGAATCATTCATCAGCTGCCTCTTGCACACCTCCTACTGAGGATGTGCCCACAACCAAGGTACATGCCCTTGACCGAAATCGAACCTGGGACCTTTTAGTCCGCAGGCCGACGCTCTATCCACTGAGCCAAACAGGTTTCGGCCCCTGTGCATTATTCTATAGGGAAGCTCCCAACATGTAAACTTGAAGGGATTCCAAGAAAGGGAAAGGAGAGAACTGGCAAGATGGTAGCAAGAGTCTCAGCTATGACATACTAGTAATTTTTGCCGAATTGTATTTCATAGAAGGCAGCTACTAGGTCCAGCCCACACTCCACCGGATAAGAGGACTCAAGGGCCTGACTTTCAGTGTTGTGTGACTCCGGGGGTCATCTCAGAGGCTGCCTGTCACACTTAACCTATGCCCGGAGGCTGTGCCTGTGGAAACAGGAAATTGGGCTGTTAATGCTTTCTCGGGAAAGTCATAGATCTCTGCTCTGGAAAAATAAGTTCAATGCCTTGTCGCCCTTCAGCTTCCTCTCCCTCTTCAAATACATGAACAAATGGACCCAAGGAAAAAGAAATGCCAGGCATGGGGACACAATTGTGTGTTTCCTCCAAATTCATCACTCCCCCTTTCCCTGGCTAGAGAATTTCACTAAAAAGATACTATGTAAACTGTTTGCACATAATGGGTGAATGATAACATGCGACAATGAAGGTAACTGCAGGTGGAAGGGAATTATATAAATCATTTCTAAGAAATGGAAAGTATAAGCTGTGCCAGAAGTAACCTCCTCCTTCTCCGAACTCCGCTAGCCTCTTAACTGTGGTATTTTTATAGCACTTATCTATTTTATATTATAGCTGTATTTATATATTCTATTTCTACACCATTTGAACCTCAATTTCATGAAGTCAGTATCTATGAGTTAGAGCTATTGAACCAATTAGTGCGACAAAGTCCTTTTCATGTTATAAATATTAAGTGCTTATTGTTAAATAAATGGTTCCTATAAAATTAACCAATTTGACTCATCGTTGCTAAAGTGTTTCTAAATGGACTTTGACAGATATTTCTAAAGGCTTAATAACTTTGTATTTATGCCCAGCAGGTTTGGCTGAGTGGTTGAGCATCTACTCATGCAACCATAAGTTGCCAGCTCAATTACCAGTCAGGGCTCAAGCCAGGGTTACAGGCCCAATACCCAGATCACCAGTAAGGGGCAGGCAGAAGGCAGCCAATCAATAGTGATTCTCTCTCATCAATCATCAATGTTTCTCTCTCTTCTCTCTCTCTCTCTCTTGTTGTGGGGTCGAATCCTTGGTTCAAAATAAGACCACCAGAGGCTGATGATTAATTTTAAAAAATCAGACAAAGATTTATTGAAAGAAAAAAATAAAGAAAAAACAAACAAACAAAAAAACTGGCCAGGACAGCTGCAAGAGCACTACACGCAGGTAGATTCTATACGACTGCCCTGTTCTAGGGGTAGGCAAGTCTTTTTAAAGGCTCAAACCACAGGAATTTTCCTTCGTTTGAATTTTAAAGGCTGAATTCTAAAGACTGGGGACAGCCCGCATGGTTGGTTCCCAATCACATCCTGCCTGGACATTGGAATGTGGCCCTATCTTGAGATAGCCTATAACACAGAGACATAGCTCAGAGGGTAGTCTCTAAAGGTTATCTACAGTTTCTATCCCTGAAGCTACTGAGTCAGTGGGAATCAATTTCCCGGTTCTGGTCTCAGGCACGGGATAATTGCCTCAGCCTCCAGGTCTCCACCTGGAAGCTGAGGTAAGTACCCTGTGTTTTAATCAGACTTAGCAGAGTTAGAATTCAAACAGCAGGTTTTATCAAAATATGACTTCTACCATATTTCTCTCCCCCTCTCTCTCTCTCTTTCTCTCTCTCTCTCTTCTCTCTCTCTCACCCCCCTCTCCCTCCCTCTCTCATATCAATAAAGACGTATTTTAAAAAGAACTTTGAATTTAAGGAAACCCCATTTTCCTACTTATTTGACAGGTTTCAGCTGGCAGTTTTATTACTACTCCTAGTTTGGACTCCATTAGAACAAAGGTGTACTTTGAAAGCTTTGGAAGTAAGATTTTTTTTTTCCCTGCGACCTCCCTTAGACTTGATTTTTAAGCATCAAATACTTTTGCAGCCAATATAATAAGGATGTCGAATCACTGAGGAAATATCCAACAAATTTGTCAGCAGGTTACACTCTCCTACCTTGTCTTGGTCACTTTCTTAAACGGGACGCCCTCTCCTTGGAGCTCAGTAAGTGGAAAAGAAGGAGAAGGTTCCACTTTATTCTCAAATGTGGAAAAAGAGAGCCAGGACCTCCCATAGAAACTGTAAAGTAATGATAAATTCAAGGTTGATAATTGACCCAGGACAACAACAACAACAAATCAGATTCTCCACACAGACTTACTAAGGGAACTTTTTTAATTATGCTAGTTACAATAATTATTACCACTTTATCAACTCTACTCTGGCCAGGCTCAAAATGAATCTCACTTCATCTTCTTAAAAGCCCATGATGTAGATAATATTTTTTAAATCATTTTACATGGGTGAAACTTGGTGCTCAAAGAGGTCAAGCTGTTCATAAGCTGAAGCGTTGCGATTAAGCGTGCTTTGGAATCTGCTAACATGGGATCTGCATAGTGACTGTGATAATAACTTACTTGCATGATGTACATCCTTGTTTTCCTTACAAGTAAAGAAAGAGATATTAACACCTACCCCATATACATCTATGTGGTGGGCAGAATTTAAGGTGGCCTTTGTGGTCTCCGCCACCTGATTTTATTTTTTTCTCGTGCATAATCTCTTTCAGTGTGGGAAAGATCTGTGATTTGATCCTATAATAGAATGTGGCAAAAGTGAGGGGATGCCACTGTCACGACTACGTAGCCTCATACAAGTCTCCATCCTGCTAATAGACTTGTTTTGGAGTCTCGCTGTTTGTATTGGCTTAACAGAGCAAGCAGCCATATTTGGGGAGAACCACATGACAAGGAACAGTGGGTTGTCTCTGGAAGCTGAGGACCTGGGTTTTATATAACTTGAAGGAACGTAATTCAGCCAGCAACTATATACCCTGAAAGGAAAACTGTAGTTTTAAATGAGACTGTATTCCCTGCTGGCACCTTGATTGCACACCGGTGAGACACGGAAGCAGGGGACCCAATTACAGCTGTGCTCCGACTACACACCAGTAGAGATTATGAGGTAACAAATGCATCTTGTTTCACACCGTTGACTTGTGTGGTAATTGCTCTGTAAGAATACAGAACGAATGCATATCTTGAAGCCTGAAAGTGGATGCTTTCAGACAGTAGGCAGAAGCTGAAATGATTCGGAGGAGCATGATAAAGAAGGTCTAAATTGCTTTGAACAACTGTTAATAGAAATTTGGAATTATTATTTTTTTAAAAAACTGGTCAAAGGAAGACCCTTGTTATATAGTGACAGATGACTTAGTTATAATGGCCGCCTGCAGCCATATGGCAGCAGAACTTAAAGGACTGAGCTTGTTATGTAGCTCAGGAGATTTCTAAGGAAAGTGTTGCAAATGCCACCCTAATTGCTTGTTGCTGTTTATAATAAAATGTGAAAGGAGGGAGACTAATTGAAGAAAGGACCATTAAACAAAACAAAACCAGGGTGTGATGGTTTGAAAACCCTTCCTATCTTCATGTGGCCAAAGCTATTAAAGTTAACAAATTGCTTCTGAAAACGTGGCATAGAAAAAAACATGTAAGCCTATAAAGCCTTTCACTAAAACCACAGAGAGATCAACAGGTCACTAGGTTCGCACACACAGAGGCCCTTTCAAGAGAGTAAGCATGTTCCTCTCATACCTTCTCAAACCACAGGTCTCTAGGAATCTCAAGGCCATTGCCCCTCAGTCATTTAAAAAATAGCTTAAGGTAGAGATAGTTCATTATGAAAAAAAATGTGGATGTGGCTTCTGTACAACTAACTGAAAATTGAAATGCACTGCAGACCTCCAAGGTTCTTGAGAAAACTGTTTCAGCAGAGTCACTGCCCCACTAGACTGAAAAATGACAAGATGGATCCTCAAAAATGCTGTTGATGCTACGCAGGCTGATAAAACCCTCCCGCTGCCAACACATCCAAACTGTGTTTTACAGTTGGTCTATTGTAGACTTTGAATGCAATGGGAGCCCTTATTCAGAAGATTTATTTTTCCAAAGGTTTAAGAACATGAAGTGTAATTGACAAAACTCACTGGAAGAACTAGCGGTAGGAAATGTGTCATCTACCTTCTTGTTTTTCAAAGATCTCCATATTGTCAGTACTTTCTGAGGGGGGTGATTGCATGGCCGCCCCTGTTAATGTAGCAGACAGCATAGGAAGTGGAGAAAATGACAACCAAGCAGACTTTTGTGACTTAGAGTTATTATAAAAATATTTTTTTTGAAAAGGCAAGTTTTGTAAAATGTTTACTAACGGTATGCTTTCCTGCAGAAATCCCCCCTGGGGCCTCAGAAGCAGTGAGCACAACAGCAATGCCGTTTACAGATGTGATTGGTAAGTCAAAGCCAAGAAAGCTTTTGGGGACAAATGGGCTAATGGCCGTAGCTATTACTGAAACGTTTGTGAGCTAATTGCTAGATTTTTATTGGGTTGAATGAGTCAATAAATAATTAATTATTTGAGTTCTATGAATTAGTGTAATTAACTGATATAAAATCATCAGTGGCTACTATCACACTCAAGATTACATATTTAAATAGCCATAAGACTTTATGTAATACAGTAACTGTCTATACTGTTATGTTTTGCTGTGTTCCAGCTTCACAGTTTTGTGGGTTCTTTTATTTTTAATATTCAGGCAATACAATTTTCTCTGGCAGAATTACACTGTTTCATCCTCTGTCTAAACTCTCTCTCTCTCTCTTTCTCTCTCTCTTTCTCTCTTAATTTTAAAAAGCAATTCCTAGTTATCATTTAAAAACCTTCTTGCATAATATTAGAACCAATAACATATTTTTATTAAAACTCTGAAACAGATTTTTATTCCTTTATACGTATCCTAATATTTATGTAAGTATAATTCCTTCTCAGCTTTCTCATCCTATCTAAATGGAATTATCTTCATCAGCAGCCTAACCACACTGGGAGCCTAAGAAATATACTAGCTAATTGCTGCATACATGTTACCCATTTAAGTTCTTATCTGTTATCTTTCTGTCATGAATGACCTCTACATAGCCACCAGTCATTTGCATAATCCAGAGGAGAACATGCCAACATTGCACAGTATGTTGCATGTACAAAGGTTGCATTGTTGGGAGAAAGGGGAGTTGGAACCATTTAAGAATTTATTTACATACTCTCTTTCCTGACAACGTTTACCTAGTACTCTCAGTTTCTATTTCTGATGTTGTTTCTGTTATTTAAAGCTATCCTATCTAATAAAAGGGTAATAGGCATATTAACCATCACTCCATCACAAAGTTGGTGGCACCCATGGCGGCTGGGGCACTGGATGCACTGGTGGCATCACCCCAGTGATGGGCCCCAGCAACCCGCATGCCCTGGCCCATGAAGGGAGGGAGACCCAAAAAGGGAGGAAGGGTCTCTGGCCAAAGGCCAACTGGGGCATGGGACATTGGTGTCGTTAAAGGCCAGGCTGAGGGACCCCCCCACCCGTGCATGAATTTTGTGCACCAGGCCTCTAGTCTAAATATAAAAGTATCTACCAGCATAAGGTGAGAGAATCCAAGAAGAATGGTTTCTGAGTCTCCTGGATGCACTCATTAATTTATTTAAATCAAGAGATTCTCTCTCTTCCTAAGTTTTCATTTTTTCACCTGCAACATGAGTATAGTACATATTTTCCTAAAGCCATAAAACGAGAGCAGGCCATGTCATATGTGATCTCTCACATCCTAGCCTTAAAAAAAGGGAACACATCAAAATGGATCAGCTGCTTAAATCATAGAGCACATGCCTTGCCTATTTTTAAGACAATACAATTAGGTTCAAAGTGAAACTACAAAAGAAATTCTCTTTTTTTTAAAAAAAAAATTAAAAGTCATTGAAGGTGTCTCCTCTTTCAAAATTTCCATCTTTCCCTCAGCCTGTCAGTTCATTGTGTTCATGTTGCTGTATTTAATATTGGTTAAAAAATAATGGAAATATCGTTTAAAATTAAAGATGATGCCTAATTTCTCAGGCTTTCTCTTAATTCACTTTCTATATCTCTCAAAGTATGCATTTTCATGCATACACAAAACATTAAAAGCAATGACATTTTAAGAGGGTCTCAAAATTCCGTGAAATGCTGTCCCTAATGCAAGAGAAAAAAAAATGCAGAGTTTTTGCTATTTGGGGTAAATGGCTTTGCCTTAAGTAGGCAGCGGTTCTAAGAGTTGTCATTGTTTGATGTCTGGTAGCTGCTTAAAATGCTGTGAGTTTATGACTTTATCCATCCTCAATAGAACGCAAATGCAGACATTGGCAAAAGAAAAGCCAGATTTTAAAGGATCTGTAAGAGGTCAGGAGCACTGTGGTCTTTGGGTTTGGCAGCAGGGTCTGCGGAGCCAGAAGACTTTGAAGTCAGGCTACAGGGTTCCCGTTCTGTCTATGAAAAGCTGTGAAGCTTCCGGGCTTATTTTTACATCTCCTATAAATTAGGCATTTCTAATAGATGACATCTAACGCCCACTCCAGCAATGCTATTCAATGATGGAGATATTAAGCGCCTGCCTTTGTTATTTAGACTTATGGTGTTTTTTTTCTAAATTATTAACTCCCAGTTTCCATCACTAAAAATAAGTTTGTGGTGGGGCCCTGGAATCTGTGTTTTTTTAAAACAAGCTTTTCAGAAGCCAACAGAGATAAAAACAAAACCTCAGTGTACTTAGCAGAGACCAGAAACACCTCTAACATGCATAGACTACACTTTAAAGAAGTCCCTCTGCAAGAATCTATATATATAAAAGGCTAAGCAACTGTCCAACTGGCTTCGCAGTGGCAGTTCTCAGGTGACACACCCAGAACCAGAGAGGAGGGAGCCCGATTCCTCGAGGGTCTGCTTGGTTCCACCTTTGGCCATGAGTTATGCTGTTGCTGGGGCACTGTCAGCCCGAACCTGGCTTACTGCTGAGCTGCAGTGACCGAAGACACCCTTCGAGCTGCAGCAACGCCCCAGGGGCAGCCTGCAGGTGAGGGACTGCAGGAGGTTGACTCCAGGGTGTGTCCAGCCCCATCTGGCCTAGTCCCATCCTGCCAGGCACCTTCTCATTAATTTCCTTTCAATGCGCAGAAATCTGTGCACTGGGCCTCTAGTTTATTATAATAGGTCATTCTTAATGAGAATTTCTAGGTAGTAAACTTGGTTTGACTTGGAAAATAGAGCCAGCAGCCTAGGAAGGGAGTATAAGTAAAATGGGGACAAACATTTAATTAGTATGTCTCTGCTATGAAAAATAGGCTTATAGACTGAAGATGGGCTAACTCAGCCATGGGCAAACTACGGCCCGCAGGCCGGATCCAGCCCGTTCGGCTGTTCTGTCCGGCCCGCGGAGCCGAAAGAGCGGAGGGTTCTCTTGCTCTCCCCTCCGCTCCTTCACCATCAGCCCAAGAATAGAGTGCCAGCATGGTCAGGTTGCTTTTGTTCCAGCCCCCTGGTCCATTTTAAGAACTCATTGTGGCCCTCGAGTCAAAAAGTTTGTCCACCCCTGGCTAACTTCATTTTCTGGGAAGGGCTTCAGGCTCCAACTGGCCTTTGAGCCTTTGCAGACATCTCATGTTTAGCTGTATAAGCAGAGGAGGATGGGCCATCCTCTTGCCGCTTCCTTTTAATTATAAATGTGAGCTTGGCTCAAATAATGGGATGCTGAAAACACCAGCTTTTTGATGATGTGAGACTATTTGAAACCAGCCAACTTCATCATTGAAGACTTGCAGGTGACACATGATACAATTAGATCCTTCTTAGCAAAGAAGCATGTTGCTCCAAAACTGTGTGGTTTCCTCCTTGTTTCCTTCTCTGCAACCCTCCTAACAAAGGAAGGGCCTCAGCGTGTGGTAAAAGCAGTAGCTTGAGATCGGGACTCATTTCTTGGCCCTGCTAATGGTGTTCACTTCAGGTGGACACATAAATACAGTTCTTAATTTTACGCTTGAAATTAAACTAGAAGCTTCCTCGTGTCACAGTTAAGGAATCTAGGAATCCATGCGGCTTGCCTAGGGCCAGACAATTTATTGTGTCCTTACCCCAAGTTCCTTTCATTTAATCAAACTGTCCTGCCATCTGCTTAGAGTATTTGTAGCACACAGAATGACAGCTGCTGTGGCAATGCACAAGACCTGGAACAACTATAACAGTTTTCAATGGCTGTTGACCTGTGTGAATTCAGACCAGGGACCCTGTGCTATAACGTTACAGAACACCTATCACAATACCAGATGCTTATCAAAAGCAAGTGGCTTTTCTATTAGCAGCAGTCTTCAGCCCATAAATGTACCATGGAGATACTGACTATTTCATTCTAACTATCTATGGCAAACTTTTTATTACGTATTGTTTCTTTTCATATAAAACATCTCAAACTTGCCTATTCATGTGAGCATCTTTCATCATCAGGCAGGCATACACTGTGGCCATTACTTGTGCAGTTTCAGGTGCAACAGCAAACTAGCACACCTTTCTTTTTTCTTCTTTATAATTTTTCAGATGGAAGATTAATTCTTTTTAAAAATATATATATTTTATTGACATTTTACAGAGAGGAAGGGAGAGAGATAGAGAGCTAGAAACCTAGATGAGAAACATCGACCAGCTGCCTCTTGCACGCCCCCTACCGGGGATGTGCCCGCAACCAAGGTTCATGCCCTTTTCAGTCTGCAGACCAATGCTCTACCACTGAGCCAAACCGGTTTTGGCGGAAGATTCATTCTTATCATAGGTCTTACTTAGCAACCTCAGCCATAGAGGATGTTTCTCTCCTTAAGTTGGGTATTTTCACCTTTTCACTTAAAGGAAGCAATTTAGGTAATTTAGGTTTCTCTTTGGCATAACCGAATTGCCAGCGTGAATTACCCTTGTGCTTCTGGGCCATTATTAAATAAAATAAGAGTGACTTGAACACAAGCACTGCAATGCCTTTGACAGTTGATCTGATAACCTAAATGGCTGCCAGGAGACCATAGGCAGGGAGTTTGCACAGCCTGGATTCACTGGACAAAGGGATGATTCATGTCCTGGATGGGACAGAGCAGGACAGCACTGAATTCCATCACGGTGCACATATCAGTGCCCAATTTAAATGAATTATTTGTGAGATTTCCCATTTAATATTTTAGTCTGTGCCTGACCATAGATAACAGAAGCCACAAAAAGAGAAATTGTGGATAAGGAGGCACTACTGTATGAAAAAGACTTGCACAAATCAATAAAGAAAAGACAAGCACCCTAATAAATGAGGGGTGATAGATAAGATTTAGCACTTCACAGAAATGACTATCCCAATTACCAACAAATGTATGGAAAGACACTTAGCCTCATTAAAATCAAGGAAGTACAAATTAAAGTCACCGTGCTAGGCCTGTACACATCTCTCTGAATGGGTAAAATTAGAGACACTGACAATAATTATGTTGGCAAGGATGTGTAGCATGTGGAACTTTTTTACTCAGCTAAATGGACATGTAAAAAGTATATCAACTAAGGAAAATTTTCTACGGCTTACCAGTAAAACTGAAAACATGGCTCTCCACTTCTACTACTATGGAAATGCAGATGAAGGAATTCCTGAAATAAAGTTGTTCCCAATTTTTTCATTGTCATCTTTTAATGTCTTAAGGATCTGTAATCACCTATTTGATTGATGATAGCCATTCTCTCTCTCTTTTTATCCACATATATAATTCACAACAACTGTTTTCCTTTAGCTTCTCAAATGTCCCTTGTCCTCTCTGGGTTAGCTCTACATGATATAGATCCAGGTAGCTTCTGCCTTCTTTAATATTCCCTTTTCCTTGAGTCCTAGATAACTCAGAATCATGAAACTCTTGGGGCCTTAACCTATAAGCAAGAGGCCCAATCCTTAGAAATTAGAGAACTACAAACAATTGAATATATTTTTAATATATATTTTATTGATATTTTACAGAGAGAAAGGGAGAGAGATGGAGAGCTAGAAACGTCGATGAGAGAGAAACATCATTGGCCAGCTGCCTCCTGCACACCCCTTACTGGGGATGCGCCCGCAACTAATGTACATGCCCTTGACCGGAATCAAACCCGGGACCTTTCAGTCCACAGACCGACGCTCTACCACTGAACCAAACCGGTTTCGGCAACAATTGAATATATTTAGACTAAAATTACAAATGTTCGTAGTAAATTGTTGCTTAGATATTCAGACATAAAAGTTTTAATGGGGAGTGTGATTTCTTTAATGGGAGGCGAGCAGAGTGAAGGACTCTATGTAAAGAAAAAGAAAGGATCTGGTATTGATAAATGCAGAAGAGAACTTGGTGAGGACAAGAAAAGCATTTTATTTTCTAGCATTTCCCTGTCCTGAATTGTCTATTTCTTACAGCTAGACCTATAAAGAGAAAAACATTGTAAGTGTTGTAGTCTTCGTGTTTTAGCTGGCTTTGTTTATGGCCTGATTACTCAGAGGAATAACAAGAAAGTGACAGGAATATTAAATATAACTATTAAGTTGGCAAAATAGTTTTGGAGCATAGACTATCGGAGACAAGTCTGCATTTTCCAAAGTGCTCATTTAAATACTCTGTTTTACTGCTGGTTTTGTTCATGCAATATTTAAAGTGTTTTTATTTTCTTTCGCTTCCATTATATTCCTTATTTCCTCATGACTTAGATATACTCAGGAATCCTAAATTGAGAAGCCTTTTGTCATAGCACAGCCATTGCTCTTCATCAACACTTCATCTTAATACGTTTCAGCATCCACTCCTGGTACCTTTAATATGTTTTCATTCATTCATGAATCACTCAATTAGGTCAAGTATATGATTCTGAAGCCCACTGGAATGAAGCCATGGTGGAAATTCAATATTTCTACTACGCAGTAATTTCCCCCAGAGACAAAACAGGCACACAGAGGTAATGTTACAAGCAAAGGAGGTGTGCATTGGCGGGGAGAGAGGAGAATTAAAACATGCACTCAAAGTAATGATCAAAGTATGCTAACATGACACCTAATATCCCACAGGAAATAAACATTAAACGCTTCCACAGTGCTAACGTGCACCTGATTAACAGCTTTAAGTGTAAGTGTTCTCTGCTATCAAGTCAGCAATTTAAATCTAGAGCAATTTCAGAAGAGCTCATGGCAAGCTCTGGCAAAGTCCCAAGAGTGCTTTATATTACATTGCATGGTAAACGACTTCAGAGAAAACTTTCATTATCTCAAGGCTGGAATTGAAGAATATTATTTTTTAAAAAAAGATGTAAAAACAAAGGAATGTGTGAATAAACATTCTAGGTAAATAACCTCTTCTAAAACTGTTAATTCTACATATTTATATATTGCATCTATTAGCATAGTCTATTTTTTATATTTTTATAACAAGATACATAGGATTATTTATTTACTCATTATAAACGCATTTATTTCATAGCTAATAGGAGCAACTTCTTTGTCCGAAGGGATGCCTATAAAAATTCATGAAATACATTCTATTAAATTAGTTTAAATTTCTGTAACCAGAAAGGCTGTTTTTCTCACATTCCTGACAAAAAGGAAGCTGGAACTTCTGAGCTCCCTTGCAATTAGACACACATGTACTTTGCTCTCATTGATAAAAGTAAACTGAAGTATCTTGGGTTACCTCAGTGCGATTACTGCTCTTTTTCTCTATCCATGCTAGCAGAGGAAATTCCAAATGTGGATGCTTTATCAGCCTGGATGCTGATTAAAAACAGTGACAAGCAGAACCCTGTAGCACCCAACATAGCTGTGAAATCTAAGCAAGAAATAAATTACCATTTGCTGCTTTAAGCTTTGAGTGTTTGTACTGTTGTTTCAGTATAATGTAATATACCTTTTTTTTTTTTTGTAATCCCAGCTATTTGTATCTCAAGGATACCCTTCTATCTTCTTGGTGGTCCTGTCCATGAACTTACCTGTATTCTGGATGCCTAGACACCAAGCAGCATATTCCCACATCCAAAGGAGGTGGGGACAAGGAAGGGATGGGCAGTTCCTGACAGAGAGCCATGGGGGCTATATGAGTAGCTGCCTGCCCTGGGACAGTTTACAGATAGAGAGGAGGCTGAATATGAAAAGAAATCATAAAACAATAGATGTAAAAGGGAATTGGGGTCAGCAAAGAAAGTAGGAGATGAAAAAAAAGGGATTGAAAAAGTATTAAAACTATGGGAGAGAATCAAGAGGAGTGAGAGGAAATGGGTCCAGAGGAAATGAGGAGTCTGCTGCAAATAGTATTATTATGCAACAGTATCATCACTTGTAAATGTTTATTGAGCATTTACTATGTGCCATATATTTTATTAAATACTTTCTTTATAAAGTAAGAGGTACTACTATTTCTGCCACATTACAAAGGAGTAAACTGAAGACCAAAAAGTTTCAGTAATTCATCTAAAACCATGGAGATCCAAAAAGCTAGGATTCAAATCCTTTCAGGGTATGCCCATATTCAGTACTTGTAACTGCCAGAGTTATATATAAACGATATACTTCTTAATTTAGCATTTCTGACATTGGTGTCTATTTTTGCTGCCATTAAGCTTAATTTTCCTTAACTTTAGCAAAAGTAATAGTTGAGCATTGGTGTTGTAGTTTCTAAACGTCTATTTTGCTTTACTAGGCACTAAAGGCTTCCGATATGTAGAATATCTATGTTTTGTAAAATATTTGCTACAGCCAAAACCGGTTTGGCTCAGTGGATAGAGCGTCGGCCTGTAAACTGAAAGGTCCCAGGTTCTATTCCAGTCAAGGGCATGTAGCTTGGTTGCGGGCACATCCCCTGTAGGGGGTGTGCAGGAGGCAGCTGATTGATGTTTCTCTCTCATCAATGTTTCTAGCTCTCTGTCCCTCTCTCTTCCACTCTGTGGAAAATCAAAAAAATATATATTTTTTTAAATATTTGCTGCAGTAACCTAGAATTCTGCCTTAGTTGTGTTTGTTTGCTTGTTGGCTCGCTCTGTAATTCAGCAGTAGGCAGATTTCCTCTGTTTGGTATAAAATGAAAGAACTGCTGGGTTGACGTAAAAAGTTATTGATCCTGTCTGTGTGCTTTCCCTCCTGGGAGCCTTCTGCTTTTCCCTTTTCCTCCCCTTCCCTCCCCCCCCCCCCCCGCTCCCACAGGGCCATTATCTTTAGTTTCCTCACTCCCAAGCTCCAAGGGCCCTTCCTTTTCCTCTGTGATGTGTTTCGTAAGCCCATTTCTTCTAGGAATTACTTTTTCTACCTCTTGGGTTTACCAAATAAATGTTCTCTTACATAAAAATGTCATTGATCCTATGTTACTCCAAAGCCTCACTGATAGTGTTTTCTATCCCATCATTTTATAGCCCAAAGTTTTGCTTTGTAATTACATCAGGCCAAATATGTGTTTGGGTATTTTAGCATGATCTGGAGCAGGCAGAGCAAATGGGGGTTCATGAACTGAGTCAATATCACACATTTGGAAGTATTACTTACCCATATTACTGCCTTAGGAGAAAATTAGTGAAAACTCCTTTTATGTCTGCCATAGCCGTAGGAAGGGGGAAAGATACAGCTTGAATATATTACCATTTCTCAAAGGCATGTGGATATTATAATATTAATTTATTAAAAATTAGATTTGTCTTAGTTTTTGTTTTACATATGATACATGTCAATCTTGTAGTTGGAAATTTGAATGCAACACTAAAAACAAGCAAAGGACAAAAAGAAAACACAACCTTACACTTCTAGGACAAATAAAAGTCAAAGAAATGTTGGGTCAAGTGTCTGCATTAGTCTCCGGCCATTAACTGCTGTTAATAGAGGTTGTCAAACATAATTACCATCCTACTAGTAGAAAAGGAAGCTGATAGTTGACTCATCTGTCAGCCACAGCAGAGAGTGCTGTACCACCCTCCCTGGTTCTTCTCATTTCAAAAAAGGAAAGAAAGAAATGTTTGTATGATGAACACAAGGAAAATCTTCCCCAACAAGAGAGGGGGTACCATCTGCCTTCTCTACTTTGGTCGACCTTTTTCTGATCTGAACAGAATCTTATCATTGTCTTTTTGTGAAGTAATCATTTCATTTCCCTATTTTCATTGTCCTAGTGCATTCTCATTATTGCCAATGCTAGGTTACTTTATGGAATTATGTAGTTATGCGTTATATTAATCAGTGTGTGATAGGCAGTATAAGTCCATGCAAAGCTTACATAGTTGCAGGATTTTGTCTGGAAATCATTAGTGCAATAAGTATTGCATGAATTTGAGCCTGGCCAGTGTGGCTCAGAAGTAGTGTCAGCTTACAAACCAGGAGGAGGTCACTGTTCCATTCCCATTCAGTGCACGTGCCCCTGCTGCAGGCTCAATTCCCAGTAGGGAGCATGCAGGAGGCAGCCTATCAGTGATGTTTCTTTCTCATCATTGATATTTCTCTCTCTCTCTCCCTTTACCTTCCTTTCTCTAAAATCATTAAAAACATATATATATATATATATATATATATATATATATATATATATATATATATATCACTTTGAGAAAGACATTGTTTGCTATGCACGTTTTTAATTATTTTTGTCTTTTGGAATAAAAACCACTTAGTGCTGATTATTTCTCTTAATTCATAAATGCTGTTCTCAATGAACTCATCGATGACACATACCTGGAAGCTCTCAAATGACAAATCCAAAATGGTCTTACTGAGAAGCAAACAACTGTTCAGTATTGAAATATCCCAAAGGAATATTTTCTTGGCCTGCTAGGATAACTGAGAATAACCCTTATATAAAGCAGGAAGATTAGACACTTCCCTCGGATATTATTTGTTTTGAAAGTACTTTTATTTTTAGCCCATATTCCATAGGCCTTTAGCCATCAGTATGATCAAATTTGGGATCATATTAGGTCTATGACCTAAACTTGTCCCTTAAATTTATGAGTTTCAATTTTTTTACATTAAACATTATGTATCATAAAAGGCAGTCGTGAGAGCCAAAGAAATACATGAGGATAAAATAATGAGAGGAATATATCTTGGTGTTTGACAGCATAGGGCCTATATATTCAGATTGACCTGGCTTTAACCCAGATTTCCTAACTATGAAGTCCACACATGTTACTTAAAGTCTTGAAATCTTAGTTTCTTCACTTGCAAAGTAAGGATCAAAATAGTAGTTATACCACTGCGTAGGGTGGATGCTTTGAGATAATATAAAGTACTTAGCATGGTGCCATATGCATAGAGTCTCTCAATGCTACTAATAATAACGCTTTTGTGGTAGAAATTATTCATCTTTTCATTCTTTCATTGCTCAACAGCCTTGGGAATGGCCAGCAGACTACTCTTTAAGACGTCCTTCAGAATTTTCAGTGATCTCCCTCCATGCTCCTCTCTGTGTGCCTTACACAATATGTCTAAGTCCTTAGAACCAGAGTCATGGGTTGTTTCAATGGCCTTCACATCATCTTCTGTTGGAATAATAGCTACGTCAAGAGTTACCTTTTGGGAATACATTTATTCTCTCTAAGTATCAATATTTAGAAATGTAGTGTTTATGATCATTTTGTGAAATTTCACTCGTGACCTACTCTCCTCTCCTTTGAGAACAATTTCTGCATTAATCTCTATGTCCATCAAGCTTTGGTTACATTTGTTACCAGAAGAATGAACCAATAGGGTTTCCCTAAAAAATACCACATCCTTTCCCCTCAATTTTGCATATCCTTCAGGATAGATATGAAACAGTTAATCTATGCAACTCACTCTTTAAAACACTATGCATATTTTGAGTCATTTAATTCATAACCCTAAGAATTAAATACCCTTATTGTCACCTTTTTTATATAAAGCAAACATGGTAAATAACTTTCCCAGGTCATATGGTACATAAAAGACAGAGTGTACAGATATATCCAGACAGGCCAGTTTAGGCTAAATTGACTCTTAAATAAAAATACAGCTTTAAGACAATCTGCCAAGGTTTTAACACTGAGTATTAATGTTGATCTTAGCTTTCAGCTGCATGCTTATTTATAAATTAAGTTTTGTGAATGTTGATGTTACTTTACTGTTTCTCTCAATTTTTCTCTTTGATGCCATTTGAATGTTTATTTTACCCTTGCTTGAATCCATTGTAAAGACTTAAAAAAAAAAACTGTATTGGAGTGAATCCCACTTCAGGAATTCCAACTCTTTCCTGGAGTGGTTTTTCTTAGGCATTTATTGCTGGAAAACTCATAAGAGGTCAATAGGAAATACTTCCCAGAAGTCACTCACACATAGAAGGCCAGAAAAAGTAGTTTAAAGACAGTTTTTGCAAATGTTTGCACTATAAAATTTTCAACTACATCTGGACTAGTAAAGTACGCCAACCCATGAACTTCCTGGCATACTTAATTCTTGGATTCCATTTTTTGGGCAACTATAAGAGAAAATGTTCTTAGAATTAATTTAGAAGTGGTTCTCAACCTTTCTAAGGCCACAACCCTTTAATACATTTCCTCATTATTTTTGTTGCTACTGTTACGAATCGTAATGTAAATACCTGTGTTTTCCGATGGTCTTAAGCTCTACAGCAGCGGTTCTCAACATGTGGGTCACGATCCACAGGTAGAGAACTAGCGGGGTCACCTAAAACAATCAGAAAACACAAATATTTACATTATGATTCATAATAGCAGCAAAATTACAGTTATGAAGTAGCAACGAAAATAATTTTATGGTTGGGGGTCACCACAGGATGAGGAACTGTATTAAAAGGTCAGGGCATTAGAAAGGTTGAGAACCACTGATTTAGATTCTTTCCAAATTTTCTTAAAGGCAATGAAAAAAAGTAGTAGGAAATTATAATAACCCATACAGTGTGAATAAGTATTTATTAATTTATTCTTCTAATACCGTATTTGCCGGCGTATAAGACGATTTTTTGGCCCTGAAAAATATGCCTCCAAGTGGGGGGTAGTCTTATACGGCGAGTATATAACAAACTCTGTATTTTGAGTGGAAATGTTAAGGGGTCGTCTTATACGCCCAGTCTCTTATACGCCGGCAAATGCGTTATTTTCAGGGCCAAAAAAATCGTCTTATACACCGGCAAATACAGTACTTATTTATATAAACAAGAAAGGGTTTGAGTTTGGGGTCATTACTTATTAGCTATCTGGTATTGGATAAATGACTTGAAGATTTAAGTTTTTATTAAATAAGAATATATATAAACAGCTGTTCTCCTCAAAGAATGCCTGGATCATCTCATGAGGAAACGCATAAAAAACAAATGGGAGGAGGATTGGTACATAGCGAGTTACTAAAATGTCTTTTAATTTGTCTTCTATTTTCCTGTTCCAATCAATTTAGGATTTTTATTTACTGACATGAATCCTATTATGCCACAAAGTCCATTCTCATTATAATAGTGACCTATAACTGCCTAACAAATATTCCCCAAACTTGCTACCTTACACGTAACAAAAATATACCATTCACATGTTTTGAGGGTCAGGAATGTGTGACGAATTTGCTGTCTGGTAACATTCAGGGCGTTTCATCTGATTGCAACCAAGCTGTTGAGAGGGGCTGTGGTATGTATCTGCAGATTTGCCTGTGGTTGTAAGGTCTGTTTCAAACTTGCTAGGGAGTTAGGGGTAGGAGGCTTCAGTGTGTCATCACGTGGACCTCTCATAGGGCTGCCCATGACATTTCTTCTCCAAGACTGGGTGATGAGAATGGAAGACAGTGAAAGAGAGAGAACAAATGGACACCACAGTGTGTTTTAGAAACTTATCTGCCCTATTCTGATGGTCACACAGACAAACTGGCACAATATGGAAGGGTACTGCAAAGTGTGGCAATGCCAGTAAGCTGGAATCACTGTGGACTATCTTGGAGGCTAGTTATCATGAGTAGTTTCTCTGTTAATAGAACTTTTAAAGGCTCCCTTGTTTTCTTAGTTAAGCTTGATTTTTTTTTAATTCTTGTTTTCCATCATCCTTGGCACTTCTTCCTCTGTCCTCCCACATTCCTGCCTGGTCTTGTTTTCCATGACTCTCATCTATAGATTGCATGTTGGTTTCTCAGCAAAACAACCGCATTGGACAGTTTCATAAGGTTGCTTCCTTACATTTTTTTTTTCTGTTGAATGACAACATCCCCTCTTTCCCAGGTATTGAAAGTCTTCCTGCTATTCCAAGTGCATTCTAAATTCCATCCTCCCCATGAAAGGGATGTTTTCTCTTTTTCTGAATTTTGTTTGAAAATATGTTTTTTGTTGATTTCAGAGAGAGGAAGGGGCAGGGACAGAGATATAGAAACATTGATGAGAGAGAACCATCAATCAGCTGCCTCCTACCAGGGATCAAGCTCACAACCCAGGCCTGTGCCCTGACCTGGAATCAAACCCTGACCACCTGATGCATGGGAAAACACTCAAACAACTGAGCCATACTGGCTGGCCACTTTTTCTGAATCTCGATTTTCATCTCTATAAAACTTCTTGTTCAGCAACTATCTTATGTAATCTAATATTTTGATATGTACATTCTTCTCTAATCCTCATAAATTGATGGGGTGAGGTCACAAGACACACTCATCTTTGAACCCTATTCAGTGTCTAGAACAGTGTGCGGTAGATATAATGTACACATCAAATATTTAGTCTCGTTAAACTGAATCACCAATTCATGGATGCTGGTGTGGAAACAGTAATAAAAAAGGTCAGTGGCAGGACTTTCAGGATGAGTGAATTTTTCTAACTGCTGTAAATTCCCTTTACTTTAGCCAACAGATGGACAGGTAGCAGGCTCATTAGGTTAATTTTAAAGATGTGGATTTGGTTATCATTTTAAATGGACATCAGAGCATTTTATTGTGAATAACTGTTGAGATGCCATTTAATGGTATGTACTTAGGCAGGAAAATGTTAATTGAAGGCAATGAAGAGCAGATAATAGCACTAAATCTCTTCTTTTTATTCTCCATAGCATATTTTCTAGTCTTGTTATTGATAGGATAACAGCATATTGAAAAAATGTCCTCATATTTAGGATTGCTCTATCAGAAGAAGAGTCAAGATTAAGTAAACTGTAAGGAAAATTTCAGTTTCATAGTTTTTTTTTTTTTAAGGCAATCAAAAACAGGTACAATCTTTTGAGAAGTGTTGAGGGCGAACAAGCCCATAATGTAGTAGGTATGCAAGGCAAAGTGACTGAATATTGCTTCCTTATTTTCCATTTTCAGGTTTTAATGCTTTTATCATTGAATAAGCATATACTAGACAATCAAATATCATTTCATACCTATCTCTAAAGGAGAACAATACCAATAGATAGTAGTATTAGGGAAATGCCTTAATTTATATACTGCTTTACTTATCCAGAATTTGGTTTCCAGTTTCAGGCGAAATATAGTAAAGTTTTATTATAGGAAAAAGTAGCTTAGATACTTCAAAATATAGCATAGTGTTCATTTGTAAAGCCTATGTCATCATTCAGCTGAAAAGCAAAACATGATTTTTATATCTAATGTAAATGTATCTTCTTTATTTTATAGAATATTTAATAAGCTACTGTACACACTACATTGTAACACTTAAACAGAAACCTAGGAAGTTATTTCTCTATACAACGCTAAAACTCGTCCAAGTGTCTTACATCTGATTGCCAAGTCAGATTAAAATGGATGTTTTGGGTGATCCCCTCAGTACCCTTTAACCTCAGTGAATTGCTAGGGTCTGTCTCTATCCTTCCTCTAGCAATGCCTGCCTGGGCAAGTACAATCACTCCGGTATCTAAGATAACAAAATTGAGTATAATATGAGATTATAAAAATTAAAAATAATATCTCTATGGACAAAGAGACTAACATGGTAAATGCTAATGAGGAAATAAAGAAAATGAAATGTTTCCTTAACTATACTTAATTTAAATCGGTTTTGGAACTTCTGTGTTGAAAATGAATCTTTACTTGGAAATTTAAGAAATAAAACCAGTAAAAAATATATTTGAGGATTATCAGTGGGCTGAACATTATTAAGCTATTGTTGAAAATAATCCTCAAATATATTTTTTACTGATTTTATTTCTTAAATTTCCAAGAAAAGATTCATTTTCAACACAGAAGTTCCAAAAGTTTTTAAAATAAATATAGTTAAAGAAACATATCCTTTTCATTATTTCATCATTAGTAATTAAACACATTTCATTTTTTAACAGTTTTATAGATTAAAACATTGTGGTTAAGAGCAGCAAGATTGTGTTTTAGGGACCAATTAATATATGGTACAACCAGGATTTAAACCAATGTCATGTGAATAGGATTTTTTCTCCTTTTTAACTATAATCTACCTCCCTCTCATCATAATAATGTATTTCCTTTAACATAGTACTTTCAACTTTTAAAAATGCAATCCCAGAGGTATTCCAAGTACAATATTGATTTAAATTATAATTTTAGTAATATTAAATATACAAATAAGCAAATGAAAGTCATTTGGATATTTGCTATTTCTTATTTATGTCAATTGTATAGCCCTTATTATTAATATACAATTGAATTCATATTGTAAATATAATTTTATATCCTACCCTTTTCTTCTTAGTTTATTATGAGCATTTTCCTGTAGCATGCTTTGATTTCATCTGATATTTAAAATCTGAGGAGTTAGTCCTGTCTGACATGGCTCGGTTAGTTGGAGCATTGACCCATAGACCAAAGGTGGTGGGTTTGATTCCCAGTCAGAACACATAGTTAGGTTGCAGGTTTGATCCCCAGTCAGGTGTGGGGCAAAAGTAGGTTTAAAGTTGTTACTATGGAAAATAATACAATGACTAATGAAGAAGAATAATACAAGAATAAACTTTGTGTTTCACATACTAACAACTGTAAACCTACTTTGGCCCCACCGTGTGTGTGTGTGTGTGTGTGTGTGTGTGTGTGTGTGTGTGTCTCTGTCTGTGTTTGTTTATGATGATGTGTTGGAGAGGAAGAGGGCTATTGTCACTGTTGATTGATCCTGGCTTTTTATTATCAGTGCAATGCACAGACAACAGGATAACTTTGTTTTACTCCACCAAAGAATTCATTGTGCTTGGATGAGCTCGTCTAAATTTCCCATGCTGTAAATTTCTACCCTGGAAAGGAGAATTCTGCTGTTTCTCAGTCCTTCGTGGGCTTTACAGGAACTGAGCAAAGTGCTTATTGATTAGAGGAAGAGTTCTGTCACTGTAATTCACAAGATCGTGAGGAAACAAACTCTGAAGATAAAGAGAGTTTAGCATAATTGATCTACCTGGCCAACAGCTGAGTGTGCATCCTCACATATTTTGCTGAAATAACGAAGAGAGCTCCTGCTGCAGAAGAGCTACACACACCCTCAGGAATGTGCCCGTTTTAAATGATGCGGATAAGAGGCTTAATTTTATCTTTAGACAACCCATCTACTCCACACTCCTCAATGGACATGATAACTGATCATCACCAGCTTTTCTATCCAGCAAGCTGATGTTGGTGATCCCGGATAAGGTCCATAACTTCCTGAGATGAGGAGGGGCCCATCTGGGAACACTTGACTATGTTATTAAGAATGAATATAGTGCAAAGCACTGCATTTTGGCATAGTGAAATAAGAAGAAGCAAAGCTAAGTAAGGCATGGCTGCAGATGGGACACCCAGCTTTCCTGAGGCGGAGAATCGGTAGAATGTAGCTACATGTACCAAAAGGAAAAGGAAAAGTTTCAAGGTCTCAGAATTCCAATAGCCATTTTTACCTTCTTGCTAAAATTTAACTCACAGGATATTAGTACTTAATATAGTAGAATCTTTGCCATTAGACTATTCAGGCAAGTTTAAAATATAGTTGCTGAAAATCAGTTTTTTTTTAATTTCTTATTTTAGAAATATTCTCCATTGAGTTTCTAATAAAGACATCCATTGTCCCAGAGTATTAAATATAACTTTACAGCTAAAATTTAATGATATAACAGAATCTATTTTCTGAGCTAAGAAGTGCTGAAACATGTAGGAAAACATAAATGTGCATGCTAGCTGATAGGAACTCGAGGTTCCACATTAATGCTGTGATGCTGTATATTTTTCCATCAATGATTTCTAAACCATTTATACTAAGGAATTGGGTTCAGACATCAGTACTGCACTTCCATTAGGTATTTGATTGTTGATAAAATAGATGGTGAAGCACAACTGTTTCATTCACAAAAATACATAGTCTTTCCTAGTCTTGCTGTACCTTCACATTGCCATAGCTTATCTCAGGGACAGGTCAATAGACAATACTCCTGTGAGCTGCTTCTCATTTTTCAGGTTGATATATTTCATTCTGAAAGTATTTCTTTCAGCATTTACTCTTAGGTTTTACAGAATTTGAAATCAAATGTAAATCTTGAAATTTAATGCAATCTATTCCTATTAGCCTATCTTATAATCATTCCTGATATTCATTGTTTCCATGTTTCTGATTTTAATGCATGCCTTTTGAACAATCTCTTTACAGTTGCGAGATAAGAAAATTTCTCAAAGAAACAAATTTGGGAAGTTGACTGTAGCTTTTTGCTTTGAATACCTCTGTCACCACCCCACAGCACTCCCCCAACCCTCAGGCTGAATGTTAAAACCACATATAATCTAGTAGGATGTCCCTCCTTTTGACTTAGTTCCCCTCCAGTTTCTGCCTGCTTTAAGGTTCTTCAAATTGTCCCCTTAACATTTTGCCCACACGACGTTGTTATTTCAACAGGACCTGCCCCTGGGAAAACCAGCAGACTTTTTGATGGCTGAGTGACTAATTTATCTGTATTCAGACATGTGTTATGATGTCATTGAACTACCAGGCGATACTACACTCCTGTTAGAAGAATAGTTCCAAAGAATAAACAATACGGGACATATTTATACAGAAACAGGAATATTTCTTAAGGAAAGAAGGTGTTAATAATTTTGATGAAGGGAAGGATGATGATTCATGTAGATTCATCCAGAATGTTTGCTTGCTCAGTCCTTTCACACAGACCAATCAATAATTACTTTGACTCACTGAGGAAATAAACTGCTAGAAATAATTAAATTTCATTTGGAACCATACCGAAAATAGGAAGACTTTAAGACATTATGAATCACACTGTCTTACATCACAGAAATTATATATCACAGTGACTATTAGCTACTTTTTTTGCTAATTGTTTCCCTTTGTGTTTGCCAAAAATCTATCATACGTTTTTACAATAAGTTATTCTTCATTTATTTCCTTTATGTAATTTTGTTAAAACATACAAAAGGGGGCCAAATACATGGTAATGGAAGATGCTTTGAATTTAGATGGCAGGCATACAATGCAACATACATGCAGATCATGTATCGTAGAAATTTGTATTTGAAACCTATATAATCTTAACCAATGTTGCCTCAATACATTAGAAAAATACAAAATGAGGGAATAGTTTTTACTTTGAACCAAAGGATATTATTTAAATATTTTAAAGTTGTTTTCTATAACTTCCAGTAAATTCTGTCATCATTTTTTTTCTCTCTCTCTCTACATTTAATTGCCCCATAATCTTCAACATAGCAGGCTAATCATATTGTGAAAGCTCTAAAAATGAATATTTGGGTTGAAATACAATATATCAGATGCTCAAAGAAAGATATGTGGTATAAAAATCAATAAAAGAAATACAATGGTTAAAAGTTAGCTTTCAGCAAGGTTTGACAAGGTACTGTTAGGTGTTCATCCAACTCTAATACATCTGGAGAAGGGCAACAGAGAGGCTGTATTTCCAGCTTCTTTTAAAGTTTAGATTTTGTCTGGGTTTTTCCCAAAAGATATAGACAGATGGAGCTACTGCAAGATAAAAAAGAGTTTTCAAGCTAGTTATGGATTGACTATATGAAGCAGTTTCCCACCCCACCCCCAAAACTACCAGCTATGAACTAAATATCTATCATGAACAATACATAAACCTTTTTATCTCTTTGAAGCCACAAAGACCAATGATTAATTTGTCTTCGAACCTGAGCCTAATATACCCTAACCAGTCTAGCAGGAATAACTCAGTAACATGCCAACTCAGGGAAGGTGCCCTCTGAAGATTAATTTAACCAACGTTTTGCTTTTAGTCGTGATATTATGTTCTTTTCTTTTGAAGTTGTCTAGCTTTTAAGAAGTAAAAGTGAGGGATGTCACTTAGGACATGCTAACTTGGTGGGTTCAGATTTTCTAATCTTAGTTCATTTTCCTGAGCCTGCATTTCCGGACATAGACAGAATATCAAAAAGTTTCCTATTCCCCATCCCGGCTAGTGTGGGTCAGTGATTGATCTTCAGTCCATGAGGTTATGGTTTGGTTCCAGTCAGGACATATCCCCGGGTTGCTGGACCCCCAGTAGGGGGCGTGCAGGAGACAGATGATGGAAACATCATCTCCCTTCCTGTTTCTTTAAATAATAATTTTTAAAATCAATAATAAAGTATTACATTAAAAATGTTCCCTATTCTTAATCCTTAAGTAACTACCTGAATTCAGCCAAACTCAGTGCTTATGAATTTTTGTTCTCTATAGACAAGCTTTTTAACAGGGGTTGCTGTTCTGGTATTTATGCGTATTAAGTCATCCCAAGTGAAGTTGTGTAAAGGAAGAAAAAAAGGCATTGCATTTGTTTATGGATTCTGCTGGTTAGAAACTTGGAAAAGAGCAGAGAGGAAGCACCCCGCTTCTCCATGGAGATTCTTCTGCTGAGACGACTCAAAGCTCGAGGTGACACAAACCATGAGGCTGGAGTCAGGGGGAGACCTGTTTATTATTAAACCTGGTATCAGAGCTATGAAGACTCAAAGACTAGTACTGACAACGATAGCACCTACACATGCCTGCCCCAGCTACCTTAGCTTTCTCACTGTCTGATGGCCTTGGGGAGACAGACTTCTTCCATGGGGCTCTGGGCCTCAAGCACAGGTGTCCCAGGAGACGAGGGGAAAGATGTGCCGTATTTGCTGGCGTATAAGACAATTTTTTGGCCCTGAAAAATATGCCTCCAAGTGGGGGGTAGTCTTATACGGCGAGTATATAACAAACTCTATATTTTGAGTGGAAATGTTAGGGGGTCGTCTTATACGCCGGCAAATACAGTATTTTCAGGGCCAAAAAATTGTCTTATACGCCGGCAAATATGGTATGTCACCTTTTATGAGCTACTTATGCATTTCCACTACAGCCACATTCTATTGGTTATAAGCAAGCCATAGCCCACTCAGAATCAAGGAGAAGGAACATTGACTCCCATGTCTGAAAGGGAGGATATCAAGAAATGTGTGACCATTTATTTTAATACTGTCATAGTTTGGAACCCCGTGGCCTTTTTGAAGCATATGAATCACCTGCAATTGTATTGAAAATGTTTTATGTATATGCAGTTTTATTTTCATCTGAGTCTAAAGTTTTGACATCAGAATAATCAAGTCTTGTGCATTATGAAGTACAGTTATGTATGACATTAGTAAATTGAGAAATTTGGTTCATACCCATTTTGAATCTGAAACGTTTAAAGTCATCCCCTGAAGAGACTTGCAATAGTATACAGCAAATATTAACAGAAAATTCTTTGGAGAATGTATTGATCAGAAACCGAGGCAAAGGTGTTACTATGTAAACTGTATAAAATACCTGGATGAGCTTATGTTTTTCTACTCTGTATTGGGCGCTTAAGTGGTGTTGACATAACCTCAAGACAATTTTTGTTCAGAAGTTAGGCTCTCATCCTTAACAAAAGCACTTCCAGGCACCAGAGTAAAACATCTGTGCCTTTTACATTTCAACAGGTGTCTCTAAGGTCTTTGGAGATTTAGTAGTAGCTCTCATTTTGTGTGGCTTTATTTTTTTATTTTTTTAAATATATTTTATTGATATTTTTTATAGAGAGGAAGAGAGAGAGATAGAGAGCTAGAAATGTCAATGAGAGAGAAACATCGAGCAGGTGCCTCTTGCACACCCCCTACCGGGGATGTGCCCACAACCAATATACATGCCCTTGACCAGAATCGAACCCGGGACCTTTCAGTCCGCAGACTGAAAATAATATTATTTTTTTTTGTATGTGACAAAAGAAGAGAAGAAAAAATTGTGACTTCATTCATATGGTAGAATGTAAAACAAAACAAAAAAAAAGAAACATATAAACAAACTACACAAAACAAAAACAAAGTCATAGATACAAACAGAATGGGGGTGCGTGAAGGACCAAATGGGTAAAGGCAGTGAAATGTATGGTGATGAATGAAAATTGGACTTTTGATGGTGAGCACACTATAGTGTGTACAGAAATCAAATTATAATGTTGTACACTTGAAATGTATAATGCCAAAAATAATATTATATAAATTAAAAAATAGCTAATAACATGTAATTTATGTTGAGTAAATAAGTACAGATATTTATATTAGAGTACCTAAACAGAAGTTACAAACTATCCAGAAACTTCAGGACAAGTTTACAAATTCGCGTGCGTTTTTCACGTTTTTGTACAAGTGTGTCATTTACATTTTAGTTCTCTTTAGAAAGAATTTCAATATTTAATTGCAGCCTGCCTTTTCTCCTCAGCCTGTTCCCAACACAATGTCAGGGGAAAATCAATTTTTTTTTTAAATTTCAAATTCAATGTGAGTTCATTTTCACACAAGTCCCAGAGCTTCCTATGAATGTAATCTGAATTCTGTCTCATGGTTTGAAAGGATTAGAGAGCAGTCTTTGCCTAAGCCACAAGCACTTTTGCAACTTAAAACTTCAACTTTAACAAGGTCAGAGAGTTTTCCAAGGAAACTAATCGGTTACCTGGAAAAAGGTATGATCTTAAACCACTCAGTCATGCCTAATTGAAGTAGGCAGTAGGCAAAATATGGTATCTGTTTAGTGGTAAGAAATGCTAAATAATACTGTAGCACTAGGCACTATATATTGTATGCTGCATCTTTATATTATTTTTTTATTATGAGGAATATGTGATCATTACCTATAAATATATGTAGCTATCTATACTAATAAAAGGGTAATGTGCTAATTCGACCAGGTCCACTGGACATATTCTAGTCATCCAGTCCTCCTTCCCAATAAAGTCACCGTGGCAGGGGCCATGGCAGAGGAGGTTAGGGGAATCAGGCAGGCAGGCAGGCAGGTGAGTTGTTAGGAGCCAGCAATCCTGGATTGCAAGAGGGTGCAAGCTGAGCGGAGGGACACCCAAATCCATGCACAAATTTTGTGTACCAGGCCTCTAGTCCATATATATATGGCTAAGTGACTGGCCAACTGGCCGGTAGTTATGACACACACTGACCACCAGGGGGCAGATGCTCAATGCAGGAGCTGCCAACTTTGCAGAGTGCCCTCTAGCACTCTGGGACCCTTTGGGGGATGTTGGACTTCCAGTTTCTGCCCTATCCCCGAAGGCCAAACTGAGAGACCCCACCTGCTGGAGGAACCCCACTCACTTTGCAGATGCCCTTTGAGTCCCAGCACAACCCCAGGTGTGGCTGACCTGGAAAGGACCACTGGAAGTTGGCTCCAGAGCACGTCCAGCCCTTCTTTCCCAGTCCTGTCCTGCCAGCCACCTTCTAATTAATGTCCTTTTAATGTGCCCAAATCTGTGCACCAGGCCTCTAGTTTTATATAACAGTATCATTACATGTAATAGAATATATTGCATATTCTATTTATTTTATAGATAATATATAATGGTATACATTTCCCTCTCCAGGAGTCTGCTGGAAGGGTGAGCCTCTCCCCTTGGCTGTGTCCAAGTCCATGGAAATCCTTTATCATGGCTTCCACTCTCTGGTCCATCAACGCACTTAATGTACGCCCATCCAAAAGGCTACAAACTTTGATCTTCTGATAAATGTCTTCTTTTTCTCTACACAGTCTATTTTAATTAGTTTTCTTTGAAACATTTACTCTCACTGTTAATTATTTCTCAAGAACAGCAAATCTTATGCTCATTCGACTCTCTTCAAGTACAAGCCCCTGTAAAAGTTAAGTTGAATAAATGAATGTGTATACGGAGTGATGTGAGATAGAGAATTAACACTTTTAAATTGTTCCCAGGGAAATCCTCGATAAAGCTTAAGGAATCTGGTAATATTTCCATCAGCTCTAATAAATTTATTTTTTGTTATGGTTAGTGCATTCTATGTCCTACTAAATAACCTCTTTAGTTTTAATTTCACAAATGCCTTTCGCTTTGTATTGCTTTTGCATCACTAAGTGATTGCAGTAACATGTTCTTGCCATCTTCCAAACCATTTCCTATAAAATTCAGAATTACTTGACATTTTTTCAGTAGAACAATATGAAGAAGCTGACATGAATTCATTTTCTTGATCTTAGTGGACTTCAAAAGGTGACAGTTATAATAAGGTAAAGCTAACCAAATGAAAATTCATAAAAAAAATTACATTTGATGTGGTATTTTGATGAGACTTCTTAAGATTAGTTTAAGGATAGGCACCATTCTTCTCTATTCCCCCATCTCCTAAGGTTAATCTCTGTAAAAGGTTAAACAAAAGTCTGCTTGTGTAACCATAGAGAAATAACTATTACGGTACTAAAAACAAACAAAAAACAACAACCAGCAGTTGGTAATTAAACTATGCTACTACTAACTGTGCTATTCTTGAGGTTCATGAAATATAATTTAAATAAAAACATTCAACATACTTGTACATTGTTTATTGAACAACATACGTGGGCCATCTAGTTCAGTCCTCTGGGATAGTACTACTAGCAGTAGCCACATTTTATAGGAAAGGAAAGTGAGATGTAGAGATTGTAACTTGATAACATAAAGAGTCAGAGATGGTATTAAAATCCAGGCTCTGTAGCCTTAGAATCCACACTCTTAAGTGCTATAGTTGTGTTTCTCATTGCTTTCTGGAGAACTCATATCAGGCTTTGCTAATTGTGAAATGTTAATTAAGGCTATTTGAAAAAAAACAGGTTGGACTGGCAAGGTAATTGGACAGTCTCCTGACTAACATCAAAACTATATTTCCTGAAAGCTCTTTCACTCTGAGGAAGGACATCTAGGTAAAGAGAAGGGAGATGCAAAGATAGGACATACAAAACTCCAGCGTGTTTCATAATTTATAAATGCTTAAGGAGCTATCATGGAGAGTGGGAGAGAGAGAGCTTGCAGGAAGCAGAGCTTTGATGGTAGCCATGAGACTAATTACCATTCCACTCCAGCCTGTGTTTACAGAAAGCCTCAAGTTAACCTGCATTAAACTGAGAGAAAAAGGACACCGGGCAAAAATAATAGTAAGTAAATAAAACAAAATAACCTTCCAGTGTCTAAACTATGTTTAGGAGATCTTTGACCTGATCTCCTAAATGATGAAAGCAAAATAACTACTAAGCCTACTAAGAATTGAGGGACTTGTGTTTATAAATAAAATAAATCTTACCCCACATATTCTGTGATTTCTTAGTACCTACATGAACTCCCAGGCCCACAAACTTATGCTAGCAGAAAAAGCATCCACAGAAGTTTTGTAGTTTCCAATAAAAGGCCAATTGTCAAATATCACACGTGACCACGAAGAATAGAAAAATAGTAATAATTGCCTGCCCGAAAACTATGGCCAGGTCCACAGAGCAGTATTGCCAAATTTGTCAAATGAAAATGCAGGAGATCCACTGTAATTTGAAATTCAAACACAAATGCAGGTCCTGTATTTTACCTGGCCACTCCTGCCCAGAGGATCATGGGAAAGAAAGTTTCTGTCAGAGAGAAAGCCAGCAGCTGCCACATGTATAAATCAAGGTCAATGGCAAAAGCATGAAAGAGTCTCAATTCCTGCCCAGGAAGATTTAATACTTACTCTTGATAAATACTGCTGTATATCCCCCTCTTTAGAAATGTGTTTTTCTCGGTTTTCACTTTCCTTCTCAATCATTGTTTACCAGGCAAGAGTGTGAAGGATGCAAGTAACTTGTCTTTTTATGTCTAGATGGTCAGTTCATGAAGGGCCATTTCCTGACCTAATAAAGTACATAACAGTCTCCAAATACTCTAAGCTTAGAGTGAGATATAAAAACAGGTAGAATTGTGGTTGTCTCTGTCAGGAATAGAGTGTGAGTGGTCTATGTGTAGAAAAAAATGGTCTATATATATAGAAAGTGTGGATAGCTGAGCGATGCGGTGGATGATAACTGATAACAAGTTTCTTCTTTTTACTTACATTTACTTAAAAAAAAAGCATTTTTAGTGGGCATCTGACCTCCTAAAGAAAGATGTTATCAGCCCTCTCTATCTATAGATAGATGGCTCTGTGACTAAGCTGTAAGCTACTGGAATATGTTCAGAAGTTAAGTGCAAAATATCCAGGTTACATCCTCCGAAGAAAGGGGGCGTGGTCTTTCTCCGATGTACCCCCTCCTTTAGGCTGGAAGGCAAATTTGAAGGTAGGAGCTGAAACAGCCTAATTGGAACGCAAAATAAAAGTTGCGTATTGAGAATGTGAGAGCAACAAAATAGAAATTCAAGTCTCTGATGATAATGAAGTTTCCTTCCCCTAAATTTTGTATGTTAAAAAAAAAAAATCTATCTCATTCAAACTACTTTTTTGGGGGGTATTCCTTAACACCTGAAACAGAAGCTAAAACAATTGTGCAATATATATGTATTTAAAACATTAATACAAGATGTGAGATAAATTTTGGAGACACAAATATGAAAATGTTAGCATTCTGATTATAGATTGCGAAAGAAATAAAAAAAAAATGAATCCCAATCTGCGACCCTAGTAGATATGTAGAGTAAGGAACATATTATTTCCCCAAAGAAGGAAGACAAATAACAATTGCACGATTAATAATAGCAGGAAATGTAACAATGTAAAAATAATAATAAACATAATTAAAATAACAACCATCCTCTGAGATAAGAATATATAAAACCCAAGATTTTCTATGCATATTATTGATGAGCTTTATGTGATAATCTTGAAGCCCTGTGAAGTAGAGGTAGTCATTTTCACACATCTGTTATTGACGTTTGACACTAGCGTGTCATGTCCAAGGTCAGAGAGGTAACATCTGGCCAAGGCAGACTTCACCCTCATTTCTGACTCCAGGGCTGCTAACTACTTTTACTCAGCAAACTATAGTTAAACGTGGCTTATTAGAAACTGGGAAAAGTTTAATTAATGCAATTTACTAAACTGTAAAAGAAATACTACTCATAATACATAATACTGATAAGGTTGCTATAGGAAAGCTTCCCCTAATTACTCATGACTATTTTGAATTAGTATCATGAATTTGGAAACAGTTTAACAAAAATAAATCCTAAATTATTTATAATAGCAAGTATTTTTGAAGAGGCATTTTTTTTAAAAAAAAAGTTAAATGAAATATTTAAATATGTTGAATCAATGAAATGTATGCAATAAATGAATTAATAATAATTCACAAGTAGATAGTATCTGTTTGGCAATTTCTCATGCAAATAAAACCAGTTCACATCCAAATAATAATGACAATGATTTAAAAAACAAACACAACTCTTCAACATCAGAAGCTCAGGCAGACAACAATAAATAGCCAGACTAAATGGCAAGAAATACTGCAGAATAATCTACCATAGGAAATTGATTGAAAATTTTATATAGATCTTATTATGTCTTTTTTATATGTGACTAATGAAAGACATTTTTTGGCTGTCAAAAGGCTGAAATTATATATATATATATATATATATATATATATATATATATATATATTGCATTAATCTTACCTTAATCTATTTTAAGTGGGTATTCTAATTATAAATTGTTAAAGGATGTTTCTCTCTGTTGAAAATGACACAGAAGCTTTTTTTGATTCACTCTAAAATTTAGAAATTGTTGTATCAGTAAAAGGCAATCCAAATAACTGGTTTATAAAAAAGTTATTAACTCTAATTTAAAAATCAAAAAGTGGTCAGCAGGGGATCTATAGACAAATATTGAAGGGTGACAAATTATCAGGAAAATATATGAGATAAAAACATATAATAAACTGTTGTTTTAGTGAAAATAATTTTCTATCAAATTTGCCCTGCTCAGTGAAAAACAGAATTCAGTGATAGATTCCACTTTTTTTAAGTGTTTATTAATTCATTCTACCTGCAAATTAGACATTTTAAACATCTAAGAAGACATGAGTTGAAAAAAGAAGGTAAAATAGTAGTTGGCAGGAAAACGGGAGACAAAAAAATACAAGAAAATAAAGGCATGTATGAAATGACCACAGAGGAGAGAAACTGCACAAAGTGGAATAAAAATATAGGAGAATGTATAAGTTAGAAAAAAATTGAGCAAAAGGCAATTAGATTTAATGGAGATTAAAAGTACCATAGAGAAAATAACAGTCATTAGTCATGTAAATATCAAGATATAAGTAGCCTTTTTAAACTAAAAGAATGAAAGAAAGCTATAGCAACTAAAACAAAGACAAGCCAAGAAATACACTTCTGAATTAAAAGAGCACCTGAGTGTGCATGTTGGAAGAGCACAGCATACCTCTGAGAATTACTAAAGCAAGATATATGGAATCTAATAAAATGGAATAAGTGGGAAGGTGGAGGGATTGAGCATAAAAAGAAAAACAACTCATGGACACAGACAATAGTGTGGTGATAGCAGAGGTGGTAGAGGAGGTTTTACGGGGGATCACTAAGGATGAATGGAGACTTGACTAAAGGTAGTGAACACATATTACTGTATGTAGATGATGTGTTGTATATTTTTGTTAATTAGTGTCACTCTGATAAATTTAATAAAATGAAAATACAAGGACATAAGTTAGTAAAATCACTAAACTTCAAAAGCTAACATTATTTTTGCGCAGGCAATCACACCCAGTTATTTCCACAGTGCCTTAGTCTCCTATAAACTAAGATTCAACACTAGAAAACAGTCAAGCAATACCTATAAAGTCATTGAAGAAAGAAATCAAGGGCAAAAGTTTTATATATATGATTTTTTTGAATATATTGTACTATGCACAACCACCTAGAGAATATAATTGCCACATGTCCTTCTGAATAATCTGTGGGAAGAGATTCACGCAACTAAAAAAATGATTAAAATAACTATAGTTAAATGATTGGACAGCAAATATATTTGATGGTAAAACCAAGAGTGAAACAAATGTGAGAAGCAAACAAATGTATGAACTCTTACCATAGAAACATTATCGGCCACCCCGGTTGAAACGTCAAGATGGAAAGTTGGAAAATAGTGCAACAAGGCTGGTTTTCCCATCTTTAATGGACAAGAATCAAAAGATTCCATTCATAACTGATAAATCAAGTAACAGAGCAAGAAATATAGAGGGATACTCTAAAATAATAGGGGATAAGGAATTCAAATCATAGTTATGAACTGTTCAGGGTCTCATGAGGCTGAAATCAAGATACTAGCTGGGACTACAATTTTAGCTGAAGATCGAGGTCCTCATTCAAACTCCCTGGTGTTGGCAGAATTCATTTCCTTGTGGAGTATAAGGCTCCATTTGCTTTCTGGCTGTAGGTCTCAATCTCTAAAAATCTGCCCAGCATTCTATGTAATGTGAATTCCATAGGCAGGCCACAACATGGTGTGTGTGTGTGTGTGTGTGTGTGTGTGTGTGTGTGTGTAGTTCAGCAGGGGAGTGTCTGCTACTGCATCTTGTCCCTTTTAAGGGGTCACCTAATTAGACCAGGACCACCTGGGATAGTCTCCCTTTTAATTAACTCAAGGCAAAATTGATCAGGGATCATAATTGCATCTGCAAATCTTTGCCATGTGATATAAAATAACCATAAGAATCATAGTCCATCATATTCACGTATTCTTCCCACTCTCAAAGGGAGGGGAATGTATGAGGGCCTGAGTCACTGCAGGTCATTTTAGAATTCCATTTGTCACAGATGTATTTAAATTTTAAAATCAAGTTGATTTTGTATAGTTATATGACCATATGTAAGATCCTTCACAATAACACAATAATGTTAAATGAACTTTTACTGTATACTCTTATACAGTAATATGTAATCTATTACAAATTAAGGAAATGGTGTAAATGAATAGCTTAAGTACATTTGAAACAAGGACTTCAGTTGTTTCATTGTCCCAAGACAGATCATCTATAACTAAAATTTTATTTTAAATATATAATGTTCTTGAGTGGTTTTCTGTTTGTTTTATTTTTTAAGGCTTTTATTATGTTGAAGTATGATCCCTCTATTCCCACTTTGCTGAGAGTTTTTATCAAGAAAGGGTGTTGGATTTGTCAAAAGCTTTTCCTGCATCAATTGATATGATTATGAGATTTTTGTCTCACATTTTGCTTATGTGATGTATCATGCATTATTGATTTACATATATTGTATCAGCCTTGCATCCCCAGAATAAACCCCACAGGTCCTGCTATCTGATCTTTCTAATACAATGCTGGATCTGATCTGCTAGAACTTTGTCGAGGATTTTAGCATCTACGTTCATCACAGATACTGGCTTGTAATTCTCTTTCTTTGTAGTGTCTTTATCTGTTTGGGGGATTAGAGTAATGCTGGCCTCATAGAAGTGTTTGAAAATATGCCTTCCTCTTGAATTTTTTGGAATAATCTGAGACGGACAGGTTTTAGTTCTTTTTCAAATGTTTGGTAAAACTCCCCTGTGTACTCGAGTTTTTTAACCTGTCTACTATCATGAAAAAGTTTGCCTCAAGTTCACTCTGAATTTACATACCCATCCCGAGCCCCAAATTATTAGAATAAACAACAACAGTAGACACAGCTTTAATAGAGATCATATACTCCATTTATGAAGTTAAAGCTATTTCATGAGGTAGGAGTTAGGACCTTATTAAATTGATGTTACATATTACCATTAGAATACACCTCTAGAATAATTGTTTAATGCAATTGTTAACAAGCCACCACTATTGTTGCCTGTGTGCATGTTTTCCTGAGGTGAATAGAAACACGATTCATCTTGTATGTGCCTCTTCTTCCCCCCAATTGTCCCCATAGTTACAGATATATACTCTTCAAGTCTTCCTACTTAAAGCTGAAGGAGGAACTGCCTCTTTATTACAAATAGTGTTAAAAGGTCACTTGGAAATATATTTACATAATCTGCCGAAACCGGTTTGGCTCAGTGGGTAGAGCGTCGGCCTGCGGATTGAAGGGTCCCAGGTTCGATTCCGGTCAAGGGTATGTGCCTTGGTTGTGGGCACATCCCTGGTAGGGGATGTGTAGGAGGCAGCTGATCTATGTTTCTCTCTCATTGATGTTTCTAACTCTCTATCCCTCTCCCTTCCTCTCTGTAAAAAATCAATAAAATATATATATTTTTAAAAAAGAAATATATTTATATAATCCAAAAGGATTTCACTAGAGAGCACACTTTACTAGATGGAAGTTTTACTATTTACCCATATTGTTCAATATCTAATTATTCTCTGTCCAATTGCTTATTTCCTGTGAGGAACTTCAGTGTCCTTTGATATATGCTTCTCCCTAGGGTAAAATTACCTACAAAGCATTCCTAACCAAACACTATTTAATTACACTAGTGGTTGATAAAACATAATGCTCAATGCAACCATTTCTGTCATCAAACTCCTGCAATTATAAAAATTACTTCTCATTTTAGTTGAAATCGTGCACTTTGTTTCTGGTTCGACCTTCTGGAGGAAGAGTAATGCAATTAATGGTATATTCAATCCTACATGTTCAAAAGCAATTTTCACCCTCATTTACTCAGGGATTACTCCTCTTGGTTCCTTTACACACTCATTGCCTCATTCTGCTCCCTATAACTATGTCTCAGCAAATGACAAGAAAAATAATCTCAGTTACAGGCTGCCAAATGCATAGCATGGAATCTAACTCATAAAAGCCACCGGGAGAATAAGCCCCCTTTTTCTAGGCACAGGGTATTTTTATCTGGTGATTCCAATCAGCCCTGTATGAACTGACTTATGAGTACCTGCTTTATTGACACTGTTTATATATATAAACATCATTCAGCTGCCTCCTGCAGACCCCCTACTGGGGATGTGTCCACAACCAAGGTACATGCCCTTGACCGGAATTGAATCTAGGATCCTTCGGACCGCAAGCCGATAGTGGGATAGAGCCAAACAGGTCAGGGCTATTGACACTGTTCTTAAATGAGTTCTACTTAATACATGAACCCTTTTCCTTCTCTTCATTTCTCTGTTCTCATTTTATTCTAGAAAGATAGAATTAGCCATATGGCATCTTTACCATTCTGCTCAAAAATATCTTTAGTTAAGTCAGCAAGTTTATTAGAAATGTACATACCACCACAAAAACATGCCCTTCCACTGCCTCACATGACCAGTTCTTCTGAACTTAATAGGAATTTTGCACACTCTCCTTCAAACCCTTACCAAGCAAGAGCCTCCTTAAAGTACATTTTGCTTCCAACAATACCTAGTCTAACAATTAACACCACATACTTTAGGTTTTATTTTGGCAACTAGCTGCTTCCAGACATCAAATTCTATTTACCATATTTGCCGGCGTATAAGACGATTTTTTGGCCCTGAATACGTATTTGCCGGCGTATAAGACGACTGGGCGTATAAGATGACCCCCTAACATTTCCACTAAAAATACAGAGTTTGTTATATACTCGCCGTATAAGACTACCCCCCACTTGGAGGCATATTTTTCAGGGCCAAAAAATCATCTTATACGCCGGCAAATACGGTATTTTCTTTTTTAAAATATTTGTATTGACTTCAAAGAGGAAGTGAATGGGAAATAAAAATAGAAACATCAATGATGAGATAGAATCATGATTGGCTTCCTCCTGCACATCCCACACTGGGGATGGTGGAGCTTGCAATATGTCCTGACCAGGAAGGGGATGGAACCTCCTGGTTCATAGGTTGATGGTCAACCACTGAGCCATGCCAGCTGGGCTCAAATGTTATTTATTAATGCAAATCAAACTGCCACAAAATTTAGTGTCATAAAGCAATAAGTATGTCATCATGCTCAAGGCTTTTATGCTCAGTAATTTAGGCATGGCACCATGGAGGATGTATTGTATCTGATCCATGATGTTTGGAGGCTCAGGTGAAAGATTCAGCCAGCCCAGTGTAAGTTGTCCAGCTTAGGGCTGAAATCATACGAAGCCCTCTTTACTCACATCTCAGGCATCTGTGCTTAACTGACACAAAGGTTGGGTTCTGTTGGTACTTGACCAAAGCACCTAAAACTTAGTCTCTCTTATATGTGGCTTGAGATTCCACAAAGCATGGTAGTCAAGGGTAGTCTGAATTCTTAAATAGAAACTAAACTCTCTGAGAACTAGTGGCTCCATGAACAAATTGAAAAACTTCTTGCCATTATGTTACCTCACCCTGGAAAACACATAGCATTACTTTTATCACATAAGCACTATGGTAGCAGTCACAAAACAGGCCAACTAAAGAGAAGGAATGTAGATCCTTAGCACTTAATGGTAGAAATATAAAAGAATTTTCAGGCATATTTTTACATACTAGGCACATAATATTAAATCTCCTGATAATTTATGGAGTGACATACCTTTTCATATGTTTACTGCCATTTGGATTTCCAGTTTTGTGAAATGTGAAATGTATTCTAGAGTTCTAGTTTTAGCTATTTTTGCAAGTTTTCTGCCATTTTGTTACTTCTTTATATGCAAGTTCAAATTTGATCTATTTATTATTCATTTAGTTCTTATATGTATATTTTAATCTATTTGTCCTTAATATTTAGTTATTTCTATAACAGATTTGGTCTGTGTAAACTTAGCCATTACTCAAGGTAAAAGTTCATATTTTGTTCTTCAAATAATTTAGACTCTTCTTTTTATACTTAATATTCTATAATTTCATGAATCTTTGGGTGTACATTTTGTCACAGGTACAAAATAGTCAATAGACTCACACACTTCAAATTTGTAATGCTCATGTATTTTTATTTTTTTCTTTTCCTTTACTTAGTTGTTAAATATTTATTAATATTGTTTTGGAACCTTTAAATTGATCTCTTACTCATAATTACCTTTCTTTTTCTTTCTTCCTCTCATGACTTTCTATGGCTTATCAAAATTATTTTCCATAATTTCATTCCAAAACATCTAATGAAATGTTTTGTTCAGACAGCTTTTTTAATCTGGAAGATTTATTCCACACTTCCTTTTATTTTTTCATAATAATCAATTCTTGCTTTGTGGATTGAATATATATTCAGATGTTTCTACACAGGTCGTTGAGTTCAGTGTTTTACTACCAGTTTATATATTATTTTATTTTAAGAGATTTAAAAAGGTACTTGAATATTCTGAATTCAGCATGGGGCTTTTTACTGAATGTACCTCACTAATAATGAGGGATACCAAAATACCAGAAATTGGTAATTCATCTTACCTATCCAAGCATGCAGAAATTCTAGAAGTCAAATAAATATATATGTTTTTCTTTCCCATCATATATATATGGCCAGATTATTATTATATCTGAATGCATAATAATCTGGCCATTCAGTGTATATATTAGAGGCCCAGTGCATGAATTTGTGCATGGGTGGGGTCTGGCAAGCTTGGCCAGGGGGAGGGGACATAGGCGGTTGGCTGGCCTGCCTGCTGGTCAAACTCCTGGTCAAGGGGACAATTTGCATATTAACCTTTTATTATATAGGATTATTATATAGGATATACACTGAATGACCAGATTATTATGTGTTCAGAGATCATAATAAACTGACACATACAGACACCCTGTTTCCCCGAAAATAAGACATCCTCCGAAAATAAGACCTACTTCATGGAAACATAATACATCCCCTGAAAATAAGACCTAGCGCATCTTTGGGAGCAAAAATTAATATAAGACACTGTCTTATTTTTGGGGGAACAGGATATATATATATATATATATATATATATATATAGTCATTAAGTTAATCCTAATACTTACAGCCCCAGGTTTCATTGCGACCTTACAGAATATATAGCTCTTCTATGCACCAAAACACTATGAGTTTTTGCCATACTAACTTAGTCCTTCTTGATTACATTCTATTCCTCACATGCCTCTGATAAACTATATTTATTACCAATATTCTTCTTTCCAACCATGAGAAATTTATTGAAATATTGTTCTATAGATGTTTCTCTTTTATTCTCTTTGTAATTGAAGATTTGTACTATTTTTATATCCTCACTCTCATTTTAGTGGAGTCTTGGTAGTGAGGCCTAGCTCTTCCACCTACACTGGGAACTTCAAAGTACTTTTTGACTGAAGACCCAAGATCTCCTGGGAAAAACTGAGTAAGGAACAGTCTCTGGTTACTGTTTTACACAATTTGAACAGTGGAGGTTATATAAAGTACATGAGTTACATAATGTAATACAGGGTTGATATGTAGAAAATTTTGAGAACAGTGGAGAGTGGTTTTATTATAATAGCTTCTTATCTCTAGTAATCAAATTACATCCTCTTATAGAGACAGCTTTGTTATAAAAATACTGACCTAATCCTAATCTTCTTTTATTGTTGGAATACAAGATAACTTAATAGAAAAGGATTATGTTTGTGCTTGATGTATCTTACCTGAATATTGTTATTATAATCTGTGCATGCAACTGAAACTAGGCAAAAAAATCTCTGAATAATTTTTGAACCTACATGTCCATGATTAAATGATGGCTAAAATGAGTAAATCCACCAAATAATTATTTGCCACCAGAAATAAATGATAGAACTGAAATATTATACTTTGTCAACTTGTCACTGAGGTAATAGAAGAGGGCACTGAGCCTAGTAAATATCCCAGGGAAGGAGTGAATCCATTTGGCTAGTAAAGAAATGAAGTTGTAAGAGAAATTTGTCTACATAATTAGTATGCAAGAAGGTGTGCAATGTAAAAAGGGCTGAGATAAAATTAATGGCTTAAAAAATTATGAGAGCAGAAAAGGCCATTAACTGTTATGGTCAAAACCAAAATAAACACATACTTCAACCTTTCTTATCTTGGTGTGAGGAAACAAATGATGGGCTGGGAATAGCAAAATGTAAAGAAACCATCTTCTCAACTAATAGACATGAAATGTCTTGATTTCTCCTAGAGCTTTTCCAAAAGGGGGAGAAAAAAAAATATATATATATATACATATATTACCATTTGTGACAACATGGATGGAGCTTGAGAATATCATGCTAATTGAAACAGGTCAGTCAGAAAAAGCTAAGGACCATATGATTTCACTCATCAGGGGGATCTAAAACGGAATCTGATAGACACAGACAACAGCATGATGGTCACCAGAGGGGAAGGGGGTGGAGAGGTAGTCAAGTGTGATTAGAGATGATTTGTCTTTGGGTGACAGGCACACAATGCAACATACAGAACATGTACTATGGAAATGTGTGTTTGAAACCCTTATTAAGATTACATATGCATGTAATCTTATTAGCCAATGTCGCCCCAATAAATTTAATTTAAAAAGGAAATATGTGTGTGAATAATTAAACAAACAAGCAAAAAAGAAGGTCTCTCCTTTTCCTACCTGCCGGTTCTTGCTGATGTTCCTTCCTGAGTGACAGTTTGTCCTTAAAGCAGGTATTCCCCACTTTTCAAAAGTTTGAGTTTCACCACTGCACTTGGAAGAAAGACCTACATTATTATTTGTTTACACTAACTGAAAGAAATTCAAAGATCATTCTTGCTTTGATGAAAAAAAAAATGTGAAAATCAAAAATGGCATTCAGCATTTGTTTTAGAGAAAGCTCCTGATACCAGTAGAGGCAGTGTGTGTGCACCCCCGGTGCAGGCGTGGCGCCTCCAAGCGCCTCCCCAGGGAACTACACTCGGCATCTCAGCATCCAGCCTCCAGAACTCTGAGTCTGTGAGCACCTGCGATTTCCGAATTTACTTCGGGCATCTGTTAGCAAGATGTGTCTTCAGGTACAAAAATGCTTTAAATAGCTCATCAGATGTTACACTTAGTGTAAAAAAATGGTTGAAATTTAAGCATATTCAGTATGATTTGGTAGGTATTTTTAGGGGTCTGGGAACTCAGAAAATTTTCCATGTAAAATAATGATAATTGATTCTTCACTTGACACCGCTTTGGCTTAGGAAAGGTTTCATAGCAGCGCCCTTTTTTTCGGATGGTAAGAGAAACTTGCCGTTGATTTCAGTCTCCTGCGTTTTTCCATGGCTCCCAAATCAGCCTGATAGCATCTGATCATAAGCCACAGCAACAGTTGGAGGGGTCGCTTCCTCAGAGGTGTGAGCCCCACTGGCAAGGCTACCCTCTGAATTTACCAGTTTCCATAAACACCACCTCTTCCCTTGTTCTCTCAGCCTAGGGGGTGGAGGTGTGGAGCAGAGAGCTACATATTGCAATTATTTTCTTTGCCAGGGTGTTATTACTTTTTGTCTTCTATCCCCTACGTACTTAATTTCCCATTTCAACAAGTAGACTAGTGTTAGTAGCTTATGTGAAATGACAGAATTTCTCTTCTATTTTTCATGATGTACTATATCTTGTCTCAGTCGATTTCTATTCCACCTTTTTGGCCCAAATAAGTGTTTTGCCTTTATAAAATCTAATATTGACCTTGTCCCATCATTTCTCCTAATATCCATGGCCATCCAATGCCTCTTACAAGGTGAATTGTGGTTGTTTTGTTTTGTTTTACTTCAGGCTGTGAAGACACATAAGTCTGTATATAATTTATTCTCTGTGTGAATGTGGGCTATTTATCAATCTGTAAATATAACTTTATTCAGGGTACAATTCAGAGATAATGATGTTTACCTCACAGATTTCCTTTAGAGGAGCAAAAGGAATAAAATGTAGACACCTAGCATGGGCAATTTCCCTGGGTGTGCATTTAACCATGTCAGTTTCTCGTCTCTCATGCAATGCACAAGTTGACTCTGTAAATAAACTAATCAAGTTGGGTAACAAAACAAAAATGTCTACAAGGAGAGAAAATAATATCAAAAATTGTCATAAAATAGTACCATATATGGAAATAATATCAAGTCTTAAGATTGAGGGTTTTTTTGCTGAGAAGAATTATAAGTTTTCATTTTTATTGTGGCTAATGGAAGAAGCATAAGTAAGGAGAAATCTATGGCTGGAGAGAGGTGTCACTCACCATGTTTGTGCTTGGACCACGCATAAGAGTGCGCAGTGCTCACCTCTTTCCTGACTCTAAATTCGAAGTTGTCATGGTGATTAGTTGAAGCTGCTCATGATGGAAGTTTCGCCATGTTGTTAGATGGTACATAAAACACTAGTAGCGTAGAATAAATAGGTCCTCACAAACAACAAAATAAAAGTGAGAATGCTCGGTTTCTATTTTGTTTCTCTCTCAGTTACCAATGAGAATGGTCTCAAGTTGTAACAGCGGAGAATAAATATAGTTATGAGAGACTCAGACTCTCAGAGACATGAGGCAATTGTAAGAAAAGACATAGATTTTCTAAATTTATCCTGGCTAAGACAACACTGCTCGGGGTGGCTGCAAATGAAGATCAATACTGTTCTCGCGTGGGGTTATTGGTCACTAAACCAGAGTAAACAATTTTTGTTTGTTTTTCAGATTTTAAGTATTTTGGTCTGTGTGGGCCAGGTTCTGTTTCAACTAACAAAGCTCTGCTGCCATAGCATAAACCTAATCATAGGCAATATGTAAGTGAATGAAGATGGTGTCCTATAAAAACGATTTATTGGCCTTGGGCTACAAGTGGATAAAAGTATTCTTAACTAGATTATATACATATATACTTTTTGAAACTATTAATTTTTAAAACTAAATAAGAATAATGTTTCTTTTTTGATAAGGTAATTATAAAAACTAACCTGGAATTTCTTTAAAAATTTATCTCAGGTTTTGTTTTGTTGTTGTTGTTTTGTTTGTTTGTTTTAATGTCCTGCTGATCCCAGTTGTTCATCTGATATCTGATTCATTTGATGGGTAATATGCTTATTTGGTGCATAGACAATGTAAATATGGGACTTTTAATTAATATTATTTTTAAGTAATTCTAGGAAAAGGGATTGTACATATAATGAAACATAAACTCACTAACTGCTGGGATCAACAGCTTGACTGCTTTAATGAAAGAGAGGATATTGACTTTATTCTAACGCTAAGTCCCTGGGAGTCTCTGAGTACCTCCAGCTATGACTAGTATGTCAAAAATAACAAAAAAGGCTTATTTGACATGATTTCATGTCACTGAGAGTAACTGAGGGAAACCTTCCAAGTTGAGTGAGAAATGCTGCAGAAGAGGCAATCGTTTTCTTGCCTATGTCTCTAAGGATGACCTAGAATCCCAAAACTCAATCAGAGAGAAACACCAGATAAACTGCATCCATCTGCCATTATCTAAAACCACATGGTTATAAAAAAAAGTGTAATTCATAGATTGGATGTTTCCTGGTAGGTGTAGTTTTCAGTTCGGGCTATTTTAACTCCGCCATGTACTTATCATTTTTCACTTTTACTTTGGTGTTTTGATGTCTGCTGGCATGAGCAAGTTTCTCTATTTTTTTCTCCCAGAAATTCATCTCCAATGCAGACATGAACACAAAGGTCTCCTCTGCTGTGTCGGGAAATATTTTGTGTCTTAAGAATAAAAATTTTCATTAGAGTCAGTCAATGCATCACGGATATGATCCTTCCTGGCAAGAGGAACGCAGAAGTGCAGACTCTGTGTTGGGCTATTGTTCTCCATGGAAAAATAAAGCTTTTCAAAATGTTAGTCATTGCCTTGGTGGATGTTTCTTCAAGTCATTTTTAGAACCTATTTTGATGGATTCCAAGAATCTATATTACATTGTTTTTTCCCCCTATGGCTTACTGTTAAAATCATATTTATAATATTAAATATCATTCATTGAGTACTATATACCAACATTATGAACCAGAAAGTAATTTATATTTTACCCTTACAAAGTAGAAATTATTATTCCATATTGTAAATATAAAGCAGGCACAGAGAGGATATAAAATCACAAAATTCATAAGTGGCGAAGCCAGCATGCAAACATCTGTCTTGATACAAAATCAGTGATTTTTTCTTCTATAACATGATGATGTTATAAGCCTTTTGGTTTTAAGTGAAATGCACTCAACTTCACATTAAAAAAAAATACACCTATAAAGTAAGTGTACATGACCGTGAGTGTGATCATAATTACGAAAGAGCTTGCCTTAAAACCTTTGAAAATAAGACAGTGTAACAACCCATGGGGAATAGAATCATGTGTGCAGAAGGAACATGTGTCAACTGCCTGGGTTCGGTGGGCTGTCCAAGGGGCTCTGTGAAAATATCCCTGTTTCACGTAATTGTATTTAAGTTTTCCTCAATAACTTTAAGATCTGCTTCTCCAGCATGCAAGACCAGCTTCAGGCAAAATTGTGAGTCGCTATCTAATAAAATGTTCTTATATTTCAACTAAATGCCAAGCGCTATTTTTTGTATGCATTAATTAGTTCATTAATTATCACAATTCTGTGTTGTAGGAATTATCATTATCCCCCTTTCTATGGGAAAACCAAGGTACAGAAAAGTTAAATATCTTACCCAAGGTCATAGTGCTTGGGGATGAGACAGAAGTCTTATCTCCTAGTACCTACAGGTTTATTTTAGACTCCTGTATGTGGCTGGCATGTTCAATGCTCTCTGAAACCTTCTGTCATTTAGTGTGGTTATCCTGATCCCTATTTTTCAAACTATTCCTCTTAGGCACTGTTCCCCATTCCAGAAGTAATCCTGCTTTGTTTGTTGTTTTTTTTGTTTTTTTATTCCATATCACACTAAAGAAACAAAAGAGTAACAAAAAACCATAAGCAAGTCTTTTCTTTTTCTGATTCAGTCCATACTATAATAATTCAAACAATGTTATTGAATGAAAGGAGGAAAAATTAGAGTAATTGCCCACAAGCCAGCTCATTTACCTGATCAATAAACAGCAGATTATACTTGATGTGGTAATTGTAAAATGTATCTTTGCTTTGTTCCAAACATATTTTTAACCATTTGATATATGGAGAAATAGCATAGTTTGTGCTACCAATTTACTTTAAGTGAGTTACAAAAGCAGAGGAAATTAGAAATAGGAAAAAATGTCTTACAATGGCTTTAAATCTCCCAGCTATTGAAATCAAACATATTAAATTCCAACAATCCAAGAGAATCAATATAAATACAAATCACCTTTGTGACACCCCAAAGAAATTTATTACTACCTATGAAAATGAATCAATAATCTTTTGGTCACGTTGTTTTATTTTTTTTACTACCATAATTTTAATTGTTATACATAAAAGTCTTATCCTTTAAAAATATTCACTTGGGAGAATATATAAAACAAACTTCCTATTACTTTTGGGTGAACTAGTTTATCAACCAACAGTGTTCCAGTGAGTTAACTAAGGTCAATGTTTCCATAAAATGAAAACATTCATAGAGTAAATTATAGGCATATTTGGAGGTCTTTTAAAAATAATGTTGGGCCCTGGCCAGACTTGCTAGGTTGGTTGGGAATCTTTGGACATCATCCCGTGCACCAAAAGGTTGCTGTTTTGATTCCTGGTCAGGGCATATGCCTGGGTTATAGACTGTATCACCAAAGGTGGGGACAGGGAGTTGGAGGGAGCAGGATCAATGCTCACATCAATGTTTCTCTCTCTCTCTCTCTCTTTCTCTCTGAAAAAAAGCAATAAAAAATATGTGTTTTTTTTTTTTTTAAATGATGTTGGTTGTGGTTTGGGTTGGGGCAGTGGTTGGCAAACTCATTAGTCAACAGAGCCAAATATCCACAGTACAACAACTGAAATTTCTTTTGAGAGCCAAATTTTTAAAACTTCTTCTAATGCCACTTCTTCAAAATAGACTTGCCCAGGCCATGGTATTTTGTGGAAGAGCCACACTCAAGGGGCCAAAGTGCTGCATGTGGCTCACAAGCCACAGTTTGCTGACCACAGGGCTGAGGTATTGATTGCAAGGTGTATATAGAGGACAAGTCACAGAGAGACTTTTAAAGAACTTGAGGATGGCAGGTGAGCACTAGCATTTGGAAGGCAGTAAGTATCACTTCAGCACTATATAAATTCAGTAAAACATAAAAACAATCATTCAATTGTTTTCCAACTTGATGCTATGTTAATTGGAGTGGCAGAATTTTGCAATGGAATTGACTGGAATTAAAAAAAGTAGTTAAAAATGCCTAATATATTTGTGATACTGTGCCAAATGCAGTAAGTGCAAAGACATACATTTTCAGAGATTATAGTAAGTTTGGGGATTTAATATATTAACCATGAAGAGAAAAATTAAATTTCCTGGGTACCTGAAATTATGCTAAGCATTTTTTTGTGTGTGTGTGTGTGTAATTCTCTTATATAAAGCATACTTCATTACTCTGAGGTAAGTACTTTTTATATTCAATAGGTAAGGAAACTGAAGTACAGGGAGATTAGGCAATTTTTCCAAGAATATATAACTGCTAAGTGACAAAGAAAGATTCAAATCTAGGTCTTACTAACAGTTGCATAAATAAATATGTATGTCTAACTCAAGAATTGGTCATTATTTATCCTAGGAGTTAATAATGCAAAACATAATTATAGGACTAATTTTTTCAGTTGATTTTGGTACAAAGTTGACTTCTTGATACTATAATTCTGGTGTGTAAATATTAACTACATGACAGGGATTCGCATTATCTCCCTTAAAATCACATATTGATAAATATTGCCTTAATAATTACTGTAATCATTTATGAAGAGGCAGTAGGTATTCTAAGAATGTTATATCAATTAATCTTTTGAAATAGTTAATGTGGTAAATAAAGGTTTACCTATTTAACAGATGAATTAGTTAAGCCTCAGAGGATTTGAGTAATTATATTTACAATAGTGACCCAGTGCATAAATTTGTGCACATAAGAAGGAAATTAATTAGAAGAAATATTTTAATATTGCTATTTCCTATATCTATAATAGTAGTGTCAGAAAATTAGGAAAATGTATATGAAAATAAGATATAAATTGATTAATATACAATAACAACATGATATAACAACAAAGACATGATATAACAACAAAAATATGATATAAAAACAACATTGATAAAAACAATGGCTGATAAATTGGTTAAACTTATTCTAACACTGGGGCCAGAAACAAATAAAATCTTGCAATCAGAACAACCTCTCCTCCACAGATCTTGTTAATACTTCAGCTTTGATTATATTAGGTTGCAATCTTTTGATAATAAATCTAGTACTATTACAAACACCCCATTTACTATTAAGATTTCTCAGTAGCATGATGATTGGACCTACTTTCAATTCTAATTTATGACACGACATTTCCAAAGGTGTATTACTTTTAAGAAATTCGATGGGAAAAATTTTCTTTTAGGTATCATTCATTGAATCTAGTATTATTTTTTATTACACTGTCATCTCTGAGTATCAATGCAATATCTAATCCCCAGCCTTTTTTCACCATGTGGGAAAAGAATAGGATACATCATTGCATCTAATGTAGGAAACAGATCCTTATTGGTCTCATTTTAGTGGCATTTGGATTATTGGGGTCTGGTTTACAATTAATGAGCAAGTCCCTTTCAAAAGGAGGTCCTCCATCTTTGTTTCTGAATATGACGGCGGCTTCGGTTACGTGGGGAAAATTATATCTACCTGGATGGATCACTATTATGATCATATTTAATCGCCACTGTTATTTCCCTGTGACGCAGCAGCTTTCTTTCAGCTTCAGAACGTCAACAGAAACAACTAAATTCATGATCAACAATGACAGATCAAAACAGATGAACAATTGGCACCAGAGAGAGCTTTATATGTATCGCTCATGCGTGAGTCAACTTAGTCTTTTATAGATTAGAACAAACTTGCTTAATTAGACCTGCTTTCTGATGTAGGTAAACTTTTTCCAGCCCAGTGAAGCACCCCAACTTCTCTTTCAGGTAATTGTCAGCAACACAGCAGTCAATATCAATGCAAAGCACATTATTATTGTAGATCATGCAGGGAGAACATTTAAAATATAAATATACATATTATTTAACTGCAGCGGTGTTTGACTATATTCTGCACAGTGCGAAAACCTGAAGTCATTTTCAAGGTTCACCATTTCTTTCTTCTTTTCAGTCCAGTCAAGTCTCTAAGCTTTCTAAATCTCCATTTTCCAGCTAATGAAAAGAAAATAGGATTCCACTGAGTCTCCTATCTACCTACTCCAGGACTTCTGTGAGGGTCCAATGAGATGAGACAGCGAAAAACATTTCCCAGACATTTGGTTACAGTGTAAAAGTGTTTCCACCTGAGGCTAGTAGTCTGTAGGGAGAGGAAGCCAGGTGTTTTACTTGACATCATTACTCAGATGTTGAACACTTAGCATATTAGCCTTTTATATAGATAATCAGGATGGTTAGGGGTCATCTGACTGCACTGATCTCATTGTCGTATGCTTCCAGAGTCTTGTGCCTGAGTGCAAACAGGTAGGCAATGAATGGGTTCCAGCAACAACTAGAGTCTTACCTTGCCTTGGGAATTAATTAAAGAAGTGATGGTAATTTAGTAATTTTCTAACCTGAAAAACATAAAAAGAAAAATTCACAAGTGTTATGAAGTTTTCTAAAGTAAGTTTCCCTGTGGCTTCAAGATTAATGAGCTGTGTATTCCAAGCATGTCTGATCATGGATTTTCTGAGTAAGCAGAAAAGGGCTTAATATAAGGGTTGCGATTGGAGGAGAGTATTTCCTGTATGCTGCAGAGCCTGGCTAAGGTTGGCTATTATAATAAAACTTTGCAAAGCTGCTCTGATTGTCTTTGAAATTCATTTGTAACAACAAGACTCAATCCTTTACCATCTGCTGTAAAGGTTTTCGAGGCAGTTTAGTTCCTTAAGTCCCCTGCTTTCTGTAATTGATTTCAGTTCTATGACTATATTTTGAAATAATTTCAAAAACTCAATCTGTTTGTCTGATTCTGAGAGAGTGTTAGCTTGACAACAAATCTAACAGTTAATCCATCGGTTCATAGGTAGTATATCTGAATAAGCTATTAAGAAAATAAAGAAACTCACTCCAGATATCGAGATTCTATTAATCATTCATATATATATCAGAGGGCTGGTGCACGAAATTCATGCATGGGGGACATGGGGGTGTCCCTCAGCCTAGCCTGCACCCTCTCCAATCTGAGACCCCCTCAGGGATGTCCGACTGCCACTGGTGGGATCAGGCCTAAACAGGCAGTCAGACATCCCTCTCATAATCCAGGACTGCTGGCTCCCAACTGCTCGCCTGCCTGCCTTCCTAATTGCCCCTAACCGCTTCTGCCTGCCAGCCTTATCACCTCCTAACCACTCCCATGCCAGCCTGATTGATGTCTAACTGCTCCTCTGCCAGCCTGTTTGCCCCCAACTTCCCTCTCTGCCGGCCTGGTCACCCCTAATTGCCCTCCCCATGCAGGGTTGATTGCCTCCAACTGCCCTCCCTTGCAGGCCTGGTGCCTCCCCACTGCCCTCCCCTGCTGGCCATCTTGTGGTGGCCATCTTGTGTCCACATAGGGGCAGGATCTTTGACCACATGGGGGCAGCTATATTGTGTGTTGGAATGATGGTCAATCTGCATCTTACTCTTTTATTAGATAAGATATATTTTTTTTCAGGAAAAAAAATGTCAATAGATACCTGGGTAATGGTGCAAAGAGAGAAAGGATTGTACTGGAACTCAGTGGTAAGTACTTTAGTAAGTATATTTAGGGGGCAAAAAAAGGTGAGAATGAATTACTCTATTATCCATATGGTGGGGTATGGAAAATATCCCATCTTGAGAATGAATAAACAAATGAATGAACAAATGAAGTCCTATCTGTGGATAGTCAAACTGTAAACCCAAGGACTGCAAGCTCCTTAAGGACGTGGTCATAACTTCAATATCTCACTCAGATTTATCCTCCATGTGGACTTGACTCATTTACTCTCTCATTTGTTGTTGAAAAGTCCTGAGTATCCTGGTCAAAGGTTGAATTCTTCAACAACAACAACAAAATACTTGGGAGACAACAGAAACTCTGTCTCTGATACAAAGGTTAATTTGAAATGTTCAATTATAATTTAGTTATTTTATTTTTGTACAGAAATATGTTTTTTCCTTTCACAGAACAGAAACATTATGGCCCAGAGCTGGTTAAAATCTGAACATTTTCTGTCATAAAGGCAGAGGATCTTATGCCACAATAATCTCTAGAAATAAACGTCCCCACAAAAACAAGGTGCATGAAAATTTAAAAAAAACAACACACACAATTTATATAGGCATTAATAGCATTTTGTTATTTTGCCTCAGAATATATAGGTGCTCTGACAGTATTTGTATAGGTTCCTTAGAAATTATTTGTAAGTAAGCAAACCCGTATTTAATGTTTGAGGTTTACTGCAGCATGGAGAAATACGCATCGTTCAAGTAAATATTGTAGCAGTAATTCATGTTTATAGAAAAATCGGTGAAAGGCTTTGACAAGTTTGAGGCAGAAAAGGAAATAAAGGTCAGGCCCTGTACTGCATGTCACCTGTTCTAAATTGCATTTCTTCCCAATCAGCTCCCAAGGTGCCACAACTTTAGCAGGCCTCTACATTTGCCTTAGGTTTCTGTTTTGCAGTGGCACAGTCATTTATTGCTTCCTCCCACCCCATAGTGGCTGATTCCCTGGCACTGTTGAACTTGAAGCTCGCCCCACCTCTTCGTTCTGTCTCTTAATACCCTGATGCGGCAGCAAGGGATGGCAGGAAGCATTTCATTAAGCTCTCACGGCAGTGGGAGTTCCACTTGAGTTCCTGCAGCATACGCTATAATATTGTTACATTCAGAGAAAGAACTCAACTCTATTCCTTTAAAAAAAAAAAATATATATATATATATATATATATATATATATATATATATATATATATATATAATTGATATTTTACAGAGAGGAAGAGAGAGAGATAGAGAGCTAGAAACATCGATGAGAGAGAAACATCGACCAGCTGCCTCTTGCACACCCCCTACCGGGGATGCGCCCGCAACCAATGTGCATGCCCTTGACTGGAATCGAACCCGGGACCTTTCAGTCCGCAGACCGACGCTCTACCGCTGAGCAAAACTATCTTTGGCTCAACTCTATTCCTTTTAGCTGAAGGACAACAGAAGTGGATTTTAATATTTCCTTGTACAGAGCTGCGTCAGAGAAAGAACATATTTGTAGTGCCTAATCCTGAGGAAAGGGACTTGGTTCCTCACCTTGGTTTTGCCATTAGCCCGGTGGCTTTTTAATTTATCGTATCTGAGCCCTTACACACTTGTTAGTCTTGATTCTGTCCACTTGTTGGTAAATAGAAAGCCAGCTCAGGATAACAGGGAGAAGCAAGTACTATTTTCTTTTAAGTCTATGAGGGTAAAATGTTTGAGATCAAAAGTGGGTTTGGACAGTATCTACCAAGGGGCAATTACCGTATTTGCCGGCATATAAGACGATTTTTTGGCCCTGAAAATACGTATTTGCCGGCGTATAAGACGACTGGGCGTATAAGACGACCCCCTAACATTTCCACTAAAAATACAGAGTTTGTTATATACTCGCCGTATAAGACTCCCCGCCACTTGGAGGCATATTTTTCAGGGCCAAAGGGTCGTCTTATACGCCGGCAAATACGGTATTCAGACTTAGACATTCCGGTTAAAATAGATAAAAGTATTGCCCACTCCTCTCAGTGGCTATTTAAAAAGTACTAAAAAGGAAAAAGATACTGCAAATTCTTTATAATCCTACTGCATATCTTACCTGAGACTATGATAGTGATAATTGAAGAATTATGTTCTTTACCTAGAAATATAATAATTTCTTTTAGGAAATTGAGATAGAAATCCTAAAGCTAGAGTAGGTTTGTACTTCTGACTTCTTTGATGGTCTTCTTCCTAAATGGATTTGTTATTGCAAAGAAGAAAGAGGAAAGTGAGGAAACTTAAGGATGCTCTGTGGAGCAGGCATTCCTAAACTGAATGTTATTTGGGAAAAGGCTTATGACTATCCCCAGCATTTATTCAGATGATAGATCATATTGAGTATCTTTCCCTCTTTCTCCATTATGATCAAAGAGAGAGCATGTTTAATAGTATTTAAACAAGAAAAAAAAAGTCTGCATTTGATTAACCAGGTCTTCAAAGGATGTTCTGACAGATCTACTCATTAATTAAAGGGCAGCCCTGCCAACATTTTTGTGAAATGAAAAAAGTAATAAAAGGCACAAGGTTTTCAGGGAGATTCACCTTTCCTCTGGCAATTCTTTACATAGCTACTTTTTTCCTCCAACCTTTCAACTTTCCTACACGCAGTTCCTGATGCACCAAAGCACAAGGTCTGGACATTGCAAGAGCAATCATTCTGACAAAAGGTGTTGTATCAGTCATGTGCTGAGTGACAAGAAATCCACAGTTCCTGGTTTCACAATCCGGGCCTTTTTTTAATGTCTTGAGCTATAGATCTTTCTTCATGAAAGAATCTGAGTAGTCTGAGCCTACTATCTGCTTGAAGAACTGTGGGGATCCATTTTGAAATATCTCTGTGTCTTTAGTCTAAACTGTCAATGTTCGTGCATATGTAATTTTCTTTAAAACTTTATGGGTTTATTGTGGATTTTATTTATTGGGATTTACTCTATTAAACAAAAGCTAATCCATTAATCTCTCCATAATAAGCTCTTCTTTACTTTGGACTTATATTGAGAAGGCTGTGGGACAACATTCAAAGCCTACAACAAACTCCAATGTTTGATTGAGTAGATCTGATAGTCATTGACTGAATGTTGTATTTTAGAGGGCCTGTGTCTAACTGAGTAGCATTTCTAAGCATCACCATTGACCTTCTGAAGTATAATAAAAAAATATTTATAGTTACATCTTTGACTTTACATTTGGGCCACAATTTCCTGGTAGTACCTTGAATCAAACTGTGTTCAAGCGTCACTTCATAATTTCAGCATCCTTTGCCATCTGAAGAGGCCGAGAGCTTTCAAAAACAATTAAGTATATTATGTTTCCACTTATTTTAATTTTGATACAGGGCAGACAACTGTAAACAGATATAAAAGATAGATCTTTTTGGAGTATAGAAAATATCTTAACTAAAACTTTTAAACAAGTAACTACTTAAGTATCAGATTTGTGTTATGCCATTTATCATCTAGTATAAAAAGAGAAATAACATATAAAGCATTTATTCTCAGAGTGGCTACATTAGATTGGATGTAAACAGGTAATAAATAAATAAATTCATTTTTTTTCCAATTTTAATGAGTGGATTAGAGTAATGAGTTAGTGATGAGTGGTATTTTCTCACTTTAGCCAGGACAGTCTGGGAACGGATGTGATGACTTAGAGTAATTACAAAAGGCCTATCTTTTGGGAGAAGTCATTTGATCTAAATGATGAAGAAAAGGAAGCCATGTAATGGTCTTATATATAAATAACATATGTACAAAGATGCTGAGATGGAAGGAGATTGGCATATTGGAAAAAAGGTTCTGATAGAGTTTGCTGTGTAGATGTGGCTTAGATATGAGGTTAAAATAAAATATAAATCTAATATTTTTACCCAAGAGGACAAATATAACTGATAATTTAATAAGATTATGAATTTAATAGCATTTTGAGTTCCCATCAATTCTTCTCTGCTGTGCAATTATTTGATTACAGTTTGTCTTAATATGTTTCTTTGTTTACTGAATCTCAAAATATATTAATTTGTTTATGGTATTGCTCTAACTGGTATAAAAATCAAATTCAATTGTGTACGTTGTATCATATTCTTTTCTAGATATGCCATTTCCCACAAATTATATCTCTTACAATATACATCCTTTGTTTATATTTGACAAGGCAGAGACTTTGAAAAGTAGAAAGTACCTTCATCACAGTAATTATTTCTGGAAGGACTATTTTACTTTTCTTTTGTAATAACTTGTAAATGTATGTGCTAATGCACTAGAATTATTTTCCCCAAAGAAAAGACTGACTTTTTACTACTCAGCTTTATATATATATCCTGATCTTAGATTTTATTATCCTCCTGCCTCCAGTAGACACACAACATAATGATCATACTCAAAAATATAGACTCAAACCATAAATAATACTGATTTATATTTGAAATGGAGCATAAAGAACCATAAGGCTGTGATGGGAAGATTTTCACAGGAGTCCAAAAGAAAATGGTAGGATGAATGCACATCTTTCCCACTACTTAATTCCAAATATATGTTTCTGTTTTTCAACATTGTCTTTCTCTAATTTCTGCAAATACACACAAGATATAAAAAAATCATATTAAGTATGTGGGTGATTAAGGGTAAGCAGATGGTTGTTCTTAGCTTTTAAAATGTTTAAATGTATTTTGATTCATATACTAGTATGTAGCTATAAATTTCCATATTGAAGCATGGACCAAAGAAAAGCAATTAGCTGCACTTACTGAGCCCGTAAAAATTAACACATAAACCTAGAGAACATAATTGTCTAATTATTTATGGAACTCTCTTCTGCATTCGTATTTTTAAGGTCATCTGTGTATTTCCAATGCTGCCTATGTCAATCTGGCAGCTGATGAAATAAATCAGTCCCATTACAAAATATAAAAACTACTTACCAAGCCCCAGATCATTCAAAATAATTTATTAGGGTTAGCTCAGGACTGTAGTCACAAGTGTATATTTGAAGTTATTGGACATTGAAATAGAGAGCTTGTTGGTATTGGGATTTTGAAACACCACAAGGTTTGAAAATATTTGTATATGATCAAGATTGAGTTTTATATAGTTATCACTTCCTGGAATAAAGACTTAAAACTCCAGAAGATCAAGGAAAAACACACAAAAGGTATTAGGCTTTTAATAAATATTTTAACAGCAGGAGGGTAGGATGCCATTTATTGACTACTGCAGAAGTAGAACCAGAAATTTATGGTAGGAAAGGAAATTTTGACTAGCACATTCCTTTTTGATCCTTCTTTTGCAAGGATTATGCTGGAGTCGAAGTACAGAAACCTGGAAGTATGATCTATTATTTGAAAATGATTTCTGCTAGCTGGAAATCTGGAATACTTGAAAGGAAGTATTATGATTAGATAAATTTTTAGAAACAAAAGAGATGTGACTAAACCAGCCTAGTGAATTCTTAGTTTTAGCAAAGAGCAGGTATATATATATATATATATATATATATATATATATATATATATATATTAGTGCCATGGAAAAGCCCACAGTTTTTTGCTGTTGTTTTTATTTTTATATTTTGGAGATAATTTTTAAAAAATACTTTATTGATTTTTTGCAGAGAGGAAAAGAGATGGGATAGAAAGTTAGAAACATCTATGAGAGAGGAACATCGATCTGCTGCCTCCTACACACCCCTCACTGGGGATATGCCAGCAACTAAGGTACATGCCCTTGACCAGAATCAAACCAGGGACCCTTGAGTCCGCAGGTCGATGCTCTATCCACTGAGCCAAACTGGTTTCGGCTGCCCACAGTTTATATATTTGAGTTTACCAAGGAGAACATCTTTGAAATGCATTTTGGTTATCCTACATTTTAGGTCTTGAACATTAGAGGCATACATATGTGTGTTATTTCCAAACTGCTTTTCTTGATTAGGTATAATATTCCAAAAAAGAGTTTCATAATGGGAAAGAAGGGCTAATTTTGGCTTCTATATTTGGGATTATTCAAAGCCAAAGCATGTGTGTGTGGATCAGATGTTAAAAAAAAAAAAAAGCCAAGTACTTTAAAAAAATAATTACCTTTAGGGTTACTGTAATAAATCTAAAGTTATCAAGGTTGGTTCTTTTTTTTCATTTTTATACATCATTGGGGTGACCATATAAGTTTTTGCTCCAAACTGGGGGTAATTCTTTGAAAGTGAAAGGGGAAGGAACTTATGCTTAGCCAGTCAGGACATCAAGACAGTAAAGTCAAATGGAAACTGCCCATGGCAAAGCACACATAAGGGTATCCTAGACAGAGGCATTTTCCTCCTCTTGGCATGACTATTCTGCTGTCTTAATGCTTGTGGCATGTTGAAAACCACTGTAAGTGACATCTCAATCAGAAGTCTATTTGTATTTCAGTAGCTTCTCTTATTATTATCTGTGCTTTTCTCCCCACAGATAAGCATATCATTGAATCACAGTAGCTATTCATGGGTGGCATCCTTCTGCACTTTTGACTTTCCCTTTCCTGTTTGATTAGGAAATAGATGCATTTCCTACCTGACTAAACTTTTTTGTGTGTTCACTTGCTGAAAAAAATTACACTGGACAAAGAAATCTGAGAAATACTTGGTTGCATATTTTTATGTACAAAGAGCTGGAAATGGAACATTCCTTGAATTTCTATAAGAAGATAAAAGCAAATATTTATATTTCCACCTATTTGAAATTCTGTCACCACCCTCCCAAGAGCAAATCTCAAAAACGTCCCTTTGTTCTTTTGAAAGTTAATAATGTGAAAATTTTGGTCTCAGCATCCGTGGAGACAGAGTGAGAAATGACTCATTCAAAAATTTACATTGATCTCTCAACCAAATATATTCCAACTGATAAAATGTATTCCCTTTCCCTTTATAAATATATTATTGAGTCAAAAGAGATTTCTCGGCATGTTAATAGTGAATCCCTGCAGTCTTCTTGAATATTATGGTTCAAATATCAGTTTGTTGATAATAAAGACACTTATTTTTGTATTTCCTTATGATGAATACTTCACTCTGTTTACTGTCCTCTTAAGCAGAGAATAAATGAGCCTTCTCAGAAACTCTGTGGTGAGAGAAGAGAAACTATACTCACGAAGAGTAGCTTTAGCTCAGAGTTCACCTATTAGAGTTGCAAGTAGATACTGTAATGTTCTAACCCCTTTCCAAATTTAAGCAGTGAAACATATGAAAAAAAAAATCAATTGTCAACAACTATACATAGAACAATTATCTGAAATGTAAATTTAATTTAGAGTCATTCATTCCAAAAATATGCATCTCATTTTCTAATAGTTTATTGATTTTTAAAGAGAGAAGAATGGAGGAGAGAAACATCAATGTGAGAGTGAAACATCTATTGACTGCCTCCTGCAGGCACCCTACGGGGATTGAGCCAGCACCTGAGCATGTGTCCTTCACCAGGAATCAAACTGGCAACCCCCCAGTGTACAGAATAACACCCAACCAACTGGGCCACACTGGCCAGGGCAATATGCATCTCATTTTGAGATATGCATCTTAACAGTTTGTTATTAATAGAAAAATGTTATTAAGAGATATGAATATAATAAAACTCCTCTAAGAAATATGCTGATGAAGGGAGTGGATAGAGAGAAATGGGGAAGGCTTCGGGGCAGAGATGCCATGGACAGTGGGTGGAGGTTTGGACAGGTTCCCTCTGAAGAAAGTGAAATCTCAGCTTTTACCCAAGTTGGGAATGGTGCACACGCATCTCAGGGAGCAGCAGACTACCACTGTTTGTACCTGAGTGCAGAAACAGGAAATACGGAGGGTCTGGGCACCGTGCACAGAGATGAGGAAACAGAGTGTCCATCAGGTGTATTCCCCAGAGAATATTCCATTAGAGGGACAACAAATCTAGGTGTTCCCTTTCCCCAATACCAGTTCGTTGCGTCCCTCAGGGTGAGGGTGACACTCGCTGCTGCTCCTGCATCCAGTTCATCTGGTCACCATGTTTCCTCAGTTGTGTCACCTGAGGGTCTTCCTCACTCCCTTGACCAAGCGAATCCATTTGCCACATGGTAGGTCAGAATTTTATTGTAAATTATGTATCTGACCATGTCACTTTCCTACTTACAATCAGTGTTTGTCTCCTGATTACTGGAGTTTGGAACTCATTTGGATGAACAGTCTACATCTACAAACCTTCCAGGCCAGACTTCCTGAGGTTTCTCCAATTCTCAGTGCCTTTTCTAACTCTGGTTTGTAAATGTAGGTCATATCCTAACCACCAGGAACCCAAGAAATATATAAATGTCATTTTACTTATTCACTAACTCATTGAATATTTATTAGGTATGTTCATTGTGTACAGAGAAGTGCTGGCATACAGTATAGAACAATGAATGAGGTAGTCACAGTCTATGTCCTAAAGACCTTAGTAATCAATGAAGTGTTTTCCCCCCTATGACTAGGTTAAATAACTCTCTTCTGCTGGGTTCCTAATACACCCTATACATACCTCCATCCTAAATCTCATAAAACTATAGAGAAATATGCTGTGTACTTTCTTATAATTCCAATGTATCGTGAGTTTGAAAAATATGTATGTATTAAATTATTCAAGATCATTAAGTATAAAAATTACTTGCATCTTCATCCCTAGCATGTGGCATGGTTTTATAAAGTCTATGGGATTTAAGAGTATCTATATATGTTTTGAAGATACATAATAATTGTCATCTACATAAAAAGTGTGGGTTATAAAACAATAAGATATGGTTAGGAATTTCACATAAAAAGCATAATATAAGATTTGAAAAAACTTAGAGGAGAATAAAAGTGTAAATTATACTGAGAAGAGAAAACTATACTATGGATTTCTCTGTACTATGGATTTCTCTCTCTCTCTCTCTCTCTCTCTCTCTCTCTCTCTCTCTCTCTCTTTCTCCCTCCATTCCCCTCCCTCCCTCCCTCCTTCCCACACATTCACACACACAATCAGAGAAATAACATGCAATATAGATAACATTAAGAAAACCATATTCTCAGTGTAGTCTACATTGCAACTACACTAAGAATCTCATTATTATGTGGATAAATCCAAAGTATGGAGATGAAGTGTTACAGAATGGCTGGATGCTGATGACAAATGGTGATGTATCATCCTTCAGTGAGAAAAAAACAATGATAATTTAACAAAGAATATTAAGGATAAGACATGCTCAATGAAAATATACACTGAGTGTCCAGATTATTATGATTTATGAATACATAATCTGGCCACTCCTGTGTGTGCCTGGTGTGTGTTTGTGTATATATTAGAGGCCTGGTGCATGAATTCATGCATGGGTGGGGTCCAGCCAGCCAGGGGCATGGGCGGATTGCTGGCCTGCCTACTGGTCGAACTCCTGGTCAAGGGGACAATTTGCAAATCAGCCTTTTATTATATAGGATATACACTGAGTGGCCAGATTATTATGCGTTCAGAGATCATAATAATCTGGCCATTCAGTGTATAGTATAGACTTGAGCTGGGTTAAGGAATATAAAAAAGGAAGATATTAAAGAGAAAAAGGACTTTTCATTTATATTTTTCAAGCATATTCTGGACAAACGCTAATCAAGAGGCTTTATAAGAAGGAAATAGATGCTGGTGACAAATACCACTTGGATTCTGAAGGGATAGAGAGTTACTAGGGTAAAGCTAGAGGACAGCAGTATAGACATCAGTATAAACACGGGTTGGATTTTGTGCAGGCAGAAGTGTTTGGAGCATCTTGTGGATTACAGCTATTCAGGTGATGCAGCAGCAGGAAGCATGGCATTAGGGTTTCAGGTAGAAGGAAAGAGCCCAAAGCCAGTGAGATGGAGAGGACAGAAGGTACGTACACAGGAAGCAGGCAGTCCAAGGTCAAGGGGAAAAGAGGAGGAAATGGCAGCTGGGTCAAGTGGCGTGGAACACTAGGGCAGGCGTGGGTTTGTAGGAGGAGTCAACTGGGAGCATCTGGCTTTGAGGAGAATGAAAACCTGTACAGCCTGCTCACTCTTTGTTGATGGTTGGCTTTGAGTTTTTATAATCATTACTGAGTAAATAGAAAAAGGATCTTCGATGAGTGAGGAAGCTTCTGTTGATTACAAGACAAAACATATCTTAATAGGTAAGAGATGAAACGAATAACCAATCCAGGGATTAGAGAAATCGCCCATAAAATAACAGTGGGGCACACTAATAGCAGGGGAAGAACTCGCACTGGTGACAAATAAAGGTGACACAGTGTTAGGACTGGAGTGAAGAAGAGAATCCTATATCATCAGACACTTTAAAAATGTAATTCTGTAGAAGATTAGATAATAGAGATTACTCAAAAAGTAATACCACAAATGTTTCAAATATGTCATCACCAACAATAAAAAAAAAAATTACCTAACGTTTTAAAAACCAAAACCTCCCACTCACATAGGAGGATATAAGTTAGCTGTAATTATTTTTTAAAGCTGTCAAATATTAGAAAATGGCTTTTGTCCATCCTTCTATTATCATCAATTTGCAAATCTATGAGGAAAAGCCTAAAAAGATACAGAAGCTCAGTGTGTCACCTATAATTGAGAATCGGAGAATGCAGATGAGAATGTGAAAACATAAGTGGTAGCTCCTTCCATGTGCAGATAAATGATGCTGAAAAGAAATTACAATGACAAAAAAGAACCTTGAGCCCATGTGACAAATAACAGATACAATAACACTTAAAGAAAAAGTGATAACCGTGATAAAAAATAAATGTACCTCCCAAGAAGAATTAAACATTTTTTTTCTCAAGTGACTAAACTTAAAAAAAAAATTACTACCTTTTACATTTTACATTTACCTACTGTTTTTCAAATATCCTTGGTAACAACTATGTTGAGTGTGTGTAGGCATTTAAAAAATGGTATTATTTTTACACAATTTGGGATCAGTCTACTTTGAAAAACAACTTCTGGATGACAATAGGCTTTTACATTTTTGCTCAGGGGAAGCCGAGTTATCACATTAAAACCCAAAGGTCAGACATCTGTGAAACATTGTGTTAAAAGTCAAGAAGCTAAGGCCGAAAAATTCTTTCTGCTTCATCTCAATATAAATTGCAGATCAAACAGTGATCTGGACTGACAATGGCCATCTGATCTGAAATGAATCGTATTCCATTTAACATATGAAATGTCACACCAGGCACTGCTTGTAGCTTTAATTTTCAACTGCCCAGCCTTATACTTGGTATTGGTAATTTCCAAATGAGTTTTTTGACCTTCAGATAATAGAATTTATACATAGAATGAATTTATACCAAAAACTTTGAGGTCAACAAAGGTTTTTTTTGCTTATTCTTTTATACTTTAAATAGGTTGAATTTGTGACTAAACAATATAGTTTGAACTGCTTAATTTTTAGCAAATGGTAACTTGCAAATAAAAGTACTTGTAGCATTCTGTGCAATGGGAAATATTTTAAAATGGGAACTTGAAACCCATTTTCTCAGCAGAATTAAGAATTACTATATTAGCTATAACTAATATCCTATATAATAAAGAGGTAATATGCAAATTTACCCTCATGCCCTTGCACAAGATGGCTGCCCCCATGTGGTCAAAGATGGTCACCACAAGATGGCTGACAGGGGAGGTAGTTATAGGCAATCAGGCCAGCAGGGGAGGGCAGTTGGGGTGACCAAGCCAGTAGGGGAGGACTGTTGGGGGTGATAGGACCGGCAGGGGAGTAGTTAGATATTGATCAGGCTGGCAGGTTATAAGCAGTTAGGGAGTAATCAGGTTGGCACACAGAAGCAGTTAGGGGCAATCAGGCAGGCAAGCAAGCGGTTGGGAGCCAGCAGTCCCAGATTGTGAGAGGGATATCCAGCTGCCGGTTTAGGCCCGATCAGTCAGACGTCCCCCAAGGGGTCCCAGATTGGAGAGGATGTAGGCTGGGCTGAGGGACACCCCTCCCCCAGTGCACGAATTTTGTGCACCAGGCCTCTAGTTTATTATATAATTGGTGTCTATGCCACATACTTTATACTGAGAGTTGCTAAGCCTCATGATACAGTTATTAATAATCTCTCAACTTTGGTGTTCTTTGCAAAGAGCAGGTTACTATGGAGATAAAATAAAACCACCACTACAGAAGTTTACTTTGAAAAGAGAATGGTTTACCTTTTGCCCTTCGCATTAGATTTTTTCCAGGTTCTTTTCTAATACATGTACTCCAAACAATAATGTTAATGAAAAGAAAATTTTTATTTGAAGCTCCTACTAATATAAACAAATGTAGAAGTGATAAGGATGGAAAAGAAAGTACAGGTGACTGAATAAAAAGAAATACGCCTAAAGTCAAAAATTGTCTTTAGAGTCACACTCTAGTGTTTGAGGATCAAGCTCTCCAATTATTAGTTTTGTTAACCTGGAAAAAATCACTTCTCTGAGCCTCAGTTTCCTCATCTGTAAGATAGGTTTGGTAATGCTTAGCTCAGAGAACTGTTCTAAGAAACATATTAGCTAATGCCTGCAAGTAGACAATTCAATGAGAAATCAATAATTTTTTCTTTCCTTATTATACTCACTTTATTAAGTGAGTTGTGCTCGTTGTCATGTAATCAGCAAACTAAATATTTTTTTCTCACTGTTGTATCAGGCAATAATCCCACAGTTTTTCTGGCCAATTTTCTGGCCTGAGAAATAATCCAATATTTAATAATATTCCATATGGGCATTGACCTATATGTAATTGTTATTTTACATGGCATAAGGCACTTTGCAGATACAATTAAGTATTTGGGCATAAAAAGAGTATCCTGTATTATACTAGTGGGCCCCATATAATGGCATGGGAGGAAGTAGAGTTAGAGTCATACAGAAGGCCATAAGGTAACAATAGCAGGACAGAGGGAGACCAAAAGATGTGAGGCTGCTGGCTTTGAACATGGAATATGGAATCAGTAGCCAAGGAATGCATGTGGCCTCTAAACACTAAAAAAGACAAAGTAACCAATTCTTCTCTAGAGCCTCCAGCAGAAACAGAGCCCTTCAGGTCCTCCTCCTGTTATTGTTTTTGTTTTTGTTTAAGACAGTGAGATTTATTCTGTGAGTAACGGGAAGCCACAGAATGTGTCTGAATAAGTGGGTTACCAGGGATAGAGCACATCACTTAGGCCCAGTTTTTAGAGGTGATACAGTGCCATTCCTTTCCAGAGTTGGATCCTCTCACAATAGAGGCAGATCCAATTTTGAGTTCTGATCTCCAACCTGTAAGAGAATAAATTGACGTTAAGTCACTGTTTGGGATAATGAAATGTCTATTTTTAAAAATATATAGAAATAATGACAATAATTTGCAGTGAGTTCATTAACCATTTAGATTGATTGTATCTGAATAGATTTATCAGAATAAAATTTTCTACCAAGAGAAATAAGCAGGTGTCCTTGAAGAAATGGCCAGCTGAGGTGTGGGTCAGAACGGTCAGAACATGTTGCAAACCCATGTAACAAAAATAACACCTTGTAAAAACAAAAATGAACATCTTGTAAAACCTGACAACAAAAATGATATAAAAATTAACTAAGGTCATATCAAAAACTACCAGAGACCAATTTGAACAGCCCCTCCCTGGATATGATGGAGTCAAAATGACCATCTATAATAACTGCAAGAGATTGACATTGATCAAATAGGTTTAAATATACGTGGACATAATATCAAAACAAAACCAACATATTACAGAAACAAACCAAAAGGAAAGACAAAGCTCACTGGTCACTATAATAATAAAAGGGTAATATGATAATTAGATCCTATGTCATTCTGGACAAAGCCGAGCAGCTGGGGGAAGGAAGGTCTACTCTTGCATGAATTTCATGCATTGGGCCTCTTCTTAGAGAATAAGAGGTAACTAACTCATTGTAGTAAACATTGAGGGAGATAATCAAGAGTTTACCTCTCCTGCTGAAACCAATTTGGCTCAGTGGATAGAGCATCAGCCTTCGGACTGAAAGTTCCCAGGTTCGATTCCCGTCAAGGGCATGTACCTTGGATGTGGGCACATCCCCAGTAGGGGGTATGCAAGAGGCAGCTGATCAATGATTCTCTCTCATTGATGTTTCTGACTCTCTATCCCTCTCTCTTCCTCTCTGTAAAAAAGTCAATAATATATATATATATTTTTAAAAAAGAGTTTACCTCTCCTCACTATAAAAAACTATCCCTTAGTACAAATAACTAATTAATACAGAAGTTATTTTTCATAAAATTAGGCCAATTATGTTTAAATGAGGAAATGACTGAAAACGAATTTCACAGTATCTAACTCCTCACAAGGTAATGGCTCCTAGGAAAGATCATTTATGGCTGTTAATGCCACATAAAGACAACAAGACATCATGTGTTTCCTGATAGAAATGCCCACCACCAAAGAAATAGTTTTGCTAAAAAAAAATATGGGCCTGAATATTTCCTTCTAATTTCTTTTTTCTCCCCCAGAAATATAGGAGTCAATGTAGCAGGTAAAGTAAATCCACAAGGTTACATTTAATATATAGATTCTGAGAACTCTATAAACAAGTTTCCTGAAATTAACTTTTCCTTCAGATACAATGAGGTTGTTGTAGCTATGTAAATTTAAAACACCCTTATCTTTTAGTCATCTAAACTCACATAATTATAAATTAAATGGTATGATGGCTGAGATTTATGTTAAAGTAATACAGGGGGATGGGTAGAGATGAAATGAGATTGATCCTCAGTTGATAATTGTTGAAAGTAGGTTAAAAAAAAAAACGTATTTAAAAGTTTGAAGTTTACCGTTATGAAAAGTATAAGAAATCGTTTCTACGGTTCTTTTGAAAAATTAAATTTGGAAGAACCAAATAAGACAAGTAGAGAGAAATATACCTTTTAAATGATTATTCATTGTCATTTTCAAATTAGCATCCCGGCCAACAGCAGATGAGTACATTTGAAGTACCTGAGAAGGCATATTCTAGGAACACACAATTAAAAAGCAATGACCAAACGCTGAAGATTTGCTGGTGATTCACACACCAGCAGTTTGACTCAATTGCCAGGCTATTTCTGCACAGCCTGTCTGAAAGCTGAAGGTAAACTTCACCAATGCACCCACCTACTATATCAAAAGAGGAACATTTAAATCACAGCAGCCGGTCCGCAGAGTAATTTTACTGTGTGAGCTGATCCATTTCTTCCTGGCATGGTCAATGAGCTTCAGCTGTTATGAAAGGCCTAAAAGCTTGTTATTTGAATTGCAGGTACTTTTAAAGGTAAGCTCTCCTGAGCCTTATGACAAATTTCACCTTGTGGAAAGCGCCGGTCTGACCCTCCAGGCTGTGTTGTTCTCAGAGACCCATAGCGAAGACATTCCCCAGCCTTTTCTCTAGAGCAATGCGCTCTCATTTAGGCTTAGTGGTGTTTAACTTTCTATTTATTTCTAGCATTTATAAGTGCCTGGCATTTAGTTCTGGCTCAATATTTATTGAACACTTGATCAATGTATTCATACTCTTTCAGCATCGGTGTATTTACTAGGTAATTCGATGAGACATGATTACATAAAATAAAAACCTGGAGTGTTAATAGTTGGATGATCCAGAATAATCTCCCTTTTCAAGATTAATTTAATCACATCTGAAAAAAAAATCCCTTTTCTCATTGTGAGATAGCATATTTGTAGGTTCTGGGCATTAGGGCACCAGCATCTATGGGAGGTCATCATGTTGTCTACCACACATTAGATTTAATACAAATAATGCATTGCTTATTGTAAATTTCAAATTTTGTCAGGAGGAGAGTTGGAGAGGAACTGTTTTTTAAAAAAAGTCTCACTAAGAGTAGTGAGGTGATGACCCAAGTAGCTAATTTGTGGTTCTGATGCCTGTTTATCAAAGATTCATTGAGCACCTCTGGGTTCCCTTGATAACCAAATCTAGGCCGGCCGGAGAGCTCTATGTAAAGCTACTTTGATCATATTCGTAGGAAATTTTATACGATTTATATATGTCACAACCACATGCCTTCACACACTCTCTCTACTCCAACCCTGTGTGTATTTAAAGGTAAGGAAAGTTAGTATCCTAGCAGGTATCCTATTTTTAATGCATTTTCCTCTCAATGTGTCCCAGGATCAAATTATTTAAAAATAAAATGGCATACAGTTGGAATAGAGTCCACCTGTGGATTTTATTGAACAGTTAATCCAGAAAGACAATCTAGTGGTACCCACAGATTAATTGCTTCAGGGACATGTTGGCAGCACAAAACAATGTCAGTGAAAAAAATCAATAAAATTATAGCTGAGAGAAGAACTACACAACTGCAATTCAGGCAGATAATGTTTCACTGACATGCCTTAATTCTTGCAGTTTTAACCCACCATTTCTGAAGTTGTACTGCAGTCTTTGCTACAAATGGGTTATCTTCCTTTGAAAGGAGTTCAAAGGCATATTGCAGAAATGGAGCATCGACTTTGATTTATAATTTAACATATATAATTCATCATGCAAAGGAATGTCTGGCCTTGGATTTTCTACTGTTATATAGGTAGACAAAGATTCCTTTCAATCTAATTGTCATAATCATCCCGTTTTAGCTTCAAGGAATATGACTAATTTCCACCCCCATCCCATCATTTGCTGTCTTTCTTCCATGTATGATTTAATGGAAGGACTTGGAATCCTGGCATGTGGGATGAGATTCTGCCTGTCATTTATTAAGAAATAGGACATTTTGAGAAGATTGCAGCTTACATTAGTCAGTTTCTTCTAAGAAAGCAACTACACTCTTGCCCATCCCCTTTACTATGAAATGATAGGAAAATTAGAGGAGAAGAATGTGAGAGTGAAATTCTGTGAAATCAATAAGAGAAAATCACTACCCTGTTTCCCCAAAAATAAGACAGTGTCTTATATTAATGTTTGCTCCCAAAGATGCGCTAAGTCTTATTTTCAGGGGATGTCTTATTTTTCCATGAAGAAGAATACGGTACACATTTATTATTAATTGAAAATAAAGGAAATTTATTACCTGTATACGGTACGGTAGTACAGTAGTTGTCAACACAAACCAGACAAACTGTGAATCCTACAGTATCAAGAATTTACTCATTTATTCAATGACAATCATGTCATCATCTTCTGGAACATCATCATAACAATCCAATTCCTGAATTTCCTGGTGAATTTCTTGTGACTCCATTTCTTTCAGAATCAGTGGACCAAATCTCTCATGTTTAGCAATCGCACTGTCTTTAAATGAGTACTTCTTGTCAAGGTAGCCTGCTTGCAGTGCATTTGCAATGCAACTGTCAGTGATTTTCTCCCATGAATTCTTTACCCAAGTCACAACTTCTTGCAGTTTAGGTTTCACAAAGTTTCTACACTGATTTCTCTCCATTCACACAGCAGTGACATCAGGACCCCACGTAAGATCACTTGTTGCTAGACGCCAATCGGGGCAGCCCTAGCGATCAGTTTATGGTAAATTAACTTTCATTCTGAGACAGAGCCTGGGGGACTTATTTTCAGGGGGGTGCCTTATATTTCACTCAGAAGGAAACCTGTAAGTGGGTCTTATTTTTGGGAAAACAAGATAGACAAACCAAAAATAAAAGGGAAAGTGATATTTAGATGTTAAAACTACTCTGATTACAGTTTGGATTTAATAACTTGGTAGCTATAATCTTATTTGAAAAATCCTTACTATGTCCATGGAGTTTAGAGGTTTAGTACTTTCTCTTTCATCTTCCCAGTTCACATAAGCTTTTTAATATTAAGATAAAGTTATAATTTAGTCTTTTTACAAATGGACAAACTGAAGCTCAAATGTTAAGTAATTAGCTCAGTTCTCACAAAACTGTATTTTGGATTCTTTATTTAATTCATTTAATTAGCACAAGTTATTTAATGCTTTTTACATATTATGTATATTGTGGTGAGCAAAAAAAGACAAGGTATCTATCATCATAGGATTTATTTCACATTCTAGAGAAAGATGTGACCAGAACAATTGTAAACAGACAAATACATGTATAATTATCACTTGCAAATAGTGTTGTGAATGAAGGAAATAAGTGCTATAAAAATAGCGTATGGAGGCCTTCCTGGAGGTCTCACTGTTGAGACTATAGAGATTCAAAGGAGCTAGTCAAGTGAGAAATAAAAAGAGTGATCCATGAAATATCTGATTCAAAGCTTCTCACCTCTTTTTTACTAGTCTAGCCCAGCCCTAATAGTGGCATTGTAAGCATTTGTGGGTGTGTGCCTGGGTGTGTGGGAAAGAGGTGGGGGGGGGGAGGGTTGAGAGTGTCCTCCCCAGTTCTGTTATAGGTCTCATTTCCTCAGACCATAACCTTCTAGCTAAGTTGACTGAATTTTACATGACTCTAAAGTGGGTGAGTCTAAAGGGAGAAACAAGAAAGCGGTCATGTCTAATATTTGGCTACCTATTTGGGAAATCTTGGTTCCAGGAAACTTTCACTTGCACATGGATTTGTTGGGCTGAATTCCTTAGAGTGAAGAGACAGTGGCCTTATTGGTAAAATTTTCCATATATGGTTGCTCAATGCATCATGTCAAATGTGGCATTCTAAGTTATTTTACACATGGCAGCAAGGTGACACCTCTGTGGCATGCAGAATTCTCATCTCTCTCTCTCTCTCTCTCTCTCTCTCTCTCTCTCTCTCTCTCTCTCTCTGTGTGTGTGTGAGAGAGAGAGATGTGTGAGTGGGTGTCCCTTTCTCTATCTCTCTTCTTATTTGCTTGTCTCTTAAAAACTATATTCTGAATTAAGGAAACCATTAGATTTTTCATAAAGTCACTGAAAACTTATATAAATGCTTTGAAGTTTCAAAGCCTGTCTCTATATATAACACTATTGCAACCACCCCACCCCAGGAAAGGTATTAAAGTATTTTGCGTGAAAATGAAAATAACTCAAAAAAGGTACTTCACTCTCATGGCATTCAAACAATTAACATTTCCACAAGTGTTTCATTTCAAAGGAAGTGACATCTAAGGAAGCAAAAATAAATTTACTAAAATGATTATGTGTTTCCTGGAGGCCTCATCTCAAACTGCAGCTAAATAAACCAGTTGGAATAATAAACACAGCAGCATTTTCTATATTACTGAGATTGACTTTGGGATTTGTAACTCCACTTTGGCAACCTGAGAGGAATGATTCAATGGTATTAAAAGATGAAACATGTTCCTCTCATTTATCACATATGAACAGTCAGAGCACTCAAATCTGGTTACTGAAAGATGTATCTGGCTATTCCAGAAGAAGAGTTTAATCCCACAACATTATTTAGTTCCCAACATTATTTTAAAACACTTCTGAACACAGCCATTATCAGGTAGTTTTTAACATAAACCTAGAAGTTGGAAAGATCCATGCTTGCTCCTCTGCTTAGAATTTCTGGCTCCTGGTGTAGGCACTCTTTTGTCACATATCTTGTCTGTCTAACAAATAGTTACTCATGTTTCAAGAATCAGTTTTGGCATCATCCATAGTTTGGTACTAAAAAAATCCTTCCTGCAACTATTTGGACAAAGGATCTATGGTGGTTAATTTTATGTATTGGAGGGTGTGTTTGGATGAGATTAACATTTTAATCTGTGATCTTTGAGTAAGCAGATGGCTCTCCATAATTTAGGGGAGCCTCATCCAAGCAATAGAATGACTGAATAGAACAAAAATATTACCCTGCTAGACTGCCTTCAACTTGATCCTCATCATTGGCTATCCTGACTCTTCATCTGCTGACCTTCAGACTAGGGCTGTGCCATTAGTACTCTTGAGTCTTGAGCTTGCCAGCCCACACTGTGGATTTGGGACTTCCCTGCCTCTATTTTGTGACATGAAAACACACTAACAAAATAATAGTAACCGTGCTTTCTGTGAACATGGGAAAACAAATGGGATGAACTAAGGCATTATCTCTCTTTCACTCTTAAGTTATTATCAGTATTATTTATACAATATTATTTATCTTTCTATGTTAGGTTTTGGATACATTTTTATATTTATTTTGTTATATTTTTCATCATTTTATTCTTTGTATTTCTGTGAAATTTTCAAATAACTTTGAATTTGTATTTATTTATATGTGTAATTAAATAAACCATGTAAAATACAACTCTGACACTTTACTATAGGACTTACTTCCCATATATGACAGGAAATTATATGATATATGTACATATATGTACATATACACATAGAATACTTGGATATATATATACACACACACATATATATATTAGGATAAATTATTAATATTTTAATATGTACTTGACATTTTACAAGGTTCTATCTAAGGCGAGGATTATGTTTGCTTCTGAGCAGCAAAGACTTGAAAAATAGTGTCTTAGCCAAAATAGATGTTAATTCGGTAAAAGAATAACTAGAAATTTAAAAGTTCTGAGTTGGTATTGTAATACCGTGTTTCCCCAAAAATAAGACAGCCTCTGAAAATAAGACCTACTTACAGGTTTCCTTCTGAGTGAAATATAAGTTATCCCCCCAAAATAAGGCCCCTAGGCTCTGTCTCAGAATGAAAACTAATTTACCATAAACTGATCGCTTGTGCCGCCCACACTGGCATCTAGCAACCAGTGACTCTATGTGGAGTCCTGACCTCACTGCTGTGTGAATAAAGAGAAATCAGCATGGAAACTTTGTGAAACCTAAACTGCAACAAGTTGTGACTTGGGTGAAGAATTCATGGGAGAAAATCACTGACAGTTGCATTGCAAATGTACTGTGAGCAGGCTACCTTGACAAGAAGTACTCATTTATAGACAGTGCTATTGCTAAACATGAGAGATCTGGTCCACTGATTCTGAAAGAAATGGAGTCACAAGAAATTCACCAGGAAATTCAGGAATTGGATTGTTAGGATGATGTTCCAGAAGATGATGACATGATTGTCATTGAATAAATGAGTAAATTCTTGATACTAAGTGACTGTTACCACCCATTGACAAATGACCAGTCAACTAGTCACTATGATGTGTACTGACCACCAGAGGGAAGATGCTCAATGCAGGAGCATCCCCCTAGCGGTAAGTATGCTCCCACACCAGCCTCCCACAGCTGGCCAACCTCTCATGGTCCCACCTCCTGGTGGGCTGGGTGGTCAGTGTGCTTCCACAGCCAACATCCCATGGCTAGCCAACTTCCTCTGGCCAGCTAACCCCCCATGGGACTGGGTGAAATGGCCCCAACTGGATTGACCCAATCACTGGCTAGGCCAAGGAACCCCACCCATACACGAATTCATGCACCGGGCCTCTAATAGAACATAAAGAAAAATCCAATAGCTTCGGCCAAATTAGTAGTTGAGAAAATTCAAAGAAATAATTTCCTTGTGTTGCATAGGACTTCCTAGAAAGAAGTCAAAATCATAATGTATAAATCTACTTTTAAAGTTAAAATGTAAATCTTGTAATATAGATTATTAGGGATGGAGGATGTTAAGAAGTAAAGGGCAGCATAGTATAAAACAGAAACAGCAGAATTAGGCCTTGAATAAATATATAATGAATGACTGAATCAGCAATTCAAGGAATATTCTCAATACCACTGCTGAAAGTGCATCTCAACATGACACAAATCTGTGAAAAACCACAGATATGCAATTTGACTTTATACAATGAATCGCCTTTAGTCTGAAAAGCTGGCTATCAGAACTACCTAAGGCCTCAAAAGGACATCTAGGACAATCCTTTGCCTTTAATCTAATAAAGAATTATGATTCTCATTTTAGACATAAGAGCCAATGATATTAAGTGACTCAGCTGAGAACACAGCTAATAAGTTAACACTTGGGATCTAGACTGCTTGGTTTTTTTTTTTTTTATTATTCAGTGAGTTATTTTTTCCACTTCATTGTGTAGTCAGATGGGTTAGCCCTATTGGGAGCTTTAAAGAATAGTTATGTACTAAATGAACACTTTTGAAAGCTATATTAATCACATCATTTTTAAAGTAGGCATCCCATCCTTTCTCAAAGGGAATAAAGGTGGTACATTTCCAACATATCTAAGGAACACGGTTAGTATGAAATTTCCTAAATACACACAATTCTTCCTTACATAATATTTTATTTCTATTTGGCAGAGCCTATAATTAAAGAATCTCTAGAGATGAGTGCAACAGCCCACCATGTGGGGAATAATAATGAAAGTTAACTTTACAAATATTCCTCAGTAATCTTTATTATATACTAGTGAGAGAGGTAACTATTGGGATAAATTGCATGTAGGGTGAAATTTAGAAAAAACATTACAGGGGAAGGTAGGACTCATTTTTTCTTTCTCTTAGTCCCTGTTCTTCCTTTCAGGAAGAGTAGAAGACAACAGATTGGAGAGGGAAAAAAATTAACAAAATGGCATCCTACATCAGTGTTCATATATTTTTTTTTAAATATCCAAAGTTTACTTGTGATGTCTCCAGCATAGTTAACTCATTATCCAAGTTCCTTTGTACTGATGACTTATATTTTACATGTGACTGATGAATCCAGTGTTAATTGAAGAACCAATCACTGGTTTTCCCTGCGGTTTGCTTTGATATAATGGGAATCATTTCTTTTGAGTACAAATAGAATAATTGTGTTTACTCAAAGGTGAAAAATTATAGGTCCCAAAAATGTATTTGTTGTTGTGTTGCTAGAGGACCAACTTTTCAGTAGACCATTTTATGCTGTCTGACTCCCGTTCAATAGTAGCTCCATTGGGGAATCGGGATGTATTTCTCATTGTGCTCTCCAGGTATCACTGAAATTTTAAAGAGGAAACACCGCCAGAACAGAAGATAAATCAAAAGTAATAACATTATCCGTTGTTAGCATCTAAGGTTCTTTAAAGGCCGTTGAACCTACTTCCTTCCTTTTTATACTTGAAGGTCTTTCAGCCTGTAGATGTGAAGCTCATGCAAAATCCTGCATCTGAGTGAAGGCGAATTTAAGACCAGGTGCATGTCTATTTTTTAAAATTAAATGTATTGAGGTGACATTGGTGAATAAGACCATATAGGTTTCAAGTGTACATTTCTATGACAGATGATCTGTATATGGCATCGTGCGCCCACCACCCCAAATCAAGCCAGTCTCTCAATTATGGACCCAGTTATCTTTCTATAGCATGATCCTCTTGCTAAGGGAAAAGTTATTTAATTTAATAAGGTGCAAAGAAGAGCATCAAAAGCATTAGTAGAAAAGCTTCTACTCCCACTCCCACTTTTTATGAGCCAAGTTTGATTTGTCCTGAGGCAGATGACCCTGTCCTCCTTTGTTATTTAAATTCCAAAATATTTTGCCCTTGTCTCTCCCCCCAAACCCCCAACCCCCACCCTGGGCTTATGGTTTCATTGTGCTTTCATTAGCCCAGATATCTATAATGACGGCATGTTAAAATGTGATGTGCTTGCAAAAAAAAAAAAAAGAGAGAGAGAGAGACATATAGAAGGAAAGTGAATAATTTACACACTGAACTTCAGTTTGAATTTTTTTCAGTGGATGAAATATCCATAAGCATTCCTCATTCTACTTCTTCATTCATTTTGTGATCATTACACTAAGCTCACAAACTTAGCAATATTTTTTCATTGTCCATCCTCACACCTAGTTTAGTGGATATATCTCTGTACAGAATTTCCAAAGCATACTGAGGATATGAACAGTGTAATGAAAGGTAATCTGAACTGTTCTTCTTATTGTATAATTGACATGCAGATAGTAATATTACTATCTAATATTAAAAACTAACTATGTGCCAGGCACTCTGCTAATTTATTTTTATCTTTTTAAATATATTTTATTGATTTTTCATGGAGAGGAAGAGAGAGGGATAGAGAATTAGAAACATCGATGAGAGAGAAACATCAATCAGCTGCCTCCTGCACACACCCCCACTGGGGATGTGCCCCCAACCAATGTACATGCCCTTGACCTGAATCGAACCTGGGACCTTTCAGTCCACCGGCCAACGCTCTATCCACTGAGCCAAACCAGTTTCGGCATCTGCTACTTTATTGACTAGTACATTTACTATCTTATTTAATCCTCCTAACAAGTCTGTGAATTCTGTGAAGTAGAATTATTGCCAGAAATTTACATAAGTAACGATTAGAGAAGTACTCTTGCCAAAAGTACCACCTCTGCCTCTCTATGTCCTGTCTGTGTACAGCAGCTCCATTAGAGAACCAGAATGCATTTCTCACCGTGCTCTCTTAGCGCCTTATTAAATTAAATAATGTTTTCCCTTAGCAAGAGGATCATGCTATAGAAAGAGAACTGGATCCATAATTGAGAGACTGGCTTGATTTTGGGTGGTGGGCACACGATGCCATATACAGATCATCTGTCATCTTGTTAGCATTTTCCCAAATCCTGAAACTGTGTTGAAGCCCTTGACACCAATATAATCAAGATCTAATACATGCAGCTCGATTTCTATAGGATGAGCCACGTACTTGTTGTCCAAGAATTCCCAAGCTAAAGTGTTGCAGTTAAATTCTTTTGCTCAGACCCACCAGTTAAAAGTCAAGTACACATGGTGTAGCACATCCCTCTACAAGCATTCGCAGCTCGGAGATGGGCCTCATTCATTCATGCCTCCCCCCTGGCCAGAGAAAGGGGAGAGCGGCCCATGAGTTGGACGGGTTTCTGTCTCCTCTGACATGCGGCGCTGACAGAACGGAGACCCTGCCTACCTGGGTGCTGCAGAAGGCTCTGTGGCTTGAGTCAGAGGCAGGAAAAGACAGCAGACCTCTCTGATTACATGCACAAGTGCAGAGGAGATGCATCCTCAGAAAAGGTTTGGAGGGTCCCCAGAGCCGGCCTGATTAGTCAAGGTCTTTTCCTGTATGAAGCCAGTTCCCAGACTGGGTGAGGTGGCTGTTATTTTCAAATGTGTGGATTCTGATACAAAGTATGAGAAGCATGAGGAAACTGGGAAACATGGTCCAAATCAAATCTCCAGTACCTGAGCCTAGAGAAAGTAATATAGTACAGTACTGTTATCTATATGCAAATAGTTATAAAGCATGTCTTTAGAAGTTTTTCATCTTTCTTACCTGAAAAATTTATACTTATGAACAACTCCCAATTTCCTACTCCCTCCTGCCTCTGGCAAACACCATTTTATTTTTTGATTCCACGAAATTGATGTCTTCACACACCTCATATAATGTATCTATAGGTAGACCTCATGTTATATGTTTCTTATAATTAAAAAAAGGAATTTAAAAATTGAGACTGTACAATATTGTACAGGAGGCAACCAATCGATGTTTTTCTCTCACATCAATGTTTCTCTTTCTATCCCTCCCTGTCTCTCTGAAAATGAGAGAAAACAAAATAAAACTATGTGACCAGAAATATTTACCAGATGTTATAGAGTGAGAAAGGAGGACGGAAAAGGAGCACTTACCTAACAATGTCTCAATCAACAGTAAATGCTTTCCAAAACTGATGTCAGAGCTCAGGCTGGAATATGAGTGTTCCTTTCCAAACATGTAGCATTTTAGTCAAAAGTAGAGCATGTGATAAAGGCTAAGGGCAAAAGAAAGCATACTTTACTTTGCAGTGGGGAGGCATTGGGTGAGGAAAAGACTGAGTGAGAAGGAGAGAATAAAGAGAACAAGTTTGAAAAAGTTGTAAGTGGGTACATATCATGTAGGGACTAGTAAAACACTCAAAGTATTTGGTCTCCCAAGCAATTACCTAATAGACAGGTAAGCAAATGCTGTTAGAAAAAATGGCCCCTACTGACTAGCTCAGTGCAGCGTTGCTACAAACCTTTAATTTGGGGTGTGGGGGCGGGGGGAAATGCAATATCTTTGAGAATGTACATTCAGGAAAAAAGAATTATACAAGGCGATCATAATGTCAACTCTGAACAGTCTGTACTTGCATCTGAAAAGAGCAACCAGGATGCCATTTTATTATGGAGCATACTGCATACCTCGGCTAGTGCACACATCTGAAACTACAGAGAAATGTATGCATACATGTATGTGTAGACATTATATTTATGGTCTTACTAACAGTAGTTTAATGATGCACTTTTATATCGCTCTGTGCTGTTGACAATCTTTTTATCACTTACCAGATTTGGGTAACACTCTTTATGAAAGGCCATTAGTGAGTTGGGACCAAAATAGTAACCAGATGCATCTTCAGCACCTTCCCAGCGACTTGTCACACAGAAAGTTTAGGTGCTAATGGTATATCAACAGGCAGAGTTACCCGTTAAGTGAAATACCCATTAGACTGGAGACACAAGTTCAGACAAAGGCACAGACGGCATTAGCAGTGGGGTAGGCATTAGTCATGACCCGCTTGTTTGCCCTCGGTGTTCAAAGATAATAGCCAGTGGGTGGCTTCTCTCACTATGTGAACATATTTGGAAAAAGAAGCGTGTGGCCAGCTGCTCACAGGTAAGAGCTCTATTGAGCCTTTTGGCAGTTCAGCCTCTTTGATTCATGCCCTGCATATGCCATTGATTGGAGAAATGGCAAAACCCCTTATTGTTTTGTACCAATTCAGTTGACTTGCTGCTGTTTCCCACTACCTCACAGCTGTGTCAAAGGGTCTGCATGCTGCCCCAGGGCTTACAGCTATAAGCTTAACAGCAGACCACGTTAAGCAGAGCATTAATCGTGACTTTCAGAACTGTTTGAGAACCACAGCATACATGACTGGAAGGGATAACAACAAGTTTTAAGCAAAGCCTTTTATTTTATAAATGAAAAAATAGAAGTTTACAGAATTTGAATTGATTGCCAATAATTCCACACTGGCTAGCAACACAAGTGAGACTGACGTTATTTCCAATATATAATGTTGTTATTAGAACAGTCCACTGACAACAGTGTCTTCCCCTTAATTTTCTTTTTTTTTCTCCTTCCTTTAAAAAAATTATTTTCATTAAGTTCAGAAAAGAAGAGAGAGAAATAGAAACATCAGTGATAAGAGAGAATCATTGATTGGCTGTCTCCTGCATGCCCCATACTGGGGATTGAGGCCGCAACCTGAGCATGTGCCGTGACTGGGCATTGAACAGTGATCTCCTGGTTCATAGGTTGACACTCAACCACTGAGCCATGCTGGCTGCACCTTTTTTCTCCCTTTACGCTTCCTTCCCTTCTTTCCTTCCCTCCTTTCTTTTAACCAGGCAACCATTCGATTGTTAATTCGTGTATTCACAGGTGTTTGGGTTTTTTTTTGGAGCACTGGTAATTTCTAAGAATATAAAAAGGTAAGTTATAACAACAGCTATAAAAATAATAGCTAAGGCTATTTTCCTTCTAAGTATAAACATATTCCCTGGAAACTACTTAACAGACTCTAAACACTAAAAAGAAGAGTGTGGACAGGATTTGAGGAATAGCATGGTGAGTACACTGGTGTGTTTTTTTCTTTTTAAATCTCCCATCTACCCTGGACTGGATGGACAGTGGCGAGGCCTGCAGCAAGGAATGATCAATGGATTTAGAAAAAAAAAAGAGAAAAGAAGAATACAAAAAAGGGAAAACCTGCTCTTTCAGGCCAAAGGACTGGGAAAATAGAGGGTAACAGAGACATAGTAGGAATCCCCAAGCACTTCTCCACAAATAAGACCTCCGGGGAAGGTCCGATTCACCAGCAGCCATGGCAGCAGCAGAGCCTGCTCTGTAACTCAGGGCAGGTGCGTGATTAATCTCCCAGCAGCTACAGAAGCAGGCCAAGCTATCCTATCCCCTACTCCAGTCCTAGGCCCCAGAGAGTGGTCCCATCTCACAGCGATCACAGTAGCAAAGCCCCCTTACTTCTCAGCTTCTACCCAGTGGCATAAACCAACTAAGTCCAGTGGCTTCTTCCCTCAGCCAAGGAGACTGCCATTGGCCATGCAGATGGCACCAGTAGGAGTTGAGCAGGAGTCTTAGCAGGACCAGAAAACAAAGCAGATGTGAATAACACTGCAGGGATCATAATAAACAGGGCAATTGCCTGATTTTTTTTAAAAGACTACTTAGGAACAAGAGTCTCCTAAGAAAATAAACAAAATGTTCAGGATACAATAAAAAAAATCATTCATTGCACCAAGAAACATGAGAACCACAATGTAATTAGAAAGGACAATCAACACATGCCAATATGGAGATGAATCTAATATTGGAATTATTTGACAATAATTTTAAAAGCAACTGTCTTAAACATGTTTTAGAAAATAGCCATAAATTCTCTTAAAACATACAAAAACAGAAAACCTCAGGAAAGAAATAGAAGTTCTAGAAAAGAACTAACAGAAAGTCATAGAATTGAAAAATATAATAAATGAAATAATAATAATTAAAAAAAACACCTCCCTGGATGTACTCAGTAAGGTATTAATGAAAAGGACCAAATCACTAGACTTGAGAACACATCTGTAAAATTTATTCCATCTGATCAACAGGAGGAAAGATAGTAGAGCCTCCAGTTTCTGTAGAAATATTTAAAAACAGAGCATATTATGATATGCTTTATTATATTAAGTTCATATTATAGATTACCGGTTAGCCAATCACATTTATAAAAGGGGGAAAGGTTTTAAGGCATATACTTACAAATTTCTAAATGAACTAAATAGGTGCAATAGCCAAAACTATGTAAGAATAAGAGCATTGATCAAAAAAACAGAATTGATTTTTGACAAAAGTGCCAAGACAATTGAGAAAATAATAGTTTTTTTGACAAGAGGTATTACAACAATTGGATGTTCATATGAAGAAAGATGAATTTAGACTCTTACCCCACACTATGCACAAAAATATTAACTCAAATCATAAGTGTAGATGTGGGAAATAAAACTAAAATATCTTTGAGAAGACAATATAGAAAAATTTCTATAACTTCAACTAGGAAAAGCATTCTTAATAGTTTAAAAGACATGTTAAGAAAATAAAAGGCAAGCTGCAGGCTGGGGAAAAATATTTGCAAACTATACATCTGATTTAAAAAAAAGAAAAAGCACAGAGTTGTATGTATGTAGAATAGAAATAACTGTTACAGCTCAAAATTAAGAAATCAAGTAATAGATTTGTTAAATGAGCAGAATATTTAAATAGGTATTTCATCCAAGAAGATATACAAATAGATAATAAACATATGAAAAGATGGCCCTCATATATTCACACAAAAACTTTTCTTTAAATATATTTTATTTATTTTATAGAGAGGAAGGTAGAGGATAGAAAGTTAGAAACATGGAAGAGAGAGAAACATCAACCCTGCATCCCCCCCCCAACTAGGTACTGAACCAGGCCAAAACAGGCCAAAACCTGATAAGGCCACACACAAAAATTTTAAGGGAATGTTCACAGTATCATATTCATAAAAATCATTAACTAGAGATAATCCAATTTCTATCAACTGGTGAATAGATAAACTGTATTTGGTATATCCATACAATAGAATATATTAATAAATAAAAGGGAACAAATTATTGATGAATGCTATAATATGGATGATCCTCATAACTTTGTGCAAAAGCAAAGAAGCAGATACAAAACACAGGTACACACATACACACACACACACACACACACACACACACACAAAACCTACCTATTGCATGTTTCTGAAATTTTCAGAAATGGATAGTCTATTATAGAGACAAAAATATATCAGTGTTGGTCTGGGCTAAAGTTATTTTTATTAAAATATATTTAATATACAACAGTATATTGGTTTCAGGTTTATGACATACTTGTTATTATCATTAATATATCCAGTGGAGTAAGGTACAAATTTCCAGTTATAAAAATGAACATCATGGGAATTAATATACAGCATAGGGAATATAGTCAATAATCTATACTAATAAAAGGGTAATATGCTAATTAGACTGGATGTCTTCAGGACATTCATCCGGACATCCTTCCAGAAAAAGCCATGGTAGCGGGGACCAAGGCAGAGGTGGTTAGGGACGATCAGGCTGGCAGGGGAGAGCAGTTAGGGTCATCAGGCTGGCAGGCAAGTGGTTAGAGGCAATCAGGAGGACAGGCAGGTGAACGGTTGGAGCCAGCAGTCCCAGATTTAGAAAGGGATGTCCCACTCGATTGGTTTAGGCCCAATCCTGCAGCCAGCAGTTGGACATCCTCTGAGGGGTCCCGGATTGGAGAGGGTGCAGGCCAGGCTAAGGGATACCACCCCCCTGTGTACTAATTTCATGCACTGGGCATCTAGTATCATAATAACTTTGTATGATGACAGGTGGTTACTAGACAGTATGGTGATCACTTAGGCACATATCATGTTTTATTCATTGGATTTCCCAAGACTCATTTATATGACCTTGCCACTGGGCAGAAAAGATCTGGATATACAACTGAAATCTTAAAACACAGCTGGGAGAGCTGGGCATACAAAACAAATTTCTATGCAACAGGAAATCAGTTCTCAATGCATGATATGTTGCTTTTAATGTTTCATAAAGTACCAGAGACAGGTTTTTTTTTTCCTATAGACAATTGCAAAAGTGTCTTCTCTCATTACTTATATTTACTTACCGCTCTATGAATCTCAGATGAACCTGCCCCCATAATCACTTCATGCATCCCAATAAAACAGTTGATGTTCCATTTGAGTGTTAATATATACTATTTTCAGAACCATTTCTCACACACCACACAATAAAAGCTTCAAAACGAGTGGGGGAAATTGTCTATTTCCAGAAACAGATGCTTTATTTTGTTTTCTTCTTTTCAACTTGTTCAATGACTGAATGGATGTTTCCAATTTAAAAATGAAAATATAACCCCCATCTCAATTATATGCTTAAGGGACTTTGCCTTAACAGAGGAAGATGACTGAGCAACAACAAAATTCCTAGATACAATTTATGGAGGGCATTAGAGTTTGCTGAGTGGCAAACAAGCACTCTTTAAATTTATAAACACATGCAATTTATACATTTGCAAATTATTTACTCAAAATGTGACATTTTTAAAACTATTTTTGTTTCTCTGTATGTAACCTCAATAGTTTTGAGCCATGTATGATCTGATATAGTTTTCTTCATGTTTTTTTTTGTGTGTGTGTGTGTGTGTTTAGGGTTAGTAACTTCTACATATGTGAATTTATAGTTTTCTTAAATTTCATTATACTTGTTGATTATTATTGATTGTTGTTGTTGTTTTGTCCTCTCTCCTTCAGGGACTCCATTTACAAGTACACTAGGCTATTTGAAATTGTCCCAGAAATCTCTATTGCTTTACTGTTTTCATTTTCTGTGATTCCTGTTAGTTTCTAATGCTATGTCTTTAATTTCATTTCTTTTTCATTATACAATGTTTAATCTGCTATTAATCCCATCTCATTTCATCTCTTACATTGTAATTATCACCTCTACAATTTGAGTTGTCTTTATTCTTTTTCATATCTCTGATTAACTTTTGGAGAGTTTTGTTGAGACCCATTTAAAGTTTAACTGAATGGCTTTTTGTATAGAATTGTGCAATCTTCCCATAATCTTAGAACATTTTCATTCCCTCCTTAAATGAAAGAAACCCCACTTCTACTTGCAGCCTCTGCCCCAGTCACCTCTCAACCCTGTCAGCCCCCAGCTCTGGAAAACCACTAAAATATTTTTTGTTTCTCTAGATTTGCTTAATCTAGACATTTCATATGAATGGGATCATATGATACGTGCTCTTTTGGGACTTTTTTTTTTCTTCAACTTAGCGTAATATTGTCAAGGTTCATCCATGTTTTATCATGTACCAGTAACTCATTCTCTCTTATTGCTGAAAATACTTTATTGAATGGGTTATGGATTTTAACATTCACCAGCTGATGGGTGTTTGGGCTTTTCTACCTTTTTTTGGCCGTGGTATATAAAATGCTGCCATGGACGTGTGTGTACAAGATTTGTGTGCACATGTTCATTTCCCTTGGACATAAACCTAGGAGTGGAATGTCGTTCAAATGCAACTTTATGTTCAAAATTTTGAGAAGCTGTCAAACTGTTTCCCAAAGCAGATGCATCATTTTACATCCTCAGCAGCAACGTGTGCGTCAAACTCTCTCCACATATTTACCTTGTTCTTTTTATCATAACTCTGCTTATCTTTTTGAACAAATGAAAGTTATAAAAGTGTTTTAATGTCATCGTCTGTTCATTCTAACATATATTTCTGTGCTGGTTAGTGACAGATTTTTTTCTTCTTGTTATGGGTTTTCTTTTCTCTTTTTGACAGCCAGATAATTTTTTAATTTAATGCCAGACATTGTAAACAGTATCGTAATTGCTTTTTTGTACAGTTTTGCATTGCTCCAAATATTATTGAACGTTGGTCTGTCCTATATGTAAGCGATCTGTTAATAGTTTGACCCACTTGGGTCTTGCATTTTAAGATTTGTTAGGGGGCTCTGGAGCACTGATCCTTTTAGGGCTCATTGTTTCCTACTGAGGCACAAGACCTGTCTGTGTACTCTCCCCAGGGCCCCATGGATTAAGTTTTCCAGCCTGACTGGTGGGTATAGTTATAATTTCTGACCCTAGATGATCTCTAGGAGTATTTAGAACTCTTTTTTTTTTTTTTTTTCGGGTACTGTCCTCGGACACAGTTTGCTCAGTTCTCAGCTGAACACTTGGGAAAACTCCGCAGAACTGAGTTCTCTCCCTGAGCCTCTCTCTCTCTCTCTCTCTCTCTCTCTCTCTCTCTCTCTCTCTCTCTCTCTCTCTCTCTCCTTGCTCCTAAAAGCTGCTGCCAACACCTGCTGTGGTTCCCCCAGAATTCCAGCGGAATCTTGTCAGCTCAGCTAATGGGCTTGGGTTCTCTCTCCCAGCACCACATCCCTGAAAATCTCCTGAGCTTATCTCATTTATCCCCTGTCTCCTGCAGCGCTGCTCTTCCTTACTGAAGCCAGGTGTCTTGGAAGACGGACCCACTGCTCTATTTCTATTGCAGAATTTAATAATAATAATAATAATAATAATAATAATAATAACAATAATAAAACTAATGCTGAGGGTTTCCTCCAAAACCCAAACTCAGTGCTTCCCCTCCGCACAGCTTAAGATAAACTGGACACAAGCCACCGAGTTAACGCTCCACCTCCAGCCTCCTGCACCGCCTACAGGCTAGTGCGCAGGCGCAGGACTCCGAGACCAGCTCTAACTGCGCCTGCGCCAAACGCAATACGCGAGTAAGCGCCTGCCAATCAGAGCGCGCCATGCTCCTCGATCCCGCCCACTAGCCGGGCAACCAATCGCCTGCTCCGGCGCGCTGAGGGCGGTGGATTCAAAGCGGAAAAGAGCGTTTGGGAAGATTGTCCTGAAACCCGCGCTGGGAAGGATGGAGGTGGCGGAGACCCAGGCGGAGGCCGCGGCCGCGGAGTAAGTGTCCGCCGCCAGGGGCGGGCCGTGGGGTATCTTGCCGGTCCCCGAGGACAGCTGACCGCTTCCTGGACCCCGCGGGGAGGGGATCCTGACCCCCGACCTTAGTCTTGGTTCCTAGAGACGCCTTGTCTCCGGGATGAGGGCCTGGGAGGGACTGCCGGCCACTCCCCGTTTGCAGGCTTCCCGGGGCGGGTGCGTCATGAAAGAGGAGGGTTTCCTCTCTGCCATCCCTCCCCTCCCTTGGCGGGCTGTACCTTCCCAAACAGTGGACTTTGCACCTGCGGGAGCCATCCTGGGAGGGCCGTTTCATTGCTCTCGCGCCTGTCCCAGCTCAACTCTCCCACTGGGCTGTTTTTTCTTGGTTCCTGCCTCCCAGCGGGCCGCTCTAGCCCCTACCAAGGCAGAACCTGTGCCTGGGCACCTAGCCCCGGTCCCAGCCTCCCCCCAAAGTATTCCAAGATTCTGCCCTGCTGGGGTGCCCTCTGCCCATCAGTTCTGCCTTATTTTCCCCGTTCCCGGTACTTTCCCCTTGACTCAAATCGTTTCTCTTCGGTGAGACGCTCCCCACTATACCCTCCTTAGTCCCCTTAGCCCTGCTCAGTTTTGCTCATGGTACTTATTCCCTTTATATGTCTTCCATGCACTCACACGGTTCCGGGTGGCCGAGGGCCCGTTAGGCCAGTGTGCAGACACTGGTCGGAGGAGGCTCTCCGCATGGGTACACCTACGTGCGTACAGAAGTTCTCCAGGTCTAGCCTGCCCCCCCAGGAGCCTGCCTTTCCCCTTGTCTCCTTGCCCCTTCAGGACCCTGGCCAAGCTGGCAAGCATCCTGGAGCCAATCGGCCTGCGGGAGGAGGCAGAGCTGCCCGGGCAGATCCTGGCTGAGTTTGTGATGGTACGTTCCCGATGGTAGCCGGTTCTTCATAAAGCCGGGGGCGGCGGCTGCTGGGCTCTTCTGCTGACATACCAGGCAGCACTGGGGGGAGCAGACAGACTGGAAGGCAGCCTTGTGGGCTCGTGGTACACGCAGGTAAGGATGCTCCCTGCCTCCCTCCTCCCGCCACACAGGATTCCCGCAAGAAGGACAAGCTGCTCTGCAGCCAGCTGCAGGTGGTGGACTTCCTGCAGAACTTCTTGGCCCAGGAGGACATCGTCCAGGGCCTGGACCCCTTGGCTTCTGAAGACAGGAGCCGTGAGTCGTCAGGGGGGCGGGGACGGGGGAAGGCAGGGAGCTGTGTGGCTGGTGGGAAGACTGAGGCCCCAGTCCTTCAGGCTAGCAGACCTGCCCTTCGCTCAGGATCTCATTCCGGTGGCTCCTCGCAGGACAGAAGGCCATTGCAGCCAAGGAGCAGTGGAAAGAGCTGAAGGCTACCTACCAAGAACACGTGGAGGCCATCTCCCGGGCGGTGATCCACGCCCTGCCCAAGATGGAGGAGGCCCAGAAGACGCAGGCGCAGCTCCGGGAGGCCCTGGACCAGCTCCAGGCCAAGGTGCACCCGGGGCGAGGGGAGGGAAGGGCATTCCCAGAGGAGGAGGGGAAGGGTGAGGATGCAACCAGAAAAATAAACTTTTCTCCTCTTGTTCTCCCCACCCCCCTCTGCCTGCCTGCAGAAGCAAGTAGCAATGGAGAGACTCAGAACAGCCCAGGAACAGTGGAAACTGCAACAGGTGTGTGCATCCCCCTAAGAAAATAGCCTTTCCTGTCACCGTGCTAGCGCATGGACCAAGTGCTCTGCCAGGAAAACCTCATCCCCCTCCTTTCTGAGAGGCATTATAGTATGTATAGGGACCGGCATGGGCTTGAGTCTGGGCATCCCTGTTTACAACTGCATGGCCTTGGACAGTCACCTAACTTTCTGTGCTTCTTCCTTCCTCTATGAAATGGAGGAAATATTAGCACTTACCTTAGAAAGCCAAGTTCTTAAGATGATTAAGCAACTGGTTTAGGAAGTGCTTCAGATGTGTCTGGCACATAGCCTGAGTGAGTGTTATCCTAGGCCGCAGTGGTCGGCAAACTCATTAGTCAACAGAGCCACATAGCAACAGTGCAAAGATTGAGATTTCTTTTGAGCGCCAAATTTTTAAAACTTAAACTATATAGGTACCGTATTTGCCGGCGTATAAGACGACTTTTTGGCCCTGAAAAATATGCCTCCAAGTGGGGGGTAGTCTTATACGGCGAGTATATAACAAACTCTGTATTTTTAGTGGAAATTTTAGGGGGTCGTCTTATACGCCCAGTCATCTTATACGCCGGCAAATACGTATTTTTCAGGGCCAAAAAATTGTCTTATACGCCGGCAAATATGGTAGGTACATTGTTATTAACTTACTTGGGTTACTCCTAAGCTGGCCTTTGCTAAAAACTCAAGGTGCCAAGGAGCCGCAGTTTGCCGACCATTGGTCTAGGCTGAAGGGCTTAGGGCAGAGGGTGTTCAGCATCTGATGAGCCACGTCTGCATCCTCACTTCCGGTAGGAGAAGCGTCTGCAGGACTTGGCAGAAGCTTCTGCGGAGGTGAGGCAGCGCCAGGCAGGGACTCGGCAGGAGCTGGAGCAGCTGTGCCGGGAGCTGGGCACCTTGAGGCAGCAAGCAGGGCAGGAGCGGGACACGCTGCAGAGGTGAGCCTGGGCGCAGGGGCTGCGGGCTCGGGGTGGTCCCGCTGACGCTCCTCCCTTCACACCCAGCTCTCTTTTTTCCCAGGCACCAGACCTTCCTTCAGCTGATGTACACCTTGCAGGGTGAGCCGCAGTCCCCCGAGACAGAGGCAGAGCTGCCCCCAGATCCGGATCTTCCTGAGGATAAGTCCCGGGAGCAGACCCCGGGGGGCAGCGTGGGGAGAGACGGAAGTGTGTCCTCCGAGGTGGGTGAGGAATGGGACAAGTGGGCGTGGAGGCAGAGAGAGACTCTGAGAGAAGGGGCTCAGGCACTGCTCATACCATGTCTCCCCAAGGGTGAGGGCCTGAGGCCTGCTGGACCTGCAAGCTTGCCATGACTTCCTGGGGACAGCAGCGTGGGAAAGGATCCTAGATGAGGTGAGACTCCAGCCCAGGGCCTTGTGTGTCTGGGCTGCAGGAGTGGAAGGAGGTTGGGGGGCTTCTGGTTTACCTCTCTTATTAGGAGCTTGCCTGTTCATGGTGTTGTAGAAAGTGGGGGGAGAGAGGTGTTTCTCTTATGGTTGAAGCACCTCACCCCCATGCACAGCCTACCCTGGCCTAACCCCTCTCTTACCCCTCCCCCACCCCCTTGCCCCACCCTCATTGCAGGAAGACTGAGCTTCTGAGTACATCCCGATTTCCGACCAAGACCCAGGTGGGGCAGGCTCCGGATTCCGTTGATTAAAAGCCCTGAGCTCTCTCAGCTGCCTGCTTGTCTATTTGTCTCCATACGTTAGTGGGAAGAGCCACATTCAGAAGCCAACAACATGACTGCAAGTGCTGGAACTGGGGTGAATTTAGAGGGTGCGAATGGGTGGGGGGCCCTGGCCTGAGGCCTCAGCAGTGGCTTGTTCAAATCAATGTGATGCAGACATGCTGAGCTCAATCAAGGGAGGAGGAGGAGGATGCGTTTGTTCGGCGGCCGGCTGGGCATGAGGAGAGAACTTTAATCACTGATCTCAATGTTTACTGAAGCCCTGCTCGGCGCCAGTCCTCCCGCTGGGAGCGGGCACCACCATCCCCGGGCCTGTGGAACGAAACGAGCACGAACAAGTAAACAGGTCAATAAGATGATTTCAGTGTGGTAGAACAGGGCAGCAAGCTAAAACAGTAATGTGATAAAGCGCAGTACTGAGGGTATAGAGGATGGTATACCTATCTGTGCCGGCCTGTGTCTGTGTGCGTTAGCATTTCCATTTGTATGCACATGTGCCTGTATCTGGTTTTATGTAGTTTTAAACTACAGTTCACATTCGGTATTATTCTCTATATGTCTCATATGGACAACATAGTGGCTAGACAGTCTTGTACTTGACAATATAATTGTGTTTGTTGCTTTCAGTCTCCATTAGCAGAGTGCATCTGTTGCTGGGTGTGTAGACATTTGGGGGCACTGCTGTGTGTGTGAGAGAGAGAGAGATTGCATTCATGGTTGGGTGTGTGGGAACTGCTATCTAAGAGAAAGCTAGTGGAAAACACCTCCATTTGGGTGAGAAAGAACATCCTTTTGAGGAAGAGACACGTTGATCCTTTATTTTTTGTGAGAGTTTCAAGAAATGTTGGCTCTTGTCTGTCTCAGACTGAGATGCCTCAGACTTGAGCACGCTGGTGGTTTGCTTTTCTTTTCTGAGATGTCCCTAATTTCCCCTCATATTGTTGTTCTTTGTTGCTGTTTTTTCATATGCTGGCCCCATTGTTGATGTATGAAATAGGACAGGTGTCAGAGGTCTTTGAGGGTCTGCATCATGGCTGACCAAAGGCGTCAGTGAGGATTGAGGATACTCCTTTTAGGGAGCACATGAATACCCAGAGAGCCTTCCTTAGTCTACCTGTTCACCCGCCCTGCCTCAGATCCTCCACATGACCCCTGCTGTAGCTCTCTTGCGCCTCAGATACTCAGTCCTATCCTTCATTCTCTTCCTATTCAGTAGGTTCCCCTAACCCTGCAGTCTGGCTAATTTTTCTAGCCTCATATTTTTGCCATACAAACTAGAAAGCTGGGATTTTCCCACCCTCTAAAGGAGTGTATGCCAAAGGACACGGGTTTGGTTCGGGTGCTGTGGAGTATCCCATTCTTGCATGCATGGTGTCTGACAAAGTCAGCAGGGCAGGGAAGACTTCCATGGAGCTCACCAGGCTGGGGTGAAGGATTATACCCTGAAATACTCCAAGCCAGGGGACAGGGGAGGAGACTAGACAAATGTACAGTAATCAGACTTAGAAGTCTGCACAATTGCTGAGAACTAGACTTCTCTTTGGGAGCACGGAATGAGTCAGTTCACAGTGAGGCCAAAGAGGAGAGGAGGCTTGAAAATATGTTTTGCCCAAATCCCTTGAATTGCCCGTGTTGCTGGAGCCTTGAGTTGGGCAGAAGTGTCTTGACTGACAAGCTAAGGAACTAGGATTTATTTTCATATAGAAATCAGATTTGAGCTTCTAGCTGTTCTCACTCCCTTTGGTGTTCCCCTAGAGCAGTGGTCGGCAAACTCATTAGTCAACAGAGCGGCAAACCTCGGCTTGAGAGCCACATGTGGCTCAACAGCCGCAATTTGCTGACCACTTCCCTAAAGACTGCTTTTCCTCTTCATTGACATTTGCACAGATAGACAGACATGCAAGAAGGGAGCCTACCTTTGGAAATTGTTATCTCATACACAGACGTGCGGATGTGGAGACGTGAGTCCACAGTGGTTGCGGAAAAGGCCCCACTGCCTGGCCAGGATTTTCTCTCCCTCTTTTCCATCCAAAGGAGGGACACGGAAACCAGTGACGAATACAGGGGGGTGGAGACCAGCCAGCGCATCAACACAATCAAATCAATGAGAAAATATCCTCGTGTGATATTTAGGGAGAGTGGAAGAGAGAGGGAAAGACAAACATATATCTGAGAGAAACACATCGATTGCAGGAGCCCCTATTGGGCCGGGGAGGAACCTGCAACAAGTTAAGTGAACCTGGGACACTTTGTTCTGTAGGCCAATGCTGTATCCACCACGTTGTTGGACATGGCCTGTTGCATCCATAGGGCTTGTTGCTCTGTCTTGACCAGAAGAAGCTGCCTTGTAGAAGATAGCTTACAATGAAGATTAAGTTTACCTCATTAGACAAGTAGGAAAACTTTATTTTCCTATATTCTGTAAGAATAATGTTTTCCTTTGTGGTGGAACATTCTTTTGCTTATTTTCATTTTAATTTCACTTTTTTTTTCTTTTTTTAGGAATTGTCATATTTTTCTAGGAATATTTTATTACTGACTTTTAAAGTTTATTGATATGAAATTGTTATAGTATTTTCTTTTAATATCTGCAGCCTGTTTTAGGATGGCCTAAAGTTATATTTCTGATTTTTTTGTGTATGTGCCTTATCTAATATTTTCTTTGATCTGTCTTTTCAAATGTTCATTCATTTTCTAAAATTTATTTTAAAATGTTTATATGTTTGTTTTTTGTTTTTGTTTTTTTAGAGTGAGAGGGAGAAAAAGATAGAAACATCAGTGAGAGAGAAACATCAGTCAACTGCCTCCTGCACACCCCCTACTGGGGATGGAGCTGCAACCTGGGCATGTGCCCTGACTAGGAATTGAACAGATAAACTCTTGGTGCGTGGGTCCATGCTCAACCACTGAGCCAAACATTTTTAAATATTCCAAGGTCGCCTTTGTGATTCTCTATTACATGTTTACTAGAGGCCCAGTGTACGAAATTTGTGCATGGAGGGGGTGTATGTCCCACAGCCCAGCCTGCACCCTCTCCAATATGGAATCCCTCAGGCAATGTCCGACTGCCCACTTAGGGCACTCAGACATTCCTCTCACAATCCAGGACTGCTGGCTCCCAACCACTCACCTGCCTGCCTGTTTGCCTGTTTGCCTCTAACAGCTTCTGCCTGCCAGCCTGATCACCCTCTAACCACTTCCCTGCCAGCCTGATTGTTGCCTAACTGCTACTCTGCCAGCCTGATTGCCCCTAACCGCCCTCCTCTACAGGCCTGGTCACCCCCAACTGCCCTCCCCTGCCAACCTTCTTATGGTGGCCATATTGTGTCCACATGGGGGTAGCCATCTTGTGCGTTGGGGAAATGGTCAATTTGCATACTATTTTATGAGATAGGATTCTGCTTCATTTATTTGTAGTAATATCCTGGTAATTTCCTACCTTTATACATATATACACACACAGAGTCCTAGAAAGCAGTCGTTAGCTAAGATATCCATATAATCTTTTATTTCCATGGAAGACTAAACTTTAGGAAATAAAAAGTCTTTGTCTATAAAGAGATAAGTTGTTCAAATGACTGCATTTTCACCAAATTCACACAGCTCAGCTATATTTCTTACCCTCCTTTGGAGTTAAATGAGGCCATAATGACTGGACTGTAGCCAAGTAGATGGGGACAGAAATGATATACTACATCCAAACCTGCTTATGAAATCCACACATCTCTATTTTTCTCTGACTTCCGGCTAAATGGAGAGGAAACTGAAGATCATGAGGAAGGTGGGCACAAAATTGAGTGTCTTTTGGGTCTTGTCACTTGGAAGAAAACAGCCTGATTAAAGACAATTGTGTTCCACCATTCTGTGAGTAAGGGAGAAAAAAAAAAGTTTTGTATTAAGCCACTGAAACATTGAGATGGTTTTATGGAATAGCTTAAAACTTCCAGATCCAATTCTGGTCTCTCCAAGCAAATATTTCAGGAACTCCTCCTCTACTGTTTTGAGATAATAACCTAACATTTGTTGAACTGGAAAAAAAAAAAACACTTCTGAAAGGATCATCTCAAGTTAAATGTACACTGCAAATGCAGTTTTGGTCAATGGCAGGGATCGTAGTTTCATTATATTTTCCATTTCCCACACCAAAGATGCAAAAATATCAGACTAAAGATATACCTGATTTCAAGAGACGATTGTTGCGATGGTTATAACTTAAAATCTGTAATAAGTCAGAACATAATCTTGTGTTCTTAGGAAACTGAACAGTGAAATCATTTTGCTTCAGAAAGTTGATACACCCTCTTAACATGGGTTTTGAGGTGATTAATGATTATTCCCTGTCCTTACCCCTGTCCTAAACAGCAGACAGGTGTTTAGTTTGTGAGGTTTGTAATCTGCTCAACTTGCGCTTGTAAATTGGAAACTGCTGAATGTTACTCTGCGTTTGAAATATTATTCTACCTTTCAGAGATTTCTTTTGTTGGCTCAGCTGCTGCACTTTTCTTTGCTGTGAGTCATTTCATTATGCACATTGATGTTAGTATTTGTTCTCCCCTCTACTGCTCACATCACTAGCAGTACTGTATCTCTTACCTATCTCTATATTCTCTAGCCTGAGGAATTTATAAGGTGCATGACTCGCCATCATAACTAGATTGTTTTTAGAAAGTACTCCACAGTATCACAATTTAATGTTATTTAGGATCCAAGTGCTCTTGGAGAATCTATCCTTCGGTAGGAATTTTTGTTTTGTTTTTTAAGGCTACAAAGAATTTCTTTTGTCTGCTTTCTGATTTAAGAAGTCACATGCCATTTTCACTACTTACTTTTCCTAACCTCCCTTTGCAGTCACATCTTCCACTTCCCCTCAGTCAACCTACTTAAGGGGACGAGAACTGATTAGGATGATGAGGGTTGGAGGTGGCTGCTTTTCCTCATTTTCTTCCCTGAACTCATTGGTCTTGTAGCCGGTTTGAATGTAAACAACTTCTAATTATCTTTTTAAATTAAAGTAATAAACCTCAAACAATTGTCATCTTTATGTATAATTAATAAAAGTGAAATGGTGATTTTCAACATGGTGTTTCGGTCTAATCTCCAAATATCGCAAGATAAGCAAATGCAAGAACAACTTTAAGAAATGTTTTGAACTTCCTAATTAGCACTCTCGTTTCTATTGTTTTCATTAGTTTTCTTTTTATAACAATTTAATGGGGTAGATATTTATCAGCAATTAGAAATTACTTCATAGACAGGGAAACTATTACAACTTTATAATTATCTTAAAATATGAAATATATTTGCAATACTTTGACAGAATTATAAAAAGCAATGTACTTATCACAGCTATGTTTGGCAAATCCCAAAAGCAAAGAGCCAAGATTTGCTCCTCTGTGTTTTTGGAGCCTAAGCATGCATTCCACCTGGCACTCCCCATATTTTATGGAAAGTACTGTTAACGTTTCTAATTTTGTGCTATCGCTTTGTCTTTTTTATCTATGTATCATCACTACAAAATGCAGTGCTTATTGCATGATTGGTATTCAAGACTTGTTCTTTCTGTTTCGCCTTATAGCTTCACTATGCCAAGATACATTTAAAATTGCAAATGAATTGGGGCAGACTGGAGCTATCAAGGAAATCTCCAAATGAGTGAGGGCGGCTTCTTCCACTCTACAATGCAGCACTTTGAAATATGTAGATGTTACAATTTTTTCTATTGTAGAGAGACACGCATAACAAAATTTACCTGGTTTTAGCCATTTGTAAGGCTGCAGTTCCGTAGCTTTAAGTACATTCGTATTGTTGTGCAGCCATCAACACTTCATCTCCAGGAATTTTTCATCCTCCCACCTGAAACTCCATAGCTATTAAACAATATCTTACCATTCCTCTCCCAACTCCTGACAAGCGCCATTCTAATTTCTGTCTCTCTGAATGTGACTGCTCTAGGTACCTCATTTAAGTGGAGTTCTTTAATGTTTTTTCCTTTGTGACTGGCTTGCTTATAATAGCATAATGTTTTAATGCTCATTTATGTTGTATCTATCAGAACTTCATTAAGGCTGAAATATATATATATATATATATATATATATATATATATATATATATATATATATATATTTATCCATTGATGAAAACTTAGGTTTTTTTCACCGTTTGGCTGCTGTGGTTAATATTGCTATGGGCATAATTACATCTTTTACAGAGATCTCATTTTCACTCAATTTCTCCCTATTACAATTAGCTTGGCATCTGTAATTAGTAATTATTGTCTCCCTTTTATACCACAGATTTCAGATTTTCCTCACCCGCCATTTACACATCTGATGATCTGGGTTGCTTGCTCGGCATATTAAGATATTTGACTCCGAGGTATATGAGCATCTGGTTCCTGTGCTACTTTTAGTCCGTGATTTCTACAGTTTCCCATTTAAGGTCATCGTCAAGCATGAATCTCCTAAATGCAAGATTATTTATAACTTTGTCCTTGCTGTCTTAATTATCTCACCTCCCAATCCTACGGATTAATTATTTCTGGCAGTATAGTATTTTATTTCTTAGTCACCTATAGATCTGTGAAATCCTAAATGACTAAGTGGTTGTCATAGCTTTATAGCATAGTCCTCCTTATCTGTCATTTCACTTTCCATGGTTTCAGTTACCCATGGTCCAAAAACATTAAACAGAAAATTCCAGAAATAAGCAATTCTTAAGTTTGAAATTGCATGCCATTCCACTCCATCGCACCCAGGATGTGAATCATTCCTTTATCTAGTGCACCCACACTGCATGCTACCCACCCATTAGTCATTTAGTGGCATTCTCAGTTATTAGATTGGTTGTCAGAGATAGAGAACACATTCACATGACTTTTGTCACGGTATTTTATATATTTGTTCTAGCTTACTGTTAGTCTCTTATTGTACTTAATTTACGAATTAAACTTTATCACAGGTATATGTAGATAGGAGTAAACAGTATATTTATGTATTTAGGTACTACCTGTGGTTTAAGTTATCCAGTGGGGGTCTTGGAACATAACCACTGTGGATAGGGGACGATACTATATTTAGTGAAACTCATGTCTCTTCTAGGAGGATCATCCTCCTTCCCAGTGTCCCTCTAAAACAGGACTTCTAATGCCATAGACTTATTGTATAAGGATGGGAAGCATATTCATTGGGTCACTGATAATGACAGTGAGATAGGCCTCCTTTTACCTCCATACTTTAATTCCTTAACTCACGTATTTTAGCTTCAGAGATACAGAACCATTGACGTCAACCCCAAGGGTATGTTTTGGGAGCCGTCCTCTTAGCTGCATCTTAAAGAAGCCTTTCCAGTATTCTATTGGGAAAGAAATTTCTGGGTGATCATATACAAGGTAGAATCAGTGGATCTTCCTGTGACAGACAGTCTGGGATTCTTAAAAGCACCCACTCAGATGTCTTCTGCCAGATCGTAAGATCTCAGTCCTCTATCGAGACCGTACTACAGCATGGGATGATTGGGGCTACAAGTTCAGCCTCAGTGTATAACCCCTCATGCTAACTAAAATCATAATCTTGATTTTCAATACACAATGCTCTTTAGCTGTAGGAATAGGAAGCGAGGAGGCTTTTTTGTCCTGTAAAACATACACTTGAGTTAAGAGGCTGGACTGAACCTGATATTATTATTTAATTTCAGGGTTTCTGTAGCTCTTGTAAGCTCTGGGAATATTATAAAAGTTAAGGCAGCCCCTTCTCCCATACCTCTTCCCAGTTTCTTAGAGATGAGTCTTAGAACTCTATTGCTACAGTATATCATGGGTTAAAATCATTCAGCCTACAGTTAGCAATGCAAACTAACATTTTGTTCAGAGATCCCTTAACCTCATTTTAAAAATCTTATATCTAGCAGCACATGTAGTACCAACTAGTTTTGTTTGGATATCACTAAAAAAGACACTGATAGGCAAAATTGAGTGCAATTAGTGTATTGTCGAGATGATTCCAAGAAGCACTATGAGGAATTGGGTAGTTTGGATAAGGAGTGGAATCAAGTACAGGAATGCTAGTGAGCATGCTACTTGGTGAAAGACTGATTCTCAAGCACTCTTGGGATCACAGGGAGACGGCGATACAGTTTTCTCTGAATGAGGAGCTGAATCATCTTTGGTTGGTAAATGCTTTCATAAGTATTGTCTTGGCAACTTGGAACTGCCTTGCATATTTGCCAAGAAAACTTCATTGAGCAGAGAAATTCATAACTCAACTAGAAAGAACTAGGCTCTTGCAGTAAGAAATAATATGAATAGAAGAGACATAAGAACATATATTCATGATGTTATCTATTATACTACTTTAAACAAATTAAAAACTTTTCTGGATCGAGACTTATTTTAAATATAACAAATCCAAGGGAATTATGCTTTATTTTATATCCATATGCATTCAAGTGCATAACCCATCATTATATCTTTGAGGTGGGCTAAAATTTCTAGCATCACAAAAGAAACAATAGTCCTAGGATCATTGAGAACACGTAGCAGAGGTGTAGATTTTCATCAAAATTTGTCTGAACCCAATAGCCAAACTGCCCATTTCCTTTATTATGAAATTATTTTATGCAATTAGTTATCAGTCTCTTCTTTGAAAACCCCGAATACCGTAAACTATCTGAATTTCAGACATTCGGTCTCAGCCAATGACTGGTAATACAAGGTTGGATTCTGGTAGAAAGATTCATTCTGCACCTCATGAGTTTTATTCTTTTATCCACTGAAATCTCAGATTTCCAACGGGAAAAAGACCCAAGGAAATATAAAACATAAGTGGATGTACAAGTTCGTGTGTATTTGCAATGAGCTTCCTGAGAGAATTAAAGTATCCAAAATATTCTCAGACAATTTTGCTGTGCATTTTTTCTAAATTTGGAAGCAAAACCTCTTCAGGGGTTTTCTCTTTATAAATCATATTACCATCATCATTACCATCATCTCAGAAACGTGTTCAAGTGATGATAAGAAATGGTAAAGAGCCTAAATCGGTTTGGCTCAGCAGATAGAGCATCAGTCTGCGGACTGAAGGGTCCCAGGTTCGGTTCCGGTCAAGGGCATGTACCTTGGTTGCAGGCACATCCCTGGCAGGGGGTGTGCAGGAGGCAGCTGGTCAATGTTTCTCTCTCATTGACGTTTCTAGCTCTCTATCCCTCTTCCTTCCTCTCTGTGGAAAATCAAAATATTTTTTTTTTAAAAAAGAAACGGTAAAGAGAGGCATCAGCATATGTGCCCTTGAGTCTGTGGTTTAACAAGCCTTTGTATCTACCTGTATTTCTTGTATCTTTATTTCCTATTTTCACACTTAGTTGGGGGTCTGTTGACTTTACCTCTGCTGGAAGAATATGCTTATTTATATATACTTTGGGCCAATGATTCATTTTAGTAAGTCCCTTTTGTTTTAACTTGCTTAAATGCATTTAAATGCCAACAATAAAGGTACTTATTCTATAGAAAAGCCAGTACTTAATAAGAGCAAGGTTTTGTTCTCATCACTTGAAATGCAGTGGTGACACCAAACAAATCCTGATTGCATTGCCATAATTTAGTGGAGAAGACCAAACGTGGGCTGTAATGTTATATATATATACATATATATATATATATATATATATATATATATATATACATACATATACTGTGAGGGAAACAAATGAAGCTGACATTAAAGGCCTATGATTAGAAATATTTTTATTAGATAGGTGGTCAATACTGGTCACGTGGCACTTCAGCAGAGACTAGCTATTTCCCCTCTGACCTCATGTGATCCACAGCTTTCACATTGATGCTTAGGATTTTTATCAGAATTAAAATGTTTTGCTTCAAAACTTTTTAAGAAGAAATACACTCAACTTTGGCAAAATTAGCCCTTTTATATCGACTTTGTTGAAGTTGGGTGCCAAGTAGTGATGAAAGCCTATAAAGCACTCTGAGGACTTTTAGAAACCAGAAGATAAATTTACCTGCTGTACAATGTCGTTTCTAGCTGCATGGCCAGCGACTGTCCTGCTGGGCAGAATCTGGCTTATTACCATCAGCATGAGCCAGGTGCGCGGGGATGTGAGGTCTCCCCGCCAAGTGACAGACCAACTTGTCTCCAGAGGTGGGGGCCCCCTCAGTCCAGCATGACTGCTGGCACGTTTGAATCACATCATCTCTCTTTTATATTAGACTCTGCTCATTTGGGTAGTATCTAGGGATACGCATGCTTGCCAGTCACACATACAATAGCAAATACTTTTCCCAGTTTAATTTATAAAAAATAATTCAGATGGGGGACTACCCTCAGAATGTTAATGAAGTTAGATACAGGAAATTTAAGCTTTTCTTTTCCCCAAACTCTCCTTCTTTATACAATGCCATAAAGCTTTTTTCCCCCCCCAGAATTCCTTGTGCCTACATAAATACTGCAAAATGGAGGTAATTTTATAAAACAAACAGAATTTTAGCATACTTTGGCATTGTTTTTATTTTAGGCTTCATTTTCTTTTCCCATATTTTCTGTATGATTTATAAATTTAAACAATGAGCTTTAGTCAAAAAGTATTGAGCCAAAATACCATTGCAGAAATGTGATTGTTTTTCTTTTTTCTTTTTCATATTCTTAAGCCTTATTTCCTTTCCTATATCACTTCCTCATTCTAGGATCTCATTAAACTAAACTCCCTAAGTGGTAGTTTTGTGTTTAGAATTTCTTACCTCCTTCTCTTCCATAATTCTGCTGCTTTCATACTGGTTTTTTCCCCCTGTAATTTTTGTGCAGATATTAAAGCAAACTAATAAATAAAACAGTGGCAAAGTGTTACGAATAAAAGTACAGCAGGAAGGAGGAGGTGGGGGTTCCTGTGGAATAAGATTATTCTGTGATGCCTTGTTGAATAGAAAAAATATTTAAATAGGGGCTCCAAAATTTTTGTTGTCCTGAGGAACTGGAAAGATAAAAATACCTAATAGTGAGATGTAGAAGAATGGTGTAGAAGAATGGTGTGGAGTGAACACCTGAGCCATTTATCAGGAGTTCTGTATTGGATATATTAGGTTTGGGATGCCAATTAGAAATTCAAGTGGAGTGGCTAATTAGGCAGTTACATTCGTAAGGTTGGAGGTCAAGGATGAGGTCTAGACTGAAAATATGAATTTTGGATGTTTATGTAGATCTTCTTTGCCATTAGAATAGATATTATCAGCAAGGGAGTGAGTGTAGAAAGAAAAGAGTAAAAAAAGCAGGAGGACTCCAACATTTAAGATTGGAGGATGAGGAAAATCTGATGGTGCGATTGATGAAGAGGATGGTGGGGGAGATGTGTTGGGTGCTAATTGGGTATCTCTTGTTTATTCAGTGACAAGAATCTTGCCAGTTTTTTACACAGTGATCTAGGTATGTTGTATTTTACAAAGAAAAGCATATTGTCCTCGGGTAGATATTTTATCAGCTGAGAATGAGAATTGAAAGGATGTACTAAAGATTTGAGAAGAGAGAAAGGTCTGAAGATGTCTAGGAGAGTCATATTGCTAAAAGTGTTGAGCGATGAAATAGAAGTGAAGGAAAGAAGATTGATTATGTTGCTATGGTTTCAGTAACAAAGTACCACAAACTGGGTGGTTATAACAGAACTTTATTGTCTCGCAATTCTGGAGGTGAGAAGTGTGAATTCAAGGTGTTGGCAAGACCGTATTCCCTCTAAAACCTGTAGTGCGGTGTCCATCCTTGCATCTTCCAGTTTCCGGCAGCCCAGGCATTCACTAGTTTGGTGGCAACATAATTCCAATTTCTGTCTCTTCATCATCTTCTCACTATATGGGTCCATATCTATGTCCATTTCTTCCTTTTCATAAGGACACCATTATATAGAATTAGGAACCACCCTAATGACTTCATATTTAATTTAATTTTCTCTGAAAAGATCCGATTTCCAAAGTCACTCCCTGAATACTGAGGGGTTAGGATTTCAAATATCTATTTTAAAAGACAATTCAACCCATAATAAAATGATACATATACAATAAGTAGTATGGGTATTTTATTAAAAAATAAAATACCCATATAGTGTTTAATATGGAGAGGATGTAGAACCGAGGACTCAATATTTTGACAATGGAAATTTGGTTTTGGTTTCATTGACCTTATCTGGCACAGAGGGCTCTCTCTGGCATTGAATTGATGGAAGAAACAGAACTTACATGTTTTACTTCATTGCAACCTGAAAATATTCCCCAAGTACAGGGACAGGTTGACTCCACTCTTAGCACAGAAAAATGTTTACTAAAGTGACAGTGACACTTAATACTTAGTAAGATAGCTCTTGTGATCTGTGTCCTTGTACAGGACCGACCTCAGGTCCTCAATAAAGAATTTAAAGCAAAGTATTCTAAAGACCGTCAAGCAAGATCAGCCAGAACCAGCAGCAAGCTAGCCTACCAGTTGAAGCATCTGCCCTCTAGTGGTCAGTGCATGTCATAGCGACCAGTCAACCACTCCTTCAGACACTTAGCATATTAGGCCTTTTTTTTATAGATACCATATTTAACTTGTGTACTGTTTTTGTATTGTAATTTTTCTATGTATATCTATATTTATATACACAAATACCATCACGTTATAATTGCCAATAGTATTCAGTACGGTAATATGCTGTACAGGTTTATAGCCTAGGAACAACAGCTATACCATATAACCTAGATATGTAGTAGGCTATACCAGCTTCATTCGTGTAGATGCACTCTATAATGTTCACTCAATGATACCCATTTCTCAGAATGCATTATTGTTTAAGCAAATCTATATTAATAAAAGCATAATATGCCAATTAAACTGGACAGCCGAATGGCCTGCTGAACGAAGCCATGGCAGCAGGAGCTAAGGCAGAGGTGGTTAGGGTGATAAGGCAGGCAGATGAGTAGTTAGGGAGGGTCTGGCAGGCAGGCAAGCGGTTAGGAACCAGCGGTCCCAGGTTGTGAGAGGGATGTCTGAGTGTCAGTTTAGGCCCAATCCCTCAGGAGTCCCTAAGAGATCGGGCCTAAACTGGCAGACATCATCTGAAGGGTCCTGAATTTGCGAGAGCGTGCAGGCTGGGCTGAGGGACCCCCGCCCTCCTCTGCACAAAATTCGTGCACCAGGCCTCTAGTATGACTATAATTGGGTGCACTAAGGCTTAATTCACTCAGCTATGAAAAGATCTAAAGTTATAAACTAAAACAATTGCTTTTAACACTTTAAATACATTTAAATTTAAATTTTTATCATTGTTTTATATTTGTAATCCAAGACTGGTGAACTAGAATGCCAAAAAATATAGTCATAAAAGTATGCCCTCAAGAATGAATAGAACAACTTTTCAGACATTCAGTAATTTTATTGTAAATTATTTTTTGTCAATACAGCCTGAATTGAGGAAGTAATGTTTCACTAGATTATCATTGCTTTTGATCAAGCATTCTGGCAAAGAAAGAAAAACAAGAAGGATTAAAGAGTATACTCTTTCGCCTCAATGCAGGAGCTTCCCCCTGTTGGTCAGTGCATTCCCATAGTGAGAACACCACTTGGGGAACCAGGATGAGCAGGGCTCCCACAGTGGGCTGATCCCCACAAGCCACGCCCCCCAACCAGTGCATAAATCCTGTGCACCTGGCCTCTAGTTTTTAAATAATTTCCTCTGAAATTTCCATAATTTGGTATGTACAGACACTTTTGTAAGCAGATATTTGAGTATTGAGGTTATTGCTAATGCATCAAGCACTCTTCTAAACATTTTTCGATCTACCTTATGTTGGAAGTACAATTATATTCCCATTTTTATAAGGAAACCAAGAGTTAGAAAAGTTCATTAACATGTTATGTTATACAGCTAGCGGGTGTTAAAATCAGGATTTAAACTCATCTCCATTTGACTAAAAGTTATTCTTTTAACCACTATGTTATTAAGCTTTGGCTACTATACTCAGTTGAGTCATTACCAATCATATTTTAAACTTATTTTTATCTCCTTTGGGTAACTCAAAGATACTGTTAGATCATCATAATTTGAATCATTGATTTTCAACTGGTATGCTGCAAGATTTTCTAAAATGTGCAATACCTGACTTTTTAGTTAGGAGCAGTGACCTCTTTTTCCTTAGACTGTAAAATAAAAAATTAAAAAAAAAAAAATGACAACAACACAACAATAGTTGTCTGGTGTGAATAAATCAAAATTATACCTATTTTTTGTCAGATTGGCAAAAATATATTTTTGTTGTGTCACAGAAGTAGGCTAATGTATTTTCCATTGAAAAATATAAATTGTTATACTGAACATTCAGGAATTTACCTTAAGTTATATAGAAAATTCACAACTGTGGATGACCTCATTATCCAAGAATGAAAGGTTCTCAATAAATATACTACACTATAGTATTTAAATATAGCAATCTACCTCTTTAAAAATAATTTCAGTGACTATATTCCAGGACCAAGGAAAAATTATAGACAGAAGGAGTTATCTGAAATTAAAATTATAGCCACATAGGTGTATATACTTACATAGACCTACAAAATACTACACACATAAACATATACATCAAAAACAATAAAGCCATAATAAATATTCTGAAACAATCTACAGCTAAAACTGAATTGCTGTTTCTTCTCCTTTCTAAAAGTATCTGATAAATTTCTGTAAAAAGTGACAAGAAATCTGGTGTCCAGATGCATGTTTCCTATTGTGAAATGTAAAATCTCCCCCTTGACAGCTGGTGACTGCAAATGAGTTTGGGAAGCAGATGATGGCAATAAGTTATCTTAGGATAGAAATGCTCGTAGCAGCCAGCTACTCTAACCATTCATATTACACTCGATCACCTACTGGGCTTCCAAACATGACGGAATGACTCCTTTCAAGAAATTTCACTGGTTCTGAATTGAAGCTAAATGCCATGCAAACATTCAGTAGCTCTCCTAGGGCTATCATTACAGCTGCCAGCGTCTCTGTTGAAATTTAGGTCTGAAAGGAAACCTCTTTCCCTCATTCTCCAGACTATCCTTTGACAATAGGACTTACTTGTATCATACAGAGTGTACTCGATTGATTTTTCTTGAACTGTTTCATTCTTGAGTGGATAAAAAAAAATAGACTATGTGTTTATGTGTGTGTACATGTCTGTGAACCTGTGCGTTTTAATACATGCTGCAAATAGGTTTACCTGGGCCTTGTTGGCTGTGAGAAGCTCACTGAATATGCTTTCTTCTGAAGTCAGACTTATAATAAAATATGAGGTGGGCACAGATCTTGCTCAGGCTGCCTTTTAACCATTAAGTTCATTCTGAAACTATTCTGACCTATAAATGGGGGAGTGTTATAGGATCTACAAAACAAGGATATTGGACCTGAAAGCACCACGTTCAAACAGGTAATGAATGATTCACCCCAAGTGAAGTGTTTCATTTTAGTTCAAACACAGAACAAGTAATGAGCCAACATGAATGTAGGTTCTTTGAGAGCAAGGACAACTTCATGTACTTCCCGTAAAGTGCCTCCGCCCTGGTGACATCTCTGCATAGCCCCTTGGGAGGTTCATTTCTACTCATGGGCCTCTTACTATAGTGTTGGAGACATAATGGATACATAGGGAAAGAAAAAGTCTACCCCCTCATTTTCTTTGCTTTCTTCCATCTTCAACAAACTAAACTGGACTCTCTGAAATATACCAACTTTCACCACAAGAAAAACATGAAAGTAGATTAGAACTTTGAAGATCATTTGAAGATAATTTTAAATAACAACAAATAAGAATATGTGTGTGTGTGTGTGTGTGTGTGTGTGTGTGTGTGAAAGTCTATCTTACTCTAGTTGCCCAGAAAAGCACTTTGCACAATAAAATGCTCAGCATATTTTCTCTGTCTTAATATTTTTGCTTAATTAGTTGGTAATGGCAATTATAGGATAAAGCAAATTAATGAAACAAAATTTACCCCCTGGAAGATTTTATAATATACATGTGAAGAACTTTTGAATTAGATTTAGGCTGCAACTGAAAGTATCATGTGGTTTTATTTGATCTTGCCTGTTTCACTTTCTTTGTGTCACCTGCTTCTGTATCATCTTGAGTACAACACAGCCAAGAGGACAGAAGATCTGAAAACATAAGAATTATGTTAACTATACATACCTACTAATTTCCCTTCATAGTTTCAGTGCAAAATATATATATTTTTTTTCCTATCCTAGTAACTAATAGCTGGATACAACGATGTACAAAAAACACTTATAGGGTAACAGAGTGCAGCAACACAGGAACTGTTTTCTAAGTAGTATGTAAGCTGATACTTTAAGTAGGAAATCCTTGAAATGATCTAATACTATCACAAAGACACAGCATATTAAATGAGTTAAAAATATAGTATAGTGAGCTAAATCTGAATGGAGGTATTTAGTAAGTATAGGTATGACTTCTGAGCTGTGCCTGAACAAAGATTTCTTGCTGAGTGCTGAATGTATTAAGTATTGACAACAGAATAACAATCTCATACACATTTCTTTAATTCCTACGAATGAGAATTAATCTATATAATGATTACTCAGATGATTACAAGATCCCAAAGTGCCTTGAGGTATTTATTAGGAGAAAAAAAACTAGATTTTGTTTACTTTATGAGTTAACTGTATTTTGTTGATTGCCAGTACTGCAAGCATTTATTATTCGTCATCTTCTGTGCACAAGAGATGTGCTATGTGATTTGAGGGGAAAATACATATAAGGTACATTTCTGTTTCGTGTTGCTTATCATTTATTAGTGGGACTAAGTAAGCATGCAACTGTCTTATACATTGGTGTGATAGTAATAATTTGAGATATTCTTTTAAACAGGGTTAGAAAGCTAGGTATTGATAAGTCATTTATGAGTCATGAACTTTACAAGAAATTTTAAAAGAGAGATTTAATTAGGTTTCAGATAAATCAAAACTCATCTTCACTGACTCCCTGTTGCATTCAGAGTTAATTATAGATTTACCCACATGTTTCTAAAGCATCTTGTATCATAACCCATGCTTATCCCCCGTTACCTTACAGAACACCTATGCAGATGCCCAATAAAATAGAATAGATTTCTGTTTCCTCACCACACCCTGTGCTTTCCTGGCAATAGGCCTTTGCCTATGCTCTAGAATATCATTCCCATACTAAATTTTTTTTTCTTACTTTCAAGGTTTAAGGCAATGCCCAACACCTTTTGAATCTTATTCTAATATTGGTTTCCCTTTCAGAATTGTAACAAAACTTTGCTTGGATCCCTCTTTCAAGGTACCATATGTACAAATTGAAAACAGCATAATGTAAAGCTCTATATAAATATTGTGTTTTTTTTCTCTCCTCTCTTCTTTTCTTGACTCTTCCAATATTTGATAAGTGACCACATGTGTCAAACTGTTTGCTTGGTGATAGGTATCCTCAAGAGACTAGGATCTAAAGGCAGAGATAAATAAGTAAATTAATGGTCACAGTATAGAAGAATAAAGGCAATGACAGATAATGCAAAGGAGGTAAGGAGAAGGGGCAAACATTAAATTAAAAAAAATAGAGTTATGGGATACATAAAGCCTTTTTGAAAAATCAATAAATAAGGTGCAACTGCACAAAGGGGCGTGTTTGAATGAATCATGAAAGATGAGTCTAAAGAGAATGAAAGGAGATTATGAAGTCATGAGTGGTTAATATCTTTGAATCTTGTGAAAGCTCTGATGAGCATGGAAAGGTTACATACAGAGGATTAGGTGTACAGTACAGAAAGACCATCATGATGTCGCTGTGAGTCAAATTAGTGGGCCTAGATTAAAAAAAGAGAGAGTCCAGTTAAAAGGCAATTTGAAGAAAAGTAAGAAAGAATTGATGAGCATCTAACTGGAATGTGATTGAAAGAATGGGACATAAATAGGGATAGAGATATTAATAGAATAAATTCTATATATCTGCTATGGGAAACTGCATTACTTATTATGAGAGAGTGAAGATATTTGAAAAGGCAAAGATTAATGAGAAATGTGATAATTTCTGCTGAGAAACTGTAAATTCAGGTGGAGATCTATAACAAGTAGGTAATATTCAAGTCTGAAACAAGGTTGTTCCATAAACAAAGGTCCCCTGAAGGGTCAAATGAGGGCTGAGCCTGGATCCCAGTGCAAGGCATTTTTTCCCATCATGAAACTGATCTGCTCACTTGCAGGGGTGAAGAATTGAAGACCATATTTGAAGAATTGAAGACCTTTTAAATTTTCACAAAGAGAAGTAGGTAATATGGGTGGATCTACCCAGAAAAGTGGCTTTGGGAGATAGAAATCCATGGTTATTATTTTTCATTGGAGACTATTTAGAATTGTAGTTAAGATAATAGTTTTTAGAGTAGTCCTTTGTTCAAATCCTTGATTTATTTAACTGAAAAACAGGACACATTATTTAAACTCTTTGAGAGTTATCCTACTCGTTTTAAAAATAGGAACATTGATACAATATGAAAAACTGATCCTTAATTCACTCTTATGTAATGAGGAATAAAAAAAAAAGTGTATATAATGTTCTTTTCAGTACAAGAATCCCTAAAAAATAATAAATAGTATCACTCACATGTTCTTTGGCTTCTTTACCCTCATGATAATCTTTTATTCTAGCTCATATCCCTTTATGTCAGGATGACATATGTTTGAAATATGAGATGCTGCACTAGGTCAGTTAAAATTTCTCGGTATCTTCCAGCAAATAATTTTGTTTTACATGTTTCCTAGAATCTTTCTACTCCTTAAATGAATTTCCATTATCACACTGTGATATCCCCTATTTTTCTTTCTTTCTCTAAGAAACTAGTCATAATATGTCAAATTCTGAGAAAGATTTTAAAGAATTCCCTCTAATGTTCTTAATTTTCTGCTCTACAGAGAGATTTTAGACTATAATAATGCTCTTGGTACATATATTTTGAAGGTATCCTTTAAGTTATTTATAAATTCTGCTATTTACCGAATAATTTGTCTAAGAGGCTCAAACTCATCTTTATCTGTATGTCTACCTCACTTCATAACAAGTTCTTTTCATTTTTAATAATATAAGTTGGTATTGCAGAATCACTGATGATAAACATATACTGGAGTTCATTAAAATTCATGTTACTACAACATACAAGTTCAAAATTAAATTCAAAATGATGGAAGTGTCATACAATTTATATTAGTACAAACAATGATTATATTTGGTTCATATTTAAGTAAGTAAAGAAAAAACTTCTTTTATAAACTTGGTGGTATGATCAATAAGAGCAGGAACTGTCTCTATGGTGTTGTTCGCCATTGAATTTGTAAACACAGTTCCAATTCCCAATAATTTTTATGAGAACATATGGATGAATTAATTAATGAAGGACATATAAAGGATCTTGGGACTGCAATAATCAAGTTCTCAAAGGTAGTGTTATAGAACTGACTTTTGTATTTTTTGGTGAATGGAAGATTTTTCAAGTAATCAGATATAAATGGACATTACAATTATATATCTGGACATATAATCTATAGAGTCTCAATTATAGTTAATATAGATATGGGTCAATGGATTCGTTTTCTTTTTTTAAAATATATTTTATTGATATTTTACAGAGAGGAAGGGAGAGAGATAGAGAGCTAGAAACGTCGATGAGAGAGAAACATCAACCAGCTGCCTCTTGCACACCCCTTAGCGGGGATGTGCCCGCAACCAATGTACATGCCCTTGACCGGAATCGAACCTGGGACCTTTCAGTCCATAGACCGACGCTCTACCACTGAGCCAAACCAGTTTCGGCAATGGATTCATTTTCTATTGCTGCATAACAAATTATAGAAAACTTAGTGGTTGAAAATAACACCCATTTATTAGTTCACAATTCTATAGGTCAGAAGTCTAGTAGAATGCGCCTGGACTCTCTGTGCAGGCTTCACAAAGCCTATACCAAGTTTCTGGCGAGCCTGGGCTCATGGCTGCAGGCTCTGGGGAAGGATCCTCTGCCAAGCTCATTTGAGTTGTTGGAAGAATTCAGTTCTTTGAACTTCGAGGACTGATGTCCCCCTTTTCTTGCTGGCTGTCCGCAGGGGACCTCTCAGTTCCTAGGCGCTGTTTTAAGGTCATTGGCTTGTGGCTCCTTCCATCTGAGCAACAAAGACTTTTCCTCGCATCCAATCTCTCTCATGCTTCAAATTGCTTCGCCCCTTACCTGTAAACAGAAAGAGTAAGCTCTGCTGTGAAAGGGGTGATGTGATTGGGATATTTTTGATTTATAAATATGTTCTCATAATAATTATAAGAGGTTGTTTTTCTGTTTCCTATAGATCCACTTGGATAAAAATAGCTGTTTTATTCTTTTTGCCAGTAAAATTATAAACCTTATAGTCAGCTATCCTGATAAGCTCTAACCAGGGGTGAGGAACCTTTTTTTTTTTCCCCCTGCCAAGAGCCATTTGGATATTTAGAACATCATTCCAGGCTATAGAAAATTATCAGCTTAAAAATTAGCCTGCTATATTTTGTCAAACATTTAGTTAATTCACCCCTAATGCTTTGGCATGGCCAGAACAAATGATTTTGTGGGCCTGGATGGCCAGCAGGCGGGACGTTCCCCAGCCTTGCAACCCGATGTCTTTGACAGTAAAAAAGTCAATACACATTTCTATTTGTAAATACAACCTACTGGATCCAGAGTTCTGCATATGAATAGTATGTATTCATAAACTCACAGATAAACTCACAGGATGTCTGGAACACCTGGCTTTATTCTGTATGGGATATACAGCATAGTTTGCTCCCCAAAGTATGCTAGATCCTTGAGGTGTGTGGTATCAAGAACAGACAGGTGGTCAGAATGTAGATTGCTCAGTACAAAATGCTGCTAGAGTAAACCGTGTTGAAAAACAGCCATTGATGCATGTTGTACTGGGTTAGGACTTTTTTGTTTGCTTGTTTATTTGAGAAAATATTGACTTTAGACTTTCTGTAAGCCACTATAGTCAATCTCTAGGATTAGGCTGCAGACTCAATTAAAGTAGGCAAAGGAATAAACCCAGATGTTGTAACCTAGAAAATATAAAAGCAAAATGCATTCTATTGTTAAGCCATCTATTTAAAAAAAAATACCAAACTAGAAATAAACATAAATTCATTATATTCAACAATAGCACTAAATAGTTATTTCTTGACTTAATACATCATCCCTGTAAGGATAATTTTAAAAAGCAAACACACATAATGCCTACTGTGGAATCAGAGTGTATGGGATTGGCTTCAACATGTCACTTAATTCATATATTTCAAAAGATGAAGTCCCATGCATTGTTAGGAAATTTGAGGATTTTCTACGCAAAATTCTCAAATTTTGATGTAAGTATTTATATACATGGGTGTGTTTTGTTTTTTTTTCTCAAACCACTAAACTCAGGTGCAGAGGAGTCTTATTGAAGATTAAAGTAATCCCAGAGTCTTTGATTTTTCTTATAGACCTAGGAGAAAAAATAATATTAGCCATGTCATTTTCCTAAGTATAAAAAAGGCAACTTGGTATAGTCAAGAAACATGGCACAGGGAGTACAAACTCAGTTCCATGAAGTAGGTTTGGATGACTTTTGGCAAGTTACCTATCCTCTCTGTACCATAATATTCTTATCTATAAAAATATGATGAGCCAAAACCAGTTTTGCCCAGTGGGTAGAGCGTTGGCATGTGGACTGAAAGGTCCCAGGTTCGATTCCGGTCAAGAACATGTACCTTGGTTGCAGGCACATCCCCAGTAGGAGGTGTGCAGGAGGCAGCTGATCGATGTTTCTCATCGATGTTTCTGACTCTCTATTCCTCTCCCTTCATCTCTGTAAAAAAAAAATCAATAAAATATATTTTTAAAAATAAAATGAAAATATGATGATATATACTTAAGAACTTGTAACCTATTAAATATCATAATTTATATAAATTATGTAAAGTGCCTAAAGACAAGGAAAATTATATTAATTTTTTTTCTTTTTTGGTGTGAAAAATTCCTTCCATATAACTAATGAAGTCTATTTCTGTCCGCAACAGGCACAAAGAATTCCTCCATAATTAGAAGATACTCATGTTCCCTAAATCCATAACTGTATCTCATAGCCCCAGCTGATATATCTTGAGTTTCTTTAACATTTGAGTTGTTTTAGGATATTCAGATCATTGACTGCTTTGGCTAGTTACATTTCTTCAGCTTGACTAAAGCAAAAGCAGAAGTAAACATCAGTCTCAAGCAATAGATTTAATTGGTATGAGTTGAGAAAGTTTCTCTTTCTTGAGAGGTTCACAACAAAGGGCTTCCATTTAAGTTGTCAAGAATAGTGAAAAGGCTTTATTTTTTTCAATATAAAAGACTCGAGCTTTCCACACTAAATTTTCACTTTCTTTTCAAACATACTGCTATTTATGAAATATTTCCATCCAATTACATGTTATTTGTATTGTATTTATACTTTCATAATTCATTTTCAATAGACATTTCTACAGAATTATGTTTTCCTAATTTAATAATTAATAAGCAATTAAATTTTCTTTAAAAATATTAATAAAATGTTTACTGTGTGTGATTCTACAAAATGATCATATTCAATAACAGAATTATAAATATGAAGCATGATGGTGCTTTGACTTTTATTCAAATGCTCAAGTACCTCAGACACATAATTTGTTCTTAAGGCAATACTAATATCATAATACAACAAAAATACAAGCTATTGGATATTCATAGTATTATCTTGTATGAAAAACTAATACTATGGAAACAGAACTAAATTTATCCCCAAAATGTAATGTTGACTTTTAGTCAACTCAAGTAAGCTCTTGTGATTAGTTGATTTGGAAACAAACTGATAGATTGTATTCCAATTTAGAACCATTCATCAGGCTTCCTAATAAGACAAACTTGTCTGTCATTTATGACAGCACTGGGTATCTAGGATTTAAATTTAACTAAAGATTTCCCATTTCAAAAACAATCAATGGTTTTGATCTCCTGTCATTACAGCACATGACAGCTTCAGTGGAAGTCTGTATATATTACTAAGGAACTTCTAAGCAATCTAATTTTATTTGACTTAATAATAGTATAAATATCAACACACAAACAACAAACATGATCCACAGGTAAGAAAGGGACAAATAGGCCTACTACACTTCAGCTCTGAACTCTGAGACTCTGACAGTACAGTCACACATTTTTATTTGTTTTTAATTTTTTAATGTCAAAGTTTTCTTTAAGAATCACATTACCTTGATATTAAAGAGGTAAAGAGTTTTAGATGCTTTGAATTCAAATTATGCAGTATTCTGTAGACAAACCCTATACCAAGTTACCAACTAAAACCCATTTTTCAATATCTACTTAGGTTTTTAGCCAAAGGAGTAGAAGTCCACATTAAAAAGAAAGGAGTTTTGTTTTAATGTATTTATTTTATTCTTCCTTTCAGACATTATAGAAATTTGTTTGCATGATGGTTTTCTACTCTACTTAGACTCACTAATAATCTACAGGATTCTTTTTAGCTCTTAGTGATGATCTAATCACCTTCCTTATGAAAGGGAAATGAGAGGTCAGGTGCCCAGTGGAATCTTAGTTTTTGTAATGAAGCTGAATGTGTTTGCATTTTTCACTTTTCAGTTGAGACAGCTATTTGGCTGAGTCTTCTGGCAGATAATATAAGTAAGAAAAACAGCAACACAGTATCAATGAAATTTTAAGAAATAAAGATGTTTCACTTTTTGTTTGGTTTGTTATGTCACATTACCAAAAATTGCACTGAATTTTTCAAAAGGGCATTCATAATATTCAGTAAGATGCAATAGTAAAAAACAATTCAATTAATATAACTTTAAAAAGGAAGAACTTTATTTAGATCTGATCTTTAAAATTTCAAAGAAAATAGGTAAATAGCTTTACCGTCTAGATTATTTTGGTACAGTTAAAATATATTTACTCATATTTGAATACTTGTAATTGTTCTAGCAATGATGTACATAGATAAAAGTCAATAAGCAATTAAGAAGCATTGTTCATATAGTATTTTAATATAAATTATCTAAATTAAAAACAGATTACTGACTTCATCTAATTGAATACAATTAGCATACAATAATTACTTTGGCCTGGGCAGGGGTGGAGTTGGTGTTCAGAGGGAGCTTCGGCCAGAGGCGTTAGGCCTGGGCAGGGCCCAGCCCTGGATTGGCGTGAACTTAGAGGATACGCCTTTTCTGACTGCACATTGGCTAAGCTTCCTGTATGCCACCGGTAATATTCTTAGTAACTTGGGTAATAAGAATCCAAAAAGGTGATCCAGGGTTTTTCCACCACACTTCTGGAGAAAAAAACAAAGTTCTGCTGCTGGAGGGCTAAGAATTGTCATATCTTGCCCTAGCCGGTTTGATTCAGTGGATAATGCGTCAACCTGCTGACAGCAGGATCTGGGTTCAATTCTGATCAAGGGCATTCACCTAGGTTGCAGGCTCCTCCCTGGCAGGGGCCCAGATCAGGGCTCATGCAGGAGGCAACCAATCAAAGTGTTCCTCTCACTTTGATGTTGCTCTCTGTCTTTCCCTTTCTCTTCCACATTATCTAAAAGTCAATGGAAACATATCCTCAAGTGAGGATAAAAAACACACACAAAGAAATGCATATCCTATGAAGGTTCACTAAATAAAACTGCCCAACGTTGTGGAAAGAACCACCAAAAATGAAGAGAGGTAAAATTCCCCACCACCCCTCTCAGTGATGCAGGACTTGGAACAGTGCCTATTCTCAACAGTTAGTCTAAAACACTTCCTGATTCCAAGGCCTTGGATAGAGTGTAAAGAAGGGTCTTGCCTTAGTAGTGGGAAGTACTTAACCCTAGACAGAACAACTTCTAAAAATAATCTTAGAAGCAGATTCTAAAGCATAACTATGTTTAAGAACTAAGGCTGTGAATATCTCTAGTAATTCAAAAACTCATTTCCTTGATATTAAAGAGTTAAGAGAGTTTTAGATGCTTTGAATTCAAGTTATGCATATTATGTAGGAAAATACTATACCATGTTACCAACTGAAACCCATTTTTCAATAAGGCAAAATTCTCAATGATTAGTATCTTATTAAAAACTAGGAGCCCAATGCACAATCGAAATCGTGTGGAACTGCTCACCCTCCAGTTGCCTGTTCGGACCTGCCTCTCTCTCTGGCAGTTTATGCAGCAGCAGCAGCTGCTGATCAGGCCCTTGACCAGCACAGGCATGCAGATGCCCCTGCGGCCCCACCTCTGACACTGCACACGCAACCTCCTGTTTGCTCAACCCATTATGATGTCCCAGTTAATTAGCAGGACACCCTCCCTCTCCCCCCCCCCCCCCTAGCTACATGCACCTTGCCAAGCAGGCAGCCTCCTGGAGACTGGTCTTTGGTCTTTACTGCATTAGGGCCACTGGGTTTTTATGGTATAGATTAATAGGCTGCAAGTAAAAAAGAAAGTAAACTCATGAATGAAAATTATTCAATCAAAACAAATACATAACTGACACAGATGATAGAATTATCAGACAGTCACATCAAAACACTTCTAACTGTACTTCATGTGCACACAGAGCATTCAACAAGATAGACCATATCCTGTGCTTCTATAAAATGTAAAAGATTTACTAGTAAGCCCATAGAAACTATTTTTCCATTAAACAGTGGAACTAAATTATAAGTCAATAACTGAAATATCTCACTCCCAATTTTGGAAATTAATTTGGAAATTAATTTAAATAGCTCACTGTTAACTAAAAAGAAAAAATAATGAATTATAAATTACATTTGAACATAACGAAAGCAAAAACAGCATATTAAAATGTATGTGATGTTACTAAAGTGGTACTTTGGAGGCAAATTTTAATGCTAAATCACTAAACTTGTACTTAAATATGCTTAAATAGAATAAGAAAAATAGAACAGAATTTTAAAAGTATCTCAATTGAGCCCAGCCAGTGTTGCTCAGTGGTTGAGTGTTGACCTATGAACCAGGAAGTCAATGTTCTTTGATTCCCAGTCAGGACATGCCAGAGTTGTGGGCTCAATCCCCAGTGTGGGGTCCTGCAGGAGGCAGCTGATCAATGATTCTCTCTCATCGATGCTTCTATTTCTCCCTCTCCCTTCCTCTCTGAAATCAATAAAAATATATATATATATTTTAAAAATATCACAATTCAAAGGAAGCAGAGAAACCATTCAACACAACCCTTTCCTATAACAAATGACGGATAAATAAGCAGACTTGGAGAGGAAAATGAGTTTAACAAAATGTATAACTTTGCTCCTCTTTCCTGACACACAATCTAGCAGCTTCCCTCCAATGGTTTAGTGATAATTCTAAAGAATCTTTTTCCTCTTGAATTAAGCTTGAAACACTTTCTCTTAACAGATAAGTAATCACCTCCATACTGGTTTATATTATCCAGTAAATGGACTTAAAGTCTTTAGTGTGTGTGTGTGTGTGTGTGTGTGTGTGTGTGTGTGTGTGTATGTGTGTGTGTAGTTTTTATTTTTTCTTTATTTTCCCATATAATAAAAGGGTAATATGCAAATTGACCCTAATGGTGGAATGACCAATAGGGAACAACTGGTTTCTATGGCACACATTGACCACCAGGGGGCAGATGCTCAATATAGGAGCTGCCCACTGGTGGCCAGTGCTGCTTACCCAGAAGCGCTAAGGATGTCCGACCAGGGGAGTGGGCCTAAGCCATCAGTCAGTCAGACATTCCCCCAGGGGTCCCAGACTGCTAGAGGGTACAGGCTGGGCTGAGGGTCCCTCCCCCCCCCCACCAGAGTGCACAACTTTTCCTGCTTCTAAGAAAGAATCCTGCTTGTTTTTATAAGTTAAGGTTTATCACTATTAGAAAAGATCACTTGCAATCCATCTATATAATTTTCCAAATAGATATTTCCCCTGGTTACTCCCCTCAGAAGCAGACTATGCTTCCAATGTTATTAGGGAATTTGGTGGCCCAAAATCCTATATGGGGAACTACTTTTTTCCTTTAAACCAGGGTTTGTCAAATTTTCTGAAAGCACCAGCCAGTAACTATGTTAGGATTTGAAGAGTAGAAGAGTATCACAGCTACTCAACTCTGCCATTACAGTGCTAAGCGGCCAGATATATGAAAACAAATGAATATGCCTATTTTCCAGTAGAACTTCATTTGTAAAACTTGGACAGCAAGATTTGGCCTGTGGATCACAGTTTGCTGACCTCTGCTCTAAACCGTGAAGAACTAAAGAAACATATATTTTTTTAAGGTTTAAACTTATAGAGTGTTGGCCCACAAATCCTCAGGGTGATAATTGGCAATACTATACATTGGCTAAATTTACATAAACTACACCTTCCTGATCCCTGTAATGAGGGCATCTAATTGTGTTGGCCCATGCATTCAGAATAATAACTTTATGAACTAAATGATACTACTCTTATTTTACAAACAAATGAAGTCATCTCAGAAAAGCTTGCCAACATCAGTATGATAATAATCAACCGGGGTGGGGGGAGGTGTTTAAAATGGGCTTTTCTGGCTCTTAAGAAGTAAGCTCTCAGTAGAACTATTGAAAACAAACTAACGTAAAGGAAGTGTAATGTCTTTGTTTCTGGAACACTTTGGCTCTTTGCTTCATCATATTCATCCTCTCATGAAATGGATTGGAGAGTTGAATAGCATCCAACCTTATTAATATAAATCATGACTGGACACACTAAGCCAAAAGTGACCTCACTCTTAATAGACTGTAAGTGGGTTATCTAAATAAGTTTGCAGACTATTTTCACTCTGGCTTGTTCATATCACTTCAATAAAAGACAAGGATTGAAAGTATGATCGTTAATAATAATACCTTTGGCATTTCATTGCACAGGTTTTCTAGTTGGATTAACTACCAAGAAGTAAGTTGACTAAGCATAATACCAGGGCTCTTGGTTGTTTGAAGTATGCTTTGATAACACAGAAACAATAGGACTTACTCCAGCATCACAGAGCCAGGCAGTGCATTACAATAGGGGATGCCGATAGTAGAGATTCCAAAGTCAAGAGAATGCAGAAGAAAGTAGCAACAGGCAAAGAGGATTATCTAAGAAAAATCAGTGTTTCTGTATAAAAAGAAGAGTTTTCTGTGTTCACACACAAGCTGAGAGTAAGGAACCCAGGCAGCCAAGTTGTGATGGAGTAATGGAGTTGAACACAGAGTGATGTTAAAATAGCAACAACCAGGGAAGTTGTTGGTGAGGCAAATTTTCTCTGATCCAGTAACTCCTTACAAAGTTCCTTCTTGGGCAGAACAGGAGTTAGAAACAGGCAGTTTCTAATCTCTAATGTAAATTTAAAGCCATCATTTTCTATTTCTAGATGTAATACCTTGTTGATAGAATAGGTGGTCTGATACTGTTGAAACAGTAGTGAAATAATAAAACCCACACACAGAACTGACAGCCTATATTCTCATGGAAATACCTTCCACAGTGGAAGGGCCACTTTGTATTTTTCACAATTGTATTCCCTGCTTTTAGCACAACGTCTGGAATACAATAACCACTTAAATTTTTGATGGACGAATCAGAATGGATAGGAGTATGGTTGGCTGGTTCTATAAGTGAGTAAAGCTGAATAAATGTAACCTGATAGGTAGGCCTCTAAACAAAAGGATGTGTGTGTGGGGGGGGGGGGGTGGGGGGGGTGGATATCCTTAAGTTCAATAGCTTCATTTAACATATAAAGAAATTGTGTCAGAATGATTAGGGTTCAAGTTCTAAGTTTATCCATGAAGTGGTTGTGTCACTTGTGGTATCTGTGTTCCTTGTGACATTCAAGATAGTCAGATACAATGTTTCTAAGCATGGGAAAGATCCATTTTAGTTATAGTAAATATTCTATAATTTAATTGCCATATAAAAGTGCATTGCTAATGGCTATTATTATAGATTCTGATAAAATAATTTCAATTTAATTGCTTTAATTTGGTGCAATTATACTCACCTCTGTGACAATCGCTGTGTAGGGTTTTTATAACTTGATTCATTATCAAAGAACTTGACCATGCCTCTAAAACCTAACATATGAAAGCCTATATTACTTCGAACCTTCAGTGAAACCCTGTAAAAATTACATAAAATTGCCTGACTGAAATAAAAAGCATCAAATTGTGCAATCATTCATTCTGGCACAATGCTTTTTTTTTTCTTTTAGCAACTTTGTGATGGCATCCCAGAATTAAAGACAGTTTTCCCTTTCATTATCCTTGACTAAAGCATATATGAAAATGCATTGCTATGCAGTCTTAAGCATTTGACATAAAAAGAAATAGAGAACTATGACTTTGACATAAAAAAATTATGCTTTAGTTTTTTAAAGTGACATTTAAAAAAAACTATTTCATTAATTTTTAGGGAGTTATCACTTGGATACTTACCTGAATCAAACTTGTGGCTGATTTCCTAGAAGTTCCTATTGGTAAACTGTGTGGTTATTTGTCCAACTGGTTTTATTGCCACCGAGTGAAATCTGACACGTGTAAGATTCCTGAAGACAGTGTGATGAGGTAAAATGGCCCTCTGCTCCATGTTCTCCCCATATTAATCACCATCAGTATCTTAAAATAGTATATTCAATTATGTATTTTTATTGTTAAAGTAAATGCTCCAGAAAGATTATCTGGATGGATAGATGATTGATGATAGGTTAGAAATGACCCTTTCTAAACTTTAAACATCCTTGTAAACAGCCAAGCAGAAACTTTAGTGACATCTAAAGACGATTCTCTTTAAGAGCATATACCTTGGCATTTGATATCTAAAATCATTTGATATCAAATGAGTCAGCCCTGGGCTAATTGTGGAGTAAGTCAATATTGGCTGTTATGGATTTAATATCTTGAAGCCCTAATTCCCAAGACCTCAGAATGTGACCGTGTTCTGAAATAGAGTCTTTAAAGTGGCAATCAAGTGAAAATGACATCATCAGAGTGGATTCTAGTCCAATCTGACCGCTGTTCTTATTAAAAGGGGACGTTTGGACACATGGGTAGACATGCACAGATGGGAGGAATGTAACGTGAAGAGGCACAGAGAGAATGCCATGTGAAGATGAAAGCAGAATTAAGGTGATTTATAAGCCAAGAAACATTAAAGTTTGCTGAATAACCATCAGCAGGGAGAGAGGCACAGAAGAGGTTCTCTCTCAAAGCCCTTTGAAGGAACCGACTCTGCCCGTACCTTAAACTTGGACTTCTAACATCTGGAGCTGTGAAGCAATAACTTTCTCTTGCTTAAACCACCCATTTATGATTTTGTTATGGCAGTGCTAGCAAACAAGCACACTAGCCAGGATATTTTTTTTAAGTAACATGGCAATTATCCAGGAAATAGAGCCAAAGGCATCTTTAAAAATCTAGAAAATTAGGGCAACATTTCTTCAGAATTTATAATTAGAGATTTTACTTGTTTTTACTTAATCTCCCTCCTTTCTTGAAAAATGCTGTTATTCAGCATTTTTAAAATTAGTGTATACTATGTATCTCATTTAGTACTTAGGGTTATAGGCTTTTATAATAAATTAGAGGCCCTGTGCTTGGAATTTGTGCATTGGGGGGGGTGTATGTGTGTGTGCCCCTCAGCCCAGTCTGCACCCTCTCCAATCTGGGACCCCTCAAAGGATGATTGACTGCCAGTTTAAGGGATCAGGCCATGGGGTTATGGCCAGCCTGCAAACAGCCATCAGCCCCTCATCCAGGCTGGCCATATGCCTCCCCCTTCCCCCCCCCCCCCCCCCCGTGGTGACCCAAACTCCCAGCCCCTCTTTTTTTCCCCCAGGGCCTCCTTAAGCAGAGGCCAGCATGGGCTAGAAGCAGGTATCTGGGATTTATTTATCTTCTATAATTGAAACTTTGTAGCTTTAAGGGGAGGCCAGGGCCAGCTAGGGCAGGAGGAAAGCTTAGCTTCCTCCATCACCAGGGTCAACCCAAGCCTTCTGCTTGCTCCAAGTTCGTGGCTGCCACCATCTTTGTTGGGTTAATTTGCATTACCGCTCCTGAGTGGCTGGTGGGTATAGCAGAGTGGTGGTCAATTTGCATGTTTCTCTTTTATTAGTGTAGATTATAAGAAAATGGACACAAATATTGCTACCTACTTTAGGATTGTGTTTACCTTTGAACAAGGAAGAAGAAATATGCCATTGGATGGCAAGGGGAATTAAGCAATTTACAATTACATTTTATTTCTTTAGAAAAACTGAAATACATATGGGGCATTTTTAACATTGGTCACATCTTAATAATAGCTGCTTTGGTGTTTGTTATATTCCCTGTACTTTAACATCTTTTATATTGTGGTAAGAAACACATGACCTAAAATTTTCTCTCTTAAGTGTATAGTACATTAACGTTAACTATATGCACATTTACTATTTTTAAGTGCATGGTGCATTAGTGCTAACTATATGCATGTTGTTGTGCAACAGAAATAGAATATTTCTATCTCACAAAACTGAGGCTCTATATCCATCAGACTGCAATTCCATTTTGTACTTTGGTTATCTCTTATATATTCTATATTAAGAGAAGAATCAGATATCTTATACACCAAATGTTTTACCTTTAGAAGACAAAGATATGGTTCTCATGAACGGTATATGGGTAGGGAGCTAGGGACATTCCCATGTGAGACACGGGTGGTTAAATTGGCTCACTAATTTATGGCCTAGCGATAGCTAGATCTATCTTCTTACGTGTGTGTCATGGAATTTGCCCACCACTATCATCTCTGTTCATAACTACACAAAATGCCATTAAGACCTTTATTCCTCTGTGACATTTAGCTAAATTAGAAACAATTGGGAGGCAAATTCAATTTAAAGCTAATATGATGTCCAAGATTTCACTTTTGAAGATAAGCAGTTATCCATGTGATCCCTAAAACAGGGCTCAGATCTGCAACATTCCTTAGAGGTACATTAACTGACAAGGTCAGATAATTCATTTAGGAAATGCCTTTCTTCTCAGATGCCCAGGTCTAGATTCTGCTTGGTCTTTGTCCAAAAAAAAGCCTTGTGCTTAACAGACATGATTTTTTTTCTTAATCTTAAAAGGAGAAGGTGTTGCACAAATACACAAACAAGTCGCATAAGAGTAATGTGAGTGTGTTTTGTAGGCATTCCGGTAAAGGAGATTCATTTTCTGCAGTGTCAGACCAAATGTTCCATGCCTTAACGATTCTGTTCCTACCACTCCCCTCTAAGACAAATACAATAATAGTCCATTTCACAGGAGGTCACCTTCTAAAATTATTGATTTTTCTAATAGGAATCCCAGGAAGGCCTCATCAATGATATAAATACACATTGTATTTTTTCCTCTGATACTTACTTGTTAAAGTAAGTAAAGAAAAGGTCCAGAAATAATCTATTTCCTCTGATACTTACTTGTTAAAGTAAGTAAAGAAAAGGTCCAGAAATAATCTATTTTTTAGGGAATGATTCTGAAGAGCACATTCATTTATTTCCAGTGATGCCAAATAAAGTTGCTGTCATTATTGAGTAAATGTATTTGGATGTAATGTGAGAAAGATGTCATACCACCCTTAGATCATAGATTCAATACTTAGAAGAATTACACGTGTAATCTTTATTCTCCTTACCCAATCATTTTTCTTCTATAATCTTTTTCTGTTAAGACTACCACCATAGATCAACCAAAGGATTTATATGCATGCATATAAGCCTAACCAATGGACACAGACAACAGAGGAATAAGGGCATGGATTCAGGGGTGGGGGTGTAGTTGGGGGGATAATGGAGGAATAAGGACCTTAATCAATAAAGAAATTTTAAAAAAAGACTACTGCCATCATCTCAGGTTCACTGTATAAAAAGCGGGAAAGTTGTTTTCTCTCTCTCCATAATATAAATCCAATGTATTTCTAAAGACTGTTGATTTAATTTCTCTGACTTTGAGAGAGGGTTGGGCAGGTCACTCCAAAACATTGACCATAGTAACCAGACTTTCCACTTAGCCTGTAGTTCACCTTCTGCTTCTTAAAATGCTATGCTTAATTTATTAAGTAACCTTAAGCTTCGCATTTTATATCTTAGCTAAAGAGGCAGGTTTGAGACTCAGCAGATGCCTCACACCCCCACAGTTCTCTAGATCATTCCTAAATCGCCAAGACAGGTCATCTCTCCGGAGCCAAAGGTTTCTACTGAAGTGAAAGGGGCTACAATTGTCTCTAACTGGATGGTTTAGGGCAGCTCAGGAAGGTTAAAACACACAGGTGAGTCAAGTGTTACATAGCAGGTTGAGAAAACAACGAAGCCAATGAATTAAATGAACATAAGAGAAGTGAGCAAAGAAGAGGGTTGGGACGGCACTTACTTCATCCCTCAGCCAACACTCTGGCCAGCCTTCCCCCTGGATTGTGTGCTAAGTGTTCACAGAACTTCAGAGCTCTCGTTATAAGCATTAAGAAACCATGTGAAGTAGAAAATAAATTACATATTGCTGGGTAGTGTGACTTATAAAGGAAAAGGTTACATAACATCTTATTTTGAAAAATCAGTTTCAAGACATGGGATGCATAAAGTGGCTATTACTCTTGCCACAATTCTCTACATGTGAGCCGCAGTCTGAGTTCCCAGTCTCATGGATGATTTCTGGCCACATTTCCTGTCAGAATGACTAGCTGCAGAAGCTTAATGGTGTATCCTCTGTGTACAGTTTCTGTGACCTTTCATTTGAAAGGAGAATTATTTAAATAATATTTGGGATTGATTGTTTATTGAACTGGGGGGAATTAAAGAGGAACAAAATGATTGGTTTTCCTTCTGCATGCCAGCCAAGGTGCTCTAAATAGCATCTGTAGTCATTTTTGGGGAGAAAGGGGGTAATAAATTCCAAGAAACCTGTGAGAGCTAATTATTTGAACAAAATTTTTTGTATTTCTCTTTTGTCTTATAAAACCAGGCTTCAATTTTGCTACGTAGAATTATAAACGTCATATATAATAGCTAAACACTGCATGGTGAGAAATTTGAAAAGCATGAATAAACCCAGTATGTATATTAATTCAATATATTAGCACAAGAACAACAAGATGTTTAAAAATATATTTAAAATATTATAGTTAGCATGATTTGGCCAGCCTACTGTAAACTATTAATGAATATAGTTTGAGTATCTAAAAACAGCAAGTAGGATAATGCAAGATCAGCCTAAAACAAAAATGTTTATCAGCTCATCAATTTTACATTACTAGGAATTTTTAAATTTTGAAAACTGTCAGGGAAATAAGAAAATCACCAAGTCATACATACTGAGTGTAATATCTAGAGGACAGTTTCTCCATTGACAAAATGATAATTTAGCCAATAAGCACAGTACTACAGTTCAGTTTAGATTAAGAAACATGTTCTATGCACATATACAGTAGATCTCTAGCGAGGATATGATTTGTCATTTCATAAATGTTTGATAATACAAAAAATAATACTTTGGAGATATTGTATTATTAAGGATACTGTAAGAGTTATATATGTTTAACTATCTACTGATACTGAATCTATCCATTTCTTCTCTGATATTATACTCATAAAAAAGCATATAGGCATGTTTTTTCTGAAATTTCTGCATAAAAGCACATGTGTAAATTTTATTGACAAGAATATGTTACCTTCTTTTGTGCCAGAAAATTATTTCAACTCATCATGGGAATCATCAAAAACAATTAATTGCTTTTCAGGTAGATATATTGGCAATACCATGTTATATTCATTGTTATTTTTATAACTCCTTGCCATATGCATATATAATTTTAATAGCACTCTACTGTAACAGTAACAAAAGGAGTGATATATTTGCTAGTAATATAGCAAATGCTGATTTATGCTATGCCAAACCATCTCAAATCACACAGGGATTCTTGTGTTAAAGTTAGGTAGAATGTTAGTCTCCTTTTTTTGTTTTAAGAGATTACTTTTTAATTCTCCAATTCTCCTGCCATTTCAGTGAGCTATCTCTCTTTAATTTAGTGAAATCTGGAAAACCAATATGAAGTTTATTAGCAGTGTATGAAAAGTAAATGTAAATCAGTACCCTGTGAGGTCTGTAGGTTTTACTTGTAAAAAATATTTTTCATTTGCATTTTGCAGTGGATATTGTCAAACCTGTCTTACTGGGTCAAAAGTCTTTTCAGCAAAATAATTTCCAGGCTTTAGCAGTTACAACACCTGCTGTGCAATCACAGTTAGCCATTTTAATATTATCAGTTTACCCGAGCACATCATATTTATTATCAGTTTATCTTATAACACATACATGGTGTTCCAAAAAGATGTATACACACTTGGAATGATTATAAAGTCAGTGTTTATTAACATACAGTTTATTTGCAAACTCTAAAATAACCTACAGAAATGAATACTTTTTTTTAGTCAATGCGTCTTTTTAAACAGATGACCATTCTGAAACTGGCACTGCTGACAACAGGAAGCAGTGGAATCACAAACATCAAGGATCATTTCGTTCGGTATTTGTGTGCCCTCAGTTCATCAACTATTGCTGGTTTTGTACTTTTCTCTTTATCTGTCCCCCCACACACAAAAAAAAGTGTAGTGGCACTTTACAGTAAATTATTTTAAATCTGTTAAACCTGAAAAGGAGTAAAAATTAAGTAAGTTATCAGCTGTTAAAGTGTGTATACATGCAGGGCAGCGGGGGGGGGGGGGGGGGGGGAGGGGAGGGAAGGAGTGTGTGTCACCCAATATTGTCCAGTCATAGATGCATGACAGTTTAAGCCTGTTCTGTTCATTTGTCAATCTCATGGCAGGAGATTCAATGAATTTACTACAGATAAGGAGTGTTATCAATATTTTACTATTAGTGACTGATTATGAGAATCTCTAATTAATTTAGTCCATTTATTATGTTAAATATCATACTGGGATGAATATTCTTATTGATAAGAAAATATTTAGTAAATGTAAGCATATGCCAAAGCTGTTTTATTTTATTAATACTTTTATAAAGCAGAATGAAAATATTTATATCAAATTAAGGCTTATGCATTTGTGTAATATAAAATGTTTTCAGCAAATATTAAAGAAAATCATATAAAATAGGACAAAACATGTGCACTATACAAGTTATTCAAAATATAAGTCTAAGTGTAGTAATGAATATGCTACAAAGCAATAAAAACACACACCAAATAAAAATAAAAAAAACCCTCAGTCTTAAAAAATTGCCTTTGACTCGTGGTTCTAGGCGAGTAACAGGAATAAGGAATGCTCTCCTGCCTAAAACAGTTAGAAAAACAGAAAAGAAAAAGAAAAAAAAAAACAATTAGGTCTTGAGTTATTGGGCGATGTCCCAATTTTCCCCACCATGTACTGGGGTTGCTGGACCTTCATCCAAGTCCCTCCCAGGGATCCAGGCCGGCCTGGTCCAGGTGCCTGGAGGGAGGTGAGGATTGGGGGGGAGGGGGAGGAGGGGAGAGGTGGGGGGAGGGGTCCTGGATGCAAACAGGTGAAGTTGGGGCCCAATGTGGGCTATGAGATTTGGGGGGGGGGGGTGCGGGATGGGAGGACATCGGGTCCTGATGGAAGGGTAGGCAGACAATGGCCTATGTCTGGGCATCAGGGGCGGCTCAGAGGCAGCAGAGTGAGGATCCACGTGCTGCTGCGGGGACTGTTCATAGGAACCAGCTGCGCGAGGTCTGGATTCCCGTGAGCGGGCGGGGCGCCAGTTGATGAGGAGCTCACCCACTGGGTGCTCCATGCAGGCAGGCCCTGGCCAGAGCCTTCTGTCTAAGGAGTGTGTGCTCTCCACCTGAAAAGCAGACCCGGTCCCCATGCCGCCGGCCTCCTGCCTCCTCAGAGCCGCCTCCCCTGGTCCCGCACAGAGGCTGCGGGTGCTGGGCGGACCACCCAGGCCGGGCCGGTGGGGGACCCGGCGGGCGTGGGCCCTGCAGCCCTCCTCCTCCTCCTGCGCTGAGGCCCCGGACCGGCCCCGCCAGCTCCGGAGCAGAACCTGGACCCCAGTGGACGTCCCCAAGGCCCGGGCCTCGGCAGCCCGGACTTGCTGTTGCATTGCACACCCTCCACCCAGTTGCCGCTGCAGAGAGTCCAGAACCTGTCCCGGCTGCGTGTTCCTCTGCCTTTCCCAGGATGCCTCAGGGCCTGGCTCTTTCCGACCCAGCCCAGCCGCCAGCACCGAGGCTGGGGATGGACCCCTCGCCCAGGCCCCTCGCTCTGGAATGTCCTCTTTTGAGCGCCCTGGAGGATGAAGACCCAGGACTGGAGCCGGAGCCTGGCACAGGTGAGAGGAGGGGAGGGGGCTCAGGAAGGTGAATGGTACAGGAGCTGTGGCCTGGGGTGTGGGAATTAAGGCGGGATCCTGAGAGAGGGCCAGGGAGAGGAGGGCCTGGAACACGGGTCTGTCCCAGCAGGCTGCTTGCATCACGATGTCCAGGCCGCATTTCACAGAGTGGAAACTGGAGCAGAGCTCGCAGAGCTGGATAAGCAGAGTCTTCAGTTCGAGGGGCCAAGGCGGTTAGGATGTGAGGCGGTAGGAAGGGAGGGAAACTGCCCAGAGAGAATGGCAGTGATTTGCAGAGCGCCCCTCGGGTCTGGTGCGGAGACCTGATCGATGCAGGTGTTTCAGGGAACTACGTACCAATGCCAGGCAGAGAGCCACAGGAAGGAAGGGTTAGAACAACCTCTGTACATCACAGATACCCAGAATGTGCCCTCAGCACACTGATCAGAGTGCAGAGACCTTCTAGCATGTGTGTGTGCAGTCGGTTGGTTTGTGTCCCTCAAAAGGTTATGCTGAAGCCCCACACCTCTTGTACCTGTGAGTGTGACCTTATCTAAATATAGGCCCTTTGCAGATACAGTAAGACGTAAGTTAAGATGAGGTTATGGTGGAGTACAGTGGTCATTAGTTCAATACAACTGGTGTTCTTGTAAGAGGAGAAAGGATACACACAGGAAGAGGAGAATGCCATGGCGGGTAGGGAAACGCTGAGGGGAAATGGCGAGGTGATGATAGAAAGAACTTGGAGTTAAGCGGCTGCCAGTCAGGGGTTGGTAAGGATTGCCAGCAATCAGCAAGGGCTGGGAGACAAGAGCACAGCTCTTATTATGAGGGCTCCTTTTTTACTTCTAACCTTCAGAATTGTGAGAGAATAAATCTGTTATTTTAAGCCACCCAGTTTGTAATTGTGTTTTGTAGAAGCCCCAGAAAAGTAAAGCAGACCAGGAGAGCCCTTAGGAAAAGAAGCAAACTGGCCATATTCTAAAGACTATTCTAGGCCCAGGCTAGTAAAACATAGGGCACACTAATTAAGTTTAAAAGCAACAATGAAAAGAATTAGAATAATATAGTTCACTTGAGCCAACTTAAGTATACCTCAGAACATAACTCCAATAAAACTGAACTAACATAAATGTTTTTAAAAACTGTAAAATTCAAAATATGCTATCCTATCAAACCTTTTCTGCAAGAAACAGAAAATAATCAAGAGAAAGATCAATCAGAACCTGAAAGGACACAGCTGATAAAGTTTTTAAATAATGAAGCCTCGCGGAATAACTCAGAGCATTGTTCCAATAGGCAAGATGAAAAAAAATGCACTACCTTTAGTGAAAATACTTTGTATGGGATAAAAAGAAGACTAGACAATTTCAATTTTAAAAAATATTAGCGAACTTGAAGATATGACATTAGAAACTATTCAAATGAGTCATAGAAGGAAAAATATTGGAAAAAGCTGAGCAGGATATCAGTGAGTTGCAGGAAAACAGCAAGTGCAGTCGAATCTGTGTAGTTGGGTTCTCAGGAAAGAGAGAGAGATGAGGGGGAACAGAAACCATTTGAAGAAAGAACAGCCACAGTTGCATGCAATTTTAACGTGCTTAAGGAGCCCATAATAAAAGAAACATGAATATCACACCAAAGCATTTCATTCTGGCAAAGGAAACATGAAGAATACCACACCAAGGCACTGTCAAAAACCAGTGACGACAACATTTTCAAAAAGAAGCATTGTACAGAGAGAAATAAAAGTAAGAATAGCATTTAATTTTTTTTCCAGACAAAGTGCAGCCAGGTTACAATGAATTTCTATCTTTTAAGAAAAAAAAGTGTCCTTTTTTTCATTTTTCAAAAATGAAGACATATTGAAAATGTACATAACTTTGAAATAGAAAAGTGGAAATTGTTTTGAATACATTATTGATATCAGAGAGGAAGGGAGAGGGAGAGAGAAGAAACATCAATGATGAGAGACTATCGTTGATCAACTGCTTCCTGCATTCCCCACACTAGGGTTCGAGCCCAAGACCCAAGCATGTGCCCTTGCCCAGAGTCAAACCCAGAACCCTTCAGTCCACAGGCCAGTGCTCTATCCACTGAGCAAAACCAGCTAGGGCAGGAAAGAATTTTTTACCAGCTGGTCAACTCCTCAGGAAATTTTAAAATACTTCAGAAAGAATCAAAGTGATATATATAAATATTTTGACGTATACAAATAAGGGAAACAACAGACATATAAATGTAAAAACAAATATAAATCTTTAATTTTCATCTTTTTAATTTTTAAAAAAATGCTTTGATGTTTCGTGTGCATCTAATGACAATGCATTGTGGGAGTATGTACAACTAAAATGGCAAAGTATTACAAAGGGAAAAAGGAAATATATTATTAAGCTTCTTATGCTAAAAATGAAGTGGTTTATTTGAAAGTCTACAGTGATAGGTTTACCTCTAGATCGAGTCAATTACTTTTTTAAACGAAAATGGTAAGACAAATCAATGGATGAAATAATCTTTTCAACAAATAGGGTTGGAAAATTGTCTATCCATATAAAAATAAATGTAAACAAACGCCTATCTTAACTTGTACTTCATCCTGTATTAAAAAGGGAATTCAAAGTGATATATAGATTTCAATAATTGTGTTAAAACTATACAATATCTAGGAGAAAAAATGTAAAAAAGTAAATGACTGAGTTAAGCAAATGTTTAATCAAACATAAAAGCATGAATTATAAAATAAAATCAATAAATTATGGTTTCTCAGCACTAAAAATCTTTCCCTTTCAAAGAGACATGTTAAGAAAATGAAATAGTTTTCCATATACTAGGAGAAAATTATTGCCAAACATATAGCTGTTCAAATATATATGTCTTGTGTTCATATATATTTTTAACTCTATGATAAGAAAAACAATAAAAGGCAGTGAATTTAAAAAAGACTTCACCAAACATTTTATATAAATTGGAAATATGTAGATGAAAATATGTTTACCATATTTAGTCAATAAGAGAAATGGCTGTTAAATCCACGAGGCACTACTACACACCACTAGACAAATGGCTAAAATTTAAAGACTAATGATGCCAAATACTGGCAAGGATGTTGAACAACTGGACCTTTCATACATTGATTTTAGGATTGTAAATGCTATAGCTACCTTGTAAGATAATTTCTCAGTGTCTGTCATGACAAATATTCAGACTCCTTACCCTCCCCTCTCAAACCTCCTCCCCACAAAATAACAAAAACTGAAATCTGACCTGTTTTTTAATATTCTTATCAGTTTTATTGTTAGAAGCCCCAAACTTGAAATAATGCAAATATCCATCAGATGGTAAATACTACTCAACAACAAAAAGGAATAATGTGCTGATAGATGCAACAAAATATATGTATCTCTAAAGTATTATGGTGAATGAAGAAGTTTAAATAGAAACCACTAAATCAGTTTGATTCCCTTATGTAAATCTAGAAAAGGCAAAATCAAAGTGATAGCAGGAGTGAGAAATTTAGCAAAGAAAGGCTTTTCCTTATGTTATGATCAGATGGAAATAAATAAAATATTTTCAATTATACCTTAAATTTGGAAAGTCCCAATTTCACCTTTGGTGCTTTGAGGGAGATGAAAGAACAAACGGCAATTTTAAGCAAGATGTTATAGAATGCCTTCACAAAATGATTTAAAGAATTTGCTTCCTGTTTCATCATGGTTATTTGATGGTTTAAGAACTTCTTCTTGAGGACATGTGAGTGAACACTGGATTTAGATGAATGTAATCATTAAACATGGCCCTATATATGACGAAGTAAAAACAAACAAACAGATAAGTGAAACATACTAACACTATCCAGAAACATAAGCAAACTTCCAAATAACACCTGGAAAGCAAAAGATTACTGTAAAATATAAACAAGAAGGAAAATAACACAAAATGTCAATTGAATTTAAAGTCATTCAGCAATAAATGCCCATGAACAATTAACCATATGTGCTGTTTAGATTATTGGCAAGGCAAAGAAAAGAAGCATTTTTTTATTCTGGAAAGCAAAAAGCTGTTAACCTTCCTTATACTGAAACTAATAAAGTATTTTTTAAAATATTCTCATATATCTGAAACTGTAGGGAAGAAAATGTGTTATTGAAATTCTGATTACAAAGACAGAATGATTATTAGTGGTACCAATCAATGTGAATATTTGAGAAGGGAAGAAGTAAAATTTGCACTGTTTTGGTAAATAATCAACCAGACAATCAAAGTCATGCATAATGTTGGTAATGGCTTTTGTCAAATGTTAACCAGATTATTAAAGAAAAAAACAATAAAGAATTAATGGGTGTATCATTTTCTAAAATAGACTAACCCATAAAATCTCTTCATGTAAAGATGAAACGTTCCATCTGATAACACAATCAACTAGTACCTAGAAATGTACATCCAGCATCTTCATTCTTTCCTGCTTCCATTAGTCTGACTTAAAAAAAAATGCTTAACCATTGTGGATAAAACTGTCACAGAGTTCCTGAACAATCAAGTAATGCAGGGAGCCAAACTGGTTTGGCTCAGTGGTAGAGCATCGGTCTGCGGACTGAAGGGTCCCAGGTTCGATTCCGGTCAAGGGCATGTACATTGGTTGCGGGCACATCCCCAGTAGGGGGTGTGCAAGAGCAGCTGGTCGATGTTTCTCTCTAATTGACATTTCTAGCTTTCTATCTCTCTCCCTTCCTCTCTGTAAAATATCAACAAATAATGCAGGGAGAGTTTGGAGAGATTCACTTTATTCACCCCGGTGGGTTTAGAGAAAATTATTTCAAATTCTAAGCAAAGGTAAGCAGAGCTTCCCTTTTTATCAAAGAGCCAGCTCTCTGCAATTAGTGGTTATCTCACTGCTGACTTCGAAAACCAACACAGCTAAATTTATAGGCATACCTAGTCTTGACCTACAAGGTCAGACAGCTAATTTTATGATCCTCATTTTACAAGCAGGCTAAAGCAGGCTAGAAAGCATATATTTTTAGAATAAGAGGGCATCTAAGAAAAACAGCGGAAAATTCCAACAGCAGTTTTTTACAAAATAGGGGTTTTCCTTCTCAAAGCAAGCACCAGCATTCCTGTACAGAAAAACACATCCTTGGAGAGAGAAAATACAAATAAAAAACACTGCCAAACAAAAATGCAGAACAAAACCATCTGAACTGACCCATGTATTCCAAGGAAACTGGAGATGCAGGCATTTGGGGGGAATATTTTTAACACAGGACTTACATTGTTCAATTACAGAGTACTTCCATATGTAGAATCTTTTTTAATTATTGACCAAGATTATACATGGTAATGAGTCCTTAAAAGTAAATATGCTCCTTGGTGCCCCAAATAATTTCTTAATTGCTATCTAATGATGTAGTGAAGGGAATATTGTGTTAGTAATCAAATCTCACTTGATAATTGTTAATATTATCCATCTGACCTTTTGCAAATATTAAAAAGTCTATAACCCCCTTTGGGGTTTCCAGTGCATTTTAACATATTAACAGTTCTGAGAATTCCTTCAAGGAAAAAGAAAAAAAAACTTAAATACTTTTTATCCAGAATTTCCAAAATTTGTTTGGTTGTTGGGCCCTTACATGACATCTACCAAATAAAAATATTTCATGTAAAAATGTTTGCTAGATGTTGATTAAACATAAATTTTCTATATAGATGCAAGCAATTTTCAATGTATTGTTCTAGTATGAACATATTGTGAGCTGAATTTAAAGAGAGACTATGAATGAAATTCTATGCTATTAGCATATAATTAAAACTGAACACACCCTAGCCGGTATGGCTCAGTTGGTTTGGCATCATCCCACGCACTGGAAGGTTGCTGGTTTGATTCCCAGTCAGGGCACATGCTCTGGTTTGGGCTTGATCCCCAGTAGGGTTGTGCAGAAGGCAGCCGATAGGTGTTTCACTTTCACATTGATGTTTCTCTTTCTCTAAAAATAAATGAAAAATTATGAAACCAGAACTACAGTTATATAAAACAATAACACTGCAAATTTGAAATCTTTTTTCAACTCTATAAAATGACAAAAGTAATAAAAAATGTTTACCTTTGGGTTAGTTATTGCCTTCAAAATAAAATTAATTTCCTTATATATCTGCAAGGGAACACAAAATCATATGATTAACACGCCTCTGGATTAGTGTTGTGTTAATAATAATGTAGCATCTCCTCCTACATCTGTCCCTAGTATTGTATAACACAAACTCATTTCTCCAAGTTACATGTGTTAACAGCCTTTGTCAGTTTTTTTTGCTATAAAAAGATTCTCCCTCAAGCAAACCTCTTGAAATTTAAAATCATTTAAATATGTCTACTCCATTATTAATTTATAGAGATTGCATTACATTGATAGCATAAATTTAACTACCAGGTTCAGTTCTACATTATTAAATCAGTGACGTTTGAGAGACATATAAGAAAATAAGAAATAACAATATCCATTCTATCATGTAAACTCAGTTTGTTTATATTATCAAAAATCTCTTCTACCTCCAGGGTTTTATTCTTGGCTAGTTATTCTCCCCTTTCTCTAGCACTTTGCTGTCTCAGATCACAGAGTTTTATACAAAAATGTAGGTGTGACAATTCTTCAAATTCTCTTAGTGTTGGGGAAGACCTTATAGTTCAGTACACAATAAAGTAAGGAGTTCTTTTATATAAGGTTGTTTACTGCTGGTTATACTTGAACAGGCAAGTGTTACTTGATTGCCTGATGAGATTCCTATCAATAACTTACATTATTGGGGGAAACATTCACATAATATTCTAATGTACCCTGCAAATTCTGTAGAATGTAATTATCCCTCCCTCCCTCCCTCCCTCCCTCCCTCCCTCCCTCCCTCCCTCCCTCCCTTCCTTCCTTCCTTCCTTCCTTCCTTCCTTCCTTCCTTCCTTCTTTCCTTCCTTCCTTCCTTTTTTGTTCTTTTTAACACATAAGCAACTATTTTTGTGAGTACATAATGAAGCAAGGACATTCATATTTCTGGTGAACAAAATGGCAATTGGGATGCAGACTTTCACAAGTTCATAGGCTTGTTACAATGAAATCACTTGTGGAAATCACCTGTATTAGCTGGATGGGGCTGCCTAAGCACAGTGCCGGAGACTGGGTAGCTTACATGGCGGAAATGTATTTTTCTTACAATTCTGGATCTTTGGTGTTGGCAGGTTTGGTTTCTTCTGTGGCTTCTCTCCTTGGATTGCCTATAATCTGTCTTCTCATTGTATCCTCACACTAGAGGCCCGATGCATAATATTCGTGTAAGGGGTTTGGTCCTTGAAGCCATGGCAACTTGTAGCTGGCTGCTCTACCTTCCTGCTGATCTGTCATGTGGTTGGCCATTACGCTTCATGCCATAACGACCATTTACATATTATATAGGATAGTTCGTAATGACCATTTACATATTATATAGGATAGTTTAGTATTTGCCTGTAACATACACACATCTTCCTGTATGCTTTAATTCATCTCTAGATTACTTATAATAATACTATGTAAATAGATTTTATACTGTATTGTTTAGGAAATAATGATAAGAAATAAAAGTCTGAACACGTTCAGTTCAGATGCAACCATCATAGGCTTAACTACATACCATGTTTCCCCGAAAATAAGACATCTCCGAAAATAAGACCTATTTAATGGAAACAAAATACATCCCCTGAAAATAAGACCTAGCACATCTTTGGGGGCAAAAATTAATATAAGACACTGTCTTATTTTCAGGAAAACAGGGTAGTACTTTCATAAAAAATGTATCATTAAAAAATATTTTGACCCATAGTTGGTTGAATCCACGGATGTGGAACCCATGGATACAGAGGGCCAACTGTATATTCTTTTATATTTTTACAGAATGAAGATTTTTCTGGACTATAGTTTGTATAGTCACCATTTTTTGCCGGAGTTGATGGACACATCTTATAAAAATAAAATGATCTTATGAACAATGGAAAGAAAAATCAATACATTGTATCAATGGGACAGGGACTTAAAGTCAAAGCTCTCTACTGAAAGGTGTAGAATTCTGTAAACTCTTTAGAAATTTCTCTTAGTGTAGTGCTTCCTGATATTGCTATTGATTTAGAAAAAAAGAGCTTTTAGAAACCCAATCCTTGGAGTATATTTCTCCAATTTTCCTAAGCTAAGGAGATGTTTTTGTGTGCTTTTTAACCTAACATTCAAAATCATAGCATGCTGACCTCCTCTTCTGTATTTATAGCCCTCTTGTGAAGGGGATTTGACCCGCCTTGGCAAAAACAAGAAATAGAAATACAAGCAGTAGTCTACAATGTTTGCTATGCTTACTCAACAATCTGCACAGGCCTAAGACTGGGTAATTTCAGTTGTGTTTCCTTCCATACAAGACTCACAGGAAGAATAATTGGGTTAACAAGGATCCAAGAAATGGATTTTTTTTCCCCCATTGGCTCTGTTCATTCTCTAGAAGAAAAAATAAATCTTTGTTATTCTCAAGAAGTTCTCAAGGAAACATGCTCAACAATTTTTTATTTGTAACATCTGTTCATTCACTTAAGATTTCATCTTTTGTTCTTCACAAACTCTTGCCCAGACATTGGATAAAGGATGAAGTTGTTACTCCATCTCTGATCAGGCAATAATTACCACTCATTTAATTTTCTGATTGTTATCTCATTATATTATCATTAACTTGGGCAAAAGATATTTATTCCAGGAACACCCTGCTTAAATTCAGTCTATAATGTAAGTATATAATGCAATTTGCTTTCATCAGCCAAGAACCAATGCAAAATTTTCTTCTTTATTTTGCTAACTTGAAGAACTCATCCAAATATTTGAAATACAGTAAAATAGTCATATCCATTTGTTTTACTTAGTCCTTCCAAAGGCTTTTTACCAAATAAAATTATAATGAATAATACTGTATAGATGACTATAGATACCTTTCATAATATATTACTAATATTTTATCATTACTAAAGTGAATTGCATGGTTATACTTCTGATGTTCCATCAGTACCATCTTTAGGTAAAATTGAGATGCAAGTTAATGTATGACATTTGAGAACATTTGACAATTTGTCAGTTTTATAAATCTGTTCCTAAATTTCTTTTTTATTGAGCAAAATTCTAAAAATATCTGCTTTCGCCAAAAATAGGTTTGGCTCAGTGGATAGAGCGTCGGCCTGCGGACTGAAAGTTCCCAGGTTCGATTCTGGTCAAGGTCATGTACCTTGGTTGCGGGCACATCCCCAGTTGGGGGTGTGCAAGAGGCAGCTGATCGATGTTTCTCTCTCATCGATGTTTCTAACTCTCTATCCCTCGCTCTTTCTCTGTAAGAAATCAATAAAATATATTTTAACAAGTGGCATTTTCTCTGAAATAATGCTTTTGAAACAGGAATTTTAAGGGTAACATAGGGCAGGTTTAGGAAATGTTAGAAAATTTGGAAACGAAGGGGACCATGGAGGATGCACAGGTCTGCAGAGCAGCAGAAGGTAGATTCCCATAGAATGGGGAGCTGGAAAGCTGCTAGGGACACATTTACATAGAATGAGGGAGCTGGAAACAGCAAAAAGTCTATATTTACAGAAGAAAGAGAAAGAAGCCCTTCATCCACAAGGAGGAGAAGAAAGTCCAAAGGAAAGAGGACTATAAGGAAGGAGTGGGGGAGAACCTTACATGTCCCTGTGTGTGCTTTTTAATCTAAAATATAGTCAAACACTGCTACAGGTAAGTATTTCCCCCCTTTTTCCCCTTGTGTTATCTACAATAATAATCTGCTTTGTGTTGATATTTACTGCGGTATTGCCGAGAATTACCTGAAAGAGAAGTTGGGGTGCTCCATGGGCTGGGAAATGTTTAGCTAAACCAGGGAGCAGGTCTAATTAAGCAAGTACATTCTATATCTATAAAAGGCTAAGTTGACTCGTGCATATGTGATACATATAAATCTCTTGCTGGTGCCAATGGCATGCGTGTGTTTCCATCTGCCATTGTGTTTTTGTGAATTTGGTTGAAAGAAAGGGTGATATTTAAAATAGTGATATTAAAACAGTTCTTCTAATTTCCTTTCAATCTGCATGAATCTGTGCACCAGGACACTGGTAATTCTATAATACAGGAAAATGTCAGGGAACCTGTGTGGCAAAGATGATAGTCCCTAACTCTATACTTGTGACTTACTGCAAATATTCCCCATTGTTTAATGCTACCTTAGGTTGTGACTCTGCCATTTATTGGTTAACGCAGTCCTCCTCATTTAAATTTTTTTTGGCATTGTATGTTTCTTATCAAAGAATATGTAAAAGCAATTTGTATGTCTTTGAAAGTTCTAAGTAGAGGTCTGGCACATGAAATTCACACACGGGGGTCCCCTTAGCCCAGCCTGCACCCTCTCTAATCTGGGACCCCTCAGGGGATGTCTGTATGCTGGTTTAGGCTGATCGGGCCTAAACCAGCAGCTGGACATCCCTCTCACAATCCTGCATTGCTGGCTCCTAATTGCTTACCTGCCTGGTCACTCCTAACTGCCCCTTCCCCGTGGTCTCCTAATCACCTCTCACTGCCTCTGTGTTCAGGCAAGGTTGCCCCAACTACCCCTCCCACCAGCCTTGTTGCCCCACACAGCCTGCTTGTTCAGTCTTTTGGTTGTCCCTCACTAACCCCTCTGTTGGCCTGGTCATAGGTAGCCATTTTGTGAGGGCATGACAGTCAATTTGCATATTACCTCTTTATATATAGAATTAGCCATATGTGTTTCCTTTTAGTATCTGCTGGGATTGTAAACTCAGTTTTAGTGTATTTTTTTCTCTTCCCTGTATTGCTGGCATGTTACCATTTTATGAGCTTATGGTTTTCTTCCTCTAAGTAAACTGGATAGATACTATTTTAATATTTTGTGCTAATTACATTTTTTTCATGCTGAAAGCCTTTTCTTCCCTCTAAATGTTATTTTAATGAAACCGGTACTGGAACTCTCTAAGCTCCTATTATTTCCTTGCTTTCTCCCAGTGAATGCAACAATAAACTGAAAAATGAAAGATCTTGTCTTGCTTATCCATCTTAAATGAAAAAACAGGATTGCTGCCATGGCAGAAGGTGATATTACAGCTTAAGGCATCTCTTTCAATGTTTCTCTGTTCATTCCTCAGGAGTTTAGGTGTGTGATCTTGCCACAGTTGACCACTTTGGGCAGTTCCTTGTTAAACTATTGAGAAGCTTGATTCACCTGTAAGAAATAGCCACTGGCAGCAAATATTTCACTCTAGACTTTAACATATCTGGTTTCTGTTGTGAGACATAGCTTTAGATTTCCCCCTTAACCAGCTTCACTATTAAGAGCTCTAAAATGGGCTATGTCTTAGGGGAAGAACTTATGGTAATTCAGTTTTCTTTCCGTGTGTGTGTGTGTGTGTGTGTGTGTGTGTGTGTGAGAGAGAGAGAGAGAGAGAGAGAGAGACTCTAAAAGGACATGTATTTGTTTAACTTACCTATGATTCCTCTAAATTCTCAAGAAATAAATGCTTTTGTTTCTAAGCTCCCCTCACTGTTAAAAACCAAAATTTTTATGGGATGTATTAGCTAATTTTAGAGTATTGAGAGAATGACAGTGTTCACATTACTGAAGGATAACAGAATTATAAAATAACAGGCCAATTTTTAATATTGGAACTCACAAAAATGAAATATTTATTTTAATGTCCAATGTATCTGATATACATATTTAGGAAATGATTTTAACTCCAACCTATGGTAACATTAGAGTTAAGAAGTAAAAAAAAAACACACACAAAACCTAGGTGGACTCAATTGGTTAGAGCATTGTCCCGTACATTAAAAGGTTATGGGTTTGATCCCTGGACAGGGCATATACCTAGGTTGTGAGTTAAATACCCAGTTGGGGAACTTATAGGAGGCAGTTTATTAATCTTTGCTCTCATATAATTTTTTCTTGCTATCTCCCTCTCTCCCTCCCTCTCTCTAAATTCAATAAAAACATATTATAGGGTGAGAATTTAAAAAAAGTATATATAAATATTTCAATAACTGTCCCTATGTAGAGTTAGTGATTCAATTACTAGTGAATCAAACAAATATTTACTGACAAATAGTAAATATTGCTATGTACTTACCCTTAAAAATAATGAGGGACTTGCTTGGTTGGTGTTGCTCAGTAGTTGAGTGTCAACCCATGGACCAGGAAGTTATGGTTCAATTCCCAGACAGGGCATATGCCCAGGTTTTGGGCTCAATCCCCAGTTGACTGGGGCAGGCAGGAGGCAGCCAATGATCAATGATTCACATTATTGATTAAATAAATAAAATATTAAAAAGCATTAAAAAAGAATCAAGAGGAACACATAAAATGTATGAGATCAAAGTTTTGCTTTGAATGAATGTTACACAGTTGTAAACATCGGCCACATACCTAAAAGAAAAAGGTGAATAATGATAAATAAGAGCTGTCATTCTTTTACCTATAGGTGCATATACCATTATTATATATATATTCAGTTCCCACAGAAAAACATAGTTTACATAATCCATATTTTGCTGGCAAGAATCTTTGTGGTAGAATGATGCTAAGTACAACAGGTCCTCAAATAATGTGGTTTTGTTATAACGTTAATGAGCTGCCTTAGGAACTCAACTCTTGTTTATACCAATTAGCTTGTGGTAAAATGGTTTTCATTATATGTTGTTTTGTACCAGTTCCAGAAACCCTTTGACTATATTAAGTGAAGATTTAGTGTAATTTGCCCAGAGTTGCACAAATGATAGGTGTGGAGCTGATATTTCCAACCCCATCAATACAGCTTTGCACTCTAAACTAGTGGTCGCCAGCCTTTCGGACTTCGCAGACCACCAGTGGTCTACATACCATCAGTTTGCAACCACTGCTGTAAACTACAAGGCTATTTAGTGCCTGAAAATTTTGATACAGTAAATAATGATTCAATATGAGAAGCTAGCAGAAAATGAGAGAGTATCGTCTCCGAAGCCAAGAAAACCAGGGTTAGAAACTAGGCTTCCTACTTTTTATGTGTGTGTATTATATTCTCTGCTCCTTAATTTCTATACTACAGAATTTATAAATAATATTTACCGAGCCCTTACTATGTTCCAGTCACTGTACTAATCCTTTTATATGTATTAACTAATTTCTTAATTTTTTAAGAAATAAAATTGAATCTATTGCTTTCTCCATTTTAGAAATGAGAGAATTGAAGCTTTGAGAATTAAAATAGTTTGCCTGAGGTCACATAACCAGTATATTCCAAGGCAAGTCATTAACCTGTTTTCTCCCTTAACCTATTATGGCATGGGTCATGGATTAACCAAGCAATTTGTAGTTTTGATCCTTGTTGCTATTTTTACATTACATAATTTACTTTAAGATTTGTTTTGGTGTAAATGTGGGGTTTCAATGAGACTTGAGTTAGCACTACATAAACATAAGATGTAACTTACTTTTTGCTGGACTTTGGAAAATAATATAAACTCAACCCAGATCCACTAAAGTGACCTTATGACTTAATGCTAATTGAATACCTCTGAACTGTTCGGGCTAGGTCCCATGAATTGACAAGATATTTTTTTATATGCATATGTGAGTGCAACTGACTTATAACTGAAAAATAAAATAAAAGCAAGCAAACAAAAAATTCATCTGAGGTCCCGTTCTAGGTATATCATTTTATGATCTATTTTTTCTCTTGTTTTCCATTTCTCTGATTTACTTTTCTTATCTTTTTAAAAAAAATATTATTTGACTACTTTTTCTTAGTATTCCATTTTATCTGTTGAGTGTTTTTTAAGTGTATTTCATTGTATATTGTCATTATTTTTTAAAATATATTATTAATATTTTACAGAGAGGAAGGGAAAGAGATAGAGAGCTAGAAACTTTGATGAGAGAGAAACATCGACCAGCTGCCTCCTGCACACCCCCTACCGGGGATGTGCCCGCAACTAATGTACATGCCCCTGACCAGAATCAAACCCGGGACCTTTCAGTCCACAGACTGACACTCTACCACTGAGCCAAACTGGTTTCAGCTGAATCAAGTGACTTTCAGTCCTTATTACCTATTTTTAGTCTTTTACATATGTCCATACATGGTTGTTAAATATTTTAAAAATATAATGGGAAGACTTATTGAATATACAAGAGGAAAATTATGCTTTGAGTCATAGTATATATTTTTCTGCTAGAAGGGATTTTAGTGTCATATATTCAATACCCTCATTTAACAGTTGAGAAATTCATATCCAGAGAGATAAAGTTACTTGGTAGAGGTTACAGTTTGTCAACAAGTTTTCCAGCTGAGTGGTTTAATTTTTTAAGAGGTAATAGAGACTTATTGCAAATCTATTCCAATGGAATACAATTCTATAAGCAACATTTATTTTGGAAAACATCCAATGGCTGTGTTCACAGAGGCTATCAATAGAAATCTCTGTACCCACCAGCACAAAGTAAGGAAAACTTTTCTGTAGTTGCACAACTGAAGTTTCTTCCTGACTGAAAAGCTCTCTGTAATCAGGTCTCATCCTACTCATGGGTACTTCCTCTTTGATTAAACTTCACTCAGGTCCCTTGAATCCTCTTCTCAACCAGGCCTTGACCTTTTGCCTGCTAAGCCCAGTTTAATAGAAGAAGAATTCCACTAAATCAGTATATCAGCAATCCTCCACCCTTGATCTCTACATTTTTCTCTTGCCTTTATCAAGAATTTTATTAAACCACTTTGGAAAGCAACCCCCTATTCCTTATATCTAACCAGGTCCTCTTAGTAATTTTCCACTCACCAACACCTTTACTCCGTTCCTTGACTATGAATCCCCTGTTCTCTTTGCCTGTTTGATTTGAGTTCAGTGCTAAACTGAATTCTTTTTTCCCTTCTGCGTAGTTCAAATAAAATCTATGTTGTTGTTTTTAATAAGTTTCTGTGCAAAGATTTTCTTTTAGAGTATGCTTCCAAACTCATATATGATAATTTTCCTAAACTACCAACTTATGCTTCTCTTCAGAGATTTTCTCTGTCATTCTTATTCTTGTCATTTGTCATAGTTCCCTCCAAACCCACTGTTCATTATATAGCATTATATAGCATTTTATAGCATTATATAGCATTATATAGCATTATATAGCATAATATGCAAATTGACTGATTGGCAGAAAGACCAGTCACTATGATGTGCATTGACTACCAGGGAGCAGATGCTCAACACAGAAGCTTCCCCTAGTCCACAGACCCGGATCACCTGATCAGAGCCTGCTGGCTAACCTCTTGGTCTCTCTCCACCACTGGCAGGCTCCAGTCACCTGATGGGAACTGGGAACTGGGAATAGGTGGTGGTGGATGTGGACAGCTGGGGGATGGGGCTGGCTGCCAGCAGCCAGGAAAGATCAATTCTGATTGCAAGCCAGGCCTAGGGACCCTACATGTGCACGCATTTCATGTGTTGGACCGTTAGTTTAAATATAATCCCTTCTAAAACCATCCAATGGAATTTGGCAAGTTCTCCAGCTCAACGATTCTCTTCTTCCTTCAAATTGTCCATGTACCTTGCATTTTTATTCTGACTGGATTGATAAGCTTAATGCAGTAGACTCTTCTTGAACAATGTTGGGGTTAGGAAGTGGCAGCCCACCTTACAGTGAAAAATCCGAATGTAACTTTTGACTCCCCAGAAACCTCTAAAAGCCTGCTGCTGACTGGACGCCTTACCGACAACACAGTCAATTAACACATAGTTTGTATGTTAGATGTATTATATACTATTTTCTTGCAATAAATTAATCTAGAGAAAATAAAATATTATCAAGAAAATCATACAGAAGAGAAAATAACTTATTGAAAAAAAATACCCACATATAATTAGACTCACATAATTTAAATCCATCTTATTTAAGGGTCTGGTATAGTTCCATCCTCATAGTAGCCAAGCCCATGAGTACATGTGAAAACAGCCTGCAGCATCTTCCCCACTTTTAGAATTTCTCTAGGCTCCACTTTGCACTCTAAGTTTTGCTTTTCTTCCTTAGTCTAGATCAGTGTTTCCCAAACTTTTGACATATGTGTACCCCTTCTATAATTTTCGTAACGCTGAGTAGCCCTCGTCAAAAAAAAAAAAAATGGATGTATTTTAATAACAATTAAAATATATTTATTTTTTATTTTTTTGGTACATACACAAATAATAATGAAAATTAAAATTATTCATAATAAAATATAAATAAACATTATATTATAAATAACATTTATTTGCACACTGGACCATCTCACGCCTCACAAGACTGTCTTGACTTGACTCATGAGAACGTGGAACTAGGTGCAGCTAAGCACAGTGCAGTGATATCCCCACCAAACTCTGGTGCAACACGTACCCCCACCAAACTCTTCTCTTACCCCTGGGGGTACGTGTACCACACTTTGGGAAACAATGGTCTAGATTATAGTCTTTTATTCAGCTTTCTATTGTTACGCCCAGATTTTGTGATCCCCAAGGACCACCAGGGAGCTGAGTCCCATGCAATAGCAGAAAGCCTGTTCCATGCTAGCATGGGCTCTGTCCCACTTGTACCAACAGTGGCGTGGCAGAAGAGCGTGAACTTCAACAGATCAAGGGGTTTTGTAGGGATGGTAATGTCACTGCTTTGGTTGACCCTGATTGGTTGGGTGAGGGCTAGGGTCCAGTTACAAAATGGAGGATAGCTCAGCCCTGCCCCACAGTACAAAATGGAGTCAGGAGTTAGCCCCACCCTGCCCTGCCCTGCCCTCTCACTATCATACAGAAAAGTCACCATTAAAGGCATATTTAAATTACTTGCACAAATGAAGCTATACAGATTAGCCAAAAAGAGAAAAGGATGGAAACTGTGTTAAATAGTATGGGTAATTCTACTCACTCTTCTACATAAAGCAAGCATGCCCTAGAATATAACTTTAATTCTTATAACTTCTAAGAACAAGCCAACTACTTTATGTGCTGATACTTGAAGAGAGAGTAAACTGTGCAATTGGTATAGGAAAATTATAACACTGCTGTGCTGGATTTATTGAGAGATAGTATAGAGTATGGATCTTTAGTAATCTTCTAAATAATAACACAATAAATTTAGAACTTGGGCCCACAGAAAATAATAACCAATTATCCCACTTCTCAGTCCTTCTCCTTGAAGTCACATAAACTGGGAATGTGCTTTAATTCCTATCTTGCCCTGGCTCTTTCTTAAGTCTTTATCATGTATTGATTGTTAAAAAAATAACATGTTCCATTAATCAAAAGTTCAGGGCTATGCTCTGAAAGCAGCCACTGATAGGCAGACTAAGACCTATGGATGGGCTCAGAACACAAAAAAACCTGTAAAAAACACTGAGAATGTGTCACTCACCAAGCAAACCTCTCCTCCCCCACACCACACAAATATCATGAAATGTAAATAGTTAATATTACATAAAAATAAAACAGTAGATTAATAATATATCAAATAAAAACATTTATTATGGTACATGAAAAATCAGATATTTATATTAAATAGGTTTATTAGCTGGTGTCCAACAGCAAACTTATCACTGTCTCCATAGTAACAATAGCAGTGAAGAAGAAAAAAGGTTTGTAAAACATTGCCTAGACAAATCACTTTTGCACATTTTTTTTTCATATAATGCTCATAAAACCCCTGGATATGTACATAGGTAGGCACTATCTTTTGTAATTTTCTATGAGGGAAATGAAAACCAAGAAGATGAGGGTAATGCTTCAAGCCATGCTTTCTAACTTTAGACCAATGAACATTACCAAGGAATCTCTACAAATGAGTTCAGAAGACTATGTTCAGAACTGCCTGAGGGTTGAAAAAGAAATTGGTTGAAGGTTAAACACTCCCTTTAGATTATCTTAGGTTGAGTTGACCTTCATTTTTCAATCTTATCACTCAAAAACAAACACAATCCTGAGCTAACTAAGCCATAGCAAAAATGTCTGCTTTCCCATCTGGCTTCATGGGGACTGTCATCTGATTCTGGTGCTACTGGCTATGGACTTGTTTCACAATGGGCTCAGGTTTGTGGAAACCCTAATCAAAGTATTCCAGATGTTCAAGGCCAGTTTGAGAGGGAGGGCCCTGTCCCAAGCATGACGGATGTTCAAGGCCAATCTGAGCAAGATACCGGAATTGTACTTTTGATTTTTGGTAATTAAATATTTTCAAATGATTCCAAAATATAAAATAATATATAACTTGTATATATACATTTTTTACTCTTCAACTGCTTTAGCATGTCTAGTACATCATGCCTAAAACCTACTTACATTTAGCAGTGCACAATATTTGTGTATATACCAGTGGTTCCTTACCATATTTTATATTTGACCACTTATCACTTTGATAAACAAAGTTTTTTGTACAGACAAGTCTTCTTTTATTGGCTTAATCTAAAAACATAAAGAGGACTTACAAATACTAATGAAAGGTAAATTTAAGATTAAAAACAGATAACTGCCCAAACCGGTTTGGCTCAGTGGATAGAGCGTAGGCCTGTGGACACAAGGTCCCAGGTTCGATTCCGGTCAAGGGCATGTACATTGGTTGCTGGCACATCTCTGGTGGAGGGTGTGCAGGAGGCAGGCTGGTCGATTTATCTCTCTCATCAATGTTACTAGCTCTCTATCTCTCTCCCTTCCTCTATGTGAAAAATCAATAAATCAAGTTATGTGATTTTATTTTTATTTTTTTATATAGTAAAAAAATAAAAATAAAAACAGATAACTTAGACAATATAGAGTTCGTTTTGAAGCATGGTGGTCCGTACTTTGGAAAACTGATGTTTAAAACTGCTGTTTGAATTACTCTGTTATTTTTAGATAGTTTCTTATTCTATTAAATATAACTTTGTTTTTTAGCTTGAATAATAGAAAGATAAACTTAATTGTCTGATCTTGCAAGCTAGCCATCTAACATAACAGACTGATACGCTGATATTGATGCCAGGTTCCTGATAGATATGATACTCAAGGTTACAGGTGTCTGTATAGATATAAGATGTACTGAAGGTTACAAGTTGTCTACAAAAATAACTTACACAAAGAACTAGAAGGATATAAAAAGGAAATACTCCCTGCTCTGTTCAGAATTTGAAAGAGGTAAATTCTGAACCTGCGCACAATAACATGACTCTTAACTAATTGGCTCATTAAATTGTCTTGTCCAGCTCACTGATTTGCAATGCAACAGTTAAACTTTAAGGTAACCATTGACCATTGTCAAAGAAGATACTTACCTAGGATATGACTACCCTTCATGACTCTCTTTTAGCTAAGAAGTTTTAAATTCAGACCATCCTATGTGGTTACTTTCAGTCTCTGAATTTGTAAGATCCACTGCTCTGGTGTGTTGGATGTACTTTCAGGGGTCCAGAAAAAAAGGAAATTACTTTGATATTCTAAAGGTAAGTTATAGGAACTTTATCATAGTAGATGCAAAAAAAAGGGGGCAACAGACAGGTTCAGTTGATAAATATTAACATTTGTTAGGGGAAAATATTGGTCAAGATATGACTATTAGCCAAGACTCTTAATTAGAAAGTTTTAATTTCAGACAATACTATGTAGTTACTTTAGGTCTCTGAGTTTGTAAGACCATCATGTAGGTTCAGTATGTGACCCCTTTTTAATTCACACTAGGGTTTATTCAGACCTATGATGTATTATGCTGACATATAATAGTAAACTAACACATTATTCAGAAGATTGGTGTTGAGAAAGATGAGAGGAATTAAGAATGTAATAGAGAGCAATGGGAAAAGATAAAATTTCTTTGAGCACTTTAGGAGTTAAGGCATTTCATTTTAGTAAATTAGAATTACTATACCAAACATAGTTGGAAAGAAAATTAACATTGCTTTAATTTATTCAAACATTCTAAAATGGGACATGGATATGTGGCATTAAATGAACATGTTTTCAAAGGTTATTCATTTTTAGCTTTCATCCTGATGTTCACTCTATGTAATCACAGAGAATTAAAAAGATTATATGTGATTTAGCTCAGAAAATATACAGAATAATAAGGGAAAATAAAATCTATTTAAAATGCTCTAAAAATATAGAATGATATAGAGTTGGGTTCTCTGAAAACTGCAGACATTGCTCATATGTATCCCTGCTTGATAATTTAGTAAAGATGTTTCATATTTAACAAAGAAATGGGTGTGGTATGGTGAAAGTTGAATATCTTTCCATATAGAAACATATGAATAAGAGAGGTCCAGACACTCAGAAACTATTAACATTTTCTCTTATTATAAGCAGGTGTACTTTATAATTTCCAGGGAGGAAAATGATCTGTAAGCTAAGGAAAAGAAAGATAATTTATCAGAAAAAGGCTAGCTGTTAGAAATCAATACCTGATAAGTATGTCACAAGTATTTATGCATCTATATGCTGAACCAGTTACAGATTCCCATGATATAAATGGGCATATACTTCAGTTCTTAAATAAAATCAAGAAGAAAATATTTACTTATCTTCTAAAATCAATCAATATCACCCAGCATTTTAGCAGACTAAAGAATTAAAAAAACACATCATATTAATAGATGCAGAAGAAGCATTAAACAAAATTCATCTTTCACTCAAGATAATACTTATTAATTTGTACATCAAGTAAATAAACTTTAAATCACAGAAAACTTCCTTACCCTGTTAAAAGATTTGCCAAAATCCTGCCGAAACTGGTTTGGCTCAGTGGATAGAGCATCGCCCTGCAGACTGAAAGGTCCTGGGTTCGATTCCGGTCAGGGGCATGTACCTTGGTTGTGGGCACATCCTCAGTGGGGGGTGTGCAGGAGGCGGCTGATAGATGTTTCTCTCTCATTGACGTTTCTAACTCTCTGTCCCTCTTAATTCCTCTCTGTGTAAAATCAATAATATATATATATTTTTAAAAAGATTTGCCAAAATCCTACAGCTAAAATCATAGTCAATAGGGAAAGATGTATTGATTTCCTTTAAGATTTGGAACAGGACAAGGGTATCTTCCCTCACCATTCCAGTTTAACATTTTATAGGAATTCCTAGCTAGGATAAGGCTAGAACAAAAAACAAAAAACAAAATGGAAGGGATACATATTGGAAAGAAAGGAACTTGTCTATTACCTTATGACATGAATATATAGAAACTACCAAATAATCTAGAAAAATGTACTAGTTATACGTTATCAGATTAAAAACTCATGTTCTGTGAAAGATGTTAAGACAAAACAACCACAGATTATGAGAAAATACTTGCATTTTCTGACAAATAACATTGTATGCAAACTATGTAACGATCTTTTAAAACTCAACAGCCAGACAGTGACACAACCCAGTTAAAAAATGGGCAAATGATTGGAAAAGACACTTCATCATAGAGAATAAATAGATGGCATACAATTATAGAAAGACAAGAGGCCCGGTGTATGAAATTCATGCATGAGGGGAGGGAGGAGAGGTTTTCCCTCAGCTTGGCCTGCACCCTCTCCAGTATAGGGCCCCACAGGGGATATCTGACTGCCAGTTTCCCTCTCACAATCTGGAACTGCTGGCTCCTAACCAATTGCCTGCCTGCCAGCTTGATTGCCCCAACTGCCCTCCCCTGCTGTCCTGTTTGCTCCCAATTGCCCCCCACCACCACCACCCTGATCGCTCACCAATGCCCTCCCCCACTGACCATCTTGTGGAGACCATCTTTATATATATTGATTTTTTACAGAGAGGAAGAGAGAGGGAATAGAGAGTTAGAAACATCAATGAGAGAGAATCATTGATCAGCTGCCTCTTGCACACCCCCTACTGGGTATTTCCCTGCAACCAAGGTACATTCCCTTGACTGGAATCAAACCTGGGACCTTTCAGTCCACAGGCTGACCCTCTATCCACTGAGCCAAACCGGTTTCGGCTGGAGGCCATCTTTTGATGACATGAGGACGGCCATCTTAGATGGCCATCTTGTGATGATGTTGCCGCAGGCATGACACCACCTAGGCTTTTATTATGTATTATAGTCAGCATCTTAGTTAATCAGCTAAATGTGCATCAAAAACTCAGTGACACACCACAATAAACCATTTAGAATGGCAACACACACACACACACACACACACACACACACACACACACACACATGCCCACACCCACGCCCCAAATCCCAAACCTGGTAATCCCAAGCTTTGATGAGGATGCACACAGACCTTTGCTAGTGGAAGTGCAAAATCTAGATATGTGAAAACTTTATTCACAAACATATCAGTATGCAAATGTTTACAGAAGCTTTATTCATAATCACTGATAACTGGAAACAAAATGCCATTAATACAGATGTTCATCAATTTTATTCAACAAGTAACTGTAATTTAATAGTAGAGAAGAGTGAGATGATTTAAAGAGGAATGAGACTAAAGCAGTTTTCAAGATCTCAGTCAAATTGGGGATACATGACATGTTTAGAATATAAATGAAGTTTAAAGGCAGCATACATTTAGCAAATAAATGAAATACCAAAAATTTTTTTAAAAAATGGTTTCCTAGGAAAGTTCTATCCTTTCTAAAAGAAAATTTGGTTAACTTGTGCTTTTAACTGATTTCATTTTACTTATATTACATGTTATTTCACTCCCCTTAAAACATTTATTGAAACTTCCATTGAATGCAAAGCTGAGTCTTTACCTTGATTTTGTGATACTTAAATTTAATCCTGACTACATATTTATGGATGTAATCTACTAGAAATGCATTTCTCCCTTCTTAAACTCAACATTCATACCTTCAGAAGGCCACAGGTTATTATCAACACTATATTAGGCCCTTCTAGTCGCTCTTCTCGGTAATGGTTATCTGAGGATGAACATTCTATGGTTGAAATTCAGTCTACATCGTACATCAATCTTGTTTCTGAAAATAAGCTGGCACACCCTGCCCCAGCTTGTTTCATCATTAATTTTTGTGTAATAAAGAATTTGTGCTGCAACTCAGCCTGAAATATGTCACTTAAGAGTTTCCTTCCCACTTACAACTCTTTCCATAAATTAATTTACAGTTGTTTGAAAAAAATATCTACATCCTTAACTTTCCTCCAGTTTCCTATAGGTTTGTTTATCTTTATCTTTTTTATTACTACTTGCTATGTAATCTATATTTTATGTTAATTAACCTCAAATTTAGTAAAATCTATCTAGTCAGATTTGTGTAGTGCAATAGCAGACAGCAATTAAGCAATGTATCTATTAGTTTACTTGCCTGAATTACAATTTGTTGGTAATTAACTTAAAATTGTCCTCTCAACTCTAAGACTAGCGGTTTCTATAACTCTAGAGGTTTCTATAACTGCAAAAGAACTAGGTTACTGTGAACTTGGTTTGTTTCTAAGAATAGAGATTAAGGATGAACCAGATATAAAGAGTGAGAGGATGGAAGTAGGACATCTCATGGGGTGAGTGAGATTGGAGTTGGTCTTTACTTCAAATGAGACAGTGCATATAGACAATGCTTAGTAAGTGGTCAATAAACTCTGTGTATAGACTTAGCGTTTGAGGGTCCAGGAGTGAAAATGGATCCCCTCCTTTAAATAAACTTTTATTTCAAAAGAAACGATAAACTAGTACTGACAATAAAATAAAGACTACCGTATTTGCCGGCGTATAAGACGACCCCCTAACATTTCCACTCAAAATACAGAGTTTGTTATATACTCGCCTTATAAGACTACCCCCCACTTGGAGGCATATTTTTCAGGGCCAAAAAATCGTCTTATATGCCGGCAAATACGGTAAGTGGTTTCTTAGGGCTAAATGAGTAGAAAATGTACCAAATTTCGCCCAGAAGAGGCACTGGTGAATTTCTGAAGAAAGCAAGTGAGAGGTAGAATGAATACCCATGTGAAGAGCAGAGCCAGAGGAGACTCATTCGGACTTAAAATAATAACTTGGCATGTGAAAGTTCTTGTTTTCCTATCATATGAATTTTCTAAGAGCATGGAGTCTGATTTTGTATGTTTTTCTAAGCGTTATTATAAGGCTTCACATAATTATTTTTTTCCTCTTTCTTTAATGACTTGATCAGGAGAGAGAAGCACATTGTCCTCAAGTGCTTTCCCAGGGAGACAACCTTCATGTAGACAACACACCTGCAGAATTCTTGAAAAGTTTACCTCACCGACGCTGCTGAATGACTATGGACTGGATTTTATCCAGACCTTTTAAACAGGACTCTCACTGTAAGCTTTATTTCACTCATTTTTAGTGCTTTCTATAGTGTTTACAACAAGGGACCTTTGATGTACCTCTGTGGAATGCATGTGGGAAAGTTCCGAAACAAGGATCAGTGAAGAGTATTATTTAATTGTGTTCTCTTAGGTGTTAATGCACAAGCCTTAGGAAGGAGGCAGAAGCAGGGAAGCTACTCAGTGGAAAGGAATAACCTTTACATTAATAAGAGCAATAATTGGAAAAAAAAATTCTCCCACAAAGAATGATAAACTCTAATGGGGCTTTCAAATGTTAAATAAAAATCTGTGCCCAGACCATTGTTCCAGAGCTAAAGTAAAACACTACTATGAAAACCTAAGGTGATTAAAAGAATGCTACTGTTCACACAACCAAATATGCTTTGGGACATTAGGCTGAATAGTTGCACTCTTTTAATATCAGTTGTATTGTTTTAAGAATTTAATAACCATTGCATTGTTTTAAGTTATACGAAATTAATGTTTTATTGAGTGTGGCAGTTTTCTGTATCATCACATAATAGTTACCTTTTGGTTTAACACTAATCATTTACACATTGAACAGTGGGTATAAAATTTGCATTTATTTAATTTTCATCGCTACAGACACCTGAGAGACATCTTTGATCCTTTTCTCTTCAACTTTTGGCATCCCAGTAATCATCAAGTCTTGCTACTTCTGCATCCTACATATTACTCAGGTTTCTCTCTATTTCCACTCCCACCACCAAAGTCTGGGCCTTAATTATCTCTCACCTGAAGCAGTAGATATTCATTATCTAGGATAGTCTTTAAGTTGATGGCTAGCAAAGTATTATAACATATGTGATCCCATTTGCCAGAGGTGCCAAATGCTTGCTTCAGTTCTGATTACTTTATAAAGGGGCTATGTTTTCGAATTAGTTTCCTAGGGCTTCTGTAACAAATTATGGTACTACTGAAGGCCTGGTGCACAGATTAATGCACTGGTGGGGGGCGTGGCCTGCAAGGGTTGGCCCACTGTGGGAGCGCTGGTCAGCCCAGCGGTGCTCCCACTGTGGAAATGCACTGACCACCAGAAGGCAGCTCCTGCATTGAGTGTCTGCTCCCTGGTAGTCAGTGCGTGTCATAGCAACTGGATGACTGCTTGTTCTGGTTATTCTGCCATTCAGTCACTGGGCTTTTATATATATAGACTGGCCACTTAAAATGACAGAAATGTGTTCTCTCCGAGTTCTGTAGGTCAGAAGGGCAAAATCACCGTGTTGGCAGAGCCACTCTTTCTTGTCTCTTTTAGCCCTTTACTGACCCAGGTGTCTGTTGGTTTTGGGCAGCATCACACCAATCTCTGCCTCTGTCTTCTCATAGCCTTCTGTTCTGTGTGTTTTCTCCCATTCTTTTTTCTATACAAAATCTATTATTGATTTTTACGATGCATTCCAATCTAGGATGCTCTCATCTAGAGTTCTTTAACTTAATTACATCTGGAAAGACAAAACAAAAGACAAACACACCTTTTTCAAACAAGGTCATAGATAGTCCCCAAGGGACAGTAACATTTTCATAGGTCTAACAGCTATTTAAGCGCTGGTAACTTTCATCTTTGTGGTCAAGTTTAATGTTCTAACATTAGAATGACAGAAATAACCTCTTATGGCTTGAGTTTTAACCCTACTAAGACTTAACTCTTGTTAAATCTTGGATTTAAATATCTTGGCACCATGAAGGACTCAGAGTTAAGTGTTGAGAGAAACAATCAAGTAAATAATGACAAAGATTAACAAAGAAAGTACATTATTGCTCTCCTAGAAAAAAATACGGGAATGGGCAGATCTTTATAAATTTGGGGCACATTACAGGATGAGGAAAGTATGGAGGGTGGATAGTTGGGTAAGAAGTCACACAGAGAGATGAGAGGATGGATGAATTAAATGGGATATATTCTTTCATTTGTTCTCTGGCTTTCTCCCTTCACTAAATGCCCACATAAGTGTATTTAAAAATGAATTTAGGCCCTGGCCAATGTGGCTTAGTTGGTTGAGTGTTGACCTTGCACTGAAAGGTTGATGGTTTGATTCCCAGTGAGAGCACATGACCAGGTTGTGAATTCGATCTCTGGTCAGGGTGTGTACTGGAGGCAACCAATTGATGTTTCTCTCTCATATCAATGCTTCTCTCTATCTCCCCTTCTTTCTAAAAATCTATTGAAATATTTAAAAATTAATTTTGGGGAGATACATATCCATTTAGTCATAGATAACCACTACAGATCAATCCCAACCACCAGAGATCCTCTGTAGATTTTCCTGCTAAATGTATGATGCCAGGCTTAGATTAATATTTCTCTACCGTTTTCCCTCTCTTTTTCTGTCCCCAAGTAGTTTCTTAAGGATTTTTTTTCTCTCTTATATATTTACTAGAGGCCTGGTACACGAAATCTGTGCATGGCTAAGGTCCCTAGGCCCCGGCGGCAATTGGCAAGGCAATTGGGGGGCTCCCTGCTGGTATCCACCTTGGCTGGCCTGGTGCCTGCTAGCTGAGGGAAGGTCCTACATTAAGCGCCTGCCCCCTGGTTGTCAGTGTGTATCATAGCAACTATTCGTTCTGCTGTTCAGTCGATTTGCAAATTAAAATTTTATTATATAGGATATCGGTTACTATTTACATTTACCCAGTTCATTATAACATTTCTTATTAAGGAATTTCTTGGAAAATTTCCTAAATCTCTCTTGGGTTCTAAATATTATAGGTTAGGAGTTTCTTTTTTTCCATAAAATATATTACATAATACTAATTTGATGAAATCTATACTATAAAAATCACATTCTTTAAGACAGTAACAAAAACACATAGATTAGTGAAATATTGACAAATAGCTTACCATAGGGAGAATGAATTTGTACCTATACTCTACTGGTCATTCAGATGCTTAACATTTTAATTTACTTTGTCTTGTGTAGAAGTAGTATATAGATTAATAACCATGAAAGCAATAAAATATATATTAATATCAAAATGAGAGCATTTTTTCTCATAAATTTATATGTTTCTCAGTTATAAACATTCAGGCAGTCCTTTATAGAATCAAGGATATAACTGAGCTTAGGGATTGTGTTTGCCCATTATAGACAGGTAATATTCTAAAAAAGCATATATTCCATTTTTGTTGTGCGTCAGCGAAATTTTTAAAAATAATTTGAAGTAAACATTTTTAGTGGCAGTGTATAGGAAAATACATTTCTATTTTAAAATTGGAAATATTGAATAACATTAACTGACTGCAAGGGAGTGGAGATGAGAGAGGTTGGGGGAAAGGTTTGGAAGTAGCAAGCCAAAGTCATGCTTTAATACTGATGTATATAGTTTAGGTATTTTAGGTATTTTGGAGGTACATTCAAGTACATTTTTACTCAAATCGTAACAAGCTAACCTCTTTTAATTTCCTCACTAAAGATTACTACATGTATACTATCTTATTTCCCAGAGTAATTAGAGTCTGATTATAACCTTATTTTTAATCCTAGTATCTTTGTGATGGAATTTAATGGGAAATTTAAAATTGTAAACATTTAGAAAAAAATAACATCATGGTTTATATCAGGATCATAGGACTTAAGTACCTGGTTAATGAGGATCAAGTAATGGATTCTTATTTTGAAGCTATGCTCTCAAAATAATTTGCAGGAAGTAAAGTTAGTAAAAAAAATTTTATTCACTTGTAGGGTCAGTTAGCAGCATGAGTGTTCTATAATTTATTAGATGGTGTAAGATAATGGACTCCAAAGAGCCCCTTTGCTTAAGATTTTCATGTGTTTAGTAGATTTTAATGGTTTGTTAAAGTGTATGATTTCCACATTTTAATTTTGAATTTTCTAAAAAAAAAACACTTTGTGAGGAAAAGGCTTATATATGCTTATTGATTTAAAATTAGTTGTTTTCTGTGAAAAACTCTTTTAGGAATAGAACATGGGATTTCTGTGTATCACAAAGAACAAAATTCAGATTTATGTTGAAGACATTTTAATATATCTATATCATAGTTATTTTTATATTATAGTTAATATTTAAGTATCACTAACTTGTATCCCCCCAAAACAGATTATTAAATAATGGTCCATGATCCATTCAGTAATTAACACGATTTAGCTAACTCCATGGCCCCTTCCCTGCTGTCTGTCACCTATGTTGTTCTTCAGAGTGCACATATGGGCCATAGCCTACCCCCTACCCCCCAGGCAAGTGTCCAGAACTTATCAGAACTGCTTGGATAATTTAGAAATTGGTTTGAGGACTTTTCTTTTCATATTTTGTTAGAGTAAGCAAGTATGTTATTTTATTTACTTATAATTCAAAAGTGGAAAGAAAAAGCAAATAGTTTGTCTCTATTTCTCACCGAAATGCAAGTGAGTAGGAAAAAATGAGTGCTTGCAATAAATGCTCAACATAGGAATGTAAAACACCATTTGGAAAATGAGTCCCTTGGAAGATAATGTGTTTGTTGGAAGTAATTTCTGGTATAAGGCAAAACTAAATGTTGCTCTATGAATAATCATATTGTTATTACACATATAAATTATTCAACTATGAAGTAGCAACAATTAAAATTATGTGTGGGCTTTGAGATCAATATACTCTTCTGCTTTGAGACACACTTTACTTTATAATTTTATTTTATTGACAGATGGTATCCAGATAGAATTTTGAAGTAATTTTATCAGAAGATATATTTTCAAGTTATTACCATGTGTGGTGACCCAAATCTAGACCACATTATATTGTACATAATGGTGATAATTTTTGTTAGATGGTTATATAATGACAGTTGTTATTGTGCATTATAAATTGTGTCTACTTGATCTAACAATTTATAAAGCCTCAGTAGAGATAATACTATAGACTGTGTTTTGTGAATTGAAAAATAATAATATGCTTAGGAGTACCTAGTTGTTTAGATTTAAGGGGCAAAAAAAGGTTGTACTTTTTGTTTAGAAGTTTAAGAATAGGTGAATATCCATTAGAAAAATTATAAAATCTAAAATGAATCTCAGGAAAACAATTAAATTAATGAAAGGATACTAAGGCCAATGATGAGTGTAGTGTAGTATTTAAAATAATATTATTTAAAAGGGTGAAATTTTATTATCCTTGCCAAATCTCTGTAAAGGTATACTCTATAGATTCCCTGACATTATTGTCAAAAGTCATAACAAAGGCCAAAAAGGTTTGCTAAATTTGGGGATAAATCTCAGATTTTAGATTCTAGAGCTAGAGCTGGGCAAACTAAGGCCCGAGGGCCAGATCCGGTGAAGAAAACCATTGAATTAAAAAAAAAAAAGACCGCACCCTTTTATGTAATGATGTTTACTTTGAATTTATATTAGTTCACACAAACACTCCATTCATGCTTTTATTCCAGCCCTCCGGTCCAGTTTAAGAACCCATTGTGGCCCTCGAGTCAAAAAGTTTGCCCACCCCTGATAGACCCTAATTTTAACCTATTAGGACAAAACACCATTTTTCCCCAAAATATTAGGGTTTAATATATTATGCAGTATCAAAAATTTATAAATACAGTCGCATTTAATCCAAAGGTACATAGCATTTAGTAGTGGAAATAAATTTACCCTACAATTACAAATTTTATACTCAGACACCAAGCAAACATATCAGTAGCTATGATGTACATGTCACCTTCCTAGATGGTTAGGGAGAGATTAAAGTAAAGGAAAATAATCCCAGAGCCTATAAAGTTCAAGATAGTTTAGTTTGGAGACTCAAGACAATATATATGAAAAGCTAAATATAAATAAATGACCTTAAAGTATTACACAAAATAATTGCCTTAACATCATAAAAGAATAGCTCAGACCTCTCATACAAATTAAAGTATTACACTAAGGGAAAATGTTTTTAGAATCAATCAGCATTACAAGAAAAAGTGGCTAGTTAGTTAACTTCATCAGATATCCAATTGTGTCTATAATACTCCTACTGGCACCTGTCACTTACAAGCTTATAATCGCTCTGTTTTTATTTTTTTAGACTACCCTCAAACTTTAAAAGAAAGACAGCCTTAAATAGTATTCCACCTTTCTTCATTAGAGGTCATTCATTTTCTTTAATGAAGCATTGTTCTATTCAGAGTCATATTTCCACAACTCAACCTGGTATTCATGCAAGTGAAATAATTTTATTTCAATTGGCATCTAGAAAGTAATGTTTTAATGAATATCATTAGCACATGCCCTCGCCTGTCCTGTCCACCACAAATGATATCTGTGAAAGAAAGAAAGAGATATTGGAAATTCAGAGACACAGGGTTAAACTTGCTCCTGAAACCCGGTTTACAGCTGGGAATTTTAAATGCCAGATAAGAACAGAGAATGAAGATCACGCGCATACCACCCACAAGAGAAAATATCTAAAAAAGAAGTATGAGGTTGGTATGTCAAATGACAGAATTAAAAAAAAAAAAAAGCACAGACTTCTCTTTGGCCTGGGGGAAACTTCCAGCTTAAGTCTCCCAAGAAATAGAATCTAGATGAAAAGCAATTCAACAAGGAATGCTGAGAACTCTATCCTGAGGTGTAGAGGTGCTGTGTGTAACAGTGAGGATTTTTTAAAAAAAACAAAAAACAGAATATTGACTGTTTTCAGCCTATGAGATTTCTTAGGTTCCCAAGATACTGCCTAATTCTGGTGCACTCAGATGTCTACTTTCCTGAAAGGATACCTTATTATGAGGTTCTAATGTAATCATACCGCTGCTAAAGCTGTTTCTCTGGACTTCACCTGCTTGAGAGCATGCCAGCCTTTGGCAGATATCCCTGGTGACCAGAATATCGTGGTATAGATTCCAAGTAGCTGAGTCTTAAAACTCCCTTTTAAATCCCGGTTTCTTGTGAGCTATGCTGCACATCGCCAGAGGGTCATTCCCAAAGACAGTAGCTGCACAGGGGCCTGAGAAGAAATTAACATAGGCTACTTCAATCCGGAAAAAACAAGTGATATGCCCTAAAAGACAAGGCAGCAGAGCTCTCAGGATAACGGAACCATTCCCACAGACACATCCAGCTGTCACATCTCGCTCTAGGCTCCAGTGAGTCTTTCTGACTTACCCCTCCTATCAGTCAGGGATATTTCTTTGTATTTTTAGAAAATTGCATTGAAAAATGAAATATCAAGCATCTAAATGTTAGGCACATCCAAATAAGGGACTTGCTTTAAAAACCTGATTTTTAAAAAGATTATTTAAAAAAGAGCATGCCGCTTTAAGAGGCTGTCATTTTGGCTTTAGAGTTGAACCTCTTTTATCAATCTGAACTCCCAGCTCTGAGCTTGTTTTTATCATACCTTTAGATAGAGATTTAGAAACATTTTCTACCCTCTGCGAAAATAACATTCTGATTTAGACGTTAATAGACTCCAGATGGACAAGGAATATCCAGCTTCTAATATTTCTGCCCCACTGAATGCCAATGATTAAAATTAAATATTTCCCTTTAAATATTTCTCTGTGTGTATGTGTTGTTTTGAAAAAAATAGGGGCTGTTGTGATAAAATAGGCATCAAGCCAATGTGGTTCCCTTTAAAATACTGGGAAGCATTTTTGGAACAAATGATAATATATCAACTAATGAAATCAGATTTTATGTCTCCTTAATTTTCTCCACAATGATGAATCATCACCCATAATATAATTATTTTTCTTTAGCCAGTTTTACCTGTTGGGATTTTAAAAAAACTTGATTTCAAGAAGCAAAGCAAACATTGCTCATATTAAGCCCTTAATATGATGTTTCCCCAAAAGAATGACATTGCAACCCACAATGTGATATCTCTTTTGAAATGAATGTTCTCAGTGATTCAAAATGAAAAGAAATAAGTACTTCAAGTTGAAAGTTCAGGTGACTTGTGGATTGACAAATTCACCACATTCTGTAGTATCCTTATTTTACTATGTTTAACCTTTCAAAGTTTATCTTTCTTTCAAGAGGTAAAAATCTTCTAAAATATGTTATTAATTATTTTTCTTTGCTCATCCCTCATTTCAAAACAATTTGTCCCTTTATATGAAGCCTGCCTTATTTGTTGATAAATGTAAATAAAAGGCCAAGGCCTTCTTCACTCAGGCCATTCTTTATTTTCATGATGCTTTCACTCTATTACACTGTCACTGTTTTTCCACTCTATTCTTGGATTCATCATATGAAAAGGCTTGTTGCTTTCTGAAGTTTATTTAGATATCTTTGTGTTTGTAGATGTCTGATGAGATTTTTAAAACTATCATTATGTGCCTTATTTGGCTTTGTAAAATTATTAATATGAGTACAATGATCTCTTTTGAATCCTGTGTCTGAAGTTAAAGCTTGCTCTACCATGTATGTTATGGAGATGCATCCCAGGATATCAGGCTCAGTTGAATGAATGAATGAACATATGCATGGATGAGTGAAAGTTACATTACCTTACTCAACACTTATGCTATTTGCACATTTTACTGTACTTAATAATAATAAAACTAATGTTTATTGAATCTCAACTATGTGTTAGACACTGGACAAAGCACTTTACATAGATTATTTCATTGGGTCCTCTCAACCTATGTGTCTTCTTAACTCTCATGTTATAGAGCAGGGAAATTAAGAACATGAATGTTAAACAGGGGTAGCAGAGATAGGATTTGAAATAAGTATTTTTAAATTTAAAAATCCCAAGTTATTAAGTGCTAAAACATCATGCTTCTCTTATCTGTACATTCTTCTCAGAAGAAAATTATTTTGGACCTTACTGGTTTGGCTCAGTGGATAGAGCATCAGCAGGTTTGATTCTGGTCAAGGGCATGTACCTTGGTTGTGGGCACATCTCCAGTAGGAGGTGTGCAAAAGGTACCTGATTGATGTTTCTCTCTCATCTATGTTTCCAACTCTCTATCCCTCTCCCTTTCTCTCTCTGTATAAAAAGCAATAAAATACATTAAAAGAAAATTATTCTGCACTGGAAAGTAGGATAGTAAATCAGCAATTCAAAATTCAATTTTGAACAACATACTTCTAAGTTCTATATACCAAAAAAAATGGCTTAAAAGCAATCATATAACATTACCGAGAATGATGACTGTTAAAATATTCTAAAGATCTGAGGAGTCAAGTTGAAATAGCCTGAAACATTCTTCATTGAGATTATATTTTAATGTTATACTTTTTTTTAACCCCTACAAAAATAGACAAAAGAAACTGGGATCACAAAATAAAGATTGAATTTCTGATGATATCAGCTTTAATATTTAAATTTTCATAAAATAGGATAAAAACACTAATAGGGGATTATCTTTTTCTGTTTTTCTTACCTTTACAATGAGTCAGAAAAATAGAGTATATACCCAATAATTTAACTTGTTTCCAGCAGAAACATTTGATTATGATGTATGTACTTAATCACTTCTTAACTGAATAAAGCTACTTTTTTTCAATTTAGGGGAAGAGAAAACTATATAAGGGAAATACATGATATTTCTCCTAATTTGGAAATTTAAGATGAAAACGTGAAGGATTTTCATGTAACATTGTAAAGGATCCTAACCTATCACAATATTTTATTTTTACTATAGTTCTTATCTCTACCTTATTTATTATTTTACAAATATATATCTTCTAACTTGAATACATACAATTTATTGAAGACAGCTTGTTTCTGCTGGACAGCCTAGGATCTTGCAGAGATCCTTACTAGACACTCAGTAATGGTTGCTAAGTGAATTAATTATGTGTACAAATGCCTTAGCATGATACTTTGCACATAACTAATGCTAAGTAGTAGCCACTATACTTTTTCTTGTAATATCCAAATACTAATTTTGGTATTAAACTATCATGAATCAATTCAATAGTAGATCATGTTATAGAATGAAGGGGTTTATGGATTAAAAATTTTAATTCACTGTGCACAAATGAGTTTGTGGTTGGATGTGGGAGTCACTGAAATAGTTAACTTTGGTTGTTTCAACTAATTAATTTGTGGGAGAAAAGTAAAAATCCAATTGTAAACGTTAAGTGGCAGAGTATTAATTTGTTTCCTATCACAGAACCTATGACTGTGTCTGAAATATAGAAGGCAGTTAGTATTATTTACTGTGCAAGGAGTTCTTAATATGTGTGTGCACACATGCTTGCAATAAGTAACTACAAAGGATCAAGAAGCAATTTGAGCAAAAGTTATCATGAATGCTACATGCCCTTATCTGCAGGCATTTTTTTTTTAAAGAGAGAATTAATATTTCATGGACATCGCCTAGCCCCTCTCCAACCTACTCCTAATCCCACCCCATTCATATCCTTAAATTCATGACATCATCCAAATGGATGTGAGAAGACAGACTAATTTTAGACATCTTATAATTTTTAAAAATCTAAAACAAAAAAAGACACTAATGACAAATAATCAGAACATCCAGAACATCCAGAAAATCACCATGTGCCTTGTCTTTGATTCTCCTTTATTTTGGATATTTAACCTGGAGAATAAAATTGATAATGTAAATTTCTGCTAATTGATACTCCAGAGACTTGCAGATCTCAGACAGTGTCGTTAATAACATCCCGTTGGCACAGCTTGGCAGGATCATTAGTAGCAAAGCACCTCACACTGGGGAGCCCTGACAGCACCCGTCAGGCTGTGCCAGCATTTCCATTCAGAATCCTGTCTCTGGCTGTGTGTGTAGATCTGGACCGAATGTAAGAGGAAGGTGTCAATGTTCAAGTTGATACTCCTGGGTAATATGTTAACTGATGGCATTTGCGCTGCCCTCACAGGAATAGCTCGAGGTGTAGAGAGAGTCCAGATAATACCCAAAGCCATTAAGATAACAGGCAATTGTTTTGTTTCCTTTTTCCTCGCCCCAAATGGATCAAGTTAGGTAGAATAGACATGCTAAAAATAAACTACAATAGCAGTCTGCCTTCTTGTTTTGTGAAAGCTCTAGGAAGAGTTAGACATGATTGACATCTGCATATTAAGAACAGAGTTATCCAATTGCAGCGTGAATGAGTAGGAACAATTAACACATTTTAGAGCTATCGACTACTCGTTAAAGGTCTTTCTTGACGGGGTAGCTTGTGAAATATTTTTGAAAATTTAATTTGGCTTTTATATGAAATATTCAGATAAAACTGTACCTCAGCTTCTCAACCTTCTAGTTCTTAATATGAAAATCTACAAGTCTTGGCCATTCTGCTTCATATTTATTTCACTTTCATGAAGTTGTGCAAATTTGGGGGTGAGGGAAATTCTCACTCCAGTTGAATATACCAATGTGGAATGTGCTGGCTGATGTGAGCCATATTTTTCCTGTGATAACATTTTTTGTACCTCAGTTGTTTTAATTACTATAAATTGGAAATTAATTTATGTGTTACTTTTCAGTTGATATTGATATTAAGTACATGAAAAAAGAGCTATATATAAAAGTTTTTGCTATTCCATAAAGGGAGTGAGACATTTAATAACTCTTGTCAACATTTATGCACCCAGCATAGGAGCACCTAAATATAGAAAGCAAATTTTGATGTACATAAAGGCATATTGACAATACAATCAGAGTAAGGGATATTAATATCCCATTGACATTGTTACAGAGTTCCCAAACAATCAGACAACACAGGAGGAGAGTTTGGAGAGACTCTATTCATCGCGCGATGGGCTCAGAGAAAATGAATTCAAATTCTAAGCAAAGCTACAAGCAGAACTTCCCTTTTTATTAAAGAGCCAGCCCCATGTGCACTTAGTGGTTATCTCGATGCTGGCCTTGAAAACAATACAGTTCTATTCAATTAAAAAATGCACCTGGCATGGCATTGAGATTAAGGTATATCTAGTCTCTGACCTACAAGGTCATACAGCTAAGTTTATCTTCATCATTATTCAAACAGGCTAAAGCAGACTAGAAAGCAAATATTTTTAGAATAAGAAGCCATCTAAGAGCAGAAAATTCCAAAAGGCAGTTTTTTACAAAATAGGGATTTTCCTTCTCAACATCAGTGGATAGATCTTCCAGACCAAAAAAAAATCAATAAGGAAACAGTTGTCTTTTTTTTTTTTTCATATTTTTTTTTATTAAGGTATTATCTGTATACATAGCTTATCATTGCCCCCCCCCCCAATATATGCCCTCCCTCCCCAGAGTTTTGTGTCCATTGGCTATTCTTATATGCAAGCATACCAGTCCTTTGGTTGATCTCTTATCTCCCCCAGATCTCCCTACCCCCCCCCCCGCTGTCATTTGACAGACTGCCTGTTGTTTTACTGTCACTATATCAATCTTTCTGTTCATTCGTTTATAATGATCTTTAATATCCATAAATGAGTGAGGTCATGTAGTGTTTCTCTTTCATTGACTGGCTTATTTCACTCAGCATGATGCTCTCCAATTCCATCCAAGTTACTGCAAATGATGAGAATTCCTTCCTTTTTATGGCAGCATAGTATTCCATGGTGTAGATGTACCATAGTTTTCTGATCCATTCATCTGCTGACGGGCACCTAGGCTGTTTCCAAGTCCTAGCTATTGTAAATTGTGCTGCTATGAACATAGGGGTGCATATATCCTTTCTGATTGGTCTTTCTAGTTTCTTGGGGTATATTCCTAGTAGTGGGATTACTGGGTCAAATGGGAGTTCCATTTTCAGTTTTTTGAGGAAGCTCCATACTGTTTTCCACAGTGGTTGCACCAACCTACAATCCCACCAGCAGTGCACGAGGGTTCCTTTTTCTCCATAACCTCGCCAACATTTGTTGTTTGTTGTTTTGTTGATGTTGGCCATTCTGACAGGTGTGAGATGGTACCGCATTGTTGTTTTGATTTGCATCTCTCGGATAATTAGTGACTTGGAGCATGTTTTCATGTGCCTCTTGGCCTTCCTTCTGTCTTCTTTTGAGAGGATTCTATTTAGGTCCATTGCCCATTTTTTAATTGGCTCATTCATTTTCCTTTTATTGAGTTGTATAAGCTGTCTGTAGATGTTGGAGATTAAACCTTTATCAGTGATATCGTTTGCAAATATGTTCTCCCATACAGTGGGTTTTCTTGTTGTTTTGTTGATGGTTTCTTTTGACGTAAAAAAGCTTTTTATTTTGATGTAGTCCCATTTGTTTATTTTCTCTTTAGCTTCCATTGCCCTAGGGTTAGTATCAGTGAAGAAGTTCTTTAGGCATATGTCTGAGATTTTGCTGCCTGTGGATGCCTCTAGTATTTTTATGGTTTCCCGTCTTATGTTTAAGTCCTGTATCCATTTTGAGTTTATTTTTGTGTATGGTGTAAGTTGGTGATCTAGTTTCATTCTTTTGCATGTATGTGTCCAATTTTCCCAACACCATTTATTAAAAAGACTGTCTTGACTCCATTGTATGTTCGTGCCTCCTTTGTCAAATATTAATTGAGCATATTGATTTGGGTTGATGTCTGGATTCTCTAATCTATTCCATTGATCAATATGTCTGTTCTTGTGCCAGTACCAGGCTGTTTTGAGAACAGTTGCTTTGTAATACAGCTTGAAATCTGGTATTGAGATTCCTCCTACTTTACTCTTATTTCTTAAGATTGCTGAGGCTATTCGGGGTCTTTTATTGTTCCAAATGAATTTTTGGAGAGTTCTTTCTAGGTCTGTGAAGTATGTCCATGGTATTTTCATGGGGAGTGCATTGAACTTATATATTGCTTTGGGAAGTATGGACATTTTGATGATGTTGATTCTACCAATCCATGAACATGGTATGTTCTTCCATCTGTTTACATCTTTCTCTATTTCTTTTTTCAGTGTCCTGTAGTTTTCTGCATATAGGTCTTTTACCTCCTTGGTTAAGTTTATTCCTAGGTATCTTAATTTTTTTGGTGCGATGGTAAACGGGATTGCTTTTTTAGTCTCTGTTTCTGTAAGTTCACTATTGGTGTAGAGAAATGCCATTGATTTCTTGGCATTTATTTTGTATCCTGCTACATTGCCAAATTCGTTTATTAAGTCTATTAGCTTTTTGATGGAGTCTCTTGGGTTTTTTATGTACAATATCATGTCATCTGCAAATAGTGACAGCTTTACTTCTTCTTTTCCGATTTTGATGCCTTTTATTTCCTCTTCTTGTCTAATTGCGATGGCGAGTACTTCCAGTACTATGTCAAAGAGGAGTGGTGAGAGTGGGCATCCCTGTCTTGTTCCTGTTCTTAGAGGGAATGGTTTTAGTTTTTGCCCATTGAGCATGATGGCTGTGGGTTTATCATATATAGCTTTTATTATGTTGAGGTATGATCCTTGTACTCCCACCTTGTTGAGAGTTTTTATCAGGAAAGGGTGTTGGATTTTATCAAATGCCTTTTCTGCATCGATAGATATGACCATATGATTTTTATCTCTCAATTTGTTTATGTGATGTATCACGTTTATTGATTTGCGAATATTGTACCATCCTTGCATTCCTGGTATAAAACCTACTTGGTCATGGTGTATGATCTTCCTGATGTACTGCTGGAGCCGATTTGCTAGAATTTTGTTGAGGATTTTGGCATCTATGTTCATGAGGGATATTGGCCTGTAATTCTCTTTCATTGAGTTGTCTTTATCTGGTTTTGGTATTAGGGTGATGCTGGCTTCATAAAAGGAGTTTGGCAGTGTTCCTTCCTCTTGAATTTTTTGGAAAAGTCTGAGGAGGATAGGTTTTAGTTCTTCCTTGAATGTTTGGTAAAACTCTCCTGTGAAGCCATCTGGCCCTGGGCTTTTGTTTGCTGGAAGCTTTTTGATGACTGCTTCAATTTCTTCCCAAGTTACTGGTCTATTGAGATTTTTAGATTCTTCCTGATTGAGTTTTGGAAGGTTGTATTTTTCTGGAAACAGTTGTCTTAAATAACACACTAGATCAAGTAGATTTAATTGATGTTTTCAGAGCATTTCACCCCAAAGCAGCAGAATACAAATTCTTTTTAAGTGCACATGAACATTTTCTAGGATACACCACATGTTAGAACACAAAACAAATCTCAATCAATTTAAGAAGATTGAAATTATATTAAGCATTTTCTCTGACCATAATGGTATTAAACTAGTAAACAATCACAACAACAACAACAAAAAAAAAACACCTAAAAAAACACATACAGCCATGGAGGCAAAATCACATTACTAAGTAGCAAATGAGTTAACAGTAATATCAAGTAAGAAATCAAAAGCCCCGTTTAGCAAATGAAAATGAGAACACAACAACCCCAAACCTACGGGACACAGTGAGATCAGTCCTACATGGAAAATTCATAGCTTTATAGGCCTACCTCAAGAAACAAGAAAAATCTCAAATAAACAAGCTAACTTTAAAATTAAAGGAGCTAAAAGAAACAAACAAAGCCAAAAGTGAGTAGATGAAATAATAAAGATCAGAGCATAAATAAATGAAATGAAGTCTAAAGAAATAATACTAATGATCAGTGAAACCAAGAGATTTTTTTGGTAAAGATAAATAAGACTGACAAACATTTAATCAGAATCATGAAGAAAAAAGGATAGAGGACCCAAATAAAATCAGAAATGAAAAAGGAGAAGGAACAATGGACTCCACAGAAATACAAAAGGATTGTAAGAAAATATTGTGAACAACTTTATGGCGACACCTTGGACAGTTGGACTAAATGCATGAATTCCTAGAAACATACAATCTTCCAAAATTGAATCAAGAAGAAACAGAAAATCTGAATAGACAGATTCAACTAATTAAATTGAAGCAGTACCCAAAACAGTCCCAACAAACATAAGTTCTGAACCAAGTGGCTTCACAGGTGAATTTTACCAAATATTTGAAGAATTAAGATCTATCCTCTCAAACTATTCCAAAAAATTAAAGAGGAGAGAAGACTCTCGAGCTCATTTTATGAGGCCAGCTTTATCCTAATTCCTAAACCAAATAAAGACACTACAAAGAAAGAAAATAATAGGCCATAGATGCTAAACATAGATGCTAAAATCCTCAACAAAATATTATCAAAGTGGATCAAACAATACTTCAAAAACATCATATACTATGATCAAGTGGGATTTATTTAAGGCATGCGAAGATGGTATTATATCTGCAAAACAATAAATGTGAGATACACTATATAAACAAAATGAAGGATAAAAGTCACATGATCATATCAATAGATGCTGAAAGCCTGTCATTATTTGCAGATTACATGATACTGTATTTAGAGAACACTGATGACCCCACCAAAAAAAATTACCAGACCTGGTAAATGAATTCAGTAAAGTAGTAGAATACAAAATAAATGTACAGAAATCGGTTGTATTTTGCTACATCAGTGATGAGCTATCAGAAAGGAAAACTAAGAATACCATCCATTTACAATTGCATCAAAAATACTTAACCGAGGAAGTACAAGACCTGTATTTGGAAAATTTTAAAGAACTTGAAAAAGATACAAATAAGTAGAAGCATATACCATGTTCATGGATAGCAAGCATTAACAGCCATAGTACACAAAGCATCTATAGATTTGATGAAACTTCTATCAAGATTCTAATGGCCTATTTCACAGAAATAGGACTAATATTCTAAAAACTTATATGGAACCACACAAGAAACCTGAATAACTGCAGCAATCTTGAGAAAGAACAAATTTGGAGGGATCACACTACCTGATATTAAATTATACTACAAGGCATGGGACTGGCATTAAAAACAGTCACATAGATCAATGGATCAGAATAGAGAGCCCAGAAATAAATCTACGCCTTTATGGTCAGTTAAAATTTGACAAAGGAGGCAAGAATATACAATAAGATAAAGATAGTTTATTCAATAAATTGTGCTTGGAAAATTGGACAGATATGTGCCAAAAAATGAAATTAGACCATCTTCATACACCATGCACAAGAAAAAACTCAAAATGGATTAAAGACTTAAATTTAAGACTTGAAACCTTAAAAATTCTAGGAAAAAATTTAGGCAATAAAATCTCAGACATTTCTCATAGCAATATTTTTCTTTTATATCTCATTGGGCAAGGGATACAAACAAAAAATAAACAAATAGGTCTATTTAAAACTAAAAAGTTTTTTTTTAAATTCTTACTGAGGTATGTACCCTAATGGGGAATGGAACCTGCAATCTACTGTTGTATGGCATGATGCTCCAACCAACTGCACTACTGGCCAGGACAAACAAAAATGTTTTTGCACAGCAAAGGAAACCAGCAAAATTAAAAGACAGCCTATTGAATGGGAGAGCATATTTGTAAATTATATACCCGATAAGGGGTTAATATCCAAAATTTATAAAGAACTTATAAACCTCAACATTAAGAAAAAAAATCCAATTAAAATGTGCAAAGGCCTTAGCTGCTTTGTTTAGTGGATAGAGCTTCAGCCTACGGACCAAAGGTACCCGGGTTCTATTCTGGTCAAGAGTATGAACCTTGGTTTCAGGCTCCTTCCTGCCCTGGGGCATGGTCAGGGTGCATGCAGGAGGCAACTAATTTATGTGTTTTTTTTTCACATTGATCTCTCTGTGTGTTTCCCTCTCTCTTTCATTCTCTCAAAATCAATGAAAAGTATAATTGGGTGAGGGTTTAAAACAATGTGCAAAGTACCTGAGTAGATACTTCAAAAAAAAAAGTGGCCAGTAGACTATGAAAAGATGCTAAATGTCACTAGTCATCAGAGAAATGCAGATTAAAGCCACAGTGAGATTTCACCTTCACACCTGCCAGAATGTGTATCATGAATACATCAGCAAACAAGTGTTGGCAAGGATGTGGAGAAAAGGAAACACTCATGCACTGTTGGTGGGAATGCAGATTAGTGCAACCACTGTGGAGAACAGTGTGAAGTTTCTTCAAAAATGAAAAATGGAACTGCCTTATGATCCAGAAATTCCACTTCTGGGAACATATCTGAAGAAACCTGAAGAATTAGTTCAACAGGACATGTGCACCCTGTGTTCACTGCAGCATTATTTACAATAGCCAAGACTTGGAAGCAGACTAAGTAAGTGTCCATCAGTAGATGAATGAATAAAAAAGCCCTGGTACATTTACACAATGGAATTGTACTTGGCTATAAAATCTTACCTTTTGCAATAGCATGGATGGACCTGGAGAGCATTATGCTAAGTACAATAGGCAGTCAGGGAAAGACAAATACAGCTGTTTTAGTGTAGGAGGCTGGGAGAGCTGGGTGAAAAATGTAAAGGGATTAAGCAAACAAACAATAAACAACAGCAACAAAAAACTCACAGACACAAACAATGGTAGGTGATTACCAGAAGGAAATGGAGTAGGGGGATGTAGAAGAGGTTAAAGGGATGATAAATGTTGATGGATGGAGACTTGACTTTGGGTGGTGAATACACAATACAATGTACAAATGATGTGTTATAGAATTGTACACCAGAAACCACACCAATAAATTCAATAAAAAACTGGAAAAGGGAAATATTTAAATATTCATATCTGGATTTTTATCGTTATTATTTTAAAAAATATTGTTACTGATTTCAGAGTGAAAAGGAGAGGAAGGGAAAGGGAGAGATAGAAACATCAAAGATGAGAGAAAATCATTGAATGGCTGCCTGCTGTACGCCCCCACTAGGGATTGAGATGAAACCCGGGCATGTGCCCGGACCAGGAATCAAACCATGACCTCCTGGTTCATAGGTTGATGCTCAATCGCTGAGACACATCAGCTAGGTTTATTGTTGTTTTAAAAATTAAAAAGACTGTACATTCCTCATGGCTACCATGAAATTTCTTATTTAAATTATTCCTCTTCATTTGAACAGAAGTCCTTTTTATTTCCTTTTTTGTCTTGTTTCTTCTCCCACCCTCTTCTGTCTTTACAGAGGACTCCGGTTCTGAAATACGAACCAAGCAGTGCTCTTAAAAATAATAGGAAAGTCTTTGTGAGATAAAGGTTTATGCAGCTTGTCCAGACCATTTCATTGAGTCCAATTTCACAAGCCATTAACACTTTGAAAGGATAAGTTAATTTGGTTGTCTGTCATATTCTAGAAAGGAGCACAACATGCTAGAAAATATTGCTCAGTTGCTTTGGAAGAGAGTTTGGTAGAAGATGCATTTACAGTATTATAAAATAAAGAGGTGGGTTCTTAGCCAAGGGTGGAATATTTTCCTTATTTATTAGGAATTTTATAAATTTTCTCTCTGTTGTTGGGGAAGTATCAGGCCAACTTAGAGAAAATAATACAGGCTCCATGGAATATTTTCTAATGAACTCAGCAGTGAATAAGGACATGTATGAAATGAGGAATGAGATTCCGTAGTTTGACAGTCTGTTCAATGCTTCTTTGCCTCTGTATCTATTTTTATTCATCACTTTATAATGTTCTTTATATTCCACAAATTAGTGAGGTCATGAGGTATTTATTTTTCACTAACTGGCTTATTTCACTTAGCATAATGCTCAGATAAAGGACTTAAGTGTAAATGGGAAACTATAAAATTCTGAAGAAGTCACAGGCAGCAAAATAGACATTTGTCATAGCAATATCTTTACCGATACAGCTTCCTGGGCAATAGAGACTAAGGAGAAAATAAACAAATGGGACTACATCAAAATAAAAAGCTTCTGCACAGCAAAATAAACCATCAACAAAACAATAAGAAAGTCCACTGCAGGGAGAACATACTTGCCAGTGTTATCTCAGATAAGGGTTTAATCCCCAACGTTTACAAGGAACTCATACAACTTGACAAAAGGAAGATAAACAATCCAATAAAAAAATGGGAATGGATTAAATAGACACTTTTTGAAAAAGGACATACAGAAGACCAAGAGACATATGAAAACATGCTCAGTCACTAATCATCCAGGAGATGCAAATCAAAACAACAATACAGTACCATCTCATATCTGACAGAAAGCTATCATCAAATCAACAAACAACAAATGCAAGGATACGGAGAAAAAGGAACTCTCACGCACTGCTGTTGGGAATGCAGACTGGTGCAGCCACTGTGGAAAACAGTATGGTGTTTTTCTCAAAAAATTAAAAATGAAACTGCCATTTGACCCAGTAATACCACTTATAGGAATATATCCCCAAAAAACAGAAACCCCAGTCAGAAAGGATATATGAACTCCCATGTTCATAGCAGCACAATTTACAATATCTAAGATTTTGAAACAGCCTAAATGGCCCATCAGATGAGTAGATTAGAAAACTGTGGTACATCTACACAATGAAATACGGCTCTGCTGTAGAAAAGGAGGAATTCTTTATTTTTTTATTTTTTTTAAAATTTTGGTATATATTTTATTGATTTTTTTACAGAGAGGAAGGGAGAGAGCTAGAGAGCTAGAAATGTCGATGAGAGAGAAACATTGACCAGCTGCCTCTTGCACACCCCCTAACGGGGATGTGCCCGAAACCAATGTACATGCCCTTGACTGGAATCGAACCTGGGATCCTTCAGTCCGCAGTCCGACGCTCTACCACTGAGCCAAACCAGTTTCGGCAAGGAGGAATTCTTACCATTTGCCACAGCATGGATGAAACTGGAGAGCATTAAAATATAGCTATATATATTTCAATTCTACTTATTTGGCAATAATTCTAGAGAAGTAGAATAATTTGTGTGTGTAAATATATGAAATAAAAGGCATTCCTTCCACTTCAGAAGTGCTACCTTAAAAACTAGCTATGAAAATATGCAAGGATGACCCATCACTAAGAATATATATTGAGACAATAGTTATACAAATAATCATAAATATATTTTTAGCATACTTATAGCAACACTTCTGCTTAATAGCCATAGACAAACCAAATAGATGAACCAAAATAAACTTTTTAATATGAAATATGAAGCTGTTGAAAAGGATAATATAGAGATAAATATATATTGTTCATGTTGAAAGATAAAAAGGGCATATGGGTTGAAAAAAGGAGCACTTTCTATAAGAAGTGTGAACTATTAGTTTTATTTCATAAGAATATTATTTTTTAAAATATTTGTACTTATTTATATATTAGGGGCCCAGTGCATGGAATTTGTGCACTAGGGAGGGGTCCCTCAGTCCAGCCTGCCCCTTCTCACATACTGGGAGCCCACAGGGGATATCCTACTGATGGCTTAGGCCCACTCCCCATTGGGTGTGGACCAAAGCTGCAAGTCTGGTCTCCCTTTTCAGGGGCCGACCCTGCTGATCAGGGGAAGAGCCAGCCCCTTCACCCTGCTGCTGCAGCCACTGCCAGTCATTGCAGCCGCCAAAGTATTTTCATCAACACAGACTCCAGTCCCTTCACCATGGAAAAATGACATCTTTCTTTAGGCATTTTCAAGATGTGTCTTTCATAGGATATGACATTTCTTTCTTTATTTTTCTTCTTATCCTCACTTGAGGACATGTTTCCATTGATTTTTCCCCCTTCCCTTCAATCCTAGGCTTGGTCCCTGCCCAAGCCTAAAGCCTCCATAAAGGCGGGTTGGGAGTGACCTGGGTGCTGAGAAGGTTCCCTGGACCCAGGTATATATGCAAATTAACCGCCATCTTTGTTGGGTTAATTTCCATACTCTGATTGGCTGTGGGCATAACAGAAGTAAGGCCAATTTACAAGTTCTATTATTAGGTAAGATAGACAAAAATGCATACAATCTTGGAAGCTTACATACCAAAATAGTAACAGTTATGTGTGATTTGAGATTTTGATTTTTAAATGCACAACTTCTTATGAAGCTTATGTTATAAAACTAAGAATATATTACTTTATATCAGCTGTGGGCAAACTACACAGCCTGCGGCCCAGATCCGGCCTGTTTGGCTGTTCTATCTAACTAAGGCAATCAAATATCATATCAGCTGGTAAGAAGGAGCCAGTTTAAAATCACATCAGCTTTGAAGTAAAGTAGAGAGGGCTTGAAATTCCAGCTACCTCATGTTCTTATAGTGTGGATATGGACTGAGTACTCTCTGACTGCCTCAGTTTCCTCAGTTGTATTAATATGAATGGCTGCCTAGGAAATGTTAGTTTCTTATTTACCCTTACCTGATCTCATTTGATTCAGAACTAACTTTAAATTCTGAGCTCATTTGATTCTAAGCTGCTACTCTCATTGCTTTTCCTTCAGCTTACCTGGAGTATTGTAATAGTTTGGCAGTCCAAACCTTGCTAGAACTTCCTTCTACTTATCCATTCATCTTCTAATAAAGCATTATGAGAAGGGAAGAGAGTTAGAATGTTCTCTAATCCAGTGTTAAAATCCTAGTCTTAAATAATCTTGTCAACTTTGTCTTCCACAATTTTCCTGATTTGGCTCAAAGGTGATGTTAAGGCTGAAAGGTTAACATTCCTAAAAAAAATTATTATGGTCTATGAATGTTTTCTGAGAACTGTAATAAAAATTATTATACCATTAAAATTTAGATGAAGTACCAAAAAAAACACCCCACACCCCCCCAAACCACCAAAAAACTGCTGTGCCAGTAGATATACATATAACAGAATTATGAAGGTGTTCGTGTATATTTACTAGAAACAAAATTATATTAGACATTTATCAGCTCTTCAACCTAATCTAAGTTTTCTGCCATGGATATTATTTGTGTTTAATTATTTATCAGTATATCAATATGAAGATGCCATTAATTAAAATACATAAGGTCCTTTCAAAACAAATATATAAAAGAGTTAAACATTTTCTCCTGATGACTTTGACAAGTTGTAAAATAGCTTGAGGCCTGTGCTTTCTTAATTCACATGGAGTTCTCATCAATACTGATGGAAAGTATAAAAGCCTTACATTTGTATTAAGATGAGGATTCCACACAATGATATTCTGATCTCATTTGCCTGCTCTGATTCTCTGTTTCCTAATTGTCATTCACACAGACACATCAATACAAGCACACTCACCACACACATCATACACACATACACACACACATGCACACCATACTCACACCACATGCACTGATGAATTTCTATTAAACTTCTGGCCTAGCATCTCTAGTCTGAAACTATTCAAGGAATTAAAATAATTGGGGGGTCTTATATGATGAATGTTGCATATTTGTGACATAAAACTATCTTTTGTTTACTTTGATGATATAAATGGTTTCCCTGTAATAAAATGATCACTTCACCGAGTGGCACTCTTTTTCCTTTACTATGATATAAAGGGTGCCATGTCTTTCTCCAAATGTGTTGACATGCATCCATTTGCACAGTGTGGATTTTGTGAGCTCTTATTTTAGTTAAGGAATTATCACATGTGTAGATTTCTATAGCTTTCATTCAAGTGAATCGACTCTCACTTACTCTGAGAAACCCACAGCATCTTTACCAGATGTTTTAATGCTGTGTACTAAAAATGACTGTTTCTAACAGAAATGCTTTCCATAAGCCTCTGGAAAACGGTTGACCTTATGCTTGCCTATTTGGTGAATAGAAAGGTCAGGGTCTGAAGGCAGTGTCAACTTTTGATCAAACAAAAAAAGAATAAAGAAAGATACAAGTAATAGACTAGTTCCTTGTTGACAGAAGTTTTCTAAGCCCCTTTGAATGAGACACTGTCAGCTCTCTGCAAATGTCAAGTCCTGCTCTGATGCTTCCTGGCAAATGAAGAGTAACACTTACATCATTTTTTTAAATGTTTAAGAAGGTTAAGTTTTCACTTGGAACCTCTGCTTATTCCCTTTGCAAATTCCCTTCACTTTTGTATCTTTTTTTATTTTTTTTATTTTTTTATTATTTTTTAAAAGTATATTTTATTGATTTTCCACAGAGAGAAAGGGAGAGGAATAGAGCGCTAGAAACATCGATGAGAGAGAAACATCGACCAGCTGCCTCCTGCACACCTCCTACTGGGGATGTGCCCGCAACCAAGGTACATGCCCTTGACAGGAATGGAACCTGGGACCCTTCAATCCGCAGACCGACACTATCCACTGAGCCAAACCAGTTTCGGCTCTTTTTTATTATTTTGAACATTTGGGAAACCAAATACAAACAACTGCAAGAAGCAAATCTATGAGCATCAGATTGGTAATAAATTGATCGTATGCATGTGTTTTGTTAGTGGTGGGCTTTGAGAGAAACTTGAGTGTGCATGCATGCACCAGTCTTCTAAGGCACGAAAACTCCCTTTGGGTTCTTCTGATTATGACCATGCTTCTTTGTGAGCTGTATATTGCCAGATATTTTAATTATTTGAGAAAAAAATAGAAATCCAAATTCTAAGTGGAAAAAGCCTTATTTTTAAAATTGGCCTAGTTTTTATAGAACATAAATAATGTTTGGCCAAACAAAGCACATCTGACCAAATATAGACATACCAATATTGATCTTATGTCTTGAAACTGTTATTTATGGATGCAACATGTCCAAATTTAAAATAATATTTATATTTAGCTATTTCAAAGAGTTATGGAATTTATTTAATACTCAGGCACTAAGAATGGGATTTTGAAGTTAACACATATGATCATGAAAATACAGTATATAAACACTTAAACTAATCTGTAGAAATTGCCACAGTAAATTATACAATAAGTTTAAAAAGTAAAATTAATTTTTTTTTCAAATATATTCATTCATCTTGAATTTATTTACTTCAAAATACCATTCAAAGAAGAGAAGAGTTGCCGAAACCAGTTTGGTTCAGTGGATAGAGCGTCAGCCTGCGGACTGAAAGGTCCCAGGTTCGATTCCGGTCAAAGGCATGGACATTGGTTGCGGGCACATCCCCAGTAGGGGGTGTGCGGGAGGCAGCTGGTGGATGTTTCTCTCTCATTGTCGTTTCTAGCTCTCTATCCCTCTCCCTTCTTCTCTGTGGAAAATCAATAAAATATATATATATTTTAAAAAGAGATGAGTTAAGATCTTTGATCATTATTTGTGGTAGTATAATGTGTCCAAATACTTTGATTGAAATGTCCTCATCAGTTTAGGTAAAAATCAAATAGGCTGGAATCTCCATTAGCAAAGCAGTGTCACTCCGTGAGTTCACCAAGGTCATAGTGACCACTCATAAGGAGAAATCGAATGAGACCAAATTTTCCTGGATGTCCTTCCAGAAACTTTATGTAAATTAAAGTGCACAATCTGCTCCTTTGCCTTGCCCCAGGTTTGCCATCACATCTCTTGCTGACTATGTATCCTTCTCATCACCAGTTGCTGTTCCAAGAGTCATAACATCCTATAATATTTAGTAGATGTAGTTTTTCCTGACCAGAGTTCTGGGCCAAGTCAATTAACCTCTCAGCATCCTCAGTTACTTTCTTCGTGTCTGCATGTTGCAGTTTCTAGCTTCCATTCCTGAAAAACCATTAACTGTATGTCATAGGAAGTAGATGATCCTCTTGGTGGAAACCCGCCACCTCTGAGAAAATGAATACTATATGGTCCCAGTAGAAATGTAATTTTCCTGGGCTTAGAACACATTGATATTAAAGTAAGAGAAATCACCTGTCTACCATATCTAGTATCTCAGCCCTCTACAGATAAGGTCAGATTTTGGTTATTCAATTTAAGTGGCCAGGCACCTAAATGATTTCATGGGAAAGGAGTAGGAAATGGCCCAACTGATAAAAAATTCACAAATAAGTACACCAAATGTCTTTAGATTCTTTTTAAGAATATTAAATAACTACTTATGATTTACTGTATTATTTAAGTAGATACTCAATAGAGAAAAATAATAAATACCGGTATTACAAAAGTAGGTTTATGGTTGTGAAGACAAACACAGAGTTTATTTTTGTATTATTATTACCCATTATTGTATTATTTTCCATAGGAAAAACTGTAAACCTACTTTTTCCACACTCTGTATGGTAAGATAGAAAGAAGAAATGATTATGACCACAAAAGTTTACACACAGCCAGTAAAAGTTATCGAAAATTTTCTAACTTAAAGCAGCGTAAGTGTATTATTTTAAAGTTATGGAAGTCAAAAGACTAGAGTGAGTTTGGAACCTGGCATTCTTTCTGGAGATGGTAGAGGGGAATCTGTGTCCTTGCCTGTCTCTGTTTTAGAGGCAGCTGCATTGCTTAGGCCGTGACCCCTTTTTCCATCTTCAAAACCAGCAGGCTAGCAATTCCTCTTCTCTCTAGTCTCCTGTCTCCTTCTTACAAGGACCCTTATGGTTACACCAGGCCCATCCAGACAAAGCGATCTAGAATAATATCCAAATATTGGGATCCTTAACTTAATACCACCTACAAAATACATTTTATCATGTAAGATTCCATAATAAAAGGGTTTGAGATTAGAACATGGACTGTTTTGGAGCCATGATTCAGTGCACAGCATAACCGCATTTTTGACATTTGCTCTCCCCCCACCCCCTTGTTATTATAACACTGTGTTTGACAAGGGGACGCATATACTTATCTTAGTTTTTCAGATAACTTTTAAAATGTGTTGCTTCTAGAGTAAATCTTTAGAAGTCTAAGTATTCCATAAAAATTATTGAAAAAGTATAATTCTTAATCGTTCCCAAATTATTGTTTAAACTGCACCAATTTATATTCCACCCAGCAATCCATGGGAGTTTCAAAAATGACATGTATAGAGCAAATTTATTGTAAGTTTATGTTAGCTCTTAAGATCTGTTTTATTGGTGAATCCATTACTCTCCACAGCCATTTCTTTTTGTTCTTTCACAAATTCGGTTATAGTCACTTTGGACATGTGCTGTTGTCACCTTTCTACCACATCTAGTACCTCAGCCCTCTACAGATAAGGTCAGATTTAATTGTGATCACAGTACTAATTGTGATTTGTGGTTTGGCCCAAGTTTTCTTATAACTCTATACCAGTGATTTTCAACCAGTGTGCCATAAAACATTTTAAACCATGCAATACCTGTCTATTTAGTCAGGGAAACTGACCTCTTTTCCCTTAGTTTGCCACATAAAAAAATGACAACAAAAATAGCTCTCCGGTGTGACTGAACCAAACCTGCACCTTGTTGTGGTCAGATAGGTAAAACAATCCTATTTTATTAAAAAGCCTGATATGCTAAGTGTCCAGTCACCCAGTTAGCCATTCAACCAATGAAAGCATAATATGCTAATGATATGCTAAGGCTGCTCAACCACTCACTGTGATGTGCACTGACCACCAGGGGGCAGAAACTTCAACCAGTAGGTTAGGTTGCTGCTGGAATCTGGTGGATCAGGACTGAGGGAGATAGGCCCAGACATGCCCTGGAGCACTCCTGCGGCTCCTCCCCAGCTGGCCAACCTCTTGTGTTCCTCCCAGGCCCAATCGTGTACCAGTGGGATCCCTTGGCCTGGCCTGTGCCCTCTTGTAATCTGGGGCTTCTTGGGGAATATCAGAGAGCCAATTTCAGCCTAATGCTGCAGGCCAGACCGAGGCACCCCACTAGTGCACAAATTCATGCACTGCCTCTAGTATAATATATTTTTGGTGTGCCACAGAACTTTATGAATGTATGTATTCCATGAGATGAAAATGGTTGAAAATTGCTGCTCTGTACTATTACAGGGGCTGCCTCTGCTTCCTGAAATTACCCTTTACTCTGAAGTGTCTAACAACCCCTAGTTACCTTTCAGGTCTCTTGTCCATCAATGCTATTATAGCAAAATTAGTACTATTTGGAAGACATATTCTAATTTACAAAAATCATTTGTATCCTAATACTACATACTTAGTTATAAATACTATTCAGATGCCATTTGTAGATGATGCTCCAGATAAACGAACATTGGAATTTAGAAGAAGGAAAATTCCACGGGAATGCTGTAAATAACATCTTACTTTTAACTTTGCCTTTGCTCCATGGTGACAAACTCCTTTCCATTGGTTAATGAAATGGTTGTTGTTGAAGTTTTATTTTGAAATTGTTAAATATTTACAGGAAGTTGGAACACTAGTACGAACATGTCCTGTGTATCTTTATTTTTATTTCCCATTGGTAATATCGTGTGAGAACTGTAGTGAACTATCAAAACCAAGAAATTGGCACTGGTACACTGTAATCATGATTACAGGGGAAGCTGGGTTGTATGAAATGTGGTTTCTGGGCTTGTAAGTATGTTTATGGATGGATTCTTCACCTCCTCCTTCTCTTTTCCTCTCCTTCCTCTTTCTCCTCTTCTTCCTTCTTCAGTTATTTTTAGTGAGATCCCCATAGGTCACAAGTTGTAACTGGCAAACAAAATTCACTATTGTCATATTTTTTTTCTGGAATTTCTTCATAAGTGATTTATAGTTCTGAGAAGTCAATATTTAAACACTTCACCTTGTGGTTACATCAATAAATTACTCCATGAAAACAGGTTTCAAACCTTCTTAAGAGTTTTTATTGGAATAATATTTAGGGGTGCTTCACATTTAACATTCTGTGACTACACACATTCAAGATCTGAGCTTTACATCTGATGTGCCTAATTTAATAGTTCTCATTCAGGAACTTGGCAAAGTCCCCATGTCTCCAAGAGAAAATAATCTTGTTAAATAAAATTATACTTTTCTTTTAATTAAGTAAAACTAGTAATTCCTATTCAAAAGATAATAAAATCATGATATGGAGAATATCTTTCTGATCAGTGAGAAAATATATATTTTTGATCTGTCCTAGCAGGTATAATCAGAACAAAAGCTGTATTTATTTGTGGCTATTAGATCATTTTGTGGTACTAGGGACTTCACAGGTCATCTTGATTTAAATATGAGTGTATAACAAGTATTTTTGCTGCTTCCCTTCTTTTATACATCCAAGAGGCCCAATGCATGAAAATTCATGCAAGAGAAGGTCTTCTTTCCCCCAGCTGTTGGCACTAGCTTCCCTCCAGCCCCAAGGACCCCGGCTGGCTTCTCCCTGGCCCCAGCTTCCTCAGGAAGGACATCTGGAATGACGCCTAGTCTAATTAGCACCTCACTTTTATTATTGTAGATGCTAAATTCTTCATGGAACAATAGAAAAATTAGATGAACTAATTGCTAAATTCTTAGACATTTTACATAATAGCATGTGAAAAGATAAATAATTGCCAAAAGGACATGATAAGTTATGGAGAAAACTGATTCTATATTTTAATCATCTTTGTAATAAAAAGTCTACCTTTTTGCTCCTCATAGTAACACTATCTTTCTCTTTAATTTATTTCTCCACATGTTTTTCAACAACAGTACCTGTACACTTTTTAAAAGTAACACGATAGAAGGACTATGACTATTTTTGGAAATTTTTTTAGGATACATATTGTTACATTATTTTTTTTAAGATCTATTTTGAATATCAACTGTATGATAGGCTGTGTGGTTTATAACCCAAAATATCACAGTCTACAGTCTGATTTGATTTCACACTATTCATGCCTCTTTACCATTAAACTTAGCAAAACAACTTGAAGTTCAGATATCTATCACTCTTCTCTGAAACAATTCCTTTCTTCTTGGATACACATCTCAAGTCCATAAACACACACACACACACACACACACACACACACACACACACCCCTCTTTTTCTTCTGTAAAATTGTTAGACATGAATGCATTAATTATAGTGAATGAGGTAGTTATTCCAGATTTACTAATTACTAGTTTTAAATTGAATATTATTTTTGTGACAAATAACAGTTATTTATAGTTGATGATTATATGCTTAATGGTACTCTGAAGTATGGAGCTTAGATAACAATAACAAAACAAGGTTTCTCTAGAACTATTACCTAGTAACTTATAAAATAGGGAATATATTACTTTTGTATAAGTGAACGAGTAGATTTTTAAGATTTAATAATGAACAACTTTCTCTAAATTAAAGCAGACACACACACACATACACAATTCTTATAGGATAATTTAGAAATTGATACATGTTAATGATAGAGAATAGGAAATAGATTCATTAGTGTTTTTGTTTTTATTTTTAAATATGCTTTTATTGGTTTTAGAGAGAGAGGAATGGGGAGGGATAGAGAAATAGAAACAGTGATGAGAGAGAATCATTGATCTGCTGCCTCCCGCACTCCCCCTACTGAGGATTGAGCCCTTATTTTTCTAGGTTATATCAGTGAGGACAGCTTTGCTTAGTATTCTTGATTCCTTTTGTGTGCTGTAACTTTGCATATACTTGTCATTTAATATTTTAAAGAATAGAAGAAATACGCCTACTTCATTCCTAAGTGAGTGCTCTTCAAACTGTATTATAATTATTATCTAATTTTAGAATTTCCAGGAGATTATAAATCATATCATTTACACATTGATTGTACTAATTAAAAGTTTAATAACTTGTCAAGGGAAACATAATTAGTTAAGTGAAAACTTTACAACTAACTCCCAAGGAGGCTTTCTATTCTTTTTTGAAACTAAATCTTGATTTCTTCAGGGGCCATTGCTGTAATAAGACTTCTAAATCCCACTCACATTAATTCTTTTGGTTTAATCTATTATAAATGTTCAGTCTATGTAAGATTTAAGCAACCTAATGTGTTACACATACTTAGCTTTTGATAATCTACGAAATATCATGGGTCATTTTCACATGGAATAATGCTGTACTTCTCTTTTTAAAACCAAGTATTAATGCTATGGTCAGAATTTATACTCATCATTATTAAGGCATCCTCTGCTTCATGCTGAGATTGCATTTGATTTGGGTTATTTGTATGGTACACACTAAAGTGAACTTGTGGAAATTGTAATTGTGATAATTATTGATGGGAGACCCTGGCGACACCGATCTATTATTATGGACTAGATGCCTGGTGCATGAAAAGTCAAGTACTGGAGGGGAAGTCCCTTAGCCCGTTCTGCCCCCTCTCACAATCTGGGAGTCCTCAGGTGTGAAGTGGTGTAGCAATCAGGAAGGCGACTCCCCATCACACCTCTGCTGCTGCCACTGCTGGCAGCGCAAGCCTCAGCCAGCCCTGGTTACCTGAACCTCAGGTGTTCCTGGGTGGCTGGACAGCTGCCATCCAAGGCATACCTGCATCTCGGACCAGCCCTGGCAGGCTTGGGGGTTGAGGGGACCGGGGGACTCCAGAGGCAGGCATGCCTGCTGCCCTGGTGGGACTACTGGCCTGGGCGCCGCCATCTTGTGGCTGTGAGTGCCCCCATATTTGAGGTCGTGATAGTCAATTAGCAAACCCCCTCCTTATTGGCTGTGGGTGCTGCCATCTTTGTAGGTAGGGCAGTCAATTAGCATGTTCCCTCATTAGCTTTGGGTGCTGCCATTTTTGCAAAGGTGTGAGGGTCAATTAGCATATTCCCACTTTATTACATAGGATAACATGGCTTTAATTATTCTTAAGTAGCAAATCCCTAATGGAAAATTTGGATGTTCTCTATACATCTGAAGAGGTTAACTTTATAATAAATAGAAATAATATAACATTCTAATTCCATATGTTCAGCATATGCTGTAGGATCCAGGTTTTATCCTATATCCAACTTAAGAAAATAATAGGTATTTTCAGTAAGAGGACAATCTCAACATGCAAAAAAAAATGTGGAAGTACACTTGTCTTTCTTGAAAAACTTGTGTGGGTTTCCCATCTCCCCCCTCATTATATAAATAGTAGTTTATTTTGAAAGTATGTTTAGGATAGAATTAAAATATTGAACTTTGAATGCCGACATTTCACATGCTCCTTTGATGTTTTATTTTAATGAATTCTTAGGGTTGTCAGTTTTAAAAACCGAATGGTTGAGGAAATCAGGTAAAACCTGTTGAAAAGCATGAACATAATGTCACTTTTTAAAAAGCATTTTATATATTTCTTGCCTCTGCTTAGGGTCCTTACAAACCTAAACTATTTCACTCTTCAAAAAATCCTTCCCAATTAAAACAAAATGCTTTCAGTAAAAAAAAAAAAAAGAAAAAGAAAAAGAAAAAAGCTTCATTCTCAAAGCTAGTGGTATTCAGTAATGTTAGTTTTGTTTCTTTCTGCATCATAGCCACAATTTGTTCAGCAGGAAATTATTGATTTGTTGTTCAGACCAGTAGGAGGCATCATTATGTTACACCGAATGAGACCTCAGCCATATGCAAGAAAGTATTGCACCCTAACATTACCGACATGAAGCTACAGTAATGGGTTTACATTTTCTCTCTGGAGCTCAATACAACAAGCTTAATAGGTGACTCAACAAGCGTTCTATATGCAGAGGCCCAGAGGGTTTGTTCAGCGTAGATAGATTTGGTAAACAGATTGGGACATCACAAGTTGTAATTGCCACACCAGCCATAGGGTTAGCATTGTGATTTTGTGCTAGTTTTCCCAGTTTCTTTTGTATCAGAAAAGCTCATTTAAAAAAACCATCATAAAAGTGCTTGTAACTTTTTAAAAACCAACATGGAAATGCCGAAGAAACAAATAAATTGTGATGTTTATACCATACATTTCCTTAAGTAACAACTACACATTAGCCACATATTATATTAAACACACACACACACACACACACACACACACACACACAATACGTTTATATCACCATCATTGAAAATGGAAGGAACTTAAAAATATAATCTAAAATATAAATTATGGAGAAAAACTTATTTTTAAATAATATTTAAGTTCTAATAAAGATGCACTTGAAGGTTATATTAAGTAATTTTTGTGAAAATGAAATTGAAGTATGATTGAACATCAAAGTTTAAAATAATTAAATTGTACATATACTTTTTTATTATTTATTTTATAGTCATTGATGAATCACTTAAGTAATTATAAGCCATATTTTAAGATTATGTACTATTTAATGTGTTTAAATATTATTATAAATTATATTTATTAACATCTTCAATGTAGAAAGTTAAGGCTGTGCAGACATGCAAGTGTGCAAAAGACAAGTACGGATTGAATGCATTGTGGAATACTTTAAAAACAAAAAGAATTACCATCTTACAAATCGACCATGTGGGCAAAGTGTACTTTATCATTAACTACAGATGTCTTAGGTGTTCATTAAAAAAAAACAAAAAAAACAACTCTTTTAGCTCCTCTGACTCAAATTTGATTGCTCTATTTTAATACTTACTGATTTTTTTCTACTTAAATCTGCTCTTGAACACTTCTAGTATTTTTTCTTCAATTATTGTACATTTCATTTCCACATATTTTAATATAATTTTTATTTATTGATATTCTTATTTTGTTTGTACAGCATTTTCCTGTTTTCCTTTAGATCTTTGTCTGATTTATCATTTTGTACATATTTTTACAATAATTTTAGAGTGTTTTTCTAGTAATTCAAATTCTGGACTTCCTTTGGGATGTTTTCTGTCAAATTGTTTATGAGCCATGTGTTCTGTTTATTTGTATGCATTATGATTTTCTGTTGGAACCTATAGGCTTCTTTTCATAGACTAGATTCTCTCGTGTAACAGAATTATGTTGTTATCCCATCAACACCTAAGTTATTTTATGTTTTTTAAATATATATTGTTATTGATTTCAGAGAGGAAGGGAGAGGGAGAGAGAGAAAAAAAAATCAATGATGAGAATCATTGATCAGATGCCTCCTGCATGTTCCACACTGGAAATTGAGCCCACAACTTATGCATGTGCCCTTAACTGGAATCGAACCTGGGACCTTTCAGTCTGCAGGCCAAAGTTCTATCCACTGAGCCAAACCAGCTAGGAATTTATGTGTGTTATTGTTCAAGGATATCTTACCGTATTTGCCGGAGTATAAGACGACCCTTTGGCCCTGAAAAATATGCCTCCAAGTGGGGGGTAGTCTTATACGACGAGTATATAACAAACTCTGTATTTTTAGTGGAAATGTTAGGGGGTCGTCTTATACGCCCAGTCATCTTATACGCCGGCAAATACGTATTTTTCAGGGCCAAAAAATCATCTTATATGCCGGCAAATACGGTACTTATTATGCATTGCTATTTCATTAACTTCGAACTCACAGTCAACAGCAAGCTAGGTACCCAAGGAAGCTGATTTAATACACTCATTTTGTCTGTAAGGCACATCATGGTCTTTTATCCACTCAGGCAATTGGGTTCCTTCCATATATTGGCTGTTGTAAGTAACGCTGCAATGGAATGAGTCTTTTAGTTTTCTTCAAATGTATGCCCACACGTGGAATCACTGGATCACGAGGCAGTTCCATTTTTATATTCTTGAGAAAACTTCACACTGTTTTCTCTAGTGGTTGCACCCGTCTGCATTCATACTAACGGAGCTTTACACTAGGGTCCCCTTTACTCCATGTCCTTGCCATCACTGGTTTGGGGATGTAAGATAGAGCATGGGTAATACAGTTAACAATCTATAATAATAAAAGTGTAATATGCTAATTAGATGGGAAGTCCTTCCAGATGACCTTCCAGACAAAGCCGGAGCTGTGAGTCCTGGGTGCCAGGGGAAGCTCGTGCCAGCAGCCGGGGGAAGGAAGGCCTACTCTTGCATGAATTTTGTGCATCGGGCCCCTTGTATTGTAATAACTATCGACAGTGCCACGTCAGCACTTGAATAATCAGAGCGGAGGGGCACTTTGTAACCTGTATGAATGACTGCCCACTGTGCTGTTCACTTGAAACTAATACAAGATACTTTTTGAATGCAAACCGAGAGAAAAATAGAAAAAAAAATACTATTACATAGCAAATGTTTTATAGATATTTGTTGAACTGAACTGACTGTGAAATTGATAAATTCTCCTTTCACTCTGACCACAGAACAGCTTCCAGAAGCATGCTGGTGGTGATAGGTAATGACTTTCTGCACATTCTCAATGTGGAATTGTCACAAATGAAAGAAAAGCTAGAAAGAGCTTTCACATTGCTATTCGAAAGGCAGTGTTAAAAGGTCTTTGAAGGCACATAATTTTCAGTGTTTTACCATGTATAATCAACTGGGAACAAACCAGGTGGCATTATTTTCAAATTGTGCCTTAGCAACAGATAGAAAACTTAGAAATTGCATTTTTCCAAGTCTCCTATGAATTATTTCACTTATTTTTCTGACATTAATTTCATCCTCACATGAAGGTATTTTTCCACTGATTTTTAGAGAGAGTCAGAGGGAGGGGGAGAGAGAGAGATGTGAGAGAGATACATCGATTGGTTGACTTTTGTACGTGCCCAACCAGGCCTGGGATTCCTTGCAGTGGAGGTATGTGCCCTTGACCAGGATCAAACCTGGGACCCTTCACTCCATTGGCCAATGATCTAACCATTGAGCAAACCAGCGAGGGCTACATTACACTTTTAATTTATGCTATAAAGCATGAAGTTAGATGTAATACAAAATGTAGGTGAGTTCACAAGTCTTTTTCATTTGATGCTGAGACTGTTCTCCATTTTAAAAGCTGAGACAACCACTACCTTGTTATCAAAGAAGAGAGGCAATTGCTCTAATAATAAATGGTGAGAGCTTTTATTGTGCCAGAATAAGAAGAGAGGGAGGGTAAAGAGTTGCCTCTACATTAGATTCCTTTAGTTTAGATAGAATGCCTTTTATGGTGAATATAAAACTTGAAAGAGTACAAAACAAAAGGTAGAAAGGAGTAGGTAGAAGATGAAGAGAGATTCTGATATCAGAAATCAAAGAAAAAAAGGACACGGATATTAAATAATAAAAAATCCCTCAAATTTTCCCTATGGTAAATTTTTAAAAAGCATCCTATTAATTTAGGACTAAAGTGCAAAGTCCTTTCATTTTCTCCTTTCAAAATCTTCCAAATGTTTCATATCTTATGATAACTCAGTAGATATATTTATAGATGTTTCATTTTATATATATTCTTTGATAAACTTAAAAACCTCAAACTATGACAGACCATCACTGCTCCAGAGTCAAATATTATATACTATTGTCAGACTTGAAATGTCAATCCAACTGTATCATTTCTATGGAAAAAGTTATTCAATGTATATTGAGGAATATTATCAATTTCATATGTGATGGGCTATTATACACACACACACACACAAATGCCCCTGTTATTTTTAGGTAAGACAGAAGATGACAGTCATATACAGGTAAAAGATTTAATTATTTATTTAATTAATACAACACAAGTAGACAGCATATGCCATTTTGTTTAAAATTTTTTTCCAGAATTTGATTGGCTTGGTATGATATTAAGAAGAGCAAAGTAATTTATATTTTTGTAAACCTTAAGTAACACACACCTATTTTTCCATAACAACAGTATCTGAATTTAGGTGTCATTATAAAAAAGGACTTATGCCCTAGCCAGTTTGGCTCGGTGGGTAGAGTGTAGGCCTGTGGACTGAAGGGTCATGGGTTCGATTATAGTCAAAGGCATTACCTTGGTTGTGGGCACATTCCCAGTAGGGGATGTGCAAGAGGCAGCTAATCGATGTTTCTCTCTCATTGATGTTTCTAACTCTCTATCCCTCTGCCTTCCTCTCTGTAAAAAAAATCAATAAAGTGTATTTTAAAATATAAAATAAATAAATAAATAAAGGACTTAACTTGAAAACTGTCCCATAGGAATGATTCATAAATGTGTAATGCTTATGAATAATAAATGAATATATTTAATGTGTTTAACCCAGCCACGGGCAAACTAAGGCCCGCGGGCCAGATCTGGCCCGTTTGGCTGTTCTAAGCTATTAAAATAATAATAAAAATGACTGTACCCTTTTATGTAATGATGTTTACTTTGAATTTATATTAGTTCACACAAACACTCCATCCATGCTTTTGTTCCGGCCTTCTGGTCCAGTTTAAGAACCCATCGTGGCCCTCGAGTCAAAAAGTTTCACCACCCCTGGTGTCACCAGTGATATTTTAAAATATTTAAAATTAGGGACTTTATATAAGTATATATTTGGGGATTGCAACAAATTTTAAGATATTTAATATGTTAGTCACAATTTGAAAACTGAGGACACTAGACAGGATAAGTATTTAATGTAGGTAAGGCAGTGGTTTTTGAATAAGATACTATTATTGGAATATGCACTGACCACCAGGGGGCAGATGCTCCAACTACCAGTAGTAGCTTGCTCCTGGGGTCCAGCAGATCAGGACTGAGCTAGAAAGGCTGGACACGCTCTGGAGCCCTCCTATGGTCCCTCCCTGGCTGGCCAATTTTCCGTGTTCCTCTGTGGCCCCAATTGTGCACCAGCAGGATCCCTTGTTACCCCTCAGGGGATGTCTGAGATCCAGTTTCAGCCCTATGATGGAACTACCAGTTGTTATGATGCACACTGACCACTGGGGCCAGATGCTTAGCACAGGAGCTGCCTTCTGGTGGTCAGTGTGCTCCCACAGGGGAAACACCACTTAGCCAGACGCCAGGTTTATGGCTGGTGAGTACAGCAGTGGTGGCAGGAGCCTCTCCCACTTCCATGGCAATCAGACATCCCCTGAGGGATCATGGAATGTGAGAGGGCATAGGCCTCCCCACCCCACCTATTGCATGAATTTTGTGCATTGGGCCTCTAGTATTCAGATAATTCAGGAGCATAGGGTAGCCAGGGAAAATAATGTGCTTTCATTTCTGATTTACAATTTAGTTAAATAATTGAAAGGGATGAGAAATGGTTATTGGAGCAGTGAATATAGTAATTTTATTTATTACATAATCTTATTTTATGGAAGTCTAAGAAATAATACCATAATCATCTGATCTATCAATAAAACAATAATTTACAATTGACATACCTACTTGACCATAGAACCAGCAGCCTCATTTTTAAATATATGGCAGTATTGTTATATCAATTAAAATATCCAATGTTGAATTTAAAAACTTAATTAAAATAGATGACCCAGAGTTTCTCTATAGTTATAATTATGTACAATCACAAATCATCTTGCCCTACCTAAAGTACTGTCCTTCTTGAAATAAATTATCTGCAATGAAAACAGTTACAGAAAACACATGTAATGAAAAGAAAAGGAAGTTACAATGGGCAAATATTCCAAACTGTTTTTGTCCATAATCTATATGCACATACAGGGAATATTCAGGGGAAAGTTTATCTGAGGTAAAATTTCATAGAAAAGATGCATTTAACTGATAGGATAAATGCTATTACTATTTTTTCTTTATGTAAATGAAGCTCAGAACAGGATAAGCATATGATTATTTTAGTTTATCCTAGATACCAACTATCTCCTATTTTATGCTAAAACTCTACACAGTAGTTATTTATAGGGTTGTGGGGTGGTATGATTTTTTTTTTGGGAATTGCAGCTTTGTGTAGTGAGTGATACATGTAAATGTTTTACGGAGATAAGCTCATTTAATCCAATTACCATAATCAACCTCTGAGGTAGAAATCTACCTTATTTTACTGTGAAGTAATACCTGTTCCTCCTGACTGGAAATGTCCTACCTCCCCAATCACTTTAACCCTTTGCCCTAGTGCCCTCTCCTCAGGGAGACTCCATGTAACTTCCACATTGTCTGCCAAAAATACGATGCTTGTGAAAGCATTCTTACCTGTGTTCTCTTCCTCTCTTTTCGGAAGTTCCTTGATGGCAGAGCCTCTGCACAACTTGATTTTTGTTGTTGTTCTGTGCACTTAGCACAGTTTCCAGCGACAGCTGATGATTTGATGTATGAAGGAATAGCTATCTTAGACCATTCACTGAAGAGCCCGCATATTTTCCTCACTGAAGTTTTTTCTCTCCATATATATACATGCATATGCACATTGATATGCATATATAAAGATATTTTGGCAGGTATCTGTAATATAGGCACTTAAGAAGTATGTAACTTCCAAAGTGATATCTTATTTTTACGACAATTTGGGGACAAATTTGACCACACTGAGATTCTTCAAATACCTTCATGATGATGATGATACATATTACTAGGTTTTAGAAAATTCACCAAAATATAGCTAATTATAACTGTAGCACAAAGTATATAATTAATTAATCATGTTTATTAAGTGGGTAGAAGCTACAAAAGTGTATTCATTTCATAATAAGAAGAGGATAAATTACACAATATTTCATCTCCCTCAGGATTTACTAACATTTGCTTACATAAATGGAGGAATCAGAGGTTTGAATATGGCTATGTTTTCATATCTGCAATAATAAAAAAAAACTAGTATAATGTATTGGTGCTTTGATTTGAGTGCCATAGAGTTCTTGATCATAGACAATAGGTAACAGATGCACATGAAATAGACCATTATGTCCCTGGAGATAGTCATAAAAGGTGGCATACGCATTAAAATCATTTACATACTACTACATTTACATATTCCAAAATTAAATTATATGAGGACGTCTGCACTGCTAATTTATCTTGCTCAGAAGGAGCAATTTGTTTGTTAATGTTTATCTTGATATTGTATGTGGATCATTCCAATGAATTTATAAATATGTTGTTATTGTTCTAACCTTGGGGGGGAAATGAGAACCATTGTAATAATAGTGCAAGTTCACCATAACTTGTCAAATTAATGTACCTGTTAGTATTAAGTAAATAGATATCATTTGTTAAGTTTTTTTTTTTAATTTTAGGACATGAATTAGTTTTTAATGATAATTTTTATGCTAAAATAAAAGGATATAGGACCTGTTTGTTCCCAAAGTAGATAGTTCATTGGCTTCCTAGGAGAATCTTGGAAATTATAACTATGAGTCCTTTTCAGAGGACAACTAATGAATGAATCACTTCCAGTTGGTGGTGGAGTATTTACTTTTTATAGAAACTTGAGTAATGGTTGATTACATTAATAGAGTGTTGCAGACATTCTGATTTGAGGTGATTTTCCTGTTCATTGGAAATAAGATTTGAAATCTTTATGGACATTGATTGAAAATAAAATAAAGCAAAATGAAAACAAATTTTACATATTTTATTAGCTTGCATAGTTTCTGATAAGAAATCTGTTGTTATTTTTTGTCCTATATGAAATTTATTTTGTCTCTGCTTTTAAGGTTGTTTTCTCATTACTTGTTTTAAGCAATTTGATTATGATGTCCCTTAAAAATAATGACAAGGGAGTTAGAAAATTAAGGAGATAATATAAAGGATAAAATACTTAATGCTGCTGCAAAAGCTTTGATCAAACACATGGAGAAAATGGTAATTGAACGGAATCTTAAAAATATTGATCAAATAAAAGCACATTCTATGCAAAGGGTATTGTATTAACTGGTTATTTGGGGGGTTATAAAAGACTGGGAATGGAAAAGTTTTGATGTCAGGCTGGGGCAAATTATAGGGATTGAATATTTATTTGCTCATATGGTATTGTTGGAAATTCTTACCAAAGAGCCAAGAAGATAAAATAACAGCTCAAAATAACAGTCAAATTAGCAGCTCAGGGGAGATGTTAGGGCCCATATGTGAATTGAGTAAGCATAGGTGCTAACGTCATAGGGAATTCTCAGACTAACTTCCACAGGAGGCAGAAAATGCAAGACTGACTTATGTATTTAATGAATTTATAATGATCAAGTGTCATTGATTTTCACATGGACTATTACTGTTACATTCTTCCAACTCATCTTTCTGTTTAACCTGGATACTGCTACTGGATTTATAAATGCATGTACACACACACACACACTCTCTCTCTCACACGGTAATTGAGTATATATATATAATAAACTTAATGAAAAACAATTGGAGGCTCTGGCCCATGTGGTTCAGTTGATTGGGCATCATCTCATGCACCTAAACGTTGCTTGTTTGATTCCAGGTTAGGGCTAATGGCCATATAGGGGTCATTCAGGAAGCAGGCGATTGATGTATTGCTCTCACATTGAAGTTTCTCACTCTCTTTCTCCCTCTCTCTTCCTCTCTCTCTAAAAAACAAATTTTAAAAAAGCATCTGGAACAATAAAGAAACCTGGCCTAAAAATCATGAAAATATTCAAGAAAGTAAATAATTTCATAGGTGAAAACAGGTAAGACATACAGTATTTGCTGGCATATAAGACAATTTTTTGGCCCTGAAAAATATGCCTCCAAGTGGGGGGTAGTCTTATACGGCGAGTATATAACAAACTGTATTTTGAGTGGAAATGTTAGGGGGTCGTCTTATACGTACGCCGGCAAATACGGTATTTTTCAGGGCCAAAAAATCGTCTTATACGCCGGCAAATACGGTACTAATGATTTATTTGACCTTTATTAAAAAGAAAATCCCATAAAGTAAATAAATTTAATGAATGGTAAACATATAGAAAAAAAAACTTAGTACCAATAAAGCATTCTTATTTTTTATTTACCTGACTATACGCAGAACCTACCCTACTGCTCTAAACTCTCAAATTTCTACACTTTTTTTTTTCTGTATCCGACGATATTGTCATCACAGATAATGTCCATGTAGAAATTGAGATTGATAAGAGAATGAAAGGAAATTAAGAAAGGTAAAGCAGGTTTAACAGAGGTTAACCTCAGAATCATTTGAAAGTAATGAATGTTCTCTTGATTAGCTCTTAGATCATATATCCAAGGTTCACTATTTCCAGTGTCAGTAGTAATACATTTGGATAAGAACTAAAATAATTCATCTTTATAAACATTTTATATATGATTTATTTGAAGTAATTCCAGAAGTAGATTTTTGAGTACTTAATATTAGTCATCATATATGAGTGGTATCCTATGAGTACTGTCTTCAGTTTTCATATGTATTTTTAATACATAAACTAAGTTGAATAATACTATATATATATATATATATATATATATATATATATATATATATATAGTATTATATATATCCTTCCATATTGGACATAATCTAACAAATACTCTAATATCTTTAGAAATAGATGGTATTTACTGGATTCCAAATATAAATAAAATTATATAAAACTGATCGCAACACATGAACAACAAGACAAAACTCATAGACACGATTATATGATGGTTTCCAGAGAGAAAGGGGGGAGGTGTAGGGAAAAGTAAAGGGTAAAGGGGGTCAAATATCTGGTGACAGAGGAGATTTGACTGTGTGGTGAACACACAGTGCAGTATACTGATGGTCTGTCATAGAATTTTACACTGAAAACCTACATTTTATTACCCAATGTCACCCAAAAAAATTTAATTTAAAAAGAAAAGAAGTCAATGTAATACATTGTGTTGACTTTCTAGCAGTTCCTTTTCCTGTGAAATAGTACAATGCAGTTTCAAAAATCTTATAAGTTGAATTCTGTTTACTCTGGGTCTGTTTGTTTTGTTGCTGTTTTTTTATATACAGGGCAATTTAAAATGTAGTACGTGTAAGTGTGATGCCAGATCTCATTTTTTCTTTTCCCTTTAATGTGCCTTTTCTGTAAAAGCAAGTATACTTCTGTCATTATTTTACTATTGTGTTTTGAAAATAAATTTTGTATTTTTTCTAAAAAAATACCTCCTAACAATTTCCACTACATATGATTTTCCCCTTTCCTGATACATTTCTGACAGTTCAGAAAGAACAAGAAAGGTAACAGAATAAAAAGCTTAAATCTCACGTTGAAAACTCATTGAGGTAGGAGTAAATAACATGGCTGAGGTTGTTCTGTGTTGCCAGCAAGGGTGGTTAGAGAAATATCACCACATAATTCTTCTTGATTCATTAGCTAATCCCTGCTCTACAAAGCACTAGACTAGGTGATGAGACAACAGTATATAAGGTAGATTCATGTGTTCAAAGAAGTGGGGGTAAGGACAAAGTTACATGAAACATTGCTAAGTTACCGTTATTTCTAAGGCCATGTTAAAGTATCTTCAAATGGATCATATTTGAACGAGATGTGAGGGAGTATTTAAGGAGAGACGTGATGTGATCCAAACTTCAGTGTAAATGATGTGTATCAGTTAAAGATAATAAACTCTGGAGTGGAAAGTCTTAAGATGATTTAAAAAATAATACACCATGCAAGGTCAGCAGAACCATCGGGGATGATGTGTTGATCAGGAGGATGGATGGTTTGCAAGCCTTCCGTGTGCTACATGATTGAGGGCAAGTGATTCCAAGTAGATTAAGAGTCACATGGAATGAGTTTGGGAAGGCAGAACTAGAAGCAGGTTTTTTCTCAGCGTGATGAAAAAGAATTGAGGTTTGAGGGGTAATTGCACTTCCGATGACGGAAATTTTTAGGAAACTGAAATGGTTGCTTTTTAGTTTAAAAAACAATGGATCATATTTTAAATAAATGTTGTTCAGGACACATAATAATGTAGAGGATGAATGTAATGGTTAGGATTTCCAGAAAAAGAAAACAGAATTAGGAGAGAAAGGATGGAAAAGCAGATATGAAAGAATAGCAAAATACGCAGAGCAGGCAGAGGAAAATATTATCAGAGAAGACTTAGAAATAATATTCTAAGGAAGGTAGAAAGTAACTTATTAAGATAAACCATTGAATTTGATCCTTTAAGATTAGTAATTTTCTTAGCAGGGACCTATTTAATAGACTAGATTTTAAAATTGTGTGCTAGTGGATTTGTAGGCAAAATAATATGAGGAACTGAAGTTGAGACTCTACTTCAAGAATTTTGGTATTTAAAAGAAGAAAAAGATTAGTAGAAACAATCTGGAAGAAAGGGAATTTTAGGATAGGAAAACTTTATTTTTTGTAAGTATAAGAAATCAATATCAATGCATCTGACTATTAACATGTAGAGATTGCAGATATAAATTGTAAAGTTTATATTTGAACAAATAAGGTGCTGCAGACATAAGAAGTTATGCCAATACTCTTTCAATTTCAAAGTAATACATTTCTAAATAAATTCTACCATCCAAAATTTTATTTCTAATAATGAAAATACCGTATTTGCCGGCGTATAAGACGATTTTTTGGCCCTGAAAAATACGTATTTGCCGGCGTATAAGAGACTGGGCGTATAAGACGACCCCCTAACATTTCCACTAAAAAATACAGAGTTTGTTATATACTCGCCGTATAAGACTACCCCCCACTTGGAGGCATATTTTTCAGGGCCAAAAAGTCGTCTTATACACCGGAAAATACGGTAATACGGATTTATTCACTTAAGATGGGAGGCTTAATCTGCTAGGGAAGCATAAATGGCAATAAAAGAATTCACAACAAAAGTTGGATGCAAACTTCCAATAGGAAGACCTTGGGTAGAAGCATAAGGCCAGTTCCGACTGGGACTGCTATCAACCCACATGTCCTGCAATGGCTGTACCAATTGCTAAATTACTAAAAATATGTCTATACTGGCTAATAAATTATAATATTCACAATCTTCCAATTGCATCTTTGCTGTCTATAGCACCCTATTTCCCCCAAGAATCCAAAGTGTTCAGATAAAAGATAAGTAACTTCTGGCAAAGCTGGGAGGTTCCAAGACTTGGTTTTAATTGTTATTACTGTTTTTTTTAATAGATTCTTATTGATTTTGGAGAGGAAAGGAGAGAGAGAGAAAGATAGAAACATCAATGATAAGAATCATTGATTGGCTGCCTCCTGCACAACCCACACTCAGGATCAAGCCTGCAACAGACATGTGCCCTGACCGAGATGGAACAGTGACTCTCTGGTTTAAAGGTTGATGTTCACACACCAAGCCAATCCAGCTGGGTCACTTGGCTTTAGTTGTGAGGTCTGTATCATTTTGATTGCAGATATTGTATCATTCTTATAGGTGTTGGTTGTTGTCTATTGTTTCAACATCAGTGTGGGAATTATTAATGCAGGGGGAAATATGGGTACGTAATTTGGCAGATTAACCTTCTCAATTGGGAGTCCACAAATGCACAGAATAAAAGTCAAGTGTTGAACCAAGCTAAATTCGTTAAAATGATCCAGGGTATCAAAGAGGTTTCTGTGAAAGTATGGCTTGGATCCAGCCAGTTGTTTTGTAATTGGTAGGGTAAGCTGAGTCCCTAGGTATTACTAATTATATAGTGTATTTGACCTATTATATCTTCTGAAATGGGATTGAAATTACTTTTACCTTTTAAACATAATTTAACATATGGCATCTGACCATTTTTTTTTCTCTTTCCCGTGTTCTCTAGAAGCACATATGCCAGCTATGTACAAATTACAAAAAGATACTCCCTATGGGTAGATGTTTCATAAGTCACTCACTCCAGAAATAATTTGGCAAAAATTCTCCATGTTCTGACTTGACCCCATCACATAAGGGCTTCTGGCTTTCTGAGCAGACTGTGGAATAGATTTCAAGTTACAGTTTTCTGTTTGGCCAATTGCATTCAGTAAGGCACTGTCTATCTGTACATCTGGAGAGGGTAGGCTTACGACACTTCCCCATGGGCTCATATAGCTTTCATAGTTCTTTGTCTGAATTGATTGTAAACTGGATGATTATCTTGAGTCAGAATTACCTAGCATTTACAAAAAGCTATACACCTAAGTAGCTATGGAGTAGGCATACTGGATTTCATAGCCTTTACATTCCCCCTCCATTGTTGAGCCTGCACCCTGATGCCTCATGTCCTCCTTTGTTCTGTTCTGTTCTGTTCTGTTCTGTTCTGTTCATAATTGTTTAAATGGGAAGTGTTGACACTAAAGGCTTTCAAGCATTAGGGTGAAAGGTTTTAGAACTCATCTTATAGTAAGAAGTTTCACTGTGTCTTTTTTTGTGTGTGTATGGTTGTTCTGAGTCTATTTTTCTTAAACCTCACTTAAACTCCTTCTCTTCATCTCAGGTCCTGTAATCACACTCACTCTTATAGACAGTTGTTTAGTATGTTTGCCCTTTACCTTAAGCTTTCTTCCTCAGAAAGTGAGCTAGCCTTTTTCCATAGATAGAATACATAGAAAATGCATTATTTATGACTTTGAACTGCTTGAGCTCCCCGCTATCATACATATGCATTTCAATTTTTGATATATTAAGATTAAAAAATAAATTTTAAAAACTTTGTTATTATTTCTCAAATATTCCCACGGATGGATTTAGAAATGGATGCTTAGATGTCCAGGAACCTGGGACAGAGCAATATTTCACTCCAGAGAAAGACTCTCTGGTGGCATTCTGTTCTAATGCATCACAAATACAATGGTGCTTTGATAATATACTACCTAGTCTCATCTGTCAGTGGAGCACTGGGGATAGGATAGAAGTCAGTTTAATTATTTATTAGTGTAATGTGTCATCACAATGTCAACAGCTGGTGCTCAAGCACATGGCCCCAGATATGAGATGCTGTGCTCATATTTCTATTAGTCGTATCCTTGAATCCAGGGTGAATAAATTTATGGTCATTACAAGGTTTACCAAGGATAAAGTATTATAATTGCAGTGTGAATGCAAACAGTGCCAAAAATGTCAACTAGGAAATAGGGATTATAATTTAAATTTCATTGATACATTTTCTGTCTAAAAACTTTAATCACAAATTTCAGTTAATTTTATATTTTATAGCACATTTTATTTTAAATCATGATTCTTTTAAGAATAATTAATTTCGAGTCTATACTTATTTTTATAAGGAATTCAATATTGATATATTGGACATATCTAATAATCAGTTAATTGTGATAGAAGAATTATTTGATACATAAAATATTTGTTACATAAAATATTAATTCAATAAATATTCATTGTGTCCCCTTATATGTCTGGTGGGTATAAAAACAAGTCCTTGAGGTATAATAATTTAATAAGAGGCATATTATTTTAGTGGAAAGGAGACATATTATAATGTAAGGTAATCAAAACACAGGCAGGCCTTGGCATTACTATGAGCCAGCATAGTTACAGTCAGGTTTTGGTGTTTGTCTGTGTGGTACATACATAATTATATAAAACATCAGTATTAGACAAAGTTACTCTGATTTTGATGGGTCCAGGCAAAAACAAGACCATTGCATAATAATGTCTGAACATAGAGCGGCATAAACATTGTCTAACATACAAAATAACAAACATTCCACTCTTCTGACTAAAATGACTGACTTCTGCTTCTTTTCCTTTTATAAACTTAGGTTTGCTCTAAGAATGCCCTTCCTATGCATACCATTTAAGATACCCAGCTGTGGCCAGAATGTCTGTGTTCCTCCAAAATCCATATTGAAATCATAACACCCAAAGTTGATGGTAGTAGGAGGTGGAAACCTTTGGGAAGGTGGAAACCAGGTTATGAGGGTAGTGCCCTCATGAATGAGATCAGTGCTCTCGTGAAAGTATTCCCACAGAACTCCCATGCCCCATTTTGTCATGTGAGGTTACGAGGAGAAGACTGAAGAAGAGACCCTCACCCAACTATGTTGGCACCCAACCCGGATCATTGATCCCCTCCTTCTGAACTGTGAACAATAAAGTTCTGCTGTTTATAGGCCACTCAGGGTATGGTATTTTGTTGTAGCAGCCTGAACAGACAAAGACATTAATCATATAAGTACTCCACTTCCTGACAACATTCAATCCAGAATGAACCCCATTTCCTTGAACCTCCCTAAATCACATCACAGAAATGGAGACCCTTTGAATGATAAGTCTTTTCTAAATCCCATGGTTTTGTGTACGTGTGTTTTCTCTTACTACAACAAATTAGATATCCAACTTATTGAACTACAAGCATGTTCCTAGTGATCTTTTTCCAGATGATATTGAGAAAGGAGTGTTTAGCAGGGGAGCTTATATGCCTATATGCATAGCCCATAGACAATAGTATGGTGAAGGCCTGGGAGGGGCAAGAGCAGGGTAGAGAAGGCCACTAGGGGGGAAAAAACAAACAAACATGAAAAACAAAGGGGGGGTCCTAATACGTTCAACAACAAAGATAAATAAGTAAAAAGGAAAGAATCTAGAGAGATTCTAAGGTGAGAAGGATTTGACATCCTGCTTCTAACCCTGAGTTGGAAGGACTCATATGTGAATGGACCAAAGAGAGAACTCTAAGAGCTGAGTGACCTCCTGTTGCTAATCAGCAAGAAAATGGAGAGCTCAGTCCTAAAATTACAAGGAACTAGATTCAGCCAACAACTTGAATGATCTCGAAAAGCAGATTGATTAAATTTAACATTGAGGAATCCAGGGCATAGAAACCAGCTGAGAGAGAAATTGGGGGATAATAAATTTGTGTTAAGCTATTAGCTTTGTGGTAATTTGTTACAAAAGAAAACTAATACAGTTAGTTTGGACTTTTTAATATTTCAAAATAAGATGTTTAATATCCACATGTATCCCTTAAATTACAGGCTTTCTTTAAGATACCCATGGGTAACCAGGAGGGAAACCTTTAAAAATGTGTTTGAAGATATTTATGAGAAGAAAAAAAATTCTGCTTGCCCACACCCATATAATTCAACCTTTCTAATGACTGTCACATAAATTTTAGCATATGCCTTGAAAATTACTCAGAGGCATAAATTTCAGGTACAAATCTCCTGGATGGTATCCAGATTTTTAAGAAACAACCTTGTCAAGAAATGTATCAAGGAGTCAAATTAGTGCAAACTGGAATTTGGGTACCCTGGCTAAATCCACTGGGGATAGGATGTTATCCAAAGTCAGATTATCCTGGTCTGAAAATCACGTTCACTAGTATTGCCATCTACATCTAGGAATAACATGATGTTTACATTAGAAAACCGCCCAACCTGAGGCTAACTGTGCCAATCCCTTGAGTTGGAATTGGCCAAAGCCCCTATCCCTAAGGCTCCAGAACCAAAGTCATCTTAGGTTTAAGGTCAGAAAACACTGTACTAAGCAGGCATTCTCTTCTTACTCTTTCCTCATTATCTCTGTTTGAATCTGTCTTATTCAATCTCTTCCCCCCACCCTTTTCTCATTTCCTCTTCTCCCGCACAATCTATATGTTCTTTTTTCCTTTCCCTCATTGGCACATTAAGGCAAGTTTCCAAAAATATCTGAAATTTAATGAAATGCTCTTGATGCAGACAAAAAAAATGATCAGGTAAAATATATCTGCATATACCATTCTCTCACTAGATTAATATAACATAGTTTCCTAAAAGTTGTAATTCTGTCTAATAAAAGTGTAATATGCAAATTGACCATCACTTCAACACACAATATGGCCGCCCCCATGTGGTCAAAGATGGCTGTTCCCAAGATGACTGGCAGGAGAGGTCAGTTAGGAATGATAGGGCTGGCAGGGAAAGGTAGTTGGGGGTAACCAGGCCTGTAGGGGAGGGCATTTGGGAATGACCAGGCCAGCAGGGGAGGGCAGTTAGGGGCAACCAGGCTGGCAAAATAGGGCAGTTAGGAGTTAGTGGGCCAGCTGGAGACGGAAGTTGTGGGCAATTGGACTGGCAGAGGAGCAGTTAGGCTTTGATCAGGCTGGCAGGGGAGTGGCTAGGAGGTGATCAGGCTGGCAGGCAGAAGCAGTTAAGGGGAATCAGGCAGGCAGGCAGGTGAGCCATTGGATCATGAGAGTGATGTCCCAGATTGGAGTGGGTGCAAGCTAGGCAGAAGGACGCACACACCTCTGCCCCGTGTGAATGGATTTCATGTACTGGGCCTCTAGTCACATAAATAAAAGCCATAATTATTGAGCACAAGATATATAAGTGGACCTGACATCAAATTATGATAGCATTGCTAATATTATGACCTTTTATTATATTTTAAGTCTTGCCAAGCTCTTTGATAAATATTTTATGTATGTTATCTCCATTAATCTTTACAAATATCTGAGATATATTTTTATTTCCATTTTAAGGTAAAGGGTTTAGGAAGTAACATCTACTAGGACTATAGTTATGGTCAAATGATCAAATAGCTAATTTAGATGTAGTTGCTTAAAAGAAAGAAAACACTTTAAATATATTCTCTGGAAAAAACACACAAAACATCCTAACTAAATAAATAAACATATTCTCTGGCACTTGATAGAAAATTGGTCAAATTGAACTGAAGAAACAATTGAAATACCAAGGTAATTAACATCTTATTCCTTGTCATTTCCATGCCTAGCTGAATGAGACATCTTGACTCTTCTAAAAAGTAGAGAAAATTAATCTCTAGAGAATTCTCCACTTGTAGTATTTATGAAGTTACAGCTCTAAATGCTCACTTCATTAGCATAGATTTTTCTAATTTCATTTTTAAGTTTTTTCCTTAGTAATATTTATATATCATAATTCTAACTAATATTTTATCTTGCAATACTTATTTTTTTAAAAGTATAGTATGCTTACACATGTTTGGTAAATTGTCTATTCAAAGTCAATCCTTATAAACTTTGTAGACATTTATGTAATGTGTTCTGAATAAACTTTAGGTTCATAGTCTTTCTCTTAAAAATTATCAGAAAAGTCTTTACTATTAGGTTTCAGAAACAATCGCCAGGTAGTAATTTTTTTTCTTACAAAAGTCATTTTGATTGAGGTATGATATTTTATGATAGGCTTTACCTAATAATATGTATTCTGTATGTATTATTTCTAAAACACTCTAATTCAAGGACAAATATTTAAATTGTGTGATTCTATAATTATTAACTTTATGGAGGACAGCAGAAACTGCTATATTTAAATATTTCACTCTGAAGACAGGTTGTAATACTTTGGTTGCCATATTCTCAGAAGAGTATTATTATTATTATTAAAAAAATTTATGGTGAATATATGCATTCAGAAGTAAGAATGAATTCATTGAAGTAGGGAAAAATAAATTCTTAAAGGAAAAGAACATTTCATTGTTCTGAAATTAGAATACTAAAGAATGGCATGTTCACCCAGAGAATAAATTAATACATATTAAAATAATTATAGAAAAGATGATGATGATGATGATGATGATGATGATAAGCAAGGAATGCTGCCTTTTTTTTTCTTTTAAAGTGTTTAATAGATACTTCTACTGGGAGACAGTGTGGCAGAACTTCTCAAACTGATGACCACAGACATATTTAGAAATGTTCTTGGACTCTTTATTCTCTCTAAAATAGTTATAATTTGGGTTTTCACGACTATAATTTCTTTTTTAAAAGTACTAAAAGCATGTTCAACCTAATACTAATTATTGTGCAACTGAAGATTGCTAGCATTTCATAACCAATATGTTTGTATTTATAATCATATTTTTGACAAGTAAAAGCTAAATGATCTAGTGCTTTTTGCAAGCAAAGATATCTAGTAGTCTAAGTTTAGTGCAAAGAATCAGGGGATCTGGGTTGTCACACAGCACACTCTAGTGTAGGCAGCAGAATTCAAACAAGAGTTAGTAGTGTATTCACATTTTGAAGAGATATATCCAATGTTTGAATCACCTACTTGCATGCAACAGTCTGCAATGCTCTCTTTAGGAAGTACTACTAAGGGAGCCAGAATCATTTTTCTGTTCTAACAAAGATTGGATTATTTGCTCATTCAATTCAGAGTTTATTAAACTGTAGGGTTCATCTTAAATTTTAGAGAATGAGGTAGCATTATAATAATCAATGGCAACTCTTTACAGTGGCAAATGCTCATTAGTGGAGTGTTGTATAAACATGAAGTTTGATTTCTAATAACAAAGCCTTAGTATTTTTAAGTTTATATTTTACAATATAGTTTGTAATCAGCTTATTCTATATTAGTGTTGTTGGAAGAAAAGAGAAAAAACAGATTATATATAGAACAGGAAATGTCATATCGTATTTCTAATTTTAAATCAAAATCAGTGATTTATTTCTAATCCAGTATCATCCATCATACTCAGTGTAGATGTTATTGTTGCTTTTCAAAATATGTTTTTTATTGATTTTTTTTACATAGAGAGGAATGGAGAGAGAGAGAGAGAGAAATATCAATTAGAGAGAAACATCTATCCACTGCCTCCTGCATGCCCTCTCCTGGGAACCAAGCCTGCAACCCAGACATGTGTCCTGACAGGGAATAGAACCACTGGCCTCTTGGTGCATGGTACCAGACTCAATCCACTGAGCCACACCAGCCAGGCTCAATTATGTTAATTGGGATTTTACTCTTGGATAGGTTTGTGATTAATTTATAAACTTGTCTCTGACTTATAGTTGCATTAGCACATATGCAAAAGGAGTTTAGACATCGTTTTGTGTTTGTACAAATAAAGCAGAGGCAAAGAATTACATTTTATTTAAAAATAACATGTAAGTTTTGAAATACTTCTTAATGTAAGGAATAATGTAATAAGAAAAGTTAAATTTGTAACATGTCTTGTACTTGACAGAATACTACCAATATTATCTTAGTTTCTAAAAATTAACTTTGGATATCAAGATCAAAAAAGGTATTTTTTTTTAATTTGTGTGTGTGTGTGTGTGTGTGTGTGTGTGTGTGTGTGTGTACAGTCACTGAAATTGCTATGATCTTGAGTCAAACAAATTGTCCACATTTACTCTCTGATAACATGGAAATAATAACTGGTTATGTGCATTTACAGGTTTCTTTTATAAGTCAAATGAATTAAAATGATATTAAGTAGGTAAAAACTCTACATTCGAGAGGAATGCTTGTGGAAAATATGGGGTGCCAAGCTTCATGCGGGTTCCTCTGACAGAAGCCATAAGTTACTGAAGGGGAGGACACTCTAAATGAAAACGAAAAATACAAAAGGAAAATAAAGTAATCAATCTTCCTTCTTAGACTGGCTATTTTGTTTTGTAATTTTGCCCTTGTGACCTTCTTGAAATATTATTGATTTTTCTTAGATAACTGATAGGAGAGATGCAAAAAGAAGAAAAGCATTTCAAAAGGATTTACTCAATTTTCATAGTATCAAACTCATCCTGGCTCTTGGGGTTAAAAACAATGCCCAATTCCTAGTGAAGATAGTTTTTGTTGTTTTTTTTTAATTATTTTAACGGACAATAGTGGTTTTTCCATCTCTAAGAAGATCTCTCTGAAATTTTAGATTTCTAAACCACAATGTTAGCTTAAAGTATATAAGAAAATGAGGTTTCTCTTTAACTAAAATTAGTTTATATCTCAAAGGAAACATTTATTTTTGTATTTTGTCATTGAGATTTCAAGTATTTCCAAGAGTTAGTTTTTACTAAAGCTCATTCAAATTTGTAGACTCATGGGTAAAATGTTAAATGTACTGTTTTCATATTATCAAAATTAGCATTGAGAATTTCTTCCTTTTTAAAAAAAATCTATTTTTGTGTGATTCAAACAGATCCATGTCAGTAGATTCTTCTTTCTAAATGCTGACATGTCAGCTGTAAAATGACAAAAAATATGTCATGTATCTAAACAGATGTCATTATGTACTTCTCTCTTACAAGTTATTATACAAATGAAATACACACACACGCACATATACACAGTTTTGTAGTTGCTGACACAATTATTTTATTATCTTCTATACTTTCTGGTATAGTTTAATGACAAGTTAAAATTTTCTTTAAAGTCTCACATCCAAAAGACTTCTCCTTCATTGAATTCTGTGACTGATTATTGTGAGAATGGTGGATATTCTTTAAGCAATAGGATAAATCATGAATGCCCTCACTTAAGCACATTTATTTAGGTTTATTTTGTGATAAATTGTGGACAGATAATATTGGTGCACTGTCTGAGGTAGATATATTGAAAGTTAATTTATGGATCCACTTGTTCTAGGTAAACAGATAAAACATTTGGGAATGGATTCTTATTTGGATTAGAGGTTTCAAAGTACACAGTGGAGACAAAAAAAAGTAAAATGTTAAGAAAGCTTAGGAAAAAATTTCAAGAATAGAATCTGTCTCTAAATAAAACACTAGACTTTAATAGAAGATACACTGGCCAAATATGTGCTAGGGATTACAAATTGTTTTACATGTATGCCTATAATATTTATAGACATATACTACCCTACCACCTTCCATAGGATCGGGCATCATTCCTATGTTTAAAAAACACAAACAAACAAACAAAAAAAGACACAATACAAAAACTTTTATTTTGTTGTTGTTCTCACTCACCCAAAGTTATTATAAGAGAAATGGAAATTTAAACAATTATATTTCTGATTAGTTATTGAAGGCTTAACAGAAATACATGCATATAAAACAGATCATAACATTAACATACAAACATTTTTTAAATGATAAGAGAATTAAAAACCATAGTAGAATTTGCGATTCCAGTGTTTAAATTAGGTTTCAAATCACTGCAATGAAATATTGAATAAAAAGTATCACTTGAAGAGACCTGACAGAATGGAGTTAACAAAAAAGAAAAAAAAATGGATTTTCAAAATTAAGAATACATTGGAAGTAATACAAGAAAAATAAAACTCCATAGATAGAATTTTAAGAGCCATATAACATGGAAAGACATAAAATACAATAAAAAAATGGAAAACAAAATGAAGTCTTGAAAATTCCACTAAAAAATAGCTTTAAATGAAAAACGAAGATCTAAGATACAAGCAACAATAGGCACTAGGAAGGAAAAGTATGAAAGAGACCAAACTAAACTAAAAACTGTAATTCAGTAAAGTTTAACTGAGATAAAAGTAGCCTTGAAGCTCTACATTGAAAAAGCACACCATGTACTAAGCTAACATTTGAAAATTCCAAGTGGAATATTCGGAGGTACAGGAACAGAAGCAATCAGACACTCACTAAAACTGGAATTTAGTTCTGTCCTGAACCGTTTCATGGTGAGCCATCACTAAAGGACACTAACAACTAAAGTTTCTATAATATTTTATACAACAAAGACATGGACAGTGTGAGCAACAAAATTAAAAATCTTGACCTGCTTACCTATAATAAAGGGCAGTATGCTAACTAGACCAGACGTCCTTCCGGATGACATTCCAGACATTTTTTCCTGATGAAGCCAGAGCCCAAGGGAAGCAGCCCAGGTCCCAGGTGCCCACTGGTGGCCGGAGGAGAGAAGCCCAGGTCCCGGGTGCCTGAGGGGGGCCAGAGGGAAGCTGGTGCCAGCAGGCCAGGGGAAGGAAGGCCTACTATTGCACAAATTTTCATGCATAGGGCCTCTAGTCTTATATAAAACTATACTCAAAACATTTACAAAGGAGACATTTGTTAGGTAAATATGAAATACTAAAATGGTCCATGTGTTAAGGCAACTCCCACCAACTATAAGAGATTTAATTAATTTAATATACTGTATATTACCACAGTGGAATTTGGCTTAAAAAAATAAAAGATTTCCAGTGTTTGGAAATTAAATAAGGAATACAACCTTCTAAACACAACATAGATAAAAGAAAAAAAAACATGCTGTGAAACTAGAAAATATTTTCATTTAAAATGATAATAAAATTGCAAAATACCAAAATATCCAAAATGCTGCTAAATTGATGTAGCTCCAAAATCATACATCAAAAGGTAAAAATGAATGACCTCCACATTTATCTCATGAAACCAAAAGGCCCTATATATCAAACCCTTGAAAAGAAGGAAGGAAATAATAAAGATAGGGAAGAAAGCAAAAATAAAAATACAAAATCGAGAAATCAATGAAGTCTAAAATTGGTTGTTTTTACAGATCAATAAACTTGATTAAACTCTTGTATATTGGTAACTGATCAGGAAGAGAGAATATTGTTAGGCCCATGCCTACAGGAATCAGACCAAGAGACATTGTGAGAGTTTAAGAAAAAAACGTATTTTTTAAGTTTAAGAAATTTTTATTGCATTCTCTCACAGCATGCTAAGACCAGTGTGTCAGTGTCAGCAGTGATGGAGTGGTTATGTTCTCTTACTCAGTCAAGGCATGAACTGGTCAGGCAGAGGGCGTGCATCTTATCTTGCTCTGTGGGTGCCAGTCCTCTGTCTGAAGCCAAAGGAAAAAGCTCATAACAATATATTTCAATATATGTCCAGACAGGCGAGGTCAAGGGTAGTTTGTCCTAAAAAACCCTGACAATATCATTATAAGTAATGGAAAGAGAAACCTCACTAAATTTCCTATAGACATTGAGAAATACACATAATAAGAATGTATCATGAACATATTTATGTTATTATAATTAACCATTTAAGTGGAATGGAAGATTTTTGTAAAAATAAAAACCTTCCAGAAAAATTATTTAGACATTACATTAATTTTTAAAATTATTTTGTACCAATTAAAATAATCACTCTTACTAAAAGTCTTCCCACAGAGAAATCTTTGTCATCTTAATCTTTCCTGACATCTTTTTTCCAACATTAAAGTTGAAATTAGCATTAGTTTTACTCTAAATCTCTAATACATTATGCAAAATAGCAAGCACTTCCAAACTAGTTTTGCAATAGTGATTTATTATTAAAAATTCACTATTGCAATTAAATACACTAATAGAAAAAATGAGGGAAAATATGTAGTATTTTGGAAAAAAATATTTATTGTTGAAAGTATTAAATACATCTCCTCCCCCCCCCCCCATTGACACTTCCGGCCTGTCCCCACTCCTTGCCCAGGTCTTCACCACACTATCTTTTTTTTTAATATATTTTATTGATATTTTACAGAGAGGAGGGGAGAGAGATAGAGAGCTAGAAACATCGATGAGAGAGAAACATCGACCAGCTGCCTCTTGCACACCCCCTACCGGGGATGTGCCCGCAAATGATGTACATGCCCTTGACCGGAATCGAACCCGGGACCTTTCAGTCCACAGACCGACGCTCTAACACTGAGCCAAACCGGTTTCGGCCTTTACCACACTATCTATGTCCATTAGGTTATTATATACTAGAGGCACAATGCACAGATTTGTGCATGGGTAGGGTCCAGCTGGCCCAGCTCAAATTGGCAGATCGGGGCCAGGGCTGTTGGAAAGAGGAGATGGTGGGAGGTTGGCTGGCTGGCCTGTCCTGATTGAGGCGCAATCAGGGCCAGACCAGCTGGGGGGAGGAGCTGTGGGTGGTGGGCCGGCCAGCCCCACCATTGAATGGGGTAGAGGGGCTCATCAGAGGCCAGCGGCCTGTAGGAGGGTCATGGGTGTTTGGCTAGCCAGCCCTGCCCTTGATTGGGGTTGATGGGCCAATATGGGGTGGGCCCAGACAGAAGGAGGGGCCACAGGAGGTTGGCCGGTTGGTCCCACTTTCTGATTGGGCCAGTTTGAGGCCACCTTGGCATCATAGTGACCAGTCATTACAGTGCTCTGATCACTGGCTTTTTAAAAATATAATAGATAAACATACAAGATCTTTGGTTGATCACTTCCCATGCTCCCATCCAGCCCCACCTTCCCTCTGAGACTCCACAGTCTATTCCATGTTTCTGTGTCTCTGGATCTATCTTGTGTATCAGTTTATCTTGTTTTTAGATTTCACATATGAGTGAGATCATGTTATTTATTAATGTGAATAAAGAGGGCCTTTTAGAGAAGATTGAAAGTTCAATAATTCTACACTGTGTTTGATAAAGTAAGTGATGAGTGGCTTGGTAATTGTGAATAGCTGAGTCACATATATCCCTTAAGAAAGTTTTCTTTCTAAGAAAAGCCAAAGAGGGTGAAGTTAATTGATATAAAATACAAAAATACTTCCAAAACAAAGTGATAAAAATATCTGGAAAATTAAATGTACTCAAAATTATATCCTTGCCCTAGCCAGCTTGGCTCAGTGGATAGAGCATCAGCCCACAGACTGAAGGGTCCCTGGTTTGATTCCAGTGAAGGACATGTCTCTCAGTTGCAGGCTCGATCCTCAGCCCTGGTCCAGTAGCATACGGGAGGCAGTCAGTTGATGTGTGTCTCTCACATCAGTGTTTCTCTCCATGTGTCTCTCTCTTTCCCTTCTACTCTCTCAAAATCAATGGAGCCTTAGTCAGTTTTGCTCAGTAGATAGAGTGTCAGCCTGCAGGATCCTGGTTTGATTCTGGTCAAGGGCACATGCCTGGGTTGTGAGCTCAATCCCCAGTAGGGGGTGTGCAGGAGGCAGCTGATCAATTATTCTCTCTCATCATTGATGTTTTAGTCTTTCTCTCCCTTTCTCTCTGAAATATATATATTAATTCAATTTGCAGAACTATTAGAGGAGTAAGGTACAATTGTGAAGGGATTCCTTCTAATAGGAGGCTAGTCTTGAGGCCATGAAGTCACAAACTGTGGTTATGACAGAGTGTAAGAGAATACATAGGTGGAGTACATTGGCATTCCTGGCAGGCATTAACACAGAGCACTGGAAAATCTAGAAGCAGGGGCTTCTCAGCTGAAATTTGAAGAATAAGTTGAAATTACGTAGGCAAATTTGGTGAAGAAATGTGTCCTATGCAGATAAAAAACACACAACAACTTTCATAATGCACAACCTTCTTCTATATTTTAAAATTGTTTTTCATTGGATTAAGGCCCATATAGTTCAAACCCTAGCATGCATTAACTGATTAGTGTTAATTTGACCTTTATCGCCATCAGTATCTTCATCATTAAAACCTTGTGTATCTTTAAGCAAAAGGAATGCTAACATTTCAGAATTCCTTTGACAATGGGATATCACAAGTAAAAAGAACGGGCTATATTTACCATTTTCATAGGACGACATACCGTATTTTTGGACCATAAGACGCACCTTTTATTCACCAAATAGTGGGAGGAAAAGTGCCTGCGTCTTATGGTCCGAATAGAAGTAGTGCCTGCATCTTATGGTCCGAGTTGCAGAGCGGCAGCGGGTCCCCCGGGACCTTCCATGTCCCTGGGGACTGCATATTTGGTGAAGAAAAAGTGCGTCTTATGGTCCGAAAAATACGGTATATAGTAAGAGCAGTGCGACTATTGCAACGAACAGTGTAGTGACGGTTAGGTCCTTGTACGGAGGTAACCAAGTGTTAGAAAGTGTACTGTCAAGGAGTGTCTCAGAGCCTGGGAATGCAGCCTGAGAAAGCTCTGGGGTCCTGAGTCGCCTGCCAATCTACCTGCATAGTAATTTGTAGGAATAATCCCATTTTTATATGTTTCAATGTATTTAACTATGACATGGGTGTAATGATAGTTCATGGGAAATTAAATAGTCTTGCAGGTTAAGTGGGATCACTTGTGAAAAGTTTAACTCAGTGTCTGTTACATAATTCGTCTTGAATTTTAATATTGTGGGGTTTTTTTTATCCACCAAGTTCAAATGAGGCAATCCAATGACTAAAACTATTTCCAAGAATATTATTGTTCTCCAATATTAAACAAGAACAAAACCGTATTTTGAACAGCACACCTTTATTGTTCAAAGTTCTCAGGCTGGTAGTTCATGGTCAGATGGCCACCAAAGTCAGGTGAGGGCCTTCTTTTGGATTAGAGACTTCTGTTGTTTCCTCGCATGGTGAAAAGATGAAGGATCCGTGTGATCTCTTTCTGAGCACTAATTCCATTTATGAGGGCTCTGTTCTCATGACCTCAGCAACTTCCAAAGATCTCACCTCCAAATACTGTCTTAGGGGTTAGGATTTCAATATAATGCATTTTGAGGGGACTCAAACAAGCAGCAGCTACTAATCTGGTAATACTAATTCACATAACGGCAGAAGCAGATGTGGCCCATCCCACATGGCTTATTATTTTGTGACATCCCCAGTGGCCCAGAGTTAAGATTAGTCACTAACTCCAATCACATTGTGTTCCCCGGTACTGCGAGTCCTGATGGAAATAGGGCAGCTGGATCAATGGGTAACAAACAAATGATGCTTCTGCAACCATCCTTTAGGTTAGATAACGTTTTCAGTATAGTAGTACGCATGCTTTATAAAGAAGGATGAATAATATGTTTTTTTTATAAGGACCAAAGAGATGGCATTTCTCTTTGTGATTATTCTAATTCACACAGTGGGGAGGAGGAGGAAGGTTTGTCTTTATCATATGATAAGCTGCAGATCACTTGGTGGCTTCATTTCCAGAGAAAAATTCCGTTTGATTTCACAGCCTCTTTTCTAGTTTAGTTCGTTGGCATCTCTCACCTGGACAGAGATTGCTTTCTGTAGCTCACCACTGCTGTGAGTAATGCATGCGGCCATTACAGCAAGTTCCCTTTAATTCAATTAGTATCATGCCACCCTTTTGTTCAAAAACCTTCAAAAGCTCCACAAATAGAGTTTGTGTTTTTGACCCTGGCATTCGCAGTCTTTCCAGGCTTTGTTCTAACCACCTTGCATCCTCATTATTTTCTTATCCTATGTCCAGTGGCACAGCCACATGATTCAGTTCATTCAAAACATTATTATTTTTCTACTTGCACATGCTGTTTTTGCCACCACTTTACCTTTCTCTGTGAATAAATACCTTTATTTATAATTATTACAGGTTTATTTAAAAAAACACACACAACAGTAACGAAAAAAAACCCATAAAAACAAAACAAAACACAGGCCCAAATCATCTTGGTACAGGTTGCCCTGACTCTCACAGTGGAAACATATTCTGTTTTCTCAAAATTAAATTTCTGGCATACCATCTCTTTGTGTAACCAGATTGCTACTTTTTGGTTTAAATCACTTTCTTAATTGTAAATTCCTTAATGGTATAGAATTAAACTCTTCAATCTTAGTAGTAGCCCCAGTTTTGGAATGTAAAATGCAATATTGCCCGTAGCAGGCACTCAACAAAGATACATTTTATGAAAAAGAAAGATGGCCATTTGTAACGAGCTGCTGTTTCATACTATACCTAGTGTATTTAGACCAAATAATTAAAAACTTACTTAAAAGTCATCTCAGCCCTAGGTGGTTGGGCCTGTGAATGAAGGGTCCTGGGTTCGATTCTGGTCTAGGGTACATGCTTGAGTTGTGGGCTCAGTCCTCAATAGAGGGCATGCAGGAGGCAACCAATCAATGATTCTCTCTCATCATTGATTTTTTTAAATCTCTTCCTCCCTCTCCTTTCCTCTCTGAAATCAATAAAAATATATTTTTTTAAAAATCTCAAATATAACTTTACATTGGTGAATCCTACTGGTTTAAAGAGAGTTAGTAGTTCTTGTCCAGTCTAAGCACAATACTAATTATGTCCAAAAAACATTTACTACTAAACACTGAGAATGATTACAGAGACTTTGAGGACAATAATATTAAAAAAAATTTAAAAACCCTTATTATCACTATTGTGAATATTTTAAACTATACTTTTAAGCTTTAGATTATAAAAGTAGATGTATTTTTTAAAAAGTCTATGGAGCAATAAATATATTTGACCTCTTCCTAGTTAAATAAGTTGCAAAAAATATATCTTATTCCCTTGGCTTGATTTTGCATCACTCAAATTCATCAAGATGATAGGAGCATTCCTCATGGGAAAGAGCACTGTTAAGGTCCCGTTAAATCAATAAACTTGAACTTTGAATAAAAATGATGTATGCTCACATTTCTGAGTCAAATATACTATTGAAATATAAACTTCAAATAAAATGAAGGAATAAAATTATAAGAAACTGTACTATGTGGTTCAAGGATTCTCTGTTTCAATGTTTTAAGATGTTAGAATATCCAGATCATTTCTGAAATGCTTGAAAAATTTGTTACTCAGAATGAATTATCAAAGTTTACAAATATTAACCTAAACACTTACTGCCATTCAAATGCATAATTTGATTGAATTTCAAAACAAAGGATTGCATTACTAGAGAGGAAGAATTATTAGTAGCCTTAAGTATACTATGATAAAAAGAATGTTGAAAAATATGAAAACAATACTTTTTTTTTAACATTTAAGTATGGATAAGAACAAGTTTATTATACACATGTAGTTGAAACTGCAGCCAAAGCTTAATATATCTTTACCTTCTGAAGGAAGATTTGGATAAAGCCAGATCCAAACCAAGAATTAAGATAATTTTTTAAAAAAATTTGGTAGGTGGAAGGTCACATATATATATACATGTTCTGGCATGACAACAAACCACCTTTTATTCCTACTACTAGAGGCCTTGTGCATGAATTCATGCACAGGTGGTGTCCCTTAGCCTGGCTGGTGATAGGTGCCGATTGTGGCCAGGTGGCTGAGGGAGGGACCCTGGGAGGTTGGCCTTGGGCGTGCACTGACCACCAGGGGCAGCTTCTGCATTGAGCTTCTGTCCCCTGTGGTCAGTGTGACTCATAGCTATCGGCCAGTTGTCCGGTAATAACAGTCACTTAGGCTTTTATGTATATAGGCTAGAGGCTTGGTGCATGAACCTTGAAGGATGCATAACCTTGAAGGATGTTAAACTGCCCGTTAAGACCCAATCCCACCAGGCAGTCAGACATCCCTCTCACATTCCAGGACAGCTGGCTCCCAACTGCTCACCTGTCTGCCTTCCTGATTGCCCCTAACCTTTTCTGCTGCCAGCCTGATTAACCCCTAACTACTCCCATGCCAGCCTGCTTGATGTCTAACTGCTCCCCTGCCAGCCTGTTTGCCCCCAACTTTCCTCCTCTGCTGACCTGGTCACCTCTAAATGCCCTCCACTGCAGGGTTGATTGCCTCCAACTGCCCTCCCTTGCAGACCTAGTCCCTCCCAACTACCCTCCCCTGCTGGCCATCTTGTGTGGCCATCTTGTGTTCACATGGGGGCAGAATATTTGACCACATGGGGCAGGCAGCTTATGTGTTTGAGTGATGGTCAATCTGCATATTACTCTTTCATTAGAAAGGATAGAGGCCTGGGGCATGGGTGGGGGCAAGCTGGTTTTCCCTGAAGGGTGTCCCGAATCAGGGTGGGGGTTTCCTTGGGGTGTGGGGCAGCTTGGGTTAGGGGACTGTGATAGTTTGCAGGCTGGCCACGCCCCCTGGTGACCCAAGTGGAGGCCCTGGTATCTGGAATTTATTTACCTTCTACAATTGAAACTTTTTAGCCTGGAGTGGAGGCCTAGGTTGGCCAGGATGTGTGGAAAGCTTGGCTTCCTTTGTCGGGGAAACCAAAGGCTCTCTCAACTGTTCTCTGTGGCTGCAGCCATCTTGGCTGGGGTTAATTTACATACTCTCTCTCATTGTCTGATGGGCATGGCTGGTGGGAGTGGCTTGAGTGGAGTGATGGTTAATTTGCATATTACTCTTTTATAAGGTAGGATTATTTATCATTATTTGGTGGAATAAAAAATAATTCTATATGTTAATTTTGTCATGTTTTACAAAATATGAATCATAAGTTTAAAATAAAACATTTTAAAATGGTGATTTAAAATAAAAGCAGGGTAAGTTAAGTTATAGGAGCCAAATAAGAAGAAAGTAAATATATTAAGCACACTGAAATTAATCATTGTGGTTCAGCTTTAAATTTAAATTTGACTTTCTAAGGAATAAAATGGAAATTTAAATTTTTTTAAAATAAATTGAGCGATAAAATAGTGGAGAGAGGAAGGGAGAGATACAGAGAGAGATATGTTCTTATTGTTTTTTTCTTGGGCTTATCGGGATCTTAAAACACAAAAAAAATGTTAATTTGATAAAATCTTCCTAGTGATATTTCAAGAATATTCAGTCTTATTGGGTCACAGAAATAGGTTTTTGGATAGGTTTTAGATTAAGTTAGAAAATAAGAAATGTGTTTTTTAGCTATGTCTTATTATAGACAGTGGTTGTTTTCATGTTGGACCAAAATTATCCTATCATTAGAATTTTTAAAACTATAGGCAGTGTACCTTAGAATTTCTACTGATAGCATCCATAGAATTATCACTTGCCACTGTGGCAGGTTATAAATATTTCTTAATATCATGCAGGTGTAATGCTTCTATTGATGAAGAAATACAAAAAGGTAGTTCTCAACTGACTAAATTAAAGTAGATACAAACAATTCATCTAATAATTTAGGTAATTTGTATAATGAGTTTTGATCATATAGAATAAAGACAACTTTTTAAAAGGTTATATTCATGTTTTTATGTGTGTGTGTGTGTTTATGTCATGTTAAGAAGATAATTGCCTATGCTTTAAGCTTCCCTTTGCCTTGTAGTGAGTCTAAGAAAATCTCCTTCATTAGCATAATCAAAATACTTTTAAAATACTTTATTTGAAAATGTGAATTGCATTTTCACAGTTATTTGCTATGTTCAGATGGTTTAAAATGATATTACATACACACACACACATACAGATAGATAGATAAATAGATAGATATGGATGTGGATATGGATATGGATATCAATTGCAACCAGATTCATTTTGGATATCTGGGGGGAAATTTGCTGTAAGTTCAAAAACATTTGAAAATACTGAATTATACTAAATTTAAGGTGTTAACCAACCAACATTTCAGAGAGTTTTGGATAAACTAACATTTTCTAATAGACCTCTGAAATGAACATATACATTACTACATTTCATAAAATTACTTGATCTTGACTCTCTTTTCAGGGCCCTCATATAGGTCGGTGTTTACAAGGAAGACTGAGTTACAATGCCAAAGAATGGGAGAGGACTCATTCACAAACACGAGAACTTAGGAGACTGCATTATTAAACAGAAGTTCACCCAGACCTGAAAATTATGCACAGATAAGAGGAAACTGAGAGTTTCTTTTTTTAAAAATATATATTTTATTGATATTTTACAGAGAGAAAGGGAGAGAGATAGAGAGCCAGAAAGAAACATCGACCAGCTGCCTCCTGCACACCCCTCACCGGGGAATGTGCCCGCAACCAAGGTACATGCCCTTGACCGGAATCGAACCCAGGACCTTTCAGTCCGCAGACCTACACTCTACCACTGAGCCAAACCGGTTTTGGCGAAACAGAGTTTCAATGAAATAGATTAAAACTCCAAAATTCATAATTATAAGCCAGTTAGATCCCTAACTCCTACATTAAATGTGATGCACTCTATGAAACCAAATTGACAGCATACCCTGAAAGGTGTCCTCCACACATGCTGCTTCTCTTTCTCGTTGTGTGTGTTTGTGTATGTGTGTGTGTATATATAGAAAAGAAAAAAAATATGAAAATATTTAAGAAAATAAATGAAGTTAAAGCATTCAAGTATTAAGTGTAAACTGTGCACTAAAAATGTGATTCCTTATACTGTAACTTTATAATCTAAACAAATGACATAGAGCCTATACAACAGAATACACAGAATAACTAAAAAGTAAGACAATTTGTTATTAGTGAGTGGCACTGATTGCAACATCAAAAATCTACAGGAGTAAGAAGTGTGACAGTAAGAGCACACTTGCTTTCTTAGTGAACTTGTGTTAACATTGTCCCTTACATGTAGAAATATGCTTGCTCCTGTAGTTCAAAACACATACATTTCTCACGTATGCTAGACATAACAAATATATATTTCTACCCTAGTGTAGGAAACAAAGAGCACGATTTCAGGGGTAAATAGCCTCTGATAAAGTTAGGAATTATGGGGTTTATGGCGAACCAGAAAGTTCTACTCCTGCTAGAAGTTCTAATATTTCAAGGGAAATTGGAAATCATTTTTGTATGAAAAAAAAAGTTTAACTGGCAGAAATATTTTTAGCACTCTGTATAAAGTATATTTTATAAGATTTAGGAGAGATACATCCCTGTATGTCACCTGCTCATTAGATTTACATGTATTTAATGCACACATTGTCCGTAGAGAGGGAAGTACACTCCCTGGTGGTAGCTGTGCCATAAATATTTTATAGAGAAAATAGGGCTCATGCAGCTGTATAGAAATTTAAAGAAGGAACAGGATTTTAGCCGGGAATCTCCAAAGAGAAAAGCATTATATTACTATGTGTGCATGTGGCATTCCTTACAAAAAATAGTGAGAAAGAAAAATAAATAAGAATAAAGTTGTGGAAACAGAAAAATGGAAATCCTGCTTATTAATGAGGTTGCATTGGGCTTGATATTGAGATAATATTAAGTACCATGGCAACTGCTAGTGTGAGTTCCTTATGAAGTCCCAATCACCAGTCAGTGTGATGGCTATATATGTGCTAACTCATTTGTTACAACTCATTTGTAATTGACTCTGTAAGTTGAACAAGAGAAAAATCAGACAGAGACAGGATGCTGATATAATTGTGTCAATATAAGATAAGGATTTGAATATTGAAATTAAATGACTATAAAATATTTCAGGAAATAAAAGTATAGCTTTTCTTCAATTTATGTACACATGGCTCCTTAGGTTAGCAAAAGTAAGGTGGAAAAAAACCAACAGATCAATTAAAATTAATAGAAACATTTATCTTGAAGCTTTATTATACCCATTTGGAAGATCTTAATAAATTTCAGAAAAGCATTATTTTCGTTTCTGGATAAGCTCCTTTAATTCAGTGTGCTCTCCTATCAATCCTTCTTCCTAGGTGAGGAGTTAGACACAGGGTTAGGCAGGCATGATAAGGGTTGGCAGAAGAAGAAAGCACAGACATAATGGCAGGGCAGAGCAGGGGCCGAGCCCCAAAACCTCCAAGATGTTTATCTTGCAGGTGCAGAATGTTACAGGATTCCAGGGCAGGAGAAATAGGGAAACTGAGGCAGGAAAGTTAAAACAAGACCAAAAAATGTGGGCAATTTGCAGCCGGTTTGCAACTAACAGACACGTATGTTCCCGAGCCAATGACCCCAGAGCAAATTATCACAAAAAACTTCCCTAATGAGAGATTGTAGAAAGAGAAGGGTAAAGAGAAAGGAAAAAAAGGTTTGTTTTACTCAGGACCTAAGCAGAGAAGCCAGCAGTCTCAAGGCTTGGCAAGATAAATTGCCAGGTGCTTTTCATGATTTCTGGGAAGGCCACAACAAGATAAAAGGGAAGCGTGAGCATCTGTACCAGAATATTCAACAGAGGAATGTTAAGACCTGTAGACTGGAGGGTCTATGAGGCCTCAGACCCACACTCAGCCTGCTCTTCAGGTGAGCTGAGCGCCTATTTGTGCTTTATAAGCCAAATGTATGGTATAGTTTTGCTTGCTTTGCTTTTATCAGTAAAGATGCATGCTTCCATTGCTGTAATAAGTTGTTTGTTTGTTTGTTTGTTTACAGTGCAGTCAAGGTCTCTGGTATAAATTCACTTATATGAGAAGACAAGGATCATGTTTGAGGACAGCCTTTCCCATGACTCGGGGTGTCATCCTGTCTAGGAACACCTCTCTAGTGTTGGTGAGAGGTGTCTATCACACCTAGAAATAGCCTCTAAATTATAGGATGCAGACACTATAATATATACATATATATATATGTATATATATATTATATATATGATATCATATTATAATATAATATATTAAAATATATTATAATATATATAATATATTATATTATATATTGTAATTATTTTTATAATTATAATATATATACTATTATATATAGAGAGATATAGATATATATATACACACACATACATATATACTATAATATATATACTATTATATATATTGAGTGAGCACAAACCCATTCTAGCCGAGGTCCTCCTAGAATGGCCTAGTCCCGTGGTTGGCAAACTGCGGCTCACAAGCCACATGAGGCTCTTTGGCCCTTTGAGTGTGGCTCGTCCACAAAATACCATGGCCTGGGCAAGTCTATTTTGAAGAAGTGGCATTAGAAGTTTAAGTTTTAAAAATGTGGCTCTCAAAAGAAATTTCAATCGTTGTACTGTTGATATTTGGCTCTGTTGGCTAATGAGTTTGCCGACCCCTGGCCTATACAGTCTCCAGCCCAGTACCCAGCTGGTGGCAGATTCATGAGCAATGCTATCCAAGATCAGATAAAGCCAACCAGATCCAGGTCCCATAGAGCTGTGAGAACTCATACATCCTTGATCTTCAATCGCTAAAATGTGAGAGTGATGTGTTGCCTGGCAGCAGCTATCTGATGTAGTTGTGCCCGCTGAAACGTGTGTGACTCTATTACTCTGGTTTCATATTCCACCCTGCCTTTTGCTGCAGCTTTCCCTCATTAGGACTCTGGATCTCTAATTGGTTTTATCCCTCACAAAGAGATGCCCACGTCCTTCAAAGTAACACACTACAATTCAGTCATGCTCAAGGCCATTAGGAGATTTACGAGCTATCTCGGGCCAACTCTGTTCTGTGGGGAAACATGTCATCATGAAGTCCACTCCGCAGCTCGCTCCAGGGGATGTGTGGACCACATCAGTAACCCACGGCCAACTCGAAAATCGTTCTGCTCTCAGATCTTCACAAAATTCTTGGTCTCTTTTAATTCCATCCACTTTTGGAATAGGCCCAAGAGGTCATTGTTCAAGAGATAATTTTTAGAGACCCAGAAAAGTATATTTTCCTGACATTTCTCCATTACCTCTTTCTTTTCTTTTCTGTTCTTTTCTTTTCTTTTCTTTTCTTTTCTTTTCTTTTCTTTTTGTTCTTTCTTCTTTCTTTCTTTCTCTTTCTTTTCTTTTTTTTTTTTTTTTTTTTTACCTTGTCTGGGCACAAGAAAGAATTATTGGCTGTATAAAGTTTGTATTTCTGGCTTTATATACCAAGAGCCAAACTCCTACAAAACCTTTTGAATTTTCCTTTCCAGAGTATTTTCAGGGACGATTCTAGAATTTCTGTACAGAAGGTCCAGGGCCCCTGAGCCATGGGAGAGGGCTGTTCCCAACCTCGACCCTTGTCTTCTCACATAAGTGAATTTACATGAAAGGCCTTTACAGGTTAACCAGTCAGCTTTCCTAACTCCCTGGCCTTCTCATGCTTCCAGACTCCCTTCCCCAGATCTTAATGACAGGCCTCTAGGTTGCCAAGCCCCTCCCCCTCCACCATTGTTACTTTATCCCACTGTCCTTATCTGCCCCTGCTCCCCCTCCTACACACACACACACACACACACACACACACACACACACACGCAATTCAGTCCCTGAGGGGGGTGGGAAGAAGGGGTGTTAATCCCCTTGGAGGGATGCTGCTGCCATTTCTGGGGTATAAAGTGTAGCTTCCTGTGAAGCTAACAGGCCTCTGCTTCCCAGTGGAATATGCTGGACAGTTCCTTTTCCATCAGTAACTAGCTAAGGAAGGTAACCCTTATACCTGCCAGGGATGCACATGCATTGTTTTGTCTCTGTGCTTATTAAGGAAATAAATATAGCTAAGAGACAAAGGAATGGTAAAAATATATAAATATATCCCCCGCGAAAGGATGAAGACTGAAGAGGTACTTGGGTCAACTCAAAGACCGAGAGAGGAGAAATAGAGACACAGAGACATGTCACCCACTTGGCAGTTTCGACTGCATTTGCCTCAGTGAAAAAGGAGAGTCTTTGTCACAAATGTCTGGGAAAAACTGAGAGAGACTTCTGCGTACTGAGGAAGTAGTGTCAAAATAAAATCCCCCTCATCCAGCTGAGAAATGCCAGCCTGTTTCCAGGCCACTATTTCTGTCTTTGTATAAAAACATATTTTGCAAGAGTTCTACTAACTCATAACTGTCACCAAAACCAATTGAAGATATTTATTTGCTTTGGAACCAAACGTGTCTATTTTCTGTGCTTTGGGGGATCTTCATCATATACTTTACATGGAAACTATAAGCTTAGACTCTACGGAAATGGGAGGTTATTGGGCTGTGACGAATTGTGTCCAGAGCTGTTTTTAACCACACGCTGTTTTATGATATTTGCTACTCTTAGCGCTGTGACACAGTAGGGCCTAACTTAACAAGGCTCTTTCAGTGCTGTTCAACAAGAAACATGAACAAGGGCCTTTGTTCCTGAAGGATCATGGGAGTGAAGTGAATGTAATACAAATGGATTACAATGTAGTGTTCTTTGATGCTGGATTACTTTTCAAAATGCAGCTTTACACTTTGCTCAGGGCTACTAGACAGAGTGAACAAACCCGGTTCTCATTTAGGTATTTGTACAGCCTGTCAATTATTTTCCTGGTATTGTTTGACTCATTTGCATTATCTGGGGGAAAGAATAGTATTTTCTACAATGGCACTGAAATACAAAGACTCTTTTTTTTTTTCCTTGGGTACCTGTTTGTCTAGATTGCAGCAAGGAGAAAAACAAACAGTTGCTACTGAGAACAAAACTTACATTCAAAATAAAAACTGCTACTTCAACAGAAAGAATTGTGAAAAGCTGAGGTGGTAGTCGATATTTACCTCTTCAGAACTCAAATGCGATGGCTTTGAAGTGTGGGAGGACATATGAGCCTGGTGTGTGAAGTGAATTCTGATTTAAATTCAGCCCAAGCAAAGCAACACCAGCCCCTCCAAACATTATTCTAGGCTGATTACCTTTGGAGGGAATCCTTCTAAAACAGCAGAAATCCCATCAAGCATTGGTGCCTTATTTTATACATGTCTCTCTTGGGTGTTATAAGACTCTCCGTCAGCACAAAGCAATTGGTTATTTGCAGGATTAGAAAAAGGAAAGCTAACTCAAGTTTCATTTGTTTTCTCATTATCCCTGTGAATACTTCAATTAAAAAAAAACTTACTTAGGGAGGATTTAAAAATAGTATAGTGCTAAATGGGCATATGCTATAATTTATTTCAGCAGTAATAAAATATTGGAAAATTATATTTAAATATAAGTGTTTGAAATCAGAAAATCAGGTTATAATCTTTTTTTAATAATAAATCTTTCTTGTTCAGATTATTACAGGTGTTCCTCTTTTGTTTTCCCCCCATAGCTCCCCTCCACCTGACTTTTTCATCCCACCCCATTCCTTTACCCCTGCCACTGTCTTCATCCATAGGTTTAAGATTTTTGTCCAATTTCTTCCCACACCCCTTATTCTCCCTTCCCCCTGAGAATTATTAGTCCACTCCCTTTCTATGTCCCTGATTCTATTATATTTAGTAGTCCATTTTGTTCTTTAGAGTTTTTACTCACTGGATTTTTAAGACTCACTTTTTGGTAGGTATGTATTTGATGTCTTTTTGTTGCTCATAATTTTTACATTTACCTTTTTCTTTTTCTTCCGCTTCTTAGGGAATACCCTTCAGCATTTCATGTAATCCTGGTTTGGTGGTAATGAATTCCTTTATCTTTTTCTTGTCTGTGAAGCTCTTTATCTGACCTTCAATTCTGAATGATAGCTTTGCTGGGTAATCTTGGTTGTAGGTTCTTGTTGTTCATCATTTTGAATATTTCTTGCCACTCCTTTCTGGCCTGCATAGTATCTGTTGAGAAATCAGCTGACAGTCATATGGGTACTCCCTTGTAGGTAACTAGTTGTTTTTCTCTTGCTGCTTTCAAGATTTTCTCTTTGTCTTTTGCCCTTGGCATTTTAATTATGATGTATCTTGGTGTGGTCCTCTGTGGATACCTTTTGTTTGGGGTTCTGTGTGCTTCCTAGACTTGTAAGTCTATTTCTTTCCCCAGGTTGGGGACGTTTTCTGTCACTATTTCTTTCAATGTTTTCAGTGCCCTGAAAGGGAATCACACTGGCTGATGCCCAACCAACTGAGCCACACTGGCCAGGGCCACCACTGTCTTTTTAAAGTTACTCAGTTCCCATAGCCGGAGTGAAAGATGGCCCTTGAGGTTTTTTCAGATTTGGATTATAAAAGTTATCTGACCACTGATTAAAATGTTCAATTCTTTACAATTTTGAACTTCAGTTAATGTTGAAGCATTCTCTCTCTGCCCTGCCCTGAGATGGTATAAATTGGGAAAGCTTCACTCAGAGAGATGGTATAATCTCTTACCCTTTTCTTTCTTCTTTCTTCTACTGCACATTACACTTCCTCTTACAGCTTTAGCATAGTTCTTGAACTCTTGAGGGCTGGAAAGTGAAGGCGGTAAGAGAGCAAAAAAGGAAAGATGGTTTTTATCTGATGGACACGGATGAGAGTTGATATCAGAAGGTTCCAAGATGCCATTTTTTTGGAAGCCTATCATTTGACTACTTTAATACATGACCAGCTTGAAGGTTTAATATTCTAATTGTCAACCTTGGTTTTGTGTGAGAATGTGCACTTTTTAATCTACTGAAATTATATTTATAATTAAGTAATAATTAAGGACACTTCTCCCTACATAAAATTGCAATCATCGATGATGTTTTCAAAATAGAGATTGAGATAGTTGTTAGGGTTCAAGAAATAAAGCTGTGTTTTTTTTTTTTTTTTTTGCAATGTTCGGTTGATGCTTGCTAGCTCATTAAAGTACATGGCATTTTGTGTTCTTTTTTGAAATATAACATGAAATAGGTTTCCCTAAATAAGTTTGATAATTCTATCTGCATAATATTCCTAAAGAGAAATTAGTGTTTGTTTCCAACAATCGGGTGTATAGAATTCTTTAGCTCCTTCTCACAATCTCAATTAAAATAATAAAGGCTTTCTTTTAGCTTAATGTTGTTCCCGTTTTCAACATTATGATCTGTTTGTACTGTGTTCATTTATTTTTAACAATGTCTGGAGTCAAAGTTTTTCTATAAATGGGAAAGGGGTGAGTAGTGTGTGAACATGTGGATGGATTATCAGTTCTTATCAAAATCCAAAACCTGGTTAAAGTTGCTGCATATGATGATCTTGGTTGGAAGTGTCAGGGCAGGAAAAAGAAACACCTGCAGTATAATTTATCAAAGAAAAATTTCCCCATATTACTTTGTATATAACCACCTTCAGCGCTGTCATTTGTAATTTAGCTTGTTCATTTTGCAGTATAGAAATCTCAGCCAATAGATACAAGAATGGAATTTACATTAACCACTCAGCCATTGTGATCACAACAAACTGAATTACCCAGAGATTTTACTTAAAACTCAAGAGCCTGTTTGTATCCTTTACTATGGATTGGGGAAAAATATTTGTGCTATGATATTTATACTTAAATTTCAAAATATTTCACATGCCAGCCAATGTGGTTCAGTTTGGTTGAGCATGATCCCATGCAGTAGGAGGCTGCTGGTTCAATTCCCTTTCAAGGCACATGCCTCGGTTGCAGGCTGATCCTTAGTAGGAGGCATGCAGGCGGCAACTGATCCAATGTTTCTCTCTCAAGGATGTTTCCATCTTTCCCTCTCTCTCCCTTTCTCTCTCTGAAATAAATAAAAACAACCCACGTATTTTAAAAATAAATAGCCTGGCTGGTGCGGTGCTGTGATTGAATGTAGACCTATAAATCAGGAGCTCAAGATTCGATTCCTGGTAAGGGCACCTGCCAGGGTTGTGGGCTGGATCCAAGGAGAAGTATGAAGGAGGCCTCTGTTCAGTGATTGTCTTTCATCATTTATGTTTCTTTTTCTCTTTCCCTCTCCCTTCCTCTATGAAATAAATAAAAATATTTTTAGAAAATAAAGTATTTCATACATACTGGTCCTTTTTAACACATCAAACAGGTAAGTATTATAAATGATAGTATGCTGGGACTAGGAGATAATGCATGAATTTCCTAAGTTGTCAGGGCATGAAGCTAACTAGCACTTACAGATAGATTTTCTTGGGTTCATAAATTATTACCCTTACTCTGAATGAGGACTGCTGTGCCTCTCAGTAAATGTTAGCCATAAAAAATGTAATTCTAAACTTTCAATGTGAAAATCAGAAAGTCTACATTCTGCAACATAAAAATAAATAATATATGAGGGAATTATTTTTAGGAAGTTTTAGTTAAAGAAGAATAAATGAATTGGTTATTTAAATATAGATTTTAGAGTTTTCATTTTAATTGTTATATTCATTCATCTTGACAAATCTCTCAGGTACTTATTCTGTTCATTTTATAGGCAAGTAAATAAAGGATAAGCTAAGTTAAATATCTGCATTAGAATCCCTATTAGAAAGTAGCAGATCAGAACTACAAAGCCAGGACTTCTTACCAAGTATGGTTACTTTGTTCATTCTATAATTCTGTCATTTTGGAATTTTTTTTTTAGTATAACCATAGCTCAGAATATTCAGTATTTGTGTTTTTATTTATTGATGGACTGTCTTATTTTCAGTTTGATATCCAAGGTACATTCCTTCCATTTCCACACCCCTAAATTGTGTCAGCTTACAGTGAATAGGCATATGGAATCATAATTTGAAATTTTAAAGCTTAAAATCTTTCTGCTATTTTATTCCAAGAAAACCACAACCTAGAGCAAACAAGATTACAGCAACACTTGATTTACCCAGAACACATTAATTGTACAAATTTTAAAATTATTCTTTTCCATTTCTGATTTTGAGTTATCTTTTTGTCATTGTGAATCTAAAATTTGTCAATTTTGTTTATATTTTTAAAAATATATATATTTTATTGAATTCAGAGAGGTTGAGAGAGAGAAAAAAATATATAAATTATGAAAGAATCATTGATCAGTTGTCCCCTGAATGCTTCCTTCTGGGAATCGAGCCCACAACCCAGGCATGTGCCTTTGGCCGGAATTGAACTTGGGACACCAGTCTGAGGCCAATGCTGTATCCACTGAGCCAAACTGGTGATTTATTTTTTTTAAATAATTTTTTTAAATAACCAGCTTTTAGTTTCATTGATTATTTATTGTCTACTTATTCTATTTCATTTATTTTTTTTCTCTGATACATTCTTCTACTGACTTTGGGCTTCATTTTGTTGTTGATGTTGTTTCATGGCTTGTAAAGTGATGCTGCTTATATGAGATTTTTCTTATTTTATTGTTGTCAGCATTTATCTCTCTGAATTTCTCTCTTAGAATTGCTTTCACTGCATCCCATATGTGTTGATGTTATATTTCCATTTTTATTTGTCTCAAGGTATTTTTTTAAAACTTCTTCTTTGACCCGTTGGTTGTTTAGAAATATGCTATTTACTCTGTGTATATTTGTGAATTTTTCACTTTTCTTCTTGTAATTGATTTCTTAATTTCATACCATTATGAATTGGTAAAAGATACTTAATGTAATTCAAGTCTTCTTAAATTGTTTAAAACTTGTTTTGTGGCCTAATATATGATTTATCCTGGAATATTATTCAAATGTACTTGAAAAGAATGTGTATTCTGTTGCTTTTGGATGGGATGTTCCACATATATCTGTTAAGTTCACCTAATGTAACTTCTTGTTTAAGGTTAATGTTTGCTTATTGACTCTCTGTCTGAATGGCTTATCTATGTTACTAGGGCATTAAAGTTTCCGTCTCTTATTGTATTGCTGTTTCTGTCTTAAGTCTGTTAGCATTTGCTTTATATATTTTAAGGTGCTCCTATATTTGATGCATAAATATTAACAAATGTTATATTCTTTGGTTGGGCTGACCTAATTATCATTATGTAATGGCCTACTCTCTTATTGTTACCATCATGATTAGCTAGCTAATATTAAATGGAAAGAGAGCAAAGGGGAGGTCAGACATTATAAGCATCATCATCTGGGTAGCTTCACCCAGAAGCTGCAACTTTACACTCCCCAGGCAATGATGTCCATTCCCTGAAGGTCACTGGGGAAAGGAGGTCCAACAAAGAGGACCACAGGAGCAGTAAAGCTGGGGTGATGATGGGAAGGTATCAGTCTAACCTGGAAAAAAGATAATTGGCCAGAGGGGTGGAGCCAATGCAAGCATTCAAAATCTCCAAGGCTCAATTGGTTAAGCTCTTAATTATAATCCTTAGACAAGGACTTCTTGCTGCTCAATTGGTTAAGCTCTTAATTATAATCTTTAGACAAGGACTTCTTGCTCTCTTGTTCCACTTTCTTCGCTTTGGCTTCCTTGAACTCATGTGCTCTGTGACCTGCATTAGCCCGCCATGTGGCCCTAGAAGCCACATGGCCCCACAAGCAATGGACTGGACTGGTGATCAGGGCACAAGCTATTATTCAGATGCCGTACTGGGCTGTGCTTTACTATGGAGTGAGACTCTGGGAAGTGGCTTTGGTCTTAGCCCTGCTGAAGACAAAAATGAGGCTGTTGGCATGGTGGAATAGAGGGAGACCTTGGAGGTGAACTCACTTAAATCAATAAAGCTTTCCTTGAAAGCTCATCCTCCCTTGAGAGTCTCAGAAAATTCTTGTTCCCGTGGTACCCCAAGAGCTCCACTTCCACCAGCAACAAGTGTGGACACGGGGGGCGGGGGGGGGGGGGGTTTTGCTGGTAACGTGATCACTGTCTGTTTTAAAGAGAGTGCTTATTTCTTCTTGTTGTTTTCTATGTTTTTGTGTGTCATATTGTTTGTTCTTGTTTTCTTGATTTATTTTTTCACTGTTGTTCACGGAAATCTCTTAAAACATTAGCTGAACAGAAGCTGAAGAAATAGAAACTTCAGTGACACACCATGCAGCCATTGTACAAAACAGTTTTGCGAGTCCTTCAAAGCCAAACACAGAATTACTATGTAACACAGCAGCTGTACTCCTAGGTATGGACCTATAAGAATTGAAAACAGCGACACAAATAGAAATGTGTGTGCCAATGTTTATTGCAGAATTGTTCACAATGGCCAAAATATGGAAATAGTCCGAGTATTTATCAACCCATGAATGGATGAACAAAATACGGAATATATAATCACAATTATCTTGACACATGTTACAATGTAAATGGAACTTAAACCATGTGCTAAAGTGAAACCAGACACAAAGGAACAAATGCTGTATAATTCAACTTAAATGAAATATCTGTAATAGCCAAAGTTAGAAATAGTTTGCAATTTATTAGGGACTAGAGCAAGAGAAGAATAGGGAGCTACTCCTTAATGGCGGCAGAATCCCTGCTCGAAGCAATGGAAGAGTTTTGAAAATGTAGTAGCGACGATTGCCGAATGTGGATGAAACTAATGCCACTGAATTATGCGCTTGAAAATAGTTGAAATAAATATTTTTATTCTGTATATATCTTATTACAATAAAAACTTACAATTGAAAACAAAAATAAGTGTGGAGATAGAAACAATTTGTAATAATAAAAAGGTCAAGCGGAGGACTGAGAAGGTGGGGCAGTTCTGTACCGTGCTGCCTTCCACTGGTTAAGACCTCCAAGAGCAAAGGCCTACCAAGGTGAGGATGCCCCTACTGTCACCTGTAGAGGGGCAGCACTGAGCTGGCCAATATTTGTGGTGGTACTGCTTGTCCTGGCTCAGGGGAAGCGTTCCACTAAGTCTGAAAGACTAAGACATCGCGGGGACTCTCCATCACCACCCGCGGCCTGCTCTGCCAGGCCTTTGCGCGCGCTGTGCTGGCGCTGCGCCTTCCATTGGCAGACACGGCTCTCTCCGCTGCACATGGCCAGGCCAAAGCATCAGACACTACCACCATGCGGATTTTAAAACTACAGGGGAAATTGAGCCACAGGAGCTACCATCGCTGCTGCACCCACCGCCACCCCCAAGAATGGGAATCCACCAAAATCAGAGCTCACAACACACCGGGCTCATAGAGAGTGTGGCTTCAGAGGTTAGCCTCTGCATCCACAGCAGCTCCACATCCGCAACAAAGAGGACACCATTGAGGGCGGACTCTCCCCATGCAGCCATCACAGCCCGCCCACAATCTTCCCAGCACACCCACCATGCTGGGAGGGAAAAGGAGCGCGCTGGTGAGGAAATGGCACGGTGCCTTCCATTGCCCACCCAGGTGAGCCCATCATCTGATGCCACATGGCCAAGCCGAAGCTCTCACCACCACCGCCATGTGAACTTTAAAACTACAGTGGTAATTGAACCACAGGAGCGACGGTCAATATTGCACCTGGCACCGCCACCCGCCACTGCCGCCGAGAATAAAGGAAATCCACCAAGAACAGAGCTCACCACGCCTTGGGCTCAGGGAGTGGGCGACCTCAGAACTTAGCCTCCATGTCTGCAGCTGCTCCGCCCCCACAACGAACGAGACACCTTTGAAGGTAGTCCCCCCGCCTGCAACCATCTCAGCCCAACTGCAGCTGTCCCAGCCTGCCCGCCATGCTAGCAAGAAGCTAGCCCAGCGCCTCCAATATGCGACCCCAACACCCTAGAGGGGCTGTGTGCCCCGGGTGAGCCGAGTGTCCCAGGGGGCCGTGTGCCCGGGTGAGCCGAGTGTCCCAGGGGGCCGAGTGCCACAGGCGAGCCGAGTGTCCCAGGGGGCCACGTGCCCCGGGTGAACCGTACCCCCCAAAGGGGAAGGGGATCCCGGGTGAGCCGTGTGTCCCAGGGGGCCGAGTGCCCCGGGTGAGCCGAGTGTCCCATGGGGCCGAGTGCCCCGGGTGAGCCGAGTATCCCACGGGTCCGAGTGCCCCGGGTGAGCCGAGTGTCCCAGGGGGCCATGTGCCCCGGGTAAGCCATACCCCCCAAAGGGGAAGGGTGTCCCGGGTGAGCCGTGTGTCCCAGGGGTCCGAGTGCCCCGGGTGAGCCGAGTGTCCCAGGGGGCCATGTGCCCCGGGTAAGCCGTACCCCCCAAAGGGGAAGGGTGTCCCGGGTGAGCCGTGTGTCCCAGGGGTCCGAGTGCCCCGGGTGAGCCGAGTGTCCCATGGGGCCGAGTGCCCCGGGTGAGCCGAGTATCCCACGCGTCCGAGTGCCCCGGGTGAGCCGAGTGTCCCACGGGGCCGAGTGCCCTGGGTGAGCCGAGTGTCCCATTGGGCCGAGTGCCCCGGGTGAGCCGAGTGTCCCAGGGGGCCGAGTGCCCCGGGTGAGCCGAGTGTCCCAGGGTGCAGTGTGCCCCGGGCGAGCCGTGTGTCCCAGGGGAAGCAGTGGGACCCAGGGGAAGGGGCGGTGAAAACCAGAGGAGGAGCGGACTCTATTCATATGGTCCTGAGATAGTCACCATAAAACAAGCAGACTGCCAAATGACAGCGGGGAGGGGAAGGAGACCTGGGGGGAGATAGGAGAACAACCGAGGGACTGGTATGCATGAACATAAGTACAACCAATGAACACAGAACTCTGGGGAGGGAGGGCATAAATGGGAGGTAGGGGGGGGCAATGGTAAACTATGTACACAGAAAATACCTTAATAAAATAAAATTTAAAAAAAATAATAAAAAGGTCAATCTATCAAAAAACATCAGATTGACTTAAATTATGCATCTTATTATAGCTACCCAGACCGTCTAACATGTTTCTAGACATGTAGGTGCAGTCAGTATTCAACCACTTATTTGCCTACTTAATACATTTTAAAGTAGAGGAATCTACAAAGTATATAACTTATAAATCATTTTTCCTCCTAGCCTGAAGTCTTTTAGACAGGGTCCTTAGATGCTATAAATGCCATCCTGTGTGTCAAATGGCTGGATCTTTAGCAAAAAACAAACAAACAAACAAAAAAACCAACCAAACAAAAAAACCTGCACATTTAAATAAATACAGTGCAATTATTTTACTTTTTTTATTGATTTATATTTATGACATTTGTTTTCAATTCCAATGCAATATAAACTTGCCTTTCACTAATATTTACCAGGAAGTCAAGTAAATGATCTGAATTATATCCATCTTACAGCTAAGATCATGGACAAAAGGAGAATTGTGCTCAGTGTTAGTGATGCACCACTGAGACATCTTAGCACGGAAGTGAAATGGCATCATCTAGCATAGACTGATGACACTGGCGTAGTGCAGACAAAATAACGGATGCAGGTGGCGGTGTGTGGCATTTGAGATCCTGTTCTCAAAACACTTGGCTATTTTGGAAGTTTGTTCATTTTTATCAGGGATCCTAAAGCTGGACAGTCAAAACTAATTTTGTTAATAACAAACCGTATCCAGACCACATTCTTGCAGATACATGCTATTAAAGATTATAACTGCAACGACTATATCCTTTAATTATTTGTAGTTTTCGAGCTGTCATGTATTATTCAATAGTATTTGTCAGAGGTTAGAAAATTTTCCTATTAAGTAATATTGCGCATGGTTTCACAGATACACGTGGACTCGGAGGGAATCGCTCCTGTTTCTCATGTGGTAAATTAATAGTCATCTCAATGACAGAGTGTTTTGTGCAGGAAGTGGTGTAATCAAACCACCGAAAAATTATTTTGCTTTTTTATTAATTGATTTATGACATTTTGTTCTCATTCCAATGCTTATTTAGGTTTCAAGGATGATGAACCGGAATCAAAAGCACAGAATACCCTGGAAAGACAGGTATGGCTTGCTGACCTTTGCCCAGTTTTCAATTACAAATATTATTTTGTGAATCTGCTCTGTCTTCTCACTGACTTCTAAGCAAATAAAAATTAAGGATCAAAATGACCTTACAGAGTAAGTACAAAACATGATAAAGGTTAGGGTATTACATTTCAAGGAACATATGAAGCAATACAATCCTAAAACCCAATTCCTGTGGCAAAACATATAATATAAAGAAAAAACAAAACAAAACAAAACATAGCCCAATATACATTCAGTTTTCTGAGGCTCTCTAGAACTGGAGGAAACTGGATATAATGTCTTAATTGCAATGCTAAAAATGTAATCTTATGACCAATAGCCCTAGAATCAGAATTGAATAAACTTCTAACAGAATTTTATGGCAAAGCTCCCTTATCTACACTTTATAACAAATGTCTCCTTGTTTTACTGTATATTTTGTTATAATTTAAAATGAATCTCTGAGATTTAATATATTAAGATTAGAAGAAATTGAACTTTACAATCAGAAATATTTAGAGGTGATGTCTAATACATAACAATTTGAATATAATCACTTCATAATCTAACTCATCAGAAGTCTTTTCAATAATGGATATTATGAGAAACAATAAATCAATTCAAGTAGACAGGCATTAGTCGTATAATTAAGTCAGCTTAGCTTGAAGAATGTTTTTTTAAATATGATTTTTACTAGAGGCCGGTGAATGAAATTGTGCATGGCCTGCCTGCATCCTCTCACAATCCGGGACTCCTCAGGGAATGTCAGGCCTAACCCAGCAGTCGGACACCCCTCTCACAATCCGGGATGCTGCATGTACCAGTGACCACACTTTCCATACAGGCGAAAGGCATCTTGCTGTTGTATGGGCAGCTACATTTTTTTTGCCCCGATTATAAAAAGTAGTACATAAACATGATCCTTCTGAGGCGGTAGTACCATTTTCCCCATCCTATGGGTGGAAAAACTGAAGCACAGAGAAGTTAAGTAATTGGCTTTGTCACACAGTTATAAGTGTCAGAATCAAATGTAAACATAAGATTACATTTTTAGCCTTGCAATTAAAACATATTTAAAAACAAAGTGTGCAAACCAGAGTCCATGCATGTCATCGCTGCATCATCCTGTTTTTCTCAGTGTTAGAGTAGCCTTGACAGGTGTTTTTTTTTTAATTTTAAAAAATATATATTTTATTGACTTTTTTACAGAGAGGAACGGAGAGAGATAGAGAGTTAGAAACATGGTGAGAGAGAGTCATTGACCAGCTGCTTCCTGCACACCCCCCACTGGGTATATGCCCGCAACCAAGATACATGCCCTTGACCGGAATTGAACCCGGGACCCTTCAGCCCACAGGCCGATGCTCTATCCACTGAGCCAAACCGGTTTCAGTGACAGGTTTTAATTTTTAGATCTAAGAGACTGTTCCCAATATATAGAGGACTGAGGGGCAATTTGGGGCCTTGACTATCCTGCCTTGGCTGACTCCCTGGTGCCACCTGCTGGGTATCCCCCCAATCCCTGCTGTCACTGCAGGGTAGCCTCCATGTCATGCATTGAGCGTCTGCCCCCTGGTGGTCAGTGCGCATCATAGCAACGGGTCACTCCACTGGTTGTTTTGCTCGTTGGTCAATTAGCATACTAGGATTTTATTATATAGTCTGATTTTAGAGAGAAAGAGGAAGGGGAAGGGATAGAGAGAAACATTGATTGACTGCCTCCCGCATGCCCCCTTCTACCCACAATCAGGACATGTGCTCTAAGTGGGAATCAATCCCATGACTTCTTGGTTTTCAGGCTGATGCTGAAGCACTGAGGCACACTGGCTGCGCCTGAAGCATTTTTGAACTAGAAGCGTGTGTGTGTGTGTGTGTGTGTGTGTGTGTGTGTGTGTGTGTGCGTGCACGTGCTTCCAGATTGAAAATATTCTAACCAAAATATGTGTTCGTTCTCCAATACTGGCAAAATTTCTAGTTTAAATTTTTAGTTAAAGTCCTCTTAGACTTTGGCAAAATGTTAGGGAAAATGCGGGACAATTATCTAGAGAAAATTTTAGTTGCCAGGTTGCTAGTGTGCTGGCAATACTATATCTGGTATCCTATATCATGACCACAGACATAAAAGTGGACACATTTTCTGTGATGTGGAAAGAAAATTAACATTAGGCTTAACATAAATAGAGAAAATTTGAAGGCGGGAACAAGAGAGATGTATAAATAAAAATATTTGTCTTGGAAGGGAACTTTTTGATGGCTTGGATTAAATGGCTATTGATTTTGAGGAGGTTGATTATTTCACATTCATATAAATGGGGGTGAGAGAAGGGACCAGTTTTCTGCATTTATACCAAACCAATTCCAGATCAATATTTCTTCATCCTTGGGTCACCCTCATGCCCTTTTGAGGCAACAGCCTTTTGGACATATTATGTCCTACCTCTTCCTGTCACTATCCCTTCTTATCAAGTCTTTTGCCACCCAGCTATTCTGTTTTCCTTTTTTGGAGAGAAGGGGTGGTATGATTTCAATATTTAAATAGCCAATCAAAAATCAATTTGGCCCTTGATCAGGATCTCCCTAACCTGCTTAACTTTCTCCTTCAATCCATTTTAGCCATATCTTCCTCTGGCAAATGCCTTGCTTTGTTTTCCCTGTAAGTGGGATATGCCTACTGATGAAGTGACTCGCAGAAACATCCCATCAAAGGCCTTTTCCTGTTTTTGATTTGTTCACCACCTCTTTATTTGTTCTTCAAACTCAAGGGGGACCCCAGTCCCCTCATCACACTTTTCTGTTTATTGTTTCACTTCTATTTTTCCTGTGTTTTTGTTTTGTTTGTTTCAGCTTAAATGTAATGGTTCATGGCTACTTCCTCATATATACACACAGTTTCCTAGATAATAAACGTTGTTTTGCAGACTCGGAGCTATAAATTTACTTTTGCCAGGCCCTGTCTTTCTCGCTCAACCTAATGAAACTTTAATTTGTGCAACAACCCCTAAGAATTGCATCCATTTAATTGGTAAAACTGGTGACACCTACTTCTTAGATAGTTTTTTTTTAAAATCAGGCAGCTAATTTTTATATCATCACCACGACTGTACTTCAAGCTGCCATCTGTGGTAGGCAGTGCTACAAACATGTTTTAATCTATTTAGCAAGTACTTTTTTTGTTGCTATACTGCAGATGGAGGATTCTTTGCAAATCTGAACAGGCAACAACACTTCTTACTGTGCCTTCTCTTTCAGTTCCGTGTATAAGCTATGCTGTTCCTTTAATTTTTATCTCCCAGAACAAGCTTCTCTTGCTCTTATAGTACACAGTGCTGCCTCTTCCTGAAATACCATTTCTCATGTACTTAGCCTTCTATTTGCTAACTTCTCCTGTAAACATTTCAGGTCTCAGTTGAAGCTTCATTGTCTTCATATCCTTTGTGACCACCCATGCAACTCTGGGTCTTTACACCTACCCCTCATCCCGTGTCACCTCTGAGTTTATTGTGCTTTCCCTCCTAAAGTATTTACCAGATTTGGATGCAATTGTTCAGTTGTTCCTCTGTGTCTTACAGGGAAGTTTTCTTAGCTAATCTCTAGACCCATTAGGCTAACTGGTAATAGAAAACCACAATCTCCAACACTTGGTAGATACTCATGAATATGCAATGAATGAATTAATGAATTTATATATATGTATAAAAGCCTAAGCAACCAGCCAACTGGCCAACTGGCCCTTAGCAATGACACACACTGACCACCAGGGGCAGGTGTTCACTGCAGGAGCTACTGAGCAACAGCAACTTTGCAGAATGCCCTCTTGCACTCCGGGACCCCCTCGGGGGATGTCGGACTGCTGGTTTCAGCCTTACCCCTGCAGGCCAGACCAAGGGACCCCACTTGCTGGAGGGACCCTGCTCACTCTGCAGAAACCCTTTGAGCCCCAGCATCACCCCAGGTGTGGCCAGCCAGGGACGGACCACAGGAAGTTGGCTCCAGGCCATGTCTAGCACATCTGGCCCAATCCCACCCCACTGGCCACCTTTAAATTAATTTAGTTTCACTGTGTATGAATTCATGCACTGGGCCTCTCATAAATATATAATAAATAATGCCATACAAAATGCCATTGTGATTCATTAGGAGAGAAGATGACTGGTTTCAGCTTATAAGGAATGATGGAGTCTCTTGTTACTTAAATAACTAAAATTCTATGTCATTTTCTTTATTATGTGTTTAATTTTGCCTTGTTTTGTTTCCAAGAGGACCTAGGGATTTTTTTCATTATATTTGAGTGTGATTTTCATCAAATATGTCTGCTTTAATTACAAATCTGTTGTAAAGCACAGCAATATCCAAATTCCTTAACTCTCTGCTCTTTTTGAACAATCCTGCAGACTTAAAAAAATATGCAGTAGTAGTAGTGACAAGAAGAAAAATAATTTGTTTAAAAAGTTAAGAGAGAATGAGGAACTCTTTTAAAGCTATTATTAGATCTAGGCCTAATATATCAACTCATTTTAGGAAATAGATTCCCTATTGAAAAATTCATTAATAACATGCAATAGATGTAGCTAGTTCTGCTGGACTGACCTTGCTTTTGATTCTTTCTCCTGAGCCAAAATTTTCTGTGATCAATTTATTTGACTTAACACTCAAACTTTAATTCAGGGACAACTTTGATCACCATGTGTTTATTTTTTTTATTTTTTTATAGAAACACTGATTTGTTGTTACACTTATTTTTGCATTCATTGGTTGATCCCTAATTTTCTTCATTAGTTATTAGAACCTGCTACTTAGTTGTATACTCTAGTGTAAGCTCATGAGATACACCTTTGACCTAGACAGTAAAAACACCTGCACAGTTAATGTCATCCCTTTAACTCTTCAGAAGCTCCTTGAAGCCTCTCTGGGAGCTCTCCTTTCCTCTGTTCCTCCTTTCTTTGCCTTCATTACTTGTCTATACCATATTATTTTTTTTGGGGGGGGGGCAAAATAAACCTTTCATTCCTGAACTGTTTTTCTAAACATAAGTGTGTCTGATCTCATTGACCCATTTGCTCTCTCTGATAAACTCATTGGGAGATGTCTAACTTCTCTCTTTACAAAACTTTTGTTCTGTTTATTCTCATTAAGTTCTTATTCGTAGTCCGGTCTGTGTACCCACTTCTTTGATTCTGGGCAGATGAGACACCAGATTGGCTGTGATTTGTATGAGTGATTGAGGTTTTACTGGGGTTGAGTTCCAGCCATGCCTCCTTTCCTTCTTCCCTTTTTTCCTTCTTCTTTAATATAAATATTATAAGGGGAAAAGCCTTCTAGAAATATACTCTCATATAAGAATGACCAAAATACCATACAGATACAGATATATGTTTCAACTAATGAAGAAATATTTTCTCTTTCAGCATAAAGAATTGTCAGTGCAAGAGACTGTTAGGATCTAACTAAATAATCAGCAACGCTAGTCTCTTGCAAAGATCATCTCAAAATTGCTTTTGAGTTAAAAATGGCCCTGAGTGCCTTGAGGCATTAAATACACTGCTCTGTGTTTTGAAAACAACCAGTCTGATGCTAATCTTTGAGGTATATTTCAACATCTGGAAAACACAATCCCTGTTAGATTTTGTGAATCTAAAAATCATGGCGGAACAGCTGTACTATTACAATTGACCAAAAGTTTTACATCTTCTTGTTCTGCTGTGATATCCCACGAGGAAGGGCAGACAGTGTTTTACCCCTGAGGAGTATGATGTGAAAACTTAAAAGAGAAAAGATGCCTTGCATTATATCATATGGGTCATATCTTCTTGGTTCTATCATGTTTACTGCTTTTGTATACTGGATTTCATGTTTACTGGTAAATATCTCTAAAAGAAAATCTCCTTTTGAAATAAGGTAATATATGCATCTCTGAACCCATTATGTTTAAAATCCCACAGGGGACTGGAAAACAAAGTTCAAACCATTTTGATATATGCAACCTCAAAGCCTCAGGCATCGAGCTGCCTGTTCTCTTACTCTGCTCTCTTGTCCATTTTGGGATGTGGTTATTCAGCTCCCTAGGGTTGCACAAATGTGCTGAATTTCTTCTTCCTCTTAGCTTTATCGCCTGCTGACTTTTCTCTGCTTAGAGCACTGTTCTTCTCTTTCATGGTCTAGATAATGTCTAATCATTGAGTCATTTAGAAACATTTCCCAAATCCTCCCTCTCCCATCTCAGAGTTAGGTGCATCTTCTATTTTCTGCATTAAGTACTCTAAATTCCTCTATAAAATTACATTTTGTACTTTTAAAATCATCATTGTATGGATCACACTAGCTTTAGAAAATAGGGTCATGGCCTTGTTAATTAGTGTCTGAGATATATCAAGTACCCAGGTAATAGTCACCAAATGTATAAGACGCATACATTTTATAATGATATTTCAAAAGAAATAGTTCATACAAATACTGTTTAATTAAGTAGGTTTGAATCAAAGACCTCAGTTCATACTTTAATATACTCTGTAATATATTTTATTCAGATTTTGTTTGACATAATAAAGTACAAATTTTAAGAAATAAAAATGAATATGCCCTCAAATTTCATGTAATTATATTAGGTGTATCACTATTTGCTTGATTCCATAGTTTTCAAGTGCTTGTTAACCTTTCAAATTAGATTTGTCCTATCAATTATACTTCACAAGGAAATTTTACCCTTACCTTTTATATTTTTAATTAGCTCACTCACTCATTTTAGTGACAGATGTATATGTAGCTAGATAGCATCTAAAGACTTTTTCAAAGACTTTGTTCAATGACAGCTAGTTAAAGCTGAAGTATGTATTCTCACTATAATTGAATTAATTGTTGTGGGAAGGTTGTATAGATAGATTAATAAAATGTGAAAACAAATCTCTATACATAAGACTTAATTCCTCTTCCATGAGCTCAGTTCTCACTATATTGCTGCTCTTTGAGGTTCAAAACACTATAATTTGTAGTGATACTATTTCTTACAAATTGCTATAATGTATTACATGAATGGTAAGCAAAAACAGGGAAACTCATTTATTTTAAAACAAATAAAACTAATTTTATGTTTTAAATTTAGTTGTGGTCTTTGTCTTTTTCCTTTATTTATTCTAAGGACTCAAGGGACTTCTCTAAAAACCATATCTATATGATAGCAAAATTTTAAGTTCATTTCATTCTGTGGTCAGTTGTACCAAGTATATGAAAGTGAGTATCTAAATACTTCACAAATTCAATTTGCCTTTAAGATAGTTTTCCATGTTGTGTCCTGCTCTGGCATCTCAACTTGAAATGTTATTAATCGGTAGCAACACAATAATTTTAAGAGATTAACAGGTGCATTTCCCTTGCATTCTATATTTTGGGTCCCTTGATCTATCCTGGGTTTTAATATCCCTCCCCAGTGTGCATGTGCACATATACCCACAACATCCCCAGATCAAGTGACACAAGTGATGTGCTCATTCATTCATGGGAGGAATATAAAAGCAAAAGCAAAAGAACTCATCATTATTTTCATTTTTTCGTTTTGTCTTTTGATTTTCCAAATCTAGGGCCTCTAGGAATATTATGATTCACAACAGTAAAAAGTGATGTTAGAAAACAGATTGACAGATTTTGTGGGGTTGAGGGTAGCCAGGGATGGAAAAATAAAGGGGATATTAGTGAATGGCCTCCCATAAAAGGGGGTAATCTTCAAAAACACTGCTCCTGGTGCTAACTCCTAAGAAAGAAGATGGTAATATACAGAGATACCTATATGTTTTAAGAAATTTAAAAGTAGAAGGGTAGTAAGTCCTGCTTCTTTGATACAACTTTAGAAAATAGGAAGAAGAAGAAAGAAGTGGAAAAACAGACTGTAGAAAATGATGGACAGATCAAATGGACAGTAAGATGAATATGGTGGTGTGCTTACCATATGAATATTGGGGGAGAAAATTCAGGTCTGAGAAGAGTTGTGGAGGGGAACTCAATGGCAAGTGTGTAGACCGGTGTTTGAGGACAAGACTAACATAGACAGATTAAAATGAAGACAACAAATTCGTCCTCTCCCATCTATGCAATTTAGACAAAACAGTAGATAATAGTAAGGAATCCCAAGTTATATTTCATCATGTTTCCTCTGATGAAATAGATTAATAACAGAAGTAAAATTGAGTTAATAAATACAATGGAAGTTATGTCCTGTTGGGATTTTTGTTTTTGCTTCTGGTGTGTGTGTGTGTGTGTGTGTGTGTGTGTGTGTGTGTGTGTCAGTGTGTGTGTGTCAGTGTGTGTGTGTGTTGCTCTTGGCATTTCAGATACATGCCATCCTCTCTTTCTACCATTTCCTTCTTTTCAGACACCTTGTGGCCATCTTCTCTCATTCAATGTTATGGCTTCTCTAGCATACATATTTGTCATTTCTGGCCACTCCTGAATGTAACAAATCAACTAGGCATGCTTCTGACATCTCATTTGAAACAACTCAGAAAATTTACCCAGCCCTATTAAAAAGTCAGTAGAATCAAATGACAACATGGGCTCAGTACCATCATTCATGTCACTATGTGGTTGTTTCCAGAAACACACACACACACACACACACACACACACACACACACAATTATATGAATATTTATGAAGATATACATATTTAATTTTTCATTATTTAAAATGATAGGCTTTTCTATACATGTCTTTCTTAAATTCATGGCCCTTTCCAGCTTCTGAAACCAGCTCTTATGATTCTAAGCTCCAAGCTTCATACATATCAGCTTTTTTGTTTAACCTCAAATATGCCAATTTTTTTCTGCTGTAGAGCCTTTGCAATATCTATACCCTCTGAATGTAACTCTTCAAATGGATATATTCTTTTTTGTTACTTAATGTCCGCTTATATGTATCACTTGCTTAGTGATCACTCATCATTCTGCCAAGACATTGTGATAGTACTCTTGCACCCCTCATCATTGCCTTCTAATTCCTCTTACTCTAGTCCATTGTTTTAAGCTACTTTCAAGCATCTAACGTACAACACAATTTCTTTACATATTTGTTATGTAGTTTTTCTCTAAAATATTAGGTCCACAAGAATGCAAATGTTTTCTGCCTTATTCAGTGATGTATCCTAAAGGGTGTAGGTGCTCAATACAAATTTCTTGAAAACTAATGAGTATTCTATATTTCTTATTATAACTATTTGTTAGTTTATTATGTGCTCAACACCTTTATAGTCGAGGTCTATAAAAAATATGTTTTTGTCAGTCTTCTTCACCAATTTATCTATAGTATATAAGTAATGCTTGCCAAACATAGAAAATATTCAGACATATTTAATTAATGATTCATTTATCATGGAATGAGCAACTCTTTTTTTTTAAGTTTACTTCTAGAATTTACACGTATGGCTTAACCCAAAACTTTAAAAACACCTAAACAATCATTCAATGTCTAGTAAGTCTAGTACAGTCACGTAAATTCTCCAATTTTATCAGTAAATAATAAAGATATTAGAAGAAGAATAAAAAGGACGAGGTTTATCATAGTTAAAGTTTTCAGTGTGTATGGAAACGGGCCCTCTTATGCAGTCATAAAAATCCAACTTGGGCCAGTATTTATGAAGGATATTTTCACGTTTTTAAAATGTGCATTTGAAAAATTAAAATGTTAAAATCTAGTTATTACTGTTTTAGAAACTTACCCTGGTTATATAAGCAGGATGCTCTATCAAATTTCTGTACGAGATTTTTTTTTAGAACTGTTTAATCTAGCAAAATAGTGGAAATATCCTGATTTTTCTAAAATTAATGGCAATGTATTGATGTAATGAAAAATGTGACATGTAGACACAAAGATGAATGAGATAGGACCATATTTTTTAATATGAACATATTTGGATATTATAATATTAAATTATAGAAGCAGTCTTTGAAATATATAACTTGATTTATTATGCCATATTTATAATTATAATTTATAATAGATATATAAACTAAATATCTCATTCCATTTTATCTATATATTTATTGAAAATGAATTTATAACTTTAATACAATTAATAGCTAACAGGTATTTTGCAAAAATTATTCAGCTTTTTCTACAACTTGTATAGCAATGCAATTGTCATTTAATGTCAAAATCTATACAAAAAAGAACAAAGATAGAGAACTTACATGAACTTACCGTATTTGCCGGCGTATAAGACGATTTTTTGGCCCTGAAAAATACGTATTTGCCAGCGTATAAGAGACTGGGCGTATAAGACGACCCCCTAACATTTCCACTAAAAAATACAGAGTTGGTTATATACTCGCCGTATAAGACTACCCCCCACTTGGAGGCATATTTTTCAGGGCCAAAAAGTCGTCTTATACGCCGGCAAATACGGTATTTTAATAATTTTTTATTGAGTAATCAAAACAGTGTGTCACTGGAGTAAGAATGAACATATTTGTTAAAACAAAAGAATTGTGAGGCTAAGAGTAAGTTCCATATCCTAGTATAAGTTCAAATGATTTTGGCCAAAACTTTAAGAATATTAAATGAAGGAGAGAGCAATATTTCTTACAAATTAAGCTGACCACTTTCATATGTTTATGGGGGGAATGAACCTTGTACATTAACAGTCATCATACAAAAACTTAACTCACATAGGATCATAGATTCAAACATAAAAGTGAAAACTAAAACATCTGTTTAAAAATCTCTGAGATCATTTGTGTGACATTAGGGAAAGAAAAGAATAATTGAGAGGAAGCATTTATAATTTGTAAATGAATAAATCTACTTTATCAAAATTAAAAGCTTCTTTTCTTAAACAACGAGGAGGAAAAAGCAGCTCAGGGACTGGAGACAATGTTAAAAACATGTGTTTTCACTTATAACAATAATAAATGAAAAGTCTTACAACTTAATGGTAAGGGAAAAATAACCCAACATAATGGCCAAAAGATTTGAACATATAATTGACAAGATAAATTAATTTCTAACAGGCACATAAAAGTATGTTCAGATTTAATCTTTTAAGAAATGCACATCACAAGAGCATGGCACAGCTATATACACTCTAAAATGGCTAAAATTGAAAATATTGAGATAGTGTAGATGTTTCTAAATTAGAACTCTCAGGCAATGCTGGTAGAAGAGGAGATATAAAATGCTATAATCACTTTGGAAATTCTTTGAAGTTATTAATGTGGTTAATATTTACTTTGAAAGAACATTTTAAGTTACTAGTAAAAGTGCACTTATAGTTATCTGTTGAACCCAGAGGTTTTATTCCTAGGTTTTTACCCATATCTACCATAATACTTATTCATAAAGGTCTATAGTAGCATAGATTTCCATGCACACCCAGGATTCAAATAGACAAGCCATCTAATGTGACTAATTGATTGACTACATAGATACAAAAATAAAGCAGTTAACATTATCCATATGCAAAGCAACAACATTTTTGACATTATTATATGGTTTTCTATGATGTCCTAAGTTATCAAAAGGATTTCTTGCTTAACAAAATCTATGGACTTTTATACAATATAAAGTTTGGGAGAGATCATAAATATCTTTTTAGCTTTATTGGCATTTATAAGACAAGTTATCTATAATTGAGGACTTGGACTATGGAAGTACAAATTATTACTTAAAGTCTGATAGTTTAATATTTACTTAACCACTTCCCATGCCACTTTAAAGTATTTGCTTCACCTTTTACTGCCTCATTCTGTAAAATGAGGAAAATGCAGAGTGAAAATGGTGTTATTCAGTGCCTGGCATATGGTTAATGTTCCTTTCATTTTAGCTTCGGGTTGTTATTTTTATTCTTAAACCAGGACTCCTGGGAGACTCGAGGCTCATTCAAATGAGGCTTTGCACCTTGAGGATGATTGTTGATATGAATTAGAAATAGTATCAACGAGCAGAGCTCTGTATGTGATGGTTCTCTCTTCTCGGCTTATCTTTTAAGAGCCTTTGTCTTATGATGAAAAGAACAGACATGGTGTGCCTCAGTTGGTGGGGTGTCATGTCATGCACCAACAGCTTGCCAGTTTGATCCTCAGTGGCAGTCTCTCTCTCTCTTTCTCTCTCTCTCTCCCTCTCCTTCCCTCCCTCCTTCCCTCCCTTCCTCCCTCCATTTCTCCTTCCCTTTTCATCTTTCTCTTTAAAAGTCAATTAAAATTTCTGAGAAAGAGAGAGAGAGAGAGAACAGGCACTGGAACCAACTGCCTTCATTGAATCTAGATTCCTCCTTTTATTCATGTTACTTAACTGTAATTGTGACAGGGAATGTGAGAAGTTCTGTGAGTTTATGGATTCTTATTTAATTGTTGAAAAAACTTCCTAGTTTTATGCTAAATGGGTTTCCACAGCCTGAGCATGATACTATACTAATGCAGGGATAGTGAACTGGGTATGTGGTTCTATTGTAGAGTTGGACAAAAGCTTTATTTTAGTAACTCAGTCATGTTCTCCGGAAAATAATTTTTTTAAAGAGTATACATGGACATTAAAGGTTTGAGAATGAATTCCCTTAAATCTATCTATGCTTCCACACTCATACCTGCACAAATAGTCATCCATACCTGCACATATAAGAAGCCACTGAGCTAAGACACAGTAATAGACCCCAAATGAAATGAATAAAAAACTCAGAATTCCCTCTACGTTTTAATGTGCTATCTCAAGTATTCCTTGCCTGCATTGTCGAAGTTGATAAGTTCTCACGGTTTCTACTGTCTGGCCCGTGTGAAAGGAAAAGAGAAAACAGAGGACAAACTGGTCCTCGCTCAGATATGATTAGAACTGCACACAGCCCTTCTACTCAGAGTCACTGAACAGACTTCCGGACCAGCTGGAGGCAGGGAGGCTGCGACTTCCCTAGTTGTTCCTACAAAGCCCAGGCATTCTTTCCTAAAAGGTGAAATGGTTAAATGAATTTGGGGTATAATTAGTAGGCTGCAATACTTTTGGTAAATTTCTCAGGCCCTTTTTACAAAAATATGTCTTTTAGCCTGACTGGTGTGGCTCAGTGATGGAGCATCATCCTAAGAACCAGGGGGTCATGGTTTGATTCATGGTCAGGGCACATGCCTGCATTGCAGGCTCAAACCCCAGTAGCGGGCATGCAGGAGGCAGCCGGGCAATGATTCTCTCTCATCATTTCATCATTGATGTTTCTATCTCTCTCTCCTCCCTTCCTCTCTCAAATCAATACATATACATATACACATATATTTATATATATACATATACATATATTTATATATATGGGTACACATGCATGTATATGTATACACTCAGTGACCAGATTATTATTATCTCTAAATGCATCTGGCCACTCAGTGTGTGTGTGTGTGTGTGTGTGTGTGTGTGTGTGTGTGCGTGCGTGTGTTAGAGGCCTGGTACATAAATTTTTGCATGGGTGGGGTCCGGCCAACCTGGCCAGGGGGAGGGGACATAGTCGAACTCCTGGTCGAGGAGACAATTTGCATATTAGTCTTTTATTATATAGGATATACACTGAGTGGCCAGATTATTCAGAGATCATAATAATCTGGCCACTCAGTGTGTGTATGTGAGTGAGTGAGTGTGTGTGTGTGTCTGTGTGTGTGTGTGTGTGTGTGTGTATGGAATAAGGAACTATTTTAAAATATATTTTGTGTGTGTCATTTTCTACAATATTTATGAGTATAACATACCTGCCAAGAACTCCACACTAGGCTTCACTTTCCTTGAATTCACAGAATGTCAGCACTAACATATAATTATCTTCTTTTTAATTTCTCTGAAGGGTGATGGCCTATTTTTTCCTCTGCCTTCAGGAAATGGAACTGATTTTCTCATAAAAAAGCTCATTTCAGTATCATGAAATATGAATTGTTAGAAAGTGTTTACTTTTTTTCAGGCTTATATTGACAATCACTATTTATCAATATCATTTGCATATTAATGTGTAATTTTGGCTGGAAATAACAAAACATTTTGCCCTTATGAGTAGTTTAGAATTTTGTAGGCTGTTTTGAACATTGTTACTTCTTTTGGGATAACTTTGAATTTTTAGTTTTTTTGCACACATTAAATATATTTATTTCATATTTCTAATATAAATATCCTTAGTGGTTAAAAATACTTATTTTCTATAATATTTTTGCAGGTGGTATTTACATAATATAGTTTAAAATACAAACTATTCTTTACACTACAGAAAATTTATTAAAATTAAAATTCAGTAACTATTACTGAACCAAAATCAAGTGCTTAAGCTTCCTTCTTAAAGAGATCCCACATTCAACATTTCAGGTCACTAGGGTAAAATCTGGACAGTAAATGTATGCTCTAATTTTTTGCAATAATAACTTGGGGATTTAAACATAACTTCTTTTGCTTAATTTGCAGCCAGTAGCAGTTTAAGCACTCAAAGAGTTCTTACTGTGTTTGGGGTTCTATATAAAGCCTTTGTGTTTTCAGACTTTCAAAGTTGCTTAACTAATTAAAAAAAAAAGATGTAACTTACTTTGCAAACCTTCTCTCCAATCATGATGCCCTCACTGTCCCTCAGACATACCATTTTTTTAAATAGAATAGCATACTCGGGGGTCTATGAAGCTATTCGTTGACCTTGGCATAACTTTTTGCTATAAAATTAATGTCTGTAAGTGTAATTTTTAAGTTATGAATTTACCGCCCAAATACTTAAGGATTCTATGTGATATGTACAATAGAGGACCCCCAATGATATTAAAGCTGATAGAAAAAAACTCCCACCTCCAACTTCAAACAATTCTTTAGTTATTATATAACTTCCATGGCCTTTGCATGTTTGAGATTATGGTAGTTGTTTTTCAGAATGTTCCTTAGCATGGAATTTTGTAATATTTCCTCCATTACGACACATTAGCAGGAACACCACAGAGATCATACTGTCTTCTTATAACATCCTATTAGTTAGTGCATACTTTAGATTTGTCCCATGAGCAGTGACGATCACTTTGATCACCTGAATAAGGTGATGTCTGCCAGATTTTATTACTCAAAACTTATACTTTTTCCTTTGTAATTAATAAATAGTTTCTTAGGGATACTTTAGACTGTGTAAGTACCTGCTCCTGATGAAACTTCTTTTAAAAAACATAACATTGGATTATTGTTTTCCTATTTTATTTAATGTTATAATCTCTTATTTTTATTATTATTTTATATTCAAATTTATGGATATTTGACCAATAGGTATATTTAGTTTGTATGTTTTGACATGGTTGCATCCTTGAGCAGTTTCTGCTGTCTGTCAAAATAGGTTGTTCCAGGATCATTGTACACTTTTATTTGCTTATAGCCTGTATCAGCCATTCTTTAATGAGAAGGTTTTAAAGGAGAGTGGCATTTGTAAGCCAAAACTTGGAGATTCTGTATGTTATTGCTGTTAGTGTATTGCTGCTTCCAGCTCTCTGAACAAGTTAGAGAATTTATATTTAGTTACATTTCCATGATTATTTATGCTTCTATCTATCATTTGTCAATCTGTCATCAAAATTTAAATGCACATAGTTATATTCAAACCTAGTCTAAAACTATAAGGTCTAGTCTATTTTTTATTTTTATTTTAATATTTGTAATTTCCTTCTCTAACAATGAGAAACTGGCTTTTATTATACTTAATGTATCTATTTATTTGTATAATGAACACTGTATTTAAAAAATACATGTGGATTTCCTCCTCACACTATTCAGGCTCCGACATATTGTACCCTCCCACCACTTCTCATGTAGATATCCTTGCTAGTCCAATCAGCTTTCAACTACTACCTGAGCTGTATCCGCTGATTTGCTTTAGGACTAAATCTTCATTAGTTGAAGAGACTAGATATAGGAAGAGAATGCAGAAGAGAAAAGAAAAACTTATATTTTTAATATTTCCCTTTCTCCACTCTCACTATCACCACCTATTTATTATAAAACCTATGTGTAATATGATAGTTCTTGCTTATTCCATTAATGTCTTTACCACACATTCATGTTTACTATCTTCTTGTCTATATTTTATTGTGCAGTTTATCTATTCTCCAGGATGCCAACTGTGTACATATTTTGCGGAATATATATTTCTGGATATATATGTGTGTGTGTGTATATATATATATATATATATATATATATATATATATTCCATATATATCCAGAATATATATGGAATAGAGATATAGATATATAGATCCAGAAATATATATTCCATATTTATAGATATATAGATCCAGAAATATATATTCCACAAAATATGTACACAGTTGGCATCCTGGTGAATAGATAAATGACACAATAAAATATAGACAAGAAGATAGTAAACATTATATATATATATAATGTTTCAAAGTATTTATCTTTAATGATAAAAGCATATATGCTAATTAGACTGAATGTCCTCTTCAGGACAAAGCCAGAGCTGCAAGGGAAGCCTGGATCGAGGTGCCAGAGGGAAGGTGGTACTCGCAGCCAGGGGAAGGAAGGCCTACTCTTGCATGAATTTCATGCATTGGTCCTCTAGTTTGTATTTATATTTAATGCTGTTACATTTTGTTGTTTCTCATAACTCCCATTCACAATGGTTATTTCTGTATGTATTTTCCATCTATTATTGTGATCTTTGTTGTTGATTCCATGGCACTTGTACTTTGTGGGCATTGTTTGAAGGTTTAACTGAGTTTATCCAGAAAGCATTTATAGTTGCTTCTGACAGATCCATCATGGCCTTAAAAATCTAGGACAACCATTACTTTATTTTTGCCTGTGCATTTTTAGGTGGACACAAATGTTATAAATGTCAGTTCCAATACAGTGTGATACTCAACTTGTAGTTAAAAATTGTTAGAGAAGAATCATCTTATTTTATCTCACTCTATTAATAATTCTTTTTGTTTTTCTTTTTGCATTTATGTTGTCCATTGAAGGTACTGTCTTTTAGGAGACCAAGGCTTGTTTGGGAAGTCTTTATCTCATCCTCCCACATTAGAGTCCTGATGCTGTCTCTCATGTGAGACCTGTTGCAATCTAAATTTGGGGCTAGTGTCTTTGGTAGAAGTTCCTACAGCAAACACTACTCCAGGACTGACTTTTTCCCCGCCTCTGGATTCTCAATTTTATTTTATTTATAGCATTCTAAGATTTAACTTATTCTCACTAACACAACTGTCATCATGTTTTTATTTTGTTTTGGATATTTTATCCCACATTTTGGTTTATTTCTTCTGTGTGATTAATTACCAAAGAGTTTCTTCCACTCTCTCTTTCATACAGATAGGGGCAGAAATAAACAACAGATTAGGAATTTAATTAATCTTGAAATAATTTAGTAAATAGATCATATATGTCTTATGAAAATTAATACCTATGTTTAAGGTTGATTGTCTGAGGATATGATTATTGATTTTAGAGAGAGGGGAAAGGATAGAGAGAGTTCCTCCTTTGCATTGATACAAAGGAAAACATTGATTAGTTGCCCAATTGGGGTTCAAACCCACAACCTTTTGGTATATTGGGCAACACTAATCAACTGGGCCACACTGGCCAGGGCCCTGTGGTGATAGGAATTTAATGTTTATAAGATGTAAAATATCTTCTTTAGCCTAAATTTCCATACAAAATAGCTTTATATCTGAAGTTAACTTATTTTTTATTGATCCAAATTTTGAAATTTCAGAAGGTAAAAAATATCACCATTTTTTTCTGAGCTTGGATATTTTTCAATCAGTTTTAAAAAATCTCTTGACAAGATTTCTGCTTTGATGGATGTGTTGGTGTTTTCTAAAATGTATGATTAATAACTGTTTAAAAATATATACTTGAGCAAAGCACAAGGTCTTGTTATTTTACTAAGTGACTTTGAAACAGTGTAGATTTAGGGTTCAGAGATAGGATATGGGGAAGGGACCAATGGGGGGATAAGGGCACATATGTAATACATTAATCAATAAAGAAAAAAAAGAGATAGATTATGGGGAAGTAAAAAATTTTAAAACTGTGTTTTGCATAAATACCTGTAGTTTTCTATGTATGTCAGTTTATTGCTAAAGTGCATAATTCTGTTTTTGATAACGTGGGTCTGTGACTGCTTAAACAGTGGATAAGAGAATTGTGCTAATGAAGCCAGAAAATGCATTTAACCTCTCAATTGGGGTCAATTAGCATTCCTTGACCCAAGGTCACTAATGGCTCCCCTGCAGCCAGTCCATGTGAATTTCTTATTATTGGCATGAACAACAAAAAAAAATTGCAAAATATTTCACATAATTGAAAGCATTTTCACTATAATAATTTACTTCATTGTTATTATAACTAAAAATATCGATGACCTGTTGCTGGAGGAAACAGGATTCTTCCACAGTATCACAGGGAATGCATTTCAGAGAAACGTGCATAGGAGGATTTGAAGTCTAGTGGCAAGAAGTGGTGGAGGGAAAACAGGACTGCTCCCCCCTTCTCCTCCCCCAGCAACACCGCATCTGCTGTTGGACTAGTGGCTCAGCTCCGTCTCCTTGAAGAAGAAGTGCTCTCTCTGGAGCCACAGGCCCCCACTTGTTCTCACCAAGCCAAGACAGAGGGTCAGGACCTGGAGCCGCTCCGTTTCCATCCAGCTCATGATTGGCGCAGCCGTTCAGCCAGCGGGACTACCAGAGAGAGGGCGCCCACCTCGGGCCTTTTTATGCTTTGATTCTATTTCCTTGGGCTTGGGCAAGAGTAGGCTTTCTTTGGAACAATCCAACCCCTTCCAGGGTTTTGTACTTTTTTTAAAACTATATTTTATTTATTTTTTACAGAGAGGAAAGGAGAGGGATAGAGAGCTAGAAACACCAATGAGAGGGAAACATCCACCAGCTGCCTCTTGCACACCCTCCACGGGGGTGTGCCCGCAACCAAGGTACATGCCCTTGATGGGAATCGAACCTGGGACCTTTCAGTCTGCAGACCGACGCTCTGTCCACTGAGCCAAACCCCTGTTTGGCTATATCCATTCTTTTATCCGTTTTCCCCAAGCTAGATTGCTCCCCTTGATGGCCACTGTTTTGCCTCCTACTGTGCATGCCTCCTACTTTTGCTTTGTCATCTGGTTTTTCCTGTTCCGCAGAGGAATTTCCCCCTAGCCTGGCTGCTTACCTTGCCTACCCCACCTGCCCCAGCAGCACCCCTGCCCCAATCCAGGGGAACAGTGGGTTGTTCTCTGGGGTGATTGGGTGGGAAAGCCTGTCCTTCCTCCCAGTTTGGCGAGATGGAGGGACATTACTCCCCCTGACAGACAGGCAATGTGGCTCTTCCCGGGAGTATGGGAAGCTGTCATTTCCCTTCGGACTTAAGTTTTGCCAGCCTTTCCTCTTCTCTTTTGTGAATACCTAACTAGCTGCCCATGCCAACAATGCCATCTTACAGATGGAACAATGGAATTTAGGCAAGTCTTTGGCTTACTTTGAGAGTCTGAGTGACAGATGAAGGGTAGTAATGCAATTTAAAAAAAAATGATGAATAGGGCTGAAACCGGTTTGGCTCGGTGGATAGAGCGTCGGCCTGCGGACTGAAGGGTCCTGGGTTCGATTCTGGTCAAGGGCATGCACCTTGGTTTCAGGCACATCCCCAGTCGGGGTGTGCAGGAGGCAGCTGACTGATGTTTCTCTCTCGTCGGTGCTTCTAACTCTTTATCCCTCTCCCTTCCTCTTTGTAAAAAAATAAATAAATAAAATATATAAAAAATAATGAATAGAGATAGTGAGAATGTATATTTATTGACAGTTTTCACATAATTTGTGAGTTGGTTGAGTCAGGATTGAAATCTGTATGTCCTGAAATCACACCCTGTCATTATGTTAAAATCTAGGTCCTTTGCTCTTAACTGCAAAAGTGCATATCCCGCTGTGCTGTTGTAAGAGCTGTACACTATTACACTCAGCATATCTGTATAAACACAACTTAACTGTGTGTTTTTTTTACACCACACTTTATTCTTTTCTGAAACTCAATTTGTGTTGATGAATTTAAAATGTTTGAATTATCGTCCTTCAACACTAAGGATTAGGACACAATCCTCCATATTTATACCAATTTGTACATTGCATACAAATTATCAAACATTTACTTTAACTTTTACCTAGATGGTATTTTTGCATAGCCCATCAGGGTACAATGGCTTAGAAGCCACATATCCAATCTGTGGGAGAGTGGTAGAGTCCATTAAAGCTCTTATCAGCGAATTGTGAGCCTGGGAAATAGTGTCTGAGCTCTAAAGATTAATGGTCATTTGAAAATACACAGATCTTAAAATTGACAACACCAACACTTTAAACAACTTCTGCCATCATTTTGCTGTCTTCCTGAATCCAAAGTTTGTTTTTATCATATCTTTCTTTCTCTCTACCTTTCTTTGCATGTGTACATTTGTGCTGATCAAATTATCACATGATGCAACAACAGCATTGCAAAGATTAGCTCTTATTTTTTCAAGCTGAACCTAAGCTTACATCGAATAGGTACAGTTTTTCTCTTAAACCAGGGGTGGGAACGTAGCCTGTGGGCCATGTAAGGCCCATGGAATCATTTGGTCTGGCTCTGCCAAGGCATTGGGGGGTGAGCTAATTAAATGTTTGATCAAATACAAGAGGCTAATTTTTAAGTTGATAATTTTGTATGGCCAGTGAATGGTGTTAATGAATATCCAAATGTCCCTTGGCAGATAAAAGGTTCCCCTATCATAAATTATCTGAATATATATATGCCAATTGAAATAATATGCATCGAGAAGTACTTTACCTACTCAGCTTGAGAAATGCCTTTCACAGTTATGCTTGCCTACCTTGACAATTTTTCCTCTAGGATAAAATCTACGATATAATGTATGAATTAACTAGTTAAAAGTTGTTTTTTTAAAAAATATATATTTTATTGACTTTTTATAGAGAGGAAGGGAGAGGGATAGAGAGCTAGGAATGTTGATGAGAGAGAAACATCAACCAGCTGCCTCCTGCACACCCCCACTGGGGATGTGCCCACAACCAAGGTACATGCCCTTGACCGGAATTGAACCCGGGACCTTTCAGTTCTCAGGCCAACACTCTATCCATTGAGCCAAACCGGTTTTGGCAGAGTTGAAAGTTTTAATTTGTTTTCAGGATAAATTCTGAAGTATGATATACCAGCAATATGGTTACATTAGAAAAAATAAAACCTAGCAAAGTACTTTCTTGGTACACTGCTCAGGTGACAGGATGCTGTGTATAATTTTGATCACTTTATCTAGCAATGCTTCAAGAATGAATTACCAGGTTATATATTTTTAAGTTCCTAGTTTTGGAAAATAGATTTTAGCAATTAATAGGTGAATTAATGTACAATTAAAAATTATACACACACACACACATAGCTCAAAATATTTGAGAAATTTCGTAAAACATACTGTTGGGTTCAGTAATTATTTAGAAGCATGGAATGAATTTAGTAGCACGGCTTCTGAATTTCACATGTTCTAATACATATGACATGCATATGCTTATGAGTACATAAATGATTTCCTAAATTTTTTTGTCTATACTAAAGTTCATCTGGTCATATGTATTTATTGTATAATTTTATGCACAATGCTATTTAGTTATTGTTGGATATTTCCAGGGCCAAACTGAAGGCGGGGCTGGCCAGCAGGCAGGGCCAGACCGCCAGCCAAGGCAGGTGCCAGTTGGGGTCCCCCCAATCATCCTCTCCCACCAGTCACCCCACAGATAGCCCTGGTCACCAGCCAGGCCTAAGAACCCTACCCTGTATATTGGGGACAGTCTCTTAGATTTAAAAATTAAAACCTGACAAGGCTACTCTAACACTCCAAAAACAGGATGATGCAGCGATGACAAGCTTGGACTCTGGCTTGCACATTTTGTGGTCAGCCCTGATTCTGACACTTAATAACTATGTCACAAAGCCAATTACTTAACTTCTCTCTGCTTCAGTTTTCCACCCATAAGTTGAGGAAAATGGAACTACTGCCTCAGAAGGATCATGTTATATACTACTCTATAATCAGGGCAAAAAAATGTAGCTGCCCATACAACAGCAAGATGCCTTTCGCCTGTATGAAAAGTGTGGTCATGGTGCATGCAGCATCCCAGATTGTGAGAGGGATGTCCGACTGCTGGTGTAGGCCTGATATCCCCCGAGGGGTCCCGAATGGATTGTGAGAGGATGTAGGCAGGGCTGAGGCCCCACCCCCATGCACATATTTCATTCACCAGGCCTCTACTAAGTGTGTAAAAATTACAATCTATAAAATAAGTCCTAGTTAAATTTAATATCTGGCCCAGCTAGCATATATCAATTCTGAAAGTCTGGTCTTTCTTGTACTACATAACAATGGCTCTAATATAAAACACTATGAATGAGTGCATGTTCGTGTGAACGTATGCACAAATACATGGACGTCTGTATATAAATGTACATGTGCATATATTCATCCTTCAACTCTTTGTTTCAACATCTAACTTTTATTATAGCATTATGCCTTAACATTTTTGTATTTTCATATTAAGCAGTTGCTAAACAATAATTTAGAACTCCTTTCCCATTACTTAGTTATGTCTAATAATAAACACAACCTTGATGTGGCATATGTTAAAAGTAATAAAATACATGTGTTTAAATATAAAGAGTGATTAGGATATGAAGAATTTATAAATGTCATAATGAAAACAGATTGCTTTGAAAAGCATTTGAATAGCAAACTGAATTAATCAAGTTATACATCCATTTTAATTTCCCAACAACCATTCCTTTAATAGCTAATAGGTCATTAAAATGTGCTTACTTTTGAGGTATAGCTATGTGCACTTGGTAATTTTAATATGTAGAAGGGTAATTCAAGGTTCTTTGACATAGTGAGAAGGCTATTATACAATATGATGCAGGATGTACTTAAGAAAATCCAACTATATGTTGTGATTAGGATAAAATGTTAACAGGCACACATTGGTGATATTAAGTTCTAATGAAGTTTAAAATATGTTTTTTTTATTAATGACTATATATGGAATAAAATAGACCAAAGCACATGCATAATATATCTTCTATATACCGAATTTTTCCTCAATAACATAGACTAATCCTAATAAGCTAAATAATTATTCCTCAATAGAAGACTAATCCTTAAGAGTAGTGAAAAGTGCTGAAACCGGTTTGGCTCAGTGGTAGAGCGTCTGTCTGCGGACTGAAAGGTCCGGGTCAAGGGCATGTACATTGGCAGCTGGTCGATGTTTCTCTCTCATCGACATTTCTAGCTCTCTATCTCTCTCCCTTCCTCTCTGTAAAATATCAATAACATATATTTTTTTTAAAAAAAAGAGTAGTGAAAAGTGGCAACTGGAGTAAAAACCTGTTTCTTTGAGACTGATTTCTGTCAATTAAGAAATTAATAAGTTAAAATATGAACATTAGTAAATCACAGAATATGAAGGATAGGTGTTAAATTTTGAAATTTATTTTTATAAGCATCTTATTAAAGGTATATATTAAAATGACAATGTAAAAATTTAAAAAAAACACAGCTGTAAAGTGAACCTAGTAAAGTTGCATCTTCAGGGTTCTGAAGTCAGGGCAAATTCATGTATAATGAAGTGGCATCCAAATAGAACTCACATCTAAATCCAAAAGTGTTGAAAGTCTCACATGTCTGTGCGAAGATCTTCTGAGGATCCTAAAGGGGATTAATTGCAACAAACTTCACTCTTGAAATTTTATGGAATGCTTTTTGACAATTAATTGCTGAATTTGCACTTTAAATTTTTTCTTATTCTTCTAAGTGCCCTGACCTTCCCTGTTCTTATACCAGTTCCCCAACACAAGACTATCAGTTTCTTCAACTCTTAACTCCATGATCTTTCTTTTGTAAATTGAGTTTCTTCATTAATTCTGCTGCTCTACCCATAAACACAGCTCATCACCACTGAAGGCCCTAGAATCTAAGGCCATGGATGACTTTTATTTTGTCATAGGTTGCTCTTACTTTATTAAATAAACATGAACAATCTGGTACCAAATCTTGAGATTATGTTAATGATTTAAAAGTCTTCATTTATATAAAAATATATAAAATACTATTTTCTTTTTAAAACAAGATATTTAAAAGAGAATTAAAAATTACAATAAACTTTATTAATATTCTGTATATATATATATATATATATATATATATATATATATATACAATACCAAAAATTGCACAATACAGTACTATCTTATCTGTTAATTTAATTTAAAAATCACATCCATGCATGGGCATGGAGTTATTCTATAAGTGATATTAAAAGATTATATTTTGTAAAAATAAAATCAACTTTATTGTTTATAACATGTATGTAAATTCTGAAGCTTTATAAATACAAATGTATAAAAAAAATAAAAATCAAAACAGGAGCAATACACATATATATTTAATTAATTTTAAATATGGTAAGACCTTTAAAAGAATCATTATCAAAGGAAAACTACCAGTGATGGTATTTTACAGAATCCTATAACAGAAAAAAGGGTATTATATAGAAACTAAGTAAATCTGAAGAAAGTATGTTTTAGTTAATAAGTAAATTTTTTTCATTAATTGTAACAGATATAACATACCAACACTGATGGTTAATTTTATCAACTTGACTGTGTCAGATGGTACTGGTTAAACATCATTTCTGGATATGTCTGTGAGGGTGTTTCTGAATGAGTTAAGCATTTGAATTGTAGAAGAAATAAATCAGGTCACCATTTCCATGTGAGTAGGCTTGGAATGCCTGAATAGAACAAAAAGATAGTGAAAGGGAGAACGTGCTGTCTCAGCCTCACCACTTGAGGTACTATTTGGTCTTTTCCTGCCTTCAGATTGGGACTTTTGGACTGTCCATGATCCTCTTTCTCAGGTCTTAGTAATTGGATTGAAACTATACCACTGTCTTTCCTAGGTCTCCACTTGTAGACATCAGATTATAGGACTTCTCAATATCCATAATTGTGTGAGCAATCCCTATAGTCAATATCAATTGATAGCCCGCTGGCATGGCTCAGTGATCGAGTGTCTACCTATGAATCAGGAGGTCATGGGTTTTTATTCCTTGTCAGGGCACATGCCTGGGGTGCAGGCTCAATCCTCATGTGGGGTGTGCAGAAGGCAGCCGGTCAATGATTCTCTCTCATCATTGATATTTCTATTTCCCTCTCCCTCTCTGAAATAAAAATATATATTAAAAATATCACTTGATAAATCATTAGATATATAGCTCTCTATATTTCTATCTTCTACTGGTTCTCTTTGAACAATTGTGATTTTAACATTAATGAATGTTAACAATATAAGAAGCTGAATGTAGAGCATATAGGAACTATCTATACTACCTTTGAAATTTTTCTCCAAATAGAAAATTATTCTAATACAAGATGATTGTTTTTCAAAATGCTTTACAAATAAAAAAGTTAAAAATAAATCTTACATCTGGTTCTTTTTAGTTTCTTTATACAGGTATTACAGATATTACCAGTTCTATGCCTAGGAAGTGATTCTTATGGATAATCAAAAGTATGCTACATACAAAATGTAAGGAAAACCCAAGTCATTATTTACATGTTAGATATTATAGGAGGGATTTGTAGTGGTATGGAAAAAAAATAAGGGATTATTACGAAGATAAAAATTTGTATTCAAATTCGAATTTCCCTGTGGATTTTTGGATCAACTGTTTTTCTTAACTATATTTTTCTAGCCTGTAAAACGGGGCTAATTTCATCTCCCTCACAGATGAAATGTGGATGGTGTTGATCACAAAATATATGTTCCATAAATATTAGCCTGAGTTCTTATTTTATGGTAGGCCAACACACTGTATGGAGTCACAAGGTAATATAGTTACTGGAGATAATGTACAATATATTTTTATTCAGAATCCAGGTCATTTTCTCTGAGTGCTCAGTACAGGGGTTTAAATACAGAATTTCAGCATTGCTTAAATTAACTTATACATATGTTGCTATCTTTGGGGGATGTTGAAAATACCCAGAAGTTTTTCTTGATATAGTCTATTTTTAAAATATTCAGTAACTGCAGAATTTAAGTGGAAGTAATATGCGGACCTATAGCAGTCAATATGTACATAAATTCCAATGATGCTGCAGAAACATGAGATGCCACTAGAAACATGAAAAAGAATACCTTCATTAGAACTAGAATGTCACTGTGTGTGTGTGTGTGTGTGTGTGTGTGTGTGTGTGTGTGTGTGTGTATGTGTGTGTGACCCCCTAGTGAGTGTCAATAGTTTATTTTGGTATAAAGATGGAAAGGTGGAAAATACACTGTTTCTAAAATCCTCTTGGTTCCCCCTCGTGTTGTAGAAACACCCTGGTCCTGGGGCTAACCCGTTCAAATTCAATTAAATCACGGAAAAAAGAAAACCAGATGGAGAAGGAAGCCTAAGCCAATAGTTTCACTTGGCATATGTGACTGAGATGCTAAACACAGCTTCTATTTTTTTTTCCTACCCTACCTTACCCTACCCTACCCTATCCTACCCTACTCTACCCTACCCTATCCTTCCTTACCCTCCCCTCCCCTACTCTACCCTCCTATCAGAAGTAGCTGGCTTGTCCCCTTCCTCAAGGCTGCTTCAATACCTTGGCTGAAGGAGTTTTGGAAACTAGGCACTGGAATGTGGTCCAAGTTACCACTCTCCCTTTCACTGTGGCAGGAGGGACTAAGCTTTTCACCTTTCTTTGGAGCAGTTTAGAGGCACACATCTGCTTTTGCTTCTGCTGTTCTAACTGTCAGCATCTGGGCAAAAGAAGGGACGGGGGATTCTTCTCCCAGACTCCCAATGGAGAGTGAAGTACTGGCCTGTCGGGCAGTGGGTCACACGGGGGTCAGCAGAAAGTCTGTTTTGGGGAAGCTGGACTTCTGCTGAGAGGAGATGTGGAGAAAGCCCCATGGCCTTCAGGGCTGGTGGCACCCAAAGCAAGTCTAAAAACCACAGGCAGGAAACAGCTGCAGATTCTCCAGGGGGATGTAGACGTGTTCTTTTCCAACTCAGTTCTCGTTGCTCCTCCCAAGCCTTCTTATGGTGCTGATGCTTCCCCTTCCAATGTCATCCGGGAGTATCTCCTGGGTTTCCTTGGAGACCACAGCAGGCTGCAGAGCCAGTTCACGCATGCTGAACTTGCAAGTGAGCGGCAGTGAGAGGGGCATCTCTGTCGCCGTGGGACATCCTCAGACATGGAACACCAGCAACCTCCACCGCCATCGCTGAGAACTTCACAAGGCTCCACTCCAGGTGTGATATTCCTGCAGGAGGGCGTGGGAACCTGTGCTGCCCGTCCTCCACTGGGTGGGATAGGAACAATGAGGGCTGCTTCGATGGGTGAAGCCTGAATTGGTGATGGGTTCCTGGTGGCTGGACTCATCAAATGGTTCCCTCTCCAGGACCATCGTCTGATAACTTGTAGTCATCACAGACCACTGCCCACCCCTCAGGCTTCGGTTCAGACACTGCTTCCTCTCCGTCTACCAGGCCAACGTGATTTTTAAGGAATTATCTTGATATTGGTTTTCGTAATAACGCTTTGTATTAGGAAATGTTGAATAACAATTAAAAAATTCATTGTTACCCATATAAAGTGATGGTTTATAATATATTTGATTATCCCTATAAATCCTTTCACCCTGCTGTGTTTAATTTTAGATTCATCAGGCTATTAAAATTGTCCCTTAGTAAATTAATTTCTTCCTCACCATATTACATATTTAATTAGAATTTAACTAGGCTAGCAACTCTGTTTCTTCTTTTATATCTCCCTTTATCCCCAACCCCAGTCCCACCTTGCTATTCTCCCATGTGGCTGCACTTAAAATTTGCACAATGTGTCCATCTAAACAATAGTAACAAATCGAGATCCACTGATTCTGTTTCCTGAAATCTCAAACCAACTTTCCATCCAAACGGTAAGTAAACTGAAATTTAGTGAAATTAGAAAGGAAAGTCTCGAAAAACACTTATAGAGCTTTATTTTCTGCAGCATTTATTAAAGTTACTTACATGGAAACCAAGCTCAGCTAGTCACTTTCTTTTCTACATACACCTCTTGTTGCGGGAGCCATATAACCATTACTGGGATTCAGAACTAACACCAAGTTAAAGAACAATTGCACCAAAATTATGTAATGAGCCTAAAACAGGCTAATAAGAATATCAGGAATATCAAAGAGATTGGAGAAAGCAGCAGTAGAGAAAGTAGAACATACATAGTTGGAACCCTGCAACATTATAGGAGAGATGAGAGGACCATATCTACAGTGAAGACAAACACCCTCAGACACGGTGGAAGTAGGCAGAATATTTTTCAAATTACACACAACATTTCCCTATGCTGCACAATAAACATTAAACGTTTTCTACATAACTTGAAATACCGATATTAATAAAAAATTAGGAAGAGGATGGCAAGATTAGTTTAGGGCCTTCTGAAATCTAGAGAGTAGAGACCATATCTTCACAGCTTGTATTTTAGGCCATTCAAACAGAAACTCCTTACTCTTACAGAAGACCATAGGGCACTGTTTTTTATGTTTTTTTTTATTTATTTTTTTTAATTTAGGTGAACTGCTTTATAGTAAAGGTGAAGCAATGGTGGGTAACATGTGCTACACCTACACAGAGACGAAGCATTATCTTGAGAAAAAAACAACTACCCAGAGTCAAATTGAACTTTAGAAGTGTTTATACCTAAAATTATTCTTAGGTAAACATTGATAACCTGTACTTTCAAACAAACAAAAAAACTATGAGGTTATTTCTCATGATTTCCAAAGTGGAAGAACTCATGTGTTGATATTATTATTTGGGGGTCATAATAGTATTTATATAGTATTAAATAAAACTGAAAGATATATGGATTATATCAGACATTTACTAGAGAAAAAAACACTCCTAATATTTTTGTCATAAAATCTACCCTGTAAGGATTGTCTGTGATGAAAATCTTTTTCATAACTGTGCTTTTCATTCTTCAGAACATGGCGAATGTAAAAAAAAAAAAATGTGTTTGAAGTTTATTGTTACAGTTGACAGATACATTAACAATGCATTTTGAATTGATATCTATTTGTGTTGGGTAAAGCTCTGTCCTTTGGATATCTAACTTTCAGAGGTCAAGCTTTCTAGAGAAACTGGGATTTAGCCAGACGTGACATTTCAAACATAGTGCCTTTCTATTCAAATTGGTGGGATATATCCAGAATTGTTCTTGTCAAAAATGCTTTTGCAAGCATCACTTTCCAATCTTATGTATTTTTTTTGCCATCAATGTATAAAATTGATAGGTAGAGATTTTAAAAAGTAGAGACATCTCTTTTTAATTCCATAATTACGTCTAACCAAGCACTTTTTCTTCTAAAGATTCCTGTGCTAACAATGAGTAGACTGATACAGATTCAATGATTCCACTATCCCTGCAGAGAAAAACAAGAGCCAGAAGCCCTAAAACACAGAATTCTTAGATGTCAAGTTCAACATTTTGAAACATATTACTAGAGGCCCGGTGCACAAAATTCATGCATGGGGTGGTGGTGGTGGGGGGTGTCCCTCAGCCCAGCCTGCACCCTCTCCAATCTGGGACATCCCTCTAACATTCCAGGATTGCTGGCTCCCAACTGTTTGCCTGCCTGCCTTCTTATTGTCCCTAACCGCTTCTGCCTGCCAGCCTGATCACTCCCTAATCACTCCCATGCCAGCCTGATTGATGTCTAACTGCTCCCCTGCCACCCTGTTTGCCCCCAACTTCCCTCCTCTGCTGGCCTGGCCACCCCTAACTGTCCTCCCCTGCAGGGTTGATCACCTCCAACTGCCCTCCTCTTCAGTGTTGATCGCCTCCAACTGCCCTCCCTTGCAAACCTGGTACCTCTCAACTACCCTCCCTTGCTGGCCTATTGCCTCCCAACTGCCCTCCCCTGCTGGCCATCTTGTGGTGGCCATCTTGTGTCCACATGGGGGCAGGATCTTTGACCACATGGGGGCAGCCATCTTGTGTGTTGGAGTGATGGTCAATCTGCATATTACTCTTTTTATTAGATAGGATAGAGGTCTGGTGGATGGGTGGGGGGGACAGCTGATTTGCCCTAAGGGTGTCCCGGATCAGGGTGGGGGTTCCCTTGGGGTGTGGGACAGCCTGGGTGAGGGGCCTGTGGTGGTTTGCAGGCCGGCCAAGCCCCCTGGCAACCCAAGCTGAGGCCCTGGTACCTGGAATGTATTTACCTTCTACAATTGAAACTTTGTAGCCTGGAGCAGAACCAAGCCTCCTGCTCACTTGGTGGCCAGCAGCCCTTTCTGTTGGGTTTTATGTATCTTCTATAATTGAAACTTTGTATCCTTGAGTGGAGGCCTAGGCCGGCTAGGGCAGGCGGAAAGCTTGGTTTCCATTGCCTGGAAAACCCAAGCCTGTCAACTGCTCCCTGTGGCTGCAGTCATCTTGGTTGGGGTTCATTTGCATACTCACTCCAATTGGCTGGTGGGTGTGGCTGGTGGGCGTGGCTTTGGTGGAGTGATGGATGATTTGCATATTACTCTTTTCTTAAGTATGATTAGCTGCTTCCATGGGATTACTTAATAGCTTGCTTGTCAAAGAATCCAATTAGCTCATTTAATCTAAGGACCGATATAACTCTAATACATATTTTTTCCCAAAATTCTGTAGATTTATGGTAGTCCAAGTAAGGAAGTGGGATATACTGTCAACATTGTCAGGTCCTCTTTAGCCTTTAAGATGCATCGATTTCTTGTGATTTCCCAAAAGATTCTTCCAAAAGGAACACAATTGCTCCCATTGTGAGTGTTTCAGGTAGGCAGTTTTATTTCAGTTAAGAAATATTTAATTCAAAAGATAACACTTCATGGTTTCCTGGCAGTGTATTCTGCATCACTCCCCCTCATTCTTATGAGCAGCAGCTATGAGAACTTATCACCACTATAGAATTTCCCATGGGTATACTGATTTTTATTTGGGGGTATCTCAAAATTTGCAGCTCCATAGAACCCAAGGATTAATTCTTTATCACAAAGTTATGATAAAGTTTATAAACTTAAAGTATTGAAGTAAGACTATTAGTATATTTGAATTCTTGGACCCCCTATTTTATAGGGAATAAATATTTGCAGTAGGCAGAGAACCTATTATGTTTCTCTTTCATAATGAAAGCAAATGTTCTTAAAGCTGTTAACTTGTAGCCTGAGAAGAAAGTGCATTACAGAAGTGTTAATGATCTTTTAAAAAATAGTTGAGTAAACAACATATATAATTATTCTTTAGGGAAATGTGGCTTAATTAAAACATAGTCATTCTATTAGCATAGACACCTGCTATTCATATGGTTCATTTCTTCCTAAAATAACTTAATTTCTGAACAAGGTTTTCTTCTCACTCCATTTCCTTGAGAAATGTCCACTTTGAATTTCTGATACAGGTTTTTCTGTGTTGGCTCTAAATATATATCACAAGGAGGACATAGACTTATATTGACACCTGACCCAATGGGCTTAATTCTCCTGTACTTACTCAAATTTTCAGCTCCTAGTCATGTTAAAATTCCAGATCACAGGATTATTTTCTGAATAACACACAAGCAATCTCACCATCTCTACCCAAACTCGAGAATTGTTGTTCACCGTCTTCTAGCTGGCATGATATTATTTCAGACTTTTATTCAAAAATATTTCATAGGCCACCTTATTTCTGAAAATTCTTTTGTGTTGAAATGAGGTCTATTTTTGCAAACACATCCAGTTCTCTGCCTGATCCATCTCTTATTCCGAACACAGTACAAACATTTAACTCTGTGTTTAGATAGCAGCAACAACCTAAAGAGCTAATAAAATAGACAGCACTATGTGCCATGATTTACCATGTACTCATCATCCATCCCAGCTACCGTTTGGATTAGATTGTGTGCACAGCTCTATGCATGCACTTTTCTGGCAACCTGGGCACATCTTTTATCATTATTTTACAAAGGGTCAATATTACCTTCCTACTCTTTTATGAGTTTATTTGAGCCAAACTGACAATAATTGTTGGGAAGCAAAATCTCAAGGGATTGAAAAACACACCAGAGAATGAGAAAAGCAAAATCTCAAGGGATTGAAAAACACACCAGAGAATGAGAAAAGCACCTCCTTACCCCTCCTCCTCAAATAGAGGAGGAGGGGTAAGGAGGTTACATGGAGCCCATTGTGATAGATTAGGGAGGTGGGAGAAAGCAAAACCAAGAAACCTCTGGGATTGGATTAAAGGTAAAATGATTAGACACAAGCTTCTTTTACATGGGTGCATGTGGAATAGTTAACAGTCAACAATAAACACAATAACAAGACCGATGAGGGGATTTGTGGTCTCAGCCCTGGCGTGGTCATGGTGATGTGAGGAGGCCTGTAAAAAGGAAGGGACTTCGTCATTCCAAAGGCCTGTCATCAGTATGTTTCCTAGATGCAAAAAAGACAACAGGCAGTCTCAGTTAAGGTGAAGATTGACCTTGGTTAGGGAAAACTACTGCCCTAAGACAGGACTACCTGCCACGGACTGCTTTTAGTTAGAAAGTTTTCAGTTCCCACAGTTCTATGTAGTTACTTTTCTCTCTGAGTTTGTCAGGCCATCCCCTGAGTTTCTCAAGTTTCATATGTGGTAGATTTTTAGGCCACAAGGTTTGTTTTTAAAAAAAACTTATTATACCTCACAATCAAATAGAACTCTCTTGTAGGGATCTACCTGATGTTTTATATTCACTTATTTTTCCTTCTCTTCCAACCAGCACACTTTTCAGAGCCCTTCGGTGACTTTACTCATGCCTAAATATCTTCAATACTTGTGTTGCTAAAATCTCTACTCTAGCAGTTTTTTATCTTCCTTTTCTCTTTCTTTTTTTTAAAAAAAATATTTTATTGATTTTTCACAGAGAGGAAGGGAGAAGGATAGAGAGCTAGAAACATCAATGAGAGAGATACATTGATCAGCTGCCTCTTGCACACTCCCCACTGGGGATGTGCCCGCAACCAAGGTACATGCCCTTGACCAGAATCGAACCTGGGACACTTGAGTCTGCAGACCAACACACTATCCACTGAGCCAAACTGGTTTCGGCATTTCTCTTTCTAACAAGAAACCTTTAATTATGTTTTCTTCAATAAGAGCCTTAAAAAAATCCTCACTTAAGTTATCTGCACATTGGGGATAATGTAGTAGGTCAAAAAGTAGCTGTTGAATGAATACCTTTCAACTTTATATTGAATACTTGTTTAGAGTACATGAACCAAATATGAAATTTTAGAAAGGAGAATTGGTGATCTGAAAATAACTACCAAGAAAATCTGCCACTTGATAGTGTTATCAGTGGGGAGAACTCTTAATCCCCACTGGTTGCTAGGGTGAGTGGGGTTCTTGCGATGTCCTGAGCAAAATAAGTTTCTGAGTCTTGCACAGGACGATGAGACGTTGTTGAAAGCTTTATTTCTGTGGAATTATTCCCCTGAGTTTCCAAGGTCCCTTCTTCCTTTGTTCTGCCCAGGGAAAAGTCCAGTTGTGATTTCAGTAGGACTAGAATTAAAGCTGTTGGCCAGAGTTTCCTTTCCATACTGCATACCCCAGTCCAGCATCAGGCTAGCTAGTTTGTATTCCCCGCTGCAGTCCATCAGTCCACTGTGTGTGGTGTCCTCGTGGCTATGGAGGGAACACCTGCAGGAACAGAACAAGAGAGCCAAGAATATCAAGTGTGCGTCAAGAGCCAAGAGAGAGAATTCCTTTGTCTAGCCAGAGGTCGGCAAACTTATTAGTCAACAGAGCCAAATATCAACAGTACAACAATTGAATTTTCTTTTGAGAGCCAAAATTTTTAAACTTAAACTTCTTCTAATGCCACTTCTTCAACAGAGACTTGCTCAGGCCATCGTATTTTGTGGAAGAGCCACACTCAAGGGTCCAAAGAGCCACATGTGGCTTGGGAGCCTCAGTTTGCCGACCATGGGTCTAAGGGTTTACGTATTTCCAAAATTTTATGGGCTTGTGTTAGCCCTGCCCTCTTTGGCCAATGGTCTCTGTTCCCAGATTTGATGTACAGGCATTTCCCTATGTCATCCCAACTTCACTGGGCATCTGCCCATCTTCCCCTTTGCCCAGTCCCTTCCCTCAGTAATCTACAGGTAGATGATAGATATGATAGATAGATAGATAGATAGATAGATAGATAGATAGATAGACTGATAGATAGATGATATATAGATAGATAGAAGTTAAATGACTACAGGTTTTATAACAGAGTCAAATTGTTAATTGTTTCTGTTATTAAAATTTTTAAAATGTACTGGCCATCTTGATGTGATTGACACCAGTGCCTGTGTGTCTGATTTCAGTATATGTTACCTATGTTAGCTAGTTATTTGTATGCTTGCCTCCCATCACAACTTCCCACCTCAGTGAGCTTTAGTAATCTATTTTCTCATCAAAATCAAAAGCAATTTTCCCAAAGCAATTCTATTATGAATTTGTGTAAGATCGTTTTTCCCAAAAGATAACTTCAAATGTCAATGAGCTTATTTAAAGATAGCTTTTTATCACAAACCTTATGTTCAAGTCTTAGTGTACAAGCAAATGGACCAAACGAGGCAAAGAGAATCAGGCTTTCATATATAATCATAATCCCGCATTATCTCCTAAAATAAGATTTCCGTTCAGATATTCTAGACAGGTAAGTTTTATCTGTCTGGATATAGTACACTGTCAGTCATTTTTCTGGTTGACACTTGTTTTGGTTTTCATCTTTGTTCAGGTAGATGGCTCTGGATGGGACCGAATACATGTGTGCCTGGCTAGATGTCCTTCCCCGTGATGAGATGGATCACATCCTTACCGCAATATCTGCCCTACACTTGGATCGTTCAAATACTCCTGTTTGTATTTGAATGTGTCATGATCATTTTCTGTCTTCCCTCTAGTGCTAAGCCTTGGTGCTTCCTCAACCTAGTTCCATACATTTTGGACATGGCACAGGTTTTTCTGCCAAATGAGAGAGGACATAAAGTCCTCCACCTTTATTTTCTTCTAAATCACAAGGCATGAATGCTGTACAAGTTCTTCTGAGGCCTAGTTTCTTCTTTAAAAAGTAACATTAAACTGAAGTATACAGGTAGTTTCAAGCAAATAACAATAAAAACGTGATATATTGGCCTTGACATCTGTGGCTTGGGTGGTCTGGTCTCTAAATTCTCTAGCTTGTAATGTTTTGTGAGGAAGTGACTGTAAAGAGTTCATACCTAATGTATACCAGTCCCATCATATATCTTAGCAGGGCCCTTGAACAGCAGCAAGAGTGCATTGTCTGTATGTAAATACAGACACAGACAGATTGATAGCTGCAATGCTGCTCTTCTATCACAATATGCTCCTTAGCTGTCCAGCTCCTTCCGGAAGAGGTGTAGTCATCCTAACTGCTATTTTCTACAGTTGCATGTCAAGGATGGATGCCAGAGAAATGCTGTTTTTCCTCAGAAATGGTAGTTCTATACAATTATTTAAATTGGTGAGCATAGATACGGGCTCCTTCAGTGAGTCCTTTAGAATAATATTAATATCAAAATTATCATAGTTTTATTTGTTTAAAGCCTAATTCCTACAAAAATCAATGCTCAAATGCTGACATTCTAAGGAAAACTTAGTACCAAATGCATATGTTATTCTTCTATTTGCACAAGAAATCTGATTAGTAGAAAAATGCAATGTGAAATTTTTATAAATCAAGTGTCTTTTATAATCATTGCTAAAAGAGAAAGGTCCTCTTGTGACTTTCAGAAATAAATATCACAAATCTAAAATAACTAAATATCTGCAGCCCCAGATAAATTTGCATTGTCTTTTTCACAGTAGGGGATAAAATAAGAAGACCTAGAGTAATTGAGTAGCAAAATTTCCACTGAAATAATATTTTATAAAATGAAATGTTGATTGTAAATAAAATAAATTGATGTGTTTTTAGATGTGTATGCAAAAAAGGTGGATACAGCGGATACCTGATGGCTTCATGTATTAAGCCACAGCTGGTGGGCTCGACAATTATAGTATACGTAATTCTAAAACGTGAGTGGTTGGGACTCATTTCTGAGCTCATATTATTGATGGGGTTTCATTTCACATTTGGAGGCATCTTGTTTGAGAAACTGGAGCACAGATGTAAGTGTGAAGTGTCTCTTGTTTATGTAACATTGCATGAGCTGCCACATGTAAATCATGTAGACAGTCCGCAGATGGCGTTCTATCTACTGCTGACTGGCGGTGATGTCTAGGAGGAAGTCAGAGCAGTGTATGCACACCTGCTAAGTGGCCTGATTCTCCAGTAGTCAAGCAAGTATTGCTGAATTCATTTCCCTTCTAAGATACCAAGTGTCCTTTTAATTACCTAATTCAATGATAACCTATTCTGTTCTTTGAGTACTTGGAAATTTTTACATAAATTAGGTCCTCTATTACTCTACATTATAAATGAGAAAATTAAAGCTTGGTTATTTAAGTAACCAGATTCATTGTCAGTCAGCTAAGAAGTCCAATAATAAAAATTCTGTCTAGCCCCCCAAGAACAGTGCTTTTCAGATATATAATGATATTTTTGCAACATTTTAATCTGAGTGGATCAAGTTTAAGTAAATTCTTTGCTGACCTGTAGAGGTTCCATGCACACATTTTTTCTATCAGTCTACATTAATACAGATAAAACCAACTGGGCAATATCATAAGAGCGAAACTACAACAAAATTTTTTTTTAAAATAATGAGCCCTGCATGGTGTTTCTTAGTGGTTGGAGCTATGGGTTCAATTCAGGATCAAGGGCATATACCTGGTTGTAGGCTTGATCCTAGCCCTGATTGGAACTTGTTCAGGAGGCAACCAATCAATATTTCTCTCTCCCTTCTTCCATCCCTCCCTCCCTTTTACTCTCTCAAAAATCAATGGCAAAAAATAACCTTAGATGAGGATTAACAACAACAACAACAACAACAACAACAACAACAAAAAGAATGGATACGTTGCCGAAACTGGTTTGGCTCAGTGGATAGAGTGTAGGTCTGCAGACTGAAAGGTCCCAAGTTGACTCTGGTCAAGGGCATGTACATTGGTTGCGGGCACATCTCCAGTAGGGGGTGTGCAAGAGGCAGCTGATTGATGTTTCTCATTGATGTTTCTAACTCTCTATCGCTCTCTCTTCCTCTCTGTAAAAAATCAATAATATATATATATATATATTTTTTTTTAAAAGACTGACTTCTGTCAGGGAAGATTAAAAAAAAAGAATGGATACATTAATAGATGGAAGGATACATAGATAAATACACAGATGCAAAGATAAAAACAAAATCAATCTAATTAACAAAAGTATAATTTGGCTTATAAAAGAAGTCATTTATTTCTTAAGATAGATTTCTACTTCAGGCAGCTCACATATCTCAAATGGATATACATCTGGAAAAAAATGAGATATGTTATTAAAGGTGACATTTTAAACCAGTGATGGGCCCAGTATGGAAGCCTGGCTGCCTTTGTATTGTTGAACTTAAACAAAAAGCTATTTCTCCAGCAGAATGGAATTATCTGGGAACAACAAAAGAATTGCAGTCTGGAACATTCTGACATGAAGGGCCAGGTGGAAGTTTGCTGAAACAGTGGAGAGGAAACTCTTATAAAGGGTAGAGGAAGTTGGGAATGATGTTACAAACAGCCCTCCCTCTTTTACTTCATGCAGGGCATGAGAGCTCCCCCTTCTGGTCTCCCTCTTTTATTTTAAATGAGGTTTCTGTCTAATGTTTTGCAGTATTAAAAGTGAATACATTCTGATGCACAAGATAGCAGTGTTCAAGGGTAAATTCTGTTAATAGAGCAATATCCAACTCAAACATAGTGGTGACACTTTAAATCTTTCTAAGCTCTAAAATAATTTCTTTTGTTTATATATCCAGGAATCTAAGTTACTTGGGCATTCTCACTCTAAATAGAATTATCTGCATTTATTTTCAACATTTCCATCAAGGTTATTCAAATACTAATATAGGTGATGACACTATTTTATTTTTTATTTGTGAGATTGGAATGTCAATTCCTAATACATAGGCAAACATGACATATACACATAAAAACACAGACTGTCCTATTTATTCAGTTTGTTCATTTGTTCACTTAAATTGACACACAACTGTACACACACACACACACACACACACACACACACACATATGAGTGGGTTTAGTAATATATTTATTATTTGTATTTTCTTTATCTTTGCTTGATTTTATGGTTTATTTTCCTACATTTAATACTTATATTTCAAAAGAAAAAGAAAGTAGGTAATTAGGACCAAAGTTATAAGGTTTGTGTTATTTTGGATAATTTTTCTCATTCAAAATATGTAATGTTGTTTCAGTTTTTATTTTTTTATAATTATTGCTTAAATTTGTCTAATTATCCTATTAATCTCCAGGGAAAAGTGGAGATTATACTATATACTCTATTTCTCAGATATATTTATAAACATCATTAGGAAATGTAGAAATATTTCTGTGTGAGATTAAATAATTTACTAGAGGCCCAGTATGCAAAATTTGTGCATGGTCGGGGGCAGGAAGGGTCCCCTCAGCCCAACCTCCACTCTCTCCAATCCAGGACCCCTAGGGGGATGTTGACTGCGGGATTAGGCCCGATCCTGGGAATCCTGCTCACAATCCTGGACTGCTGGCTCCTAACCACTCACCTGTCTGCCTGCCTGCCTGCCTGGTCGACCCTAACCACCTTTGCCTGCCAGCCTGATCACCCTTCTCTGCCCCCCTCTGCTAGCCTGATCACCTCTCCTTGCCCCCTCCCACATGGCCTGGTTGCCCCACACAGCCTGTTCGGTTTTCCATAGTTGCTTAAGCTTTTATATAGATAGATATCTCTTATATGAGTTCAGTTTTAACCTCAAGTTATCCCATGAACATTATAATCACCAAATAAGGCTCACACTGAAATATCTACTGATGGAGTTGGTGAATAACCAGCTCCTCTTTTTACAGGATAGGAGAGCGGCTCATCTTCCCCGGATGCTTGTGGAAGTGGGGTTCTTGCAGTGCCATTGGAATAAACATTTCTGGAGGCCCCATGGGAGAATGAGGTATAGTAGAAAACTTTCTTTCCATGGAATTACAACCATGTAAAAGGTGGGAAGGGAAAATGTTTTACAACTTCCAAAGTCATCTGTCAAAATCCAACTTTCCACTTTATACTTGAATTTTTACCAGTATTTCTAACACTACAAAGAAGTGATTGCTTATGTTTGAAAAATGTGTTGATGGAATTATTATTAATTCCTATGGCAAACACTTCGAAGTTTGTAAAAATTCCATCTTAAAATTTTATCTTATGTATTTTATAGAACTGTTATTCCTTCCATTATTATGTACCCGTTTTAATTCCTCCTTTGAAGTAACATTGAAGAAGATGAATAATTTTCTTGCTTTGATGTATTAAGAATGACATTTCTGCACCCCCCCAATACCCAAGAAATTTATTTATTCATTTCATACATATTGTTGGATTTTCTTCACCATATTGATGGATCTCTGATATGGTAGAATCTTTTTATGCTCTTAGAATTAGAGAGCCAGAGCATAGTGCAGAAGGGCTATTAATTTACCACAATGTGCATTAGTTTACATGTTTAGAGGCATGATCCATTTCTCTTCTTACTGTTGGATGAACACATTCTGAGCCACAGTTCCACTCTTCTCTCCTGAATAGAATGAACTTTTTAGAATTGTGGTAATTATTTCTTATGTCTGTAACTCCACCTGTTGGCACTGAAAATGGCACCAGAATGTTGCCTACAATTGGACTTTGGTTAAGCAACCTTGGTACTTGAGTTCTGGCTAAGAAAGAATTCAGAGCCCAAACACAAATTATAAGAGAAAATTTATTCAGAAATCACAGAGGTAGAAGAAGTGAGTAATAAAGAAAAGGGCTCAGGAAATAAGATACAGAGGCAAAAGTAGGGCCCTTGCAGCTTAGGAACAAGAAAGGGGAAGGTAATGTGCCTGTGGGGAAAAGGAGGGGTTGGGGAAGGCATGGGTGTGTTCTTGAAAGGTGCTCCATCCTAAGGGCTTTAAGGGGGATCCCAGAGGAGGATAGAATATTCATTATCTTTTCAGGTGTGTCCTTTTAGGCTCATCATCTTTACTGGTTGTTTGGCATCAAGACAGGGAGGTCATTGGTCCATGCAGCTGGTCCTGACATCAATCATGGTGTCACTTGTCTGGCTTCGTTGCTTTTCTGGGCCTGGAGCTGAAACAGAACTGAGGCACAGATGCTGTTACTAAGGGTTACTGCTTAAGGGAGTGGTCATGCAAGGGCCAGCATGGGAGCCACATGAGGTCCCTCTTCAGCCCCATGTTCCTCCTCTGAGGGGGTCTACCACATGACTAGCTGCATGCCAGAAGAGAGTCCAAATTGCACGACCAGCCACCAGCAGTATGCTAGGGGAGAGAAGGTGGTTGCCCTGGGAGTGAGGTCCTTGTTGGCCCAGTTTTTCCTGTTATTGGGTAACCAGGGCTTTCCACCCTGGTGACCTCCTATTCCTGGCCCGTCTCCCTTGCTCTGCTCATAACCTAACTGTGTACCACACACCCACAATAAGCAGTCTGTTCCTAATTATCTGAATTAACTGCGTGTCCTTTATATCAGCTCACTACACGCCTGCAAGGCCACTGATGCATCAAATCATTTTTCTGAGGTTACGTTCTAGTCGCCTTTCCCATTGTCCATTCTAAACACACTTGCCAAAGCCTGTAATCTCAGATTTGACCCTGTTGCCTGCTATTTGACTTCCATTTCTGTACTCAGGCTATTGGGATACATATTTTCCATTAGACTGTCTGCTTTAGCATCTAACAGATGGATGATGTAAATTGCTGAGGTTGTGAGATGAAATTTTGTGTGATAGATACCATTTTCTCACAGGAAATTCCATTCTAAAGACTGTCAAGCACGGTATAGTTCAAGGCAGTGCTAACAGCTTCTGTTCTAGGGGCATAGCTAATTGGTTCATAGTCCATATTAGTGTAAACAAGGTATTTAACATTCTTAAGTTAGCTTTTTTTTTAAAAAAAGTTGTGATAATAAAGACATATGTATTCAAAATTGCTTTGAAGATTTTTAAAATATATATTTTATAGATTTTTTACAGAGAGGAAGGGAGAGGGATAGAGATCTAGAAACATCGATGAGAGAGAAATATTGACCAGCTGCCTCTTGCACACCCTCTACCGGGATGTGCACATAACCAATGTACATGCCCTTGACTGGAATCGAACCTGGGACCTTTCAGTCCGCAGGCCAACGCTCTGTCCAATGCTCTATCTAAGCCAAACCGGTTTTGGCTGCTCTGAAGAATTTTAAGAAATAATGTCTCTAGAATGCTCAGTACAGTGTTTGACATATAATAATAAAAAATTACTATATTTGGTCATTGCTGTCATTAACATTTTCATTATCAGCTTTCTAACTTATCCTTGGAAACTGGCTCAGCTCCTGTGGAATTAGTATACCATCTCTGTCCCCAAATTAACACCCAGTATATTCACTCTCTCATGGTTTCCATACCCTAGATCCCACAAATAGAGAAGAAAAATTTGCAGTAATGTTCAAATGACCTGGAGTCAAATTGCTATTTGTTTAGGACTTGAAAGAGTCTGACGTTTTATTGCCTTAAAATATGAAATCTGTATATTCTCAAAATTGTATTATAAAATGTTTATTCAGGTAAGTCAAAATCCATCCCATGTTCCTATTAAACTACAACCTATTAACAGAAATTATATCTTATTAAATGTTACTTCTCCGAAAAAAAAAATAAATCATGGGAAATGGTTTACAAATGAACCAAAGCTAGAAATATCAAGCAATACCAATTTATGGCTGTGGCCTTATGCTAACTGATTGGAATGGAGAGAACAAAACCTTGCTTTACCAGTGATTCTTCTTACCGATTGCAGTCCGCTGCCTCCTGCTTCCCCTTGATTGTGTTGTCCAATAATATAGGTATGAAACCACACGATCCGTGGCCTTCCCTCCCACTTTTAGAGATAAATGAAAATCATCAGTAAAAGCCTGCTGAAAACCATCTTTTCCTTCATTCTTTACATCAGGGCAGCTGTCAGCCACAACCGAGTGCTCCACTGGGCACCGTTTGGGCCTTCTGATGCACTGCATTCCTGACTTATTTTCACTTTAACAGCTGCTGTTACCTTGTTCCACACAAGCGAGCGCTGGATCTCGAGGCGGGCCGACAGTGGCCTCCTCAGTCACACTCTGTGCTTGACAGTCTTCAGACAGAAATTTCCAAAGAGAAAACAGGTATCTGTCATGCAGTATTTTATTCCACTCCCTCCCCAACTTTCTCCTTTCGCGGTTGGTAATATGAGACACGCTGAGCTCAGGCTAATGGATTTTTTTCTCTTTTTTTTCAAACGATTCGCCTGCATTTTCCCTCTGTATTAAGTTCTGAGCAGGTGGTGTTTTCTAATCATTTATGTTCAGTTTTTCTTCCGTTATGAGGGAGAGAGTTCAGAGATGTGCACAGTGACATTTGTAGTTAAATGGCGATGAATAAAAGATGGTTGCTTATGCTTTGATTAGGAAAGCATTTCATTTGGGACCATGGCAACAGAAGTATGCAAGGTGAGCTGAGCCCAGCATTCAGTAAATCAGAAGTCGGTGAACATCATTCTAGTAGTGCTTTTTCTTGGTTCTTGTTGCTAGTTTCCCATTCCTAGTAGAAGAAAAAAATTACTTGGTCTTCAAATAAATTCCTTATTAAACAGCCTTCAGAAATGAATTGAAATCGAGAACCGAAGTTCCACAATATGAAAATATAGGTATTCTTATGGTTATACCTATATAACTATACTGATATATTTTATATATCAAAATAGGCAAAGATAGGCATCTTACAAATGAGATAAAATGAGAGATACAGAAGGTACAACCCCCCATGGCTGATCATCTTGCAGGAAATAGGGGGCTTCAAGCCTCTTATTGGAGGCCATAGTAAATAAGATTCCCCACAGGAATCTTCTTTCTCTTTGTTCAGTGATTGTAGTTGTATATTATGTGCTCAGGGGACAGTAGAAGGTGATAGAATTAGAGAAAAATTCTTTGGCATATGGGCAAGAATTTATGAATAAAATTATTAAAATGACTGGTTGCATTAACACATTAACACAATGTCTCACACTTATCTCTAAATAGTCAATGTCACATCAAAAGTACTGCGATAAAGAGACTATACTCCCAAAGGAAAAATCATCTTTTTTATGTATCATATACTTAAGATTTGTGCATTTTACTGAATGTAAATTGAGTCTCAATAATGCACCATTAAAATCTTTTATTAAAGCTGTAAATTATTTTATGCTTGTATTTATTGAAACATGAGTGATTATTTTAGGTTTGCATATTTTCCCTAAGAGATGGCCTTGTTATTTAAGATTAAGTATTCCATTTAATACTCATTATACATTTATAATTGAGTAACTGATTTATAATTAACTAATAACGTTGCACGTAAGTCCTTTTTAGAATCTATAGTTTAGGTAGTATTGACTTCACTTGAAATGAAAGTAATACGGTTGATTTTCATGGCTTGCCTAAAGCCACACAATTATTACGTGCTGTCATTTGGACTGTGACCCAGGTCTGCTTCTCAGTAATAATGATGCTTGTGGCTGAGACTCCCCTGCCATCTGGTTTTTGGGGCGCCATGGAAAGAAGCATTTTTAGAAGCCACAGGGGAGGATGGAATGTGGTAGGAGGCTTTATTTGCATAAAGTGACCTTACCTGGGTTCCATAGTCCCCTGCACCTTAAGCCAGTCCTGGAAGAAGGGCAGCTGGAGTTCAGCAGAGCCAGAAACAGGGCCAATGTCCAGAGCTCCCATTCCATGTTGCAGCCGGGTGTGGTTCAGCATTCAAACCAGATTAAAGTCCATTAGTCCACGTGTGGAGGCCCACATGGCCATGAGCCACGTGGGGTACAGGGGAATGTGCCCCTGCAGCAGGAGTCCCCAGAGGGCACCCTGAAACGAGAGAGAGAGAGAGAGAGAGAGAGAGAGAAAGAGAAAGAGAAAGAGAGAAAGAATAGCTCCTTTGTCGAGAAGTAGATATAATTAGATTTCGAGGACTTGTAATGGCCAACCCCCTTCTGGCAAGTTACCTACTTCCAGGTGTGATTGACAGGCAATTAGTCTCCCAAGTCTCTTAGACCTAACTGGGCATGCGTCTAAATTGCTTTTGTCTAGTCCGTTCCCTCATAAATCTGCAGAGGAATAGACTTGGAGAATGTTAAATACGGCTTTTTGGCAAAGCTGCGTACATGGCATGTCTATATATCGTGGTCTTCCCTTTCACTCCTTTCCTGCCATGAGATGCAATTCAGAGGAGCTTCAGCTCATTGTGACTTAAACAGTCCAGAAATGTATCATTACACATGGAGAGAGGAACTGGAAACCTCACAATTGATTGGGCTTGAAATTTAATGACATTACATTTAATGTAATATGGTTTGGTCCGACTCTCCACTCCTTTACTCAGCATTATCTCCATACCAAAGTTGGTGTCACTCCTGGACGTGGCCTGGTAAATACCAGTTGCTTGGGTAACACTCTGTTCACAAAATGTAAGAGAGAAACATGCTATCCTTTTCTAGAAATTCAGGAAAGGACATAGACCAAGAATGCCTTAGACTTGTATATGGACAAATAATGAGCGATGCAGAGCAAGATACTGTTGTCAAAGATTCCCTTGATGTAAGGGAAGAATTAGTTTGAGGATGTGTGCTCTCTTCTATTCTCTTGGTCATTTCAGCTGAGAGGACTTTGGCTATATAGTGGCATATATTCTATGAAAGTTGTCTAGTGCAAGTCGCAGCCATTACAGAAATGATGTGCTCGCCTCGGGTAGAGACCAAGAGAGTAAAAGTCATTATCTCTAAAGGCTGGATAAAAGTGAGCAGGGTAGAATTCACTTTGCAAACGGTTTCACTGGATGTTTGACTAATGATCAATTACATTCTCAAGACTGAGATGTGTTACAAGATTGAGTACCAGCCTCCACAGAACTACGTCTCTGAGATTCATACAGTTAGCCCTTAGTTCTGTAAGTAATATTTCAAGTAGAAGACGATTCATCAAGTTAAAACTTTTCCTGCCATGTAATGAAGGATGAAAATTAACCTGGCTCATATAATTAACATTCATGGGTTATTAATTACTTTTATAAGGGGGCCGTACTCACTATAAAAGGCTTGATTAAGACACAAATTTTCTTAATTTGATAGTGTAAATGGAGTAGGTGGTAATATTTAAATGTGGGTTTTTTTTATTGCATGAGATTCTTATAACTGAAAATGGTTTTCTAGAACTTGATACTCTCTACTTTTAGTCAGCTCCGGCTGCTATAACAAAATGCCATACCCTGGGTGGCTTAAACAACAGCTACCTATTTCTCACAGTTCAGAGGCTGGAAAGTTGAAGATTATGTGCCTTCAGATTCCTATCCTGGTGAGAGCCTCTTCCCGACTTACAGATGGATGTCTTCTTGCTGTGTGTCCATGTGGCAGAGAGAGTTCTAGCTCTGGTCTCTCTCCCTCCTTTTATAAGAGCACTAATTAACCACTTTCATGATTATATCTTGACCCAATTCTCTCAAAGACCCCACCTCCAAATACACATTACATTGGGGCTTCAACAGATGAATTTCCAGGAGTCACGAATCTTCCATCCATATCAAAGCCTCATCAATTCAATAAGGCCTGAGGTCAGAGGAGATGCTGCTATTCACGTCCAAGCAAGATTCTTATGGAATAAAACATGACTGAATAAATATGATATGAAAGTTTAACATTAACGCGTCTGAAAATAAATTATTTGCTTGCCATAATGAATACTGATAACCTTCGTTTTAGAATGTGAAATAGCAATCTTTGCTGAACCAAATACTGGAGTCATATATTAGTTTTCTAGGGCCAGTAGAACAGATTATCACAAAATTGGTGGTTTAAAACAAAAGTGTGTTTTTTTTTTTCTTTTCTGTTACTGTTGTGGAAGCCAGAAGACTGACACCAAGGTGTTTGTACATTCTTACTGCCTCAGATGTCCTAAGGGTAGAACACTTCTTTGCCTCTCTGGCTTCTGGAGTCTCCTGTAACTCCTTGGCTTGTGTCAGTAGAACTTGAAACTCTGCCTCTGTTTTCACATGGTTTCTTGTTTGTGTTTCTCTGTGTCTCAAATCTCTCTCTTCTTTCTCTTGGTAGTACACACGTTCTTGTATTTAGGAGCCACTCAAAATCCTGGATGATCTCATCCAGAGATCCCTACCTTAATTATGTCTACAAAGATCTTGTTTCCAAGTAAGGTCATATTAACAGGTGCTGCTATGCGTGTGGGAGGAGGGATGGGCACAGGGGTCTAGAACTATTGGGCATACCTTTTCGAGGATACTAGTAAACCCATCACAATGGACAGACTAATGACCACAGGCTAATTGCTTGTTAGAGCTCATTGCAATTTGAAATACATTCATGTTTCTTTCCTAGAGAGGAATTTGTCCCTAGCTCATTTCATCTTGGCAACAACACAGGATTAGGATTCAGAGATATATATGTGTGGAGTGCCAGGTCATGATACACATAAAACAAAAAACAAGCAAGCAAACAAACAAACCAAAACAGGCATACTAAGTAAACAAACAATGTGGAAAGTAGTCTGAGAGTTCCTTGAAAACACTGGTAACAATCAGTTTATGCACTTCTAGTAATATTTCCAACCATTGCATGTGAAAAAACAAAATCAGTTCAAGAAAAATTACTTATCTTGAGTGGAAAAATTCTGTCAGTATATTTTTTCATTTGCTTTCATAAACTCTTAATAGTGCTCCCTTCATCAGTATCCTGAGGATTCGGGTAAATTGTGTCAAATCTACAGTTAAAGCAAATGTGAATGCTGCGAAATATTACAGAGAATAGTCTGAATACTATGCTGTACTAATTTTGCAAAGGGTTACATATGTCATAAATATTTATATGTCAATAGAATCAAAGAACTAACAAATTCATATTAAAAAACCTAAGTCCCTAAATAAGTTTAAAATTCTATTATTTGCAAAAATTTAAGTATGAATTCAGTTGACTAACAAAAGCTTATGTATCAGCAGCAGAAATAAAATGCATTACTCAGAACAGAGATTGCCATACTTTCAAGGAACAAAACACTGAATCCAATGGTCTGTCTCTAAATTGGTCATTTACTTTAGTAGTGGCATTCAATGCACAGGCTTAAAGTTTGTTTGAACTGTTCATGTCAAAGTTTATGTAATCTAACAAATTTAACATGCAATTTTGATTTCTTAAATGTATGTTTATCATTGACAGTATTACAGATGGACTTTTTATTTGTATTGCACCCCTTTTCTTTGCCACTTTTATTATTATTTTTTTTTTTTGCCAAACAGTATTTTTATCCAAGGAGACAATAAAAAATAAATGCTGTTTCTTTTATGAATTACTAAATGTAACCCATTTAAATTATAAGTAAGGGCTGCTGTTCAAGATGTTGGGCCCGCAGTTGAGTAACTGCAGGTGGAAGCTTGGTTATGCCTAAAGGCAGCTTCAGACAGGTGACCGGGCTCCCTGCGGAATGGCCTTCTTCTCGTTGGTACTTTAGGCTCTTGTGCTCATATTGGATTCAGGGTTTTGTTAAAGCATTTATATCCCACCCTTCCCCTTCCTTTCCATACTCTAAGGTCAAGTTATCGTATAAAAGTGAAAGGGTTAGCTAGCTAGCTTACAAAGGCAAGTTAAGGGGTCTTAGAGTTAAGAGGATCCATGTGAGAGTAATGCATAGATTGAGACTTGAGGACACCAGGGTGCTTATCTTACACAGAGGAGAGAGAATGCCACAGAAAGAGGGGAGTCCCCAAATTAAGGAAAGGGACCAATTAAAAAGAAAAAGTCAGGTTCAGACAAAGAACTGCAGGATATAATATAAGCTGGAGACAAAGGGACATGAGGAGGGATTTTCCCATTAGAGAGCATGCTATTTCCATTTTTGGGGGGGTTGGGGAGCTCCCCATGGGGTCCACTTTGGGGACCCCCTTCCCCAGATGGAATTTGTATTTGCTTCCAATAAACTTCTACATTTTTTAAAAGAAGGCTTTTGTCTATAAGTTTATTCTTCAAACTTCATGAAGACAAGAACCCATGGGAAGAAAAGTCCGCACTGAACCCCATGTTTCTAAAGGACATTTGCAAGTGCTCCGGAGGTGGGGTTGGGGTGAGAGGGCAGATCGATATGATTACCTTGATAAGGCAGTTTTATGTGATTTATAAATAGTGTTTAGTAAAGTGTTTTGCTGTCTAAAAAGAGTCTTAATTTGATTAGCATTCAACACAGTGTGTGTGTGTTTGTCTCACTAAACAGCAAACACTAAATATGAGACTTTTCAAGGCAGATTGGAAACTCACATGGCATTTGTTAGGTCGTCAAACAAGGAAAGAAAGCGTTAGGCCACAGAAGAAATGCAGGAGGCCAGAGAGGGGAGGGATTGCGGATTTATTAGATCATCCGCTCCAGGAGCCAGTGAAGGAGTCAGCAGCTTTTTAAGGACTTGCGGTGGGCTTTTTTTCCTGGGTGGAGATTTTTTAAAATATATATATATATATTTTATTGATTTTTTACAGAGAGGAAGAGAGAGGGACATAGAGTCAGAAACATCAATGAGAGAGAATCACTGATCAGCTGCCTCTTGCACACCTCCCACTGGGGATGTGCCCGCAACCAAGGTACATGCCCTTGACCAGAATCAAACCCCGGACCTTTCAGTCTGCAGGCCTACGCTCTATCCACTGAGCCAAATGGTTTCGGCTGGGCAGAGACTTCTTTATGCATACCTGGAGGGAGGGGAGATAACTGACTGTGGTCACCACAAGTGAAATGTGGTCTCAGCAAAAGGAATGTCCATAGTGTAATGGCCTAAGAAGCCAGTTCCCTTGAGAGGGGTATCAATTCAATTGCTTGATCAAACCTAATAGTACTAATATTATATTATGAAGTCCAAGGAAACCTACCTAATCTCTGCACTAATACAACTCACTTTCTAGGCTACAGTAGCTCTTTCATAAGTCCCTCCCGCCGGCCACAATGAGGCACGAAGAATATGAGCCAGTCAGTGCGCACCATGACTCTATTTTGCAGAAATCTCTGTTTAGCAGAACATTTGGAGACACTGGTGTTTGAATCTGCTGGATAATCCATTCCTGAATGGCCAGGACAAATACATAACTCAAAGTTTTCATTCATTTTTATATTCTTATGTGTTGCAACTCGGGGAATCCTAAGTCCTCTATCAATGTATAGCTGCCATCCTTAAAAATGAAATAGCCAGTTATTTACCAGCAAAATGGAGTTTATTCGGAATAGCAGCGAATTGCAGGCTCTGGCAAACCACTTGCAAATCTAGAGGACAAAGGAAAGGGACCTTGATTTAATTATTTAATCAATCTTTATTGTTAAAAATATGGGACTTTCCTTTTATTAAGGACAGGAGGGAGTTGGAAGGGGCTGTTTTGAGTGAAAGTCCCCTGGAGGAGAAGAGTTCAGGTTGCCTTGACTGTATTGTTACTGGGCAAGAAGAAAGTCTTCCTCCTGGTCCATAGTAAAACTAGCTTCTTCCTCTTGAAGTCTGTGACCAGCAATGAGCCCTAGAGCATAAGAGCTTCCCTTCTGGGCTTCCTTGCTGCATTTTAAATGAGATGTCCTTATTTATTTTCCACAGGGAATACATTTTAAGAGCCTGTGCTCTGAGAATAAATAATTTGTGTTCACATTCTTGTTAACTATTGTACAATAAAAACAACTATTTAATTTTTATTTTAGAAACCTTGACAAGTGTGTCAGTTTCTTCGTAATTTTTAAAATTAGTGCATTTCAAAAATCCTTGCCAAAAGAGGTAATAGCTGCAAATACATAATAGCTTTTAATAGAAGAAAAGGTAAAGATTTTTTTGTAACTTTTTATAGGAAAATGAAATAAAGAAATGGTACATTGTGATTTTAACTAATTTAAAATTACTTACACTATTTCCTATGAAAACATCTCATGGCAAGTACTTTTCGTAAGCTTTAGTTTGAATGTTACCTTGCAGTTGTACCTATCATTCTTAGTGAAATTATAGCAATAAGAATTATTCTATATTTTTGTGATATTGTGATTTATACTGGGAAATATGTATTTGGTTTCTGTCATTTTTCTGGCACATAGCTCCTAAAACCCTTGGAATTTTCTAAGTGACTAGAAGCCCAGTGCACAAAATTCATGCATGGGGGGAGTCTCTCAGCCAAACCTGCACCCTCTCCAATCTGGGAGCTCTTGGGGGATATCCAACTGCCAGTTTAGGACATCTCTCCTGCAATCTGGGACCTCTGACTCCTAACCACTCTGCCTGCCTGCCTGATCCCCCTAGCTGCCCTCCCATGCCAGCCTGGTCACCCCTAACTGCCCTCACCTGCTGACCTGGTCACCCCTATTAATTTTTTTTTTAATCTTATCCCCTTCACACACAATTGCATTTGACTTCTTTATTGGCTTCTGCCTCTCACACAATATTTCTCTCTTCTTTATGTAACGCTTTTTCCTACTGACTGATCATTTATGAACTTTTCTTTCCTTCCTTTTTTCTCTTATCCTAGCTTTCTCATACATTCTTCTCTACTTACTTCCACTGTTTTAACATTTATCTATCTACCTGCCTAATTATTCACTATCATTTATCTTTTTGCTTTTCTGACTTCCACTTTTAAAATCTGTCCCCAGTACACAACTATACTTGATTTTCATTACAGCTCCTATAGTTCACTCATACATCCTCTTTCCTTCTTTAACTCTGCCAGATGTTCGCCATTCCCCCTTTCCTGCCTCCCTGCAGTTGTCCTGCTCCCATTTCCTGCCTGGGACGCCTGGCCAAGCAAAGATGGCTGAGGCCCGTGAGGCCCAGGTGCTGCTATTGCCAATGGGTAGCAGGAATATCTCTGCCCAGAAGGCCTCAGACCATCCACCACTCCATCCTGGACCCATGGGCGCCTCCTGCCAAAGGCTTGTGCTGGGTCGAGCTCCCACATCAGGGTGGAACTCCAGTCCCTCCTCTCGCTGGGCTTACCAGCTCCTCTCCCACCATGGTCACCACCCCCTCCTGCATGCAGCCCCAAGTTTCCTTCTCTTTTCTATTCCTGCATCTTTTTCTTCTTTCCTTTCTGTATTTCTGTTTCTCCTCTCTGCCTGTCTGCATGCAGGCCTGCCTTCCTCTCCCTCTCTTTTCTTAACCCCTTCAAACATATCCTATACTACTCCTGGTATTGCAGCTGCCTGAGCAGAGGGTTGGGGGCGTGATGCTGTAATGGATACTTTGCATATTTCTCTATTATTAATGTAGATGAAAGTGATAAAGGTGTCTTTTGTTTTGCCAATAAAATGACTTGTGGGAGCTCTAAGAATGGGGCCTGGTTGTCAGGGGAACTGACTCTGTAATTAGAGGGTTAGAACTTTGAGTTCTACCAATCACCTTCAGAGAGGAGAGGGGCTGGAGGTGAAGACATTGCCAGTGGTCAATGATTTTAACAATCATGCCTCTGTAATGAAGCCTCCATGGAAACCCAAAAGGACTGAGTTCAAAGAGCTTCCTGGTTGGTGAGCACCGGGAAGCTCCATGCCCTTTCCCCATGGGCTGGCCTTTCCTGAGTTATATTCTTTTATAATAAATTGGTAATATAGTAATTAAAATGTTTTTCGGAGTTCTTGGGACCACTCTACTAATTTATCAAACTCAAGGAGGAAGTCCTGCGAACCCCTGATTTATAGCCAGTTTGTCAGAAGTAGAGGTAACCACCTGGACTTGCTAAGGGCATCCTGAGATGTAGGAGGTCCCTGGGGCCTCCAGTTTATAAGTGGTGGGTCAGAAGCACAGGTAACAGCCTGGAGTTGGAGTGGGGCTGCAGTCTGAGAGACCTGAATCCTTAATATTGGAACTTGATGTGATCTCAGGGAAGATAATATCAGAATTGAGTTAAATTGTAGGACACACACTGGTGTCAGAATATTGTTTGTTGGTGTGGGGGAAACTGTGTACACATTGAAATTGGTTAACTAAAACCTAAAATAATTATATAGATATAGATATAGTTATAGATATATGGATAGTCAGGAACAATTATGTTTTAGTTGCACCTCTTTGTCTTCTTTTTAAAAAAAAATATATTTTATTGATTTTTTACAGAGAGGAAGGGAGAGAGATAGAGAGCTAGAAATGTCAATGAGAGAGAAACATCCACCAGCTGCCTCTTGCACACCCCCTACTGGGGATGTTCCCACAGCCAATGTACATGCCCTTGACCAGAATGGAACCCGGGACCCTTCGGTCTGCAGACCGATGCTCTACCACTGAGTCAAACCAGTTTTGGCTCTTTGTCTTCTTGATTACTTGATTACTTAGAAATCAGAGTCATTAGTTCCCAACCTAGGTTGTAAACATTCTCTGTTCTTAGCTTTTGCTATTATCAGAGAGATGATAGAGCCTGAACAGCCAGTGCTTTGTAGTGTTTTGACTTAATTGAAGTTGATTCCCTACTCACATTTAGGATTTTATATTTTCCTTGATTAGAAAAGGGGCTTTGATATTTGTTCTTCCACATTTCCCTTAAGATAAGAAAGGCATATGTTTTCTCTTAATCTTCTAGCCCTTGCTGGCTGCCTGACCTTGGGCAAAATCCTTAATCTATTTGTATCTCATTATCAATAACTATGAATTTAAGGATGATAATTGTGGTATATTCCCCACAGGGATTTATGTACATTAAATAAAAATAATTGCTTAGCACATTTTCTGGAATGCAATAAGCAGTAAATATTAGTAACTATTATTATATTCATTTGCTATATCATATAATGGATTTTTTCTTATGATCTTCAGGAAATTTTCTACTAATCTTAGAATCATGTATAGATATCAATATCCAGAGAGCAATATGTCTTTTGTCTTATAATCTGAGGATCACATCAATTGGTTATTAGAAATCTTAGGATGAGATCTTATCATAAATATTTGTATTATTCAGGATAGACTAGCTTATGTAGCAGTAGCAAACAACCCCAAATTTTAGTGGTTTAACTCAGAAAAAACACACACACATTATTGTCACTCTTAACAAGTCTACTGTAGGTTCAAAAAACCTGCTAGGGAAGATGTAACTCATGTGCAGAGCCCAGTATTCTAAGTGGCAGCACAGAACTGGCACTTGGTAAATAATAATATCCACCACAATGCTGAAATTTTCATACTTCTTCCTCTATTTTGTATTTCTACATCAATTACTTTTTCTTAACCATTAAACTTAATTTTTAATATCTTTTTTTCTATACTAGAGGCCCAGTGCACCAGTGGGGTTCATCATCCAGGCCTGTGCCCTCTCACAATCTGGGGCCCCTTGGGGGATGTCAGACTGCCAGTTTGAGCCTGATCCCCACAGGCCAGGCCAAAGGACCCCACCAGTGCATGAATCCATGCATCAGGCATATGGTATGCATAAAAGATCTTTGGTTAATCTCTTCCCACCCTTCTCCCTCCCCGTTTTTCTCTGTGAATCATCAGTCTGTTCCATGTTTCAATGCCAGTGCATTGAGCATCTGCCCCCTGGTGGTAAGTGTGCATCATAGCTACCAGTTGAAAGATGGAACAGTGGAACAGTCACTTAGGCATATATATATGATTTATAAGTCATCCTGAATCATCTTAGAATAGGGTAGGGTAAAATTAAAATGTCTTTAAAAGAGATATATTGATCTTTTCCACCATTATATTCATAGCATTTGCCTAATGACTCTCAATAAATATGTTAAATTAAATCCATATTAAATCAACTATAGACCCATGCATATAATTTTACAGATGCAATAGTGGAGAAAGATTTGTAATGGTGTTACTATTTATTCCATATTTTATTTCTTTATGTTGTCTTCTTGTGGCCAACATCATACTTTATAAAACTGCCAATATTTAAAAGTTTTGTTCATTGTTATGGATTTTTTTTAAGTAATGCTTTTGATCTACACAAGGATGAACTAAAGCCTTGGTCAGTTTAAGGCACTGAATAGATTATTATCAAATTTCAAAAGGGAAGAAATAAATCATAGCATTAAAAATGAAAAATAATGATTACATTTATAATACATAAGATATTCTACCTCCTTTTTTATTATATTACTTTGAACTAGAGAAAACCTATAGCCTGTATACAAATCACTGATAGCAATTCAGAGTGGTTTGGTTTATAAGTATGATTAATGTATGGACTGATTGAACAGAGAATGAAATAAAAAATTAATATATTGTGGCTAATGTCAGTTTAAACCTCTCTAAACTCTGATAAAACTGATATCTAATGTATGTCTGTGCTATGACCAGGAAGATATACATTTTCTATTGGTAAATAATAACATCTCTAAACTCTGGTGAACTAAACATTTCTGGTGTCTAAAGAAATTAAAGCAGAAACTGCTTAGATTTTGTTGTAAATGTGCATATTTGAATAGTTTAAAAAATGGTTTGTTGGAAATGCATAGAGAATGCAAATATATATTAGGGTATAACATTTTATTTCATTAAGTTCCCCATGTTTTGTTCCAAGAACTCTTGCAGATGAAATTCTTGTCAAGGAGTAGATCTAAGCTGATTGCAAGAAAATATTAAATGAAATCACAATCACCATGTCAAGCCCCATAGCACAACTTACATATCATAAATCATAGTCTGTCAGCAGCTACAGGAGGGGCAGTGCGAAGTAAGACAAATGATGGATTTGATCTTTCCTGCCTTTGATTTATTAATAACTAGTTGGAATATGGAATGGCTTGAAAGACTCACTTCAGGGTTAGGAACTCATGTGCAGTCACCTTTGTTTTCTTTTCCACATTAGTGTCAGCGATATTTGACATTCTCATCAGAAAAAGGGTTCAACTACATTTTGATTTCATATGCCAACTGTTAATTATCACCCCTTTATCTAGAAAAAAATCACTTTTTATCTTATTACAAATTGTCATTGTTACTTTATTTCTGTTGATTTCCAAGGTTACCTTTTATTTCCAACAGAACATTCGCAGGTTGCTGTAATGATTCTTCTTTATTCAGATTTATAAACCTCAATTAAAAGGAATGGATGTAAGACATCCTGTTAGATTTCTTTAAAAAGAATAGCATCAGATATATATTTCTCTGTATCCCCGAATGGCAGCAGAGTGCCGGGAAGCTACACTGACACTCTCCCAAGACCAAACTGGAATTGCAACTACAATACAGAGAAACCTACTGGAGACTCACGGAAGAGAATCTGGATAACTAAAAGCAGTTGCATCAGAGCACATACTACATTGGTTTTCATTTATAGGGTGTTTTGGGGTGGTTGTTGTTGTTTTGTTTGTTTTTTTTACTACATTTTAGCTATATTAAAATGGCATTTAACAATCTTAGACAATTATCAAAGCATTTTATTACTTGATTTATTAATTTTTATAACAAATAAATATTGAGAATCTACTGTATATCAGATACTGGGCTAGACGATGGCCACATATAATGGGGAGCAATGTCATTTTATGATCTCCCTTTTTTCCCCTGGAGTTTATAGTCTGGCCGAGGGCTGAAGGAGAGGCCATGGATGTTAGAGTAATAGAGGGATATATAAGCCCACTTGATATTATGTAGGCTGTTCTCAGCGAAGACATCTTCTGCAGGTGACACTGAGGCTTTAGCTAGACACGCAGGAAGAGTTGGCTGGGTAACTGAGGGAGGCAGGACATGCCATGGGAGGTCTTTGGAGCTGGGGAAGTGCATGGTGCTTTCTCAAACCACAGGAAGGCAGGCATGGCTGGACTGCAGAGAACCAGAGAGGCTGGCAGGAGAGATTACATTTCCATCCAGGGATTTGGAGGTTTTCTTCAGAAAATGAAACAGAAAAACAAAACAAAACAAAGAAACCTTAAGAAAACATTGAGGGCACATATGAGATTGATGTTTTGCAATGGTCATGATTTCGGCAGGGTTTCATCTTACTGGAGAGGAGTGGAATTGGAATAAAGATGTAAAGAAAGTAGATGAGAGGCTGTTAACAGTTTTTCAAATGAGATAATAATAGTATGTATCAGATTAATACTGATCCCGTTTCAAGTAAAATGTTAATATTTTTTCCAAATGGACTTTCGCATTACTTTTAATTTTGAAAATAACATGACAATTTTACCTGATTACTTTTAAAAAAATATATATTTTATTGATTTTTTTACAGAAAGGAAGAGAGAGGGATAGAGAGTTATAAGCATCAATGAGAGAGAATCATTGATCAGCTGCCTCTTGCACACCCCCTACTGGGGATGTGCCCACAACCAAGGCACATGCCCTTGATCAGAATCGAACTTGGGACCTTTCAGTCCACAGCCAACACTCTATATCCACTGAGCCAAACTGGTTTTGGCTTACCTGATTACTTATTTTTGGCATCCTCTTAATTTTGAGTCCAAGTGAATACCCTATCACCTGCCTCATAAAAGTCCCAGCCCTGTGTGGTTTTTAGAGCTGTCTTAAGACCAAGAACATGTACTTCTCACAATTTTGTTCCATCCAGCAAACTTCTGAAACGTGTGTGATTTTCAGGCCCTGGTTTGCATCTTAGTTTGCAATCCATGTTTCAGACATAACAACTGTGTATTTCTACTTCATTGTGTATGTATATGTATATACAACAAAGTATATACAATGAAGTAGATAATGTGAGAGGAAACATTTTTCCCCCAACAAAGACTTAATGGCAAGAGTCTCATAACTATATTTCTTACTATAAAATGCAGCACTACAAAGTGCTGCAACTTGTAACATTATTTATGATTTGTAATACCATAATTTTAATATAGCTTTTATCCTGCATACATTATTATTAATGAAGTAGCCAATTAGTATTAAGCAATTCAGTTATGAATCCACTACAGTAGAGATTGTACTCTAAGCTTATTTCCCTGTAATAATAATTTATATAATATAATATGCAAAGATAAATTTATTTTGAGCTAACCAATACTCTTTAAAAATTCTAGCTTTATACAAGCAGCAGCAAATGCTCGTATGTCCAACAGATAAAATATAATAAAAATGTATATTTCTATTGGAAGTTAATTTTTTGCACATGCCAAAAAAAGTGCTGATGATTATATCTCACTTAAAAATATTCAAGGACATGATTTAAACAGAGATTTATAATCCTGGCGGAGAGACAAAATGGTGGTGGTATAATCTTGCTTTTCTATCCTTCTCTATTTTTCATTTGTGATCTATCTTATTTTCAAGCTCTTTACAATATCCGTTATTTTGAAACTAGCCATCATACCTCTCTCTCTCTCTCTCTCTCTCTCTCTCTCTCTCTCTCTCTCCTTTTTCTCTCTCAGCAATAGCAACCCATTTCCTGTGGGATATTATCTTCACAGTAATACTTGCAGTTCTGGTGGGACCACAAACCATAGCATTTCTCTGAAACACAAGGGTGGATGCATAATTCAAAACATGTCAGCCACTTGATCCTGCATGGAAGAAGATGGAAGTTATCATTCCCACCCTCACAACAAGACAAAGGCTGTACTGACTGTCAATGACTTTCCTTAGATCCATCAGATTTGAAGTCACAAAATAAACTGTTGCTCCCCAAAATAGAGAGAAAATGCAAAGAATTAGAGCTTAGCTGAGCAGAAGGAAGCCCAGAAACAGAAACCATCATGTCAGTCTCTCCCAGGGAAGGGGACTTTAATCAGAAATGGATGAATTGCTGGAGGCTTGGTGTGGACAACCTTGAGATTTAGCTTAAAGAAAGATATATATCATGGTGATACTAGTTAAAATAAAGCTGGAGTAAGTATATTACTTCAGGCAAAGCCAACTTCAGAGCAAGGAAAGTTATCAGGGATAAAAAGATGCATAACATCATAATACAGGGTTCATTTTCCATGTAGATATAACATTTATAACTCGTGTATGCACCTAATAACGGATTGTCAAAGTGCATGAGGTAAAAATTGATAGATCCTCAAGAAGAAATATATAAATGTTAGTATAGCTGAAGATTTCATTCCACCTCTATCAGTAATGGACAGACCCAGGAAGTGGAAAATCAGAAAGGATACATGCAGTTGGACTAAACCGTGCCAAAAGAAGTCAGTCCCATTATTTCTTCCTAGATATTAATTTTTGAGTCCAGACATCAGGAGTAATATCCAAGGCATATCCAAGAAAACATACACTGGAATTAGAATGAGATCCAGCTATTCATACTTTTAAAGATGCCTCAAGTTGATTCTATTGTGAAACTAATGTTGAGAAGTAATGTGCCCATGTGATTTTTTAGTTCATTCTGCCTTATATCTCTAGGGTTATATTAATCCTTGGTCTTGTTTTTTTGGTTTTGTTTTTTTGTTTTTTGTACTTCCTCCAATTTTGTGAGTTATCTTTCAATATATGCCCTTTACTCTTTTTAGGTTAGATTATTTTATTATAATTTTTAAAGTCTTGATAAAGGTTGTTATTCTAAGTGTTTAAAGGACTTCAGGAATTATTAAAAGCTCTGTGTGCCATGTATATTGCTAAGCCTCTTAAACTACATCATCACATTTACTTTTCATTTTGCTCATGGGTTGTTTTTTTTTGCTGTGTAGAAGTTCTATAATTTTATATAGTCCCATTTGTTTGTTTTTTCATTTGTTTCTCTTGCCCTAGGAGATATATTGGTGAAAATATTGCTATGCAAAATGCTTGAGATTTTACTGCCTATATTTTCTTCTAGGATTTTTATGATTGCTCAACTTACATTTGAATCTTTTATCCATTTTGTGTTTATTCGTGTGAATGGTGTAATTTGGTGATCTAGTTTCTTCTCTGTTTTTCTTTCTTTCTTTCTTCTTTCTTTCTTTTCTTTTCTTTTTTATTTTTGCATGTACCTGTTCAATTTTCCACACACCATTTATCAAAGAGACTGTCTTTACTCCATTCTACACTTCATCTCTTTTATCAGACATTAATTGACCATAACTAACCATTAGCTATAATTCAATTTTACATGTAACAAATTGAATGGGTCAAATAAGTAGCCATCCTTTCAAGATCAGACCAAAAATCTCTAATGTGCTTAATTAAGCTACATATCAGATTAGATAGAAGAGAAAGACAGCTAAATTACACACACACACACACACACACACACACACACACACACACAAACACACACTAATAAGATCCTAAGGTCCTCGTGCATTGTCCTCACATCATTACAAGTAGGCAGCCACAAGATGGCCACCACAAGGGAGGGCAGTTGTGGGCAATCAGGCAGGCAGGGGAGGGCAATTGGGAGCAAACAGGCTGGCAGGGAAGGAGTTGGGGGTGACCAGGCCTGCAGGGGAGGACAGTTGGGGGTAATCAGGCTGGTAGGGGAGCAGTTAGATATAAATCAGGCCAGCAGGGGGGCAGTTAGGACGGATCAGGCTGGCAGGCAGAAGCCTTTAGAGGCAATCAGGCAGGCAGGCAGGTGAGTAGTTAGAAGCCAGCAGTTCCAGATTGTGAGAAGGATTTCTGACTGCTGATTTAGGCCAGATCCCATCCAAGATTGGAGAGGGTGCAGCCCCGAGTGAGGGACACCCCCCCTCCTTGTATGAATTCCATTCCCCCCTCCTTGTATGAATTCCATGCACCAGGCTTCTAGTATGTACTATATATATATATATATATATATATATATATATATATATATATATATATATTTGTAAAGACAAAGTAAAACAGAAAAAGGATAGAAGTTGTAAATATATGACTAATGAATTTTATTGGATTGATTTTTCTAATTTAAAGACAAATCCTTCTTAATGTTAGGTAAGATGAAAGAACTTCAGGTCCAATGGTCATTCACAGTATAGCAAAAAGAATATAAATATCTTTTTACAGTGAGATGAAAAGTTTAAGAGAAAAAATTGGGCATATTTATGGCCCTTGGGCTTAGACTTCAATTCATACATGTTGAGGTATTATTACTCCAAAAGTTCTTATAGGTCAATAGCAGAAAAAATAGTTTCAAAAGCAATCAATCATTGAATCTCATGCATAATTCATATCTAAATCTTCATAACTACTATAATAATAAGTGAAATATATAAAATTACAGTTTGTTTAACTTTGAAAATCATTTCTTTCCCAATGCCTTAGAAAGGAAGATATTTCTGCACTAAATATGTAATGTAGTTTGATAATGTTATCAATATCTCGAGAAATGTCAGTAAATAGGCCACCACCAGGTGGATCAGCTGGATCCCACCCATGCATGAATTCATGCACTGGGCCTCTAGTATATATGAATTTTAAAAATAAAAAAATAGCAGAGGGACAAAATGTTTAAAGGTACCTAAGACAAAGGAACATAGCTGGGGACAGAGCTAAAAATATGGACCTCTTACCCTCTGTGACAGCATGGAGCGACCTGGAGAGTAATATGCTAAATGAAGTAAGCTAGTCAGAGAAAGATAAGAATCACATGATCTCACTCATATCTGGATTCTTTTTTCTTTTTTTTTTTAAATCTATTTTATTGATTTTCCACAGAGAGGAAGAGAGAGGGATAGAGAGTTAGAAACATCGATGAGAGAAAAACATCGATCAGCTGCCTCCCACACACCCCATACTGGGGATGTGCCCACAACCAAGGTACATGCCCTAGACTGGAATTGGACCGGAACACCTCATCCTCAGGTGGACGCTCTATCCACTGAGCCAAACTGGTCTCGATTGTGGATTCTAATGAACAAAATAAACTGATGAACAAAATAGATGCAGAGAAATAGAGACATGGAACAGACTGACTAATGAATCTTAAAAGGAAGGGATGGTTGGGGAGAGAGGTTAATAGGGAATTTATATGCATGTATGCGTAACCCATGGACACAGATGACAATAGTATGGTGTAGGCATGGGAGGGGTGGGTACAGGGTGAAAGTGGTCAATGGAATGAAGAAACAAAAGGGGGGAGACATCTGTAATACTTTCAACAATGAAGATAAAAAAATAAAGTAAAACAAGTGATGTGAAGAAGCTACAGAGGAAGAAGTCAAGGTTTATAGACATCTGTTAAAATTGGGATTAGGGTTAGTAAAATGCAACTGAGATGCTTTTAGAAAAAGGGTCATGACACAACCATAGCTGTATTTTCAAATCATGCCTCTGACTTCAGTGTGAAATGTGAATTACATTGGTACAAAAATGAACATGGAGTTACCAGATAGGAGATTGTTTCAGTAACATGAACAATGAGGGTAGCGTGTGCAATGGTGGTGAATGAAGAAACAACATTGTAAACAAAAGTACAAGGAAGCAGAAACAACACCATTTTGTTGGCTTTGCTTCACTTATTGAAATATTTATCTAGTACCTACTAGAATACTAGGTAGTCAAATGGGACACAGTTGTGAAGACAACTAAGTCCCTGTCTCGTGGAGCCTGCACTTTAGTGAAGGGAGATAGACAGCAATGGGGTGAACAAACACACACATAGATATGACAGGTTATGTGGGCGATGAGTGTCCTTAGGCAGAGAGCAAAACAAATTTATAAGTTCTAAAAAGGAAGGATGCATGGTGTGGTCAAGAGCAACCAAGAGGCCAGTGTAGCTGATATACAGTGAATGACTCGGAAAGTGGTAAGAAATGAGGATGGAGGCAGTTGAAAGCGGGTCATGGAAGGCCCTTAAGAAGTCTGAGTTTTACTTTGAGGTGGAAAAACATTAAAGAGATTTACGAAGGAGAGTGAAATGATCAGTCACAGAATCACCCAGATGTTTTATTGTAATGTAATGCCTGACTTTATTATTGAACAGTTGGGTGAACAGTAGTGTCATTTACTTAAAGCATGCAATGGAAGAGGAGCAGTTTTGTGTTGGGAGGTGAAAGGTGGGGATTGTATGCTATGATTAAAGAGAGTTCACAAGTTCAGCATCCTATAATTATTCAAGTAGTATTTGGAGAGCGTGTAAAAAAAAAGGAAAGATATATACTGATATACTTTATCATATACATTGAGCTATTTTTTATTTATTATAATTTAAAAATTAGGAAAATGTTGCAAAATTGGGCAGGCAGTACAAAGTGTATGTTCTGTATTTAAGGTGATTTCCTACAATAACCTTCACAGAAAAGGAAAAGACTGAAACCAATAAGAATAGAACCTCAGGGACTCTGAGATCATTCAGTCAGGAAAAATGATTATTTTAGAAATATCCCAAGAAAAATGTGAAGAATAATTTATCCTGCTAAAGAATTCATTGGTGCTGTAAGTTTTATTTTTATTCTGAATGCTTTTCTTGCACATTCTTAAGGAATGTCTTACTGCAATTTCCCTTATATATAACTTTCAAGATATCCTCAAACATCCAGTCTGTTTATCTGAGTTTTGTTATCTCCGAGATAATCACTAAACATGGTGTATAGCTAAATATTCTGTTCAATCTAATAATAGGCACTATATTAACTACTTCTAATTATGATAGGTAGGTTGAAAGGTAGGTAAATAGATAGATAGATAGATAGATAGATAACAATTTTCTGGGATTCTTGGGTTTTTCAAAATAGTAGTTTCCAAAGGTGACTTATTTATTTTAATTTTAGTTTTTACATTTTAATAATCTTATTTAATTCTGTTTTTAACTGTTATTTTTAATATCCAATCATTTAATAAGAAACTATAAATCTGTTAAGTATTCATTTGCAGTTATTATAAAAATAACACTGTTGAACAAAATATGATTTATGACTATAAATGTTTGTATCATTAAATTATTTTTATTGCCATGCTATTTATTTTCATGGACATAACAAGGATTATACAGTAATTTTATTTCACTTTTATTTATATATCTATAAAATCATAATTAAATCCAAATTGTATAATACCACTGTCACTAAATTCATCACAGACTCCAGCATGATAATGAAGTAGAATGAATTTTCATTCCACTTTCTCTTTGCATACTTTTTCCCAATGAAATGACCCTCAGGAATTAGAACAAGATGAACTCCTGTGGCAGATGTATAAATTGTCTTGAAGGAAGCTTTAAGATGCTATAACTTGTATGTTGAAGAACATTGAGCATGAACATGAAAAAGAGAAGTAAGCTTGAATAATTTTACAATACAATTCTAAGCACATTTCCCCCTCAAAAAGAAAATTTCAAAACAAAATTTCAAATTGAATACTAGTCACATAGCAATCATTTAACTGTGCAACATGTAATATTTTGGTGATGGTGGATTCTGATGGAATAAACTGTTAAAAATTCTCAATCAATTAGAATCTGACTGCTTCATTTTTAAAGCTGCAGAGTTATTAGTGAAATATTTTAATCTCAAACTAGAGGCCCGGTGCACAAATTTGTACACAGGTGGCATCCCTCCAGGTGGCCTGAGGGGCTTGAGCGGAAACTGGCACACTAATGCCACCTGCTGCTCCTGCCTGCCACTCCCACTCACCCCAGACCCACTGTGCCTGCAGTGGGCAGGCGCCCAGCCAGTCCTGATCCAGAGAGGCTTGTGCCACCACAGTGGTGCTCACCAGCTGTGTGCCCTGCATCTGGCGCCCATCCCAAGCGGGGTGGGTGGGAAGGCTGAGATGCGTTCAGCCCTCTGGGCAGGTGGTGAGATGCCCTTGTCAGCCCGAAATCTAGATCTGTCCCACTGATGTTCGCACCTGGGGGCCACTTTTATGTAGTTTCTTTTGGGGGGAGCATCTAGGGTGGGGAAGTGGCCCTGGTGTCCGAGGCTGACTTCCAGGAGGCTGGTGGTGCTGTTGGGAGCGTGCCAGTAGCGCCAGAGTGTTGGTGCCTGGCCGGTTCTCCACAGATTGGACCTCAGGACTATTGAGGGGGTGAATGGCTGCTGCTGGGCTGGTGGGCTGCTGGGACGGGTGGGTCAGCTGAGCGCTGCTCCCACAGGGAGTGCACTGACCACCAGGGGGCAGCTTCTGTGGTGAGCATCTTCCCCTGGTGATCAGTGCATGTCATAGCGTTCAGTCATTTATATATATGACTGAACACACACACACACACACACACACACACACACACACACACAGAGATACATATATATGGCTTTTTAGAGGTTTTAAAATACATCATACACACACGCGCACACATACACACATATGATGTATCTTAAAACCTATGAAAAGCTCTTAATGGTTTTTACTTCATTCCTCTCAACATATTTCACAAATGACATACCATTAGCACTTTCACTTTTGTTCAAGTCAAAGCCTTTTGGTTAATAAACTTTACTAAAGTTAATTATGTAAATGCATTATGTGTTGTTTGAAAATGGATAGTGCAGGGAAAGAAAGGGAAAGACAGGGGAAGAAATCTGAACAGAAAACTGAGAAGTAGTCCAGGATCAAGGCTGTGGTTTTATCATTTTCTCTCACTCCAAGGAAGCATATTTTTCTTTCTCCTTTGATTCTTTGTATCTCCAGTTTTTTCACTGGTACTCATTGCACACCTGTGACCTAATAATGTTATAATCCCTGAAGTTATATGGCTTCACTAATTCGGTGTGCGCCACAACAATATTCTCTATCCCAGTTAGGATTCTCAAGTGAAAAAGGGTTCATTGATTTATGATAAGTAGGTGGATAGCTTCCACTTGAATCACTTGTTCATTTGTATACAATCCATGATAAAATGTGGGATTGAAGGACACATATAAACAAACTTCCAAATATGGTGCATGGATTAGACTTCAAAGAAGAGGTCTTTGAGTGGCCAGGTTACCTTAAAAAACACCTGTAAATGTGATTATACAGTATTTGTAAGTGACTTATTTCTCTTAGCATAGAAACTAAATTTCATCCCGTTGTCACCTATGACAAGATTTCCTATTAAGTTTTTGAAGACCTTTTATACTTTTTTTTTCATAGTGGCTTCACCAATTTATATTCCTATCAAAAGTTCACAAGGGTTCCCTTTTCTCCACCTCCTTGCCAACACTTATAGCGCTTGTCTTTTTATGATAACTATTCTAACAGGTGTGAGGTGATGTCTCTTGGTATTGATTTGCATTTCCATCAATGCTGAGCATCTTTTCATGTACAGACTTTTGTATTTCTTTTTTTAAAAAAATGTCTATTCAGCTCCTTTGTCCATTTATAAAATCTGTTTTTTTGCAATCGATTTGTATAAAACCATATACATTTTTGGATATTAGTAAATCCCCCTCAGATATACTGTTTTGAAAAAAAATTTTTTTCCCATTCCTTAGGTTGACTTTTCACCTGCAGAGATAAGTTGAATGATGATTGCCAGGGATAGGGATGGGCATATGGGGGGGGGGGGGTTATGGTACTCATTGGTACTCATTGCACACCTGTGACCTAATAATATTATAATCCCTGAAGTTATATGGCTTTACTAATATAAGAGCTATAACTTCCTATATAATAAAAGCCCAGTGACAGAATGGTAGAACAACCAGAATGACTGGTCAACCAGTTGCTATGATGTGCACTAACCACCAGGGGCAGACCCTCAATGCAGGAGCTGCCCTCTGGTGGTCAGTGTGCTACTAAAGTGGGAGCACCTCTCAGCTGACTGTGATGAGTGGTGCTCCCACAGCAGGAGCAGCCGTTCAGAGGGTGGTCCACAATCTCTAGGCTGACCAGGATGAGCTGCACTCCCATAGTGGACTGATCTCCGCAGGCCATGCCCCCTACCCATGCATGAATCTTGTGCACTAGGCCTCTAGTATAGTTATAAGATGAGTAAGTTCTGGGTATCTAATGTACAAAATAGTGACTAATTGATTATGTTAGAAGTCATGGTGGCTACTATCCAGAGGCAATTCCTGGGAGGAGGCATTCTGAGGTGCTGGCGGTGCACTATTCATCAGTCTTTGTACTGAGTATATGAGGATGTTCTGTCTGGGAAACTCATGGAGCCACAGTGTTGATTCATGCCCTTTTTGGGTCTATATGCTGCTCCAATAAAAAAAAAAAATGTTACAACAAAAGAAGAAGGAATAAAAAGAAGGATAAAAGGAAGTAAACACAGAGGTAGAATCAAGAGAGAATATGTCACAGTTCCAAATGGATTAAAAAAAAAGGCATTCTGAGAAGGGTTGGCTAATAGTGTCAATCTATGGAATCCATGAATACAGGTGTCAGTTTAGGTATACCTTGAGTGCCAGAAAAAAACTATTCACAGGGGAATGATTCTGTGAGCAGTTGTGCAGTGATGTAGCATCCTCCCTGCCCTGCCTTAAATCCAGGAGCTCCAACTCTATGGATTAGCATGGAGTTGGGACCTGCGTGGAAAGCTGTATCTCTTCCCTGTGTAACTGGAATCAGATTTTTGGATCCCAGAGCTGGAGGTATTCTGATAATATAAGTTAAACAATATTCTAACAGGGTCTTCATCTAGATTGTTCGTAAGGATGGTATGTTCAACTAGCCACTACCAAAGTTCTTAGTTTTTAAATTGAGCTATAATTGCCATTTAACCAAGGCACCCTGATTGCCTGTATAAACCTGCTACCCTGACCGTAGTTATACCAACCTTTGCTTTGGTGGTTAAGAACTACAACCTGGCATCTCTGAGATGAGCAACCACTGAGCTTTTCATCAAAGCCGAATCTGCCCTCACTAATATATTTATAAGAAAAAAATAGGTCTCTGGATCTCACATGGGACATAATTGGGGAGTGCGTGTGGAAGTGGCACGTGAAAATCCACTCTCTTATTAGATTGTTGAACCTGTGGGGATGCTTCCATTTAATTTTCTCAGAAACAAAGGCACTGCTGAATAATTCAATTGGGAAAGCTCCTACAAAATAATAGGTGGAAAAGTTATGTGTATTGTCATTTCACAGGACTATGCAATATTGAAGAATTAAGTACAAATGTTACACTGAACACCAAGAAAGCATAACCATGCTTTATCATTATATAATACCATCGGTGTAAGGCAATACTCTTTGATCTCCTTCTTCCAAAGGCTAAGGCATTTTTCCCTCTGTAGGCAATATGAAAAACACAATCTATGTGACTCTCTATGTCTTTCTTTCAGAAACGTATGTTCTATTCCCCCACACATGCGTTATGTATGGATTTATCAGATCTCTCACCCTGCCTTCAGTCTTTCTCATGAGCACCCAGTGGTGTCTGCATTTGACATGGAAGCTGAAAACCTAATCAACTTAGTGTATTTTGAAGTTTCACTTACAAGATATGTAACCCACAACTTCATTATTGTCTAATTTTATTCATGGAAGATGTGAGACTTAAACACTATAATGTGGCCAAAATCACACAGATAGGCAGTGAGAGAGCTATATTGCTTACTTATTTTTTCACTTAATTTGTTTATTCACTAAATAGGAAAAACAGCAAGATTAAATTTTAGAAATAGTTGTATCTAAAACTGCTGGAATATCTTCTAAGCCCAATGGAAGTTCATTTATCTGTATTTTTTTCCCTTCTACATGTTTTCTACTTGTGTAAAGGGCTTGATTATTAACAAAAATGTTTTTTTAAGTGTCCTATTGCTAGGAAAATGATAGTTAAATGGTAGTGCTTAGAATCTACTTCATTTTCTTGCATAATAGAATTTAACTGTATTATTTTCAAAAGGCTTGTATATTGTTATGTAATTGCAATGTTTGAAAAGCGTATTTTATAAACTGGATTATAATACCATTAACATTATCCAAATGTCCACAGGCAAAATTCTTTCAATTGCCTCTGTTGAAGAAATTGGGAGCATTTAACAAGGCTAAACACAGTGGTGAGAAGTCTTAGGAACAGTGTGAGTTGAAGCTGGAAATGGAAGCAGAGACTCAATTACACGAGAAAAATTCATAGTGTAGAATTCTGAGTCATGATGATAAGTTTGGATTTAGCCCCTGAAAGCAACTGAATGATTTTGAGTGGGAAGGAATATTATTCGTTTTCACGGATCATACAATTTCAAGTTATTTGTGACCAATTTTAAGTAAAATATATGGTCAAGTCCACTGTCACCCAGAAATTATTTAAAATCAAAGCTTTTAATTGACTTCTCAAACCATCAAAAGCATGAATAATACGAACCACTTAAAGCCAATGCTTTCAAAATATACAAACAATTTTCATACAGAATAAAATGAAGGATAATTGAAAGTAAGGAAGATAACAAAGCCTCTGTAATGAGTGTTTTAAAATATAACTTCATTATTAAAAAATGCTATAATTAAATACTCTTTGAATGCATATAGTTTTAGTCACCATTTAATAAACTGAGTATGGCCAAAACCGGTTTGGCTCAGTGGTAGAGCATCGGTCTGCGGACTGAAAGGTCCCGGGTTCGATTCCAGTCAAGGGCATGTACCTTGGTTGCAGGCACATCCCCGGCTAGGGGGTGTGCAAGAGGCAGCTGATCAATGTTTCTCTCTCATTGACGTTTCTAGCTCTCTCTCTCTTTCCCTTCCTCTCTGTAAAATATCAATAAAATATATTTTTTTAAAAATAAATAAACTGAGTATGATTTTAAGTCACTGAATAATACTGTAGGTTCTATTGTGTATCATAATGTGCTGGTAAAAATGCTAATATTACTATAGATTTATAGGTCTAAATTCTGCTTTTTATATTGCAAATAATGTAACCAGGACTTTTTATAATGAGGTGGTATAAAAATAGGAAACACAATCAACTTAATCATTGAGTTATTTTGATTATTCAAAATTACAATTCTAGGAATATATAGATCTCTAGTATTTTCCAGAGTAGAATGAAATAGTGTGGGAAGGTTTGTGTCTGTACTGTACATTGGTAAAATATAAAATTTAGTAAAATTTAGAATTGGTAAAAGTTTGGAACTTCTTTTTATATCAGTAGTAGAGTTCTAATATGGTTTGGTACTATAGCTACTCCTTAATTCATAGACACCCCCCTCCCCCAGAATAATAAAGAACTTTAGAAATCACTGAGTTTAAAATTTTCAAAGGCATGTCAAAAATAGAAGAAATAATTATTTAACAAAAGTGACAATATGAGTCTAGTCCTGTGCTTTTCCAACTATAACTAAGGCCAATCAACAATCCCTCTAGCTGAAGAAGAAGTGTCTGTCATTGTGCTTGTCTTTATTTTTTATTGAAATATTGCAAATGGACTGTAAACACGTATGTTTTTGTTATCTTAAGTGTATGGCTAATATACATTTTATATATGAACTAGAGGCCTGGTTCAAAAAATTCATGCATGGGGGGGGTGTTCTTCAGCCCAGCCTGCACCCTCTACAATCTGGGACATCCCTCTGATAATCCAGGACTGCTGGCTCCCCATCACTTGCCTGCCTGCCTGGCTGGTTGCCCCTAACCACTTTGGCCTGCCAGCCTGATCACCCCCTAATCACTCCCCTGCCAGGCTAATCGACATCTAGCTGCTTCCTGCCAGCCCAATTGCCCCTAACTGCCCTCCCCTGCTGACCCAGTAACCCCAAACTGCCTTCCCCTGTTAGTCTGGTTGCCTCTAACTGTCCTCCCCTGCAGGCATGGTCCCCCAACAACTGCCCTCCCTTGCAACCTGGATCCCCCACAACTGTTCTCCCCTGCAGGCATGGTCCCTCCCAACTGCCCTCCTCTACAGGCCTGGTCACCCTTAACTGCCCTTCTTGCCCTTCTCTGTCAGTCCACCACCCCTAACTGCCCTCCCCTGTGGGTCTGGTCCTCCCAAACTGCCCTCCCCTGCAGGCATGACCACTTACAACTGCCCTTCCCTGCTGGCCATTTTGTGGTGGCTATCTTTGTGTCCACATGATGGTGGCCATTTTGACCACATGGAGGTGGCCATCTTGTGTGTTGGAGTGATGGTCAATTTTGCATATTACTCTTTTATTAGATAGGATACACGCCTGTACTCATGATCTTTGTTAATATGTAGAAAATTTCCAGGTCCCTGCCTCATGCCTCTTTCCAGCCAATACCTGTCTCATAGGAAACCATCAATTTAAGCATTCATCACCATT